>OX451217.1:27069702-28390340 GCA_949628195.1 Phasia obesa
AAAAATGTATTCGATTATTCGATATAATAATTTAATTAAAAAAAATATAATAATAATATAAATAATAATATAATAATAATTAAAAAAAAAATATTCGATTATTCAACTAATCGAATATTTTTTTAGGGAGTTAACTTATTTTTCTGGATTAAAGGAATTTGGTTAAAAAAATATTCTATTATTCGACTATGTAGTTCGAATAATTTTATAGCGAGTAAAATCTTTTTTTTTTTATTATAAAATTAATTTAAAGTTTAGCTTGCCTTAAGATGTAAAGTTTAGCTTGACAAAAATTATCCGATTATTCGACTAATGTTAATCGCATTATTCGATTGTTCGACTATGTAGTACGAATAATTTTTATACCGTTTTAAAGGAATTTGTTTAAAGATTAGCTTGGCTGGCAATGTAAAACTTAGCTTAAAATTTTTTTTTTTAATTATTCGACTAATGTTAATCGAATAATTTATTATTTTAAATTCAAAGAGATTTTTCTCGAAAAATTTTATAATTTACTTTAGCTTATTATTAATCGAATTAAAAAAAAAATATTCTTTTTAGAAAAACATATTTTTAATTAAACTATTTTTAATAAATATTAAAGAGCCAGTCTAGCCAGCCTAGACAATAAATTATTTTTTATTATTATTTTTTTTTTTTTTTTTTTTTTTGTAGTGTTTACAAGTGTTTTTAATATAAAATTCCACACCAGTTAACATGACTTAGGTATTAAATCTAATTTCAAACTTAACTTTTACCCAATTTTTAAGTATACAACTCACGTTTTAAAAGTATGTTGCTGATTAGACTATAAAATTATGATTGTTTCCATCACATACTCAACATTTCCCACATTATAATTCATAAATAAAATATATGTACATATCTACGCATTCTTAAATGTCTTACGAATAACTTTAAAGAAAAGAAAAAAAACTCTATAAAAAAAAAATAATAATAATAAAGAAATAAATTAAACAGAAACTCCAAACGTAATACTACATGACTAAACAAAACTAAACAGGAGCGTTTTTGTTTTAGTAATTATAGAGCAATAAGTGTATAATGAGTTCTGGTCTTCTGTTCATTATAAAAGTTTTTACAAAATTTATTTTATTATTTTTCTCTTATAATTTTTCTCAATTTTCTTTTATTAATGATAAATTTATGCAATTAGATCTCGAGAAAAACAAACATGAAGTATGACTTAAACTATTTTGTAGAAATTATTTTGAACAAATTCAAATATTAAAAATACAACGAATAATTTAGCAGTCATAATTACAAGTGTACAGACTGAGTATTAAAACATCGCGAACGTTATGACAACGTTGAGGGGACCACCTGTTGCCTGGCCTGAAAAAGGGGCAGCAAAATTTATGTTTTTATGTAAAAATTTTTTCAAAAATTGAATTGTCATTGTGCAGCTTAAGTTTTTGGTCGAAAGACTTAAACAAAAGTTTCGTATGTAAATGAGATACAGGTTGAAAAGCAGCAAATCTTTGGGATAAAATAAAATTGCAAACAAAAAATAACTAAACCCTCTTAAGAGATTATTATTTATAAAACAATATGAATATAAAATACTGTTTTTGGAAAACTAGAATGTGTGTTTAAACTTTGAAGTACAAGCGAGCACTTGGTTGCAATTCTTTGTGGTGGCATGGCATGGACACAATTCTGCTTAAGGTCTCTGTTTTTTTTTTTTTTTTTTATGTGTCACAATAAAAAGTTTTTTATATAGAGGTCAAACAAATAAAAATGGAAATAAAATAAAATACATAAATTTTAAATAAATACACATTTAAGATTTTTTTATTCACGTTCAGCAAAATATTTGAATTCAAAAATTGTTATCTGGCTTCTTTTAAAACGCGTTTAATACATATCTTTACCTTAATTGACACTTTGTTGGCTCTTGGTAATCTGAAAGGTGGTCAGCTAAAATTTTTTAAAGATAAATTTCCTTTCTCTAATATAGAAACTAAAGGCCTAGTTAGCCGACCGTAACTTTAACGGAATGTAACGCATGAACATTGTTGCTATTCAAGGTTCTCTTGCTCTCTTTGTCGCTCTTGTTTGCGATCGGCTAACTACTCCTTAATTCGAAATAAACTAAGCTTTTGATCATATAATTTATTATATCTTCACACAGAAAAATAATTTTGTACTAATTAAAGTTATTACTTAAATTCATATAGAACATTAACTTGATTTTTAATTAAGTCAATTATTTATTTAATTGAAATAGTATTATATTCATTCTTAATTAAATATACATACAATTGAGTCAATTAAATACTTATATTTTTATCCGAAACTAATTAAAAACTTTAGGGTGCCTCGGTGGGCTAATAGGTAGTGTGCTAATCGATCAGTCTGGGGATGTGGGTTCAATTCCCACCAAAGACTCTGAAATTTTTCACTACAAGTTGGCTGGAAGACCAAGAAGGAGCTTGAATATATTCTGGGTGCCTACAAATGGTTAACTGCGTTAGTACAGGTCACGGACTCTCCACTCTTATCTGGCCAAGTTAAAAAACGCGGTAAAACGATACTTGCAGACTGTGATGGGAAAAAGGCTAACATAAAAAAAGGCTTTGGACAAAGAGCATACACATATTAATTATATGAAGATGCTGTGGAGACCTAGCCATAAGCAAATGTTAGCAATTACCATAGAGCCCTTGATGAGGAAAAATGTCGACATGTATCAGTCGCCAGTCTAAAATCACTACAGTCGAGAATAAAAGGCTAGCGAAAGCACGATACTCAATGAAAGTAAGGTATTCGTAAATTTCCAGTCGGATACCAGCAATCACTGAGGAACGAAGGGGGTCGAAAAGGGACGTAACCCTACAAAAAATAATAAAAATAAAAAATTTAAAACTTGAATTGGTACAAACATTTTTCTGTGAGCCAGACAAAAATTTATTTTCACGGTTGATGGATGTCATCATTTTCTTTTACGATGATACAGGCCAGTGGATTTGAACTGTGTTTCGAGCTTCTTTAATTACGTTGATGCATGTTTCGCGATCTCTGCAATCTAGGCTGAGCATAGAGTTTCTACCAATAAACCAGTTTAGTTGGACTTTCAATATCATTTGTGTTAACCTTGATTCTATTTCGCATTCCCGAGCATAAACCGAAGTATTCGACATCAGGAGGTTGAGGGAACATTTTATGATTAATACGAATAGGGGGGCATGAGTCTCCACCTAGTGTAAACGTTAAGGCGCCCATACACGTTGTTCTTTTTTTATCCGTTAAAACTGTACGGGTAAAACTGTCGGTTTGTGGCCAAAAACCGTCCTTCTTGCACGTTCAAAAAAATATCTGTTGTTTCCTGATTTTAATTGTCGGTTTTGAAACTTGTTCGTTCAAAACTGCTCGTGTGTATGATTACGCAGTTAAAAAGTACGGTTTTGTGGGTTTTACCGTCAAATATGTATTTTTTGTTTGTTTTATTTATGGAAACAAATTGAAATAGTTTACCATTTGAGTTGCACCTTTGTTGTTATTGTTGTAGTCATGATGCCACCAAGTAAAATAAATACGTCTTAAACTGAAGTAAAGAACGTGTAGTGTGTAAATATGGTTGCTGTTCGTGTTTGCCCGTACAGTTTTAACTGTGCAGTTAAAACTGACCAAAAAGAACGACGTGTATGGGCGCCTTTAGATGAGTACAGTTTTGTTCATTACTTTACATTTTGTTCATTCATAGGCAAATACCCAACGTTCTTACAGGGGCAGAAGTATACATCAACACAGATGGGATCTGTACTAGGGAATATGTAAGGAGAAAAATATAGGGTATAAAAATATATTTGATGTGGACAGAAAATCTCCTCTAAATGCACTAACTTCTAGAAGAGGTATGGCGTAATTATGAATTGTGTGACATCTCTCAATGAACTCGATTCTCACAATGAGCGTAATGAGCGTTTGGTTGACTAAACGCTCATTACGCCCTATGTAGATTTATAGGTCCAGCACTCTTCTTTGGCATAACCAATGCTTATGCTTAGGAAAAAATTGATTATTGGATCGAAGCAGAGTTCTCTTGTCATTGGAAAGTTCTGACAAGCAAAACGTTTTGTAACGTTATCTTGGTGTGCACTATCACTCAATAAGAGTGACTTAAAGCTACTGGCTTACCGCACATTGCAGTCTTCGTTGTCAACAATTTTCAGGTATTGTGAGCTGCACGATGAGGCTTCGGAACAAATAATTTGTGGGTGTCCCCCATTGGGGTATCGTAGAATAAAGCTCCTATGAGGCTCTCTATTGTTTTTAGGAGTTGTGAATGATATTTCATCCCATAAGATTATTGGCTTTATCCGTAGTCTAGAACTTGTTTGGTGAACGTAAAGGATGAACAAAAGATCCCTTACTTAGGGCCTATTACTTAATACTTGAGGGTGCTGTAGCTTAAGTGGTTAGCACGTTGACTACTAAGCAATGGTCACGAGTTCAAATCTCAGCCGTGGCAACATCAATTTTTCTGATATGTATAAATTTCTCTTTATAATAATGCATATCACAGCGCCCTCCTTCGCCGGTATTGCACATAGCACTAAATCGCCGGCGAAGTAAAATAATTATAAATTGGCTATGCTAGCTTCGAACTAATTCGCCTAAATAACACCAGAGGCGCTGCAATACTGTTCTAAAAATAATCATAACGTGCAATTGCAGTGTTGCCAGAATCGAAGGTTTACTATCACTAACCATCTGTCTTATCTACTACTATCCCTTTCCAAAGGAAGTACCACAGTTAATGTAGGCTTTAACTTACTGAGTACTTCTCTTTAAAAAAAAAAAAAAAAAAAACTTAATACTACCTTGGGAAGGTCCGGCATCAATTGGCTAAGTTGAACTTAAAAAGTCTCTTTCTTTCTGTATAATCATATGTACAAAGCCATACTTTGTAGAATGTTTAAGACACGTCTATGAAAAGGGCGAAAATAAAATGAAACTGTCTTCCTATTGGCTAATTATTCTGATTGATAGTTCAACTATAAATCATGAGAGTTTTAAATGTAAATTATAAGACTTTACTCACAGGATTGCCAATTTTTGACTTTTTCTTAGATTTATTTATATTTACTTATTTGAAGCAATTTGTTGATTACAGAATTGGCAACCTTACATTGACCGAAAAACGTCTTCTAACGGGAAAACGTGCACATGGCGTAATCTTATCTTCTATCATTCTTGGCTTGTACTATATTTTTTTTTGTCCGATTTGATGATTCGGAATACATATCCTTTCTCGCTTAGAATTGCGTTCAGCTTAGCAGTTAAAATCGTTTTGAATTGCGTTGTTTGACATGCTCGATTTAAATTAGGTAAAATAGTACATTTTAGAAAACATATGCAACATGCAACAAAAAGCTTTTAATTATTTTGTATTCATTTCGTATCTTTACACACGTTTTTTATGTGTTATAAATTGTATGTATAGTTTTACAATTTTTTTATTTTTATTTAAAATTTTATTAAATGTATTATTTTTTATATTTCAGATACGTCTGGTGAACTTGGTTGGGCTTTTACCCTAATTGTTGTTTCAATTTTATCGGCTCTTATTGGTGCTATTGTTATGGTCATAGTTCTAAGATGTAGAAGGTAATTTAAACTGTATTTAAGCCTTATTCTTTATTATTATATATTTAGTTTGCTAATATAAATTTAAACAGTCCCACAAAAATTTACTTACGATTTTTATACAGTTGGTCGTTTTATTTGTAATTTCTACAATATTGATTTCCGCCCCTATAAGGTATATATTCTCGATCTCTATACATAAGGAAGTCGATTCTGCGATGTCCGTATGTCGGGTTTCAAGTTGAAATATCTATTCCAAATACCGCAGGTTTACCAATATGTCAGATATACTTTTGAGATTTTTGCTATTGAAAATCTAAAAAATCGGTTAATAAATGGCGGGGATATAGTCAAACGCTACGGGCAGCTCTATTTTTGTTGTTTCCTGCTTAAGTGTATTAAAAACCGAAGATTCAGAAAAAATACAAGAATACCAACAAATCGAAATTTCACAAAAATATCACATTGCGGTGCTCACGGGGAAAATAATAGGGGCACCAGACGCTAGGGTTCCTGGAGCCCAAATCTGGAAGAAAAGGTCTGTTGTTTTATAACACCGGTTCTCTTCGAGGCCCGACCAGTGCGCAAAGGACTGGTACCACGGGAATCGATAGCCCCACAGAGATCCTAACGTCTGTGACCGGTTATTGGTGAGGTCCCCTTCGGGGGTACACGTGGTGGTTGTGGTTTACGATCGATGTATGCAGGGTAGGTGCATTGAGGATCGAAATGTGAAATGTTGCATTCTCAACAAGGAGTTGGATAGTCTCCAACCCCTAAGCAAGAAGTTAGAACATGGGTCGATGGCTTGCCATGTTCTAAAAATTGCTACTCACTGTGACTGTTCGAATATCGTGCCTCTTACACAGGGCACGATATCGTAGGGTGTGCCGTTACTACACAGTGTGGGCGCTAGTCTATGTCTTTATTTCACTCGATGGTAAGACCACCCGTCGAATAAGGGCCCACGGCTAGGTATCGATGCAAATCTTGACCACATCAATACATGCATTGGAACCATCTTTTTTATATATACAGGGTGGCCCAAAAAAGACAAGACTGAAGGATTAAAAATAACTGTATTTTTTTTTTGTTTTTATTTTTTATTAATTTTTTTTTATGTTTTTAAATATTTAATTCATGGAAATTTTTTACATCTAAGTGTGAAATATAACATCTCTCTGCAAACAAAAATTGGCTCTTTTAACCGCTCTTTTTCTCTCTTTCCATTACTGCCCGTAGAGTTTCTGGTTCCAAGTTCCTTATTTCTGCTTGAATGTTCTGCTTAAACTCTGGAATTGTTTGGGGTTTATTGATATACACAACTCCTTTTAAATAGCCCAACAAAAAAAATCTGGAGCAGTCAAATCTGCTCTGTTGTCACTGGGTGCTGTTCGGACATTAAAATGACGACGATTGACCTTCCAGAATAATAAAAAAATTCAATGATTTTGACGCGTTTCTGCACATCATATGTAGCCATGATTTATCTCCAAAAACCAGTAAATAACCTGCAAAAGACAAAAAAAAAATTATTAAACACAAAAAAGATATAAATATTTTTAATCCTTCAGTCTTTTTTGGGCCACCCTGTATTTTTTTTTTTTATTTCGAAAGACCATATTTTCGTTCCCATGCTTTAAGAGTGATATAGAACAATAATATTACAATTTTAAGGTTCTTTATACAATTATGGACCAATGTTGCAAGATTTCAATAGCAAGTCTTTCAAAACTATGCCTGACAGAATGGTATACTTAATTTTTCTGTAGCTCTTTTGGGGCTTTAATCAAATTGATTTCAACCCGATTACAGTCAGCTGGTTAGACGAACATCGCTTTGCCGACTTCCCTATGTATAAGTATCCATTATGTAGGAAATTAATATTGTAGAAATTACAAACTTATATATACACAAACTCTTGTCCATATGCAGTGAAGGGTGTAACAACAATTTTTATTTCAAACCATTTAAAAATCCTTTCGCACTTTGCCAAACCTTCTAAAAGCGTGTGACAACAAACATGTATGTTTTAACAAAGTCAACCAAAGAAACAATGTTGCAACAATGTATACAAAACTAATATTCATTAAAAAAACAACAAACATTGACATTATGTACATTTCTTTTAATATGCCCACATTCACTTACCTGTTTAGCCACTTTAGTGTCAAACAACAACAACTACAGAAAGACCAAACAAGAGTTTATAATGAACTTCTTTTGATTTGAAAGAAAAAAAGCTTCTCATTAACGTTAATTTTCTTATGAATTTATGGTCATTAAAATTGTTAATTGATTTAAATTAGTGACTTGTAATTTTGTTTTTGTTTGTCTTACGTTCTTTTTCTCTCTACTTCACACCATAAACTTGGAATCACTTAACAAAGTTAAGTGTAGCACTCCTTATACGCGTACATACATATGTATGTATTTTATTCATGCTAAAGGTGGAAAGGATATAGAAGCGTACATAAATTCAGTATGTTAAAAATTAACAAATTAAACAAAAATTCAAATGTTCACTAAAATATCGCAAATTCGCAATAAGCAACATTCACAAATATTTATCAAAATCTCAAAAATTCACTAAAAAATCGAAAATTTATATCAAATACATTCAAGTCTACAACAACCCAGTAAAAAATAGTATCATGCAAAGAGTAATTTTGGAGCGGTCCTTTGCGAGTAATGGATTACTCCATAAAATTCCGGAACTCATTGGATTTTTAATACAGCATGTCCGCAGACACGAGTACTCCTTTTAAGCTCCTTATGGAGTACTCCCTTTGATCTTGAAAACGACGACAGAGAGAGTAATCGTTTTTGTCTCCTAAAAAAGCACAAAGGGAGTAATCGTTTTACTCTTTTAGACATAAAGGGAGTAAACATTTATATAAAATACAAATTTAGAAACTAAATTTTGACATATTTTTAACAATTTTTTACTATACCCGTACCTTTTCGATTTTTTTTAATAACACGTCTTTCACTTTTTAAAACTAAACTGACTAAATAGAAAAACAAAACGAAAACATCAACATTTGACAGTTAAGTAAAAAAAACCAAAAACGAACTAATACATCCCTCATTGATCGATTTGGAGTATTAAGCGAGGCATAAACTACAAAACAAAAAAAATTTCGATAGCTCGCTTATTACTCCAAATGGTTGAACAAGTCATTACTCCTTTATTGCTCGATTATGGATTAATCCATATATTTTTTACTGGGAAGTACAACATTAGAACAACAGGCATTTTGTCTGTGCACAAATATTTCTTTTTGTAAAAAAAAATCTGGAGTGGCCTACATTCAACTTTACCATACCCAATAGAAACAGATAATGTTACGTATATTTTACATAAAGAATATAAGTTCAAACTATATTCGAATCGAAAAATTAATTATTTTCGGTTTGGGGTGCTAAGTAAACTATCCCCTTGCCCTTTCCCGAGTATGCCTAAAATTTGTACAGCTCTTCATCGCCATAAACCAAAGGGACATATTCAATTTCAATTTGATATGTCTTACGGTATGACCTGTAGAGCGTTTACAAACTTTGGGAGTAAGTAAACTACCCCTTGCCCCTTCCCGATTATGCCCAAAATTTACCCAGCTCTTCATCGTCATATACCAAAGGCACATACTAAATTAATATGTCACACAGTATGACCTGTAGAGCGTTCACACAATTTGGGGGTTAGGAAACTACCCCTTGCCCCTCCTGATTATTCTCAAAAACTATAGAGCTCTTCATCTCCATATACCAAAGGCACAAACGGTATGACCTGTACAAACTGCACAAAAATAGTGGCATACACAACCACCCACCAATAATAATGGGTTCCTTGTCAACCCCCTTTCGTCGACGATGATTACAGGCAACCGATTTAAAATTTACTTTTATTGAGTCACGTGCTACCACCATCCTTTACTATTGACTGTAGTGATTTTAGACTGTCGATTGGTAACTTTCAAGGTTTATTTATTATCACGGAGTCCCTAGTAATTGTAAGTATTTGTCCAAGGCTTATATACCTCATGGCATTCCCATTTAACAAGTTTCTGACCGTTCTGGGGATTCACACACAATGTGCGCTATTTTCTCAGTCTCTTCCAGACACAGTCTGCAAGTTTTACCTTTTTTATTTTTATCTTGGTTGAACTTTATATTTGACAGTATCATCTATGTAGGTGATTCTCTTGTATCTAAGCACCTTACTTTCCTTCCTGCCAAGGCGCTTTCTGAGTATCATTCGAACCTGTCTACATGCAGTAGCCTTCCACCACATTTCAGGTTTAGTGAGTTGATTCTTCGCTCCCAATAGATCATTTACCGGTCTGGTCCACAGAAATTCACAGCAGATCCCCTTTTGGCTAGTTGGTGTGCTGCTTCATTCCCAGCTGTACTTATGTGTCCTTTATACGTTATCTCATAACGCGAGGCACATGTGTTAAATTTTAAAACACATTCCAGCACTGGATTAGAGTTTACGTTCACCTCATGCCTTATGCGTTATATAATCGACTGGTTGTCAAGTGGAATGATAACATTTCTTCCATGTACCTCAAGTGTGCTTACGGGGCACAGAGTTTATTTTTAATATTTTACGTAGGTACGTTAGGTAATAAACAGCCTACTTATGGTAAAAACACAAGTGGAACGAACGACCAAATTTGCACAGTACGACGAATTCGTCGAAAAAAATTTGACTATAACAAAATGAGGACGAACAAAATTTAAAGAACTGACCAAGGTATATGTATCTTACTAGGTAGTGTCGTCCGCCCAGCTGATTTAGTAGTTCGACATGTCAAAAGTTGTATGTGTTCAGAAATTTTATAGTGTAGAAGTGAGAAAGCAATAAAACACATACATGCCGTCTTAATTATCTTATATGTTTTTTGACATTTCGAACTACAAAGCAATAACAAAATGCTATGTTGTTCTTGTATTGTTGTATTTGTTGTAGGGATGCCACTACCTAGTAAAATAAATATACCTTGGAACTGACAATACTTTACCAAATCTCTGTTTATCTCTTGACATTTTTATGTTCTATGGTACGAGATTATATATGTAAACATAATTGGTTTTCATTTCCTCGATGATAGTTTCACTAATGTGCATTTTCATTTAAATTTTCATAAAATTACACCAAATTGTATAAAATAAATAAAAACTAATTTATTTACTAAAATATTTTAAAGATTGAAAAGAAATACGGACACTTGTACCAATTTCGTCGTCGTTCGTGGGCATAAGAAATAAAAATAAATCTACCGCAAATTTCGTTACGCACGACGAATTTCGTCAACGCACTGATTATGTGCACTTCCATATACACAAATATATTTTAAATTTTATTATAATGTTCGGAACGAAAAATTCGTCGTTCGTCCCAGTTGTGTTGTAGCATTAAACAACCTTATTATTTATTTGAAATATGCAATTCTCACTAACTAGAAACCTTAAAAGAACACATAAACTAATTTTTGAATTTATATCTAGAAAATTTCTTTGGCCCATATCAAGAGATAAATAAATTTAATCTTTAAAAATCACTGTTAACAATTGTTTAGTACCGTTAAAATCTCTTAAAGTTGTAAAGTTGGGCAATTACCTTGTCGCCGTAAAACATGAACGAATAATAGTGAAATCTTAATTTGACTTTTTTGTAGTTGTTGTTGTTGCTGTTATTGTATATCTATGTAAATAGAAAATTTATGGGAACGGAAATGAAAATTTACGGCTTTGGTAAATTAGAAAATACTTAAAAGAAATAGAAATAATAAGACGATTGATTTAATTTATCTGTACAAACTAAACATGTAATTTTTTAAATTAATTTATTTTTTTTTTTTTCATTTCGATTTTTTTCTTTCATTTATTTTTACAGAATAAAATCCGCCAATGCCAATGGTAAGTAGAGTTTTCATTAATTTATTTTAAATATATTTTGTTACTGGTTATCAACAGTTTGTTGCAATATCTTAAGTATTTGTTAAACATGCTGTATCTATGTGTTTTGTACATGGTTAGTTAAATGGCATAGACATTATTATCTCTACAGTCTTTCTAAATAATACTTATAAACTCAATGCGAATTTGTTAATTTATAGACAGTGCCGTAGCTTATATAGCAAATAAACTGTATTTCTGTTTATAAAAAAGATTTTTTTTAATGACTCACAACTAATTGTAATTACAAAAATCTCTTTAATAAAACTTAACTAACGAAGTCTATTTAAAGGGTACAAAAAAACTGAATTGAGTTATGGAGATCCCTCTAAATTTAATAATGAATATTCCCAAGAAGCATACCTACATAGGTCGGTTACATTGTGTTACGCTGCATCCAGTTAAACAAAACCATTCAAAATTATTATTATAAAAAATAGCTCCTCTAAATTCTATCTTAAACAGGATAAGTATTTTCTTACTCACACATTCTCACTGCACTGAGAGAGTATCTACTTTGCTTTTTATTTTTTCACCGCTCATGTGTGAGTGTGTATGCTTTTTTTAATTTTTATGAAATTATATTTTCTGGTTTTGCACAGACAGTATTGCTCATGAATGAAACTTCATGTTGCATGTTTTCTTCCACAGCATATGACAGAGAAATGTGCACTTTTCACTTTGTTCATGAGTGAGAAATGAAACATTTTCATGCCCGAGACATTTTAATGACTTATGCAATTCATGAGCAATGATGGGTGTGCAAATCCAAAAAATTTAATTTCATGAAAATTAAAAAAAGCACACACTCACACAGGAGCGGTGAAAAACTAACAAGCAAAGCAGACACTATCTCATGTGCAATGATACAAGAACGAGTGAAAATAAGCAAAAGTAGTGAGAAAATACTTAATCTGGTCTTAAATATAAGATCAAAGTGTAGCAAATTTTTGAAACAAAAAAGACTTACCTTTGTATTCGTCAAACATTAGTTTTTATATACCAGTACAGCACAGTTATTACCGATACCAAATAAAGCATTTGTCTTTATCAAACCTATATACCAACATGGTTCTGAGCATATCGTAGCTGGTTGCTTTCAAGTAAAATCAAGGGATTTCGTTTTGACACCACTACACTCGCCCAAGTAATTAAGCCGATCCACATGTAGATGCTAGTGAATAGTTAGACCTCTCCTGTTTCGTTGAAATATCTAGTAAGATCGCCTAGACTGGCTTCTGATAACTCAGATAGATCATATATTATTTGTGCTTCAAGAAATTTGTGCACAGTAGGTACTACAGCTTTTTTTCTTTGCCTCTACAACAGTACCTATGTACACCGTTCGCCTAATGACCATTAAGCAAAGCCAACAACCTTGACATGTCCTTCCGGATTTTATTTACCATTGAGACCGAACGCTTGTCATTGTAACACTGACACATTTTTCTTGCTACCTTACAATTGTTCAGTATCCGCCATCTTACCTCATCTCTCTGATGGTAATACCCGAAAATATTGTTCATAATGACAGTGACCGTTACAGCATTGGAGACATCCAGGGCGTAGCCACCCTGATTAATCCATACTCCTGTTCATTCCCAAAAAAGTCACTATGTGCTAGTACCCAAACTAAAGTGACATAAGCTTGATAAGTAATTTTGACATAATTCGGATCGGATATTCTCAATTACTTCTGAAAGTATTTTATGAGCCCTAGTCCATATATGGTCTTTATGGGCAAAATATTTAAATATCCCAAAATTCAAATTTTGGGATTTTCGGTCTTCATTATAGGAATTTTGCGATTTCCCTTACCTTAATTTGGATTATTTACTATTTGATTTTGGTCGACTAATTACATATCCACAGAAAATTTCATTTGAATCCTTCAAAATTCAAGAAATACCAGGCTCTGATCACATAGCGCCACCCCTAGCATGTGCATGGAGCCCAGCGTCAAAAATTAAGCTCAGCTATTCCTCGGCTATGCTCATGTTATTTTAGATTAATCGGCTTAGCCCTTTACAAATGGCTGAGTTATTTCCAAAATATTTTGATTCCGCCCACTGTGCAGTGTACAAATGTTAACCACACCAAAGTAAGTGTTGGGTACTTATTTTTCACCACTTAATATATAAAAGAATATTTTAAATCCTACGTTCCTGCGTTTGTATAACACAACTGATACACAATCATAAATGTTGTCACCTATTTGAACATGACCACTGACTTCGACACAGTTGTTTTTTTTTTTTTTTTTTAATTCTCAGTTTCTTTCGTAAAGAAAATCCATGAAAATGCAACAATAAAAAAAATATTCACAAATTGATGTTGGCTGGTTATTGTTTCATTTTCATTTCTATACGAATTTTTTGGCTGTTAATACGAGATTCTAAAAAAATATGAATTTGCCATTTGCCTGGTGGAAATAAAGTCTGTCTAATGCGTTAAATATTTTTCGCTTAACAATGTTTTATGCAAATTGTTTAGTAGTTGTTTTGCCTAAAGCCAAAGAATAAAATATATAATTTATCCAATAACCACCATGAAATATTTATTAGTTACAGACAAAATATGTTTTGAAATCCTTGGATAAAAAAAAATCTAAAATTAAACCAAACAAAACAGAGATTGTAAAACGTCAAAATGTTGTCGATTAAATACTTCGCTGGAGTTATTTTTATGTGTGCGTGTGTGTTTTTTTTGTTTTTCTAACAAAACTATGCTAAATACTTGGAAAGCCAGCACCAGGAGTATTTAGTATTTTAACTGTGAATTGAAAAATAAAAGTATTGTTGAGGTGACAAAGCCAGGTACATGCAGGCGAAAAGATAAATTTGTATCTACATATCCAAACAAACAATTCTATGTTTAATATGAAAAATAAATAATTCTAACTGTTGTTGGTTCATTTTTACGTAAATACCCTACACAGGGTAGTCGGGAAGTTGTATTTCTTTGTGCAACGAGAGTAAGACAATATACATACTTATGTCTTTCCAAACTTACATAAGGAACACTAAGAATTAAATACAAAGCAAAAAGAAAAGTCAAGTTCCAAAATACAACTGTCATATTTCTAGGAAAATCCATCAAGCATCTGTATGTCTTCTTCCACTTGATCCATGCACCGGAGTCTCGGTGGATGGATCCCTGTCTGCGTTTTCCATAGTTAATAAGTAAGTTGTCATCCAACGCCTTTTTTGTTTGAAGGATTCTAATCATTCGGTGGACATGGCCCATCCAGCGTAATAGGTTGTTAACGTTCTTGTCGAGTTATAGCGCATACTCCTCGTTAACACTGATCGGGCCATACATTTTTAAGAATGTCTTTTCTCTCAAAAACACCCAGTAACGCTTCCTCTCTTTTCGCCCGTAGCCACGTTTCAGCGCCATAAAGAAGAACGGGTAGGTTAATCATGTTGTACAATACTATCTTAGTTCATCGAGAGGGGGCTCTCTGTTTACCCCGAAGTAGTATAAATTTTATAGCACGATTCTTCGCTTTATTTCGCTGCATACCTCATTATTTCTATTGATGGCAGAACCGAGTTATATAAATTCTTCTACTACCTCGATCTTGCAATTGGCGACCTTCACAGTGTCGCATTTTCGTCTGCGCGACGTTTGCCTAGCAAATGCAAGCATAAGTCCTCGATTATCATTAGATCCGGCTTCGCTGATTCCTTCTCGATTTTAGAAAAAGCTACCGTACATCTCGCTCTACCTTTCCGACCACATCAATGCCATCCGTATCCTCGCATATGCGTTGTTCCCTGTACCTGTTTTTTCTAATTTTTCTCCATCTTTTTACTGACGATATAGTGTCAATCCGAGTCATTTTACAAAGAAATTCAGATTTTAATGGGATCTCATATGTAGATATTTAATCAAACAATTTTCTCTTATCTTTCCCTTAAATGAGTGAGGATTATTGGGACTACCCGTGGAATCTGTATAGCTAATAAATTAGCAAAGAAGGGGACAATGCTTCATTATAGTGCCATTGACATCTAATGTAGAATTCCCCTTTCAACTTGCTCTCACTATTATGGCCCAGGTCAGATGGTCCAACGTACCGACTTGCTGGACTGCAGGGACAATCTGGTTAGATCAGAAGAAAATGGCTGCATTACTACGGATTCCGAAAATGCAACTACGCAACTTGTTTGTCACTGAGCATTGCCAGTTTGAAACCCATGGGAGAAGAATAGGTCTCCCATACAATGACTTCTGTAGAAGCTGCCAAGGTGAGGAAGAGGACAAAAAGAAGTCCTCTGCTTAGGCGCTGCATTAGAATACAGAGGTATTCAGTACCTTTTGCGACGATACCTTGCAGATATCTTCAAAGAAGAAGAAAATATTGCCATGTTCTAAAAATTTCATAACAGGAAAATACTTCTAGGACAGGAGAAATTTTTTTCTAGGAGTGGCATAATCTTTCCCATGTAGGCTTATCTACGCTAATGCTTGTGGCCGATTTTAAACTTGTGTTTTTCGGACATGCTAACTAACAATCGAATCCATATATCGACATTTGCTGGCGATACTGCTATTTAAAGCATTTCACAAAGTTATCAACTAGAATCCTTATATATCCAAAAACGCATATATTCCATTTGGAAAAATAATTACATTTGGAAATTTATATTGGCAGCACTTTTTTCTGATAATTTGGTTTGGCAATTCGTTATTATGAAGAGACTCACGCCAAACGTATGCAAAATTTATTTTCAAAATTTTTATTTAATTCAACAAATCTTCAATTCTTTGTCTCGATAACTCCCTTTACAAAAAATATAAATTGAGTGTCAAACTTATACAAACCTTTCCACCTGTTGTGAAATGTACCCTAAACTTCCTGACATAAATTTTTTATCACTCTTCTCAAACTGAAGAAAACATACTTTAATTACATAAGACAACGTACAGCGCTTACACGCCAACTATAATTTGCTTATTTGTTAATTTATTTTATTTATTCAAAAGTATTTTTTTATATTGTGGCTTTAATGCTTGAGCATTTGAAATTAATTGATGCTTTAAAAATGATAAAAATTTTTTTTTTTTCATTTTGAAATTTTCAATTTGCATTTAAAAATAGACAAGTTTTTTTTTGGTTTTGTTTTGTTGGTTTGTCTGAAATTAAAAAAAAAATAAAAATAAAATAAGACAAATATCAGCAATTTTTTGTTAACAAGCTGATTTAACAATTAAGTGGCAACAGTAACCGAGAAATACAACCAAAAACACATGTGGGTTGTCTCACCACCAAACTAAAGGTACTAACTAACAAACACATAAATATGTCGGTATGTCGGTCTGTCGGTCTGTCTGTCTGGCTGTATGTCTGTCCGCCAGTCTATCTCTCGTTTGTTAGACTATCTGTAACTAAAGAGTTTTATTTTAATTTTAACAGGAAATTATTTATTTTTTTTTTTTTTGTTTTCATTTATACAGTCACTTAGTTTTAAAACTGAGCAACAGACAAATAAAAAAAATTTAAAAAAAAAATAAACAATTTTGACTAATTTTACACTTGTTGGCAAGTGCAGTATGTGGCATTTTACACTGACTGCAACTACATACTTGTACATTTGTATGCATGTATGTATGTGTATGTTAGTCAGCATCCAACCATGCATCCATTCATCCATCCATTTTCATCTTCCATGCTCTTTTTGACTTACTAAACCAAGTTACGCTAACTAAATATGTATAATCGTACTATGTGGCAACAAACAATTCGCATAAATACTTCATACAGTTGCAAACATATTTGCTTTCAAAAAGGGGAGAATAAATCTTTAAACAAAACCAACAACAACAGCAGCAATAATAAAATGTTGCAATTCATAAGTTAAATGAAGCTCAAACTTTAACTACACATGACATACTTGATGGTGGCTGGCATTCACACACTCGTAAAACTTAAAATAATAAAAAAAAAAATAAAACTCGAAACCTAAAAATGAGATGTGCAATTCACTCAGCCTTTTACGCCAACTGGCTGACTGACTGACTGGCAGGAAAATATTGTACAAATTAACAGAATATTTTGTTTGTAAAATTAATAGTAATAATCTTTAAGTCTAATTAAGTGAAAGTTGTAAAAAAAAATATATAAAATTTATATTGATGTGCAAAATAATTCTAGGAACAAAAAAATAATTGCTTTACCATGAGCAGAGTAACCAATAATTGAGCTGCAAGTTCATAATCGTATAAATTCGTAGCAAAGGTTTTGTGCCTTAAACCCCTTCCATTTGATTAGTTAATTGTACATAAATTTTTTTTAATTAATTAATTGCTCACTAAAATTACTGAGGATGTAAGAGAAATTAAGTTGGATTTTATTTAAGATTTTTTGAAAATTTATATATTTTTAACCGACTTCAAAAAAGAAGGAGGTTATCAATTCGTCTGAATGTTGCTTTTTTTATGTATGTAACCGCAGAACTCAGCCATGTCTGACCGATTTTAAAATTTTTTTCTTTATTTGAAAGGTTATGCCTTCAGGTTGGTCCCGTTTTAAAAACAGTTCATTATATTAAAAATTAAAGGGTGTCCCCATACAACATACATGTTTTTTACATGTATTAAGAACCGTAAAGGGCACCAAATTAAAATTTTAAAAAAGTGCGTGTCGCTATAGCTCCCAACGGCAGAAATTAATAAAAAAATAAATTTAAAATTTGAACCGTTATAGACAAAACCTTGAAAATTTTACAGAAAGTCGATTACTATGACCGTTATAATAAAATGTATAAATATTCAAAATTTTAAATTAAAGGGTGCTCCAATAGTTCATTTAATTTGATGTATATGGCCATACTTTTGAACAGTTGTACACAGACCGCTAACATTTACAAAGAGCCTGTATTGCTAAGTCAGCTATAACAAAAAGTATAAAATTTGAATTTGGAAATAAAAGGGTGTCCCAATAGTTAATGTAATTCTATGTATGTGGCTAAACTTTTTAACTGTTATAGACAGACAGCTGAATTTTTCAGGGAACCTGTATTCCAAAGTCCACTATAGCAAATATACAATTTGAATTTAGAAATTAAAGGGTGTCCCCATAAATTATGTAATTTGATCTATATCTCTTGAACTGTAAAACACAAACACTTGAAAATTAGGCAGAATGTCCACTACTTTCTCTGGTATAATAACAAGTATAAATATTTGGAATTATAATGTAAAGGGTGTCCCAATAGTTCATGTAATTTGATATATATGGCCAAACTTTTGAACCGTAATAGACAGACAGTTGAAATTTACAAAGAATCTTTGTGACCAAGTCCTTTATAACAACAGGTCTTTAATTTAAAATTGTAAATTAAAGGGTGTCCCAATAGGAGATGTTATTTGATCTATTTGACCCTATCTTTGAAACCGTTATACACAGAGGCTTGAATGGTGTCCCGATAAAAGACGGATGCTGGTGAAAATAGCTTAACTTTTGAACAGTAATAGGGAGAGGCTTGACATTCACATCGTCTTTACTATTTTTCCCTCTAATTTTGGCGCATATTTTATTTGGTTTATATCTAATTCTTACAGATTACTTTTTACATTTTTAGTTTAGAATTGGTGCCCTTCTATTTGTATTGAAGTCGGTTTTTTTTTTGCAAGAATTATTTAGATATTTTTTAGATATTTTATTTTCATCGTGTTTGTTTAAAAACAAAGCAGAGATGCGCCGCTATATTTGTAGGTAGTGTGAGTGTCTATCCGGCTAGGGGTTATGGGTTCGATTCCTACCAAAGACTCTTGGTGCTGTTTCACTACAACGAGTGAAAAAGCTATTCGTTACTATGCTCGATAATTTATGTTAGTTAATTTACTAGTGTTTTGTCATGTCTTTTTTTGCTGGGTTAAATTATCTTAAAAAAAAAACTTTAAACTTTACATATGTCAGTCAAACGTATGTTTTGGAAAAACAACATATACATATCTACCAAAAGTACGCAGGCGCGAAATAAATTTTTATGATTTGGAAAAAATAGGTTGTAGTTTCTTAAGCTTTTTACCAAATGCGATTAGACATTGAAAAAAGATAAGCAGAAAGTCATTTCGCAATAACTTCCTGAAAAATGGTACAAAATAATTGGAGTACGTATATTACAAAGGAGCCATTAACTTAAATTTAGCTTAAGTCGACTTAAGAACTTATTCCTTACACATAATTGTGTTTAAAATATTTTTTTTAACAAACAACTGTATGCAGAAAAAAGTTTAAAAAAATATTTTTTAATTTTCTTATTCAAAAAAGGGTAGTTCTTCGGCTGTCATCAGTGAACGTGAGTACACTTAATGAAGTTGAAATACTAGTAATACCAGATTCAGATTTTAATGATGAAGATATTAATGAGAATGAAGCTGACAAAACGATATTAATTTCTTCTCCTAAAACTGTTGGCTTGATAAATAAGGATCCATCTTCTTGGCCAGAATTAAAAAAAACGAAAAGAATGAGTTAATTTTTAAAGGCCCCTTGTCATTAAAGGCTAATAACTATTATCCAAAAATATATTTTTGTAATACACATCAGCTTCGTTGTACAGCAAATGGGAAAAAAAATAAAACGTTAATGTTTACCATTCCAGAATTCATTGAAACTTTTCTTATTTACATTCTTTGACTCCCTAAATCGAAATAAAATTAAAAAAAATTTCTATCTCTTATATTTACTACATAATACGTAACCCTTTTGTAAATAAAAGTATAAAATAAAAAAAATTATATGAGAAATATAAATTTATTTACACCAATTAATTGTATAGTGGCCAGATCACAATCTCGCCCCGGGCGCCTACTAACCTCGGGGGACGGCCCTGGTTGTGATCATAAGCTTATGATCAAGTGGTCATACTCGAACACAAACATGTCAATATTTTATTTTTTTAAAGACCTATGTTTTACCAAACCCATCGGGAAAATAGTCATTTATTACATATAAAATTAAATATGTAATATATTTATTATGAATTAATATTTATTCTGGCTTAAGTTCTTTATTAGAAAGAGATAAAGAAAAATTAGACACTAGCAGAATGTAATGCGTTTTTTGGATCGCTACATGCGTCGTCAGCATTCTTCGTATCTATGTATCTATGAGGTAGTTTCAACTGTAATAATTTTTCTATATATATAAGCTATACAAAGAAATAGGATATGAGAATTTTAATTTTGTTTTTCATTTTATTTCATAAGTGAAAAAACGTTATGGGTAACTAGCATAATAGTAAATAATTAATATTTAAATTCCCAAAAATTTTATTAATAAGTGAAAGATCTTTTTTGAAATTATTTCACACTTATAAACCCTATCCTATTATATTCTACTACCAAGCAAACATTTTTTCTTCATTTTTATTCTCTTTATATATATTTTTTTCTTACTTGCAATTGGTAAATAAATATCTGTCTTGCCATTATTTTAATAATAATTTTAATTCATTTAAAAATAGGTCAAATAAAATTTTTGTCAACGAATTCTTCGTACTGTGCGAAGTTCGTCGTTTCTCCCATTTCGTCGCGTTTCTTCTTAAACCACGTAAGCGTCTTTTTTTCGAAATTGACTTTTTAGTTTTTATGGTAGAAAATAACAGTTGCCACCAGACTACATTCTCATCTTAACAAGTTTGTATGAAAAATAAAAAAATCCATTTTCAAAACCTCGTAAGCGCCATACAAATGACATTTGCATGCAAAATATAATGGTCAAGTTGGAAATGTTAAAGTCTCAACCACAAAATTTATTGTATTTGAGATTAAAAAAATCCGGAAAGTTTCAGACCAATTGAAGCGTTTTTGGTAAAGATAAAAGTTTTTTTTTTTAATAAATATAAAAATAAACGTTAATTTACACATATAAATTTGCAACTTGCTGTTTGCGCCAAAACCACGTAAGCGAAAGATTTGGCTACAGTTAACTGCAGGTAACAAATTTTTTTATTAAAAAGTTTCTATATCCTTCAGAGACTTGCGCAGCCATGTTTTGCAAAAAAAATTGTTTTGAGAGTATTAGAGAGTTTATTAAGTTTTTGTCGTTTTCTGAAAAACGATTTCTTGGCGCTTACGTGGTTTAGGAATAAACGCGACGATTTGTGTTTATACATTATTTTATGATTTAGAAACAATGGATTTTAAAATTCCTTCTTGAAATAATGCTTTACTTCTCTAGGACATGCTCCATGATAAGAGCAATGGATACTGGAAGCAGAATATTACACACTGTGTAATTTTTTAAGTCATGGCAAAATAACCATATACGGACACCACTACGTGATAAAAGACCAAAAAAAAGACCCCTGTCTCCCAGTTTTGCCTAAAGTTCTCCAGGTTTTTTTTATGGGCCCTCAAAGATGTGGGGCCCCGATGTCATTTTTGCAAAAAAATGATCATTTACTCAAGCTCATATTTTGCAAACCGTTTGAAATTTTGATATACTCTCTGAGGCAAAGTTGTAGCTCTTGTCATAAAGAACAAAAATTGTTAACATATAAAATCAAAAAAACTTCATCTTCAAGGTCAAAGTCGCAAAAAACTTTAAAAAATTCAATTTTTTTACCTTTTTTCCCCTGTTCAGGTCCATAGGTTTGCAAAATATGAGCTTGAGTAAATTATCATTTTTTGCAAAAATGACATCTTTGAGGGCCCATAAAAAAAACCTGGAGAACTTTGGGCAAAACTGGGAGACAGGGGTCTTTTTTTTAGGTCTTTTATCACGTAGTGGTGTCCGTATATGGTTATTTTTTCCGTGTTGCACTGTGTTATACATTCTATGTATTGCCTGCTTGTTTCTTATTGATTATCTTTTCCCGCTGGAAATTTACTAATCAGTTACAACATTCATGAGTGAGAAATGTTAAACTTTAAATGCAAATATTTTCACCAACATGCTGATGTAACTTAGTAAGTATGTTTGTATGTCACAAATAAAACCTAAAAAATGTTTAACCCAAAAAAACTTGCCAATATAAAACACATACGGGTATCAAAAGTTTTTAAGAATAGAAATTTCATCTTCTTTTTTATGTCAGATAAAAAAAAAATAAATTCCAACGCATTTACAAAGTCAAACAGTTAAGAAAAACAAACACCAAACGAAACTTTCTATCTAAAGAACGAACACAAAACAAAAAAGTATTTTGTCATGCCATCTCACGCAAAAAATGTTAACTTGCTTGATTATCTGGAGGAGCAGACGATGTTTAACCTTTTTCGTAACTCTTAGTTGCTGCTGTTAAAGTTTATTTCTTTTGCTTACAGCGTCAAAGCTTAGCAAAGATCAATTAGCACTTAATGATGTCCAAAGAAACAATTTGCTGTAATAAGCAACAAATGCAGCCACAACAACAACAACATTTAAAAAAAATAAACAAATCTCGCTTCTTTAAAATAAAGCACAACAAACAACGAAAAAATTAAGCAATGAAACGAATCTTGCAAATGATCAAAAAGCTTTTGATGTAATTGTAAGACAGTAAAAAAATAACAAACCAACAAACAAACTTATACCACGAAACAAGAGATCTTTTTCAAATTTTTTTTTCTTTAATCGATGTTGTTGTTGTAACAGCACAACAATGTTACAACAACTATTACCGCTACAAATCGTTAAATTGTCAAAGCAGTGTTACACACACTCGCACACACCCTTTCAAATGTTGCTTATTTTAAGTAACGAATATCAAAAACAAACAAACAAACAAAAAAGAAGATAAAGCATTTCCCCAAAAACTACACAAAATCACAACAACAACAACACAACAACAAAAAAGGAGAAAAAAAAATTACTCATACTTTAACAAGTCAAGAGATGTAGGCGAAAAAGTGGCGCCTCCATGTAATGTTTAATGAAATTCCCCACTCAGTTTTCTTAAAACAAACATTCAACGAAACAAACAATCTCTTATAAACAAGGAGACAAATGGCAGGCACATGAAAATCGATTTTCGTTTTTGCAAAGTGTTGTTAGCAAGCTGCAACAACTACAACAACAACAATAAATAATGCTAAATAAAACCAAATGCAAAGAGACAAAAGCAACAAACACGGCTCTAAACAAATTACAACATTTTGATTTGAGGTCAAACATTAGGGTGCGTTAAAGGTCTTTTGCCATGCCAATCCAAGTATAGACTCTGATCTTAAGTGAAAATTAGCTAAAGTGTGACATTAGTTGGCTAGAATACACAGTCGAGTGTTGCCTACAAAAAAAAGCGAAACGTTTTTCTAGAAAAAGTTTATAATCTGAAACTTGCGCTAAGTAAAGTGATTTAAATTTGCTGTTGCATGTTGTGGTTGCGTTAGTGCTAACTGGGATAGACTGATATATATTCTTATTTTTTGTGTTCTAATCCATGCGAATTTTAAAGCTTGTCTACAAGAGAAAGTGAGTCAGTAGAGTTGGGCATAATTGTTTATTTCGCGTTTAAGACAAATGTATGAACTAAGTGTTTTTGTTCATCGTTCTTTTTAATGTACATAAGTGGCAATTGACCAATGTAGCTTTCTAAAGGCAAAGGTTCCACTCTGTTTGCCTTTAGAAAGCGTTTCTATTAATCAGTAAGCAAATAACATATTACAAAAACTTACTTAAAATGGTTTTACTCGGCGTGTGTTTGTCATATGACTTGTCAGTTTAATAACCCATATGTAATTTCATGTGTTTGTCAAAATATGTATTTGACATACGGTTGATAATTTTTGCTTTCAAACGTACATGTGTAATTACATCTGACATAACCTACAATATATATTTTTTCCGCCACACAGTTTTGTATTGCCAACCACAGCTGATGCAAATATGCAAACGTAGTGCTTTTGCCACACTTTTAGTGCTCTTGGTACCTCAAAAAACCTAAAATAGCAAAATATCAAGTTGGCATTACAGGATGTCAGATGCTTTGTCACATCAAAATAGAACACGTTTTAAATGAAAAATGTCATATGTATTGTACACATGGAAAATACACATGTTATGTTTGAAAGGGTTTACACGACGTGTATAGTATTTACACATGGAAAAGTGACTAGTCATATGACAAATACACGCCGTGTAAAAGCACTTTTAGCTTCACTATGAATAATATTAGCTATCCCCGGTTCGTTTCGCTACACCCATCCACAAATAATACAATAAACACTTGGAAAAAAACACTTTTTAGTTTCAATGAAAGATACGACGCACATTGGGTTGAAATTGTTAAAAAAAAACGGCTCTTAATGCAGGCATTAGAGATAGCACTTATTTTTTCGTTTCGTAGTATTAAGTGGGTCTTTACTACTTAAAAAAAATCACTTTTGAAAAAAAATTTTTTAAACGCCAGGTGTGTTCGTTTGTCAGTTCGTATGAATATTTAAATTGCTTTGCAAGCTCCATTTTTAAAGATAAATGAATGAAATTTGGGCAATTTGATATTTTTAGGTTAGTAACTTAACATACAAAAATTCAACGGAATCGGTAAATGATTTCGTATAGCCGCCATACAAAATTTTTCCGGAAATAGATCATACTAATCTTTATTTATTAAAAAGTTTTTATTAATACAAATTTACATTTTATGTTTATTACTATTAGTCTTTATATTCGCTGTCACAAAGATAAATATCATCAGAATTATTTTCTTCAGAAATTTCAGGTAATAATAACAGGTCCAATACCTACTGTGGTGACACGCTAATTTTCTTTTTGTAATGTTTGCTCATCTTACTAATAATAGGATCAGAGTTTATTAAAAATCTATTGAAAATATCTTCATTGGACTTTTCACGACTGCATTTCCGTGAAAAATGTTCTCTTTATGATTTAAAATCATTAGTACAAGCTTTCTGTGCATCCTCCGATAACTGGCCAATAGATAACAGGCCATGAGTAATAATCTGCGGACCATGTTTTAAAAATTGATGTAAAGTGGGTATTTTTCAACAAAGTATTTTGCAGTCGATAAAGTAAATTTTATAAATTGACCGCACGATACAGCAACTAAAATATATTGAAACTTTGTGATTAGTTTAACGTCGATTTTTGTAATTTCCGCAGAAACTTCGGGATTTTGAAAAAACGTCTGTATTCTGTATTCCCGACATTTGAGTTTCCAAATCCTGGTTTTGGTTGGTCAACTATAAGTCCGGATTTTTGTCTGAACTCGACCTGTATTTTTGATCTGGTTTCACTCACTACTTTTTTTCTGTTTCGGACCTTGCTTGCCATTTTTTGATTGGAATTTTATGTGACGAATTTTCTTTGATGTTGAAATAGAAAACAATTCTTTTCCTTCTTATCGCCAAAAACCCGCAAAATGTTTTTATATGATTTGTAAGTAGACATATTATAGAAAATTCCAAATTTTTTTTTACCCAAGCTTCCCCAAACCGGATTTGAATTTCTACTTGAAAGTGAAAAATGAATGTTTTTTCCACCAATTTTCAAAAAAATATTAAAAATATTTCTACAACAATAATATTTAATATTTATTTGAGTTTCCAAATACCTGAAGTTGAAGGTTCCATTGAAAAAATATTACTTTTATGCTAGGAAAATACAAAAATTTATTTAAAAAAAAAATTTTTTTCAGTTTTTACCACTGTTTTCAAAAACTTAAAAAAACTTCAACTTTGACAACTCGAAAATAGATAACATAGAAAAATGAAAAAGATAATTAGTGATGCACAATTTTGTTTACTATAACCTGACATAGATTACTTTATAAAAATATAAATTTTCAATTAAGAGCCATTATTGAGAATTTCAACCCAACGTGCGACGCTCAATTTGTTTTTTGCTAGACTAAACGCATTAACACGATAATAATATCCTAATTCAGTCTGTATTTTTCTAGACTATACACATTAGTACGAGGCTTACTTGTGCAAAGTTTCAAGACTCTACCTATTGTAATTCTCTAGGTACACGATAATAATTTTTGACTTTGTATATCCCAATTTTTGATTTTGTACTGTCCCAATGTAGTCTGTATTTTGATAGTCTATGCACATTACTCTGAGGGTTACTTGTCCAAAGAATCAATACTCTACCTATTGTAGTTCTCTAGGTACACGATAATAATTAATATAGGAGGTACCACGCCCGCTGCCTCAATTCATTCTGTATTTTGGCTCACTATGCGCATTAGCACAGGGGTTACTCGTTTAGTTTAAATCTTTATCTATTGTGGTTCGTCAGCAACACGATAATAATTTTACACTTTGCATGGGAGGAACCACGTTCGCTATTTCAATTCACTCTGTGTTTACATAAACTATTTAAGTTAAAATGCGGTTTAATGGTGTGAAATTCCAAGGATCTACCAATTACAGTTCTCCAGATACAGGATAATATTTTTTCACTTTGTATGGGGGGTACCACGATTACTTTCCCAATCCAGCCTATGTTTTTCTAGAGTATTCGCATAGATATTAGGGTTACTTTTACCTAGTTTCACGACCATACCTATTGTAGTACCACGCCAGTTATCCCAATTCATTCTGTATTTTGGTAGATTTTACGCATCATGCAATGTTTCAAGGCGTTATCTGTTGTAGTTCGCCTGGAACACGATAATAATTTTTCTATTCCAATTCTGTCTGTTTAGCTAAACTATGTACGTTAATATGATGGTTACTGGTGTGAAATTCCAAGGCGCTATCTATTGCAGTTCTCTAGATACAGGACAATAATTTTACACTTTATATAAGAGATACCACGCCCACTATTCGAATCCAGTCTGTGTTTCTCTCAACTATGTATTTCAATATAGAGGTTACTGGTGAAAAAATTCAAAGTGCGACCTATTACTGTTACCAAGCAACACGATGTTAAATATTTACTTTGTATGGGAGGTACCACGCCCATGTTAAATATCGCCACGTGCTACCACCTGAGTTGTGACTTAAGTCAAGAGTAGGGCCTACAGACCTTAATGATTTTAGACTGTCGGCCTTCTTTCTCAACACGAAGTTTCTAGTAATTGCTAACATTTGTCCAAGGCTTAGATCCCCCATGGCGTCCACATTTAACAAAATTCTGTCTGTGGTTAGCCAGTACTGGACATTCACACACAATGTGCGCTACCATCTCAGCCTCTCCCAGGCACAGTCTTCATATATCATCTTTGATTTTTATCTTGGCTAGGTGATACTTGAAGTTTTTATGACCTGTCACTAATGCAGTTATCGAGCTTAAGGTACATCTATTATATCTTAGCACCTTACCGGCCTTCCTGCCAATGGGCTCTTTGCGCGTCATTTGGGTCTGTCTACATGTAGTGGCTTCCCTCCACAATTCCAGGTTTAATCTACCACTTTGGGTTCCGGTTCATAGAAATTAACAGCAGATTCCCCTTTGCTACTTGGTCTGCTGCTTTATACCCATCTGTGGCTATGGGTGCTTAGGCCAACGTCATAAACCGAGGCACATCTGTTAAGTTTTGAAACAAATTCCAGAACTATTACAATTTTAATTGAATTTATGCCAGTTTTATTTAATCTTTAATACTAAAAACAATAAAACATTAGTATGAATCATTTTTATAAATTCCCAAATAAATTCCAAAAATATATGGTTTATAAATGTAATTATTTTATGTGGAGTTACCTACATATCTCTCGGAAATTATCAAGATTCTGCAATATGGGTTTTATATAAAATTCTATTATTGAAGAGTTCTGTAAATAGTGTCTGACATATTCCGTTTACAAAATTAAAAGGTACTGCCAAGTTTTCAGTACCTGCCAATATTTTGTTTGAATTGGCTTTTAAACACTCTTACTTTAATACTGCTGCAGATATAGTTTGTGTATTTACTTTATATAGAGGTACCCATAACTGGGCAATTTATACAATTTAAAAATTATTGTAGAGTTCTGAAAATAGTGTTTAAAATTTTCCGCTGACAAAAATAAATGTTGCTGCCAAGTTTGCAGTACCATTGAATCGGTAAAATTTGCTTAGTTTTTCTACTTTTTCTCCATTTTCTCTTGGAAATGAGGGATTTTTGAGGAAAAAGTATCCTATATTTGTACCAAGGTACTAAGGTATCTCCTCACCATTGGCATATAAAGGCCATTTTTAGGGGTGCAATGCCCTCTCCAGACTTGCTGTTGCCCCTCCAGAAATTTAAAAAATTTTACTCCATATTTATTTTCCAAATATTATTCTTCAATAAAAATCGCTTTGTTTACGTAATGCGAACATAGACTGACGGACAGAAAGACATACATACAGATTATAGTTTTATTATATAAACATTCTATACCTATTCTATTCTATTCTATTTTTTTTTTTTTAATTTAAACAAATTATAAAATCTGTTATTCTTTAACAAAAATTTCACTACAAATATAATACTATTTTCTCTAAAAGGATTATTTCTCTATTATCAATTACATTCAACAAAAACAATTTCACTTTATTTTTATTTTTTTGAAACACTTTAAAAAACCCCATTTTTTACAACCAAAAAATCTTCCTTTCTATGGAAAAAAGTATGAAATTGGTACATAAAACCTGCCAGAAACAAACAAAATCCATACAAAACAAAGCAACTGCAGTTAACAATAACAACAACAACAACAACAACAGCTATAATAGCTTAACAATTTTACGATATGTTTTTCATTGTTAAAGCAATTGATGCAACAACTACAGCATAAATACAATATCAGCAGCTAAAATGAATGGAGGAATAAAAAACCTAAAACAAAAACAAAAACAAAAACGAATAAAAAAATTAAACTAAAAACGTATTAGCAAACGGCAACAATTTAATTAAATTGCCCATGGAGGATGCGGTTGTAAACATTTTGCATGCACTTTGCACAATTTTCAGTTATACCCAGAGACACAATCATTAAATAGTTTTACAGTGCCAAATGAAATAAAACGAATTGAAAAAGTGAATATATTGTTTATAGCAATCATAGGCAAATGTAGACTTCTAAGATACACTACATATATATACGAAAATAAAATCATCAACATTTTTAATAATTCCTTGTAAAAATAATAGGTACCTTCTTTGCACTCTATTTCCGTTTATACAGATATTCTTAAAATAAATTACACATACATACATATGTATGTATATAAGTATGGAAGTAGGTATACCCACAGAAAATCCAAACATAACTTACCTTGGCTACACCTGCTTCCCCTCTTATTTTCATACAACTTTTCTTAAACTAAAACCCAACGGCATCACTGATTAATTAATATGTTAATTATAACGAAGAAAACATACATCTTTATATGCCTCTATATCTATCTATACATATAATAAATAATTCTTGCAAAAAAAACCGACTTAAAAACAGATATATGGGCATCAATTCTAAACTAAAATTTTAAAAGGAAGTAAAATGTTAGGACTAGTACCCAAATCAAATAATGTTATACTTGTTGCTCTAACGGACATAGTAATATACGTTCTGTACATTCAAATGACTATCCATAACGGTTCAGCAGATAAAGCCATATACGATAAATTACGTTAGATATGAGGACACCCTTTATTTTTTACACTTATTATTAATAGTAATAAAAAGTAACAGTTCCAAAGATATGGCCATATGGGTTAAACAATATCACCTAGGGGACACCCTTTAATGTACAATTTTAAGGAAAGATTCCTTAAAAAGGACAGATTCTTTGTAGATTTCAAATATTTGTATTTGTATTTATTTATTTGTTTTCATTTCCTGTACAACAAGATTTAGTCTTATAATTAGAGTACAGGAACGCACATCGTTATAAACATTTTATGATTAATAAACATTACAATGTAATTAATGAAAAAAGTAAAATAAAATAAACTTATACTTAAAATTATAAACTTATATATCAATAACAATGTTTGCGGCAAAAAAAAGAAGAAGAAATTAGGCAAATGATTTAAATAAAAATTTTTCGAAATTATTAGCATTGCTGTTAATTTGTTGACTTAATGGAAGATTGTTCCAAAGACGAGCGGCATATACATGAAAATGCCATTCAGACACTAGAGATTGATGTCACGGTATTACAATGTTTCTGTTTCTTAGTGATTGGAAAAAACGTATTTTGTCAAATATATATTTAGGAGTTTGACTGTTAATGACTTTATGCAAAAAAATAAGAGTACGTATTTTTAACAAATTTTCGAATGATACCCCATAAAGATTATTGGCAGCAGAGGACACGTGGTCAGACCTTTTTAGTTTGAACACGTATCTAATAATGTTATTATATAAAACACTTAGTTTTCTTTTGCTAATTGAGTCACAGTTTCCAAATAGTTCACACCCATATAGTAGGGAGGGAATCAGAAATGTCTTGGCAAGCAAGATCCTTATGCTCAATGGGGTGAAATACTGTGTCGACCAGAGAGCTCTTAGCTTTACATAGGATTGACCAACTAAAGAATTTATGTGATCAGACCATGTCAAGTTATTGTTAAAAATTATCCCAAGATTTTTTGCTGAGTTAACAATTTTAATTTTCTCACCATTCAAAATAACGTCATCGGTAACGAAGGGCATTAATCTTTTCTTACATATTAAAATACATTTGGATTTACCAGGATTCAAACATAGTCCGTTTGCACTGGCCCAAAGGCAGACTTCTCTCAAATCTTCATTTAGATTTGATATACCTAATTTAATATTTTCGACTGGGCTGCTTAATGTAATCTGTACATCATCTGCATATAAGTGGACTTTGCATTTCGATAAATGTTTTGGCAGATCATTTGCATAGATAGAAAATAAGAGTGGTCCTAATATGGAACCCTGAGGAACCCCCCGGTTAACAGTTAAGCTGTCAGACCAAGTATTATTCACAACTACCGATTGCTTTCGATTCGTTAGGTATGATGATAGCAATTTAGTTGACATGCTCGAAAAATTAAAAAAATGTTTCAGTTTTTTGATAAGTAAATCATGGTCAACTGTATCGAATGCTTTCGAATGATCAAGAAGCACTAAGAAATTGATATGCCCATTTTCTAAGCCTTGGCGTATGTTTTCACTCACTTCAACAAGAGCTGTAACACAACTATGACCTCGACGAAAACCGGATTGGTAATCGGTGAGGAAATTATGAGTACTTAAATAAGCAATAATTTGCTTATATAATAACTTTTCTAAAACTTTTGAAAGAAAACATAATATTGCGATAGGTCTATATTCTCCATTCGCCTTAGGCACAATTTTTGCATGCTTCCAGTTGTTTGGGTATATACCTGTCATTACGATTGAGTTAAACAGATGTGTAATATATGGGATAATTAGGGGCAAAATTAGTTTAATAAATTTCGGGTGTATGTTATCACTACCGACTGAATTTGATTTTATTAAAGAGCATGTTGACATGACGTTCTATTTGCGTAACACGAGAAAAGCAGAAATGGTCGTTTACTATTTCATCATCTATGTTTGGGGTATCGGGAGAGAAATCGAAGTAATCGGGATCTGTTTGAATTAACGGAAAATTAGTAAATGTTCTGTTGAGCATGTTTGTGTCCACTTAGGGATCAACACTGTTGTTTGCATTGCCAACTCCAATTTCACGAATTGTATTCCATGTTTGTTGTGAATTTATAGCACTACTAAAACGATTAGAATAATATTCTGTTTTTGCCTTTTTTTTTTCTTATTGACATTATTTCTAGCAGCAGAAAAATTTGAATAGAGCTCAGAAATTTTAAATCTCTTCCACCTGCCAAATGTCTGTCTAAAACGATTCAAAAGTTTGGCAATATGCAACAATTTACGTCAACTATTGAGACACCCATTATAATTTTAAATATTTATAAATGTTATTATACGGGACATCGGAGTGGAGATTCTGTCTAATTTTCAAGTGTATGTCTATAACAGTTCAAAAGATAGGGCTAGATAGGTAAAATTATATCAATTATGGGGACACCCTTTAGTTTCCAAATTTAAATTATATACTTGATGTTATAAAGGACTTAGATATACAGGTTCTTTGTAAATTTCAACCGTCTCTCTGTTACGGTTCAAAAGTTTTGCAATATACATAAATTTACATCAACTATTGGGACACCCTTTAACTTCTAATTATAAATATTTAATTTCTGATTATAAATATTAGACATTCTGTCCAATTTTCAAGTGATTGTCTACAATGGTTCAAATGGTTCATATATTTAAATTGACGTCACATATGGGGACACCCTTTAATTTTTAAGTTTATTTTTTTATTAATTGCTGTTATTGGCAGTTATAGTGATATGCAGTTTACGGTTCATAATACACGTAAAAAACACGTATGTTGTATGGGGACACCCTTTAATTTTCAAAATTCTGAACTTCTTTTAAAATGGGACCAATCTGTAAGCATTTCCTTTCTAATAAAGAAACAATTCAGAAATGACTGAGTTCTGCGGGCACAAACAAAAAAAAACGAAAATCAACATTCAGACGAATTGATAACCTCCTTCTTTTTTGCAGTCGGTTAAAAAGTAACTAATTTTCGTTTGCCTGTCTGTACGCTTTTCATTTGTGTTCGCATCATGTAAAAACTACTGGATGGATTTTAACAAAATTTTGTGAGGAGGTGCCCTAGCATCCTGATTCCAATATAGGATACGCAAAAATATCTTATTTCCAAGAGAAAGTGGAGCAGTGAAAACTGGGATATTTTAAAAACTATTGCGCAACATTAGGCGCCAATTGAATAAAATTTGTATTTGATTTGCATTTTTACTTTGTGGAATTACATAGTTATTTAAATATTTTAAACATCTTTTACAGAGGTTTAGAATAATTTTTAGAATATTATATAAATTTTAGAATTTTATCCAAGGCTGGGTACCTTTATGTAAAGAAAATACATAAATCATAACTGAAGCACTATAAAAGTAAGAGTCTTACAATTGGTGTGGAATACTTTCGAAGCAAAATCAAGCAAAATATATTTCTGCAATTTCTACTCTGCTTTTTATTTTTTCCAAAAACTTCATTCTGCTAGAGTTGTGTAGATCATGAACGACCTAGCTCAGTTGAACTAATCATTCAACTGACATAACTAAGTCAACTGGTAACACAGATAAATCAATTTTAATTTCATTTAAGAAGCTTACCTTTACTAACTTTTCATTGCTTCTTATTTTCATGGACAATAAATCAATTTGCATAGAGAATAAATTGGATCTACCCTCCAGGACTATTCGAGCTACTCTCGTCCAAAGATTACCACCTCAACAACGGCTACGTATCGAAAACTTTTACTTCAGTAGAAAATTTATTTACAAAATTAATCGTGATTAGATAATTAGAATTTTGAAGTTTAATTTAAAATTCTTTTTTAGTAAAATTATTAATTAGTTAAAGATTTACATTCTTTTCCTTTATAATTCTTTAGAGAGATTTCGAGATTTTTATGGATTTTAATTTAATTTTTATTTAATGAAATATTTTATTTATAGTCAGTTTTGAGGCCGACAATTACCAGTCGAAAGTCTGAAATCACTAAAGTCTAGATTAAAAGCTGGTTGTAGCACGTGACTCTATGAGTGTAAAGTTGCTAGAAACTACAAGTCGGTTGCCAAAAACCGTATTAAAAACGCATACATATACACGAAAAAAATTCTTAAAGCATAAAAAATCAATTAGTCAAGTGCGAGTTAGACTCACACACGTAGGGTTCCGTACTATGTTTAGTACAACTTTAAAAGTTCAAGTTGTTAATTTTTTTATGTCTTAATTTTAAAATTAAAGTCATAATTGCATCACTGTTGAAACACCCTTTAAATTTTAGCAATTTTTGTTATAGCAATTGTTACAGCGGCCGAAGTACAACATCTACTGTAAACATTTAAAGAGTCTACCTATTATGGTTCAAAAAATAAGGCTATTTACGTACAAATCATGTCTCTGTCGGAACACCCTTTAATTTTGTTATTTGCTATGGCGGCCATGGCAATTCTCTTTCTATGAAAATATGAAGAGTCTACCTTACTATTAAATAAATAAGTTACTATACGTGAAAAACATGTCACTGTCAGAACACCCTTTAATTAGTAATTGTCATAACGGCCATGGCAACACATCTTCTATAAAAATTGGAAGAGTCTACTTATTACATATATAATTATAAACACGTCACTGTCGGAAAACCCTTTAAATTTTAATTGTTTTTATAGGAGAAAATTTTAAGAGTCTATCCATTATGGTTAAAAAATTAGTCAATGTTTATGCAATCACGTTACTGTCGGCACACCCTTTAATTTTTACTATTTGTTATAGTGGCCATAGTAATACACCACCTGTAAAAACTTCAAGAGTCTACCTGTTATCGTTCAAAACTTAGGCCATATACATACATGCAAATCACGTCACGGACACCCTTTAAGTTTTAGGTTTAATATTTATAACGCGAACATAGATTAAATTACTGTCTGCAAATTTTAAGTTGTTGCCTCCTATAGCTCAAAAAATAAAGACATAAAGGCAAATAACACGTCACTTTAGGAACACCCTATAAGTTTTAGTATTTTTTGCCATAGTGGCTACAGTTACACATATTCTGTGAAAATTTCAAGACTCTACCTATTATGGTTCAAAACTTAGGCCTTATATATGCAAATCACACCACTATCGGAACACCCTTTAATTTTTAGGTTTATTTTTTTAGACTTGTTTATAAAGTGAACTAAGTTTTAATTACTGTTTGTAAATTTTTAGTGTATGCCTCCTACAGTGCAAGAAATAAACACATATTCGTGAATAGCACCTCTCTATCGGAACACCCTATAAGTTTTAATATTTGTCGCTATAGCGGTCACAGTTATACACCTTCTCTGAAAATTTCAAGAGTCTACCTATTATGGTTCAAAACTTAGGCCTTATTAATGCAAATCATACCACTATCGGAACACCCTATAATTTTTAGGTTTATTTTTTTAGACTTGTTTATAAAGTGAACTAAGTTTTAATTACTGTTTGTAAATTTTTAGTGTATGCCACCTACAGTGCAAGAAATAAACACATATTCCTGAATAGCACCTCTCTATCGGAACACCCTATAAGATTTAGTATTTGCTACTATAGCGGCCGCAACATACACCTTCTGTGAAAATTTTAAGCATATACCTATTATGGTTCAAAACTTAGGCCTTTTACATGCAAATCACACCACTATCGGAACACCCTTTAATTTTTAGTTTTATTTTATAGTTGTTTATATAGTGAACTAAGTTTTAATTACTGTTTGTAAATTTCAAGTGTATTTCAAGTGTGAATAACACCTCTCTATCGGAACACCCTATAAGTTTTAGTATTTGTTGCTATAGCGGCAACAGCTATACATCATCAGTGAAAATTTTAAGAGTCTACCTATTACTGTTCCATAGATAAAAGGCGCTGACAGACGGACAGACGGGCAGACATTGTAGCGAAAACAATAGGGTTACGTTTTTACACTTTGTGTACGGAACCCTAAAAAAAAACAAACAAACCAAGGGAACAAGCTACAACGCGCTACAAATCACCAAATTTTAAGATTCTTACGCATTTACTTTATATAAAGATACCCATCCCTGGATAAAATTCTAAAATTTATACACATATACATAATTTTAAACTTATAAAAATTAAAGTAAAGCTCTGTAAAAGACAGACAGGAAATGAGTTATATATTATTTTAAAACACTGCCATCTGTTGCGCAACATTGCTTAAAATATACTGCTTTCAAAAATAAAAGATGCCTTAAAGTATGCAGTACCTCTAAATTGGTAAAGAAAATCGGCGTAATTTCACTTTTCTTTTTCTCCACTTGCTCTTGGAAATTAGATAATTTTGCGGAAAAAATATCCTATATTGGAATCGGAATACTAAGTTACATCCTGACAAAATTTTGGTAAAATCCAACCAGTAGTTTTTACATGATGCGAACACGAAAAGAAAGACAGACAGACAGGTAGACAGATAATTCTATGTAAACTTTTATGCCTGAAAATTTCGCGTAGCGCCTTAAAACCAACAACTTTCAACACTATATGAATGTAGTTTGGTTTAACCATATTCATAGCAAGTCATGCGACCACTATCGTCAGGCACATCCATATCATCAACCATTTGTATGGAGCAAACAAATTTCCACGATTGAGTTGCACGTTTGTTTATTACACTCCTGTTGTTTATATGTTGCCGTGTTGACGACAATGACGGCGATGCTGTTGCCTGAACTCTGCCGCTCCTAATAATAGTGAATTTTTTCTTCTTTTTTTCCTTCCATCTGTATCAGTAGAGATGATGATGTGTCGCTGGATTTAGTTGGTTTTAGTTTTATTTTTTCGTTTCTTTTGGTTTTTTTACATTCATTTCTTTTTGCCTAAAAAGCTGGCTTGAAAATAATTTTTTAACTGCTGCCTGAAGTATGAAAGGATGTGTTTGGAATCTTTAAATCCCCCTATTTTAACTAAAAATAAGCTTTTTATAAATAAAGATGAGGGTAAAATAAAGAAATGAGACAAATAGAAAATTCAAATGGTAAAAATTGCTTAATGAAAACATTCGAACTCGTCGTTGTTTATTTATTCGACATTCATTTGCCGGCTTTGCATTGCTTAAAAGTTCATAATTTGTTTTATTTTCTCTGCCAACGACTGACTCACTGACTTAAGTGTTTGAATTCGATTTTTCTCCATTCCAAACCCTTTAAGCACATTAGTTCTTAACACAACATACTGACTGGTTGTGCCACAAACGACTTAAAACACAAACTAGTGGATTATTTTGTTATTTTGATGATTTTTTAGTTTTGCTGCAGCAATTCCATTTTATTTTCTCAAGTAGTTGTGTTTTGTAGATTGCGAATTTGACGTTAATCAAATTAAACGGTTCATTCGAATGCAGCCGTAGCAGAGCAACAAAACAGCCATATAAGAGTGCAGCCAGAGCTGAAACAAATTCAGTAGCAACGTGTGTTTTTTTTTTTTTTTTTTTTGTTTGAATGAATGAGTGATTTTTAAGTAGAGATTAATAGGATTTTGTTCGTTTTATTTTACTTTTTTTTTCTTACTAAAACTACTTTTATTTTAAATTAAGTGATCAATGAATTATGTAAACAAAAAATAGGAAAAGGAATTTGTTTTGGTTTAAAGTGGCATTAGGATTGTCAATTAATGTCACATTGATGGGTGATAAGAAACCACCAACCATGTAGTTTAGTGCCTTTACTTGGTCCTCTTACTTCTTAATTGATTTAGGCATATTTGTTTTATTTTAATTTAGTTATTTTAAGTTTTTTTTAAGTTTTCTTTTTAAATTTTCTGTTGTTTTAAATAAAAGTTTTATCGTTTGCACAGAGGATAAGAAATATATTGTTACTTATATATAAATAGTAACTCATTTCCTGTCTGTCTTTTCCTTTGTGTTAGCATCACGTAAAAACCACTAGATGGATTTTAGCAAAATTTTGTGAGGAGGTACCTTAGTATCCTGCTTCAAATATAGGATACTTTTTTCCCGCAAAAATATTTTGCTTCCAACAGAAAGTGGAGAAAAAGTAGTGAAAACAGTATATTTTAAGCAATGTTGCGCAACAGGGGACGCTGTTTTAAAATAATGATTAACTTATATCCTGTCTGTCTTTTACAGAGCTTTGCAATAATTTTTAGAATTTTACATAAAATTTGGAATTTTATCTAGCGATGGGTACCTTTATATAAAGTTAATACCTTTAAATTTGGTGCGGATTACTTTCAAAGCAAAATCGAACAAAATATTGTCGGGACGCACACAACTTGTGGGGGCACAGCTAGTATATTATATGTGACCATACAATTACAAATTATATTCCAACTTAATTTGCGATCACTACTTGTAGTGAAACACCCAGAGTCTTTGATGTGATTCGAACCCTCAACCGCCAGATGGCCTAGCACACTATCTACTAGCAGTGTTGGTAAAACTTTTTGGGGAAAAAGTTTAAAAAAAGCAGATGTGATGTGTTTTCTGGATCGCTGCATCCTTCTTCAGCATAATTATTATCTATCTACAAGGTTGGGATGGGCTCGTAGGTAGTATGCTAGTCTATCAGTCAGGGGTTGTGGGTTCGATTCCCATCTGGGTGCCTACAAATCGTTAACTGCGTTAGTGACAGATCACGCACTCTCAACTATTATCTGGTCAAGTTAAAAATCGAGGTAAGAAGATACTTGCAGACTGTGCCTGGATAAAGGCTAACAAAACAGGCTTTGGGCCACGAGCACACACATATTTGTTTTCATATAATATTATATTATATGGATATACATATAACATTGTATGCAGATGCTATACAGACTTAGCCTTAAGCAAATGTTAGAAATTACCATAGACTCTGTGATGAGGAAGAATATTGGCATGTGTCAGTCGTCAGTCTGAAATCACTACAGTCGAGAGTCTACTTCGGTACCCCCTACAAAATAATAATATCTACAAGGTAGTTTCAATTGTAATCATGTTTCTATTTAAATTACTTTAAAAAAGAAATAGAATACGAGAAATTAATTTATTATATTTTATAAAAAATAGTTCAAATAAAGTTATATAAATATATTAGATAAGATTACGACTTTTTATTAATTTTTGGTAATATTCCAATTAATCGACTAAAATATTTAATTTCTTAGGTTATTAAATTATTTTTTTTTCTTTTTGTGGTATTTCGAAAAATTTCTATTTTCGAGTTTTTTAGGATTCGAGTAATTTAGGACTTTTTAAATTTTTCGATTTTATTGTAATGTTTTTGATTTTTGGTTAAATGTAGTTATTTTATTTAATTTTTATAATATTGAGAATTTTTGACTTTTAGATGAATGTTCGATTTTTCGTAAAATATTTAGCGACGCTTTAAATTTAGATTTTTAAGCAAATTTTTAATTTGTTTACAAATATTAATTTTAATAAATATCACAATTTTAAGATCAACTAAAGACAACTGCCATTTTTCACCCATATCTCAGTTATCAATAAACAGATTTTGTTTACTTTCGGGTCGGAAAATTTTCAAAACTTGATCTGACAGATCAGTCCTACAAACATATGCGCAAAAACTTGAAGCCTTCTGGAATGCCATCACACAAACAGAAAGAGAATGTTAAAAATTATTCTAAAATTTATTTCATACTGTAGGTTTTTAAGGTTCCATACCCAAAGGGCCTATATGTCTGTCCGTCTGTCAGCGACTTCTATTTTTGGGACCGCAAAAGTTAGGCCCTTAAATAGTTTACTAAATTTGTATTAATGTGGCTGCTATACCAACAAATACTAAAAATTATAGGGTGTTGCGACGAGTGATTCGTTTTCACATATCGTCGCGTTTCTTCTTAAACCACGTAAGCGTTATTTTTTCGAAATTGACTTTTTTGGTTTTTATGGTAGAAAATAATAGTTGCCACCAGACTACATTCTCATCTTAACAAGTTTGTATGAAAAATAAAAAAATCCATTTTCAAAACCTCGTATATTTTGGTTTTTATATATATATATATAATGGTTTTTATATTTCAAGTTGGAAATGTTAAAGACTCAACCACTAAGTTTTTTGTATTTAAAAATAAAAAAATCAGGAAAGTTTCAGGTCAATAGGAGCAGTTTTGGTAAAGTTAAAAGTTTTTTTTTTTTTTTGATAAATACAAAAGTAAATGTTAATTTACACACAGAAATTTGCGATTTGCTGGTTGCGCCAAAACCACGTAAGCGGCAGATTTGGCTACAATTAATTGCAAGTAACAAATTTAAAAAAAAAAGTTTCTATAACCTTCAGAGAGTCACACAACCATGTTTTGTAAAAAAAAATTGTTTTGAAACCCATATTAAAGAAGTTATTAAGTTTTTTTCGTTTTCTGAAAAACGACTTTTTGGCGCTTACGTGGTTTAAGAATAAACGCGACGATATGTGGTTTTATTTATTAAACCGTAATAAAGATTTTAAAATGTATCCGATATGATAACAAGTGTAAAAAATACTATTTAATACTATGCTCGCTATAAAAAAAAAAGTATTAAAAATAATTAAAAGTTAAAGCGCTTCCCCAGAGTAGACGTGATTGGGACGTAAATATGCTTTAAAAGTTAAAAGATGGCTCATAATCAAGAGCCCCACGCAAACCCCTAAGGGTCTGTAAGCACATACACAATCTCAACGAGAATCTCACAGAGAATAAAACATGTAAAAATTTTAAATCAGTAGCATACCAGCTAGCATACCAGCTTTCAACAAGGTAGGTTTGTGTCACTTTGCTAAATATTTAGCAATCTAATGCATTTTCATTTTAACCACTCTTTTTGGTTGGGGGCCTTTGCTCATAATGGACGTAAAGAAATTCAAATCCTGTAGTTTTAAAATTATTCATTGAACTTGGTACGGAAACCTTCGTGTCTGAGTCTGGCTGACTTCCAAAACGTCAATTGCTTTGTCTTCGAACGCCGCAGTGCAAAATATTGACAATGTATACATTTTCAAAACGCCGTCGACAAGTATTAGTAACGCAGTAAACAAGGCATCATTTTTAAAGTTGATGCATTGTTTCGCAACTTTGCATATGTGTGTACATATATAAGTATGTATATGATTTAAATATGGTAGTACAAATGTATACAGACTTTGTATTGATACATTTTGGAAGTCAGCCTCTGACTGGCACTTGACTGATTTATTTTTAACTGCCTGTGCCCAAACACGTTGTGTGCGTCCTGACAATATTTTGTTCGATTTTGCTTCAAAAGTAATCCTGACCAAATTTTAAGACTCTTACGTGTTTACTTTATATAATGGTACCCATCCCTGGATAAAATTCTAAAATTTATAAAGTAAAAATACAAATTTTATTCAATTGGCTATTTGGCACTAAGTAATTCATATTTTGTCATTATTTTAAAACAGTGCCATCTGTTGCGCAACTGGGTTTAAAATATCCGCTTTCAAAAATAAAACATGCCTTAAAGTATGCAGTATCTTTAAATCGGTAAAACAAAAAAATCGGCGTACTTTCACTGCGTTTTCTCTACTTTCTCTTGGAAATAAGATATTTTTGCGGAAAAAAAAGTATCCCATATTAGAATCAGGATACTAAGGAACCTCCTCACAAAATTTTTCTTAAAATCCATCCAATAGTTTCTACGTGATGCGAACACGGGCAGAAAGACAGACAGACAGACAGACAGGAAATGAGTTACTATTTTATTACATGTGTAGATATAGATTGTGCACGCTGTTTCTTAATGACTAGTAATGAAACAAAGGCCAGCAATTTTTTTTTTGTTTTATTTATTATTCAGAATACCGATTAAAATAATTTTCTTAGTCTTATGTATATGTTAAAGAATAACGACATGTTATAACAATGTTTTTCTGAAACTATTTTTTGTATCTTATAGTCTCGTTAATTAGATTAAATAAAAAATAATTTTTAGCATTTCACCCTTTATCTTGTTAAGCTTTGTTGGTATTTGACTTTATAACAAACATGGCAAAATAACTAAACACAAATCAAATATGTACATATGTATGTATGTCGTACTAATTCCATATTTGAAATAAATATGCATATGGGAATTACTCATAGATACAGATATTCATTCGCACCACAGCCATACATACATAAGTTAAATGCTGCATGGAAAGGAAAAGCTCAGCAATACACGCCATGTTAAATATTTTCAAGACATGATGGAGGTACGAGGTACTTGAAATTTATCTGTAGGAAAAAATGTAACCAACACCAGCAATAATAACAAAGGTGACAACATTTATGGTTTTACACCTTTTTGTAGGTTGGTTTCTGCTGCTACAACTGCTGCTGCGGCGGCGGAAATTTTAACAAAACAACAAAACTGTTGCATTTAACGAATTGACAGATACTTAATTTACGCTTAATACAATTGGCCACCAGATATTTATGTTGCTTAAAAATAAGCAAAAAGTTAAAAAAAAAGAACGAAATCGTTATTACAAGCCAGGTGATCATATAACAAAAGATTTATGGGCCATGTTTGAACAAAAAAAAAAATAAATAAATAAAAACCAAATAAAATTTATAAAAATTTAAACGAATTTTATGTTTTTACCTTTTTAGGCCGACCCCAGCCCTGGTGGTGTCGTAATAATCGTAATGGTGGCACAAATGGTAGAAATTCATTGTCAGCCAAGCACTCAGCTGATAGTATACGAAGGCCCACAAGCAACTCAGGCGTTTGGACTTGGTTGGGCGGCAGTCGACGTTCATCCGAAGGACCCGATCAAATTGGACCACCCTCTTCATCGCCGGCTGAAAATCATTACACCCATATGGATGATGCTTACAGTCCAGTGGGTGTTAGTGAGGCTTTATATGCGGAATTGGATCGTGAATCGGTTCGATCCAACAATCCCTCATATCAAAATACCGGTTACAGTCAGTGTGGGGATGTAAGTTTCATTGTTTTTATTGTTTATTTTTGTTTTTTTTTTTTAATTTTCATTTCTGTTTTTGTTCTGTTATTAGAAATATAATTTTCAACATCAGGATCAAGACATCCCCATGGTGGTCTCTTCAGCCCCCAGTAGTGCTTATTATTCTGATCTATCTGTGACAAATGTACCCAGCGGTTCTAGCTCTAATGAAAGAGCTTATGAAATCGTTGGTCTTACGGTTATGAATCAACCTCTACCCAATTGGGATGGTGGCGGTGGTGCTGGCGTTGCGGCCACTGCACCGCATTTGGTACCCAATGCTGAGGGTATGGCTTCGCAGCGAAGAATACCTCGTCTAGCGGCCATTAATGAAACTAGTACAACAACGGTACCGTCTGATTATGTATGAGATGAAAGTAAGTTTTAATTAGTTTTAAGGGAAAAAAAAACATAATGAATGTGGAAATTTTAACGGAGAGAGATAGAGAGAATGGCAATTTAAATAAAGTTTAAAACAACTAAAAGTATGCAGCAACAAAGCTATGAAAATTTTTATGAAAAGATTAAAAAGGAAAAAAATTGTGTTCCCGAAACCTTTTACTCAATCACCTAAACGAAATTTTATATTAAGCAACAAGAGCAACAACAAGCAATTCAACTGCCCTTGTGAGGTGAATACAACGGTTTGCGCAATATTTTTGTAGTATTTTTCTTGAACTCCAAAGTTCTTTTAAATAAATAATGGGACAAGTTTTGTTGCGCTAGCGAGAGAAGTACGGATTCGTTTTACTTATTTTATTCTCTCACAAATATTCAAACTTGCGAAAGAAAAATTGTCATGTGGGAAACCGGTCTGAGACAATGCCCATATATGTACATACATAATTCCATAAGACCATATTAGTTTAAGGATCGTATTATAAAAACTTAATAGATGCCTACTTAAGGGAACAGTGTTGATTTTTATTTAGCTACTAGCAGTGCCCACCACGGACGGTATCAATGTCCTAACAATATTTTGTTAGATTTACTTTAGACATGATAACATTTGGATGGGAAACATTTAGTTTTTTAGCATATTATGGGTGGGGAAGAGAGAATTGTTTTTGTGTTCGATACTCGGCGATACGGTTTGTTGCAAGGCGAATTCATACCAGGTGGAGGCGATAGCCTAGCTGATTGTTTTTTGCTGTGTGTTTTTTTTTTGCTAATGTCTTGTCAAAAATACATTGTTTCATATCTGCTAATCTAATGTCAAAGTTGTTGTTTTGTTGTAGTTTTTGCCCTACTGTTCACACCTGGTATGAATTCGCCTTGGTTTGTTGACATTTACTTTGTTGAAATAGTTTTTGCTTTTTGAAATATGCTTCAATAAAAAATGTTCCCCACAACATGTTCATTTGTGTGATCGCAAAGGAAAAAAACAAAACAGAATTCAAAATGTTTTTCTTACAAATGTTCGCCGGGTAACTGGGACTTTTAAAGCAATTTACACTAAATTTTAAAACTATTACTTTTATAGTGGTGCAGATTCGATTATGTATTTTATCTAAATAAAAGCTTCCATCCCTGGGTGATTACACAGTATGTTGCAACATACATGTTATATAAAATTCTAAAGTTTTTAAAAAATTCGAAAAGTATTGTAGTGTTCCGTAAATATTATCTAAAATTTGCCGTTGTCAAAAATGAAGGTGCTACCAAGTTTTCAGTACCATTAACTAGTTAATATTGTGTACTTTCACTATTTAATCTCTATTTTCTCTTGGAAATAAGATATTTTTAAGGGAAAAAGTGTCCTATATTTAAACTGATATATCCATATCGATTAATACCTGCGCCAACATGAAAATTTTCGAAAAATATTTAATGTATAGAAACTTGGTTTTATACAGTTTTATTATATGTAGAGTTATAGTGTACAGGTACAGATAGGAGAAGTATAAAAAGTCACGGTCTTACTGGTCCGCCTTCATAGAAGAGTTTTTTTTTTTTTTTTTCAAGGAACACAAATTTTGTCTAAATCTATTTTATACAATACTTTTAACCGGAATATCGAACGATAAACGATATATTTTAGGGAGGAGTTTTTTGATGGACCTGTTAAAATGTTTATAACTTATGGAGAAAAAAATGAGCTTAAAAAATATTTTTTTTTTTTTTTTGATTACAAAAGAATTTTAAAAAATGTTTGAAAGAAAATAAAATATATTTATTAGAAAAATATGTGCAACATATTTAAAACAAAAAAATCAGCTTAAAAAAAGTTTAAAAAAAAAATCTTAAATAAAATAAATTTAAGTTTTAAGTAAAAATAAAACGATTTTTAAAAAAAATCGTTAGTGATATTTAGACTTTAAAATCTAATTAAATATACAATAAAAAAACATTAAATTTATGTATTTATATGAAAAAAGAAATATTTGATATAATATTATTATTATAATTACGATGATTATAAAACAGATTATATGTATACAAATTAATGAATTATTATTATTATTGAAATTAAAATTAAATATTTAATAAGTAGTTGTGAAAACAGGGCAAATAAGAATAACAAATTAAAAAAAAAATTCAATAAAAAACGTACTTAAAATTATTTTTCATTTATACAAAACAAAAAAATCGTTTTATAATAAAAATACATCTTCGAAAAATATTTTATCATTTTCGGTTAAAATTTAAAAATTTTTAATACCCATTTAATTAAAGTATTTTTATTTGTAAATCCTTTGAAATATTGTTTAGCCTTTAAGTAGTTGAAAACAAATATTAAATACATAAAACAAAAACAATATTTATAAACAAGATACAAAGAAAATTATTAAAAATAGAAATATTAGAAAAATACAAATAAAAAAATTATTCATATTTACAAAATAAAATACAATTTCAATAAAATCTAAATTCAGAAATGTATTGTTTAACATTTCAATAATTATTATTAAAAAAATAAAAACAAAAAAAATTCAGAATATTTAAAATTTAATAAATTATTTATACACATTTAAGGAAATATTAACAAAAAATTAAAAAAAAACATTAAGGAAAAAAATGCAACAAATAAATACTTATTTACAAAAAGAAAATTGGTTTCGAAGTTTATTTTTAAAAAGGGGTTTGTATCAGAGAGAGACAGAGAGAGTTAGAGAGAGAAATATTACACCCCTAGAAAACTTAAGAGCTAATTTTACAACACACGTATTTAGAAATACTTTTAATTCGTTTATAAATTTCTAGGAGTTATTGCGGTAACAATCATTTCTGCAACCCAAACAAATTCTGGATAATTCCAATATAGTTTTTCTTTATATAATTTATTATATGTTAGGCAGTGTTCCAAATACAAGTATATTTTAAAATTGTGTAACAAGATTAACGTGAGTACCTGCCTAGTTGGCCTAATCTCACGGTGGTCTTACCACCTAGTGAAATGTAAGCGTAGACTAGCGCCCCCATTGTGTAGTATAACAACAGTTTACGATTGCCACCAATCGCTTTTTGTGTGTGATACAGTCACAATGAGTAGCAATTTATATAATATGGCAAGCCTTATCCAAGGCAAGCCTAGATCCATATTATAGCCTGTTGCTTAGGGGTTTGGAGACTATCCAAACTCCGTCTGTTGAGAGCACACTTGATCGACCTTGCACCATACCTACATAAATCGATCTTAAACCACAACCACCACGTGTACCCCAGAAGGAGACCTCACCGATTCCCGTGGTACCGGTCCTTTGGGCACTGGTCGGGCCTCAAAGAGGACCCGCGATTTTTTATCACAGACCTCTTCTTGGTTACACCCGCACTTCATTGTCAAGAAGCTAATGCATTCGCAGAGACTGGCAGTTTGAAGGATTTGAAGTAGTGGCATCATTGGCCCATTTTTTATTTTTAATATACTGCTGGAAACCCCTTTATCGTCAACAGCTAGCCCACTCTGAAAGGCATGATTACGAACGTTTTAGGGCGTGATATGCAAAAATTGTAATTTCGCCAGGATCAAACAATTGATCTTTTTCGTACTAAGTTCTGTAATCGTGTTATCAGCCATCATGGCGTTGTCAATTAGCCAACTCGGAGCTGTGATTTGACCCCTTTAAACCTTTTCTTGTGGGGTGCCGTTAAATATCGATGCTATGCGAATGATTCAGAAACGATTCACATCCTTAAGCCAATATCGTCAGTCATTCGTGAGGTAGTACTAAACACCGTTAACAAACTGTTAAGAAAATGGACCGACAAAAAAATCCATTGCTAAGCCAGTCGCATGGGAATATTTATTATCTTACGTATAATAAAACTGTAACGGAACCGTTTCTGTAATTAAAATATTTGTTAAAAATTACGTTGCTGGATATAGAAAATTGACTTGGAATAGGGACATTTAGGAGAGATTCAAAAAGGGGGTAATGCCTCTTATGCCTGCAAAAACTCCTTCGTAGTCAGAATGGCGCCGAGGAGTTTACTTAGACTTTTTGAATCAGGGTTGTTGTGGTCAAGAATGTAGGATACACAAAGATTCTGCTAGAGGTCGAAGTCACCAAACCGCTTCTATTAACTCCCGGGCTAACGGACCTTATGGTCACTGAGTTTGATTTCAGTATTTCCGAAAAGGGAAGACTGCTGGGGATCCGGTAAACTGTACAATGGGGTTGCGGTGTTTACTGATGGTTCAAAGATGAAGGCGGGCATCGCTACTGGGGTCCACATTGTACCTGATGAATGCAGTGTGTTTCAGGCAGAGGTGATGGCAGTTCTAAAGGCCACCGAACTGATGTCTGGGCATGTTTCAGAAGGGTAAGAGGTCACAATGTACGTTGACAGCGGCACTTAAAGTCTTGAAAGGACACAGTGTTAAATAAAGGCTGGTAGACGAGGGCAAAAAGGCTATTAATGTTCTGGCGGGTAAGTACAGGGTTAGAATGTGCCGAACTGGCAATATTGTGGTCAGAGGAAAGTAACCTAGTTAGGGTAGAAGCGGTGGTGTCACCAACTGACCACTACTATAGGATTATATCCGATTGGGTAGTAAAGAGAACCAACCTGTATTGGGTAGATAGGGATGATTGCAAAGTCTTAAGGGTAATTTGGCCTAGACTAGACGCTCCGAAAACCACACGGAACCTTTGTAGGAAATGCCAGGGCGAAGAGGAGTTGGAAACTGCAGAGCATATTGTGTTTCATTGCCCGATATTACAAGGCCGCAGACTTAGATGGCTAGATAGAAATCGGGTGGCTGAGTGATAGGTAGCAGGTCGCATTTAGTCCTCCCTTTTTCTTTTATTATTTTTAGTTTTAGTTAGAAGCAGGGAATCACATTGGACCCTCTGGGTCTCCGAGTGGATGTGGCATTTGTGGCCCTGCTTAACCTAACACCAATTTTTGGAAACTTTGGCTGACTTGCTTTGTCTTCGAACAAAGTGTAGTGTTTCATAACGCCGCTGACAATCAACACCCTTTCAAAACGCAGTCGACAAGTATTAGTAACGCAGTAAACAAGCAGTTAAGGCATCATTTTTAAAGTTGATGCATTGTTTCGCAACTTTGCATATGTGTGTGCATATATTTATTTATATGATTTAAATATGGTAGGACAAATGTATACTGACTTTGTATTGATACATTTTGGAAGTCAGCATTTGTCTGACCATCTGTCTGTTTTAGCATAACGTAAACACTTCTCAATGAATTTTAATAAAATTTTGCGGGAAAATACACTAGTGCCTCGGTTTAAAGATAGGATACTTTTCTCCAGTAAAAATGTCTCGTTACCAAGGGAAAATACGTAGATAGATAAAAAGATTTTGGGATTTGTCGAATTGTTCATGCAATTTTTTGCGAGTTTTCGGTTGTTAGTAAAATCTTTTTTATCATAAGATTTAACCCAAACAATTATGATGCGTAAATTGCGGTGAAATTGTGTGCTGGTGAAAATTCAATTTTTTTAATATTTATTTTTTAGATTTTCGGGTATCAAGAGAGCACAACACTAAACAATGGGCCTCATGCATAAAAAAGAGTAAAAGCGCTGAGTTGAGGCAGGTGAGCAATTGCTCGTAAGTCGAGTTCAATCAAACAGCAACAGCTTTTGCTCAATTTTTTAAGCATAAAAATGAGTTCAAACCAATTACAATTACTAGAGCAAAGGGAGTTCGAACGTCTAATTGTTATTGAAGTGCAAACATGCCGTCAAGTGAAAGTGAAGTAGAATCAGAATTTCTTGCTGGTTGTTGTTCGATATCGTTTCCTAATTGCCATATATCAGTATTGTTGTAATCGTCATTGATAAGAATATAATCGTCTTTTAAAAATTTAGCTATGTTATGCAAAATGAAACAACTGGCTATTACGTGGGGCGACAACTCTGTCGATACCCGAATTTTGTATTGAAGTATCGAAAATCTTTGATTCAATTGCCCAAAACACCGTTCTATAATGACACGTTCACTTGTAAACTTTTTGTTGAATGTTTTTTCTATGTCAGTTGTTGGGTTTCGGAATGGTGTCATTAGCCATGGTCATATGCCATAGCCCTCATCCCCGAGAAGTAATGCATCGTTCGTTGCATTTTGCATTATTCTACAGACCTCGCAGTTTCGTAAGATGCGTGAGTCATGAACTGAACCAGGCTAGGATATGTCAACGCTTGTAAAAAGTTCTTTTCCATCTCAAGTTGCCTGCACATTTATAGAGTGGTAGCCTTTTCTACAAATATACTCATCGCTTTGATTTGTTGGTTTTTTAAATTTTTATATGAGTACAATCAATCATTCCAATTGCAAATGGAAAGCACTCGCTTGCTTTGGAAGATATAAGTTTCACAACTTCCGCAATAGTTCGCGATCAGTTGATTGATGGACTCCAATATCTGTGGCTATACCATTTTGGAATCCAGGATCTGCACAAAATCTTAAAAACAGTCGAATTTTATCAATCTTGCTTCTTCTTAACCCTCAAAAAATAATTAGCCAACCAGCAGATGCTACTATCATCAAACCTATGTATTTATCATTTTATTATTAATTATATAAAAAATTAATAATTAAGAATACAAACCTGTATAATTTTTTATCCTCACTTGCTAAATTTGTTTTACGCTGTTGATAACATTTTGTATTTCTTTGTGGCACAAAATATTCAGCAATGATTCCTTTTTAGTGTACGCGAGTCAATTATAAGGCAGGCTCAATAAAATTTGAGCAAGAGCTCAGAAAAGAAAGCAAAAGCTTGTTTTTATGCATATGAAAATGAGATCAAGCTTATCTCACTTAGTTCAAACTGAGCACGACGAGATCAAACGTGAGCTGTAAGTAAAAGCAAATACTTCAAATTTTATTATGCATACGACAAGCACCTTTTACTCAAAAAATTGAGTCCGAGCTGACATGGGAAAAAATGAGATAAATATAGGCACTAGTAGGTTTCTTTACCATATCTTTTTATAACAATTTATATGATTTTAAAATATAGAAAACTACATCTGATAGGTCAGTATAGTAAAAATTGTTATCAAGTTATCTGGGGGTACCCATCATCCACTTCAAGCCGTATGCGGACATACGGCGTACACCGTTAAGTTTTAAAGGAATAACTCGTTAAAAAATTGTTCAAACAAAAAAAATATTTCACTAAAAATCACAAAACTATATAAAAGATTTTTTAATTTCTAACAATAGCAAAAATATATGAAATAAAAACATCTGCTTTATTAATAAAATGAAATCCCAGTATCAATAGTTTTTTTATTTATTTATTGAAATACAAATCACAAACTAAGTCCTTAGGTCCAAATATAGTTTACATACTCACTTAACTTATGTACCTATCTATAACAATAAAAAATAATAGTAATTCCTTAATAAAAATAATCCACAACAATTTCTTAAAACCAAAGATAATTTTCAAAAGTTTTTAAACAACAATAATTGCCTTAAAAAAGTAGAAAAGTAATTTTTAATCAGATAATATTAATTTAAATTTTCATTAGTGTCACTCAAAATTTCAGCTACAACAGACTCTGTAAGTATGTCCGCCTGGCTAGTATCATCAATAGTATTTGCTATTTCTTCTGTTGCAATAGCCGTTTTACGCTTCGGATTTTCACCTAACTTTCCTTTTTGCTTTAAATGTATCTTGCGATGAGTCCTTAAGGCTGCTGGTTGAACAAATCTTCGACCACATTCTTTACACTCATGTGGTTTTTCTCCGGTATGTGTCATTTCATGATACTTTTTCGTATCGGCTTTGGCAAATGTTCGTTCGCAATAACGACAAACAAAATCTTTGGCTCTCTCGTGCATATTTCTTACATGCATTTTTAAATTACCAGCGCTATTACAAACTTTAGGACAAAAACGACAAGGCCAAGTTCTTTCCAGTGTATGATAATTGATGTGTATCTTAAGCTCATTGCGCGTAGTCTTGCGCATACCACAGTATGGGCATATAAAATTCTTAATGCCGGCATGGCGCATTTTGTGAATTTTCAGCTTTTCCTTAGTGGAGTAGCGTTTTTCACAACCCTTCTCTTCACAGGCATAAGGCAGCTGTGTCTTATCAATATGAGTATAATGATGATCGTTTAGCACGGCCGACGATTTAAATACCTTGCCACAGATTTCGCACATGTGGGTCTTGAGTTCTGGGCCAAATTTGTGAAATTTTCGTTTGTGTATATTAAGGGCTGATTTGTTTTTATACACCCGTTCACAATTCGCTAAATCACATTTAAAACTTTTTTCTTGAGACAACAAGTTATGTTCATTTTTATGTTTATTATAGAAATGCCAACGATTAAAGGAACGGTTACATCCTTCGTGGGTGCAGGTGTAGGGAGGAAAGCCGTCGTGTTGCCTTATATGCGCCTGTAAGCTATGCAGTGCGTTAAAGCTTTTACTACAACGATTGCACCCATGGTTTTGCGTGGTTAGTTTTTGTGAAGAATTACAACGGCTTTCCGTAGGAGTGTGAGACTTAAAAAACAATAGAAAACAATTTCATTGGTTAAAAAATCAAATTGACTTAGGATTAGGATTTCTTTGAAATTGTGAACAATGTATTTTAAGTTAATTAAATAAAATGCGCCCTGAATATAAACTAAATTTTGCCTAAAAAGGCGAGTTTTTGGACGCCATTTAGGCCACAAAAAAATTAAATCTAAAAAAATTGTTACACCTTTCCCTCAAATGTTTTACGATAACAATATGAATTACGTTCTGTCGTTTCTCAATATATTATTTATAGGATACTTACATCAGGTATTTCTGTTCCTATTATTTTAAAGTGTTTGAAACTTTGTTCATTCAGCGAGTCCTTATTTAAAAAACTATTTCCATTTTCCAAAATAACTACTTTTTCGTGATCAAATTGTAAGTATTCTTTTAAGTCTTCTATCATTCCATCCTTTAAAGTACTAGTGTCCTTTAAAGTTTTTCGTATTACGCTCCTGGTAGACTTTTCAATCACTGTTTTTCTCACAGGGTTTAGATTTTCCAATTTTTTCCTAGGTGGTCTGCCCCTTTTTTTCTTTTCCAATAATTTATTAGAATTCTTCACGTTATCTGAAGGTTCCACTGGTGTCTCCTTTAAATCTCCATTTAAGGGATCATTTGTATTACTTTCCTCTTGACCACTTCCATTCTCAGCATCTTCTACTAGTGCTTCCTTAGCTTTTAACAATTCGTTAAAAGTATCCAAGGACTTGGAACACATTTGTTGAAAATCATAGAACAATAAAATGTTTTCATAACATTGGAGGCATACGTTTTCTGGATATTTATCAGTGCTTTCCACCGGCAGTGCCGAACACAACATTAATTTCTTAGCCAGATCCTGAGTATTGAAAATGTTGTAGACATCAACTTGTGAAATTCTTACGAGACAGGTCCTACACAGTGAAAGTTTCAAATTAAAATCGAACATATTTAAAATTTTATTGCAATTTCAGACAAATATTTATATTTCTTAGTTTTTGCAAATTGCAATATTTGTTTGGTTTTTGTTTTGTTTACATTGATCAGCTGTGTTTAGTTTTTTGTATATTTTGATTTTTACTACTTCTTTATACAGCTCTTAATAGATAATTTATTATCTCAAAAGCTGTCTTTATGTTATTATTTTCTGTTGGATGAAATAATTTAAAAGAAGTGGCAGCCATCAATAGATTATTGTATGTTTTGTGATTATTGTTTTGTTTATATAGAGTAATTTTTATAACAAAATTTAATTGATTAATTTTTTAGTTTAAAATGGAACATTCTATGCATTACATTGAATTATCCAAAAATCCTATACGTTTTGACGCCGTTAGCCAATTAACGAACGTATTTTTTGATGATTCCAATAAGCAGGTTTGTGTGAGACTCCTTTTTTAGTTTAAGGCCCTCGAATTAATTTTGTTAAAAAGCAGATATTAAAGAAACGGTTTTAATCTAATTTTTGAATTATTAATTATTTTACAATAAAAATAACGTTATCCCTCTAGTCTTTAAAAAAAACTTAGCAAGAAAAAGTTGCGTGTTTTGCTCCTGAAAAGATATTTTATATGGATGGTTCTTTCCAAGAGGTACTAACAACATTTGGTGTTGTTGAACAAAAAAGTCCAACGCAATTTAATACAATTATGGAAACACGTTTACCAAATGATGTCGGTATCTTCTCGGCAGAACTAGCTGCCATTAAGGCAGCAATTTCGCTTGCAACAAACAAAAAGTCTAAAACTCTGATTTGTACAGATAGCCTTAGAGCAACTACCGCATTAACCAAAAACCACAATGGAATATATGATCATATTAAAACATTACCAAATGCAAATCAACAACAATTAATTTTATGAGTACCTTATCACATTGGTATAACTGGAAATGAATGCGCTAATGCAGCAGCCAAAAAAGCCCAAACTAGTTTACATGTTACCGAAGCCCCTTGTATTCCCAAGTCAATTTACAATCAATATAACGCATCACAAGGGCGACTTCATGCCTTTTCTATAAGACCTAATTACAATATCAATATGACAAGAAGTGATTGTGTTATGCTAAGTCGTCTCCGGGTTGGAAAAACCAAGTTTAATACTCAACACTACTATAATGGCGATAACCAGGCAAAATGTATTTTCTGTGTTGTGACCCTTTCAGTTAAACATATTTTAACGGAATGTCATGTATCCAAAATAGACGAATCCTTGAATAAACTCATTGACTGCACTACAATCAATTATCTACCATCCATAAAAATCAGTCTGCAAAAACCATATTTTTTGGCCTTAAAGGCTTGGTTCTTAAATTTGAAATAAAAAATAAAACCTAAGATTCAAGATGAATAATTCCATTTTTATTTATTTTTACTTTTGTTACTGTTATTATTCTTTACTTTAAACAATTTTTAATTCTGTAATCTTTTATATTAATAGTTTTCCTTTTTTAGTTTGTTACTTTAATTTATAAACTCGAATGCACTTTCCTTTTAATTTCATTTCCTTAACTTTGTTATGTTCTTAATTGTGCGCATATGGTGTCGTCAACCGGTGCCTTTTTATATACTTTTATAAATTAATTTTTAAAGTATATTAAAGATTTGCTGGTGGTCTTTGATATATTAATGGTAATATTGACTGCCCAGAACTTCTTCTATATTCCGTTTTTTTATGTATTCAAAGTTCCATTTCATCTAATTAATTATGCTCTTAATTTTTTCTTATCCCAAACTTCTACTCTTTATAATGCTAACAACTTTGAGTTACAAAACAGTAAAATTAAATATGTTGAGTTTTGCACTACCAAATAAAACTAGGTTATTTTTAATTATATTTTATTATAATACTAGCTGTGCCCACACATGTTTTGTGCGTCCTGACAATATTTTGTCGATTTTGCTTTGAAAGTAATCCACACCAAATTTTAAGATTCTTACGTATTTACTTTATATAAAGGTACCCTGGATAATATTCTAAAATTTATATAAAATTCTACAAATTATTGTAAAGCTTTGTAAAAGAAAGACAGGATATGAGTTACTCATTATTTTCCAGCGCCATCTGTTGCGCAACATTGTATTAAAATATATTGCTTTCAAAAATAAAAGATGCCTTTATAATAAAGAACTTAAGCCTCAATAATTAATTAATTGTTAACTAAATTTTATATTTTTCTAACATGCGGAGTGTGTTACTTTTCTCTTTTAAAAGCTCCTATTGTTTTAAAAAAGGACAATGTAAATTTGATTTGTAATATACTTATATATATTGATATATATTTTTTTTTTTTTTTATTCTTTTTTTATCTCATTTCTCACACCACTTAGATGTTTTTTTTTCTATTAGTTTATAAGATCTTATACTTACATCCATAGATAGTTAAGTTTACTATAATTTTTATATTTTGTTTTTATTATTCACTTTTGTTACGGTGTTGATTGTTACGTTAAGTAGTCAATTTATTAACTATATATGGCCCATAGGGCTCAGTTACTTTGAAAGAATAATAAATAAATAAAATAAATAAATAAATAAGGTAAAATGATAAAGTTGTTTGTCTCTACTGAAAGTTTTTAAGTTAATATATTATTGTTAAACATGTGCGATACACAAATAAAAAGTAATATTCGTTAAAATTTACCTCTCAGATTTTTGCTGTTCGCTCAGGCGGTGCCACCGGTGTTGTAGTCAAAGGACCCACCGAAAATAAAGTAATTTCTTTTTGTATGACTGATCGTGGTGCCATACGTTCCATAAAATTTTCACCCGACAACCAAGTGCTTGCAGTACAAAGACGTGAAAATTCGGTTGAATTTATTTGCTTTCAAGGCGATCAACCCATGTTGCAGGATATCATAGTACATCAAGTAAAAGCATTAATTTATGGCTTCATATGGGTGCACAATAGAGAATGTGCATTGATTTCGAATTCTGGTGTTGAAATATTTACCATAGTTACCGAAAAGAGTCAAGTGAAATCGATAAAAGCCGTGAGTATGAGCATTAAATGGTTTGCATGGTGTTCCGAGGCAAATATAGCTGTCTTATGTACAGCTGATACTAATAGTTCACTTATCCCAGTATTGATTAAACAAAAGTCTATAACCAAATTGCCCAAGCTGGATTGTAAGTAGAAATTATTTCAAATTAAATATATGTAACTCAGTTTGAATTTCACTTTAGTGGGTAGCTCAAATCATGAAATCCAGGAGAGTAAGGTTACTTTAGGACAAATTTATGGCGTTATGGCTGTATTAATTTTACAAACAAGTGCCTCAGGCATGATGGAGGTGGAGGTGTATTTATTGAATTGTCCTGGTTTGGCTCCTCGCAAATGTCATGTTTTACGTTTGGGATTAGTAGGACGTTTTGCCATTAATACAGTGGACAATTTAATTGTAGTACATCATCAAGCTTCAGCTACATCTTTATTGTTTGATATTGCTCTTAGTGGTGAAGTTGTGAATGATATAACGTATCATTCTCCCACTACAGCGGGTCGATCTATTAGACCCTTCGCCTTAAAACTGCCCAGTTTATTGCCTGATAGTCAAATTTTACAATGTGATTTGTGTGAGTAAAGAATTTTTCATTAAGCCTAAAAAAATATTATTCTTAAATGCCAAATTTTTAGATTCTACGAATTGGGTACTTTTTCAGCCTAATATTGTAATAGATGCCAAATTAGGCTGCATGTGGTATTTACACTTAGACATTGAATCACTGTGTACTTTAATATCAGATAGAATACGACTAACAGAATTTCTGTTGCAACGTAACAATGGAAAACAAGTTTTGCTGAAAGTTATAAGACAGTTAGTAGATGATCAATATAATGGATCATTTCTGCCGGTATTAGAAACTATATTTAATAAAATTAACAAAGTATATGCGTAAGTAATTGTTACACTTTCTACACAAACTTTATTACTCACAAAAGCAATTACTGCAGTTCCTGGGTTCAGTTGGAGCTACAAAATCAAACGGCCCAACCCTCAAATGTTAAAACCACACCTAAATTACCCGCACCTCCAAAAGTCCTGATCGAACAAATTGACATGCATACACAAGTCTTCCAATCCATAATGGAAAAACCCCAGTGTCAAACTGTACTTTTGCTTTATCTACAATCGCTGTGCAAACATAATATAGCTGCCCAAGAAGATCTTAGTAAAATGTTAATTAATGAACTGATACTCAACAAAAGTTTTGATACTCTTCGACGATTGGCCGAGTATTCATTGTTGATGGAATCTAAAGCTATTGCTTGTTATTTACTTTCTCATTCCAACGAAGATCCTGCAGTCTCACAAGTTGCCTTAGATATGTTAACGAAAATTAAAGCTCACGAGATCATCATAGAAGTTTTGCTGGGTCAAGGTAAAGTGGTTGACGCTTTACGTCTGGCGATCAATACCAGCGATGCCGGTCGCCTATCGGCTAGAAAATTTTTAGAAGCGGCTCAAAAAACTCAAAATGATATGACATTTCATAGCGTGTTTAAATATTTTCAAATGTCCAATTTAAAAGAGCATGGTTCAATGGAGTTTTCAAAGGGTAAGTAATGAATTCCAAAAATTTTTTATTTTTTAACTTTCGTCTCTTTTAAATTTCAGCGGAACAGTGTGGAGAATTTGTTCAATATTACAATAATTTGTATATAACTAATTAACTAAGAGTTAAAGAAAAACCGTTTAGTTATTTAATACATTTATCATTTCAAGCTAAAGTTAGAGAAAGTCATGTGTAACTTTTTACAGTAAATAGTTAGTAATTTAATTTAATCCCAGGTGCTTTTTCATAAGAAGAATAATAAAAAAAATTTTAAACACTTACTGGATATATTTCTCGAATAAATATTATTATAATTATATTATATAATTTGTAATATAGTTTTACGTCTATTATATTACTGAATTTGCAATAAATAAATAAAATTAGCAATAAACATTTATGAGAAAGCGAGTTTAATAATAATGTTGTTGCGGGCGTAAAGTAGCTTTGGATTGAGGAACACGTGCACGCGTCATTGTCATTGTCGCTTAAGGTCAATCAGACCGACCTTGTTGCTCGGTCTTCAAGAGGTTTGCGTCTCCCTCCCGCACTGCCTGATTGGCTTCCACAGTTAGCTGTACCGTGGTAAAGTTAATTGGTGTTTGCGTTAATCAGCCAAGTGTAATCGCTCTGTTTATTAAGGTTATCGTGTATAACCTTAATTTTACATATCGTAACCACTGGAAAATGTTACATGAAACAATAAATATAAAGATATCAAAAGAATAATAAATTAACAAACTAAAGAATATTAAAATAATAAAAACAATAAAATACATATAATTAAACCAAAAACAAAGAAAAACATTGTTTACAATCCAACCGTCTTTTCTGGACATGACCTAAAGCTGCAACTAAGAACCTAGTGTTTACAACAGCTTTTTACCATTTGGCCTCACATTGTTGCTCTGTGTGAGCAACAATCGAGAAGAAGAAGAATAATGTGGTTGCAAATTTCTTGCCGACGGGAGAGCAAACTCCAAAAACAAATTTTTGTATGCGTTTCAATAAATCCAATTCGACTACTTTTACTACATTTGGAGTTGGGGTTTACTGACTTAAAGTGTGTTTACATTGAGTGTACAAGTCATATGGAATGTCAGATTTTCCATATGTAAAACTATACACATAATGTAAACCTCTTGAAACATAACATATGTTATTTTCCTATGTGCAATAACATGTGTTAGTTTTTTATTTAGAGCACGCTCTATTTGATGTGTAAAACTATATGACAACAGCTGTTTTCAGTGATGTTCACTTTTATTTTCAAAAATTCCGCTCATACATTTTTATCATGAATTTAAGGAGTTTAAAATTAACCAATATCTTCATTCTAACTTTTGTTAGTAACTTAATGTTCGAAGATTTATATCGATACCTCATAGGTGATATTAATAATAAAGTTATGTAATCTAATGTTGATACATATACATATTATATATATATTTGCAAGTTTGATTATTTGTACGTCAATCACGGCCAAATCGAATTTAATGATATTTAAAACATAGACAGATCTTTATTTTTTGTGGGTCCATTAGGATATGTCTGTTTTCAAAACTAGGGCCAGATGGGCATAAAGGACATTTTTATATGAATGACTCAATTTTAATAGAAGTTGAGAACACAATTTCATAAATGTATAGTGATGAAAGGCAAGGTGTGCTTATCTATATTACCGGTACTAAGAAAGACTGAATTAAATTAAAATTTTACTTTACTATAGCGCATTATTTTTCAAATCTTTTTTAAGACGGTAAGTGTGTAAACTGTAATATTACCTAATTAACAACTTTAGACTGCAGGACAAAAAAATGCTATTGAGGTATTGTGGGTATCGAAAATGCTGCAAATCACTTAATTGAGCCGTTGCCGTTGAAAATGAGAGAACTCCATTTTGCAAAAAAAATGAATAAAACCTAAATCTTATTTTAAATTAACAAAATTTTATGTTTTTAATCCATGTTGAATAGTTCTATTTTTTATATTGCAATATATTAAGAAGCGTTATCAGAATTTAGCAATCATACTGCAATTATGGTGAAAAATCTACGCTATGTAACCTAGGAAATATGTAATGGGTGATTTTTTTGAGGTTAGGATTTTCATGCATTAGTATTTGACAGATCACGTGAGATTTCAGACATGGTGCCAAAGAGAAAGATGCTCAGTATGCTTTGACATTTCATCATGAATAGACTTACTAACGAGCAACGCTTGCAAATCATTGAATTTTATTACCAAAATCAGTGTTCGGTTCGAAATGTGTTTTATCGACAAATTTTGTTCAGCGATGAGGCTCATTTCTGGTTGAATGGCTACGTAAATAAGCAAAATTGCCGCATTTGGAGTGAAGAGCAACCAGAAGCCGTTCAAGAACTGCCCATGCATCCCGAAAAATGCACTGTTTGGTGTGGTTTGTACGCTGGTGAAATCATTGGACCGTATTTTTTCAAAGATGCTGTTGGACGCAACGTTACGGTGAATGGCGATCGCTATCGTTCAATACTAACAAACTTTTTGTTGCCAAAAATGGAACAACTGAACTTGGTTGACATGTGGTTTCAACAAGATGGCGCTACATGCCACACAGCTCGCGATTCTATGGCCATTTTGAGGGAAAACTTCGGAGAACAATTCATCTCAAGAAATGGACCGGTAAGTTGGCCACCAAGATCATGCGATTTGACGCCTTTAGACTATTTTTTGTGGGGCTACGTCAAGTCTAAAGTCTACAGAAATAAGCCAGCAACTATGCCAGCTTTGGAAGACAACATTTCCGAAGAAATTCGGGCTATTCCGGCCGAAATGCTCGAAAAAGTTGCCCAAAATTGGACTTTCCGAATGGACCACCTAAGACGCAGCCGCGGTCAACATTTAAATGAAATTATCTTCAAAAAGTAAATGTCATGGACCAATCTAACGTTTCAAATAAAGAACCGATAAGATTTTGCAAATTTTATGCGTTTTTTTTTTTAAAAAAAGTTCTCAAGCTCTTAAAAAATCACTCGTTATAAGTATTGTAATTTCTTTCTTTTTCCACTTTTTACTTTAAAATTAAATATATTTTTTTTTTTGGTTTTTTGTTTTGCTGTACCAAAGAAGAATGAAATGATATTGAAATAAAATTTGTATATATGTAAGTAAATAAACTATTCAATTTTTTGGTATTATAATAAGATTCCAGTAAAAGAAAATCGACGTTTTCATCAAACATTGCCTTTGAAAATGAGACAACTACATTGGCGCATATCAAAACCTTATTAAACTTACATGCAATAAGACCACAAAATAATAAGTCTATTACGGCTTGTGATTTTTTTAACGCTATTCAAATGCAAATCATTAAAGAAAATAAAATGGAGTTCTTTCTTTCATTTTGAAAAGCAACGGCTTTTTAAAGAAATTTAATTCTTTTCTATTGTCATAAGAATTAGGATAAACTATATTTTATTCCTAATTAAAAAGAGCGAAAATAAATTGACATTAACATCAACAAAATTATTCATTTAATTGTTGCTGATATGTACCTAGTTCAAATGATATTAATTAATACTTATTGTATTATTTATTATAATTACTTTTTGTTTTTATATAATTTCTCTCTTACAAAGTGATTTCTGTAATGTTGTAGAAGCTCCCAAATGATAACACAAAATGGTAGTTCTTTGCATAGTTGACATCACTAGCGGATTTCTAATAAAATGAAATGGCGGCAAAAATATGCAAAATTGGCTAATAACTTATTACAGCAAGTCCCGATAAAGCTAATATTATTAGTTTTATTATATAGACTAATAATTTAAAAAATAATCCATCTAAACCACACTTTGATGACCAGCTATTTTTAATTTTTTGTTTTTAATAACAGGAGGTTATGTCATATGTATGTAACATGTGTACGTTTAAACACAAAAATTATAAACCATGTGTAAAACACTGATTTTGACATACACATGAAATTCCATATGGATAGCAATTTTGACAGTACATATGACTTGTACACTCAATGTAAACACACCTTTATGTATGTAGGTAAGAAAGTAAGAAAAAAATAAAAAAAATCACAATAAGCGTTAGTGTTCACTAAGCTTTAATATTGCGAGTTTGATTGTTTTGACTAAAGTCTCATTTGGTCAAAGAAATTTAAATATGAAATACTTTGAAGAGACAAAATCTAACCTTAAACATGTCACTACAATAGGGGACATTCGATACTAATACAAAATTTGCACTTTACACTGGGCTTTAGTACTTTTTTTTTCATCTTCAATCACAAAACACAGTTTTTTGTTTTAATTAGTTATTTTTTTTTTTATGAATGTATAACTTATAATATATAATTGATATATTAATAAATTTAACACAATAACTTATGAATAAAATAAATCGATTCATTTTTTTATTTATATAGATAGGTATTGTAGTTTAAACCTGATGTTACTGAAAAAAAATCATTGTGTGTAACAAATAAAGTTAATAGGAATACTGACTAAACATTACTTTTACATATAAAAAAGAAATGAGAAGATAAAAATAAAAATAAAAAACATTATAAATTATATTTAAACATTTAGCTTAAATTATAGAAACATTTTTAATGATAGCGAACTAGAGTTGATATCAACAAGTGCATAGTTTGAATTTAAGTATTACAAACATATTTATTGTTTATGTTTCTGGCTATAAGCAGTACAGATATTAAAATTTTCTAGGTGGTGACTTTAATTGCAAAACTCCCAGTTCCCTATGAGCAGACGCTGCATCAGTATAGCTTGTTTGGTTATTACTGTAGTTGATAACATTATGACTAGGTTTGGCTAATTGTAAAGGTGCATCAAATATCCTAATATCGATTTCATTAAGGCAGTAAGGACATTGTAAATAATTCCCATCTGTTGACGATTGATCGTCTTTGTTTAAAGCAGTATAGGGATAATCCGTTTCTTTTCTTAAAAAGTCTTTGGAACATTGTTCATGCATGCTATGACCACAGGAACCCACTATCAAAATAGCCGATTGATTATACAAACGCTGATTGCACACCACACAACGCATCATAGTTATCCACAGCCCCCGCGAGCAATTTTTATAGTATTTATGAAAGATTTCTGTCAATTCTTTTTCCATTATCTTCTGAGTAATTTCCATGGCGTTGGTTTCTTGCTTCGAGTGGTTTAACATGCTTAAAAGCAATTCTTTGATATCACCAAAACTACCCGAAACGTTGTGTGTATTCATTACGAGTTGCACCAAATTGGGCAGATCAACATGTTGCGATGCTTCATGCAGCATAGATTTTGTTATCGATTTCAGTTCTTCTAAAGGTAGAATAAATTTCAATAATTCCATCCACAAAGATTCACGTTCTTGTGGGGAAAGCAAAGATTGAGGGCAAATAGAAGACCGAGCACATAAATCTGAAACAGACTTTGCACATTCGGCTCTATCCTCTGCATTTGAATTTTTTAATATATCCATGGAAATAAAAAATGCCAATTTATAATCAAATAATTTTTCGGCTAAAAATATTGCTGAATGTGAGAGTTGATATTGTTGTACGACTTCTAAAGCGCCTTGAGTGTGATAACTTTCATTCGTTTTTACGAACTCTTCCACTTCTAAAGGTTCAAACTTACAGAAAAGATCAAGGAGCTTCAATTTCTTATCAATCGGCAAATTTTCGTTTCTTTGCTGTAAATGTTTTAAAAAACTGAATAAAACTTTTTCATCGTCTTGTATCAGTTCTAACAACTCCTTAATTTTATTTGGAAAATACAAGTCCACTATACGTGTTGTTTCTTTTGCGTCTATTGTCAATAAACGCTTGATATGTTTACGCAATTGCCAATAGATTTTTCTTTTCTCATCTTTGTTATGGCGCTCCATATAAACAAACATAGTTTCATGACGTAACGGATTGTTAAGATAACAATCTAAGATGGTATCGAAGCGTTGTAATTTTTCCAATAAATATTCTTCCACATAATGGCAGCTTGATTTTCTAGCCAGTTCTAATTGTTCTTCATCGTTAGTGATGACATCGAGACAATTATTAACCAGCAGTTCATGCCAGGCATTCTCACGTTCGGAATGTAAACGAGCGCTTTCTTTTTCAATTTTCTCCATGGATAAATAGTTTAAGACTTTTTCTAAAAGTTGGGTGTCGGCTGGTAAGCAGGATTGTGAGATCTGTTGAGCTATAAAATTGAGAAGACAGCCGATTTCAGACCACTGTAAAGGAGGCAAGGTACAAGATTTGTATTATATTATAAAGGATTCATTGTTTTTACAACTAAAAAGTGTATTCAAAAATTTATATCAAAAAAGTTTAAAGTGAAGAACGTTTTTGTTTTTTTTTTCTTTGGAATAAAAAATGTAATGTAAGGCACACTTACTGTGTTATTTTCTGGCGTCATTATTTCCAGCAAAATGTTTATAATTCTCTTGCGATGCTGAAATCCTAACTCACAATTGAATTCTTTTTCCTGAAAAGCTAACGAGATCACATTCAAGGTTTCACGTATATCAAATTTTAATAAGGCCCTTAAATAGGGATATGGCAATTCATTTGGCTCACTCGTATTGGAATGTAGTGAAGTCAAACACCTGAGAACATCATGTTTAACATTTTGCTTTAAGTCCTCGGGTATATCACCCTGAGGATAACCACGTCCAGCTAGACAACTTGATATATAAACCAATAGGCAATTTCCCAAATCAGGATGTTCAAAGTCCAATAGGGGTATAAGCTCGGTTAGCGAAACAGTGTAGTCATGCAAAGCACTAGCATTTAAAAATATTTGTGCTTTATAGAGTTTATATTTTTTGGCTGCTTTAAGAACTTGATTTAGATCCAAGCAGGTCCAATCCATTTTTAAAATAATTTCTTCTAATTGGGAAGGGGATATTTTAAGCCAGTATTCTACAAGAGCCTGAGATATAATAGGATTAACACGGTGTATATCATCATTTTCTATATGTGCGGTGATGTGATGTAGGAATAGTTCTTTGTTTTGTAAACGTTCCCATAACTGTGTCCAAAGAAGGTCAAGTTCTCCTATCGTAATAAGACATTTGATAATGGCTCCTAAACAGTAATCGGGTGCACGGGCAGAAGCTGCTATATACTCTTTAAAGAGCATAATAATACGCTCCTTGGCTTGTAGTTTACGCTTGGGACGATCTCCTGCTGCTTTATAGCCATCTAAAGCTAAATCGCAGGCTTCCTGCCATCGTTGATTCTTAACCTACAAAATGCAAATTCTTAATAATTAAAACAATTAAACATTTTTTACAAATCCTCTTACCAAGTACGTAATTCTTTCCATCCAAGTCCTCACTCCGATAGAGTGCATTGTTTTTGATCCTAATATATACAATTGAACACCACGGCAGGCCAAAGAGTTGTAACAGGCATGTGTTCCAGCCAAAGCTAAAGCAGGTGAAACATTTCCTCCTGTAGCCAAACCCTTAAATTGCGCAGAACCATACACCATACCAGCATTTGCCAAATCTATACACTCTAATTCCTTGCTAGTACGAACATCTAACAAATGTAAAATTTCCGAAGTATCTAAACATCCTACACATTTAGGTCCCAGCCAGTGGGCAGATAAAAGATTTGTTTGCATGTTTATATGGCGCAGTAACAGTAATGTAATGCGTCCGTGAGATACAAATAATTGATGAAAATACAGCTGATTGCCACGTCCAACTACTAGAACTGGATCTACAGACCTGGAAGTATCGGCAGCTTGTATAAGAACCATTTGCCAGGCTAAAACTGGTAAACAATCGGCCGGGCCTTGCAACAAATGATATTTTATAACCTTTAAGCGTGGTCTTATGGTCACTATAAAATATTTCGATAAAGTAGCCAAAGCCACTATGCAATATTGATCTAAATCATGATGTTCATTGGTCTGACTTAACAAAGGTTCCACGGCACATACCTCACCACGAGCACCGGAAAATAGACACCGTGTGGAACAACCCCTAACGCCTAATTTACGAGTAAAATTAAGAGACCATACTGAACCCCCCGAATCAGCTGCTAAGGCCATTGCAGCTCTTGAAGTCCATTTAATGTGCAAAACTCCTGTGTTGGGAGTAACAACATCAAACAATTGTCGCATTACATCTCCCGTTTGAGTATCGAGCATGATTACTAAACCGCGGGCAAACCCTGCTAGAAGACGAGAGCACTCGGGATTGTAAGACATGGATGACACCGCACCTTGACCATTCTTATCTTGATGAGCCCATCTTAATGTTTGTGTAATATCAAAACTTAACACATGACCATGTGAGGTACCTACAGCATGATAATGACTACAAACGCAACAAGACGAGGCCATTCCCGCATTAATGCGATCTGCTGCAGCGGAAACTTGAGTAGAAATGCCCTGCATCATGGCGTAACGCATTATACTGCCTCCACCACCAGAGCCAGACATACGCACACTACTTTCTTCTGTTATAGAAAGTGTGGGGGTAGGTGGCGGTATACCCAGTTCAGATACAATATCGGAATCAGCCTCAAATTCACTTAGAACTGTTTCCAAAGAAGGTAAAGTACCGGTGGGTGGTATAGAGTATTCTACGTCATCCAGCTAAAATTAAATTAATTAGCCCTAATAACATGGAATAATATGTATGTACATTCTGTTTTAATTTACCTCTTCCATATCGAGCAGCGACTCCGCCAATAAACTGTCCGTTGAACCCCGATCTGAACCCAAAAGGGAGTTTAATGAAGGAGCCTTGAGTTCATTCATTTTAGTTTGAAAAATAACATAAAAATCTTATACAAATCTAATTTGGTATTTTATTGCGGCTATTATCCGCCCCTCTGTAGAGTTTATATTGTAGAAAATTTATTATTTAACAATTATATGCTTTTTGGAATTTGAACATATTTTTCATGTTTTTTTTTATAAAAAAATCTTGTATTAATAACAATATAAAATTGTATTATTTTTTTCGGAAAAAATTTTATTTATTTTATCGCACAACAAATTAATAGAAAATACAGAAATGTCAAATACTAATATTTAGAGCTACCAGATTGATACTGTTTGGAATACGTTAAAAGTAAACTTTAAACGAGAGCGTAAAATAACGAGATAAGTAAAATACTACAAAGTAAAATAATACAAAGTATATAAGTTATTTATTGTAAAGTAATTTTTACCAATATTCAAGATAATCAGTAAGAAAGTAATGTCTGCATTCAAACTAAATGCTTTGCAAGCTTTGTATACTTCGTACGCTTTAAACGCTTCAAGTTACATAACACCCTTAAATATGAACTTGACTTTTTAAAGTGTTTATATGTCTTATCTAAACATATCTATACATATATCAAAACTGTAATAGGACCATTTCTGTACATGAATTATTTTTTAAAAAGTTTCTTTGCAATTTTTAGAATTTTTGTCTGTCAGTGTTCGCATCACGTAAAAACTACTAAATGAATTTAAGTAAAATTTGTGAAAAGGTACCTTAGTAATTTGGTTCAAATACAGGAAACTCTTTTTTCGCAAAAATATCTCATTTACAGAGAAAATAGAAGAAGAAAAATTTAAGAAAGTACACAAATTTAATTTTTCATTTGCGCTTAAGCGAATCCGACTGTATATAAAACTTTGTTTTTTTACTTCTTATATTAATTTTTCCTCCATTTGAGAAGAATCTTTATAACAAAACGAAACAAAATTCAGCTACAAGCTACTTTATGTATCTTGTACTATGAAAATACTCTATCTTTATTTAACAGAAGCGTGGAATTATTTCTGCCTGAATAAAGGCAAAACTGGTCTTTTTATCAGTCCTGATTTGTTTACAAAATATTTCATTACTAAACATTACTTTAATTTCTAGTTATTTTTTTAATTCAATTTATTTTAAGAGAAACCACATATTTATTGTCTTTATTTTTAAACGTAAACTTTTAAAATCTATTTTTTATTTTTTATAAGTGGATTTTAATTTTGATGCCAAATCTATGATGTGAAATTTATAATTATTTTTTATTTAATTATAATTCGTAGCTTTCTTTAGTAATGATTAAGGTTTCATAAAAAATAAGCTTAAATGCATTTTATCTTCCTAAAAGTATTAAAATTAAAAATCATTTTGAATTTACTATCTTCCTAACTTGTATTAAAAGCGATCACTTAATTGATATAGAATTACTCATCCAATAATTAAATACCTTATTTATTCAAACATAACAGTTTTACTTCTTATTAAACTAAGAGCCCAATAAAAAGACCATCAAAATACGAATCAATTACTCATTATACCCGCCAAAAAAATCAATGTTTCATTATTGTAAAAATTCAATGTTTGATTATTTTAAAATTTCCGCCTGATTGCGGATAATAATTCGCACAATTCGTTCCACCTATGGTGGTGCCCAATAACACTCGAATTGACATGGCGAGTCATTGACGCCATTCAAAACCAATAGCTACTGCCGGGTGTCGTCGATTTGATACATCGGCAAGCGGGCGACTGTTCTTGTTTCAAGTGGCTCGCTATATAAATCTGTTCGAATGCTCTCCGTGCATGTCTGGTAGGCTTAGCTAGCAGCCCTAGCGACAGACTAGGATGCTTTAGCCCAATCATCCGAAATTTAAAATGATTAATGAAACCGTAAATAATGAAACCGTAAATAAAATTGGACAGATGTTTGCAGATGTTTAACTTGAGGATTTATGTAGTTAAAGTTAAATTTTTTCCAATATTAGTACAGTCGAAAAGATTCGAGAAAACCAGAAGAAAAAATATAATATGTTTGTATCAATCATTACTACCAATAATAATTTTAGCAAATGATATTTAAGATTATTCCAAATTAAAATGAGTTATTTTAAGTAACCGATTATCTCTATAATTTCTACAACATTAAATGTATCTAAAAATTGTTATCATTTTCAACAGATTAGAAAGAAATAAAAATAAAAATGAAAACAGAGCAAATACAACTAATAAACCTTAAAAGCGTTAGAAGGAAACAAATTAAGAAGTTTTTGTGCTTCGGGCTTTTTGCTTTGGCTATAATCCTACTGCTGATAGCGTATGGCTCATCTGCCACAAACAAAGCGATGACCAGTTGTGTATTCTGTGATATTGTGGCAGGGAAATCGCCCAGCACAAAAATTGAAGTTGAAACTGAAGAATACGTGATATTTAAGGATATTAAGCCAGCATCCACTTTCCATTATTTGTGTGTTACGAAAAAGCACATTGAAAGCTTAAAGGCTATGACCAAAGATGATATACCATTAAGTGAGTAGAGTTGACGGAATTAGATATAAATTTAAACAACATATTTTTTTAATACAGTTAATCGCATGGAAGATGGCTTGAAAAATTTTTTTAAATCACAAAACATTGATTTAAATGATGCTTTGTTAGGATTCCATATGCCGCCCTTTATAAGTGTTAAACATTTGCATATGCATGGCATATCGCCTCGTTCTAATATGTCATGGACGAATAGTATTATGTTTAAACCTTCAACTTATTGGTTTAAAACGGTAAGTTTTATTTATTTGAGTAGTTATAAAAATAAATATAATGTATTTTTTTAGGTTGAGGAGGCTATAAAGTATTTAAATGATAAATCCTAAAATAACAAACTTCCAATACTCTTAATGGTTTTAGGTAAAAATTTATATTAATTAGCAATTTTTTTATACATACGCAATTTAAAATACTTTTGAAAATTATATATTTTTGTTATATAAATTTATAATAAAATAAATACATTAAGGCCCATTATTATAACTTGCCTAGGATTTTGTTGGAGCCATAAGTAGTTTTTCGTTATAATAAAGAGGATAATGCTAATTACTATAACTTGGCCTTAAAGTACGTTATACTTAAAGGTTGTTTTTAGCTTACTTATAATAACGAAAAACAATTGCTCCAACAAAATCCTAACTTTAGCAATTGGAAAGTTATAATAACGGGCCTAAATCCGTATAAACAAATGGTATCACATAACATCCAATAATTACGTGAAAGGTGAATTCATACCAGCTGGAGGCGATAGCCCAGCTAGCTGATAACTTTTCTTTCTTTTTTTGCTAATGTCTTGTCAAAAATTCATTGTTTCACCTAGTGTCTATACCTGATAAATATTTGTCTTGATAAAAGTCAAACTTCCTATTAAAATAAACATTTTTAATACTGGGTTATTTTATATGAAGTTTGACTTTTATCAAGACAAATTTTTATCAGGTATAGACAGTAGGTCATATCTGCTAGTCTAATGTCAAAGTTGTTGCCCTACTACTCACACTTGATTACCTGGTAACCACATTTGTTTTGGTTTTCAACTGTCAAACTACGATTGTTAATTTTTTGGAGGTAGATTTATCTTACTAGGAAGATTCATCTGCACATCTGGTTTAGAAGTTCGACATGTCAAAAGTTGTATGTGTTTAGAAATATAGTGCAGAAATGAAAAAGCAATAAAATAAATACACGCCTCAATTTTCTTCTGCTTTTTGACATTTAGAACCACAAAGCAACAATAAAATACCACATCCTTATATTGCTGTACTGACGCCACCAATAAGATAAATTTACCTTGGACACAGTTAAAAAATAAATATTGGAAAAACAACCGCAGATAAAAAACAAGGAAAATTTCAGGACCTGCGAACATCGTAATTTGTAATAGCCCGTTCAGGCTGCCACAAAATTTAGTCATTTCGTGATTTCGGCCGAAATCAAGTTGAAATTACGTAATTTCGAATACATTTTACCATTGCCCAAATTAACTCATTCTACTTAATTCGAAATTAACTTCAAATTACGATAGACAACGCTGGTTTTATATAGAAACATACTTTTTTTGCAACCAGGACCATATGTACAACCTTGAACTCCGTTTTGTTTGAAAAAAAAATTTAAAATCCAAATGAAATAATGGAAATATATTCATAATTGTACATTAATTATGTTGTAGTGTTGTTTTTAATAATTCTGTATATTTTAAATCAATACGAAAGTGTTGTGCGAAAGCTTTTTGAAAAAGAATTAAATTATACAAATATAACTAAACGTGATCAGCTGTTTGCGAAATTAACTCAAATATCAAACAGACCAGTATGAACACTTCGTTCGTAATTTCAGCTCGAAATTACTTAATTTCGTGGTATCCTGAACAGGCTTTAAACGTTAATTAATAGAAAAACACTTCATTTACCTAAATCAAAAAAGCTAACTTTAATAATTTTTTTTTTTTTTGCTATATAACTGTATACTTTGGTCTATATTAAATACGAATAACATTTTTGTGTTTATGAATTTTTACAGTTTTTGAAATACATTTAGATTGAAGCCTTGAGTAACAATTCTTTTCAAGTAGAAAATGTAATCCAATTTAAGCTTTTTTAATAAATGTAATACTTATTTTTCATAACAAAATTAAAATAATTTTATTTTAACATCTTTACCTAGCGTTTACATTTGACAGTACTGTCATGACAATAAAAGAATACGAATTAGTTGTCTAAAATGCTGACACTTGTCTCCGTACTAAAGGCGTCCAGATAATAATTAAGAAAATTCACCCAATTTTTTTTTTTTCTTTTTGGAATTTTCCTTTTTGAATTTTTTTCTGTACACAAAAATTTGACTTGTCGCCATACTTTAAATTACTGATTAAGTTTTTTATTTTTCCTTTTTGATTTTTTTTCTGTTCACAAAAATTTTAATTACAAATCTTTGCCCTATTTACTGTCTTCAAAATATTTAAGACAATAGTTCAGACAATGGAACCAGTGTGCATGTATTAGTGAAAAACCGTGTATGTATTGTTATTGTCTTAAGGCCATGATTCACTATCGTACTCAGTCGTACGATCTGTCAAAAAATGCATGTGTGCTCAAAAAGTATGATAGTGTGGCTTAGAAATCTATGTGTGTCCATTGTAAAATATCAAAACAATTACAGGTAATTTTGCAGAAAAAAGTTGTTCAGCAGAAAATTTTTGATTTTTGTTGCAAAATATCAAAACAATTGCAGATAATTTTGCAAAAAACAGCCGTTTAACAAAAAAAGTTCATTTTTTTTTTGCAGATAAAAAATGCAGACAACATAAAAAAAAGCTTAAAATGTACTTAAAAAAGGCAAAATTGTTGAAATACATATAATATTAATATTTTTATAGAAAGGAATTAATATATTTTAATTAATTTATGTAAAATAATAAAAATACTGTCAATGGCCACACATTTTTTCATGCATGGACAAAATCAAGCTGATAAAAACATATGCAAGGCGAATTCATAACAGGTAAACTCGAGAGCTCAGCTGACTATTTGTTGTCACCATCTTACAGTGTCAAAATGTACTAACCAAGGCGAATTCATAACAGGTAAACTCGAGAGCTCAGCTGACTATTTGTTGTCACCATCTTACAGTGTCAAAATGTACTAACATTTTTTATTTTGACAGCCAAAAATGATTTATACAACAACAAAATGTACGTATTTTTATTACAGAGTTGTACTCTTTTTTCGCCGCGAGTCTACCTTGTTTATTGTGCCATGGTACTAACATTTTTTATTTTGACAGCCAAAAATGATTTATACAACAACAAAATGTACGTATTTTTATTACAGAGTTGTACTCTTTTTTCGCCGCGAGTCTACCTTGTTTATTGTGCCATGAAACATATGGTTATGTGTAAAACTTAAATAGACTTTAAATGCACAAGAGAAGTCATTTAAGTTTCATCTAGGTGCGTGATGAAAAACTAATTTTTATATTTAAATACAACTTAAAGATAAATATGAAGTCAAAAATTGGCTCTTAGATGCTGTGAATTCTGGTCGAGCGCTTTAAAAAGTGTAACATTATTTCAAGATTATATATATATTTTTTGTTTATTGAAAGTAATTTTGCTAAACATTTCTTTTTTGCAACCCTGTAAAAAGGTTTGTTTAGATCCCTGAGTTTGTTTTTTCTCATGCGTTGTAGAGGTTATATACAAGGCGAATTCATAACAGGTAAACTCGAGAGCTCAGCTGACTATTTGTTGTCACCATCTTACAGTGTCAAAATGTACTAACATGTTTTATTTTGACAGCCAAAAATGATTTATACAACAACAAAATGTACGTATTTTTATTACAGAGTTGCACTCTTTTTTCGCCGCGAGTCTACCTTGTTTATTGTGCCATGGATATTTTCTTATCATAAGATGAGTTATTAGCAGTTTTATAACGACAGTTGATATCACAAAATAACTTTGATATATACATCAAAATGCCTACCTATGAGTTATGTTTGGTATTAAGACAAATGTCCAGAGTAAGTTAATCCACTATATGTTAATTGGCTTAAATCTAGTTTACGGACTCATCATACACATAAGAAAGTGGTGTAATATTTAATTTTAAGCAAAAAATGTTGAGTGAATAAATTGGTGGCGACCCTTAGTTTCGGACCCCAAAGTTTCTATGTAAAATGTTCGAAAAATTTTAAGCGAAATAATTTTTTTTTTTAATTTTTAATATGCGTCCGGCTAAGGAGGATATCTCTAGTGTTATTTTTTTTTTTTTTAATTTTTGTTTCTTTAAATTATAGACTGAATTGATGTCGGCTTTGAAGCGCACAGCAGAATCAATATTAGACAAAGGAGGCATTATAAGACGGCTACAAAATTTGGGTTCTAGAGCTTTGCCCTATAAAATAAGTGAACATGGTTTGGTTCACCGTGAGGGAACATATTTTACCATCGATTTTGATGCTGCTCCCGTAAAGATTGCAGATATGAGGGATGATTTTCGTCGTGATATAGATATTATTCGCCGACAAATTTTTAAACTTGAAGAAACTGAAAAGTACGAATGTACCTTACATGAAGAGATGTTACCTCCAGCTTACCGTAAAGATGTTCAGGAAATGATTGAACTTGCTAAACGCAAACAAAAACCAAAATATAATTATAATTCTGGATTGGACTATTATCCTTTCCAAAAATAGCTTGTAAAAATAGGTATAGAAATAAAATTTTAATCAAAAGCAATGTTTATTTTATATATTTTTAGAACATAGTTACAATTAAAATCTTCTTGTTTGTGTTAAAGGGGCCGGTGCCTGCTGTTGTTTCGCTGGGTCATCCAGTACTCTTACTAACATGGAATTTTTAGGACCCGTGCACCAGGTTATACCCTTTTCATCTATGACATATGTTTCTAAAGTAACTTGCCACTGCCCGCCTGATGATATGGGCACTAAAAAATTGCCAGACAAAAAGTCTCTTTGTGGTTTTACCGTTTGTGTTAATGTTACAGTATCACTTTGAGGCTTAAAACATTCACCTTGTGGACGAGGAGTTAAAAGTTTAGACATTAAACTTAACTGTACGGCCTCCACACTGCGAAATAAACAGGGCTTCTTTCCATAGTGCTGTATTACGCCTTCCACTTTTATCACCAAATTACTACCCGACTGTACATTAACGGGTTTTCCATCACTACGTGGTTGTGGACTTATGGACAATTTAATTTGTGTTGATTGTAAAGCTTGAAAAAAATAGCGAGGCAAACATAACGGGGTCTGAGTAATGATTTCAATTTCTGCTAATATTATGTCTAAATGAAAATTATTAATTGTTTTATTATTGGTCGATTCTCCTGGTATCGATTTGCTTAATTCCTCCATGCCGCGACAACAATTGATTAAGTATCTAGTTTCGGGACTTTTACCTTCGGCTTGGAAGATCGGTGGATCCGATGGTGTTGCAAAACATATGGTTTCTACAATATAAGCAAACAATGCAATTTGATACTGTATTATTTCAAGAAATTCTAAAGTCGTGGGATCAGCATCGAAGGCCGATTTATACAAACGTCCAAATGATTCTTCACACGTTTTTAACTCTTTAACCAATTTTCTTAACTGATTTGTAACATGGCCAAATTTTTGCAAATAGTCTCTCGAATTTTGGGCTAAGCTTCCTGCTATAGCTGGTGGTGGCACTATAATTTGTGCGTTTTTTATGGTTACGGCAGAGTGTAGTGTTTGTAAAAATTGTGCCCGCAATTTTAAAAACTCCAATTGGAACGTAAATGGATGAGATGGTGATGAACTGGCCCGCAAGCTAGCTAATGCTTGCCAGTATAAATTTATGCCCATTTCCAGACGTTGCATTAACGCCATTGACTCTTCCAAGTTCACGTCGCGCACAATATGATTTTCACATAAATCATAGTTACCGTGCATAAAATCATATGTCACTCCATAATTTAATATGCATTCGGCTTGAGCTAGTTGGGCAAGACCAGTTAGAAAAAAATGTAGTTTATCTACCACAGTACTGCGTGAGATTTTTACATAAATATGAGCAGCTAAATAATGTTGCCCATAACGGCTAGCTGATCGTGCAATGCGATATTGAGTCCAATGATTCGATTTTAAAAGTGTTGTTTCAAAACTACGCATAACTGATGAAGGGATGAAACAGCCCATCATGGCCTGTAAAGCGACGGCAGAAAGTATTTCAACTGACCTAATGCTCTCTTCCCCTGTGTTTCGTTCAGTAGTTGTAGTTAGTTTACGCATGATAAGCAAAAGATTTTTAAGTACTGGATTAGTCTGCAATATTTAAAACTATGAATTAATTTTATTCTACTTTGTTCTAGATTCGTTTTTTAAGTCTTACCCTTTTATTTTTAAGTCCATCGGTTTCCATGTTATTACTTAAAGGAGCAAATTTAATTAATTGAAAATATGAACATAACGATCCCAACGCTTCACATATTGCTTCCTCGTTTGACGCAGGATAGCTTACTGAATCGTTTATAAGATTCGTCAATGCGGAAACCAAGTCTAAACCGAAATCGGCTTTCACTGAAGACACTTTTATGCCACAAGCTAAAATTTTACGTAAATCTTCAGCATATTTTTGTTCACGTATTGTGCACATGAGGAGACTATGTAAATGCAAATTAATGAGTTCCATTAAATCGGTAATGCGTTCTGTTTTATTACTCAAATCAGCATAGGTAACTAGTGAAGCCAACACAGTTATTGCCTGGCCAGCTGTTTTATAATCATCAAAGCATAGACAATTCTTACATAAATCCACAACTGAAGATAGTTCGTCCTCATGAGCCAAAAGAACATAGCAAGTTAAAGGACAATCGCTGAGTTTAAGTATAATACCTAAAAACATATACTGTTCTGAGGATTCAGTACAAGCTAACGCTTTTGCTGTAAGATCCTTGATAGCATTTTTAGGCCAGGCATGAACACATTGCTTCTCAGCCAATTGGTTTAGAGATTTTAATGCTTGGACCCTTACAGGCTTACGCAAGTCATTAATAAACTCTAACAGCAAAATAACCTGATCTGGCACTCCCGTTAAAGTTCTGGCTGATAGTTCTGTTAATGAAGCTAATATAGCTACTACAAAACTTTCTCCTGGATATTTGGGTAACAAATTGAGACATAACTTTTTCACTAAAGCAGCTGTGTTTGCATCATGATGCATATGCCTTAGTACTGGTATCAGTTGCAGTTTCATGGTGACTGGTATTTGCAAGGATTCAATCATATCTGATATTTTGGCACACATACTAATGGCAAAGGATCTTGATTGTGCTGCAAATTGACCACTTGCATAAATGGCAGCTTCTACTTCCACAGTGTCATGACTATCTAAAGCTCTTCTTAGTGCGTGATGAACTTGTTGTTTTTCAGGAATTACACGTGACACAGCTCCTAAAGTTCTGAGGGTAAGTGCTCTGGCAACGGGATCATTTGAATGTATTACCATAAATATGCGTTTAACGAAAGCATCAATGTTTAAAATCTTGTCCAAGTGATTTTCACTTTGCTGGCACACACGTAAAACCCAAAACCTCAAAAGATTAGAACCGTTGAGGAAAAATTCAGCCAATTTTAAGAAAGAAGAGTTAATCAATATGGGAAATGGGTACTTCTCAAAAAGACGTGGAAATCGGACTATGGCTTCGCATTGAACACCTAGCTTAGTAGAACGCAAGCCCTTATCCAATTCAGTAAGCACGGAATTGGCATCCTGTTCGGAATCATTGAGAAAATTCTCATTAAATAGATTAACACGCACACCGGTTAACGTCGACATCCTAACATTTTATTCTTTTCTTCGATTGTGTTGTTTTCGGCTGCCAAACGGTTAAATTTGTGTTTTTTTTTTTATTATAACCATGCGTTTACATTTGACAATGCTTTTTAAGGCAATAACAAAACATGTACACTTTTCCACAACCAGAATACCAAACAATGACAGCTGAAAAATCGTGTTTTCATGTGTTTTTACCACCTTTACCTAGCAGAATAAAAAGAAAACATGAATCGTCTGAAACAATGTGTAAAAAGAAACTGCTAAACGTAGTCATTGTTTACAAGCAAATTAAATTTTATCAAAAGTTTTATTTTCATAAAAACGTTTAAAAACTTTTTTTTTTTTTTTTGTAAGAAAAATTCACACTATAGAAATCACAAAGTATACACAGATGTAACCACCAAACAGAACCCCAAAATACGTTTAATTTTTATGTGCTAGAAAATAGAACAAAAGAGAATTCACAAAAGGGCAGTCGATTGAGAAAGAGACGGATAGAGAAAGAAATGAATATATCACCGTGACACCTCTTGGGTTCTCTTTGATAGAAATTCACTATAAGGAAATGACATTTAACATTAAACGAAAAACTGTATTTTTTATTGATTTCATAACATGGCATAATAAACAAGGTAGACTCGCGGCGAAAATCAATACAACACTGTATACATTTTGTTTGTGTAAAATATTCTTTGAATGTCAAAAGCATCTGACCAAAAATAGAAAGAAGAAGAATAAAGTTGAAAATTGTTAAATTGTAAAAGTTTTGCTTTCAGTAAAAGAAAGTTTATAAAAAAGAATATTTAAACTTTTGGTGTTATAATGTGTTGTTAGTTTGATTGTGGTGTTAGTTTTATTGTGTTATTAGTTTTATTGTGTTCATGTAGTTCATATTTATGTAAAAAATAAATAAAAGTTTTCATATTAAATAAATAAATTGTGTTTTATTTATGAATGTTGTGTAAAACTATGTATTTGCTTATCTTATAAGTAATAAAAAGAACACCGGCGCCAGCTCCTATAATATGCACATGTATGTAAGTGGAAGGTTTCATTCACTGAAAAAAAGAAAATAATATAATAAGTAATAAGAGCTCAATAGATAAGTGAAATTTTTTAAAAACTATATACTTTCCTTTTTCATAACTAGGTTGGTTATATAGGAAGCTGCCTAGAGTTGTCACTATGATAAAAGAAAATAGTTATTAATAAAAATGCCATTGTTAAGTGAAATAGTATAACAAATACTTTCCTTTTTCTGCACACTTTAAAATTTTTCTTTTAAATTTTCCTTTTAAATGCACTTTATTTTTTGTAAGAAATGCCGCGCCAAATTCAATGAATGTAACCGACAAAAAAATGTAAACAAATTTTGACATCCAAAGAAGGGTAAACAAACAAAGCAAAAATAATCACCTGAGCTCTCGAGTTTACCTGTTATGAATTCGCCTTGATTTCATAATATGCAAAGCATATCTATATAAAGTACATGCAGTTCTACAACAAATACAATATTACAAAAACCACAGGAATTTTGGTTGTGTAAAATTCGTTCTTAAAAGTCCAAAACAGCTTACTAAAACAAAAAAATGTGTATATTAAATGTATTGAAACTGGTATGTATATAAATTGAAATAAAAACAAACACAATGGCGCTTTAAAAATGAAAACAAATTTTGACATTTCAGAATAATAATAAATATTCACAGCTGTGGACTTGCATGTACTTTATATAGATATACTTTGATAATATGGGCTACATCAAGGTATATTTATTTTACTAGGTAGCAGGGTTGTCACATTTATTTTCACCTATTTCGCCAAAATCGATGTGTAAAATCGCCAAAACTGTTTTTTCTTATAATTTTCCTCTAATATATACAATATTTTTTAATTTTAAAAATATTTTTAACAAATCAAAAAAAAAATATCTTTAATCGAAATAGCTAAAACTCGCAAAAAAAAGAAAAAAAGTCGCCAAAATTTATAAAAACTTTATTTAAAATGATTAGTGAACACGAGAAAGGTAAAATTTTAACTTAAACCAATGAAAAACAGTGGTTATTATAATAAATAGAGAACTGATCCAGGTTTAGTAAAGTTGATACAATTGTACTTTTTTGATCCATTTTAAACTTGAGACAAAAATAGGAAAACTATTTTTATTTAATTATTTTTATTTTCAAGCTTTAGGTCGTTAATTATTTTTATTCTCGATATTTCGCTACTCCTTTGTATAGCATCATCAGAAAAAATTTAAAAAATTAACGTTATGAAAATTACAAATTAAAAAAGTATTGAAAAAATTTTCTTCAAAGTAATATATTAAAAAAAAAAAAAAATTTGTCATAAACTTATTAAAAATTTTTAAACAAGTACAAACAATAAGTAAATTATTTCTTATTTACTAAATGTCTGTAAATTTGAGCTACATTATCTGTGTCTGCCTTAAAATTAATTCTCTGTGTGTTTGGAGTATTAATAATTTGTAACATTTCTAATATGTAACGACGTTTATAATTGTTTTCTGAATTTAGTACTTAAACATTATCAAAATTGGAATAGTGATTTAATTCAGCACAATGAGAAGATAATGCTGTTTTTTTGCGAATTAATATTCGTATATTTTTGGTCTGATTTATGGACATAAATCAGCACAATGAGAAGATAATGCTGTTTTTTGCGAATTAATATTCGATTTATGTCGATAAATCAGACCAAAAATAAATGAAAAATTAATGAAAAATCGCCAACAATATCGCCAAATATTTTAAAAATCGTCATAAAGTCGCCATGTCGCCAAATCCAAAATTTTATCGCCAAATAAGATAGAAAATCGCCACGTTTGGCGAGAAATCGCCATATCTGACAACCATGATAGGTAGTGGCGTCTCTACAACAAATACAACAATACAAGAACAACATGGCATTTTGTTGTTGCTTTGTAGTTCGAAATGTCAAAAAACATATAAGAAAATTGAGAAAGCGTTTATGTATTTTATTGCTTTCTCACTTCTACACTATAAAATTTCTAATCACATACAACTTTTGACATATCGAACTACTAAGTCAGCTGGGCGGACGACTTAGTAGTTCTTCTAGTTATCTTAAATAACATTAAAAATAAGTTCACTATAGAGAAGTTTCACTGTATAAACAAGTTTTTTGGCATTCTTTAGCAGGGTTGTCGGATTTATTTTCACCTATTTCGCCAAAATCGATGTGAAAAATCGCCAAAACATATTTTTGTTAAATTTTGCCTCGATTTTAAAAATAATTTTACCAAATCAAAAAAAAAAATAATTTAATCGAAATGGCTAAAATTCGTCAAAAATAGAAAAAAAGTCGCCAACATATTTATATTTTTTTTTTTAAATGATTAGTGATCACGAGAAATGAAAGATAGTGGTAATTATAATAAATGGAGATCTGAGCATACCCATCCTTAAGGTATTTGTCACCGTGTTCTTATTTAAAATATTTTTTATAGGAATTAAATTTATTTAACTAAAGATCAACTTCAATTCATAAAATTTATAACATGTGTTTCGCAGTCGAGTTTTGGTGGAATTTATTATTGATTTCGAACTTTCTATCTAATAATTAGCATAATATAAATTAAAAAAATGTTTCTTTAAAATGAATCACCTAATTTGTAAAAAATAGTATTTCAACTTAGAGAGAATAAAACGAACTAAATCATTCAAAACTTCCTTTGTATGTAAAAAATAAGTATATAAAATTCATTGGAATTATCAGCTCGTCAAGTTCAAAACTAATGTAGCTATACATAAATACATAGAATATCATAATTTTTATAATCTTTCTAAAACAAAAGGTAATATTTTGTTTTTATAAAAATATTTCAAACCAAAGACATTTGTTATGATTAGAAGTTGCCACAGTTTAAGTTGTTGTTAATAAGTTGATATCTTCCCAAAGTGTCCGGTTTCCATAAGTAAAATCATATTTAAATTCGAAAAACAATTTACTTTTAAAACATCAATTTCTTTGTTATATATTTTGATATTCCTTAATTCAGTTTCTAATGTGGGTCAAAGTCAATGAAAAATCGCCAACAATATCGCCAACTATATTAAAAATTGCCAAAAAGTAGCCATGTCGCTAAATGCCAGGCTTCACTATCCTACACGATCGTACGATTTAATCAACCAAAAATCTGACAGAATTCTGTCCTACTTTAAAAATCATTTAAAAATGGCTTTGTAGATGCCACACTATCATACAAAACAAGTTTTTGCAACTATGATCGCATGGAAAAACAATATTTTATGAATTTTTTCAAAAGATTATCAAAACGTACGACTTGTCAAAAAGTGTGTCACACACATACATTTCTAAGCCACACTATCATACTTTTTGAGCACACATGCATTTTTTGACAGATCGTACGACTGAGTATGATAGTGAATCATGGCCTTAAATCCAAAATTTGATCGCCAAATAAGATTGAAAATCGCCACGATTGGCGAGAAATCGCCATATCTGACAACCCTGTTCTCTCGCGCAAATAAGTTGAGTAAAAAGAAGTCAGCTGCCGTAGTGATACCGCCTGATTCACAAAGTATACAGAGATGTAAATAGTGATTGATGAAAATGGCTATAATCAGACTTTCATAAGCTTGTCAAGAAAGAGACAAATATAGTACCAAATTTTTACGAACAATGGAAAAATAAACAAAACAAAAACTAAAAATTGTGAAATTTTATTGAAAGCAATTTCATTTGTAACACAAAGTAAAAATATGTATTTAAAATATAATCCATAATATAATACATAAAATATAAAAATTTAAATATAATTTAATTGTGATACAATGATACCATCAAAAACTAATTCTTTTATGGAGTTACATAAACTAAACTATACTCCCTTAAATCAGGAACAGAAGAATGCTGTTAACAAACAACATAATTATAGAAAAAAAGGATCGATGGTCAATTACACACCCTATTCGTGCCTTAAAATTATTCAATAAAATGCAATGCCGGGCAGTGTACACGGATGTCTATACAAAATATACGAGGCCATTACCAGTTAGCATATCGCAAATTTTTCCAATTCACCCGAAGAAGAAGTTACCATAACACATCCTAAAAAGTCTTTCGAACAAAGTCAAATAGTGCAAGGAAATATAAAAAAGACGGAAAATGTTTGCGTTGGACAAAGAAAAGCAGTCAAAATAGAAGCAATCGTTTAACAGCAAATTGAGAAATTCTTAATTTTCAGGTATATAAAATCATAGATCCTCGAAACAACGACAATAATAGCAGAATCCTTGCGTACAGTAGTGAATCGGTAATTGACACTCATATTCTATCTATCTACTTTGGACAGAGTGCATCATCATCATCTATTCAACTAAATTAACCAACAGATATAATAAAATTACTAGAGATTTGAAAACAAACAAAAATGAAATTGCTAATGCTGATGACAACTAAAACCTAATTATTTTGTATACTTACTTATTTCGTGCTCAAATACTTTCCATTTTATGAAATAAAAAGTCCAACATTTTTACTATGTGAAAAATATATTTAATTTTATTTTTACGAAATTATAATTTTGATTATTAATAATTTAATTAGACAGTAAGTATATTGTGATTTTTTTTCGACCTTCTCTGGTCTAGATCCATCATGTTTTGCTTAAAACAGCACCACCTCGAGTAGGCTGTGGCTTTTTACCACGCATGATGGTCTTGGGCAAGGAGAAGCTTTATATTCGCTACACTTACCCCTGGATTATCGTGGTCTATATATAATATATATTTGACTCGCGATTTATAATCCTAGGTGCCAAAAAATTGGGTTCGCATCACGACCGGGGATATTATATACTACATATTTACATAAAAATTGCATGCAAGGAAAAATATAAAGGATTTTATACATTAAAATTAAGATAATGAATAAAATAAAGATAATAATTCAATAAAGCAGTTGAAATACTGCCAACATAACAATTTGTAAATAAAATTCAATCATGAAAAATTTAACAATTCAAAGATAAAAATCGCAATAATATAATATTGACAATAAAAAATAACAATAATATATACTTATGTTTATAAAAGAAAAATATAAAGCATTTTATACATTAAAATAAAGACAATAATTCAATAAAGCAGTTGAAATACTGCCAACATAACAATTTGTAAATAAAATTAAAATTCAATTCAAAGATAAAAAACGCAATAATATAATATTGAAAATAAAAAATAACAATAATAGACTGATAATGAAATAAAATAATTCAGTTATATAAAGAAAATAAATTCAATAGTACATGTACATATATGCTGTTAGTAAATAAGAAAAATTTTGAAATTAAATTCAGTAATTTGTTGTAAATGATTTGTTGTTCGATAATGATCAAGCGCAAGCTGCTTTCATGTTAAAGGAAAAATAGAAATATTTACAAAAGATCTGGGAAACCTCAACAGTTTGCTATATTCATTTGTGGGTAATACAAAGGTACTTTGTTTTGAATTTAGGTTCTTTAAGATTTGCATTAAAGAATCGAATAATGAAATAAATTCGAATGCGTACAAATAAATTTAGCATGTCTTCGTGTTTTAAATTATCACAGCACAGATAGGGTTTAATTTTGACTAACTCATCGAAAATTATTTGGCGAAGACCAATTCGGTGACAATAAAGATTAAACAAATTCTCAAATTCGTCTTCTAACTTACGAAGATAATCTACAAAGAGTTGTGGTGGTTCTACTAAATTACATTTGGTGAATTGCTTCTCAAATGTAAAAAGAAATTCCGGTGAAATGGGTTTACCATCAAAATGGGGTAAAGGTACTTTGCAATTGTGAATTTTGTAAAGTTTAAGGTAAAAGTACCCAGAAACGTACACAAAGGCACTTTTGTCTAGAAATTCCTTTTCATTTAAAGACCCTATACTGATATCGGCTGCAATAATTTGAGAGGAAGGGTTAGGCAAAGAATGAAAATCTTCCCAACGCTTATTATTACTTTCCGAAAATGCTTCATCCACAATTGAAAAATCGATTACAGAATCGTTAGGAGAAACACTTTCGCAGTTACCATTAACAACAGAGTTAACGTAGTTGAGTCCCCATCGTTTTTGAAATGATGCTGCAAACATTTGGGCAGTAACAGAAGTACAATTCCCAGATCCTTTCCGAATTTGGCCAAAGAAATGTTCTAGGTGGTCTTGCGTTAACCTGCGCGTATTAATGCCTTCAAAACCTTCTTTTTTAAGATATTCCCAAAGAGATTTTAAGGCCGAAATATTTAACTGCCACCCATTTATAAACTTAAATAAACTAGTAATGTCGGAACCCTTCTCATCTACAATTTTAAAAGTTTTTAATTTTTTTGAGGCATCCCTCAGAAGTTGTAACTGTTCATCAGAACAGTTAAAAATAGTACTACCTGAACGAATGTTGAAAACGTCAAATAAATCATTAAAAAATTTGAAATATTCTGAAGTATTAAGAAAATTTGGAAATTTTATTATATCTATTTTCCCTGATTGGTAAAGAACTCGCATTCCAGTAGAAACAGTGTTACTGAAAACTTGAGATGCTAAGTGGACGCGCATGCGCTGAAAATTATTAGGATTAATGTGATCCTTACTTAGCTTGGGAGCACATCTTAATCTATGTGAGTTCTATTCCCAAAAAGGTTTTCTTTAGAGAAATGGCGGCTGCACACAAATATGAACTTCAAAGACGTCTGGACGCCTAACAATTTCAGCCATTGCTCACGTCTAAAAAAAACAAAAAAATCCAATTTGTCGCCAAGTCCTTTTTTTAATTTTAAGAAATGAAAATTTTTTCTGATAAAAAAAAAGTATTCAAGAAAATGTTTAAATGAATCGAAAGAAAATAATTTTTGAAAAATCTATGACAAATAAATGAATAAAAATTAAGTATTGTGGACATATTAATTATGAAATCGAAAAACTTTCCGTTAACAAATTATCAACATGGAAGAAATGCGGAATACATTCGATCGTAAAAAAATTGAAACGAAACTGAACGGAATGTAGAATACCAAATTTGTCAAACGGAGAAAATTTCATTTTGTAATTTATAAAAAAGAAATTTAATTTTGCAACACCCTATAAATTTTAGTAATTGTTGTTATAGCGGCCATGGTAATACATGTCTTATGAGTCACCCTTTAGTTTTTATTATTATTAGTCTTTATTATTATTATTATTAGTTTTTATTATTATTACTTTAAAATTAAAGTAATAATATTGAAGCAATAAAATAAGGTAATATATGTACATACTTAAAAACATGTCACCCTTTAGGTATTAGTAATTGTTACAGCGGCCGAAGTACAACATCTACTGTAAACATTTCAAGAGTCTACCTATTACGGTTCATGTCTTTTTTGGAACACCCTTTAATTTTGTTATTTTTTATAGCGGCCATATAGCAACCACAAAAAAAAAGAATTAAATCAAACCAAATTGTTTTGTTAACAACCTAAAAGACAACGAGAAAACTTTATCTGCGGAATCTATTATAAAAATAATACAAAATTCGCTTGGAGTATTTGTTCGGCTTTAACAAATGTCATTAATAGCTCGTATGGAAAGTATAACCGGTAAACCTGTTCATCACTTGATACGACGTGGTATATTTTTTTCTCATCGTGATTTAAATACTATTCTTGCATTAAAAGAACAAGGTAAACCCTTTTATTTGTATACCGCTCGCGGACCTAGTTCGGAGTCGTTGCATTTGGGTCATTTGATCCCATTCATAATGACAAAGTATATTGTGGTCTTTTCTTTCCAGTTAATGGTATTATACTTATTTTGTTTTTAAATTCTAGATATTTACAAGATTTACAAAATTTGTTAACTACAACGTTCTATTTTTAATGAAATTACCGATTAGCATTAGGAAATAAACTTAACCAAGAATAGTTATGTAAAAGTATGCGAAATATCGTGGATATTTTTTTGTTTATTTTCTTATTAATATTTCCCTATCAATATCTATGTACATACATACATATGTAAGTACATATGTATGTACCTATATTTACATTAGTCATTAAGGTAAAAATGTTCGTCGCTCAAGCTGCAAAATGAAGCTGTCAAAACTTTATAATTTTTGAAATAATAAAAAATACCTATTGCCTGAAATTAGGAAACTTCATAATTCTTCACTAGAGTCTGGACTTAGCTTAGCTGTTTATAAATAATTTATTTATAAAACGCTTTAATAACATATAAATTTGTGATATAGTTGCTTTTCTGATTGCTCACATTTTACCGCACTTAAAATCGAATAAAAAGGTTTTTAAGAATTAGTTTATGATTTACTCAAGCGCTCCTTGTGTAATACAAATTGACTATAAAAATTTCATGTGGAAAATTTCTCACATAAATTACAGAACAGAGGTACTGGACTCCGATTTTATTGATTTTAGCGAGAATATGAGAATGCTCCTGATTTTCATCTCAGTACTTTTAATGACCGACACTTTTGGCCTATTTTTTGCAACAGATTAAGAGTCTCGGAACATAAGCCATTGTTCGAATTAGACTGAGAAATGAAAAAAATCGATTAAAATGTAACTAACCAGAAAAGTAAATGTTAATCGTAGTTCTTGTTCGCATGTTAACACAACTGCTTTTAAGTTATTATTTGGCCAATCATCTGCATGTTTATGTAGCTTACCTAAATAGCATTTTTCACTTATCTGGTCATCATTTTCGTATTTATTATTAATGTACGAGAGATATCTAGGCAGACTACTAACTTTATGTGTTTCTTTTCGACCCCCTTAGGTCAGCAATGATTACATCTAGCCGAGTTGAAATTTCCGACTACCTTGTTGAGTTTCGAGTTTTTACTCTGAATTTAGATTCTCGATTATTTACTGTCAACATTCTTCTTCACGGAGTCTTTTGTAATGTCTAAGGTTTAGATATTCTATGACGTTCACATTTAAGATGTGTCTGCCTAATCTTATGAAACCAGTACTGGAGTACAATATAATTAGCACACAAATAATGTGCGCTACTCTTGTTTATGTTACATTTGATTTTTTTTAAGTGAAAACTTCTTTAGGCACGTTGAGCACTGTTTGGTTGAAGAAAAATTATTGAACTCAAAAACCGTCACCATTATGCACGTTTTGGTTGAAGAAAAATTTTGAATTTCGGTAATTTTTTTTAATACAAAAAAAGTTATAGTCAATGTTTATGCAAATCACGTCACTGTCGGCACACCCTTTAATTTTTACTATTTGTTATAGTGGCCATACCTGTTATCGTTCAAAACTTAAGCCATATACATACATGCAAATCACGTCACTATCGGAACACCTTTTAATTTTTAGGTTTAATTTTGTATACTTGTTTATAAATTATAATTTTAATTATTGTCTGCAAATTTCAAGTGGTTGCCTCCTACAGCTCAAGAAATAAAGACATAAACGCAAATAACACGCCGGGCGCAAGAATTTTCCGCTCTATGGATTAACACGCATAGCTGGCCTTCAGCCAGACGCTCGGAATTCTCTTCTATGGTATGACCTACACCGGCTTCGCTTACTAAAGATTTTCTGCATAGCCGGTATTCGGCCGGGAGCATGGACTTTATTTCATTTTTAAGTTTTATTTGTTTAACTTTTAAGTTTTACACTTACCTCCTCGGATCCTTTGGGAAACTATGTAATTTTTCCCCTGGTGGACAATCCTTGATGCATCTTATACTCCTGAAAATAAAAACAATTAAAATATATACATTTTCTTAAAAGTTGTTGATTCTTACATATTGTTTCCCAATTTCACAACTTCTTAGGTTTCTGCAAAATAAAATAAATCATACTTATGTTAATGAATAACAAAAAAAAAACAATCGCAACTTACCTTGAATATGCTTGCTTTTCTATATTTCTGCAAAAAAATAAATAAATGTTAAAGTAATTTAAATTTCTTTAAAATTTTCAACCCTTATTCTTACCTTGTTAAAATACGTTTAATTTTTATGCGCCGGAAAATAGCACAAAAGAAAACCAATGTTTACGAAATAACACAAAAGAAAACTAATCAACGTGTGAAAGAGACGGGATGAATAAGTATTATTTGCCGTCCTGTTTATACGCCGTTTCACCTCTTGGGTTCTCTTTGGCCTGATTAAAAGCGCCTTGCAATAAACAATACGAACAAATTTTTGCACGGTGAGTGTTTTTTAATCCCTAGATAGTGCACTTCTATAATCTATATCGATTATTGCTTGATGTGACCTAGTTCCCACGCAATAAAATAATTCAAATTTTACTGGCCGTTTTGGATGAAGCTAAATTTCTGGAAAACTGCTCCTACGACTATTTGCACGATGAGTGAGTTTTAATTCCTAAATGGTGCTGTTCTATTATCTGTATCGCTTATTGCTTAACGCGACCTAGTTTCCAATGCAATAAAATTAAAATTTTACTGACCATTTTTGATGAAGCCAGTAGTGCAATTCACTAACTTTTAACGATCTAACACTTGTTACTAATATCAACATGTTTTTTTGCTTGCACTAACGCATTTGCGATTCACTAACCTGTGGTTAACAAATGAAAAATACAAACCAAAATGAATGGCAATGCTGCTAAACAAAATAATAAACAAAACTTTCCACACAAGTGCTTTATATTTTGTTGTTTTTTTTTTAATTTTATTTCTAAAAAATTGTTTAAATTCATTTTTATAAAGTAGGTAAAATACATATGTATGTGTTTTAATTATAAATATTAATTATTTAGAATATTTTACATTTAATGGGCGGCTTTATCTTTTTTAACATCAAATGTTATTAAAAAGCATTTTTGAATAGCAAAGTCTTTCGTTTTGTTGTTAAATTTTTTTTAACGAGTCCCGAATCGTTAAAATTGAATAGTGAATCGCACTACAGATTTCTGGAAAACTGGTTACACGATATTATTGTTTTCATGGCGGGCGTTTTTATTCTAGAGACTACCTACTTCTATAATCTGTATAGCTTATTGCTTGTAGTTTCCAAAATATAAAGAATCCCAAATTTTTCTGACCATTTTAGAGAAAAACAGGCAGATTTTTTGTAAATTAATTCCAAAACGTATTTCAAAACGTATTTTATCATATATTTTTTCTTTTAGTTATAATTTTTTATTACCTACAAATAGTTTTGTATTTTATTAATTTTTATTAACTATAAATAGCAAAAATTGTATTCTCTTTTTAATTATTTTTATATTTTAGTTTTTTATTCCCATTTCGTTGCATAGCCACATTAACTTTATTTTTTTAATTCCCATTTTTCTCTCATTTTTTTAATTCCCAAAGTCACTAAACTGTTTTGGCGATTTCGACACTATCGTTGCGCACGTATGATTTTGTATTATTAGAAAAAGTAGTAACCCTGGTATCATATGTTATTATTTGAAACTTTCTGTACATGAAGAGGAAGAACTTTTCGTTTTTTTTGTGTCATATTAATTAAATTTGCATTTTCATCGGATTTATTAAAAAATACAGAATATAATAATTTATAAACTAACTAAAATGAGATTTCTAAGTTACATGTTGGGTCCTAAACTCTATATGGAATATGGCCTCGGAAATACTCAGGTACGTAACACAATTTTAAAGCAATTAAAAAAACTAATTTGAGAAACTAAAAATTTTTAATTTTTTTTTAAGAAGATATATGAACCAGGTGGTTTAGAAAAGTTTGGAGATCAAATACTATCAATGGTATTGTAACAAATTATAGAAATACAATTTTATTATTGGTTGCTTTTTTAGATTAATTTAATCTGGAATGTTGGGTTTTACTCCTCGCCTCTATTGGCAACTTTTCTTTATCGCCGTGGCTATTTTGTTATGGATTCAATAACATCATTAGCTAAAATAAGTACCAGTATTGGTTTAATTGTTATTATTTCAATGGTAATGCGTGGTTTGGGTCGTACTCAATCTGCATCTTATATCAAAATGATTAAAGCCATGGAGCTGTTAAAGTCACCTAAAACTGAGGAGGAGGGTAAGAGGGCTTTAAGACTATTCGATTATGAATTTAAAAGTTGGGCTGTGGATTTTGATGTTAAATCTTTAGAAAGGTTGGTTTATTTGTAGTCCTTCGTAATGTTATTTATTAAAATTTTTTCAAGTGATGAGAAGGATAAAGCGATTTTAGCAAAGAACTCAACAAAGAGCTTTCGTTTGACGACAATACCTTGTGAAATAGCAGCATATGTTGCCATGCACTCTTTTGGTATATTCATGATGTATCCTGGTTCTATAAAATTATTGCAAAGCTACATGAGTAAGCCGAAGAGTGACATATTGTTTTATAAGTATTTTTTAGCATCAGTTACCTTATTTACTTTGTAGGGCCCATGCTTGTTTCTGGTCGTGCAAAACTAATTGAAGAGGAAAACGCAAGACGTTACAAAATACGTACTTTGGATGCAAACGATATTGATACTGCATTTGTTGATAATCGTATTAGAAGCAGTAATGGGAAAACATTAGTAATTTGTTCAGAAGGTAATTATAGAACACGTCTTCAAATATATATACAAAATCAATAATGGTTTGGAATTTAAATAAATAGTTTTCTTAAAACATTTTCTAAAGTATGCTAAGTTTCGTTTATTATTTAGGGAATGCTGGATTTTATGAAATCGGCATTATGGCCACTCCTATAGCATTAAAGTACTCCGTACTAGGCTGGAATCATCCTGGATTCGAAGGAAGTACAGGTCAACCTTATCCATATCAAGACAAAAACGCCATTGAAGCAGTTGTACAGTTCGCAATTTATCATTTGGGATTTGCTGTTGAAGATATTGTGTTTTATGGTTGGAGCATTGGTGGTTTTAGTTCCCTTTGGGCAGCATCATGCTTTCCGGACGCTAAAGGAGTGGTACTTACTAAATCGCTTAATAAAAGATATCAATTATGTTTTTTTTTAGATTTTAGATGCTACATTCGACGATGTTTTATATTTAGCTCAACCGCGTATGCCATCAAGCTTATCTGGTATTGTACGCATAGCTATACGAGAATATTGCAATTTAAATAATACTGAATTGGCTCAAAATTATAATGGTCCCATTAGCTTGATAAGGCGTACAGAGGATGAAGTTATTGCAGAGTGAGTTTTTCTCTCTGTATAAACTAAGTGCCGAATAACATTATGCTACTTTTTTCGCTGCGTTTATATCGTGTAATTTTTATTGCAGTAATTTGTATCGAGGTATACATTTGATTACGTTTTAAACTTGAAAATTAAAACTACGAATAATGAGGACAAAGCGAATTTCAAGAGTACATGCATTGTGTACCTGTAATTCCTCTCTCCCCTTCGCCACCTAATGAAGAATTGCAGCTACAAAAGTTGCATAATGTAACTCAGGACTAAGCAAATTATAAAAAGTGTGTATTTATGTATATATTATTTCATTATATTAGAGATAATCAGCTTGAAACAAATCGTGGAAATTTTTTGGCTTTAAGTATTTTAAAGTATCGTTATCCCCAAATTTATAAAACATCTCAACTTGACCGTTGTAAGCAAACTCTAGCCAAACCCATAGAAAAACGAAATATAACATGTGAGATTTTAATTAAGAATGTTTATACCTTTATGTTTATATAACTTCTATATTTCATACTTAGCTGCTGATGACGAGCTGTGCATGTCGCGTTTAATAACATATGCGTCAGATCAGGGTAAAAAGTTTCCAATGGGTATTGGCGAAGAGTATAGCGAAGAAGTACGTCATCAAATGGCTGATTTTTTGGTAGGATTTTAAAAAATTTTGATGAATTTCGTTATTAATTAAATCATTTATAGCTACGCAAACATATTCGAGATTTCAAATCTACTCATTGCACTCAGTTACCAGCTGAATATTTTAACATTCCATTTGATTTACCTGTGGAACATGGATTTGTATTTACATAAAGAAATAGTCTTAAAAGATAATAACAACAATAAACAAAGGAAAAAAAATTAAAATAAAACGAGAAAGAAGCTGTGAGTCAATTTCGCAATTTCGTACTTAAGAGAAAGGTTTTATTCATTCTGATTTTAAAACATTTCCTAGCGAAACACCGAAAAGGGTCTCTTTTTATGCATTATTAGTAAACAGCTAAGAATTTTTTATGATATATGAAATTGTGTATTAAAAGGGTACAAAATAAAAAAAAAACGTGTTTCATTTTTACAACAACTTCTCGAAGTAAAATATAAAGCAAGCTTTTCTATTATCGAATTAAAAAAAAACAAAAGATATTATATTTGAAAATACATATTTACATTTAGATCTTAAAAAATATCCATTATTTTTGTAAGTGTTTAATAAAATGAGTAAGATCTTTTTAATATATTTTTTAAGCCTTTATATTGTACATAGTCAAGCATTTTGGAATTTGCAAGAGTTTCTTTATAAATTTATTCCATTTTCCCATAAGGATATTAATGAAAAGGTAATTTTAAAACCCTACTGCTACTGTTTTGTAATTGTATTTTTATTTTTAAAGGAAGTTGCTCCTACTAAAGAACTTAAAGAGATTTGTGATGAAAATCAATTACTATTACAATTGGCTCGTTTGTATGCCACAAGCCCAGAGCGCATTATTCTTTTATTGTCTTCCAATTCCTTAATTAAAACTTGCCAAGATGTTTCAAACGTTTTAGAACGTATAAATAATACAGTGTCAGGCTGTATACCCTTACAATCGGATAATCTTTATAAAAAACTCAATAACGGCCTTGAATATTTTAATTCATATGTTTGTCTTTACAATCCTAATTCAAGAGGCGATCGTAAGTTGTAAAAAATTTAATAGAGTCTTTTGTAAGTTTTAATATCTGGCTTTTAAAGATATTGTAAAACATCATGCATGTTTAAAAGAACTTCGTGAAGATTTACTAGATTGCGAAGGTCCACCAGATTGGTTTGAAAAATCTAACCAAGCTGTTGTTTGTCAGTAAGTTAAACCAATCTTAATTTCACTAAATTTCTATTATATTTAATTTTCAGATATTACAATGACATTATTAATTGTAATTATGTTAAAGCGGCCCTGTTGTGTGGCCTAAAACCAGCTTTAATGTTACGTACATTTTCAGATGAAATTATGAAAAGAATAGTAAAGGTAACAATTTTATTAAATTTTTTATTAATTTTTGCAATTACAATTGGTTCGTTAATTTGTTGATTTATAAAATAGTTTCTTTATTTATTATAATGTATATTTGTTTTAAATATAATTTTTACGTTTAGTTTAAATGTAAAATTTCAAGATCACTGCCTCATGTCGATGACCCAATGCCGGCAAAAGCTTGCCATTTGAAATGCCACATAAATTTAATCTTATGCACATACTCTTTATTTAAACTTTATGTGCATTGATTTATATATTTGTCTTATTTAATGTTGATCCTGTTTCATATTTTGTAATAAATATTTTTTATTAAGAAAAGAAAAAGTTATGCATTCTTTTTCGAACCACCAAATCCGGAGAAACCCATTATGGCTGCCATATCAGCCATATCATCCGCTAGTGCCATACCATCGAGGTCACCTTCTACTTTACGCTTGCGATCCTTTCGCTTTTCCTTACGATGTTCTTTATAACGTTCTTCTTCCTCTTTGGCTTCTCGTAAGCGCCGTTCTAATTCGTAATCTTTTTGTTTCTCTTCCATTTTCTTTTTATTCGCCTGAAAACGCTCTTTTACTTGATCTACAGTGCTTCGTTCTACCTTCATGGACATGCCCAAATTTCGTTGATGTTTTTTTCCATTAATGTGATCCAAGAAATTAATTGAATCCTTAACTACACAATCACAAACATTACAGTAATAACCACCTGACTGGGAACTGGGAGTATTTTTGTTTATGACTACGCTTTTACCCAATTTACTGTCCAAGTCAACTTTGTAATCTCTTCGTTTCAGGCTTTCTCTTTGGACGGGTTCTTCATTACATACAAAAAATAATTTCAGCTTATTTTGAATTCGAACATAATTAGAAAAAATTACCTTCATCATTTTTTTCGTTTCCTTTAGATTGATTTATTAAACGTTCCTGGGCTTTCTTTTGATATTCAGATTTGTCCCATTTTCGACGATGATCATCCGGGCGCATCGACATTTTAATATATCTCTAGTAGTTTTATTTTTCAATTCAAAATTTGTTTGTTTAGAAAATGCACCAAAAATATGTAAATAATTCTTTGTTTTTTATTTTTTTTATGATGTTCTAAGAGTTGTATGAAATGGTATTAACTTTACACTGTGAAATTGATCACAAAATTTTCATCCAAAAAATCTAATAACATGTACTTGTCTTGCCGGATGACATATTAGGTTGATTAAGGTGGCCTACTCACCTTTATATGGACTAGAAGTTGTGACTGGAATGGTTAACTTATTTTAGAAATTAATGAGTTATGTTAAAAGTTATCTTAAAATTGTTCATAGACAAACACATTGCTGTTAGACTTTTTTCAAAGTTGCAACTATTTGTACATATTATTAATTCTTTAAAATCGACATATGAGTTATATACATTATATACGATATACATACATATATAACAATTTTTATTTCAAAATTTTTTTTATCAAATAAAACCGCACATTTATATACAATCGACATCAAATTTGTATTGTTTAACGACTAGTGTCTTTCAGAATTAGACAAGTAACCAAGAATGATAGAAACAAGATTTTTAAACTAATGTTATATATTGTGCATGTCGTAATCTTGTTTCTATTATACTTTTTTTTTTGTTTTCTGACCCAAAAAAATTTGGTAAAAGGCAAAAGAACTAGATCAACGCTCTGGTAAAAGGCAAAAGAACTAGATCAACGCTCCAGCGAGTGATTTCCTTAGCTTCCTCAAAATCTGCAGTGCGACTTATATCTTCGTATAGGAAGGTAAAGGTAAAGCAGCTAGGTAAAATTATTTTTACCAGTGAAAAAAAACCTGGGGCCTAATCGCCACATTCGATATCGACTAAACTATCGTATCGAATAACAAATTCGAATAACAAATTCGATACGATTCGAGTAAGCTAATTATATTCGACAGGTAAAATTATTTTTACCAGTGAAAAAAAACCTGGGTCCTAATCGCCACATTCGATATCGACTAAACTATCGTATCGAATAACAAATTCGATACGATTCGAGTAAGCTAATTATATTCGACAGGTATCGAATCGTTATTTATATCAAATTGTAATAGATTAATAATACGTCAACCAGTGAACAAGATAACACGGTTTAAAAACATTTCCTTTCGAATGAAACTACGATACTTTTTATTCGATATCGAGTGCCATGATACCAAAATGAAAAATTACGATCGATTTTACTCAATATCGAAGTTTAAAGGTTCTCCTCCAGTGAAAAATTGAGTTTTAAAATGTCCGACTTATCAAATTAAAATTAATTTTTTTTTTTAAACATTTACAAAAAACTTTACAAACCGTTTTCAAAACGATATTTACACAGAAAAATTTTCCAAAAAAATTTTTAAAAAATTTTCCAAAAAATTTTCGAAAAATTAAAAAAAAAAATTCAATATTTCTGCGAAAATAAAAATCATGACTGTAACATAATATATTTTAATATTAAGAATATATGTATGTATATAGATAAAATATTTTTTTAAATGCGTTTGATTTAAAGATTGTGAGATCTCTATTTTAAAACTTAGATGCATTTAACACATAGTCAACATCAGGATACCGACTACAAACTGTCAAAAATAAAATACACACGTTTAAAGATAAACGATTATTTTAAAGCCAGTATAGATAGCTACATAGCTACACGACCACCGTTGTGGCTCTCGTAAACTTAGGCTAATTTCTATTTTATTCAACCAAAAAAATGTCTCAAAATTGAAAATAAAAATTCATATACAAACAAAAAGTTTTAAAGGAAATATTTATAATTTTTTAAAAAAGTTATTTAATTTTATAAAAGCAAAAAAAGTATTTCTACAACAATGTCAGAGTTTACTATATAGCTGTCGTCTTCAATATCATTAAGTAGCTGACAACACGACGACAATTGTAACCAACGGAATTTGTTTTCATTTCGCTTTTAGTTTTTTTCATAATAAGTTTGACGTTTGTTAAGACATAATAATGACTAATGTAGACGGGGGTAATGTCTAATGGAGACGGGGTAAAATACAACTCTGCCAAACAACAACAAAAATTGTAGACAATTATAGACGCTTATAAATTTCTGAAAAATTGCAAGAAAAAAATAAATGCTGAAGTATATGTTAAGAAAATAATATATTTTTGATATTTGAATATGAAGTTTAAACAAATAACATAAATAACGATAAGAGAAAGAGAGAAAAATAGCAATAGTGTGTCCAGAAACCAAAAATGATGGCTAGACGAGGAGGTAAACGTATAAGGATGGATGACCCACCACCTGATTATGAAGAACAAGGGTAATGTAAAACTCCAAAATTGAATTATAAGAGTAAATAATACATCTATGTAAATAGATATGTATGTATTTGTATATTTTGCCTAAAGATATTCCAATTGTATATACAAGGTACATATGTACCTTGGGTATACATACATATATTTATAATTCTGTATATGTACAGTGGGCGTCAAGAGACAGTACACACCTTGTCACCTTGGCATTAGTAAATTGCAATTTTTCGACTTGTATTTGCAAAGATTTTATCCATAGCCTGCCTTCGGCCGGACGCAAGTATTTTATCCTCTGTAGAATAACAAACACCGACTTCGCTAATTAAAGATTTTCTGCATAGCCAGCCTTCGGCCGGCAAGATTTTCTCCTATATGGTATAACCAACACCGGCTTCGCTTAATAAAATTTTTCCTGTGTAGCCGAGAGCAGAAAAAACTTAAATTTTTTTACCCACTTCAAATTGTTTTCTTAATTTCTAGTTTGATAGTAATTTTAATTACCATTCCAATGATACCAATATTGGCTCATTGCGCCTGAAAATATTCGAGATACCTATAGGTACTTTACATAGAAACTTAAAGGGTCCGTAACTCTTGTCGGCGCCAATTTTTTCCTTTAGATTTTTTGCTTTTTAAATTTGTATGTTATGTCCGTAAACTAGATTTAAGCCAAAAGATGCGCCAGGTAGCTGCACCATATGCGCACAAAAAAATTATCATTAACTCGAGATGAAAAACAATTTTTGCACCGCATATAATTTAAATTATAAATATATTGGTGGAGTACCATACAAAACTCTTAATTGTTATATAGAAGTTGAATTTATGAATTCCAGCTGCAGGTCCTGGAGAAGGCAAAGAGAAGGAGGAAGAATTAGACTAAGAAAATAAGTTCTCGTAAGAATTTGAGAGTTTCTATACAAAGATATATATAGGTCGGTTGCAGATCCTAAGGGAGGCGAAAAACTTTAATATTAATTTTTCGTGACACTAAAACTTGTTCAGGTTTAGAGATCTTTATAGTCTACTATATTAAAAAACAACAATTTACAGTATTTTACTATCTGTATGTACCTTAATTAAAAAGGCAACAAATTTGCCCTGATTTATAAAACAATAAAAAATAAGATCATGCAATGTCTTTAATTAAACAAAAACTGTCAGGTAATCCTATTAATGTAAAGATGCACTTTTTATAGTCAATTGTAGACATAATACGGCCAGAAGTATAAGTTGGTGATGAATTAGTTCATATTTTAATAGTGAAATCGGAACCCTTACAAATAGAAGAAAGCAACATGAAATCAAGAGATGGGAAGCTGTGTCTTGGTTGAAAATACAATGGATAAGATTTCTAAAAAATGCTCCATATAGTTAAAACTTCTTTGGATAACAATTCCGAATTCAAAGTGTTAGACTTTTCGCCTAAAAGAGGAAGGCCAAAAATGTACGAAAATATTGATTTGCTTCCATTATAGACAACCATTAAACCAATAACAGAAGAAAAACATAAAGATACGATGGATTTACTACACTATATCCCAACAATTTTCCACAAACACTTTATTTCCCTTAACACTAAAAATTAAATTAAATAAGCTCGAATAGAATGCTAATTTCTAATAAAAATTCTTCATTGATGGTTTAAGTCATTTATAAAGTAATTCAGTTAATTTCGAAAATGGTATAAGTCATTTCAACCTTTTAAAATCACATTTCCTTTTAAAAAGAGTTATAAATTTCACAATCATAATATATACGTATTTGTTGGCACTACTTAGTTGTCAAAATATTTTATTCCATAATACAAAAATATTTTTTAACAATTTAAAATGCAAACCTTTTAATATCTCGAAACAAGAAATATATGACTTATACAACTTTCATAATCAAGGGCTCATATAATAACTTGTATTCAGGTTAACTTCTTTGTAATACATGTGTAAAATTGGCCAAGAATGTATTTTATATTAATGGCAATAAATAAATAAAGAAATATGTATGCACAGTGTCTCACAGCTTATTTGATGCAGTCACATTTATTCGAAACAATTTTCAATATTTCGAAAAATATTGAGACTAGATTAAAAAAAAGAGCACACGTATTTATTAATTTATATATTATAGATTTTATAAAAAAAAACAACAAAAATATACTTCATTAACTAAATTTCTTAAATTAAAACAATTTCATTGCTTTTTTTAGGTCACAGCTTATTAAATGATGCACAAAATTTAAAGTTTAATTTAAAACTAAATTTAGCTTCTAATTTAAAATTTTTTCTATAACTAATATTTGGTGGGATATCCTTTTTGGTCTAGAACGGCTTTTAGGCAACATCTCATTCATTCTACCAATTTTTTTGTGTAATTGGGACTAATTTTGCCCCATTCCTCAAGAAGTGCATTTTTTAGGTCAGATGCGTTGGAAATTGTATGACTTCGGATGTTTTTTTCGAGCACAGACCATAGATTCTCTATGACATTGAGATCTGGACTCTGAGCAGGCGTTTGTACAACATGCGGGCAGTTCCAGATGAGCCAATTCTTTACTATGCCTGAAGTGTGCTTGGGATCGTTATCTTGGTAGTATCTAAAGGAATCTTTAATACCAAGTTTTTATGCGCTTTGTAATAGATTTCCCCTCAGCAGATCCAGGTACATGTTTTTATCCATGTTCCCCTCAATGAAGGCTAAATTTCCGACGCCTGAAGACGACATACAGCCCCATACCATTACACTGCCTCCACCATGTTTAACAGTGCTGCGTAAATTACGTTGGTCTAGGGCTGCATTTGGTTTTCTCCACACGGAAGACTTCCCATCTGATCGAAATAAATTAAACTTACTCTCGTCAGCAAAAATAACTGTTTCCCAGAACGACATATCCTTGGAAATAAGCTCTTTGGAAATTTCCATTCTGCGTTTTCTATTTCTGGCATTAATCAGTGGCTTATTTCGGGCAGTACGCGCATGAAAATTGGCTTCTCTAAGGACTCTACCTATAGATTCTGCACTGGCCGACTTACCCAAGAACTTTTCCGCTTCGATTTGCAATTTTGGCGCGCTCAGATGGGGGTTTTCCTTAATCTTCCTCACAATCCAACGTTTTTCGGCATCCGAAAAAATCTTATTTGGAGCAGATCTGCACTTGTTTACTATTCTATTTTCATGCCGGAACCTTTCTATAATATGTTGGACAATAGAGGAACTTAATGCGACAAGTTCAGCGATCTTCCGTTGAGATTTTCCCTCCTTAAAGAAGCGAATTACATCCTCCCGTTTTTCAATAGAGGTTCGTTTTCCCATTTTAAAAAACCAATTATCAAATATTCTATTTTTAAATTTTTTCTTTGCAAATAATGCTTGCTAATGATCACTGGCACTGAATAAAACTAAAAATATGTAAATTTATACCGTTATCATTCACACACACTCATGTTTTGTTTACTGCATCATATAAGCTGTGACTTCATTTTAATGGGTATTTTACTATTTTTGTGGTTATTTTTGAAAAGAAGTTGTTTTGTCTCGTTTTTTCTGCTGTAATATAATAATGAGATAACTGTTTTAATGATCATTGCCTTTTTTACTTTTTAAATGCAACAGATTTCGGAATATTTATGTTTAAAAAAATATTTATAGCCTGCATCAAATAAGCTGTGAGTCACTGTATATAAAACATAATTTTTAAATTTTTTTATGTTGTTTTAAGATTTTAATTGAAATCACTCACGGTGCACAAAATATGTTTATAATTAGAAAGATTCTTTTAGCTTCAAATATTGAAAATGAGTTTTAATTATGTTTTGTGCTTTAGAGAAATTCTTAATGACTCGATATCGGATGCTGATAGTCCCACTAAGCGTATGACACGCTTGAGAGCTCGAGGTGGCGTACGTGATAAACCACCCATAATAGATGAAGATGAAGATGATTTCTTTGCACCAGTCATACGTAAACGCAAAGCACAGGCACCTCGCAAACCTCCTGGTGAGGGTACGGGTCGGCGTGAGAAAATCGATAGGCCACGCAAAGAACATATCGATAAAGAACAGGAACGTATTGATATGGAACGCGATGTAACTACAGACGAAAACAGTTTATACTTTATTGTAAGACATTCTAAATCGCCTATTGCCAGCATAGTTGATGATTGGATAGAGCAGTACAAAGTAAATCGTGATACGGCACTTATCGCTCTATTACAGTTTTTTATTAATGCTAGTGGTTGTAAAGGCAAAATACCAGAAGATACTGAACATCCGATGGATCATACGGCAGTTATAAGAAAAATGACCGAAGAATTTGATGAGGTAGTTTTTAGCATCTTCTTAAAATCTAAGCATTAGTCAACTTTATTTGCTTTTCAGGAAAGTGGTGAATATCCTCTAATCATACCTGGTCAACAGTGGAAAAAGTTCAAAATGAACTTTTGCGATTTTGTCCAAACGTTGGTGAAGCAATGTCAATACTCTATAATATATGATCAATTCCTTATGGATAATGTTATTTCATTGTTAACGGGTTTGTCTGATTCTCAAGTACGAGCTTTTAGGCATACCGCTACTTTGGCAGGTAATTATGCAAGAAAACCTATAAAATATAACATTTCTTAATATTGTTTGTTTCTAGCTATGAAACTTATGACAGCTTTGGTAGACGTTGCTTTATTGGTGTCAAACAATTTTGAAAATGCCGCGAAACAGTATGAAGCAGAACGTCTTAAGGTATGTATTTTAATCAGTTCAAGAGTTATTTACTTAAAAACAAAATATTTGTTTTAAAAGTCCCGGGATCGCCGAGCTTCCGATCGATTGGAATCCCTAATGGCAAAACGTGCTGAACTGGAGGAAAACATGGATGAAATTAAAAATATGTTAACCTACATGTTTAAATCCGTATTTGTTCATCGCTACCGGTAAATATAACAAAATGTTGAATATTTTTAATTTTTATTACATTGTTTCTTTTATATTTTTAATTTAGTGATACTTTGCCTGATATAAGAGCTATTTGTATGGCTGAAATTGGTGTATGGATGGAAAACTATCCTCAAAACTTCCTAGACGATTCGTATCTGAAATACATTGGTTGGACATTACACGATAAAGTGGGTGAAGTACGTTTACGGTGTCTGCAAGCCTTACTACCTTTATATGACAAGGAAGAACTTAAAGGAAAATTAGAATTATTTACTTCGAAATTTAAAGATCGTATTGTGGCCATGACATTGGACAAAGAATTTGAAGTTGCTGTACATGCGGTTAAATTGGTTATAAGTATATTAAAGTGAGTATAAAAATACATATACATTTTTATTGGGCACAGATTTGTAAATGGAGTCGAAAAAAATAACAATTTGGGTTTATACATTTCATTTATATAAAATAGAATACAACTAACTATTTGACCCACCTTCTTTTTTATATTTCAACAGAATTCATCCAGACATATTGGCCGATAAAGACTGTGAAATTGTTTATGAACTCGTTTATTCTTCGCATCGTGGTGTTGCACAAGCCGCAGCTGATTTTCTTAACGTGCGTCTGTTTCACTTAACTGCAGATATGGAAGAAACTAAAACTAAAAGAGGCAAAATACGTCTACCCAACACTCCTTTAATACGTGATTTAGTGCAATTTATGATTGAATCTGAATTACACGAACACGGTGCCTACTTAGTTGATTCATTTATGGACAATAATTCTATGGTAAAAGATTGGGAATGTATGACCGATTTGTTGCTGGAAGAGCCAGGACCCAATGAAGAAGTTTTAGACAACAAACAAGAATCAACGTTAATTGAAATAATGGTCAGCAGTGTAAAACAAGCAGCGACAGGAGAAGCTCCCGTCGGGCGAGCGAGTAGTCGTAAAGTTTCATTAAGTGCTAAAGAGCTAAAATCCATACAGGATGAAAAAGTAAGATTAACGGAACATTTCATTGTAACATTGCCATCTTTATTGGAAAAATATCAAGCGGATAGTGAAAAATTAACAAATTTATTGTCGGTACCGCAATATTTTGAATTAGATATTTACACCACAAATCGTCAAGAAGCTAATTTGCAAGCTTTATTGGATAAAATGAGTTATATAATGTCTGTGCATACAGACCGCGATGTTTTAGAAACTTGTGCCAAAACATTAGAGTATTTATGTCGAGAAGGTAGTGCTACTTATACCAGATGTGATGTGGCACGTTCAAATATCATAGATAATGCGGTAAATAAATATAAAGATTCCATAGAGGACTGGCGTAATTTAATTGCTGGCGAAGAACTCCCTAACGAGGATGAAATTTATAATGTTATTAGCTCCTTGAAAGTTGTTTCAATTTTATATTCTTCACACAATTTAAATCCTTGGAATTTATTCGACTCTCTTTTCCAAGATGTCGATGAGTGTCAGTCTAAAGAAAATCCTGACCGGATATTACCCAAAGAAGCTTTAACGTTTTGCATTGAAGCTTGTTATTTCTCTATTAGTTGGGGTTTGTATTACATAGAAAATCAATGTGAAACTTCACAAATACCCGAGGCAGTAGCTGAGTTAAGAAAAAACTTGGATAAATACATGTTTGCCTGCTATGAACTGACGCGTGATGGACCCACCGAACAAATTCAGGAAGCGGTACTTAGATTATTTTGTGAAAATTTTTTTTTTTTAACTCCCAATTTTTTCTCAATGCAGGCTTATCAATCTATATGTGACTTATTAATAATATTTTCCGATCAATTGTCACGTAGTGAAAACGTTCACATCCGTACACTAGAATATAAATCCACTTTGGATGAACAATTAGTTTTGAATAATTTTGTGCGTCATTATGTGTTTTCCTTAAAACAAGAAGGTATTTATAAAACCCAATAAATCTTTAAATTTTTTATGGTGAATTTTTTTTAAAACAAAGATCTTCAAGATGAAATCCGTATTATGGAGTTGCATAAGAAACGTAACTTTTTGGCTTCATATTGCAAACTCGTGGTCTACAACATCATACCAACTAAAAGTGCTGCTGGCATGTTTAAATATTACGTTAAAGTAAGTATTTTTTTTATTTTTGTGTGAAAATGAAATCAAAATTATTTAAAAAAAAAAAAAAAACAATTTTTTAGTGCTATAATGAATATGGCGATATTATCAAGGCCACCTTGGGCAAGGCTCGCGAGATCAACAAAATTAACTTTGCCTTAACCTTACTTTTGAGTTTAATAGCTGTTTTCAAAGATCTACAAAGTCAGTCAGAAAGCGAAATTGTCTCGAAGAATTCTCATGAATTTAGTGAACTTAAAGAATTGGCCAAACGTTTTGCTTTAACATTTGGTTTCGATGCTATTAAAAATCGTGAACCTATTATAGCTTTGCATCGTGCTGGTATATTATTTGCTGTGGGCGATGTTCCTGAAGATCCTGTGGCCGCGCCCAAACGATTACTATTCCTAGAAGTACTAAATGAATTTAATCATAAATTGCTGAAGCAGGACAAGAAAGTTATATTAAACTTTTTGGACCGTCGTATATCACCAGGTATGCCATCAAGCAAACCAGAGGAATATCAACCGCTGACACTGTATCGTAATTCTTTGGTACATGGGGAAACTGATCAAGCTCCAGTGAGTTCGAAAAGAGCATATGCCCGCAAGAGACGTGATCATGGTGAGTAAAAATATTTTTCTTATTTTTGTAAGAATTCAAAATTCAAAAAAAAAGGAATTTAAATCCGTTTTATTTAAACTCAATGGACAAGTAAATAACTTTACTCGTTATTTTTTCATTGAAACAATCGAATATGTTTTTGTAAAAATCACAAATTAAAGAAAAAAAAATAGTTTTTGTATTTTAATTTGCTTTTTTGAAAACAGAATTCTTTGCTTACTTTTATCTTTTTATCTTTTTTCATTCATTTATCTTTTGTAGATGATGAGGACGATGAAGAGGACTACGAAGAGGAACACAATGATCCAGATTATCGTGGTTAATAAACATAAATTTCTTATTTAGTATTACCTAAGTTATTTGTTTTAGTTATAGATAAGTTAAAAAATATGAACAAAAATTATGTTTTTTTCAAAAGAATTTAATATTATTTTTTTAATAAAATCAATAAAACCACACCTTTGTTTTAATAAGCCACCAGAATTGTTTGCCAATTCTTAGTTTTCTTAAAGGAAGTAACAAAAAGGAAAATCAAATTTGCTTAAATTACTATATAACAAAAATTTATTTTAAATTTTCAAGAGCATATCTCTGAGCCCTATGCATGGCAATTTCAAGCTGTTCCTCAAATTGATTTGTAGTTTTTTTACCTTTCATATTACAAATTTCATAAGGATTTTGGCCTTTAGGAGCGGCTACTTGAGACTCAAAAATCTTAGCAAATTCTTTTAACCACTTTTCGGCGTTGAAATTTTCAGTTTGATATTGCTGGAAATAAATTTTATATTTTCAATAATAAGTTTTGCAAAAATACAGGTACAAAATCATTTTCAAAGTTTACCTTAGGAACGCAACATCTGGCTTTAACTGTATTGTCACTTTTGCTTATAACTAATATGGGACGATCAGTACAAAGTCTTGTAACCTTTTGTAAGGAAACTTCTTCCATTAGTACTGAAGTTGAGATAAAGTGAAGTATAAATTTATGTGTTTCAATTGGTTTTTCTTGTAAAACATTGCGCATTTCAACTTCTAACAATTCTCTGTAAATAAAATTAAAAAACATTTAAATAGTAACACCAGAAATTTAAAGTTTAGAAGAAATACTGAGAACTAAAAATTAATATCGGTATCCAAAAGCAGGGTGCGAAGCCTTCGTATCGCACAAAATTTTGTCAAATGTCGAAATTATAAAATTTATAAGATTTTTTTTTTAATATTTATAATAAATCGTAATAAAAAATAAAGCAATAAGACTACAAAGATCTTAACTATTAATATAGAAAAATTAGTAAGTTAACAAAAATGTAAAACATTATTTAAAAAGTGTTCTCAGACCACAACAAACTCCATTACTTGGTTAGATTTCTAATGATTTTTTTCTTGAGTGATGGGGTTTGGTTTTTCACCTTGGGTTATTATCGTTTTGATGCCGTAGCTGGTACGTCATCCGCATCCTTTTCGTCCGCTGTGAAATAAATTACTACTAAACAAGTTAAATACGTCTTTATGATTGTTTTTGCAAACAGTTCGCGATACAATTGAACTATGTTGACAACACTTTTATTATTTCAGTGTGTTTTTTCGAGCAGTTCCCTACAATACCTTACCTTTGTATAGACTATAGTGCTTGAATAATCATGATGAAAGTTAACCATCTAAAACTTAAAAAAAAAAAAAAAATAAAACCAGAATACCTTTGAATTATTAAACGACCAAGATTCATTATTATTATTTTTTTTTTTTCGTAGAAAACTGGGAGGTTACTGCATATTTCCATTCACAAGAAAACATTTTTGAAAAACATTCATGGTATCCTACGAATCATTTGTAGATAAACACCTTTATAGCAGTGGTCACATAAAAGTCTATTTCAAATTTTTATATCAACCGAATCCAATTAAACGTTTCTGTAGCGTGGCTTAACAGAAATCTAAGGAAAAAGAGAAAAGGCAAAGCAGATGTGTTTTTGAGTGGATCTGCGAACATTTTTACATACAAAATGAAAACAATAAATCATGAGGAGGCGAGGTTTAGGAATCTCCTATAGCTGTTGACTTCTAGATTAACAATATTATAATAATTTTTCTCGCGCTCTATTTTTCAAATTATATTTACCTCAAAAACTGAAAAGAATCAAGCCAAGGTGCTTTTTTAAAAAATAAAATATTGAATTTGAATTAAATTATATAGATAAAATAGGTTCTAATCAAAATCTATACATAAAATAGCTTTTAAACAAATGGTGAAATAAAATTTGATTTTTTTTTTAATTTAACATATAAATTCCCAAAGCGGGGAAAAAATTTCCCAAATTTATTTTTTTCAAAAGTGGCTACCTGTCTTTCTTAATTACGGGATTGCCAAATCCTTATTGGAGTATGTAGCCAACAATTGAGGCTTTAAAAATCCGTTTACTTTTTTCAATCGGTGCTTTGCAATACGAGAAATTTAACAATAATTTATAAATTTTGTTTCAAAGTTGGCTATGTTTGGATACGGTTGGAGGGAGAACCGTTATAATTTTTATTCGCATGTGCTATAGGTTGTCTTTAAAATGGTTAAAAAAAAATTACTAGTACCGAAGTAAGTTTAAATTACATAAGCAACAAAAGAATACCACATTTTTTGGGGAAAATCCTGAAATAAACGGTATTTCTTAAATTTTCCCAATTCAGAACGAAAAGAGCTATCAGAACAAAACTTGGAACTAATTTATTTTAAATTTTATCAAGAATATAGCCAATGTCTTAAAATAATGATCCCATACCATGCCAAAAATACTAAGTTAAGGTCGGCCAAAATTAAAAAAAAAAAAACAAAATGTAAACCAATTTTATCCCAAACTAAAAGAGATAAGCTACACATGGAAGTACCTTTTCTTTATAGATATTTTCAAGATCTACTTAAATTTAAAAAATCTTCAGATTTGAGTTAAAACTAAACTTTTTATGACATTTCCAAAAAAAAAATATATACCAGAGGTACCCAAATTTGGGGGCTTACCCAGAAGCCCCCAGGGGGCCGACAGTTCACAGCTTCACTTAAAAATACCTCTGCTTTGCCTCTGTGAAATTTCATTAAGTTATCTTCAGTGCTCCATGAGATACCGAATTATGTCCAAAATAAATCGTTTTCAAACCACTGTGCCTTGTGTGATACAATTTTTGTCATTTAAGTTTCAGAGTTTTTGGTGCTTTTAATTGAATTACCATCAAGGACTTATTGGCTTGTTAAGCCAATAAGTCAACTTTTTTTTATTAAATTCTACTTCTAAAATATGCACTTCTAGGACTTCAGAATTTCTTATAGATTTGAAAATATCCGAAACCAGGTAAATCCAATAAAACAATCGCATTTTTACTATCAGTGTAAGGGAAGAGACGACAGACACCATCTTCAATGGCTGTATCAAACAGCTCTTTCAGTTTTCCAGTCAAGGAGGAAAATTTGTAAGAGAGTCTGTTTAAGAAAAAACGACCAGTAAGAATTATTGAAAACCGCACACCTTAAGCAGCGATCAGTTATTGAGGCATCTATAACAACGTAAGTTAAATAATTTTTATACTATTTAGAGATGCGTTTCTTTCAGAAGTAGAATAGCTCTTTTTTTGGAGTGAAAAAAAAAATTATTTGCTATAAAAATGTTAATCTTAATTTGGCTATTACATTTTATCACCTTAGCAACAAAAAATATTACACTTTCATATCCTTACTTACCGTATTTTTAATTTATATTAATTATATACACATTTCAACTTTAGCAGAGACTTATGCCACTTTCTAAATAGACCGTTTAATAATAAAATTTGTACTTACTTAATATTTGTTCTGGCTGCTTCTTTAAGTTTTTTCAATATTTCCTCGATATGTTCTAATGTATCCATTTTAAAAATATATGGCAACTGTAAATCCATGTGCAGGAGATTATGTCGAATTTTTTGTAATTCTATTTCTGTTTCGTTTGAAAGTTTATCGGTCTCTAATTTTTTCTCCAACATATCGATACGATGTTTTATTAAGCCAGCTACTTGGAAAACCTTTTGTAAATAGATTAAAATTAATATTTTAATTTTTTTTCCAAATAGTTTTGTAGTTACTTTCTCAGCTGCTTCACCAGCTACTGCTGTAAAAGCATATCGTGCGCGATTAGTTTGTTTAAGATTTGTGATACAAAAATGTTCTAGTTCCTGAGTATTGGTCACATGTGTTCCACAGCATAATTCTTTTGAGAGCAAATTTAATTCATCACAATCTACGGTAACTAAACGTAAACCTGTTTCAGGGTAAATTTCACCCGGCACTATTGTTACGTCATTTTGTTGCAAAATGTCTGCAGCATCACACAGCTCAACATTGACTGGTGTTGATGATGATACTACTTGGCTGAAAATTATATACGTTTTTATTGTTATACAAAAAAATGTTTACACCTTTAACCACAGTAGGCAGTACATATCTTTGATTAACTTATTTATATGTAATTTCAGACATACATACATATGTACCTAACTTGAAAATAAAAAAATATATATTTTTAACTCTATGGAGTAGTAGTGCGGATATGAATTCGTGCCCACAAACAAAATTAATTTGAATAAATGTTTTTTGAAAAAAAAAATCAAAATCATACAAAAACGGTTAAATACTCTAAAAAATAAAAACACCAAGCAATGACAACGAGAATTCTGAAAAAAAAAAATTGAGATCAGTAAAAAAATTCATTAAAATCGAAATTTCTTTACAAAAACTAAATATTTATAAATATTTAAATAGCACGCATGATTCCTTTGCAAATTTATTAAATAAATATTTTATGAGTATAAAATATTTATTTCAAAAAAATATAATAATCGAAATTGATTACTATGGAAAAATTGGGAAAAATCCACTGATGAGCTAGTTGAGCACTAGCGAAATAGCTATCTGGATATGCTTTCCCCATAGTAATCAATTTCGATTATTATATTTTTTTTTTTTTTTAAATAAATATTTTATACTCATAAAATATTTATTTAATAAATTTGCAAAGGAATCATGCGTGATTAAAAATAAATAATTTATATAACACGATTCCAAATATAACTTTTTGAATTTAAATAGCACTTTAAAATAAAAATTCCGAAATCGTGCTAGTACAAAGTTCCATATTCCACTAAATAGTCGAATATTCATAATTGGAATGGAAATTTGGGAAAAACTTGCACCCTGAATCTAATAGCCATCCAAAATTTCGAAAATCATAAAATTGAAATTAAAAAAGAAAAAAATAGAAAAATCGAAAATTTATTAATTATAAATAATAGAAATTTTTCATCAAAAAATCGAAATTACAGAAAAATGAAAATTATCTAATAATTCTAGTACAGAATTCAAAAATTTTTCATTCAATCAAAATGGTCACAATTAAAAATCTAAATATCACAAATTTTTTTTTTTCTGAAAATCGGATTTAAAAAATGGTAGTCACACAAAAAAAAACGTAAAAAATCTTAATATAATCCAAATTCTATATTTTCAAATTCGATTTTTCTGAAAAAAATTAAAATTAAAATAAAAAAACGGAAACAAAATTTAAATTAAAAAGAAATCTCTTACTTAAAAAAGATATTCGCCAAAAATTGGAAATTAAAAAAAAATATAAAAAATAATGGTAGTTAAAATTTATAAATAGAAATTTTAAAATTAAAAAAAAACCAATTAAGATTTCCTTTTACATTTTTTTTTTTTCTAAAAACTTTCAAATTTTGAATTATATCAACACATTTTTTACAAAAACCTGATCTTTCTTGCTACTGTGGTAAAAAGTGTATCAATAATATTTGCTAGTAACAAGTTCTCTTACTTTATAAGTTTTTCTATTTTGGCAACATCATCTTTGGTTATGCGTTTTCCAATTAATCCCACTTCAAGTTTGCAGTAGTCGCTTGTAACAGCACTAGAAACTTGATAAGTGACTTTATTGTATAAAGATCTTATAGCACCACTAAGAAGATGAGTAGCTACAAATATTAAAACAAAAATAGACAATAGATTTGCGTTTTCTGCGAATAACCCAAAAAAGAAATAATATACCCTTTAGATGGGTATCTATAAAAGTTTTATTAATTGAAATTGTTTCACAACTAAATTGTCATACCTTCCGGTGAAAACCGGCGTCACTGGCTGCTTGTTTAGTGCAGTGTCGAAAGCATTCGATGCGAAGACATAATATCAAGCCAGGTTTTAGATAGTACTTTCAAAAGCGGCCGCGAACTTTATCACTGACTTTACCAGTTTTCACTGTAAGGCATGACAACAAAAGATTTTTTATTGAAAAGTATGAGTATACTAGCAAGATCTGAAATTCATTTTTTCTTTGTAATAACAAATTTTCAATGAAAGGTTGTTTCTTATATTAAAAAAAAACTTAAATTAAAAAATAAAAAGGAATATGAATTACGCGATTTACTTTATAAATCCTATAGCAATTCAGATTCGAATCAAAATACCCACCTGTATGATGGCATATATTTCCTTTACGATGTTGACAATCCACTTGTAATTCAACCTCATTGCCAACGGCCAAAGTAAAATAAGCTTTTTCTGCTGGCAATTCGCATGTATGTACTACACAATTGTTTATTAAATAAACATTGGAGACTTTAAGTTCATGCCTATCATTTGATAAATTTTTTAAAATTACTACTCCTCTGTCTGATTGTTGGCCACCAGATTCATAATAGAAATTACTTGATTCTGTGACAATAGTTACTACATCTTGAGCATTAGACATACCATTGCATACGACTTCTTCGACACTTACGTCATTATAGAGTATGCCTATTATTCTAGTTTTTAAAGCAGGTACAATATATTGCTTTTTATTGGTATCATAGCTGTAGTTGTATTTGTATTGATTGTCCGTAGCTGGCAATGTTTTGGTTAAGTTTACTACGGATTTTTTGATACTTTGCTCCAATTTGTCCGAATGTTCGTTTTTATTAATGGAGCTTTTGGCTTTTTGTTTTGCCCTTGTAACAGCATCTTGATAATCATGTACATTGTAGGTCATTTCCTCTAGTTGAGCCAGTTTTTGAAAATGTTCTTCAGTTAAGCCATAAGTGTCTGTTAGTTTGTGCAAAAAATCGCCTGGTATATTTTTATTTTCAAATTTATCCTTAACGGTTTGAAATTCACGATAAGCTGGTATAAAACCGGGACATTCCATTAAATCATTATCTTCCAGTTCCGGAAACTCAGATATCACCTCTTTGAATGACTTCGAGGAACTTTTACGCAATGCTTTAAATACCTCTTGTTCATGAGCTATTAATTCCAAAATGGATGATTGATTATTTGGTATTTCGGGATAAGCCGAGCCCAAAGAGTCAACCACTACTGGTATCAGTTCACTTAAAAGTTTTTCATTTCCAAAAGTGTTTTCCGAAGTTGTGAAAGCTTTACGTAGGATTCGTCTCAGTTTTTGGCTAAGAAAAGTGATCAAATAAATTGATGCTAGGAGAGTTACATAGTTATCTTACTTTTTATCTGGCAACATGCCATCCGCTAAACACACAGCAATCATACGGGCATGATCAGCCAAAATTCTATAACCTGTGTCCAATGTGGCTGCATCCGATTTAGAGGGAAAGTCACCATTATATTCGGGGGCTTTTGATATCTAATATTAAGGTTTACATTGTTTTTTCTTTATTTAAAGTGGTATTATTTCCCAAACTATTACCTTGTGTATGGCATTAAATAGGGGCACAAATATATCCGTGTCATAGTTTGAGTATTTATTTTGTAAAACAGCAGTCAGTCTTTCAAATCCCATACCGGTATCAACATGTTTGGCTGGCAACTGTGCTATGCTCCCATCCTCATTTCTAAAAAATAAAAAGTCAATTTTTAAGAATTTAATAATACGTCTACAGATGTAAACAAAATAAAAGTTAATACACAAATATAATAAATAAATTATTAAGAGATGGCACAAACTAAATCTAAATTAAATATACCGATTATATTGTATAAACACAATATTCCATAGTTCTGTTAAATCTTGGCGTCCAGCATTTACGATCTTTGCACGTTCCTCAGATGAACCTAAGTCTGGACGATGGTCTATATGAATTTCTGTACAGGGACCACAGGGTCCGGTAGATCCCATTTCCCAAAAATTATCCTTTGTACCAAAAGGCAAAATGCGTGAAGAAGGAAAACTACAACCAAAAAAGAAAATTATAATTAATTATGGTTTTTCCCAATTTCTTACCTACCCCAAACTTCTCCATATTTCAAAACATTCCAAATCGGCTGGCAAACCTAAAACTTTATCTCCCGCAAAATAAGTTACATATAAGCGAGATGGATGAATATTGTAAGGTCCCCGAAGCAAATCTAATGCCATAGAACAAGCTTCTCTCTAAAAAGACGAATCATTAATGAAAATAATCAACAAATATACTTACCTATAGACATATGTATGTATCTAATACCTTAAAATAATCGCCAAATGACCAATTGCCTAGCATTTCAAAAAATGTATGGTGATATCCATCCTCTCCAACAACTGATAAATCATTGTGTTTACCACCTACTCTTACACATTTTTGTGAATTTACCACCCTTTTATATGGAGGTTGTGTTGTTCCCAAAAATACCGATTTAAACTGTGACAAAAACAATAATTAACTGGAAATTAAAATTGTTTCTATGAATCCCACCTGATTCATACCAGAATTTACAAATGCTACAGTAGGATCACAAAACGGAACCACCGGACTAGATCGTACAAATTTGTGATCGTGACTTTTTGTATAGTATTCGATAAATGTTTTACGTATATTTCGTGAGGAAAATATTTTTAGTTTTTTGGCCGATGAAAACATTTTAAGAAATCTTATTAATATTAAAATAATTCTTTTTTAATTGCCGGTCACAAAATTCTCGTTATCAGGTATTTTCTCTCACCGGAGTTTTTTTATATAACATATGTTCGACTGATTCACAATTGCAGGAGAAGCAGAGTTGGTAAAGTTGGAATACTTTAAAATTTAAAAGTCCACAAATGACTTATCTGGTGTTTACATTTGACAATGCTGGCGTTGGCTGACAAAAAGTTAATTTGTGGTCAAAAATGTTGGCAATTACCTCAGTAGTATAGGCATCTACGCAATAATTATGACAATTCATTTAAGCTTTTGAATTTTCCTTATTTGATTTTTTTTTCTGTACACAAAAATTTGAGTTATTATCGGCATACGTCAAGTCACTGTTTAAGTTTTTTGATTTTTGATTTTTCCTTTTGAACTTTTTTCTGTACACAAAAATATCAATAATTGTCGGCATATGTCAAATCACTGACTCAAATGTAAACGCAGTGTCATATGGTGCAATTAAAAGAATTTCATGTCGCGGAATATTTCATGGTCGGCAAGTAGCTCTGGGTTGAGGAACACGTGAGAGCGTCATTGTCGCTTAAAGTCAATCATGCCGTCCTCGTTGCTCGGCCTTTGACTGGTTTACGTCTCCCTCTCGCGCTGGCTCATTGGCTTCCTCGAATGATTGTAATACGGTACAGTTATTCGTGGTTGCATTAATCACCCACATGCATTCGCTTTGGTTATTGTGTATAACCTAAATTGTTTGCATAAATTAAAAATTGACATGAGACAAAAAAATTTTAAAAATTAACAAATAAAGGAAAAAGATCTGCTTACATCTGACGAAAGAAAAAATGATTTGCATGGGTCAAAGGCACTCCTGGATTATATGGATTTTGTATAATCAGCAAGAAGGTTAGGCTAGTTACTCAGGTCGCCGGTTTTGTAGGTCAAAAGCTACCCACACTTGTTCTAATGCAAAACCATCCCGAAACAGGTGTTTGCATATTAATTATACAGATTTTACTTTTTATTAATATATATATATATATATATATATATATATATATATATATATATATATATATATATATATATATATATATATATATGAGTATATGTTATATTAGTGAAAAAATGCAGCAAGTAAATTATGTTATTTGATGCAGATCTTTACAAAAAATAACACTAAAAATATCGTTAAAATCTCGAATTTGTCTGGTAACTTTAATAACAATAACAGAAATTTTTGAAGTTGCCAACTAAGTATTTGTTTATGTTTACAGGTGTTTAATGCGTTTAATGGTATGGTTAGATGAAAACATGTGTGAAAACACGGATACTTCAAGTGCCTCTTTGGAATCGTGTGCTGAAAGAAGACCAAAATTTGGAAATCGTTGTTTGACTAATGAAGATGATGTCTTTACACACAATGCTTGGTAAATATAGAAAGCAAGTAGGATTTTTCATAAAGACCTCCGATCTAGCTGGTGTATTACAGAGAAAGCGTTCTCAAACTAAGAACTGGGAATTTACCAGACATCGTAAGAAGCCAGCTGGAGGTGAACGTTTATTAACAAATCCTCAAGAATTTAATAGATTTAATGCTTGGTGCGTTTTGTATTTTATTTACTTTTATAAAATATTATTTCTTTAACCATTTTTGTTTAGGGACAACGTGGAATGGGATGAGGAGCAGGAACAAAATGCTTTGCAGGCGGTAATTAAAAATTCCACAGTCAAAATGTCAGATTCAGATAAAATAAAATTTAAGACTGACGCTGACCAATTTTGGGATTCATTTTACAGCGTGCATCAAAACAAATTCTTCAAAGATCGTCACTGGCTATTTACAGAATTTCCTGAACTAGCTCCTAATAATATTTTAGAATCCAGAAATATATTTGAACTTGGTTGTGGAGTTGGCAATACAATTCTACCTATTTTAAGGTACAGTAAAGAACCTGACTTGAAAGTATATGGCTGTGATTTTTCAGCCAAAGCTATAGAAATTTTAAAATCAGATACTCTTTGTGACGCTAAACGCTGTGAAGTATTTGTTATGGACGCCACTCTCGATGAATGGCAAGTGCCTTTCAATTTATCATCACAAGATATAATTGTGTTAATATTTGTTTTGTCGGCCATAGAACCGCAGAAAATGCAACGCGTCGTTGAAGATTGCTATCGTTATTTGAAACCTGGCGGTTTGGTGCTATTTAGAGATTATGGACGTTACGATTTAGCGCAGTTACGGTTTAAAAGTGGTAAATGTTTGGAGGACAATCTATATGTTCGTGGTGATGGAACTATGGTATATTTCTTTACACAAGACGAAGTGAGAAATTTGTTTACCAAGGTGGGTTTTCTGGAGGAACAAAATGTCATAGATAGACGTTTACAAGTAAATAGGGGTCGCATGTTAAAAATGTATCGTGTATGGATACAAACAAAATATCGAAAACCGTGTACTGCAACCTAAGCCAAAAATTATTTTAAGAGTTTTGTCTAAAATTGTTCTTTATAAAACTAAATTAGGTAGGTACCTATATAATTAAATTTTATTTGAACAATTATAAGTGAGAATTAATAATTTTTTAGGCTTAAGTTCTTTGGGGGTTAAATATTTTAAATAAAATTAATTTAAAGATTTTTAATTTCACGACCCTGTTCCAAGGATCGTAAATAACAGTTATAAAAAAATTAAACTCAAAAACTCTTTATGTTAGAGGTAACGGAGATCTATACTGTCATATATCAATAGATTTGCATTGACGAGCTCTTTCAGAATCTATGGTGATCTTAAAAAATCGCTCTCAACTCCATAGTTAAGAGTTATTTTTCAACGAAAAAATAAAAGTTTAAATTAAAATTTTAAAAATAGTTTTATTTTGTCGTCATAAAATATAACTTTTTTGTGGAGTTTTGTTTTTTCCGTCAGAAAATAAAAATAATTTAGTTTATTTGTACAATTTTTTTTGTGGATAGATTTGAACTGAGGCCGCTGAATATCAATTTAAGAGCATATAATTCTCTTTCCACGCTTCCCTGGGTTTCAGGAACAAACTATTGACTTTTTTTTGCCAATTTATAAATATGGATAATGCATTTTTTCCTCCCAGGGAAAAAATTATTAATTTTCAAGAAAACTTTTTTGTAACCTCAATCATTTTCTTCGCTTTCTTGTTCTGGGGGGTTACTGCGTATTTCGAAGCGAAAAAAAAAATTGTTTGAAACACAATGTAAAATACATACAAATTCGAATGATTTTTCTTTCGATTCGAAATACGCAGTAACCCCCCTGCTCTAAAAGCGATGTATGAGATGTATCGCAAAAAACCGGTGAAAATGGATAAACATCTGGTGAGGATTAATCGAACAATAATAAATTTTCATAAAATGAGCTTTATTTTTTGGCGAAAAAAATAAAACTCCTAAAAAAGTTTTATTATATGACGGCAAAATAAAATAATTTTTTTTGAAACTTTCATTTGAGTTTTTATTTTTACGTTAAAAAATAAATGTTTTAGATGAATTTTTTTTTACTTAATTCTCAAAATTACTGTTCTAAAATAATTTTTTTAAAACGATAACTGTTATTTACGGTCCCTACCCTGTTCTGTATTCCGAGTGAAATTAAAAAGAATTTCTTTCCAAATTAAAACTTTATTTATCTATGTTTGAGATAAGTATTGAAAGAAAATATTTCACATTTTTATATATCGACACCTAAAATGCAAAAGGCCGTAACTACACTTTTTAGTTTTTTTACAGGAGAAGGAATAAACGTTATAAAAAATAAATACTACTTAAAACTTAATATCCACATTTTAGATTCAAACTTAGAAAACAAACATAACACACATTGAAAGATAATCAAATCCAACTTTGTTTTGATTTTTTTTTTTTGGAAAGTGCAGGTACGGATTTTTGGTTTAGTTGACGTTGCAGTTACGGCCTTTTGTTTTTCACCAATAAAGTCGTTATTTTTGGACGTATACATGTAAAATTTGGTGTGTAGATGTGTTTCGGTTAAGTTCGTCATAATCAATCTAAAAGTAAATTTTGAATTTTTGAGTAGTTACGGCCTTTTGCATTTTAGGTGACGATATGTAGGTATTTCAACCCCTTAACAAAGTTTTTTTTTAATAAATACAAGTGAAATAGACTTCCGAATACTTTTTTTTGGATTCAAATTACAGAACAGAGTTGGTAATGAACATTTCATTACTCTTACATATGTATGTACTTTAAAAATAGATATTTAAAATTAATATAAAACATATAGTCTATTAAATAAATTTCCAGGTTTTCGGATATTGTCAGATACATTTTGCTTTTCGAAATTGAAGTACCTCTGAAAGTACATTCTTTGTAACATTAGCTCATAAATATTTCATGTTGATTTTTTATATGAAGCAATCTTCCTTCAGCAAAATACCAGGCTAAAATGTTAAATAAAATATTTATGTATTTTAAATGACGTATATTCTTATATATTTTAGTTTTAAATGGCCACAAAGAATCATTTAATTTCTGTGTGTATTTTTAGAATTTTAGCAATAGGGGTTTTCTTTGGCAATAGCTTTAGATACGAGAATTACAGAATATGGCACCTGTCGGTTTTTTTTATGACCAAACCCGGCTTCGCTTAGTCGCAATTTACATTAGACAGAAAAATGGGCAGACAGACGAGATTTGTAGGCAAGGGGTTGAAGAGGTAGAGTGTGTATTTCATGACTAGTGTTGTTGTTTAAGCAAGAGCAAAAGAGAATTCAAAAAATGTCTGCCCTGTTTCTGTCCTATGTAAATTGCGACTTACTAAAGATTTTCTACGTACCAAGGCGAATTCATACCAGGTGTGAGCGGTATGACAACAACTACAACAAAACAACTTTGACATTAGATTAGCAGATATCATGGCATAATAATTCGCCTTGCTTTTGACATTCAAAGAGTATTTTACACAAACAAAATGTATGCAGTGTTGTATTGGTTTTCGCCGCGAGTCTACCTTGTTTATTATGCCATGTGTACGAATTTTGTTGTTTTTTCATGGCATTCTACACGCATAACAAAAAAATTAGCTTTCTAATACGTTGTTTTAATAGTTTAGAAAAACCTATTACAAAGCCGATTGTTACATATTTTTAATTTATTGGTTGCAAAAAAATAGAATTAGACCAAAACATAAAAAATCCCCCAAAAAGCATCCTAAATATTTTTTTATCCCCCAATATTTTTCCCTAACAAATGTTAACCACCAAACTCTCCCCTAAATGAAAAAAAAACCCTAAATTTAGGGGAAAATCTCCTAATCTGGCAAACGTGATGTATATATGAAAATACATATTAGTTTACATAAAAAATGTTATCGGTTCTTAATGGATTCATTTTTTTTTAAATTATAGCACCACCTAACAGATATTTTTAAAAGCTTTAAAATGAGGCCCATATCGATTTAATATGTTCACAAATGTCGGTCACAATTATAGTTTCATAAGTCGCAATTTACATAGGACAGAAACAGGGCAGACATTTTTTGAATTCTCTTTTGCTCTTGCTTAAACAATTTACATTGGACATAAACAAGACAGACAGATTTTTGCACATTTTATTTTCTGTGTTATATTCTTTACATGTTTGTGTGTATAAAGTGAAGCAACAAAGAAAAAAGCGAAAAGCAGGAAAGAGAAACGAAAAAATGTCCAGTACACTAGTCATGAAATACACACTCTACCTCTTCAACCCCTTGCCTACAAATCTCGTCTGTCTGCCCATTTTTCTGTCTAATGTAAATTGCGACTAAGAAAAGTTAAGAGACCCATAAATAGGAAAACTGCCAATTTTATCACTTTACTTTTGCTCTTATTTTTAATTCTCTATCACCCAGGATGCTTTGTTTTGTTTATTACAGTACGTTCACCATACTAGGTATAAGCCATATTTTCAATTGAAAGCAAATGAAATATTTTATTTTAACATCTAATAATTAATGCAGAAAAAATAAAGGTTTTACAAACCTTTTTTTATTGAAAAGCTGGCAATAATGCCGTTCGTGTACTTAAAATCCGAGTTACCAAACAAACATATCCTCTACACAGTTGCATTATTAAGTATCACAGTGAACCAACCATGTTTAATGGAATATTAAATTTACAACAAAAATTAGTTTATTGAGCGAATTACAAGGAAAAACACCTTGTTACGGAATTAACGTATTTTGCAGAACGAGTTTCTGTGTGATTTACTTGGAAAGTTACACACACGCACACACATTTTGTGTTTGCTTCTTAATTTAATTTTGCCAAATACAACATAATTAAGTTGTAATTAAGCAAGTCAGAAAAAGGTGTTTATTTAGAATAATTGTGTAAAATATAAATGAAAAAGTTGATATAGAAATGGTGCCAGTCGCTGTCTAAAAGTATTTTTTTCCTTCCATTCCATGTACATATCTAGTTTTGTTTGTTTTTACCTTTGTACAAAAATAGAGCAGAGAACACCTACAAAAAGAAAATTAATAAAATTTAATACATCTTGCAAAAACCACTTAAAAATGAAATGTAACTAATATATTGTATTGTTGATAGCAAAATATAAATATGTTTACAAATATATCCATAGATATTAGTGCGAATAAAATAAAAATAGCGAAAAGTGAAACGTAGTTACTTAACAAAATCCATCAGCAACAACAACAATAACACTGTAAAATAACTAGCAAATTTGTGTACATAAAAAATCCAAAAACGTGAAATAGTAAACAAACAAATTTAGCATATTGTAAATTTCAAATTTAGTGAATTTTAACATTAAAATTTATTAAATATATCAACATAACAAAAAATTAATATCGACAACAACAATTAAAAATAACCGAGGAAAATTTTTGTACATTGTGCAACAAAGTTTTTATAATAAAACTAATTCGCTTAAATACACTTGCACTCATTCACATTTGTATATATATATATACGCATCTATCCAAATAGCTAAAAATTGGCAACGCCACTGTGCTATTGACGTCAGCGGAGACAAAATCATGGAAAAAGAGAATTTTTAGCTGCTTTACTCTCTCGTGCAGCTTTTGTGATTATTTTATTTTAAAATAAAAATTTTAATACCGGTTTTTCTGCCATTTAAAGTTCTAATTCCTTTTCCTTAATTTAATTTTCTTTTAAAATATTATTTCAAATTCTTAATTACAAGAAAGAATTGCTTATGACGGTATTATTTTTACCTGTATGAATTTCTTGTTTTTATCTACCTGTTTCATTGTTTTTTACCTTTTTGTTCGGGAGTTTTGTTTCCTTTTTTTTTTCTTAAGTTTAAACATTTATGAATCATTTCTGTCTCCGTTCGACAATAAACATATTTATGTTACCAACAGTTGACAGTGATTAACGTGTAATTTATAATGCATAAGAAATTGTATGCATAAAGTTGTTTATAATTTCTTTTTAATTATAATTTGAAGTGCTGCCAGGTGAAAATTAAAATTCGACAAAAATTGAATAAAACAAATACTTAAGTTAAAGCAACGCTTTATCATAGTTTCATAGCTTTTTGGATACAATATATTCTAAAAATTATTAAAGCTGGCGGAAGAAACAGTTGAAAATTCCAACATGAGTTGGGGTACTGAATTATGGGTGAGTTTTTCACTAGTTTTATATTGGTTTTTAATAATAGCGTTATCAGCATTAATGTTTTAAAAATTTTCCTTGTTAAAACAGGTATGCAGTACTGCCTGAATTTCATTTTGTATTTATTTATATGTATCTACAATAAAAGCAATTATGTTGGCGGTTTGTGTAGAAAACCTTATGTGGAAATTATTAATAAATAGCTACATATACCAACACATGAATAAATAAATTAACAAAGTGAGATTTAGCCTCGCGCACGAAGGATTCGCATCATAAACCTGCGCCGATGGTTTGAATTCGTGGCGGCTGATACCTTTAGTGTCCCCCTTTAAATTATATTTTTAAATTTAATATTTCATGTTCTAGCGGTGATAGCAATTCACATTCTGTGTAATTTTCTTTTCTACAAAGGTTCAAAAAATAGGCTATAAACGCCAATTTACCTAACCTCTGGCATTACCATTAATTTTTTAGTTTAGTTTTTTATTACTCTTTGTTATTTTGTAATAGTTATAATCACTTTGTGAAACTTTAAAAAATATACTCGTATACAATAAATTAATTATTTAGACATAAGTTCTTAATTATAAAGAGATAAAGACAAATTAGATACCAGCAAAGCAGAATGCATTTTCTAGACAGCTACGTCCCTCATCAGAACTCTTTGTATCAATCTACCCGGTAGTTTCAATTGTTATTAATTTTCTATTTAAACAAACTTATCAAAGAAATAGAATCTGAGAAATTTTTTAATTTTACATTATATTTCATAGAAGATAGAGCTTTTTGAAATTGTTTTATACTTGAAAACTCTATTTATTTTTTATATTATACTACCAAGCAAACATTTTTCTTTATTTTAATGCTCTATATATTTTCTTTTATTTGAAAATGGTATATATCTGTCCTGCTATTAGCAATTAACAACAATTAGATATTTTTTATTTTACAAATGTATATTTTGATTATTAACACAATAGTGTTGAAGTTAACAATGTCAAAGCCGTGCCCACTCTGAAATTACATATATGAATTTCATTTTGAACTATTTTTGAAGTCAAGTTTAGCGATATAGCTCAAATTAAAAATGTAGTATCTAAGGTATGGCAAATTAATAAAATTTTATTGGGAGGTACCTTACAATTTGAGGTACCTTAATGATACTGAAAATTTTTTGAAAACGGTAGTTTACATTTTATGTTGTAACATCCTAAGTAATTACTCAGAGATGGGTATCTCTAATTCAAAACTATTCACGAGCCTCATTAGAGTCCATCTGCTAAGAAGAGTGCCGCCAAACGTTCGCCTATAATCTCTTTGGACGGAAACTACGGACTCTAAAGCGTGAAAGTGGCTCACTATCTGTTTTTTTTTTTAAATAGAAGGGAATCACAATATACCAATAGGACATTACAGAGGGTTCTATTAGTAAAACTCTACCCTTCCTATCCTAACCTAATCTAAAAGCAAATCAACATCAGTTATCATTAGATATCGGCTAAAAAACTGTAATAAATGTATCCGGATGCTTTTAGTCCCCAAAATAGAAGAGAATTGGTTAACAATTGAGCACAACCAGCACTTTAATTTCTTCCTGTTATATTTGTATAAGTATTTATTAATAATAAACATTTAAATTTATGTCTTTTTAGTGAGTTTCCTATTATCTTATCAGTTATTTTCAATAGTTTTTGTTATTTATTTGTTTAAAGGTGGTCAATATACCTACTGCTATTTCATTTCTATCTTATAATTCTGTGTAAAAGAAAAAAATTTACTTTAACATACAAAATGTGCTTATAAGCTTATTAAATATGAATTTTTACCTTAAGATGCCAGTTCAACGTCAATAACTGGTTTTACGAGTTTTATGTAAATTATTTTTCCATGTGAGTTTCTTAACGTTTGAATATTTTTACATTTTTCATCCGTTTATTAGACTGAATAAAATAAACAACTCATACAATGTGAATAATTTATAAATGAAGGAGAATTTGTTGAGAATACAAAAAAAAAACAAAACAAAACAATATATATTTATTTTGAAGTTTGCAAAAGAAACAAAAATTATTAAGTGCTACACCTACACCTACAACAATTAGTAATTATTAATTTCACCATGTTTTTCGTCTTTCTTTAATCGTCTTCTGTTTTGTAACCACCCATCCATGTGTATTTTATATTAAAAACCTATTTTCTATTTAAAATATTAACTGGGATTGTGTTTTTGATTTTAATTATTTTCTTTGGGAAAAGCATAAAACTAAAGAAATCAATTTAGATTAATAAATATGAAGTTTTCAATATCTACATAAATATAACTCTCTATCGCATGAAAATCTCTTTGTTATCTGGTTGAGGGTAGTTCAGCGTTGCCGCTTTGGTAAGTTTGGACCAAAACTGATAGTTGTTTTCTCTCTATGCAAGATGTGGCTGGCAGGAATTTGGTTGAATTGTTGCATTTTTGGAGGGTTTGGAAGGGAAAATTTAAATGTTACTATTTTTTTCAATAAAAAATCGTATTTAAAAGTTTTACTTGTTATTTACTAAAAGTTTTAGAAACTTATTTTTTATAATTAATATAATACATGGGACTAATTAATTAGATTGGAGTAATTAATTGACAATTTCATTAGCATTGAATTTTAAATAATGCTAATAAATTTTTTTTATTACCATTGTTTTCATTAATGGTAATGGTTTTTAATGAAAAAGTTTGATTAATAATTATTTAAAAAAATAAAATCATTACCATTAATCAATGATTAAATTATAAAAAAAAAACATTATCATTTTCATTATCATATTTTTAAAGAAGTTCCACCTCCATTCTATGCTCTCCTATTATCGGCATTTTTTCATATAAAAACAAACAAAAATCAGAAGAAGAATAAAAAAAATCCTTTTAAAATAAAATTTTTAACCCGTTAGAGATTTCATAGTACAGATTTTCAAAACTAGAGTGAATGTAAAGTTATTAAATCCTACAACAAAAATTAATTTGTGTTTAATAAAAACAATGATTTTTTCATCAGTTATAATTAGTAATTATACAATTTCATTGCATTTCCATTACCATTAGTAAAAACAATTGTAATTAAAAATAAATCAGTAGCATTAAATGGTGGGTACAATTTATTTCATTGTAACTAATTGAAATAATGCCAATGAAAATTCAATGCCAATGAAAAAATCCAAAGTATGAATAATTTAAATATCTTTAAAAATAAAATTTGTTGGCAGTGATGGAAATCGACAAAGCTGTAGCAAAATACATTTCTTTACAGGCTGAAAGAAAGACTTAATTGTTTCTGAAAAATATTTACATTATAAAGTAAATGAAATAAAAAATAAATAAGTAAGTTAAAGAAAAGAACCAAATAGCATGCCAAGTTATTTATACAAACCCGAAAAGGGACAAATTTGGTATGCACAGCTAACTACGCTGGCGTTTTCAATTTCGCTTAATTTTTTTATTGTTAAAGATCGAAGAGTTTAAAAACGATGCAGGACTTAGTGGCCAACGAAGTAATCTAATCACATGTCGGACAATGTAAAGCAGTCTTAAGCATGACTTAAAGAACATTTTATTTAATATACAACTATACAAATAATAAAACTGTAACAGGAACATTTTTCGAAAATTATGTTGCTGCTGCAGATAGTACTGGAAATGGAATACAAAACAGCATTTTTAAGAATTTTTGTCAGTCTGTCCGTCTGTCTGTGTTCGCATCATGTAAAAACTATTAGATGAATTTTAATAAAACTTTGTGAGGAGGTACCTTAGTATCTTAATAAAAACAAGAGAAAATGGAGAAAAAGTAGTGAAAGAAAGCAATTTACGATTTAATGGTAATGCAAACTTGGCAGCACCTTTTATATTTGTCAACAGGAAATTTTAAACACTATTTACAGAACTTATTAATTTTTATCTGAAGTTGTAAACTGGGCGAATAGATTGTTAAAAAATTAAAAGGGTTCTCTCTCTCTCTTAATCATTTTACTGAAATTATTGAATGGTTAAATAACGGATCACTACTTTATGTATGGATCTGAAGAATGCTGAAAAAGAATTTAGCGAATTGGAAAATGCTATTGCTGCTCTGATATGTCTAACTTTTTCTACTTCTCCATAAATTAATCACACAATATTATTTGAATTCGTTATAATATTTTAATAAATAGTTATACTTCAAACATTTAATTAAATAATAAAAGAAATTGCAGGATTCAGGTCAAGGCATATTAATCAGGTAGCCTTACTACTAAGAGAAAATATTAAGGCGGAAAAAATCAATTTTTTATATGGATTTTGACAGTTACACTTACAATTTTTCCCCTTAAATAGAAGTTGAACTATCAAACTCCATATAAAAAAATTTAAAAATTTTCGGCTTAATATTTCCCCTTCCTAGTGAGGTTACCGGATGAATGTGCCTTTATTCAGGTTTTTTGATAGGCAAAAATTTCTATTCTGGCAACGCTGATTCTAATTTTTACGTCCAAGGCATATTTAACAAGGTGATAGCGTAAGGGAGAGGAAATTTGAGCAAAAAATTTTTGAATTTTTTTTATATGGATTTTGACAGTAAAATAGATATTATTCTCTCTTAAAAAACCTGATTAATGTCAAACTCCATATAAAAAAATTGAAAAAAATTCTCTTTAATATTAGCTCCGCCTTGTGCAGTCACCTGGTTAAATATGCCTTGCTTACGTCCATTCGTTTTTTTGCCTTCTCTTTTAATATCACTATTCATGAAAATTGCGATGTGTGTGTGTGTTTTTGTTATTGTTGTTTTCATTCATTTAATGTATTTTTTTGATGTCTAGACAAATTTGATTTGGTATTTTTTAAATATTTTTTTCAGATAAATTTGTGATTTTTTACGCAAAATTTGATTTTTGATGTTAATTTATTTATTAAGTTGTATCTTTCGGCTTAGTATCTAGTTAAATTTCTACAAAATATTTTATTTCGTTGTTGATATATTGTTTGTACGTTAATTTGTTGCTACACTTCTGTTTCTTCAATGGAAACTTCTTCCAACATCTTTTACAGAACTCGTCATATCGTCACCTAAAATGCAAAAGGCCGTAACTAATCAAAAATTCAAAATTTACTTTTTGATTGATTATGGCGAACTTAACCGAAACACATCTACACAGCAAATTTTACATGTATACGTCCAAAAATAACGACTTTATTGGTGAAAAACAAAAGGCCGTAACTGCGACGTCAACTAAACTAAAAAGCCGTAACTGCACTTTTCCAAAAAAAATAAAAACAAAGTTGGCTTTGATTATCTTTCAATGTGTGTTATGTTTGTTTTCTAAGTTTAAATATAAAATGTAGATATTAAGTTTTAAGCAGTCTTTAATTTATAACGTTTATTCCTTCTCCTGTAAAAAACTAAAAAGTGTAGTTACGGCCTTTTGCATTTTAGGTGACGATATGTATATACAATGACTATTTTAAATTAATTTTATTTTACAAGATAATCTCGTAACTTAATTGGGAAAAACTACTGTTCATATGGAGGTTCGTGCACCACCTCCTTCCTAATTTGGTTAAAAAAGTAAATGAAGATATATGTATAATTATAATTTTATGATACTTTTAAAACTCACTTAAACATAATGTTAGAAAGCTACTTATATTTTGGAACAGAAGTTGCTTATCGTTGTATATTACGACATCTCTCAAATTAATCACTTCGGGGCGAAGAAGAGGATAAAACATTCCACTATCCTTGTCTTGTCCTAACCTTCGTTATCATACATTCGTAATGTTTACTTTGGTTCTTTAATTAATAAAAAAATAATTAAACAGCGCTATGGATAGTGCGTAAACCACTATGCATTAACAACCGTTTTGTGCAATTACACATATAATATGTGACGCAAGCTGACGAAAGGGATCTTATCATGTCAGGGTAAAATGTTCAGTACGGGAAGAAAATAAATTACATGTTTTCTATTGGTCCAAACAATATCTTAAGATCAAATAGAAAATAGATTTTATTTTATATTTAATCAGGCAGTCTTAACAACTGAAAACATATAACTTTAACCTCGATTTTCTCAACACTATACTTTTGAACTAAAAACTTAAAAAAAGGCCATAATAATGACATCATCAATTTCTTTTGAATTTTTGCGTTCTGTCCAGAATTTTGTACCATATCGAAAACTCAATTTCGACCCCTGGCTATATAAGGTCCTTTTCGCCTGCTTGCGTCATTTGTACATAATTATAAGTGATCCTCTCATAACCTAACCTAGAAATTAAAAAAAACTGCTTTTTAATTTTGTAAACAACTTAATAAATAAATTAATATAAAATTTTATACTAAAAAATCTGAAATTTATATGAAAACCGACACTTCTTAATGTTTCCTTTTTTGCCAACAACCTTCAAAGAAATTACATACGACGATACGTATTTTACGTATGATGATCCCCCTTAAATTCATACGTGTCTACATAGGCTAGCAATAGACTGGGTACCCAGGTCTATTGCTGGCCTATGCTATACATGCACACAAAAGCCGAATGTCTGGTCACGCTAACCGTACATCATATTAAAACACAGCCATGTGTATATGTGTGTGTTGTGAATTAGTGTTCCATGAACACAAACTATTTTCTTTAAAATTTTCTATTTCAATTGTTGTTTTATTTAAACACACATCAGCATGCACACAGTTTGTTTACATTTAACAAAACTGATGTGTAATATCACTTTTTAAATAAGCGTTGCCAGAATGATGAAATCATCATTTATTTCACGATTTTATTTTTAGTTATTATTAGATGATATATGTATGTTCTTTATGATTATGAAACCAGCTAATTAGTAATACCAAATACATACATACATAATAAATACATATGTACTCACATATTTTTGTTAAAATTTTCATTAATTATAAGAAACACTTGACGTCTTTTAATTTCCAAAGAGAAGTTGATATTTTTAAGGATTTTGCTAAGACAAATTTAAGTAAAACAAACTTACAGTGCAAGGCATATTTAACCAGGTAACTGCACAAGGCGGAGCTAATATTAAAGAGAAATTTTTAAATTTTTTTTTATATTAAGTTTGACATTAATCAGGTTTTTTTAAGAGAGAATCTATTTTACTGTCAAAATCCATATAAAAAAAAAAATTGAAAAAATTGTTTGCTCAAATTTCCTCTCCCTTACGCTATCACCTTGTTAAATATGCCTTGTTACAGCGTTTACAAATTATATTGATTTTTTAAGTATTTTGTTAATATTGTTACGAAAGAAGAATTTATTTATTATAAGCTCTGAACAACAATACTCTCGAACAACAACAACAACATTAATGGCTTATTTTCCTACAATGATGATAGAAAGAAACAAACAATAAAGAGTAACGCCTTAAACAATTACGCATACACACACACAGATTAAAATAAACACTCTTCTGTTAAATACACAGCCACATACATAAATACAAGCATAAACAAATAAACAGCCACACACACAGGTATAAAGAGATAAATAGCCACAAACACAGGTATAAAGAAATAACCAATCACACAAACAAAAACAAGAGCAATAACAGTCGAACCTGCCAGATATGTCTGGAAGAGAACATTCTGGTGCTCTTAAAGCACCTATATAAATGAATCGTGCTGGCGAGTAGTATGGCAGTATTAATTTAAAAGTCAAAGAGTTAAGTTGTCGAATATTAAGAGTGTTTAACAGTTTGCTGTATTTTTGAACAGTGGTGTTAAGTAAATAAAGTGACTTACAGTAAAAGTAATAACAGTGTGTACTTATTTTGCAATAAAAAGAACCCAACGTAAAGTAAAAACGTAACAATTGGTGACAGAAGTGAAATTGTAAAATAAAATAACTTAAAAAAAAAATAATAAAAATGAAATTTGAAGATCTTAAAGTGGAGCAGCTGAAAAAGGAGTTGAGTAAGCTGGATTTGCCTACAGCAGGAAACAAAACAGAACTGCAGAAGAGGCTCATAGATGAATTCAAGCGTCGTGGCATGGACATTGGAGCATATGAGTTCGATGAAAAGGAGGTGGCAGAGGTATGTAGCCGTGAAACAACAACAGCAAGTAGCATGGACTTCAATACGATGTTTGCCGCTATGATGGAGAAAATGGGAGAAGTTCAGGAAGCTTCTAGAGCAAACAGCGAGAAACTTCTGGAAACAGTAAATGAGAAACTGGAGAAGAATCAACAACTTCTAGCTGAGATTCAAGAAGTTTCTAGAGCGAACAATGAGAAACTTTTGGAAAAAGTCAACGAGAACCTTATACAAATTTCTGAAACCATTAATAAGCGAGTAGACGACGTAGAAGTCAAGTTCGACGAAAAAATCTCTGCCGTAGAAGTGCAACTGTCTGGATTAAACAGAAAAGTGAATCTTCTAGAAACTAGTGGCGTCGAAGTACAGGTAAAGGATGTCGATGTAAAGCTGCAGGAGCTTGAAAACAAAATTATGAGCCTGGAAATAAGAGAAGGTCCAGTACGAGTAGTGACTGAAAACACAAATAGGATAAAAGCTCCCAGTTTCGACGGCAACATACCCTTCAACGTCTTCAAATTTCAGTTTGAGACAGTGGCCAGTAAAAATCTATGGAGCAATGAAGAGAAAGCGATTGAACTGATTCTGGCACTTAAAGGATCTGCAGCAGAAGTCCTCGAAAGCCTAACAACTAGCTGCAGAAATAATTATGAGGACATAATGGTGGCGTTACAGCGGAAATATGGCGGCGATCATAAAAAGGAGCTGTATAGAATGGAGCTACGCGGCAGGCTGCAGAGAGCAAATGAGACGCTTCAGGATTTCGCCATGGAGATAGAGCGCTTGGTGCAGCTAATATACCCTGGGGAAAACCATCCACTTCTAGAACAGTTCAAGGTGGAGGCATTTGTTAATGGTATTCGTGACCCAGATATTAAGCACGCAGTTTGCGCTAAGCAAAACACATCCTTTGCTGAAACCATTACTTACGCTCTGGCTCAAGAAACAGCAAAAGTCATTTCGAGGCCGCAGTCATACAAAGTGCGAAAAGTTGAAGTTGCTGCTGAAGATGAGAAAACAACAATGGACGACATAAAGCAAGTACTTGAGTCGGTAAAGAAAGTCTTAGATGAAAGACAAAGTAAAACAAACGCTAAGTGCTTTAATTGCGGCAAAGTCGGCCATTTTCAACGAAACTGTAAGGCAGCAAGAAAACGAGCCAGATCTGTTTCGCCGCCAAGAAACAATAAACGTGCGACTCATGGAACATCTCAAGAGTCGTTAAACTAAAGAGAGCTAGCACTACGGGGCATGAGCTAGCTCCCACAACCGAGGGCCCCACAATCTCCATATCTGTGATGCAGCAGCAAAACAGCAATCTTACTGCAAGTGGGTATATCAACGGAGGAAAGCGTATTCTGACAATAGACACAGGAGCGTCGCAGTCTATAATAAGGCCCGATTTAGTAAAGGGAAAAGTGGAACCATTGAATAATGTAAGTCTGCGCACCGCTACCGGAGAATTTGCTACTGTCTATGGTAAGGCCAAAGTCAGAGTAACTATAGCCAACATGAGTGTGGACCATGTGTTTATTGTTGCCGATATCGTGGACGAAGTTATTATTGGCGCAGATTTTATGATTATGCATGGAGTCGATCTGCGCATGGGGCAACAAATAATGATCTGGCGAAACGTCGAAATACCCCTTGATATTGGATATGTGAGTAAATTTGCAGTAGGGAAGCTGGTTGCTGTAGCATCCGAGAAATTACCACCTCAGGCAGAAACTGTGATATGGGCACGTATGGAGGAAGATTGTGAGGACAACCGGTTGTGGGTGGTAGAACCATCAGGAATTAAAAGTGAAACAATAACAGCAAAAGCCCTCGTGAAAACCTCTAAGAATGGAAAAATTCCTGTGAGAGTGTTAAATCTATCCAACAGTGAAAAAGTAATTGGTAAAAACTCTCAGATAGCTCAATGTACACCAGCAGAGGCCATAATTAATTGCGAGAGAGACTCAGAGCCTGAAAAACTGTCAACTAAAGAGCGCGAAATACTAGCAGAACACGTAGGGAAATGGGTAGCAGAGCTGGAGCCACCTGACAGAAACAAAGCAAAGCAGCTGCTACGAAAGTACGCCTCTGTCTTCGCCCTAAAAGATAAAAGCCAAGGTAGAACGGCAATAGTGAAGCATGAAATAAATACTGGCGAAGCGAGGCCCATAAAACAAGCCCCCAGGAGCATTCCCCTAGCCAAGCGGAGCGAAGTAAAGCAGCTAGTCAACGAAATGGAGCGAGACGGAATCATCGAACCATCTTCGAGTCCCTGGAGCTCGCCGGTAGTTTTAGTAAAGAAGAAAGATGGCAGCACTAGATTCTGCGTTGACTACAGAAAGCTCAACGATGTTACCAAAAAGGACAGTTATCCGCTACCAAGAATCGATGACACCTTGGACACGCTAGCAGGAACCAAGTGGTTTTCTACGCTAGATTTACAGAGCGGTTACTGGCAAGTCGAGATAGCAGACAAAGATAAAGAAAAAACTGCTTTTAGTGCTCTCGATGGTTTATGGCAGTTTAATGTTATGCCATTTGGTCTCTGCAACGCTCCAGCCACCTTCGAGCGTTTAATGGAACGAGTGTTAAAGGGACTCAATTGGAAGTCATGCCTGGTGTATCTGGATGACATAATTGTCATGGGAAAGACCTTCGATGAACACCTAAGGAATATGGAAGAAGTCTTCAGGCGTATATCAGCGGCTGGACTGAAGCTCAGTGTTAAGAAATGTGCATTGTTTCAGAAGGAAGTCAAATACTTGGGGCATCGTGTAACAGCAGAGGGCATATCAACCGATGAAGATAAAATACGGGCAGTAAAGGACTGGCCTCGTCCTCAAAATCTTCACGAGTTACGAAGTTTCTTGGGACTCTGCACATACTACAGACGATTTGTGCCAAATTTTGCTAGTGTTGCTGCGAGCCTACATGAGCTAACCAAAAAGTCGCGACCTTACCAGTGGAGTGAAGCAGCCGAGGAAGCATTCCAGAAGCTCAAGGAATTGTTGTGTGTGGCACCTATCCTGGCATATCCAGTAGCTGGGCAAAAATTCATGCTAGACACTGATGCGAGCGGATATGGAATAGGAGGCGTGCTGTCGCAAGTGGTAGATGGGACAGAAAAGGTTATAGGCTACTACAGCAGAGTACTTTCGAAGCCTGAAAGAAACTATTGCGTAACGCGACGAGAGCTTCTAGCAGCATTGGAGTGCATAAAACACTACCACAAGTATTTGTATGGCCAACATTTTACGTTGAGGACAGATCATGCCGCACTCAGGTGGTTGCTGCAATTCAAGAGCCCTGAAGGACAGCTTGCACGCTGGATAGAGCGTCTTCAGAGCTATGACTTTAGTATTGAGCACAGAAAAGGAGGCAAGCATAACAACGCAGACGCCCTTTCTAGGCGGCCATGTGATCTGGGGTGTAAGCATTGCACAAAGGCAGAGAGAAAAGAATTCGTTATTGATGTTCGGCTTACACATATAGAATCTAGTGAAGACTGGCCGACAGCACAAAGAAACGATCCCATATTGGCAAAAGTTATAGCGGCTAAAGAGGAAGACAGAAGACCGACGCGAAGTGAGATCTCACCAGAAAGTCCACTGGCGAAGGCATATTGGGCCCAGTGGAACAGTCTAAGGTTGAAGGATGGCTGCTTATGTCGCACTTGGGAAAGCACAGACGGCAAAACTGTGATAGACTTAATCGTCGTGCCATCCTCCAAGATCAAAGAGGTCGTGAAACAATTCCACAATGGTCCTAGTGGAGGTCACCTTGGTGTAACGAAGACGCTGGAAAAGATAAAACAACGGTTCTATTGGGTCGGCTGTCAACAAGCCGTAGCAGAGTGGATAGCCAATTGCCAGGAGTGCATTGCAGCAAAGGGTCCAGTACGAAGGAGTCGGGGGCAGCTTCAGCAGTACAATTCAGGCGCTCCCTTTGAACGTATAGCGATGGACGTAGCAGGTCCCTTCCCTGCTAGCAATGCTGGAAACCGATACGTCTTAGTGGTCATGGACTATTTTAGCAAATGGCCGGAAGTATATGCCATTCCCAATCAAGAAGCCAGAACGATTGTAGACGCTTTTATAAGCAACTGGGTGTGTCGCTATGGTGTTCCCTTAGAACTGCACTCCGACCAAGGCCGAAATTTTGAATCCGTTATATTTAAAGAGATGTGCGAGGTATACGGAATAAGAAAGACCAGAACGACACCGTTACATCCGCAATCTGATGGTATGGTCGAACGATTCAATCGAACCCTGGAAGAATACCTGAGAAAAGTGATCAGCGCACATCAGAGGGACTGGGATGAGCATATACCCAAGTTTTTATTGGCATATAGATCAGCTGTTCACGATTCCACCTCACGAACACCAGCGAAAATAGTCTTTGGATCTGAGCTAAATTTGCCTGCAGATTTAGAGTTTGGTGTTAAGCCAACATCGGCAGAAGGAGACGGCGAAAACTCTAGTCAGGCGAAAAGGGACCTTCAGGAGATTCACGAATTCGTGCGGAGTCGGATAAAATTAACCAGTGATAAAATGAAAGCCAGATATGATCGAGCTGCCAACTCTGAGGGATTTAACGAGGGACAACTGGTTCTACTTTTTAACCCACAACGGAAGAAAGGATTATCACCCAAACTACAAACTCATTGGGATGGACCTTATAAAGTAATAAAGCGGCTAAACGACGTAGTTTACAGAATACAGAAATTCCAGAGCCCAAGATCAAAAATGAAAGTTGTGCACTTGGAGCGGCTAGCCAACTATGGAAAAGGTACATCTGTGTCTGTTCGGGACGAACAGGTTTGAGAAGGGGGTAGTGTTACGAAAGAAGAATTTATTTATTATAAGCTCTGAACAACAATACTCTCGAACAACAACAACAACATTAATGGCTTATTTTCCTACAATGATGATAGAAAGAAACAAACAATAAAGAGTAACGCCTTAAACAATTACGCATACACACACACAGATTAAAATAAACACTCTTCTGTTAAATACACAGCCACATACATAAATACAAGCATAAACAAATAAACAGCCACACACACAGGTATAAAGAGATAAATAGCCACAAACACAGGTATAAAGAAATAACCAATCACACAAACAAAAACAAGAGCAATAACAGTCGAACCTGCCAGATATGTCTGGAAGAGAACATTCTGGTGCTCTTAAAGCACCTATATAAATGAATCGTGCTGGCGAGTAGTATGGCAGTATTAATTTAAAAGTCAAAGAGTTAAGTTGTCGAATATTAAGAGTGTTTAACAGTTTGCTGTATTTTTGAACAGTGGTGTTAAGTAAATAAAGTGACTTACAGTAAAAGTAATAACAGTGTGTACTTATTTTGCAATAAAAAGAACCCAACGTAAAGTAAAAACGTAACAATATTTAATATATTTTTTAGCTTTTAAAGTGGTCGAATAAAAAAAAAGAAAAGACACTGATGTATTTTGCAACTGGAATATAATTTGAGATTAAACACTTATTCTTGTGATCTATTACAGGATGAAGATAAATACGTCCTGTTAAAAATATAGCATGCGATAAGTAAATTTCCCATACATCTAGTACGTATTCTGCAACGATTTTAGGTTTTTTTTTCAGAAATATGGTAAATGTGACCAAACACTTTTATCTCAGGTTTTAGATTATAATAACATACTGACTTATTTTCAAAATTTTATAAAAATTTTCTCAAATTCAATTTGGATAAAGTGTGTTTAGGGTTTGTTATGATAAATTTTTGTCTTCCTTTCCCACCTGGTTTAGACATCATAACCATATTTCAAAAAAAAAAAAATTCATTAAATGTATGTGACAACTTTTTTATCAAAAACTTTTTTCAAAAACGGTATTATATTCACAGAATTTTTTTTAATATTTTTATCCCTTCAATTTAAAACCTTTATATTAAGCCTTTTGTCTTATTTGTTTTTGTGTGGCTTTAGGTTTGACAGAACAGATGTTTCTTGTTTTTTTTTGTACGACACTGTCATTTTTCATTTGAAAAGTAGAGATTTAAAACTTTTTAGTAAAGTAAAATCTATTGGAATCTGAAGAACATAAAACAAAATCGATCGGAATTTCAAATATGGAATTAAAATCATTTCGATCGTAATATGTGACATGCCTGATAATTGGTTTTTTATTTATTTTTTTAATTTTTATTAGCATTTTTAATTAAGCTAAATATTTTTGATAGTGACTGCAAAAAAAAATATTATTTTCTCTAAACGAATTTTTTTTTTAAAGAACTGAAAAAATTTTCCAGGTAAAAATATATTTTTCTTATTATTCGTTAAACATGTTTCTATTTATTGTTTATAAGTTAAAAAGTTCTTCCATTCTTTCTTATAAGTTTTAAATTGAGAAACTGTTAAACATCAAGAATACTTTTTTTTTCGTTATAACTAATTATCACACGTATGTATGTTTCTCCACCCACCACACCTTGTCTGTGGTTACCGGCTTGAGCCTATCATACTACATTTAAAATACAAATAAACAAACCAGCAGCAATAGTACACTATTGTCATGTCACTTGTAAAGAGATTGACTGCAACAACAAAAAAAAACCATCTCACTAACAGACAGACAGACATTCACTTCTGCTTTAATAAACTAAACAATAAACACAGATGCCCTGTACCTTGGGCCGACTTTTATTCGTATTTACAATAAGTTCTATAGTGTTAATTGTTTAATGCTAAATAAATATGTATATTTTATGTTTCTTTATTTTACTTAAGTTTGATACCGTTCTACTGTCCCAGCAAACAAGCCATGACTTTGAAATTGAATTGAAAATAATTTCAGTTTATGCTTCTTTACACAAAAAAAAAATAATAACAATAATAATTTATTTCTATATTTTCTATGTTTTCAATGTAGATTACATTTATTTAATACTAGCTGTGCCCGCCACATCGTGGGCGTCCCTAGAATATTTTGCTCGATTTTACAGTGCTTCAGTTATGGTTTATGTATTTACCTTATATAAAGGTACCCATCTCTGGATAAAATTCTAAAATTTATAAAAAAATTCTAAAGATTATTGTAAAACTCTGTAAAAGGTGTTTAAAATATTTTAATAATAATGTAATTCCACAAAGTAAAAATACAAATTTTATTCATTTGGCGCCTGCTGTTGCGCAATATTGTTTAAAACATTCCACTTTCGAAAATTAAAGGTGCGCAACCGTGTTTTGAAATATCCCTGTTTTTTAAATACCCCACTTTTAAAAATAATAGGTGCGTAACTTTTTTGCGGGAAAAAAGTATCCTATATTCGAATCAAGGTTCTAAGGTACCTCCTCACAAAATTTTCTTAAAATCCATCCAGTAGGTTTTATGTGATGCGAACGCAAAAGAAGAGCAGACAAACGTACAGACAGACGGAAATAAGTTACTGTTTTATTATATGTATAGATATTAACCTGCGAGAAATAAGTGACACGTCTGATAGGCTAGTAGTATAGCAACTTTTTTTCTATTAAAGACACTACCTGTGAAGCTATTTGCTTGTCTGCAAAGTCTTTGGCGGGAATCGAACCCGTAACCCCCACGTTTAATTAATAGTTAGTTTCATAGGAAGTGGTAGAACTCGAGGGAGTCCCTAGTACTTGAGAACTATTCACGCTTCCTTTCCCCTGGGGTAATAACACTGGACAACACTAATTCTGCAGCACGGAATGTTTTAGTCAATATTTATACATTTATTGACCCATATATTGATCTCGTTCTTAGCCTATAAGTAATTTTTTTTTAATTGGATAATACGTCAAAAATGCAGGAGGTTTCACCACATATCTTAGCATAACTCGAAAAAGTTTCCTCCAATTATGTTAGTTAAAAAAAACTAAAATTTGTATTCAAAACTGCTCAATAATTTCAGAGATATTTAGGATGATATAAAAAATGCTAGTTTTAACAATTTATGGTGATCAAAAAGTCATACAAATCTCAAACAGTATGTATCCTGAACTTACTACACAGGAATAAAGTTAGATTCAGTTTTATTAAAACCGATGTAAATATTTTGAGAACTCTGTCATCACATCTCAATTGCTTCTATATACAACGCCTATATTTTACGGTCAGAAAATCAGGATTAATGATTTTCATCACATAGCATAAATCAATGTGTGAAAAAACATTTTTTAAATGTTTGTTTTTATGTTTGCTGGGACTTGTGCTCATTTACACAGGTCTCGCCTTTTATTTTCTACACCAACCAATCCAAATCACCATTACAGTCTGTCATTTTTCTACTCTATTTTCTTTAATTGTTCAACTGTTTAATTTCTTTCACAGTGTCATTAATTTGTTTTCATTCTTTTTGATTTTCTCTGGTTCTCCCTATTCAACTACATTAAATGCATCTGTACGGTTCCGTGTCAATGATCTTGGCGATTAGTGCTGTACGTTATGGAAAATCTATATATGTATGTAAGAAAACTGCAACAGGACCGTGTCTGTATATGAAATATTTATTGAAATGTTTTCTGCTGGTGCAATTAGTAATCGAAATGGAATACAAAACACCAATTTTAGTCGTGTCTGTCCGATTGTCTGCGCTCACATCACGTAAAAACTACTAGATGAATTTTAATAAAATTTGGAGGGGGGAGGTACCTTATTTTCTCGGTAATAGTGAAAGTACGCCATTTTACCAATTAATAATTCTGAAAACTTGGCAGCACCTTTTATTATTGTGAACGGGACATTTTAGACACCATTTTCCGAACTCTACAACAATATAATTTTATTTAAAACTTATGTTTCTCTACTTGCTCAGTAATAACCTCAATGAAAGTTAGGTTAGGTTAGGTTTGGAAGGGTTGTGCCAAACATGGCACATCTACTTGGAGACTTGTTGGTCCATTGTGATTCCCGTCAGCTAAACTACAATAAAAACTAAGAAAACTATGGGGAAAAAGAGAGACTTATTATGCTTCCTGCCACCTATCACTCAGCCACCCGATTTCCTTGATGAAGCCGACGACATCCTCGATTTTACACCGCGCGATGTCTAAGAGCCCCTCGAGAAATCTATCACCTAGCCATCTAAGTCTGCGGCTTTGTAATACCGGGCAGTGACACACGGCGTGCACACAGTTTCCAACTCCTCCTCATCCTCGCACATCCTACAAAAGTCCGGTGTGCCGACGACCGAGTTTCTAGCCATTGCCCTAATGACGCAATGACCAGTGATCAACCCTATCACGGCTCTTAGAACCTTCCTGTCTAGACCCAAAGGTATCTCGGTTTTCGCAGTGTCCAGTCTAGGCCAGATTGACCTTGACACTCTGCAGTCCCCCCTTACTTCCCAAGACACGTTGATTCTCCTGACTACCCAGTCTGATATCATCCTGTAGTAGTGACTAATCGGTGGCTTAACCGATTCTACCCTAATTGAATTTACCCCTTCCGAGCCCAGTCTCGCAAGTTCGTCAGCAATCTCGTAGCCCTCAACATTACAATGGCCCGATACCCAACACAATCTAACCCTATACTTGTCCGTCAGTTCGTCGATAGCCTTTTTACAATCACCTACCAGCCTAGATGTGACCTTGTGTCTTTTCAAGGCTTTAAGCGCCGCCTGTCTGTCGACATACAGAGTGACCTCTTCCCCTTCTAAGACTTGTCCAGACACCAGCTCTGTGGCTTTTAAAATCGCCAACACCTCTGCCTAAAATACACTACAATCGTCTGAAACTTACAATGAAACTTACATATATAAATATAAACCATATCTGCAGCACTATAAAAGTAAAAGTGTTAACATTTGGGAGGGGGTGGGTGTGGTATACTTTTAAAACCAAAGCGAATTCGAACAAAATATTGTAATCCAGCCGGACATTACTTTTTTTAACTTATATTGGCTCTGAAAATTTATTGAGTGCCCTAGATTAATGAATCTGGGCAGAAAAATCTCTTATGGTCATTAAAGCTAGAAAATAAGAAAAACCACGGACCAAGGAGAAATAACTTCATCTTAGAAGAACCAATCCTAACTCTGAAAAATAAATCTTTTTTTAAATTTTCCCATACTTTTGTTTAGTAATTGCAACTTTTATAGTCAGCGAATGTTCTAAAATCTAAACAAGGACCCAGGAGATTCTAAAATGTCATTTTTTCCCCGCCCCCTTTTGTGGGCGGTGATATAAAATATTATTTGCAAAACTAATGTAAATATTAAAAGAAATATATAAATATAAATTTTCAAATTATTTTTTTTACATTTCTTAAATTGAATTTTTGTCCTAGATTGGCAAAACATGTCAAGGGTGTTTAAATAAATTAATTAAAATCTTTTGGTTTCGTTAGAATTTGTTAAATAATTGAAAATAAATTCATAATAATATTATTATTTATGCAGTAACAAATCTGATAATAAAATATAAATTCATAAATGAAATTTTAAACTCAATACATCGGATTAATTTCCATGATATTGTTTTATACAGTGCTGTCTGGGTAGAGTGAACTAATTTTTGCAGAATGATTTCACTATACCCAGGTTGTTCACTAAATCAAGGTTTAATTTTTTTTATTTAAAAAACTAATTTATTTATTCGAAATGCATTTATAGGTTATACATTTTATTTATTTAAAGTTTAAATTTATGACTGGAAAAAATTAGTAATAGTTTTTTTTTTTTTTTTTTTTTTTTTTTTGGTTTGCTTACCGATATTTGCACTGCTTGATCGCGAAGGCAATGTAGAGCTTGTATATTCGCGAAATTTGTAATAACGGATATGTGTTTGCTGGTGTTTCGTCATTCTCTTCATCATCTGATATTTCAAATGTGCAAGAAATTGTTGAATTTGCAACGCCATAACGTTTTGCCAAAGAAGTAACACTCGCACTTTTTTCAATTTCTTTTATAATACCGCTTTTTTGTTTTAAGGATAAATGCTTTTTTTTCGAATCCATTTTTATGTGACAATTATAACACCAATTATTCAGAAATTAACTTTGAGACACAACCTTAATGGAACATGCGCGCAGAGTTAAATAAATTAACACTTCATAGAATGCGTATTTGAGAGAGTAACTTGTCAACTTACTCTAAAAGAATCGTTACCTTACCGTTATTTTATGTTCTCTTTAATTTTAATACTATTTTTCATACTTTTTTCTCTTTCGCCAAACCTATAAACTCACTATAAAGTATGTTCACTCTATAGAAGTTCATGAGTGTTCACTCTACAGAGTGTCAATGTAAACATTCTGGTGTTCACTCTAACGAGGTATTCATAGCATCGGGGGTTCACTCTACCCAGGTAGCACTGTATTTATTCTGACGATTTAAACAAAACTAACTCTCATACTAACTTCTAATATTTAAAATATGTCAGTTATGGTTTAAACAAAAGTAACAACAAAATTATTAGTTTTAGCCTAAGAAGCCAAAAACAACATTTGTATTTAAATTAAATTGTTATTAAGTTTCTCATTCAACATCATTAACCAAGTTAAATGTACACTTTTTTCACTCATTTTAATAAAAAATGTAGATTTTTTTGTTTGTCTAAAAAAGAACCTGTTTTTTTAAGCCAAGTTTCACTAACAAAGTGCGATGACTCTTTGACATACCAAAGAAAAATGCTGGGCTTTTACATACAAATTTCAAATTAACGGCTCTTATCCATTCTTAACATTTTTAAAAGCTTTTTCTTTAGTTAATATTTTAAATTTCTATAGTTATTTTTTAAAAAAGTAGATATGTTTTTAGAAAATTTCTTTCAGAAATCTATCTGTAGTTTTAGTAATAATGCACTTAGTTTAGTTCAGACTATACAAATAACCACTGTGGGTTAAAAAAACATCATTTTGTAGAACACTAAAATTTCTTTTTGTATTCAATTAAAAATGCGTGGAAATATAAAATTTTTATTCCTGATGTCCCGGTAAGCTAGTTGGTAGTGTGTTAGTCTATCAGTCTGGGGGTTGTTATTTCGATTACCACCAAGGACACTTGGTGTTTCACTACAACGACTGGAGCTCTTCGTTAGTATGATCGGTAAATTAAGTTAGAATATAATTTGTAATTGTATTGTAATATTTAATGGATAAAATAAATAAATAAATTATTCCACTCAGAATACAGAACAGTTAGATTATTTGTCTGGATTTGTAAAAAATCTATTCTTAAAAGTATCTTTAAAAGGTACTTTTATAGGTTGCTTTTTTTGTATTTTTTATCAATGGGGATTTAAAAAAATGTCACTGAAAAAAGCATGTAGGTATTTTTTTTACAAAAGCATCCCTTTGAAAAGTACCTTTAAACAAAAAAGTACTTTAAACAATACATTACAAACATACATTTTTGCACAAGTATCTGTTTACAAAAGTATATTTTAAAAATGTAGCTTTTTACAAAAGTATCTTTTAACAAACGTAGTTTTTTACAAAAGTAGCTTTTTACAGAAGTATATTTTTACAAAAGTACGTTTTTACACCAGTACATTTTTACAAAAGTATGTTTTTACAAAAGTACCTGTTTACAAAAGTATGTTTTTACAAAAGTACCATTTTGCAGAAATACCATTACAAGAATTGCTATTTTGAAAAGTACTTTTTCACCAAATTACCTTCTTATTAAGAATACCTTTTAATAACAAATTAAAAACAAAACTACCTTTTTCAAATTATCTTACTACAAAAAGTAATCTTTTTAGAAGTTAAACACTTTTCAAAATTTATCGTTTAAAAAACAGTTTTTTTTAACTTTGTAGAGTGAGAAAGTACAATTTTGATTAAGTACCTTTTTAAAAAAATAATTTTTTTTATTTATCTTTCTAAAAAAACTTTAATCAAAAAGTATCTTTAAAAATGGGTACCTTTTTAAAAATATACAATTTTAAAAGCTTTTAAAGATAATCTTTTTAAAGAGCTTAAACAAAATGTTTTCAAACAAAATGTTTTAAAACGTACCATTTTTCAAAATCACCCTTTTTAAAAAATAAGTATGACTTTAAGAAATATTTCTTCTATTAAGTATATTATGGAGTAACTTTTTTAAAATATTTTATAAAAATAAATTTTTAGTAAATATATTTTTAATTAAAAAAAGTTCTTTTCAAAAGGCAGCTTTTTTTTAAGAAGTCACTAAAAAGTACTTTTTAGAAGTGTATATGTACATTTAAGAAATACGGTTTTAATTTGCTTTTAAAGACCCAATTAACTGCGAAGCTCTTGGCTTGTCTGCAGAAAACACCCAGACTGATAGACTACACAGTCAATATATTTTAGAAAGAACCATTTTTAAGAATGTGTGTGAAGTTTAAAAAAGTTATATTCGTTTTTGACGTAACGACTTACGTAAAACATATTTAAGTGTAAAGTTAAAAACGTATATGACGTAACGTCTTACACACTAAAATATGAATTTTTCAACAATTTAAAAATATTTTTAACAACTTTTTTTGCAAATAATGATATTTCAGTAATTTCAAACCTTACTGAGATAAACGAACATAAATTCATATTAAATAATTTACGTAAGTCCTTACGTCAAAAACGAATATAACTGACATATTTAACTTCACACACATTTTTTAAGATACTTTAAAAAATTAATTTAGATAAAATGATTATAAAACGATCTTTGAAGAAATAAATTAAAGTAGTTTTTAAAAAGTACTTTTTGTTGTAGTATTAATATTAAATTAAAACAAAAATTGAAAATTTACAAAAAAAAAAAAATAAACATTTGATTATTTTTAAATCTTATTTCTTAAAAAAAACTTGTTTAAGTAATTAAATTAAGCCCTTAAACAAGTTTTTTTTAACTGAGACTAAAGTACCTTTTTAAATGTGTGTCAAGATGAAGAGCCCCCCCACGCAAACCCCTAAGTGTCAGTGAGCACATACACAATCTCAACCAGAATCTCACAAAGAGAACAAAACATGTAAAAATTTTAAATCAGTAACATACCAGCTGTCAACAATGCAGGTTTGTGTCACTTTGCTAAATATTTAGCAAACCAATGCATTTTCACTGTAACCACTTTTTTTTGGTTGGGGGCCTTTGGTCAAGATAAATAAGTCCAATTAAATACGTTTTCGAATAAAATATAGCATGCGATAAAAAAGTTTTCTCCTACATTTAATACGTATTTTGCACATATATAATAAATACGTTTTTAAAAAAATATAGTATGCGATAAAAAAGTTTTCCCATTAATTTAGTACGTATGCTGCACAGAATTTCAGACTTTTTTCAAGAAATAAGGTTACTTTTTTCAAACCCTTCCATCAAAGGAAGACAATAGATCATACTAACAAACTGTGTTCACACTAGTCTTCCTATTTTACCAGGTTTGATTCCCTGAGATGTAAGGGTTTGGACACAGTGGCTATTTTTCCTCAGAGAACTCATATACTAGAAATTTTCACTAACTCACATTTTCAAAATGTTATAGAAAAGTTCACAAATACTTTTGGAAAAAAGTGTGAACACAGATTCCCTAAGATGGAATTGTTTGGCAGCAGTAACATATTCAACTAGACGCATCCTCTTTAAGGTTTTATTTTTTAAGAATACTACATTTTAAAGAACATATGAAAAAGTCTCTTTTTAAATAATAAATCAGAAAAGCAGATTAAAGATCATATACATACATATATGTTTGTATGTATATTCGAATGTGGCAATTTACTTTTCCTCATTTTTTCCTTCAGCATTTTTTGCCGCTTTCTTAAACTCATTTGAAGTGCAAAAATTGCAATTTTAACACACTTGTCAAACACTTACCCTTGATAAGTGAACTTAAATGCAAAAGTTTTTCTTCTCTCCCCATAAAGTTGGCAATTCGTTAAGAAAATATGGACAAACAAACATCATCCCTGAAATCCAATGCTGTAATACACTACTGCCACTTTTTTTTTATTGTAATTAAGAGCAAAAATTAAAATAAAATGTTTGCAATCACATTGTCGTAGGAAGTAAAAAAAAAACTTCATCTGCACTAAATACTATGCTCAAGGCCAAAGACGTAAATGTAAATGTTACTTCAACTTAAAGCAACCACTCAGACTTCTGTAACCAACCACCCGCCAGCCACAACCACTTTATGTTTTTAAGAAATTTTCTAAAGATTATTCCTTTATTTATTTTCTTCCTTAATATGGCTCGAATATTTTATTTTTATTTTTATTTTATGGTCATGAAAAACCAATACGAGTATATATTGGATTTTTTGCTTGTGTCTGGTGTTTGCTTTATTATAGGCAAAGTTGTCTGGACCACACCCTATCGCAATCATCGATTTTCTTTTCATTTTGGTTTGTAGTACTACTCATTGCAGTTTTTCTTTACTTTACTCACGTGGCTTTAGTTATTTATGTACATTCATCAATTCACTTACATATACATATGTACATATGTATGTGTGTGGGCATTATGGTTGTGTATGTATTATTGTGGCTATAATCATCATCATGTTTAAATAGTTTATTCTAGACATTCTTGATTTTCCTTAGGGAGTCGCGAGCTTGCGTAGCTCCATTGTTAAACACACATACAAGTTGTGACTCATACAAGGGGTCTATATAGGATTGTCGGATTTTTTTCCTTAAATATGGTTGCAGGATCATACGTGTTAGTTTGGATTATTACAAAACGAGTAATTTTTTTGCGAAAAAATTATCTAAACTAATTTTGAAATTTTTAATACCAAAATGCATTATTTTGAATAAAATAGAAAAAATTTTCATGGCGTATGGTTTTCAACACTCTCTTCCTATAAAAATTGTCATACATTTTTCTAGTCACAGGTTTCCCACAAAAGACTCTGGTATTTTTCACTAAAAGATAGCAGGAAACCAGAAAGATGCTTGGATATAATCTCGGGCACACGCAGAGAAAAAAATGATTGTGGTATGGTCACAAGAACCAAATTATATTCCCTGTAACAAAATATGGTTGCAAAAGTGAAAAATTTCCCGGCAACCTAAGCGCTACCTAAACGGTGTTAAGAATCATTCCTAGGAAGTTCATATGTTCTAGAAAGTTGTTTATTGAGATCTTAGGTTCATTTTTGTAGTTGATTGTTTCCTTGAATTTTGAACGGTTTGCTACCTATGGACCTGAACAGGGGAAAAAAGGTAAAAAAATTGAATTTTTTAAAGTTTTTTGCGATTTTGATTTTATATGTTCTCTATGACAAGAGCTACAACTTTGCCTCAGAAAGTGTATCAAAATTCCAAGCGGTTTGCAAAATATGAGCTTGAGTAAATGATCATTTTTTTGCAAAAATGACATCGAGGCCCCACATCTTTGAGGGCCCATAAAAAAAAACCTGGTGGACTTTGGGCAAAACTGGGAGACAGGGGTCTTTTTTTTTGGTCTTTTATCAAGTAGTGGTGTCCGTATATGGTTATTTTTTCCGTGTTGCACTGTGTAAGCTAACCAAAAAAAAAAAAATTTTTAATCATATTATATTAATAATAAACAAAATATGTTAGGTTTATTCGTATGTTACCAAAGCGTGACCGATAAATTATTCAGATTTTATTGATTTTTTAATTTGTGTTTTTTAAAAAAATTATAAAATATTGTAAACAATTTTTCTTTGTGAATATATATATAGTGAAGCCTCTCATAACCGGACACTCAGCATCGTGGTATTTTAGTTCGTTTAGTAGAGATGTCCGCTTATGAGAGAGGTACAATGATTTTAATTTCTTGGAATGCAACAAAGTCGTCTCTACCAAAATGTTTCAAACGGGTAATTTGTTTTAAATTAGGACCAGAAATTGGAATATTTTAACATCTAACCTTAATGAACCAATCAAAGCACATTTTGTCTTCTTCAGCACCACCCGATCTAACAAACATTCCTTTATTTTTATTGAAATTCTGCGGCCTGTATTTTGCTTATATTGAATTTTAAAACATAAAAAAATATAATAATTTCATGCACTGAATGTCTCTTTTTAAACTCTTATAATTTTCATTTTTTCTTAATTGCTAAACAATTTTTTTGTGTACCATGTATTGTGACCCGAATTAAGCAATTGAAATGACTTCTTCAAATAAACAGCAATTTCTTTACCGTCCTTAAAACATGAGTATGTACATTTGCGTTAATAGGGTAATCACCAATATCATTGAAATTAGCACAAATATGAATCAGATTTGATTAAAAGAAGAACCACTATTTAAATACCACTCCTGTTGCCAACTTTCAACGCTTCTGGCCGCCTATAAGAGATATTTTGAACTATACTTTTTTAAATGTAGGAAATATAGGAATGCATTTTGTATGGAAAAACTAATGAATATGTTGGATCTACAAAACTTGGCCGATTATTAAAAGTGTCCGGTTAAGGCAGGTGTCCGTTATGAGAGGTTTCACTGTACATTGAAACCGTCATGTATTTTAGTATATGAAATCGTTAATAAATTAAATAATAAATAATTATATAATTATATAATTATATAATAGTTTCTAGTCATACTATAACCGTGAATTTAACCATATAATGTTTATATTTGATCATAATATAATAAATAATATTATATTATGGAAAATTTATATTACCGTATCACAGTGGGAAAAATGCATAATCTGGCGTGCAAGACCGTTTAACTCAACTTTGGAAGTACTTAGAAATATGAAATTCAGTATGAAACAAGAATATCAAACAGGCGGTAGTTCAGTAAAAGTGTGGGCGGTATTTCCTGGGCTAGGCACTTTTAACGTTGGTTAATATTTAACTCATATGATAAGTAAATTTCACTAGTTACTTCTTTACATAACTTTGTGTAATAAAACATATAAAAACACAGGTAGATTTAACCAGTGCCATGACATAATGTCCAAGGACCTTATGACACCCAAAAATGTGACATAATGTCCATGGACATTATGGCATACTGTACCAGCTCTGCTGTCTCTAATAAGTAACGGCGAAATTTTTCAATATTTACAGTGTATCCACAGGATATGGTTCTCAGGATAATTTGGAATCTTTTTATTAAGGCCTCACTTACTCCAGATGCCCTTGATGCTAAAAGCGGTTTTCTGAAAAAGCGCCTAGGAGTGTTTCCGTCATTTGATGAACCCATTCCAGGTTTTGGAACATCAACCGGCAAGTTCATTAGGGACTTCATTTGTTCTCTCACTTTTATCTTTTGATTCATCATTTTTTGCTTTCCATTTTTCTATTCCTACCTTATATGAAATATGTAAAACACATTCGAAACAACGAATCCAGGCATGGAAAACAGAAATGCCGTACTTTACATATTCTCATTGTGTGGACGTTTTTTAATAGCTTCTAAGTCATTCATTATGCTCGGAGTTGCACCACATATTCCACATGTTTGGAAGGATGAGTCTGAAATAACGTTGAAAACCTTTCCGTCTATCATAGTTAACAAGAAGTTATGATGTACCGTTATATTTTGACTTTCTATTTTAATTTTGGTTGGCGATATTGCAGATATCGGACTTTCAACATTTGAAATTTCTTGCTTTATTAAAACTTTAGTTTCTTTTTCGAACTGAATTTTAATAGGTCTGCAGAACCGAGTAGATGAAGTTCGTGGATTTTGCCACAAAATTCCATTATTAGATTTTAGCTGCAATGGTACAAGGCATACTGCAAAAAGATGTTCGTCTGAGTTATGTTTGTTAACATCGTTAAACTTTTGCTTATAGTTTGAATGACAACTGCTTCCATCACATCCCCACTTATATATCATGAAAAGTTCAACAGATTTTGTTTGATACAAAACGACACTTTGAAGATCTGTTATTCTTTCAACTGTTTTATCGACTAAACCAACCCAACATTTTAGCAGCATCTCCTTTTCCCGATTTGTACAAGCTGACTTTAGCAGCCAGAACCAATTCATCACTCGACTTATCGGCTACAAGCGGAGCAACCTGATAAAGTTTAGTCCTCTTACTTTTTCGAGCGGAATTTGCTTGGGATAAGTGAGAAACAGAAGCAGGACAATTGATATTTGTTGAAACGTTGTCAACGATTGCAAAATTTAATTCACTTTTTAACCACTTTTCCCACTTAGTCTTAAAAAATGATTTATTTCTCTTTACATTTTTCCATTTCACACCAAGATTATGAACAAATAGGGTAACAATTTGCTTAACTTCTTTGTACTTTTCATTATTTTCCTTTTTCATACCGACTTTATTCATAACATACTCTAAAATAATTTCTGATTTGGTTTTCTTTCCAAGCGTGTTTAACCAAACATTGAACAATTCCTCTCTTGTTATTGACATTTTAAATCAGCAAAAGTTCATTAGCAGGAATTAGCAGCTAATCTTTTAATTTTTTCAAAGCCCAAGAACCACTCTTTAAAACGTATAAAAAATCTCGACCGGATTGAGGTGGATCACTAACTAAAAACCTTTCCGAGTATCACTGGTTTCTTTAAAACTCAATTTACTTAGGCATATATTTCGATAACGTTTTTTTAGCGAACAAAGTGTCAAATATTTTTAGAAATTAAGTAGTAATTAAAGCACACCATGAAGTTAATAAATAATAAAAAAAAGTTTTTATTTTACTTTCTCCAAACGTAGAAAGACACTTCTTTTAAATAACTTAACCTGCTTAAAATGACCTCACAACTTTTCATAAAATATTTGTTCTTCTTTCATTGCGCAATGTACCGTTAATTTTGCAATAAACTTTAAAAATTAAAACCGCTATAAAGGGTGGAAACATCTAATGCGAAAACAATATGAAAATTATGTTTTGCAAATATACTACTTTTTGACTTATTGCACACCAGATTGGGTATTTGGCCCACAGTGCGTATGTTTTTATTATCAGAGTTGACAATAATATGATTCTAACATAACAATATTGTTATATTTAATAATAATATGGTTTGATTGTAACCATATTTTTTTATTTTGATTAATTTTTAATAACCTAGCCTCTTGGCCATAGTCGGTTACAATATTCTGCTTACAAATTATTAATAACTAACAAATATTGTAATAAAATTAAATAAAAAGCTAAATTTAATAGCATAAAAATTAAAAAAATAATTAATAATGAAATTAATAACAGAAAAATTAATAGTAATAGAAATAAAAATAACGAAAATAATTATAATAAAAATGAGATCACAAAATTGCTCCAATAGAATCAAAACCCAAAAGCTTTGTTACAAAGCACTACTAAATGATTTTTTAATTATATGTTGCTCTTGGTTATCTCAACCATATTTTTTGCTTTGCGGATTTTAGGGATTATAGCCTTAGAGTATGTGATGGGAAGGAAGGTCGACATTTATCAGTAGCCGGTCTGAAATCAGTTCAGTTGATAGTAAAGGGCTAGTGACAGCACGAAACTTTTTTTAAGACAATACTACCTCTGCGAAGCTTTTTGCTTGTCTTCAGAAAACACCCAGAGTCTTTGGCGGAATCGAAACCGCAACCTCTAGACTGATAGACTAGCGCGCTACCAATCGGTCTATCGAGGTACTCAAATGAAAATAAGATAGTTACTAATTACCAATCGGGTACCACAATTTATTATGGAACGAAGGGGGACTGTTTATAAAATGAAAAAGTATTGCCTGTCAAGTCATTTGAATCGGTAAATTGTTTTTGAGTTTTCATCTCTATTTTCCCATGGAAATGATCTATATTGTACAGTAAAAGTTTTATTAAAATACATTAGTGTTTTGTATTTTATATCCATCAGTGGCTGCAATAAAATAAAAGAAAAATATTTCATGTACAGACACGGCTCTGTTACAGTCTTTTTTTTATATACATTGATTACACAGTGCAACACGGAAAAAAATAACCATATACGGACACTACTACGTGATAAAAGACAAAAAAAAGACCCCGTCTCCCAGTTTTGCCCAAAGTCCTCCAGGTTTTTTTTTTTATGGGCCCTCAAAGATGTGGGGCCTCGATGTCATTTTTGCAAAAAAAAATGATCATTTACTCAAGCTCATATTTTGCAAGCAAAGTTGTAGCTTTATCTTCAAGGTCAAAATCGCAACAAACTTTAAAAAATTCAATTTTTTACTTTTTTCCCCTGTTCAGGTCCATAGGTAGCAAACCGTTCAAAATTCAAGGTAACAATCAACTACAAAAATGAACCTAAGATCTCAATAAACAACCTTCTAGAACATATGAACTTCCTAGGAATGATTCTTAACTTAGGCTTAGGCTACCTAAGCGCTACCTAAACGGTGTTAAGAATCATTCCTAGGAAGTTCATATCTTCTATTTTGCCATGACTTAAAAAATTACACAGTGTGTTACACAAGGAAACAAAATTAATCTTTTGTTTTGTTGCATGGAGTTTTATGCCGGTTGTTTGTTAATTTCAGAGCGCTGATTTCAAATCTGTCTTCGTTTTTTCTTTAGCAGCTATAATTTTTGAAATACAGACATATCGTTATACTACTCGTTGATAAACGAACCCCTTGCGCCAAGGGATCGCAAAACACTGTCACCTTTACACATCAAATCAAGGCTAATGAAATAATTTGTCACAGCTCTGAACAAGGATGGTGATTGTTTTAATTACATCTCTAAAAAGTTTTATAATTTGAGCACAGAGAAACTTAAAGTCGGAATTATTGATGGTTCAGCAATAAGAAGGTTGATAATGGATGACAACTTTAATAGTTACATAACTGATATCGAAAAAGATGCCTGGAATGAATGCGGTTTAACTGCACAAAGTTTTCTAGGAAACAAAAAGAATGAAAACTATGCGAAGCATATTGAACAGTGATGCACAGTGGTTTGAAAACGATTTATTTTGGACATAATTCGATATGTCATGATCCAGTGAAGATATTTTAATGAAATTTCACAGAGGCAAAGAAGAGGTGTTTCTGAATCGAGCTGCGAAGGGTCGGCTAACCAGAGTAAAGGGAGTTTCTGGATAAGCCCCCAAAGTTGGGTACCTCGGGTATATAATTTTTTGTCATATTATATCTCAAAAACTAAAGCTAATACAAAAACACTATTTTGCCCAATTTTTTTTCGGATAATAAGCACGTATGTTCACTTTAATGGGCAGGCAGTCGGAATCTAAGAAATATCTACGTTATAACACGTAATCTATGGAATTTAGAAAATTCGTAATCACAAAAATTATTTTGAAAATTGACGATTTTCTGCCACTGTTGAATGTAGAGTGCATGTATAAAATACAAAATAATCAGCGATAGACTTATCGTTAATGCATTGCTTTTCCCGATATGTAACGAAAGAATGAATGTGTTTAATAACGTTTTTTACAAACTTTAAATTAGTGAAGATACTTTTTTTTTTAAAAAGGTCAATTGAAAATTTTAGATGATTTACCCATTTTCCGATAATAAACGACATTTTTCTTCCTTAGAATTCCTTCTTTTACTTAGAATTTGATCAAGAATCGTAAAAAGTATTTTAAATTAAAATCAAGCTAGAAACTAAAAAGTATAAGGGAAAAACTAGAAAAAGTCTAGACAATAATTTTTGCAAAAAAACCGACTTCAAAACAGATAGAAGGGCACCAGTTATAAACTAAAAATGTAAGAAGTAATCTGTAAGAATTAGATTTAAACCAAATATTAGATGCGCCAAAATTAGCGGAAAAAAGTAAAGACTATGTGAATGTCAAGCATCTACCTATTACTGTTCAAAATTTAAGCTATTTTCACAAGCATCCGTCTTTTATGGGGACACCATTCAAGCCTCTGTCTGATTTCAAAGATATGGTCACATAGATCAAATATCATCACCTATTCGGACACCCTTTAATTTACAATTTTAAATTAAAGACCTGTTGTTATAGAGGACTTGGCCACAAAGATTCTTTGTAAATTTCAACTATTTGTATATAACGGTTAAAAAGTTTAACCATATATATCAAATTACATGAACTACTGGGACACCCTTTAGATTATAATTCCAAATTTATACTTGTTATCATACCAGAGAAAGTAGTGGATATTCTGCCTAATTTTTAAGTGTTTGTGTTTAACGGTTCAAAAGATAGGGCCATATAGATCAAATTACATAATTTATGGGGACACCCTTTAGATTCTAAATTCAAATTGTATACTTGCTATAGTGGACTTTACAATACAGGTTCCTTGTAAATTTCAGCTGTCTGTCTATAACAGTTCAAAAGTTTCGCCACATATATAGAATTACATTAACTATTGGGACACCCTTTTATTTCCAAATTAAAATTTTATACTTTTTGTTATAGCGGACTTAGCAATACAGGTTCTTTGTAAATTTCAGCGGTTTGTGTACAACTGTTCAAAAGTATGGCCATATACATCAAATTAAATGAACTATTGGAGCACCCTTTAAAATTTTGAATATTTATACGTTTTATTATAACGGTCATAGTAATCGAAATTCTGTCAAATTTTCAAGTTTTTGCCTACAACGGTTCAAAAGATAGGATCAAATAGGTCAAATTACGTCACCTATGGGGACACCCTTTTAATTTTAAATTTATTTTTTTTATTAATTTCTGCTGTTGGGAGCTATAGCGACACGCAATTTTTTAAAATTTTAATTTGGTGCCCTTTACGGTTCTTAATACACGTAAAAAACATGTATGTTGTATGAGGACACCCTTTAATTTTTAATATAATGAACTGTTTTTAAAATGGGACCAACCTGAAAGCATAACCTTTCAAATAAAGAAAAAAATTTTAAAATCGGTTCAGAAATGGCTGAGTTCTGCGGTTATATACATAAAAAAAGCAATATTCAGACGAATAGATAACCTCCTTCTTTTTTGAAGTCGGTTAAAAATACAATTTTTTTGTTTAAATGTGTAAAAAATTCTAAACTATGAAAGAGGACATTACTGAAAGTGCTGTAAAATATTGAAAACGGATGATATTTAAGACAGGAAGGGACCCATTAAGGAAGTGGTCTGCTTCGTTATTTTCCCTACATTAAAACATTAAGACAGCAAAAAGTCTTGAAAACAATATTTATAATTATTTTGATTATTTTATTATAAACTATTATTCTCTACATACGTAACAAAATCTGAAATAAACAATTTTTATTAATTATTTATTATCGTTCTCAATTTTTTATAATATTAACTATTGGAGCATTGACTTCAAATTACTTGATTTTCTTTACATTATATTGCCAATTTAAATGAAGAAAGCCAGAGCGGAAATTACCACAAAAAACGGAAGTTCATAATACTCAACTAAACTTGAGACAATCTCATAAATTCAGAAAGAAATTTATACAAACTGACTTTTTTTTATTAATTTAAAAGAGACGTTAATTTACCAGACAATTCGTTTATCTTTATCTATTTGTTCTCAAGAATATTTTTAATAAAATGTTTCTCTATAGCAAACAAACTTATGTTTCAGCCATACATTCCTTAATCAACTACCTGTACATCATCTTCATTATGATTCTAGTCACTTACTCGCTTGTGTGAATTTATTCTTCTATTAAAATTTATTTATTTTTATTAAAGCTTTTACCTTCAGCCAATTTGTGCAACGTGAATGTTAAATTTAAGCAGCAAATTTGTTAATAAATAAGCAATTTTTTGCAAACATCATTAACATATACAGGGTGGAGTCAACATATACATATACAGTATCTCTTCTAAATCAGATGTTATTTTGACACTGATAGATTTTTTTCTGTCCGAAATATTTACTATCAATCGGTATCACATACCTGCGTTTGAAAAAGGTCAGGATATGAGTAAATTGAAAACTTATTTCCAAAGTTAGGAAGGACATCGAATTTCATATCATTTTCATAACGGCACAACAAACAAAATTGCAACACGTCATTGCGTCGAGGAGCCAATGTCAGTAGTGCTGGGAAATTATTGAGTAGTGGTTACCGAGTACCGAGTACCGAGTATCGAGTATTTGATTCTTTTTTGACTACTCAATGCTCAAAATTAGTTACTTGATACTTCTACCGTTATATATTTAGAAACAAATAGAATAGAAAACTTAACAAAAGTATTGAATTAGTGCTGGCAAAGTATTGAGTAATACGTACCGGGTATCGAGTATTTGATAGTTTTTCGATATTTTTAGGTTAACATTTTAGGAAATAACCTGGCAAAGTATTGAGTAGTACGTACCGGGTATCGACTATTTGATAATTTTTAGATTAACATTTTAGGAAATAACCTGAATCGAATATTTGACGACTATGACGATAAATTTTCGTTGCTATTATGGAAACGAAAGTATTGAGTACCCAAATCATAGGTATTGAGTAGTCAGGAATAATTAAAACTAGTAAAAATTGCCAGCAATAGTCTACATAGACAGAGTGAGATATTGGAGTGGAGGCATGTTTGACCCATTTAGGAAAATGTTGTTGGAAATGTCAATTTAGTCAACAGCGAGCGCTAGATAGCCATGACTTTTTATGGCCTAAAATGGAAGGTATGAACTTACATAATCTTTGCTTTAAAGAATATGGCGCACCATGTCAAACAGCTCATCCATCAATCGATGTTTTGTCCGCAAAGTTCGTTATTAGTGTTACAAGCCGACTTTGCCATGTCAATTGGCCAACTCGGAGCTGCGATTTTACCCCTTTAGGCTTTTTTTGTGGGGTGTGGGGTTAAAAACCGATACTATGGGAATAATCCGAAAACAATCCACATCCTTAAGGCTAATATTTTCCGAACGATTTGTGCGATTTGTGAGAACCACGAATCGCCAATAAATATTGTCCGATCATTTCGTGAGATAGAACCAGGAACCTCCAACACAATCTTGCTAAATTGGACCGACAGGATAAGCTACTCAATTTCCAGAAATGATAAGAAGTAAAAGTCTTTTTTTATTTTTTTTTAAGAGAAGTAACAGACAGGCAATTAATGCCTATATTAATCGTGTTACTTCCTTTGGAAAGGCTTAGTAGTAGATAAGACAGTGGGTTAGTGCGGTAGTAAAGCTTCGCTTATGGCAACACTGCAATGGCACGTTGCGATTATTTTTAGAACAGTGTTGCAAGCGCCTCTGGTGTTATTTAGTCGAATAATAGAATATTCATTAAATGTTTGAGAAAACTTTTTTATTGCATGCTATATTTTTTTCAAAACTGTAATTATTAATTTATATTAGTTTCTTTTATTTAATTTTTAAAAAATACTTATACTTGGATTACTCGTTATAAAAGTTGAAAACATGTTTCGTTTATTTGATTTTGTTTTGTACATTTGAGTTGAGTGCATGACATTGAAGGAATGCAATATTTTTTTTTTCAAAATGTTTAATGAATTTAAACAAGGAATTTGTTGTAGTAACATTTTTGAAAGTTAAGTTTAAATTACTGCGAAATTTTGGCAACCTTTTTCTGTGAACCCTTTGTTCCAACCATATTAATAAAACAATTAATTTTAACGTAAGCAAATATAATAAAATTGTTTAAATGAAAAAAATGTATAAAGTTTATATTTTTAATTATATTGTATTACTAGCTGTGCCCGCCACTTCGTAGGCGCCCTAAAAAAAGTTATGGCTTACGTATTTTCTCTATATAGAGGTACCCATCCCTCTATATAAAACTCTAAAATTTATATAAAATTCCAAAATTATTGTAGAGAGTTCTGTAAATAATGTTTTAAATATACCGCTGACAAAAATAAAAGTTGCTGTCAAGTTTGCAGGTCTTGTCACCTGCAAACGAATTTATAAATTTCCTAATTTTTTGAAACGATTAAAAAAAGTCAGTGATCGAAAAGATCTTTTCGCTCACTGACAACAAGTTTCGAAGTCTAAAAAAGTTTGATTTTAGAAATTTCTGCAGAAAATAAATACATAGTTGAGGTAACCATAATCTAAGAGCAACAATATTATATGATTGTAGTTCCACCATATTATTATTATTGAAAACTACAATAACATTGTTAATGGAATCATATTATTGTCAAAACTAATAACAATAACGTTGTAATATATAACCCTAAATATGTTAAACTTTTTTCAACAATGTATAATAAAATATAACAATGATATAATAAAAACTAATTATATTATGATTTAGTGTGAACATTATATGGAAAAATTAAATAGAGATGATATGATTTTATTGAATTTTTATTATTTTATTGAAATTAATTATTTATTATTTTATTGAAATTAATTTGGTTTTTTTTTTCTTTTATTTTACAGGTAAGCAAATTTCCTTTCAAGCATCGTACCGAAATTTAAAAATAAAAATTATTGTAAGTTGTATTGTTAATTAAAAACAAATATTTTTATTGATTTAATGAGATTTTTATTTTTTACGAGTAACAAATAAAAGCGAACAAAATTCATACAGAATATTTAATTTATTTTTTTTTGAATTAAATTACAATAAACTTTTGTTTAAAAAGAAACACATTTAGGTTTTTTAATGAGATTTAAAATTTTATTATTTAAATTATTACGAGTACATTTTTACAAGTAAATAATAATAGAGAAAATTAGCCAACAGATTTGCTTGGTTTAAGTCACATACATAAAGGTTTAATTACAAAGAAACATTTCAATTCGCTAAATATTTTAAAATGATTCATGTTGTTCGCTAGCGCTTTGTTAAGAGAAGTGGACGTATAATTTTTTTCTTTCTTTGTCTATGACACATTCCTAGGTTTATTAGAATTGTAAGTAGATTCAATTGCTTTTATATTCCAAATAGCTGAAGTCACCTGAAAACAAAAACTTATTGGCTTTTTTTTGTTATCAGCAAAGATAAAAAAAAATATTTTTTGGTGCCCAACCTAAAATTCGTAATTTTAATACTTTATAAATTTTAGTTTTAAAGTATTAATTTGGCAATGCGAGTGAAGTTCTATATGCCTTATAATATGTCTTAGTTACTTATTGCTATAACGTAATGAGTTACGTAAAACATATTGAACTATTAATTTAAATATGGTCACTTTGGCCAAAATCCTTTACAGAACTCATGTATTACCCAAGTTGAGTTTTCCACATTCCAAACATTCCAAAAAGTTCTGTGACCTTGTGAAATGCTCTCGAATGTATTTTTCTGGCTTGTTCTAGAAATTTCTAGATGACGATACATCCAGCCCTTATAACGCCAAAAGCTAGGCCTTTAGATAGAGGGGGGAACCGTCTTCGTGATTGATAAGTTTTTTATTTATATCAATACAAAATATACTTTTAGAAATTAATCGAATAAATTTTATTCGATTGACGACGATGGTAATTATTACGAAAATGTTTATGATAAATGTAAAAATAATTAAATTAATTATTGTAAAACCATCAATCAAATGATGTTAAAAATGATCTTGAAAATTTTATTTAAATCATTTAATGTAGGTTTTTCTGATAATGTCCGGCATACTTTTTAATGTAGAATGTGTTATATAAGACATAAAGAAGATAATGCCACTATCTTAAATAGCTTCAAACATTTAAAAATTATTTAATTTTACATATGCATGCGAGACAATATCAAATATTGTTTTTTTTCAGCATCATCAGCCTATTATATTTAAGGCTGAGGGAAAAAACCACGCCCACCTATATTTTTTCACGTTGTTTTTATTTTTTTTTATATATGATGATATTTTTTGTGGGTTTTTTTTTGCTTTTGTCTGAGCATTCTCATGCAATATAGATTGCAGAAAGTTCCTAATTTTTACAAAATTATTAAAAAAAAACTTTTACAAAAAAAAAAAAAAAATTACAAATAATATAAAAAAATCAAAAAAATATTAACAAAAAAATTTCCAAAAAATTTTACCAAAAATTTCGAAAAAAAATTTTAAAATAAATCTTCTAAAAAATTAACAAAAAATTTCCCATAATTTTAAATAAATTTCAAAAAAAAAATTTTACAAAAATTTTGCAAAAGCCTTTTCCAAAAATTTAAAAAAAAGGTTAAAAGAAATTTCTATAAAAAAATTTTCAATAAAACTTACAAAAAATTATTTAAATAAAATTTTTACAAATTTTTCTATAAATATTTTAGAAAATATTTTTAATAATATTTTTATAAAAGATTTTTAATAAAATTTAAAAAAATTCAATAAAAATTTTCTAAAAACTTCAAAAAATTTTCTAAAATTTGAAATAATTTTTACAATTTTCCTAAAATTTTACAAAAACTTTTTCCGAAAATTTAAAAATAAGTTAAAAAATATTATCTATAAATAATTTTCAATAAAACTTACAAAAATAAAAATTTCAATAAAATTTTCTATAAAAACTTATAATATTTAAAAAAAAAAATTTTTAATAAAATTAAAAAAAAAAAATCAATAAAATTTTTACACCAAAATTCCAATAAAATTTTTAGAATTAGATATGATTTCAACCAGGCAAATTTTCTTGCGCAATCCTAATTATTGCAAAATACTATTACGTTTTGCTAACAATTTCTCTGCATTTATTCTTTCAATTTTATTAATATTTTCTTTTAAATTTATTATATTTCTTTTGGCAATTTTAATTTTGCGCACATTTTTGTTTTGATTTGTTTTTTTTTAACACTTTAACTGTTTATGTCGAGTATACTCTTCATGAATATAAAAAAATAAAAAATTTTATTCTATGAAACAACTATAATCTTTTTTTCTTGAAGCAATGCAATGCTTTTAAAAAATATAAACGCAAATATAAAATTTTAAATTAAATTTCTTTAAATTGATTTGGTTTTATATACTTTTTGTTTTCATTTCTATAATGCAAAAATTTCATCTTCGAAATCCATATTTTTTATCAATGAAATAAATTATCTTTGTATAGAACGTAAACAATTAAGATTTTCTATAAAAACTAAGAGACAACGCTTGCTTTTTTTGTTAGAATTTGTAAAATTATACAGCAAAAAAGTTTTACTCTGTTTCCGTCGAGTATACTCGTCATCCATCACTTGAAAATAAGTAAGCAGGCAGAAAACATTTTTCAAAACAAAATAAAACAGTTAAAGGGTTAATAAAATGTACTTTTTTTCTTGTGCAGCGAAGTATTTTTAGTACAATTTTGAAAAAAAAAACTATAGTTGCGTTAATAAGTACTGCAAGATTTTAAATATATAGGTATTAAATATTAAATCTAAAATCGCCCCGGGGGTTCCAATTGTCACTGCAGGAATGGCAAATGCTTTAACGCGGTTCACTCGGGGAAAATAGGGGCACCAGATGCTAGGGTTCCTAGAGCCTAAATCTGGAAGAAAAGGTCTGTTGTTTTATTACACGGGTCCTCTTCGAGGCCCGACCAGTGCCCAAAGGACTGGTACCACGGGAATTGGTAGCCCCACAGAGAGCCTATCCTCTCTGTGACCGGTTATTGGTGAGGTCCCCTTCGGGAGTACACGTGGTGGTTGTGGTTTAAGATCGATTTATGTAGGTAAGGTGCAAGGTCGATCAAGTGTGCTGTTGCACTCTCAACAGACAGAGTTTGGATAGTCTCCAAACCCCTGAGCAAGAGGTTATAATGTGGATCTAGGCTTGCCTTGGGAAGGCTTGCCATATTATATAAATTGCTATTCATTGAGACTGTATCACACACAAAAAGCGATTGGTGGCAATCGTAAAGTGTTGTTATACTACACAATGGGGGCGCTAGTCTACGCCTAAGTTTCACTCGGTGGTAAGACCACCGTGAGGTTAGGCCGACTAGGCAGGTACTCACGTTAATCTTGTTCCACAATTAAATCTAAAATATGGAAAATCTAGTAAATACCAACTATATTTTACTCCAATATACACATCTCATATGAGCTAGTTTTCGGTGTAATGTAAATGCACTATTAGTTTTTGAAAACTAGTTTCCTTACAAATTTATTATAGCAATTCGAACACGTATTGTTTCTTTTTTGTTGTTGTTAATTTTGTTGTTGTTATTTTGTTGTTGTTTAATACAAGGTTACTTTTTAATTTAAATAGTTATAACATTTTGCATAATAAAGAAAAATGTTTATGGAAACCTGCACTTTTTTGTTGTACATATATTGCAGCCATTCGTAGATATGTATGTACTTATGCCATTAAAAAAGTTTTAATTAACCAAAGCGGATAAATATATACAAGTAATTTATATAAAGTCTAAAATACATACATTCAAATAAAACAATGAACAGTTTATGTGCAGCTGCAATCATGTTTAATTTATTAAAATCTCAACAATGATTCTTGTATTTTTTGTAGATTTTAATTTTTTATATTAAAAATAATTTAGATACAACTTTTAAGAAAAAGGTCAAACTTGGAAACAAAATATCTTTTAATTTTTTTTACTTTTCAATTAAATTAATTTTATACCTGGTGCTTTTTTATACCCTTAACCACAGGTGGTAAGGGTAAGGGTATATACAAGTTTGGTATTACGCGTGTAATTTCTACAATATTCATTTCCGACCCCCATAAAGTATCTTTATTCTGGATCCTTATATATAGAGAATTTGATTAAACGATGTCCGTCTGTCCGTGTTGATGTTGAAATGTCATTTGCCAAGGGGCCAGAAGAGATACAGAAGATTTAAGCCTACTAATCTGACAGCTATACTTTCGAAAATTTTGGGATTGGAATTTAGCAAAATCAGGCGATTCTTTTCGAGGCTGCAGGCAAAAAATCACGCCCTCACGTGTTCACGTTTTTTTAATTTTTTTCGGTTTTAATGATTCTCTCTTGGCCATTATATCGTAATATAGAGTGGAGAAAGGTCCTAATTTTACCAAAAAATTTTAACAAAAAAATTTTAGGAAATAAAAAAATTAAAAAAAAAAAAAATTCAAAATAAATTAAAAAAAATATATAAAAAATTATTATTATAAAATTTTCCAAAAAATATTTCCAAAAAATTTTCAAAAAAAAATTTATTTTCAAACAAATTATTACAAAAATTTATTTTTTTAAAATAAATTTATTTAAATATAAATATTTTTGCAAAAAAATTTTTAATATTTTTACAAAAAAATTCTCAACAAAATTTACACAAAAAATTCTCAAAGACACAAAAGCTTAATATAATATATAGCATTACTATGGTGAAGGGTAAATAAAATTCGCCATAGCCGAATATAGCACTCTTTTTTTATTATTAGCAGCATGAGAACTAACGATATCGATAACTATCAAAGTGTCTGCACATTTCTGTTCAATAAGGTTTGACAAGTCATATCGTGTCATTTAACGCCAGAAAAATACTTCCAAATAATGGAAATCTGTTCACTTTGTCCATTTATCAGCTAACATAATGGGCCTAGTGAACAAGCCACTCGTGCAGTTCTCTCGATTTAAAACTATCAATAAGATAAAGGAATGTGCGTATCGAATAAGTATTGCTGCTGCAGCGGGTCTTTGTTCTTCTACTACGTGGACAATTTTACGAAGGATCTTGGCTTACGCGTATAAAATACTGCTCGTGCTGATTGGACCGAAGATAAGCATTTATAGTTAAATGGTTACGTTAGTAAGCAAATTTGCCATTTTTGTAGCGAAGTCAATCCTTAAGCCATTAAGGATGTACCATTACATCATTTTAAATTTCACTGTTTGGTGCAGTTTACACGCTGGCGGCGTAATGGATCTTTATTTAGTTAGAAATGAGCAAGGTGTTGCCTTTACGGTGAATGGCGAGCGATATCAAACTGATTTGTTACCAAAAAGAAAGATAACTATTTCTGTGTCTTGAAATGTTTATTCACTTGATTATGATTTTATCAACATAATACAACTCATAGAACCTCAGTCTTCTGCTGATTTACCTTATGTGTAGCTAATGTACTAGCTGTTGAGCAAAAATAGCTCTATTTAAATAGCTTTTATTTGTCTTACAATATTTATTTATTAAATGTTACCACGCAATTAAAAATTATATTCTACCTTAATTTATCGAGGATAGTAACGAAGACCTTCACTCGTTGATATGAAACACCCAGACTCTTTGTTGGGAATCGAACCCACAACCCCCAGGCTTATAGACTATCACATTGCCAACTAGCCTACCGGGGCACCCAAACTCTTTTTCTTTACAATCCATCAAATCTGTTTTTGATTTTTAATTTTTTTTCAGCTATACCCGTACATACCATTGACACATGTACATTTTTTCTATCTCTAATAAAATTTTAATATCAAGATTCCAAAATCACTTGTTGTTGCCTCAGAATAGTTAACATTTGCTTTTTTTTCACCCTCCATACTCGTATTGAGCTGATGACGTAAGGGTGTTTCTTTGTGTGCGTTTTATATGTATTTCTGAGGGTTAAATTGCTTGCATTTCATATCATTTCATTTTATGCACGCATTTAAGCATTCCTTTGTCCAAAAGTAGATCCTTTTGTAATCTTATTAAATCCTCTTAAAATTACATGGTGATTATGCAGTTATTTTTAGCTTTTGTTGCATTAGGGAGCAGTGTAGTGTGTGAGAAATAAGGGAGACTTGAGAACTTATAACAAACTTATCAAAATATGAGTGTAATATAATACTTTCGCATTAACCAGTTGGCCAAATTGCCCTAAACAACATTGTTTAAGACGATCGGTGTATGACAATTCTTCTCTTTGTTACTAATAGCAATAGTTGTTTTTAAAAACAACCTAAAATAAAAAGTCGTAAACAACAAATAGAATGTTGGTAAAATGGGATGCTTTTTATTAAATTTGTTTGATAACTGTATGACGTAATTTTGAATGGTAACTTCTTCCTCTTTTTGAAAAAGCCATCAATGAATTGCATTTGCTGGACGTCATATGTCTTGGAGAGTATTATATTTCCATGAACCAGTCTTTGATTTTAAGTATTACAAGGTATGATAAGAAGTAAAAATTCCAGGGTTCAGAATTTTTCATTTATGAGCATTAAATTTTCAATATTTATGATATTTTTCATAAATTAGAATTCTAAAATTTTATATTTTTTACGGTCATAAATAAACAAAAAAAATGCTCTGCCTACGATCACACATGAATGAGTTTAAATGTGTGTTTTTTTATCGATGAAAAACACAGAACCTCCGTATTAATCATATGTAATAAGTTATGAATTAGCTAAATCTCATTAATACTCTTTTACATAAATGTTTGTACATTTTTTTCATTTATGAGCGTTTTCATTTATAATCTCAATTATAATCTCATCTAATATTTAAATCTTTTAGTACCTACGACGGCAGTTGCATTTTACAAAATATGTGCATACACATACATACATACATTTATGCGAATGCTAAGTGCAAACATATTTCTACGATCTTTTCATTTATGAAAAATTAAGAAAATTGTAAATTCTCATATATGAGCACTTGCGTGAAAAGCAAAATATTTTCTCATTTATTCACTTTTGAATAGAAAGAAAAAAAAAAATAAATCTTCTCTCATAAATCAACAAAAACAAAATATTTTCTAGTCTCTCACACATGTATGAAAAGAAGCAGAAAAAAGTAAAATGTACATACTCACACATGATTGAGTAGAGAGTGAGCAATTCGGTACTCTGAAAAAAACTTTACAAAGCATAAGAAAACACACTCTTTTGGATGTAAATTTTCTATTTTTCAACATAGAAATTATTTTTTGCCATTAATACAAAGAGAGTTACTTTGTAGAGACTGCAGACTTTTTCAAGCTGAGATTGCGGTGATAAAAGAGACAGCAGAACGGTTAAGAGAGATAATGGGATTTTAGTCACGTTCTTGAGCATGGAAACAGCCCTCGGTCGTCGGAAGTTACTAAATTAAATGTGAGGATCTTTTGTGCTTAGGGGAGCACTAGCACCTCTAGTTTTGGTACAACCACGTGTTCCACTGCTGTTAGAAAGCTGAATATGCTTGTGTTGTGTTGCAGGCTCAAAATTCGGTGCAGTACTGAAGTGGAATCGAAAAAACTATGGCTGTAAGTTTCCCTGGTAATTGTAGCCTCGGTTTAACATAATGAGCACTGCCTCTCTTGATTACCATAAGCAACGTCACAATAATGGAGTCAGTTTTATTAGGCGAGTATCTATCAGAGGACGCTTCATGTTATCACAATTGAGCTATAGGTCTTAGTGTATAGTATAGACATTTTCCACCTACACCAAACCTAACCTAGCCTTCCTTACCTGCCAAATTTACTATCTTTGTTTCTATAAGGGTGGCTTTACTTGGTAAAATCGAGAATTTTGATGCAAAATTGAAATTAATGCCTGAGACATCACTCAGTTTATGTATTTAAACACTAGAAACTATATCGTTGATTTTACCAATAATGACTGTCTTAACTGAATTTCCCGAAGCAGGTTTATCACTTGTTAAAGAAAATCTAAATCTTAACGAATGATAGAGATGTGTCACGAACTTGGTCGAATTTACGTTGGCTAGCCTTTCAAGATGAAGTGTTTGAAGACACCCGAATAGAAAAAGTTACCTCAACTAATCAGATGCTACGAAAAAAATGGCGGCTAGAAGAATGTAATTTTTGCAAACAACACAATAAATAAGCCACGTTGCAATTGTGGCACTACTCTGTGATGAAGAAAATCACTACAATATTAGGAGAAAATTTCAAGGACAAAATCACTATAAATATTATTTAAAAATACAAATGGTTTTTCACTTCTAAAAAAATAAATAAAATTTGTTTTTTTTTCTTCTTTTTTTCATTATGCTAAGGGATGTTAAACACCCACAACAACTGTATATTTAATATTCCCCCATAATGTTGTTAGTCATACTAGTACTCGTACTTTTGAAAAAAATGATGACTCATTTTGATATGTATGTGGAGAGTTTAATGATGACTGTGGGTTGTTTAAATTTATTTAAAAATTCCTTTGTTCCTTTTTAAATTGTGGGTGGTTTCTTCTTCAATGCATAACATTGTTTTGTTTTATTCGCCCTTCTTGTCCTCGTTTTTAAGATCTTTAAGGATAATTTTTTAGCATTTGTATTTATTAATATTTAAATTTATACAAAATCTCTTCTTGATTTGTCAAGTTTGAAGTTCAAAATCATATGCAAATTGATATTGAGTTGGCAGTCGAATGAAGTAAAAGGGTGTGAAATGGATTGTAGAGTTAATTAACAAATACATATATATTTTGCATATTTAATTTTGATTTGTCTACTTTTTAAAACAGGTGAAAAGGGTAAAAAATCATGTGTGTGGAAGATAAATACGTCGAGTTAAATATGTTTTTGAAAAAAATATAGCATGCGATAAAAAAGTTTTCCCATATATTTAGTACGTATTCTGCATAGATTTTCGGACTTTTTTAATAAATATTGTTACTGTTACCATTCCCTTCGACCTCAGGGAATCAAACCTGCAGGAATAGATCGCACAACAAACTGTGTTCACACTTTTTTCAAAAGTATTTGTGAAAATTTTTATAACATTTTGAAAATGTGACTTAGTGAATATTTGTAGTATATGAGTTCTCTGATGGAAATAGCCACTATGTCCAAATCCATTCATCTCAGGGAATCAAACCTGGTGGAATAGGAAGACCATAGATAGTGCTAACAAACTGTGTTCACACTTTTTTTTAAAGTATTTGTGAACATATTTATAACATTTTGAAAATGTAACTATGTATATATCTATATCTATCTATATATATATATATATATATATATATATATATATAACGCACAAAATGTGTTTGTTTGTATGTTTGTTTTTAGGAAAGCTATAGCTGCCTACACCAATGAACCGATCTTTCTGAAATTTTCAGAAAGACGTGGGTGTGGCATCTCCCATACAAAGTAAATATTTATCATCGTGTTTCTTGGTAACAGTAATAGGTAGCACCTTGAAATATTGCACCAGTAACCTCGATATTAACGTACATAGTTTAGAGAAAGATGGACTGGATTGACATAGCGGGAGTGGTACCTCCTACAAAAAGTGAAAAATTATTATCCTGTATCTAGAGAACTACACTAGGTAGCGCCTTGGAATTTTGCACTAATAACCGCGATATTAACGTACATAGTTTAGCTAAATACAGACTGGATTGGAATAGCGGGAGTGGTACCTCCCATACAAAGTGAAAAATTATTATTCTGTATCTAGAGAGCTGCACTAGGTAGCGCCTTGGAATTTTGCACCAATAACCGCCATATTAACGTACATAGTTTAGTTAAACACAGACTGAATTGAAATAGTGGGCATGGTACCTCCCATACAAAGTGAAAAATTATTATCCTGTATCTAGAGAACTACACTAGGTAGCGCCTTGGAATTTTGCACCAATAACCGCCATATTAACGTACATAGTTTAGTTAAACACAGACTGAATTGAAATAGTGGGCATGGTACCTCCCATACAAAGTGAAAAATTATTATCCTGTATCTAGAGAACTACACTAGGTAGCGCCTTGGAATTTTGCACCAATAACCGCCATATTAACGTACATAGTTTAGTTAAACACAGACTGAATTGAAATAGTGGGCATGGTACCTCCCATACAAAGTGAAAAATTATTATCCTGTATCTAGAGAACTACACTAGGTAGCGCCTTGGAATTTTGCACCAATAACCGCCATATTAACGTACATAATTTAGTTAAACATAGACTGAATTGAAATAGTGGGCGTGGTACCTCGCATACAAAGTGAAAAATTATCGTGTTCCTGGCGAACTACAATAGAGAGCGCCGTGAAACTTTGCAAGAGAAACCTTCGTGCTAAATCGCATAGTCTGCCAAAATAAAGAATGAATTGGGACGACGGGCGTGGTACCTCCCATACAAAGTGAAAAATTATTATTGTGTACATAGAGAACTATAATAGGTATGGTCTTCAAAGTGGGTACAAGTAAACCCTATACCCACGCGTATACTCTAGAAAAACATAGGCTGAATTGGGACAGTGAGCGTGCTACCCCCCATACAAAGTAAAAATTATTATCCTGTATTTAGAGAACTGCAATAGGTAGCGCCTTGGATGGGAACATTTTTGACGTGAGAATAGCGTGTGTTTTCGCGTTAAAGGTTGGTCATACTTTTCTTCCCAGTGTTTTTATTGTTTTTTTTTTTTGGATGGGTGTAGCGAAGCGCACCGGTGATAGCTAGTAATATATAAAAATAAAAAATCCTTAAAAAATTAGGAAAAAAAACACTCAAGTGGGAGTCGGACTCAAACCCATATATATACACAAACCAACAATATACACATAACTGACAAAAAATAAAAAAAATTATTTTTTCACATCTTGTATGGGCCACCCTTTTAATTTTATGTTTTTATTACCTTCCGTCAACATTTTAGGGGTCTACCTACTGCGGTTTAAGAGATACAGCAGTGTGATAGACGAACACCGGAGTAATCTTAACACAAGGTCCCTTTAACAATGCAGAGACAAAACTAGAAGAAGTCAAAATATTACATTTTAAATAAGTCTACGTTTTTAAATTAATAACTTTAATGCCCATCAAAATGCAATCTTTCATTCCACATCTATGCATTATTTTTTTAGAAGTTCCTATTTATCTTCAACTTCAAATTAAAGTTAAGTACAGTCTGGAAGGTTAACAAGATACCGCGTTCCATGTAAAACATATTTCACAAATATATCGTAGTTCTTGCAAACATATCTTTGCGAGACACTACGAAAACATTGAATCACAAGCGGTCAAGGTACTTTAGCAACCTACTTTAATATATAAAAGTGAACTTAAAAATACCTCAGCAATATGATGATATATTTCCTAGGAAGCAAAAGACAAAGAAAGAAAAATTGTTAAGGTTTCTGCGCAGCCTAAATATACATGGCACTAATTTTTTTTATAGATTTATCTTATGTACGGAAATAAATTAGCGAACATACTCCGATCTTGCGTGCACAACGCGAACATATATCATGTCATACGTAAGCAGCTTCGTAAGCGATCAGACAAACCTGCATACGGCGAATCAGTATTTTTTGCTGGGTCTCCAAATAGTTTTTTACTACAGTGTTACTGTTATTATTTAAACATTAATTTCAAAATTATGGCCTGTTTACCCTGTATATATATATTTTTTTAGTTACTTAGACACTCCCAAATAGTGACAAATTACCATAGTTTCCTGTGTCATATTTTTGTCCCTTATTTTCATATTTTTTGCTTTTGCTTTTAAACCAAAACTGAACTAAGGTTAAGTCACAAAAGAAAAACCAAAATGAAGCAACACTTAACATCATGCGCTTGTGTGAACCGCGTGTGGGTATTGACACATGGAAAAAAGCTTCAGGCTTAAAAAGATTGTGTATATTTCAGCTGAAATGTTTGATATCCAAAAATATAATTGGCAAAAACGGAAACATTAAAATTTAAATTGTGAAAAAATATTAAATTCTGTCTTATGTTAACAAAAAAAATAAAAAAAAATAAAACAAAAAACATGTGTTGAACCGTTTTAATATTGTTTTCCGTATAATTTTTTTCAAACATGGATGCAAAATTATTTTTTTTTATAAGTGATTATAATTTTAAAGCAGTAATGATAAGTTCTTAAGTTATAATGTATAAGTCTTAACACATTGCCCATACTGACGTACTGTTTATGAGTAGTTGTTAGTTTCTATGCAGCGTGTACCGTTTTTGGCACACGGCAACAAGTTTAATAATTTGTATAAATAATGATTTGTTCTTTTTTTTTTTGCGAGTATAAACATAATTAAACATAAGATTTTCATACTTATAAATATAAACATACTTATAATCTTAGCGATTGCTTTTACGAAAACTGGCTGATAGCCTGTGTAGCTAATTATCTTAAATTTTTACTTAATCTAATAAATAATTCTGGATCTTAAATAAAGAAATAAAAATAATAATAAATAAATCAGACAAGTGCGAGTTAGTCTCACACATGTAGGGTTCCGTACTATGTTTAGTACGACTTTGAAAATTCAAGTTGTTGATTTTTCAATGTCTTATGGTGCACCGTTTATTTTTAAAATCAAATCAAAATTGCGTCGCTATTGGAACACCCTTTAAATTTTAGGAATTGTTGTTATAACGGCCATGGTAATACACTTTCTATGAAAATATCAGGCACCTACCTATTGCGGTTAAAAAATAAGGTAATGTACATGAAAAACATGTCACTCATGGAACACCCTTTAGTAATTAGTAATTGTTACAGCGGTCGAAGTACAACATCTACTGTAAACAATTCAAGAGCCTACCTACTACAGTTCAAAAAATAAGGCATTTTTAATAAAAATCATGTCTCTGTCGGAACACCCTTTAATTTTGGTATTTGTTATAACGGCCATGGAAATTCTCTTTCCATTAATATATCAAGAGTCTACCTATTACGACTAAAAAAATAAGTCACTATACGTGAAAAACATGTCATTGTCGGAACACCCTTTAATTTTTAGTAATTGTCATATCGGCCGTGGCAGCATATTTTCTGTACAAATTTTTAAGAGTCTACCTATTACGGTTCAAGAAATAAGGCGTTAGACATGAGAATCACGTCACTGTCGGAACACCCTTTAATTTTTATTATTTGTTATAGTGGCCATAGAAATAAACTTCCTGTAAAAACGTCAAGAATCTACTTATTATCGTTCAAAACTTAGGCCATATACACGCAAAGCACGTCACTCTCGGAACACCCTTTACTTTTAAGGTTTAATTTTATATACTTGTTTAGAAAGCGAACATAGAGTTAATTACTGTCTGCAAATTTTAAGTGGTTGCCTCCTATAGCTCAAGAAATAAAGATATAAAGGCAAATAACACGTCACTTTCGGAACACCCTATAAGTTTTAGTATTTGTTGCTATAGTGGCCACAGTTATACACCTTTTGGGAAAATTTCAAGAGTCTACCTATTACGGTTAAAGAGATAAAAGGCGCTGATAGACAGACAGACACACATTGTAGCAAAACAATAGGGTTTCGTTTTTACTCTTTGGGTACGGACCCCTAAAAACATCTAAAAACATCCTGGAATTTGAATGGATTTTAGAGTGTACCAAAAACCGGTACATGTTTCAGAGAACTTTGAAAAAGCAGAGAAAAAAACTGTAAATGATTTTTTAATATGGCACCATTATTGCTGTAAGGCTTATAATTTTTAAAATAATTTTTAAAATAAAAAATAAAAAAATTAAAATTCATAAGCGAACCTATCCTGACTAACACCATATAAAAAATACTATCAGTTATAAAACAGGAAAGATGCTTCAAAACACAAGAGAAAACATACTGCGAGACGAAAAGGCACTCTACGCGTCGTATACGAAGAATCTCTAGAACGCCATTCTCCCCTGCATCTACAGTTTGTCGACTTCAAGAAAGCCTTTGATTGATCGTCACGGACTGCCGTATGAAAAACATTGAGAGGAAGAGGTGTACCGCAGGAAATAATTCGAATAACTAGAGCTATATACGAAGATGCAGAACTGTCCGTTCTGGACAAAGGGGTCATCAGTCAACATTCAACACCAACGCAAGAGTTAAGCAGGGATGCCAACTTTTATCGTGCTCGATGACATAATGAGTGAAGTCTGTTCGAGGAGAAGATGGGAGGAGTCTTTCAAGCCAACTCGAGGATTTTGATTATGCGGATGATATCTGTCTACTCTTGGACTAAGTTACATTTTCAAAATGTTCACAAATACTTTTGGAAAAAAGTGTGTACACAGTTTGTTAGTACGATCTATTGTCTTCCTATTCCACCACTTTTGGAAATATATGTGAACACAGTTTGTTAGTATAATCTATTGTCTTTCTATGCCATCAAGTTGAATTCCCTGAGATGGAAGTGTTCGAAGGCATATTTCTTAAAAAAATCCGAAAATCTGTGCAGAATACGTACTAAATGTATGGGAAAACTTTTTATCGCATGATATATTTTTTCAAAAACATATTTAACGTATTTATCTTCACATACATTTTTTGGAGGTCGTCTGGTATCCATATTTCGTTGGCGTATGCTGCCCCACCGTAGATTAATTTATTTATTACAAAGACTTGTGGAAAGAAAAAACAAGGGAAGCTAGCTTCCTTGTATTTATTCCAGTTGACCCTGTAAGCTCCCTTGTTTTATTTTTATTGTAAATATTATTTTCTTCGTTATATTTTCATTATAACGTCATTAAATCTTCTACCCTTCATAACACGAGTATTTGAACATTTTTCACGTGTCATTTACATTTGATTGGGGTAATGAAATTTGGAGAGGAGGAGGAGGAAGAGGAGAAAAAGGAAGGAAATTTGAAATAAAAACAATACGTGATATTTTGTTTAAATTTAAATAATTATTGCTATTTAAACAAATTTCAACTTACATAAGTACAATTATTATTGTACAGAAATCAAGTCTTTGATATTATCATGGCTTTTTTTTGTTATTAATACGATGTTATCATCTTTAAACAATATGACACTTATTTGATTTATTTTGACAACAAAACTGGTGAAAGTAATAAGTGCAAACAAAAAAAAAAAAAAAAAACACTTCAATCAAAAATATCACAAAGAAAGCGCAAAATAATTTCATAAGAGCTTAAACAAAGAGTTTAATCATTAAACAGGGCTTCGCAGTAACAACATTTCTTTTTATTAGATTTCACATGGCATCATCAATGCTTTTGTTGTGTTGCCTCTATGTCGTGGATATTGTCATATTGTGATACAGTTAGATGACGGTGCCTATTAACTAAATATTTGTTGCTTTAAAAAACCTTTTTGTTAAAAAAAAACTTAAAAATAAATTGCAAAAAAAAAGGTTTAATGAAACGAACTACAACTGCTCAGACTGTAACAATATACACAGGGCAACAGTAATTCTGCGGCATGGGATTTACTGATCTAGTTTTAAATCTATAAATTACATTTAAGCACGTCTGATGCTGAATTAAGCTATATTTGGGTTAAAGTCAGCTTACCCTATTTCCATTTCGAGTTTCAGTTTGCTAAGCGACCGCTAGTATGGTTTCCGTCGAGGTCGCTCTATAGGTGACATTTTTATAACATTTTGAAAATTTGACTTAGTTTTCACATTTTCAAAATGTTATAAAAATGTTCACAAATACTTTTGGAAAAAAGTGTGCACACAGTTTGTTAATATGATTATTTTCCTATTCCACCAAGTTTGATTCCCTGAGATGGAAGGTTTTGGAAACAGTAATCATATTTCTTAAAAAAAGTTCGAAAATCTGTGCAGAATGCGTACTAAATGTATGGGAAAACTTTTTTATCGCATGCTATATTCACACACATTAAATCTGGTCTAAATTAGAATACAACTGTCATGTATAGACCGGCTCCCCAAAGTCTATTTTGAGCTACTCGACCAATTGCAAGAGAGGGCGATAATAGTAGGGCGATAATGGTTTTGTTGAAGCAATTAATGCAATTAATGCAATGTGTGTTTCATTGTTTTACCACAATGGAATGTGAACTAAAATCAGGGAACCTATTCCCTATACCAGTAAATTGTATCTTCAAATATTACAGTGTTCACATCTTAAACCTAAATTATCTATATGCATACCTATATAATATAAATAGTAACTCATTTTCTATCTGTCTTTCTTTTTTGTGTTCGTATCACGTAAAAACTACTGGTTGAATTATAACAAAATTTTGTGAGGAGGTACCTTAGCATCCTGATTCCAATATAGGATACTTTTTTCCACAAAAATATCTCATTTCCAAGAGAAAATGGAGAAAAAGCAGTGAAAGTACGCCGATTTTTTTACTACCGATTTAAAGGTACTGTATACTTCAAGGCATCTTTTATTTTAAATCGGTATATTTTAAGCAATGTTGCGCAACAGATGGCACTATTTTAAAATAATGAGTCACTCATTACCTGTCTGTCTTTTACAATAAAACTGGAGTGGCCTACACTCAACTTTACCATACCAAATGGTAACAGATATTTGTATGGATATATTACATAAAGAATATAAGTTCAAAGTATATTCGAGTCGAAAAATTTATTATTTTCGGTTTGGGGTGTTAGGTAATCTACCCCTTGCCCCTTCCCGATTATGCTCAAAATTTTTACAGCTCTTCATCTCCAAAACCCAAAGGTACATACTAAATTTCGTTTTAATATGTCTTACGGTATGACCTGTAGAGCGTTCACAAAATTTGGGGGTAAGGAAACTACCCCTTGCCCCCTCCCGATTATGCCCAAAAACTATACAGCTCTTCATCTCCATATACCAAAGGCACACACTAAATTTCGTTTTGATATATCAAACGGTATGACCTGTACAAACTCCACAAAAATAGTGTCAGGACGTACACAACGTGTGTGGGCTCAGCTAGTACTTACGGGAATTTCACACTATAATACAAGTATTAATACTTTTGAAAAAAACTAAACTCTGATCTAATTCTTGTTTGAAGTTTTTCAAAAAACAATAACAACTCATCATGTCAGGTTTTCATTTTCCGCAAAAGTATTAATACTTGTATTATAGTGTAGAATTCCCTTTAATAAGATCCAACCAGTGCTGGCAAACATTTTTTTCTTTTTAGTCAAATATAGCCACGGTCTTTTCGGATGTTGTCATCCGATGGCACGTCTAGACATTTGTGGATGTTCAAGTTTTTAACATACTAGGGAGCGGCTGTAATAATTCTCAAAATTTTATTTTAAAATTTTTCCAATTTTCCAGCTGTGGCAGTGCTCCCTAATAATCCTTTATGCCCTATGAAAAGAGCTGAATAATATTTTCTTTTCTGTGCTCTCTATTTTTCTTTTTCCGTAAAGTCGAAAAAAGTCATGAATAGTTGCCAAAAAGTCATGAATAGTTGCAAGGTAAAAAAGTCATCGTGTTAAAGCACCTCAATATAAATACGTCCTTATTCAATATAAAATAGATTAAACATAATGTTAAGCAAACAAAATATTCCATATTGCAACTAAATTTTAAAACTGACTCATCGTTTTCACATTTCCACATAATGTACTTCTTGTCTGTTGATTTTTATTTCCAATTGTTTTTTAAGGGGAGAATAAAATTTATTAGCACCAACTCATAAATGATTTTATGTTCTTTATTTCCTGAATGTATATGAAGTAGAGGGTGTCCAACTGTTTTGCAATATTTCAATATGGGGTAGCAATTTGTTTCATTTCCTTTGTTTTTTTTTCGTAAATATAATTTCGAACTTGATGTTTTATTTAATATATTATTTATATTTAAATCCCATTAGTGCCATTAAGAAGAATTTTGCAAATTCCTATTTTTTCATTAAGAATATGTGTATGTGAAAATGTTATTTTTTTGTAAATAAAACCACGCTATTTCGAAAAAGTTTGGATTTTTCCGAAAATGTTCGTTTCCCATAATACATCTAAGAAGTCGTGGTTCGTCCACCCCTGTTCTTGGTGAATGAAAAAGAAGAGAGTAAATTTCAAAACTGTGTACATTGTACTTTTTTGTTAAGCAGTAGACTTTAGGCTATTGCAATGTACTGGATGCGTATATTTCAGGCTCCCACTCTACTCAATGTATCTACGTATGTACAGCTGTGGTCAAAAAAATAGCACCAAGCCTAAGAAAATATGTCTCCGATACATATTTTCCTATAGGTTAAATATATTATATATTCAAAATTTGTCACAAGACGTTTAGGAAACTGTATAACTACATAAAATAATAAATTTTACTTTTACTATTTTATTTTAAAATTTTTACTTCATATAAAAAAACTTGAAAAACAATCAGTCAAAAAAATAGCACTTCACTTCAATTTGTACTAATATTAAAAACTAAATTAAGAACAAATTAAAAAGAATTATAAAGGACGCATTTATTACGTTGAGCATGATTTGTATATTCCAATTAATACCTTCTTGTATGTCCTTTATTTGTAGTAATGTCTGCACAACGTTTTGGCATCGAATTTACAAGATTATGGCATCTTTCCTTTGGAATTTTATTACAGATTTGCTAAACAGCTGTCCAAGGCGCTTCGTTGTTAGTTGGTTGTATTTGAGACTATGTTTTTTTATATCTCGTCTAGGCTCTGAGCGGGCCATTCCATCACATTGACTTTATTGTCCCGAAACCACTTTGTCGCAAGCTTGCTTATGTGCTTCAGATCATTATCTTGCTGGAAGACCCACAACAATGGAATTTCTTCCTTAAGGGAACATTACTTCCTCGAGTATACCAACATAAATGTTCTTATTGTGGTTTTGTGGGTGCTACACCATAGTAAGAAAAACTACCACATACCATTACGCTAGATCCACCGTGTTTTATGATTTTAGTTTTGGGTGGAATTCTGCGTTTGGTTTGAATTCTGTCTTTCAGGGTCTTCTTACGTAGGAATGTGATTCCATGCTTCTAAATAATACAATTCTGGACTCATCTACCACTTATTTTTCCGTTGGAATGAGAAACTACAGTTTGTCATTGGTGCTATTATTTTGACCGGCACTGTATATCTGTAAAGTTACCATCAAGCAATTTATGGTGTTAAGGTGTATCAGGCAGAAGAATAAGCGTCACACCTGATATTTTGCACTACGGTGAAGGTTACGGGTTATACCAAGTAATTAACGAGTGATTTTTTAAGAGCTTGAGAACTTTTTTTTTAAAAAAAACGCATAAAATTTGCAAAATCTCATCGGTTCTTTATTTGAAACGTTAGATTGGTCCATGACATTTACTTTTTGAAGATAATTTCATTTAAATGTTGACCGCGGCTGCGTCTTAGGTGGTCCATTCGGAAAGTCCAATTTTGGGCAACTTTTTCGAGCATTTCGGCAGGAATAGCCCGAATTTCTTCGGAAATGTTGTCTTCCAAAGCTGGAATAGTTGCTGGCTTATTTCTGTAGACTTTAGACTTGACGTAGCCCCACAAAAAATAGTCTAAAGGCGTCAAATCGCATGATCTTGGTGGCCAACTTACCGGTCCATTTCTTGAGATGAATTGTTCTCCGAAGTTTTCCCTCAAAATGGCCATAGAATCGCGAGCTGTGTGGCATGTAGCGCCATCTTGTTGAAACCACATGTCAACCAAGTTCAGTTGTTCCATTTTTGGCAACAAAAAGTTTGTTAGCATCGAACGATAGCGATCGCCATTCACCGTAACGTTGCGTCCAACAGCATCTTTGAAAAAATACGGTCCAATGATTCCACCAGCGTACAAACCACACCAAACAGTGCATTTTTCGGGATGCATGGGCAGTTCTTGAACGGCTTCTGGTTGCTCTTCACTCCAAATGCGGCAATTTTGCTTATTTACGTAGCCATTCAACCAGAAATGAGCCTCATCGCTGAACAAAATTTGTCACATTTGAACATTTCGAACCGAACACTGATTTTGGTAATAAAATTCAATGATTTGCAAGCGTTGCTCGTTAGTAAGTCTATTCATGATGAAATGTCAAAGCATACTGAGCATCTTTCTCTTTGGCACCATGTCTGAAATCTCACGTGATCTGTCAAATACTAATGCATGAAAATCCTAACCTCAAAAAAATCACCCATTACTAGTACATATATCATATTTTAGGCAGAAAAAGTAGCAATAAAGCAATGGTGCTGCAATTCATCATTAGCAGGCGTATGAATGTACTCCTGAAATTCGTATTATCCTCTGATTCGTTGTTTTAATTTTGAAGTTTAAAATGTAGACAAATGTTTACATCTATACAAATTGCTGCAATAAAAATTGCACAATATAAACACAAATGCTATATTAAAGAAGAAATGAGAAAGACTGCAGCGACCAAAGTTGCATAATGTAATTCGCCACATGGTCATCTCAATGATCTCAAGTTGAAGATAATTAAGTCGAGTTTAATACGTTTTTGCAAAAATATAGCATGCGTTAAAAAAGTATTCCCATATATTTAGTACGTATTTTTTCAGAAATACGGTTATTGTTTCCAAACCCCTCCATTTCAGCGAATAAAACCTGTTAGAATAGAAAGACGACAGATTATACAAACAAACTGGAGTCAAATAGTGTACAAATTGAATTTGTTAAAATATTTATATTTATTTTAAAAATGTGATTAAATGAAAATTTCTAGTATATGAACATTCCTGGGAAAATACCGACTGTATCCCTAGCCATCTTAGGGAATCAAACCTTACAAACTGGGGTCACATATATTGTCCAAATTAAATTTGGTAAAATTCTAACAATATTTTAAAAATGTGACTTGGAGAAAATTTCTAGTTTATGAGTTATTTGAGGGAAATAAGTGAGTGAAGATAAATATGTCGAGCTAATTATGTTTCGACGTAACGACTTACGTAATTAAATATTTATAAATACGTTTTTAGTTTTTGTGACATATTTGCAAATATGTTTTCGTATTTGGGACATATTTGTAAATATCTTTTCATATTTGTGACATATTTGTAAATTTTAAATATCTTTGAAATATTCTCACATATAAGTGGTGTTCGTCTGATGGATTTTTGGATATTGTGGACAAACTAAGATAGATTACGGGATGGGATATACTTCATCTTAAAGCTAATGAATCACAGATTTGTAATCCATTTAGACATTTCAAGGAAAATGATTTGGATATCCAAAAAATTCCTTAAAATTATTCTCACATGTAAGTGGTGTTTCCCTCAGGGATTTTTGCAAATTGTAGACAAACTAAGATAGATTACGGGATGGGATATACTTCATCTTAAAGCTAATGAATCACAGATTTGTAATCCATTTAGACATTTCAAGGAAAATGATTTGGATATCCAAAAAATTCCTTAAAATTATTCTCACATGTAAGTGGTGTTTCCCTGAGGGATTTTTGCAAATTGTAGACAAACTAAGATAGATTACGGGATGGGACATACACTATTTTAAAGCTAATGAATCACAGATTTGTAATCCATTTAGACATTTTAATCTATCTTAGTTTGTCCACAATTTCCAAAAATCCATCAGACGAACACCACGTATATGTGAGAATATTTCAAAGATATTTAAAATTTACAAATATGTCACAAATATGAAAAGATATTTACAAATATGTCCCAAATACGAAAACATATTTGCAAATATGTCACAAATACTAAAAACGTATTTATAAATATGTAATTACGTAAGTCGTTACGTCGAAACATATTTAGCTCGACATATTTATCTTCACTCACTTGAGGGAAATAACCAATGTGTGGAAATAGTAACCGTATTAAAAAAAATTGTAAAAATTGTAAAAAAGCTACAATTCATTGCAAAATGTGTTCTTAATGTATAGGAAAACTTTTTATCGCATGCTATATTTTTTCAAAAACATATTTACCTCTACGTAATTATCTTATGGCAAATATTTAACTTGTTTCCTGCATATGTATATTATAAACATATGAGCCAATGATTTTGAAAGTGGTCTAAGTCAAAAATTTAAAAAATCTATTTTATCAGCTATTTTATATCACATCCTAATAAAATATAATAATGTGAAGTAATTCGCGGTATGCCACAAAAATTAAGTTGATAAATTGAGTTTATTTCTTGGTTTGTAAACAAAATACAGTTACTGTAAATTTTAAAAGTGTTATAAGTTAGTCTGTTTGCAAAGCTTGACAAAATAACTATTAGTAATTTTGTCATGTCTTCAGAGAGCGGTACAGTTATGATCAGGTAATTCTGTTAATGTAAAAGTGCACTATTTATAGTTAATTGTAGACATTATACGGCGAAAAAGTATAATAGAAAATAGTATAATATAAAATGGCTCAAAAAGATTTCATTTCGACAAAACAACTGGGAGAATCAATGACTAATAGAAAGAGAAACACCAATGGAAAAGCTGTGTCTTGGCTAATAATACAATGGATCAGATTTCTAAAAAATACTCCATATAAGATGTTTTAAAAAACTACTTCGGATGACCATGTGTTAGACCTTTTTCCTAAAAGAGGAAGGCTAAAAATATAATAAAATATAATAACCATTAGACCAATAACAGAAGAAAAACTTACAGATATGATGGATGGATGAAGGGGAAGCCCCTATATCCCACTAATTTTCACAAACACTTTATTTCCCTAAATACTAAGAAATAAATTCCTTAGTTACAATGTAATGAGTTTGAATAAAATGTTAATTTCTAATAAAATTTATCCTTGATAGTTTAATTCACTCATACAGTCATGCAGTTAATTTTGAAAATGGTATAAGTCATTTCAACCTCTTAAAACAACATTTCCTTTTGAAAATGGTTATAAATTTCATATTAAATACTTATATGTTTGCACTATTTAATTGTCAAAATATTTTATTCCATAATACAAAAATATTTTTTAATCCTTAAAAAAATTAAAAATCTTAATATCTCGAAACAAGAAATATATGACTTATAACACTTTCATAATCAAGGGCTCATATTATCTTACAAAAATAAGCTTTCAAGTGCCCTTGTTCTAAGTAGTAAAGTAAAGCAATTAAATATTGTACTGGTTCGCGAAAGCCCCAAAGTACAGCATAAAAGTGTTTACTGCTTTAGAGGGTCTGCTTTAGTGCTTACAGGAAGTAAGAACTTTGTTCTTCTCTTTTTACCGTTCTAGGAAAAAAAAAATGTTAAAATTAAGTATAATAAGTTGCTGTATTGTATGCTAAATATATAATAAATTCAAATTCCAAAAAATATTTTGCTAGTTATTATCCACTGTGATAGATGAACACCTGTTATGGCCCTAAGATACACGTACTGTACTTAAAGACGAAAACACTGCGGTATAGGATCAGGGTTTTGTGAGTTTCCTTAGCAAAGTGACATATAGGGAAGAGCTAAGGCGGAAAAGGTTGTAAGATTTATTTTAAACAATGTTATAGACGCCAGCAATAACAACATAGACACCCACCAGGTACTGTCAAATTCGATTCGCCCTAATCTAATGTCATATTAATTCTGAAGTTGTTTCCCCATTGTGTTTACTCCTTCCTTATGTAATATTTTTTGTATTTTTTATTTTATTTTTTTATATGAAAAGTATAAAGTTTTTAAGTGTGAATACAAACAAGAAAGGAGAACGACGTTCATTTTACATCTTGTTGTAGTGCCGTACAAGTTGTAGTTTTAGTACTACAGACCTAATTGTTTTATGCAAAACTTTTTTTTTTTTGATTATAAATGCACAGACAATTTTTGAAACAATGAACTGAAATGCAAGTTTTAAAATGTTCGTTTAGTTGCAAATACATAAATAAACGACATGATATTCGTGCTGTGGTACGGATATAGAATGTGGCAACAAACGTTGATTTTTGTCTAAATGCAACGAAGCATCAGTCAATGTTGCCATGAATATTTTATATGTATATTAAAGAGATAACTACAGATGCTGCTGTGGAAATGATGAAGTTATTGTAAGTACGAGGTGTGGTTGAGAAATAACACGGAATTTTAATTTTTTTCTTAAATCTTTTTTAAATTACACTTGTATGGATTTTTTTTTCAAGATCGAAAGCATTTGTGTAATTCACAGACAGCTCTCCTTAGTTGCTTAAAATGTTATCCCTTTTTTAACGTTAAAAATCAGAGTTCATTCATGTATGAATTTGTACATTTTTTTTAGCTGCATCTTCTCATACTTGTGCGAGAGTTTACAAAATATTTTTTGTTTTACTTTTTCCCTTTCTGTTCAAAAGTGAATAAATGAGAAAAAATTTTTTTGTTCACGCAAGTGTTCATATTTGAGTATTAACAATTTTGATAACTTTACATAAATGAAAAGATCGTAGAAAAGTGTGCGCTAAGCATTCGCATTCATAAATGTATACACATACTTTGTAATGGGAATCTGCCGGCGTATGCAGTAACAAAGTGTGTTCTTTATTTCTTTTTTATATTTGTTTCTTCTTATATGTTCATTTTTGAGAAATTTTATACATGTTCAACGTTCATAAATGAACATGTACATTTATGAAAAAGAGAAGAAGCTAATTCATCACTCTTCATGTACATATGTAATTTCCAAAAAAACAAACAGGTACACGCATTCATGAAAGAACATAGGCACACAATTTTTCGTTGTTCGTTTATGAGCGTGAAAAATAAATATACAAGTTTAGATTTCTTATTTATATATTTGTCATAAATAAGAAATCTGAACATGAATCTTGATTTTTTAATGTTCATAAATGAAAAAATCTGAACCCTGCTAAAAACCCATATTATTTAGTATTTATTTAGCTTAATAATTAAATAAAATAGAGGGAATATTTCTTAGTAAATTCGGAAATCTTAAACATAGGCTGACTACAAAAAATCTACTTGTCTGCCTCTGTGGTGCAATGTATCTCAGTTAGTTTAAGGATTTCCTGTCGCATTAAAAATAATGAGCTTCAGTTTTGTTGAGAAAGATTTAGTTTTTTTAACCTTGGAGGTTTCTCTCAAATGTTTCCGTGCCGATTTCATTTATTCGTAATCTTCATGACAATAACTATTTTGTTCGATTTTGCTTTGAAAGTAATCCACACCAAATTATAAGACTCTTGCTATTATAGTGCTTCAGTTATGGTGTATGTAAATATTTTCTTTATATAGAGGTATCCATCCCTCGATAGAATTCTATAATTTATATATTTTCACTACATTTTCTTTATTTTTTTCTTGGAAATAAGATATTTTTGATGAAAAAAAAAAACTATCCTATATTTGAACCGAGATACTAAGGTACCTCCTCACAAAACTTTTTTAAATTTTATCCAGTAGTTTTTACGTGATGCGAACACATACAGACAGGCAAAAATTCTAAAAATGTATGTTTTCTATTCCATTTCCATTACTATCTGCAACAACAACAAATTATTAAAAAAAAAAATATTTCATGTACAGAAATAGTTCTTTTACAGTTATAATATATGTATAGATGGTCTTATCTTTTAGAAATATGGTTACTGTTTCCAAACCCTTCCTAAGGCCCATTACCTTATTCATTTCGGCGATTAAAAATATGGTTCCAAGCCATAAACAATGTAAACGTAAAGAACAAATACATTTATGTTGAAAAACCATATTTTTCTTTTTCTGCTATATTTTTTGCTATTTAACTGTCTGTGGGTACGAAAATAAGTGTTGTTAACTTAACCTTAAAATCATATGGAACATTTGGATGGAAACATAATTTAAGTTAAGTTTTCAATTATGTTTTGCACTAAATATTGTGATCTTTCAAACCGAGTGAAAAACTTTTTAAATAAATTTACATAACTATAACTTATACAGGGTGTTAAGCTAAATTATATGAACCATTATAAATAACACCATTATGCATTTGAAAAAAAAGAGAAAATTATTAACTTGTTAACAACAAAAATTAATTGTTTTAAACTTAAGAAACATTTTCCATTTTCTATGTTTCTATGTTTCCATGTTTTATGTTTTTTTTTTGCTATTTCCAAGCCCAAAGACACATGTGCACTAAAGTTCATTTGTTTTCTTCTTACATTTTTATTTTGTATGTCAATTTGTTTACAAGTAGAGCATTGACATTTGGGCCTATCTTGCTACTGGCTTGTTTTATTTCTAATTTTATTTTTTGCAAAATCCTTTGTTTGCTTATTCTTTTTTTATTTTTCTTATACCTTCAACAACATATTAAATTTGATGCGCTTTTACACATGTTTGCCTTCTTTTCTTATTAATACTTGACAATAAACCCTCTACTTTGCATACGACAAACATTTAAAGTTGCAACTTGCAATTGATAGAAAGAGAAAGAGAGAGAAAGAGAGAGAGAAGCAAAATATTAAAATGATGTTGGCACGAAAGAAAAAGTTTTTAAAAATTATTCCAGTAGTGGATTTTTTACTGTTTTTGTCATCTAGAGCTACTGACTGATTTGCTATTTTACAACAATGAGTCAGTGAGTCAGTCATTGTTCCGTCTTACTGTCGTCTCTCTTTTTCATCACTTAATTATAATCTGAAGTATTTGACACTTAATTTTTCCTTTTCATACATCTTAATGTCAGTGTCTAGAAAGTTTTTCTTCTTGTCATTTTCAGCAACAACAAGTTGTTTAAAGTTTCATTGTAGTCGATAGATATAAAAAAATCTTCTAGCTGAATAACTTTCTGTTTGTTTAATTTGTTGTAAAAAATATATTTCATTATTAAGTTGTTATTTATCGGCTAAAGAAAATAAGTGTTCACATGGACTACAAAGTTTTTTGTTTTTTTTGTTTTGCTAAGTTGTGACAATGTACTTCAAGTCATTTAATAGGGCTTTTGTTTAGAAGAATTTAAAACATACAGTGGGCGACATATGTATCATTGCAAAGTTTTTGAAAATATTAAAGTTTTCCAAGTTTGATTTTTATTAATGCTTGTGAAGATAAATACGTCGATTTAAAAAAGTTTTTAAAAATAGATAGCATGCGATAAAAAAATTTCCTCATACTTTATGTATTCTGCACAGATTTTCGGTCTTTTTTAAGAAATATGGTTACTGTTTCCAAACCCTTCCATCTCAGGAAAGGGCAGGACAATAGATTATACTAACAAACTGTATTCACACTTTTTTCCAAAAGTATTTGTGAACATTTTTATAATATTTTGAAAATGTGACTTAAGTGCGTTTCACACTATAATACAAGTATTAATACTTCTGAGGAAAATGAAACCCTGACATGATGAGTTGTAATTGTTTTTTGAAAATTTTCATACAAAGAATAGATCAGTGTTGCACTTTATTCAAAAGTATTAATATTTGTATTATAGTGTGAAACGCCCTTTAGTGAAAAAGGCAGCAGGATAGCGGGAGTACTACAAGCAAACAAACTTTTTTTTATATTCTTGAACATTTTCTGAAATTTTAAAAGGAAGAGATGAAAAATCAAAACATCGCTAAAATGCAAAAAAATTTATATATACATTGTGGATGTATTTATGGTCTGACTGCTTGCATCATTAATTTTTTGTGCAATAATCGCAATAAACAAATAAATACACCCTCACAGAATACTTGTTTTCAAGCACGTGCTGCTTTTATTTCTAGTTTTTATTCGTCTATTACAAAATCAAAAATAAACAAAAACAAAAAAAAAATCAAAGATTTAAATTTTCAATTCATGCATTCATTTCCTCGTTTGTTAGCTGCCAAGCAGAGGGACGGTTTCAAGTCAGCAAAACAACGAAACAACACCCGCCTCAGGTCTATTACAAATGATGACTACTATAAACAGCGTTGCCACAACGAACATTTTTTGCCTCTCAAAATTTTCCTTAAAAGCTACAAAAAATAATTTACTTGCTTTTAAATAATTTATTTTAAAACTTGTTTGTGTTTTGTAATGAACGATATATTTGGACCACTGATTTCGGTACTGTTCCAAATAAAGCCAAGTACTCTGTTCGAATTTGTGGAAAATGTTGAGCAACATTTATTATTTCACAGGGAAAATTTGACATTTGAAATGTGGTTTCTATCTCTCGATTTGAAAGAATTTTACGATTTTATTGCTTTTAAATATACCACATTGTTTTAAAACATTTTCCACAAAGAAAAAAAAAAATGCCTATTTACTTTATTTCACAGATTTGATAAAATGTTTCCAGAAACATTTCAATGTTTTTCCACAGTAAAAACAGAGTACTACTTCTGCAGCATTTTTTCATGACTTTTGCATACAAATTTTTTATGTGTGTAGTTTGACAGCATTCAGCACGAAAAACTGAACAGAGTACCAGGCTTAAGGCTCCTATGTATTCATGATTTCTTGAAGTCAAAATAACACAAATGAAATCAAATCAATCCTCATTAGAGTTTTGTAGGGCATGAACGACCTAGCTCAGTTGAATTAATCACTCAACTGACCTAAGTGAGCTGATCACCGCACTGATCTGATATCAGCTCTTTAGTTCAGTTAGTTCAATTAGCTCACTAGTTCAGTGTTGCGAAAGTGACGTGATTTGCATGTATATGACCTTCGTTCGAAGTATAATAGCTAGACTCTTAAAAGTTTCACTAAATGTGTATTACTATGGTAAATACTAAAAACTAAAGGGTGTTCCGACAGTGACATGAATTGCATGTATATGTCCTAAAAATCGAACTATAATAGGTAAAATTTTGAAATTTTCACAGAAACTGTATTACTATGGCAACTACAAGAATTACTAAAAATTAAAGGGTGTTCCCTAGAAGTCGAGATTTTAACGAATTTTGCCTTATCTTGCACACAATATAGGCAAATATTTAAAATTTAGACAGCGTATGTAGTATTAGGCTCGCTATAATAAAAAGCATAAAAATATTTAAAAGTTAAAGGATGTCCCCATAGTAGTTTTGATTAACAAGCATACACCTAACAATTTTAATAGCAAGTAATAATGAAATAAAACTAAAAATTAAAATCTTATTTTTTTAAAGTTTTATATTGAACATAGCACGGAACCCTTTAGTACAAATCTGTAATATTTTAAGTGAATATAATTTGTAAAAGTTTTTATTTATTTGGATTTTATTCAAATTTATTTAAAAAAAAAAAATGATTAAACTTTCAGACTACAAAATAACAATAATCATTCAGAGAGTAATAATTTAAGCCTAACTTGAACGATTCACTCATTTTGGAAAATTTTTCAAAAATGATAAAAGAGTAGAAGAAATGTAGTAAAAAATATTATAAAAGGAAGGAAGGAAGGGCAAATAACCACTTTTAAATATTGTTTTCTGAGCTGCATTAGATATTACCTTCCAAATGATTTGCTTTATATAATTATTTATATATGAGCTATTGTTCATATCTTACATTCACTTTTTTCCGGGCTCTTTTATTTCTACGATAAGCAATTAAACTCCATTTTTCAACCTATATGATGAGGCAACTCAGTTCGACTTTGTCCAGACAAAAGTAAAAATTAAACCAATTCAACGTGATATCAATGCAGATTTATATTGTGATTTTAATGTCAATAATTTATTAGAGTTGTTTTACAAAAAATGAACTGACCTATTGAGCAGGTGAACTAATGAACTTAAAGACCGATCTAGCTAAGTTAAATAATCTGAACTAAAAGACCGACATAGCTAAGTTAAGTGATCTCAACTAAAAAGATCGCTCACTTTTTTTATAAAGAGAAGTAACACTCCTATATTAACTGTGTTACTTCCTTTGGAAAGGGATAGTAGTAGAGATAAGACAGATGGTTACTTTGATGGTAAAGCTTCGATTATGGCAACACTGCAATTGCACGTTGTTATTATATTTAGAACAGTGTTGCAAGCGCCTCTGGTGTTGTTTAGGCGATTTAGTTTGAATCTAGCATAGCCAATTTGTAATTATTTTACTTTGCCGGCGATTTAGTGCTATGTGGTAATACCGGCGAAGGAGAGCGCTGTGATGTGCATTATTATAAAAAGAAATGAATACATATCAGAAAAATTGATGTTGCCAGGACCGAGTATTGAACTCGTGACCATTGCTTAGTAGCGTTCGCATCGTAAACAATTAGTGGATAAGTTTTAATAAAACACTGTGAAGAAGGCGTACCACCTTCTTAGTATCCTTATTCCAATAAATTATACCTTTTTCGAAAAATATTTTATTTCTAAGAGAAAGTGGAGAAAAAGCAGTCAAAGTACGCAATTTTTTTTTCGATTTAAAGGTACTGCATACTTTAAGGCACCTTTTATTGTTAAAAGTGGGATATTTTAAACACGGTAGCACAACAGGTGACGCTGTTTTAAAATAATCACAAAATATGAATTACTTACAGCGAAACAGCCAATTGCATAAAATTTGTGTTTGATTTGTATTTTTACTTTGTGGAGTTACATTGTTATTAAAATATTTTAAACACCTTTTACAAAGCTTTACAATAATTTTTAGAATTTTATATAAATTTAGAATTTTATCCTTTTTATTACTTTCAAAGCGAAATCGGACAAAATATTGTCAGGACGCACCCAACGTGTGTGGGCACAGCTAGTTCTCATGAAATGTATCTATTGCAATTTTACTTCGACGAGCTTTTGACAATTTGATCAAATTAGTCTTGTTAATTTGGCGATTTTTCTGCAATTATTAAATGCTTTAACCCAGTTTAATCTGGCAACTGTGATCTGTTTTAAAAAAACAAAAAAAAAAATGATCTGCATCGTTTTACAATACAATGAATACTCACTACTCACACACTAACCATTCAACAAATATGAGTAAGAATAAAAAACAACAACAACTGCCTCAACCAAACAAGCAAAGTTGTTTTTTTATTAGGGTTTGTTTGGATATGTGCAAATATTTTGCAAATGCTTGTTTCCCATTGTTGTTGTCATTATTCCATGAAAAATTTCAGTGAACTACACTGCAAGAAATTTTAATGGTTTAACCTTTAGCCAGCCGAAAAAGAAATAAAATTTAAAATATGCTCAACGCAAATATAAAAAGTATTTTATTTAACGGTTCAAAAAAAAAAATAAATAAAAGTTTTATTGATACGAACAGTGAGAAAATTGAGTTTCTGGTGGAGGAAAAAAAGTATTGACTTACAAAAAGAAAAAAATTGAAATAATGATACGCACAGTGAAAAAATCCAGCTACTTTGACTTACAAAATAAATAGGTAAATAAATAAATAAAAGCGGTATTTGAGTTTTGATTAACTTTTACATGAACTTTGTTGTCGTATTGTAGAATTAATGAGGTTACTGAAGGGTAAGTATGTCGAAATAAATGTGTTTTTCAAAAAAGTATAGCGTGCGATAAAAAAGTTTCTCATACATTTAGTAATTATCCTGCAATAAAAACTAAATACAGCACTGTCAGATCGTTTATTTTTAGATCTTTAACGAGATATGTATATATGATTTATATCATAATAGCTGTGTCCACACACGTTGCGTGTTCTGACAATATTTTGTTCGATTTTGCTTTGAAAGTAAACCACACCAAATTTAAAGATAAAATTCCAAAAATTATATAAAATTCTAAATTCTAAAAATTATTGTAAAACTAAGAGGTGTTTAAAATATTTTAATAACAATGTATTTCCATAAGGGTAATTCCAAGTCGAATCAACCAAAAAACAAAAAAAAAATGTTTTCAAATTTACCACTCCCGATTTTATTGAAACTTTTTTTTATTTATATTCGTTGACTCCCTGAACCCAAATATGATTTAAAAAAATATTATCTATCTCTTACAGTTTTTCCACTACACTATTATCAAAATTGAAAAATGTCGCTTTTTTGCATATGCGCTCGAGGATTAAATATATTCTAAATCCAGTTCTATAAGTCCTAGAAAGTTGAGTAATAGCTCATTTTAAAGGGTTCATACGCTTTAATTTGGTATCAATCATGAAACATGACATTTTTTAACAAATTATTTTCTGATATTTAAAAAAAAGTTTTATTAAAATCTTTAAGATAGTGTCTTTTAGTTGTTTAAATTTACATATGTTTTTTAACGTGGCTTAATGAGTACGCCATAAAAATTTCAGAGTGGGACCAAAAAAGTTTCAATAAAATCTGAAGTAGTCATTATGAGTGCGTTGTAGATTTGACGTGGAATTACCCATAAAGAAAAAATACAAATATAAATTTTATCCAATAGCCTATTTGGCAGTAAGTAATTCATATTGTGTCACATGTATTTTAAAACAGCGCCATCTGTTGCGGAACCGTGTTTAAAATATCCCACTTTTAAACCGGAAATTACGTACTTTCGGTGCTCTTTATCCACTTTCTCTTGGAAATTTTTGTGGAACAAGATTAACGTGAGTACCTGCCATACTCGGCCTAACCTCACGGTGGTCTTACCACCGAGTGAAACTTAGGCGTAGACTAGCGCCCCCATTGTGTAGTATAACAACACTTTACGATTGCCACCAATCGCTTTTTGTGTGTGATACAGTCTCAATGAGTAGCAATTTATATAATATGGCAAGCCTTTCCAAGGCAAGCCTAGATCCATATTATAACCTCTTGCTTAGGGGTTTGGAGACTATCCAAACTCCGTCTGTTGAGAGTGCAACAGCACACTTGATCGATCTTGCACCTTACCTACTTAATCGATCTTAAACCACAACCACCACGTGTACCCCCGAAGGGGACCTCACCAATAACCGGTCACAGAGAGGATAGGCTCTCTGTGGGGCCACCGATTCCCGTGGTACCAGTCCTTTGGGCACTGGTCGGGCCTCGAAGAGGACCCGTGTTATAAAACAACAGACCTTTTCTTCCAGATTTAGGCTCTAGGAACCCTAGCGTCTGGTGCCCCTATTTTCCCCGAGTGAACCGCGTCAAAGCATTTGCCATTACTGCAGTGACAATTGGAGCCCCCGGGGGTAAGATATGGCTGAAATATTTTCCAAGCTATGGGTTTTAGACTTTATGCTGAGGTAATTACTAAAAACCGATAGTGAAAAGCACAACGAAAAAAACAACCTAAATTATTTTTCATACACAATTATTTGGATTTTTTTTTCTTTTTTTTTGTGCTTTGTTTGATGGTTTTGTTGGCGAAAAAAAAAACGATGTAAACGAAAACAAAAAATTGAATTCGTGCAATTTTTCAATTTTATAATGTTTGAATGAGCAGCGAAAAGAAAAAAAAAAAAAAGATTTAAACGTTTGCAGTTTAAAAACTAAAGAAGAGTGAGGAGTACTATTCGTATCTATTACATTTAGCTTCTCCGTCGCTTTTAATTAAATGGCCAAACATTAATATTGCTGTTTTTCAGAGATTTTAAATTAATTATTTTAAAGTGGATACTACCAGTGGAAAAGAGGTTGATTGCTAATTTGGCACGTGCAGCTCATTAGTTTGTTTTTGTGCAGCTTGAAATGATTGTTAAAAATTAAAGAGCATATGGTTTTTAAGAGTCAACTTAAAAGGCCAATTTGAATTTTATATACAAAAAATACAGTTGAACAGAAAACTCTACGTACACCCCCCCTCCATTTATCTCAATTCTAGGAAATATAAGCAAGATATAACCAAATAAACTGGCAATAGGAACAGATAATAATAGTGGGTAAAAAATCAAGATTTAATTCATTTATTAAGTGCCCAATTACATTATGCAACTTTTGTCGTTGCAATCTTTCTCGTTTGTTCTTTAATACATTTGTTTACATTTTACATTTACATTTACATTTCTTTATACATTTGTTTACATTTTAAACTTCAAAATTCAAACTACGAATGAGATGGCAAAACGAATTTTAAGAGTACATGCATATGTGTACCCTTTTTAGTTCCTCTCTACTACGTCTACTAATGAAGATTTGCATAATGCAACTCGGGACTAACAAAATCAGCAAAAAATCATTTTTAAGGCACAGAAAAGTTTACATACTACATATATACAAAAAAATAATTTAATGTCTATTCTACATGTTTCCGAAGTTCCAATTAATATTTTGTGGGTCCACAAATATGCGTTAAAACCGCCTCCAGCCTATTTTTCAAAAAAAAAAAAAAATACCAAAACTTCTCCTAAAATGTGATTGCATTCATCAGTAACTGATGTTCCTAGTTCTAGTTCCTCCCGTTAGTGCTCGATGGGATTTCAATCGGGTGACTGGGATAGATAGGTGCATTATACAGATAGAAGCTTTTCTTTTACAATGCCGGCATTATGCTTGGTAACGTCTTGCTGAAAATACCAGCCAGTATTTAGTCTCAATTTGTTTATCAGTTTCTTAAAGAAGGCTTTAATTAACAAATTGTATTTATTAGGCCCATCGTGGTCATAATAAATACAAAATTGCCCACACCAGCAGCTGATATGCGACCCCAGAGCATGATATTACCGCCACCATGTATCGCAGTTGGAAGTAAATGTTATAGTAACTGGAATTAAATTATATAGGCAATAGTTCATAATTTTTTAAGCCAAACTCTCTTGTCTCTCATTAGAACCTAGTGGTAAACTTCGTTTCTCGTATTTCTTGGGTTGGTTAAATAGATGATGTTTACAACTTTACATTACCCAAAGTTGATAGCTACGATGACGGACGTAGCTGTCTAGAAAATGGGCATTCCGCTCTGCTGGTGTCTTAAAAATAAATTTTCCCAATTTTTATTTAATAATCACCCAATAATCATTCCCATGAAAAAACTCCCAACATTTCTATCGTGAATGATTTATATCGTAAAATACAAGTAAATTGTTATTGGAATCATTCACGATAGACAAATTTTTGACTAAAAGAATTTCAAATTTTCAAAGTTAAACAATTTTTCTTTATTTTTTAATTTATCATATATTTAATTTAATAAATTTTAATTTTCATTCTAGGTAAGATGATTTGATTAAACTCTTGGTTCGTTTAGTATTAAGTAAGTAAAAATTTTTAAATGCTTAAAATCCTTTTAAATTTTTTAAATAAAGAGAACGAAGAAACCTTTGGTTAACTATTATTAACCGACTTCAAAAAAGAAGGAGGTTATCTATTCGTCTGAATGTTGCTTTTTTTATGTATGTAACCGCAGAACTCAGCCATTTCTCAACCGATTTTAAAATTTCTTCCTTTATTTGAAAGGTTATGATTTCAGGTTGGTCCCATTTTAAAAACAGTTCATTATATTAAAAATTAAAGGGTGTCCCCATACAACATACATGTTTTTTACGTGTATTAAGAACCGCAAAGGGCACCAAATTAAAATTTTAAAAAATTGCGTGTCGCTATAGCTCTCAACAGCAGAAATGAATAAAAAAAAAATTTAAAATTTAAAGGGTGTCTCCATAGGTGACATAATTTGACCTATTTGGGTCTATATTTTCAACCGTTATAGACAAAACCTTCAAAATTTGACAGAATGTCGACTACTATGACCGCTATAATAAAATGTATAAATACTCAAAATTTTAAATTAAAGGGTGCTCCAATAGTTCATTTAATTTGATGTATATGGCCATACTTTTGAACAGTTGTACACAGACCGCTGAAATTTACAAAGAACCTGTAGTGCTAAGTAAGCTATAACAAAAAGTATAAAATTTGAATTTAGAACTAAAAGGGTGTCCCAATAGTTAATGTAATTCTATGTGAGTGACCAAACTTTTGAACTGTTAGAGACAGACAGCTGAAATTTACAAGGAACCTGTATTGCAAAGTCCACTATAGCAAGTATACAATTTGAATTTAGAAATTAAAGGGTGTCCCCATAAATTATTAAATTTGATCTATATGGCCGTATCTTTTGAACCGTTAAACACAAACACTTGAAAATTAGGCAGAATGTCCACTACTATCTCTGGTATGATAACAAGTATAAATAATTGAAATTATAATGTAAAGGGTGTCCCAATAGTTCATGTAGTTTGATATATATGGCTAAACTTTTTAACCGTTATAGACAGATAGTTGAAATTTACAAAGAATCTTTCTGGCCAAGTCCCGTATAACAACAGGTCTTTAATTTAACATTGTAAATTAAAGGGTGTCCGAATATGTGATGTTATTTGATCTGTGTGCCCCTATCTGTGAAACCGTAGACAGAGCTTGAATGGTGCCCCTATAAAAGACGGATGCTGATGAAAAGAGGAGAGGCTTGACATTCAAATAGTCTTCATTTTTCCCTCTAAGTTTTGCGCTTCTTTTATTTGATTTAAATCTAATTCTTACAGATTACTTCTTACATTTTTAGTTTAGAATTTGTGCCCTTCTATCTGTTTTGAAGTCGGTTTTTTTTGCAAGAATTATTTAATCTACATTGAAATAAGTTTAAATACGTTTTTTTGCATATCAAAGTTTCTGTATGGCCAATCAAAAATATAAATAAATAATAAATATAAAATAAGATACATTTTTTTAATCACTTTGATTTGTGACACTATAAAAGTATCAACAGATTTGTTTGATATATTTTTTTTGTCAACAATTCCCATTATATTATTTTGTTTGTATATTTTTTTTAAGTGAAAAACTGTTCCTTTGAATTTCCGGACACATTAAGCTCTTCATAACTGTTATAATATAAAGATAAAATTATAAGTTTAATATAAGAAATAAACGATAAACAATATGTACTTGTATTTAAGTTTATTTATCTTCAAGGCGAATTCATACTAGGTGGAGGCCGACTGATTTTTGCTCTCATTTTTTTTGCTAATATCTTTTTAAAAATACATTGTTTCATAACTGCTAGTAGAATGTCAAAATTGTTGTTTTGTTGTAATGGGTAATTTTTTTGAGGTTAGGATTTTCATGCATTAGTATTTGACAGATCACGTGAGATTTCAGACATGGTGCCAAAGAGAAAGATGCTCAGTATGCTTTGACATTTCATCATGAATAGACTTACTAACGAGCAACGCTTGCAAATCATTGAATTTTATTACCAAAATCAGTGTTCGGTTCGAAATGTTCAAATGTGACAAATTTTGTTCAGCGTTGAGGCTCATTTCTGGTTGAATGGCTACGTAAATAAGCAAAATTGCCGCATTTGGAGTGAAGAGCAACCAGAAGCCGTTCAAGAACTGCCCATGCATCCCGAAAAATGCACTGTTTGGTGTGGTTTGTACGCTGGTGGAATCATTGGACCGTATTTTTTCAAAGATGCTGTTGGACGCAACGTTACGGTGAATGGCGATCGCTATCGTTCGATGCTAACAAACTTTTTGTTGCCAAAAATGGAACAACTGAACTTGGTTGACATGTGGTTTCAACAAGATGGCGCTACATGCCACACAGCTCGCGATTCTATGGCCATTTTGAGGGAAAACTTCGGAGAACAATTCATCTCAAGAAATGGACCGGTAAGTTGGCCACCAAGATCATGCGATTTGACGCCTTTAGACTATTTTTTGTGGGGCTACGTCAAGTCTAAAGTCTACAGAAATAAGCCAGCAACTATTCCAGCTTTGGAAGACAACATTTCCGAAGAAATTCGGGCTATTCCGGCCGAAATGCTCGAAAAAGTTGCCCAAAATTGGACTTTCCGAATGGACCACCTAAGACGCAGCCGCGGTCAACATTTAAATGAAATTATCTTCAAAAAGTAAATGTCGTGGACCAATCTAACGTTTCAAATAAAGAACCGATGAGATTTTGCAAATTTTATGCGTTTTTTTAAAAAAAAAAGTTCTCAAGCTCTTAAAAAATCACTCGTTAGTTCTTGCCGTACTACTCACACCTGGTATGAATTCGCCTTGTTTATTTTAAATGAATTTTTAAGCAAACAGAAACAACTTGTTCCACCATTTAAAGTTTTTGATTAGTTTTCTCGTTAAAGTTCAATTAATTTATTAATTAATTCAATTATATATTTGTATAAACAGAACAAATTAAAATTTGAATAATAAAAATAAAATAATTAAATCAATTACATAACTTTTAAATTAAATTTTAATCTCAAACTAATTCAACCTTCCTAGGAATGATTCTTAACACCGTTTAGGTAGCGCTTAGGTAGACGAAATGAATTTAAATTCAAACGGTGTTAAGAATCATTCCTAGGAAGTTCATATGTTCTAGAAAGTTGTTTATTGAGATCTTAGGTTCATTTTTGTAGTGGATTGTTTCCTTGAATTTTGAACAGTTTGCTACCTATGGACCTGAACAGCGGAAAAAAGGTAAAAAAATTGAATTTTTTAAAGTTTTTTGCGTTTTTGACCTTGAAGATGAAGAGTATATCAAAATTTCAAACGGTTTGCAAAATATGAGCTTGAGTAAATGATAATTTTTTTGCAAAAATTACATCGAGGCCCCACATCTTTGAGGGCCCATAAAAAAAAACCTGGAGGACTTTGGGCAAAACTGGGAGACAGGGGTCTTTTTTTTTGGTCTTTTATCACGTAGTGGTGTCCGTATATGGTTATTTTTTTCCGTGTTGCACTGTGTTATCACTCGACCGCAATCAGCGCAAATGTGACCACTTAAAAGGAGCTTATTAAACATCATTAAGCCGCAATCCGAACTATCTCATCTAGTGAAGAAAAGAATGATGTTCCCTCAAGACATTGCCGACATGTGTAGTAGTGACTTCAGCAAGCTTTCCAGATTTAACTCCTTGCGACTATTTATTTCTTGTTCCTAAGTTTAGAGAAACGGATGGGTAATTGGAGATTATAAAACAAATACGAGGGGCCCTGCGAAATGTTGTTTTATTGAAGGCAATAAAAAATTTGAAAAACGCTGGATTAAATGTCCCGCGCTAAGAGGAGAGAGAGGCTATGGAGACTTCAATGAAAAATTAAAATAAAAAAATCTCGCGAATGAAATAAATAATTCGGTTCTTGAATTAACATCAACGTTTTCTTAACAAACGCCAGAGAACTATAAAAAATTTTAATTTAACGCGAAGTCTTTTGATCACACAGATTCATGAAAAGTAGCTAAATTATTTGATATTTTTTTTTTAGTATTTCTTCTTATGCCCTTAAGGAAAAATTCAAGTTTGAATTCCAATAGTCTCGTCAATCAATCAACTCTTTATTTCATAACAACAAAAAAAAAAAAAAAAATGTTAAACACATTTTCTTATTGTACACAAATAAAGGTCAATGAATTAACATTTCAACTTAATTTCTAAAACCAAAATTTTTTCTACTCGATTTTTTTTTTTATTGTTTTTCCCTTTTTTTTTGTTTATAAACAAAAGAAATAAAATACTCTTTTTATTTTTTAATATTTTTTACAAATAAAGAAATACTTAAATAAAAATAAGCTGACTGACACGACTCACAAATATTTGTTCTAATTCTTTATATATTTTTTTAGAAGAAAATAAATATGGAAACTGGAGGAAACTTCTTATTTATAGCAAATTTTTGTGGAGTATAAGAAAAAAATGCAAAATTCGTACAATTTTTATAAAATTTTTATTGATTTTGAGTTGAAACTTTCAAGTTTAATGTGGTGTTTCTGTATGGCAAGTTAGAGATATGATATGAGAAACAGCCAAGTGGTTTAGCTAGAAGCCATCGCCACTATTCATAGGCGAAGTAGTAAGCTCTTTAACTCTGTTTATACTTGGGGCTACTGATGTGTCATAGCCAACCATACCTACATCATTCTACAGAAACTAATAACTTATGTTAACGTGATACAGTTGGCAGCCACTAGTATTTTTTCGAACCCTAAGTAATGCAGAAAATTATATTTTTCTACGTGACGAAGAATAACATTCTGTTGAATGTTCTAAACCTATTGGTGGGTAAAGGTTATGCAGAGATGGGTCAATTACTCCTTTCGTAGGGCCTTCCCATGTTAAATTCACCAATAAAATGAATGGGAAGTAACGGCAGCCAACAAAATATTGACTTGTAGGTTTAAATCGCATACACGCGGCGGCCAATTGATATCGCCAAGAAGGCTGAAAACACATTACATTATCAGACCATAAAAAGTCCATAATACTGGCTCTGTAGTTTTCGCCGTGTCCAACAGCATTTTCGAAAAAAATGGGCCAATGGAGCCACCTCTCTAAAAATGCCGTTATTATGTTTGTTGAGATAACTGCCTCGTCAAAACAGATAAATTTTCGCTCGTTTCCCTGTCCGATTGTACGGGGAAGCCGTTACACAGTGGATTGGACCTTGTAGGCGAAAAATCCGAGATCCATGTGCAAAATTATAATGAAGCCGGCGCGTGAAATCCTAAGTTGTTAAGATTAATCCCGAATTGTCTCTTTTCGATTAAGTTGCACGCAGCACACTTACTTCGAAAATAAGTTTGAAATATTTCTCTACTTTGTTCAATCGTAAAGAGACTTATGTTTGCACCACCCGTTACATGTCCATTAATAGAATAAATGTTAAAAAAATATGATTGAATTAAAAAAATTTGCTTATAAAGAATTGCTTATAAGGAGGGGCTAAAAGGGCTGAAACTTAAATACGCGCAAATGCCATTAAAATACTTTTCGCGTTTTGAGCAACACTTGCCATAATTGTCCTACCGAGAGGAGATAAATTTAAATTCTTTGGTTTAGAGCACAATTAGCCAACCCTCTCAATCTCCCTCTTTTTGACCCTGTAATGGGAATTCGGCAGCATCTTTGAGACTTATCGATCAATATTTTCGGAATGATTAAAAACTAAACCGACCGTGGTGAACTATTCTCTGTTATAAACTAAACTTATAACGATAAGTTAGCGCAACAGCCAATTAAGATTTTTTGTCGCTCTGTGTCATCTAAAAACACATGACGAATTAGGGAGATCCTACAAGGAAAATAACAGAATCGTCCTACTCCTTGCATCAATTATCGAAAATTTACCATCTCAGGTGAATACAAATGGGCGGCCGTTTAGCCGATCCCATATTCTACATACATACATATGTATGTACATAATGTCATTTATGGATGTTCAAAATAAAAAGCAAAAGGCAGCTTATTTAAATTCATCATCTATCTGCCCAGCTCTATTGCAAAACCCCTTTTGAAAGGTTACACTACACTATTTTTTAAACGTTTGGTTTTATTTTCACTTTTAACAACTTTTATTTTCATAACAAATATTCTTGTATTTTGCATAATTTTTTATTGCCTTTTTGTTTAATTATTTTTTATTGCAGCTAAATAAAAAAAAAAAAAACTTAGCAGAATCACAATGAACACAAAACGAAAACTAATGAACTTCAAAAGAAAATTCATAAAAAACATAATGTTTCCAAAAATCCGAAGCAAAAATGTTTTGTTTTGTTGTTTGTATTGTATTTTAAACTCATGAAAACATTAAAAACTTCATCGGAGATGTAAAACTATAAAAAAATCGTTAATTATTTCAATAATAAAAACGCTGGTGGTTTTCACTTTATTAAAATCTAACCGACAAAAGCCACAACAAAAACATTGCTGTAGTTTTTGTTGTTTTGGTTTAGAAATAACAAATCAACAATTGTAATGCAAATTTTGTTTGTTTTATTTACAACTTCCACTTGTTTTTTTGTTTTTTTTTTAGTGTATTTTTATATGGAATGCCCCTCATAAGAGTGTGTTAGTGAATACAATGTTGCTGCCAATTTAGATGATGATGCTATTGTTGTTTTTTTTAAATTTTAAAAGATTTTTTTTGTTTTTTTCATCAATTTTAAGGTAAAGGTTTGTAACGGTATGCCAAGAAAGAATGGTTGATTATGTTGGTATGTATTTAAAAGCAACAACGAGAAAAAACAAAAAACAATTTTAACAGAAAGGGAAATTAGCCATTTTGTGAAGAAATTATGTTAATTATAACAGTGAAATCTCTTAATAGTACGATCTCAATATAATAAGAAAATTCAAATTTAATGGAGAATGTTTGTTATCATTCTAAAGAATATTCTTTGACATTTATTTTTTGAAGATTATGTCTATCAAATGTTGGCCGTTGCTACCTCGCACGTGGTCCATCCGTTGAGTCCAGTTTACGATGACTCGTTCGAGCATTTCGACTGGTAACTGGCGAATGACACGCATGATGTTTTCCTCCAAGGCCTGAATCGAAGCGGGTTTGTCCGCATAAACTTTAGACTTTACATATCCCCACAGGAAAAAGTATAACAGTGTGATATCACACGTTCTTGGTGGCCAATAGACCGGCCCAAAACGTGAAATTATGTGCTCACCGAAATGTTCTCTCTATAAATCCATTGATTGATGCAATGTGTGGGAAGTAGCGCCGCGCCGTCTTACTGAAAACAAATGTCGCCGAGATCACGAGCTTCAATTTCAGGCATCAAATAGTCGGTTATCATGGCTCGTCACGTCGCCATTGACGGTTTCGTTTGCACGCACCGTCATCATTTTTAAAGAAATATGGACTGATGATTCCACCGGCCCACAAACTACACCAAAGCTTCTGGATGAAGTGGCAGCTCTTGAATCTCTTCCTGTTGCTCTTCGTCCCAAATGCGGCAATAATGTTTGTTACTACATACCCATTGAGCCAGAAATGGGCCTCATTGCTAAACAAAATTTGCCTCGAAAATGTCGGTTCTTCATGAAACTTATCAAGAGCCCATAGAGCGAAGCGATTCAGGCGTAAGTCTTTCCATTGTGAAATACCAAACAATACTAAACAAAAATAACATGACATTATGACAAGACTCACACGTGATCTGTCAAAAAAGGACTATTGAAAAAAGTACCTCGAAATGGATCACCCTTTAACTTTGGCAGCGGGACACTATTTACAGAACTCTACAATAATAGGTATAATTTAATATAGAACCTACGTATCTGCATATGTATAGTATGTTGCTACATACTGAGTAATAACCGGTCAATCATCGCTCGATTAATCGTAGAGTTTTAGGTCGATTAATTGTTAGAAAAATTGTAAAAAAATGCATATTTCGTTAAAAAACAAGTAAGAGTGCTATAATCGGCCATGCCGAATAATATGTACCGTTCACCATAGTTATGCCATGGTTTTTACCCTTCACCCTCTTTTATGTTTCTTTCAAAATTTGCTTGAAATTTTTTTTTTGTAATTTTTGTTTTGAATTTGTTTGTAAAATTTTATTTTTTTAATTTTTTTAACAGTTTTTGTAAACATTTTTTTGTTTTTTAAATAAATTAATTTTTTTTTGAAAATTTTTTGAAAAATTTTAGTAGTAAAATTTTTCTTTTATTTTTTTGATTTTTTTTAAATTTTTTGTATTTTTTTTTTAAATTTGTTATATATTTTTTTAAATTTTTTTGTAATATTTTTTTCAAACTTTTATTTAAAACATTTTTTAAATATTTCTTTAAAAAAATTTTTAGTAAAAATTTGTTTGAAAATTTTTTGTAAAAATTTTATTGAAAATTTGTTCGACACAATGTGCCTTTTGACTACTCCTGGTTACTAGTGGGCACCCTGTGGGTCAATTGGCTACCTCTATGTCTATTGCTTTTTATAAAGGCCATTAACACAAATCAAAGCAGAAAAACCTTACCATCCTAAAAACAAACAATAAATCGCCCCTCGCAGGAGGTTGTTTCCCCGAGTACACACTCCTTGCGATCTACTTGTCGCGGTCTAATATTTATAAAAAAAAAAAGCCAAAGAAAATCATTGCAACCAAAAAAAAAAAATAAAAACAACGTGTAAAAATATAGGTAGGCGTGGGTTTTTACCCGCAGCCTCGAAGAGAATTGTCTGATGTTGCTGAATTGCAATTCTAAATTTTTCGAAACTAGGCCTGGTAGATTGGTGGGCTTAAATCTTCTGTGTCTCGTCTGGTGGCTTGGCAAATGACATTTCAACCCGAACACGGACAGATGGACAGACGGACATCGCTTAATCAACTTTTCTGTCTATAAGGATCCATAGTTTATATACTTTATGGGGTCGGAAATGAATATTGTAGAAATGACACACGGACTTATAAACTTATATATACCTTTTCCATCTGTGGTGAAGGGTATAATAACTCGAACAAATTATATCGGTTAATCGACAAATCGTCTAAAATTTATTTTTATTAAGATCTCCAATTTTTTTCACTGATTTTTTTACATATGAATTTTTTCATAACTTGAATATGACTTTTTTCCCAAACTTTTTCCATTCAGGTTATGAACATCGTAATAAATAATAAAAAATCTGGAGTGGCCTACACTCAACTTTACCAAGCCCAATGAAAACAGATATTTTTATGGATATATTACATAAAGAATAAAAGTTCAAACTATATTCGAATCGAAAAATTAATTATTTTTGGTTTGGGGTGTTAGGTAAACTACCCCTTGCCCCTTCCCGATTATGCTCACAATTTATACAGCTCTTCATCTCTATAAACCAAAGGCACGTACTAAATTTCGTTTTAATATGTCATACGCTATGATCAGTAGAGCGTCCACAAAATTTAGAGGTAAGGAAACTACCCCTTGTCACCTTCCGATTTTGCCCACAAGCTATACAGCTCTTCATCTCCATATACCAAAGGCACATACTAAATTTCGTTTTGATATTTCAAACGGTATGACCTGTGTAAACTCCACAAAAATAATGGCATCGTCGTAGCATGCACACAAAATGAAAAATTATTATCGTGAAGTATGTATGGTATCTTTCATACAAAGTAAAATAAAGGATGGTTGGTGGGAATAGTGGGCATCGTAGCATGAAACAAACTGAAAAATTATTATCGTGAACTTAGGCAACTTCGGTAATTAGAGGTAGAGTGTTGAAATTTCTACTATAAAAATATCGTGTGTTTTCGAGTTAAAGCTTGGTGGTTAGAACGGGGTGACCGGATATTCCCGATTTAGTGCACTTTCTAAACACCGCATTCCTTTTTACCTCTCTTCGTATATATCCACTTTGTGTTTTATCTATTCAACCTATCATTTGAAAAGAAAGCAATTTTTGTTTATTTGATTTCGAGCCAATCGCTGCAGGACATTCCTTCCTCCAGAGATGGAAATTTTGTTTATTAAAATGTACAAGATAAACCTTACCGAACTACATAATCAATAGTTCATTTAAACTTCCCCTAAAACTACCAGAAACTGACTTTTCCGGAAAACTTATAATCTTAATCGAAACAGACGGTATACCAATTTAAAGAGGAGATTAATACCAACAATTAACAGCAAATTTTAAGTAAATCGGAGCAACCGTTTAGGAGATAACCGATTATTTTTTAAAATAAATTTGCCCAATTGCAAGTATTGTTTTGTAAAAAAAATGTTTCCTTTTTTTAAATATTCTCTTATATAATCTGTTCCAATTAACAAGTCGTTTGAATTTTTCCCTTCCTTTTTTCTTTTTCTTTTTAATTTTCATTTCTTAAACATAAAAGTACAACATAATTATGTCTTAGTTTGTAATTACGACTAAATGCAAGATATTAAAAAATTAATATTTTTTCCAGAAATTTATACAAAATAAAATGTTTTTTATAAAATTTATGCATACACTTCCCATACACCCTACAAATTAACATTTTAAACAGAGTAGTATTAAGTACCCAGTAGTTCTGTGGTTGCAATGCGCTTTTAAGTAATCTTAAGTTACTATTTAATTGGGGAAATATTTTTTCATTTAACGTATGTATGTTTATGATGTGATAAAATGCATTAAAGTCGACCCATCTCAAATAATCTTAATTGCCTCTAATTTTTAAGTAAAGTCACAAGATAATAACACAGTGCAACACGAAAAAAAATAACCATATACGGACACCACTACGTGATAAAAGACCAAAAAAAAAGACCCCTGTCTCCCAGTTTTGCCCAAAGTCCTCCAGGTTTTTTTTTATGGGCCCTCAAAGATGTGGGGCCTCTATGTCGTTTTTGCAAAAAATGACCATTTCCTCAAGCTCATATTTTGCAAACCGTTTGAAATTTTGATATACTCTCTGAGGCGAAGTTGTAGCTCTTGTCATAAAGAAAATTGTGAAGATATAAAATCAAAAAAACTTCATCTTCAAGGTCAAAATCGCAAAAAACTTTAAAAAATTCAATTTTTTTTACCTTTTTCCCCTGTTCAGGTCCATAGGTAGCAAACCGTTCAAAATTCAAGGAAACAATCCACTACAAAAATGAACCTAAGATCTCAATAAACAACTTTCTAGAACATATGAACTTCCTAGGAATGATCCTTAACACCGTTTAGGTAGCGCTTAGGTAGCCGCAAAAGTGAAAAATTTCCCGAAAATTTTTTAGCTACCTAAGCGCTACCTAAACGGTGTTAAGAATCATTCCTAGGAAGTTCATATGTTCTAGAAAGTTGTTTATTGAGATCTTAGGTTCATTTTTGTAGTTGAGTTTTTTTGTTTTTTGCGATTTTGACCTTGAAGATGAAGTTTTTTCGATTTTATATGTTCACAATTTTAGTTCTTTATGACAAGAGCTACAATTTTGCCTCAGAGAGTATATCAAAATTTCAAACGGTTTGAAAAAAATATGAGCTTAAGGAAATGATAATTTTTTGCAAAAATGACATCGAGGCCCCACATCTTTGAGGGCCCATAAAAAAAACCTGGAGGACTTTGGGCAAAACTGGGAGACAGGGGTCTTTTTTTTTGTCTTTTATCACGTAGTGGTGTCCGTATATGGTTATTTTGCCATGACTTAAAAAATTACACAGTGTGTAATAATGCAGAGAGGCAGACACCACTGCGGTTTAAAGTCTTTTTAAACTTCTGTTCAATTCTTGCTGAAGGGCAGTTGTCAGGTAGGATAGTTGACAGGTAGCTGTCGATAACCTTAAAATTAAAGAGTGTTCCAGTGACGTGATTGAAATTTATACTTTTGAAAATTTTTCAGGAGATGTTTTACTAGTGCCACTATAATAAATAATAAAATTAAAGGGTGTTCCTTATTTTTCGTACCGCACTAGGTAGACTCCTGATATTTAAATAGAAAGTCCTTATATTTGAACAGTAATAGACTGACACTTAAAATTGCACAGATTATATTTTACAAAATCTACTATAACAAAAAATAAGGAAAATAAATTTAATAAAAAAATAAAAGGGTGTTCCCTAGATGTCGTGAATTTGAGGAATTTGATCTTCTCTTCTAAACGTTATAGGCAGACACTTGATAATATGCTCTAGTATAATAAATAATTAAAATTAAAGGGTGCCCCATAAGACGTGAAAAAATAACAACTTGTATCTTTAAAGTTGTACGAAACCCTACGTGTGTGAGTCTGACTGGATTTCAACGAATTTATACGTTTTGAGGTCTCCTGAATCCAATTTGACTATTTTCGCGATGATGTCTGTCGGTAGGCTCTACAGGTCATACCCTTTGACATATCAAAATTAAATTCAGTGAGTACCTTTGGTGTATGGAGATAAAGAGCTGTATAGTTTTTGGGCGTATCGGGAGGGGGCAAAGGGTAGTTTACTTGACTCTACAATTTTATGAACGCTTTACCCTTTGGTTTATCAAAATGATATTTAGTATGTGCATTTGTTATAAATATGGAAATGAAGAGCTGTATAAATTTTAAGCATAATCGGGAGTGGCAATGGATAGTTTACTTGAAACTCCTTTTTCGCTTTACAGGTTATACCCTTTGACATATCAAAATGAAATTCAGTATGTGCCTTTGGTATATAAGAGGTAGTTTACTAGACACCCCAAACCGAGGTAATTATTTTTTTTTTGATTCGTTTATACTTTAAACTTTTATTCTTTATGTAATATAAAGAATGGTAAAGTTGAGTGTAGGTCACTCCAGATTGTTTTTATTACAATTAATGGAAAGAACGCAAGTTGCCACTTTATTTTTAATTTATTGTAGACTAGCTGTGCCCGATACGTCTTGTGCGTCCTGACAATATTTTGCTCGATTTGGCTTTGAAAGTATTCCACACCAATTGTAAGACTCTTACTTTTATAGTGCTTTAGGTATGGTTTATGTATTTACTTTATTTAAAGGTACTCATCCCTGGCTAAGATTCTAAAATTTATAAAGAATTCTAAAAACTAGTGTAAAGCTCTGTAAAAGGTGTTTAAAATATTTTAATAGCAATGCAATTCGACAAAGTAAAAATACAAATTTTATTCAATTGGCGCCATCTGTTGTTTAAAATATTCCACTTTCTTAAATAAAAGGTGCGCAATTGTGTTTAAAATATCTCAGTTTTAAACTGAAAATTGCAGTATCCTACATTCAAAAATTAAAGGTTCGCAACCGTGTTAAAATATCTCAATTTAAACCGAAAATTTCAGTACCTTTAATTCGCAAATTGCGTACTTTCACTGCTTTTTCTCCACTTTCTCTTGGAAATGAGATATTTATGCGGAAAAAAGTATCCTATATTGGAATAAGGATGCTAAGGTACCTCCTCACAAAATTTGGTTAAAATCCATCCAGTAGTTTTTACGTGATGCGAACGCAAAAGAAAAGCAGACAGACACAGAGACACCAGACAGACAGACAGACAGACGGAAATGAGGTACTATTTTATTATATGTATATAGATTATAATGTCAGTTTCCAATATACTGTCCTTTGGTAATCTAAGATGTAGTGAGTGTGTTTATATGTATTTATTTTTATTCTATGATGGGGTAACAAAACTAATAATAGATTTAGATCGGTTAGCAACGATAACCCTCATTAAAACATATTTATGTATTTAGTTTGATTACACCATTATTCATCAGCTTCGTAGGGTACTTATTAAAGAAACAGTAAAACAATTTCAGTACTAAACTCATTGTAAAACAAACAAAATTGTAAAGAAATAAAAACCACAAAGACATTTTGCGGAAGTTGCTACTACTCGGTGGGTAGTTTGTTGTTTTTTTTTTTTCTACATAAATAATATATTATTTATATCATTATTTCTTTCTTTCAAATTATGTATTAAAAGATAAATTTCTCATGAAATTGTATCTTGCTGGGTGTGTGCATTTACGTATTCAATACAAAAGTTTAAGACTTTCATGCGAGTGTATGCATGTAGATATGTATGTATATGGATATGTCTAACTCGATGCCATTATCTGTGGCTGTGTGTGTGTGTCTTTATGATCTTTTTGATTGACTGGGTTAATGAAATTTATGTAAGAGAATTTATTCTAAAACCTTTATTCAATTTTCCATTTTTTTTAAAGGTTTTGTTTGTTATCTATCATTATTAATCGAAATGGAAAAAAAAAATCAGTTACTTTGCTATAACAAATAATTTTAATTGTTTGTATTTCTTCACTTTTTATTTGTATTTATTTTTTGATAACTCATATATGACACATTTATATACTTTATATCAGTTAAGTTTTTTTTTTCCATTATTAATAATTTCATTCTTTTTTCCTTAATTTTCTGTTTTCTATTCCGTTCGTATCATTCACTATTATTTCCTTCACTGACGAAGTCTTTTAAATACAAAATAAATAAACAATTTGTTCTAATTTGTTTGGAGTAATACGATAAGTTGTAAGATTATTTTTTTTTTATAATTTATTTTTAAAGTTTATTTTTATCACTTTAATACAACGAAAGAATTGTTAAATTGATGACTTAGTATTTTGATATTATTTTAATAAAATATTACATCAACATTTAATCAATATAACGCTTCGTTGAATTAAAAAAAATAGGGGGTTACTGCGTATTTCGATTCGAAAGAAATGTCTTTCGAAATGGAAAAAAAAAAGAAATGTTTTACTTTCGAATTTTTATGTCTTTAACATTGTGTTTCGAAAAAATTGTTCTTTCGAATCGAGGATATGCAGTAACCCCTCTGATTTCCCTAGGACTGTAAAAATTAAGCATTAGAATTTTCTTAATAAATACAGCTTATTTTACCTGTTGTTGACTGGGTTTACTGTTAGAGGGCTTTCTTTACTCTAATGAGATAAAGGACCCCTGATAGTTTGGATTCATTCGTAACACCGACGAAACCATTTTTAAAATGAAATAAGTTAAAAAAAAAAAAACATTTAAATTGCTTAGAACCATTTAGATCTCCATAATAGCGCCATCTATAGATGTAGTTTGTGACCAACGATTAAATTTCTATGAAATCGGTACCAGTAACACGTGACTTGTATATATAAATTCCGCTTTTTCCCGTTTTATCTTCTCCGGGATAAAATTTTGAATGCAGACCCGACACAGGGGGGATTCAATTACATTTTATTTACGATAAAAATTACAGGTAATGTGTGATTGCCTATTGTCAATTACACATTACAAATAATTTTAATTTAAAACAGGGACTAAAGTCAATTACAACTACTTGTAATTTATAATTGGAAATTTTCAATTACCAATTACTCGTAATTGAAATTGGATTTTTTTACAAATTACATGTAATGTGTAATTGAAAAAATTTCAATTACCATTACAAAGAAATAAATGTAATTAAAAAGTCCAATTACATATAATTGCGTAATTGCATGTGTGTAATTAATTACAAACTGTAATTGACATCCCCCAAGTCTGATGCAGACAAAGCCTATTGCATCTTCAAAACAAACAAGAAAGTTAAAAATCTACATTAGACTAGCAGTTGCCCGAAATGTCGTCAGTATTTGTTTTGAAAGTATTTCGTGCTAGTGCTGGCAATTCCTCAACTACTTGTGAGCAGTGAGTACTCAAACAAATTATTAAATACTCGGTACTCGGTACCCACTACTCAATACTTTGCCAGCACTATTTCGCACCAAATTTTAAGACTCTTATTTATATAGTGTTTATATGGTTTATTTATACATTTACTTTGTAAAGACTGATTGATAGTGCGCTAGTCTATCAGTTTGGGGCATGTAGGTTCAATTCCTGTCAAAAGGTCTGCGTGTTTCTGCAGGCAATCAAAAAGTTAAAAAAAAATATATATCCATCACAGTTTTATTAAACGTATATGTAGCTGTATAGCTTAGGTAGAAGGTGGTACTAAATTAGATAGTTATTGTCTTAGCGACTTTTTGTAGTCACTTAGAATTGTTCAACCTTTTTAATGATCTCTGGTTCCTGTGCAATTATTAACATTTCTTATCAATGGGCGCCCCGGCGTTCTCGTTCAGATTGTCTCATTACAGACATATCCGACACAAAGGCTGCTGTTGTCTCATACTCTCCCTCATATTCAGCCTACGGACATCATCTTGCCCACTATTCATTTCAGTCAGATGATTTTTGAAGTTTATATTTCATTTCTTATACCCCGTCGCATTATTAGCTAAAACGCTAATTATTAGCTAAAATTTCAGTCTGCCTACAATTTTTGAACTACAACTTTGAACCTACATCATAGCTCATGGAAACAGATATCTTTAGATCAAGAGCCCCACGCAAACCCCTAAGGGTCTGTGAGCACATACACAATCTCAACCAGAATCTCACAAAGAGAAAAAAACATGTAACAAATTTAAATCAGTAGCACACCTGTCAAAAATGTAGGTTTGTGTCACTTTGCTAAATATTTAGCAAACCAATGAATTTTCATTTTAACCACTTTTTTTGGTTGGGGGCCTTTGGTTTAGAGATATGTATATTACATAAATAATAAAAGTTATATCCAATTCAAAAAAAACATTTATTTTTTTTGGTGGGGAGGTGGTGGGTGGTATCAAAAAAGCTACATCTCTCGCCTTTCCGATTATGCCCAAAAGCTATATAGATCGTCATTTCCATACCAAAGGCACATACTGGATTTAATTTTGTTATGTCCAACGGTATGACCTGTAGAGCGTTCACAAAAAAAGTGATATATAAGGTTTGTAGTGTAAAGTAAACAACCCCTCTCCCTTCACGATTATGACCAACAAATATGATGCTCTTCTTCTTCATATAACAAAGGCACATATTGAATTTCATTTGGAAATGTTAAACTGTATGATGAACTTTGAAGCCTTCACAAAAGAGTGGCATACAAACCTATCCACGGACATGATCGCGAAAATAGTAAAAATGGATTCAGGAGACCTCAAAATGTGAAGATCAGTTGAAATTCCGACATCGATTCTATTTGACCCATACGACTTATGGTAGAGTAAAAAGGAATAATTTGGTAGCCAACAGTTTCAGATAAAAAAAAAAAAAAAACAGGAAAGATCAGAGCAATAAAAATATTGCTGAATCATATTTTACATATTTTAAAAATAATGGTATTTAGGCAGTCACTTCTTTAGGCACGGTCATTGGATCAAACATCTTCTCAAAAATAAGGCTGGTTAAGCTATAACTGTTAGTGGTGCTCGATATTACGAAATGATAACAGGATTTCTTCTTTCTTGTCTGCTATAAATGTGTAGTTTTAACAAGACCCCATAAAATACAGCCTGTGGAACAATCCATTTCATGTATAAAACAAACCTTTGATAATCAGACTTGGTCATTTAGTAGGTCGACTGGTATTTCAAAATTTCATGGTAGCAAATAACCATTTCTTTAAAATGCATCCTTTACCGTGTGCTGTTCCTTCTTAAATTCGGCTATTTTATCTACTTGAAATGAAAAAAGCCGAAATAGCGTAGAATATTAAAATAATTAATACGTTCAAACAACACTTATTTTACATACATTATTTGATATTTATTCGAATAATCCAACAAAAGTATTCCCATATTCGAATAAAATTATTCGAATAATCGAATAAATTTATTCGAAAAATCGAATTAAAATATTCGAATGACGAATAAAATTGTTTAAGTAATTGATTAAAATGTTTTTGTCTTAAACCTTAAAAAATTCAAAATGATAAGTAAAAACTTACGAGTATTCAAATAATATAGAGACGAATATTGAAATATTTAATAAGTTTAAAATATTATTTATATTTAAAGATATTTTTTGATATTTGTTTGAATAATCAAACAAAATTGTTCGAATAATCGAATAAAATTATTCGAATAAACGAATAAAATTATTCGAATAATCGAATAAAATTATTCGAATAGTCGAAGAAAATTATTCGAATAACGAATAAAATTGTTTCAATAATCGATTAAATGTACGAAATAACCTTCGTTGAAATGTTTAACATCATTTCGTTTTTGTAATTTTAATCATCTTTGGTTTGTTTACTTATGGAAATTTTTATTTTACTTCTTGATTTTAACATTACAACTATTCAAATTATTATTTCTAAATGATTCTATAATCAAACAAACGTTAGAATTTAGTTAAGCACTCGAACAACAAAATAAATAGTGGACATGGACTTGTGTTTCATTTGAACAAAAGGAAACATAAGAAGCTGGAAAAATGACCAACCCTAATTAAGACCACAGAATTATCTATTACTCCAGTCGCTATCAACTAAAAAAGTCATATAAAAATCTAGAAAAGTAATTGCATTCAAACTTGCATTCATAAAGTTTTACCTGCTGCTGTGTTTTTATTAAAAAAAATTCAATTAAATTATTTGTTATTTAAATAATTTTTATTTGTGTTCTTCAACAAGAAATTCCAAACTTTTAATGGAATTTTCTTGCTTACATGCGGTTTTTCAACTTTGTTGGCAAATTTCTTTTCTAGAATCTCATGCAAACTGGAAATGAAATTAAAAGCAAAAACAATAATTTTTGTTTTTAATTTTAACAGGTTGACAGATTTGAATGCTGGGCAGTGTTGTCAGTTTTATGAAAATTATAGTTTTTTTAACACACAATAAATGTAGCAAAATGAAAATATTTACATATAAAGTATAACATTAGATGTGAACTTTAAAACATCCTCAATACGCTTTACAATAACGCCTTGTTTAGCGAAGGGTAGGAATGAAACTTTATTATAATAAAGTGTTATAAGTTGAACTTATTTTAAGGTAGTATTATAAGGCCAAGCACAGAAGGCGAAGCCGATATGAAATGACGACCGGCGGCGGCTAAACAAGAATACACTAAGTCGACTTAAAGCCGAATGCATATCTAAAAGCGGCCACCAAGCATTTATAACTGGCCAAGGCAGAAACTAAAAAATTGGGCAAATTTTTTTATAAACATATCACCCCTTAATCACCCCCGGGGCACTAATTGTCATTGCAATTTACAATTTTACTGCTTTTACTCTGTGCTTTCGGGGAATATGGGGTAAACAGACGCCGGTGTTCCTAGAACCTGTATCTGGAAAACAGGCCTGTGTATATAGGTCTTTCGAGGCCCAACCAGTGTCCTAACGACTGATGCCACGGGAACTGGTAGCCCCACAGAGAACCGCCAACTCTGTATCCGTGCACCTTCGGACTACACGTGGTGGATGTAGTTTGGACCAATGTTAGCAGGGGAGGTGTATGGTTGGTCAAGTATGCTGTTGCACTCTCAACAGAAGGCACAAACAGAGTGTTAGAAGTTAGATGGTCGCCAAAATACCCCTCAACAAGGGGTTTGAACATGGGTCCAGGCTTTCCATGTTATTTTACAATACATGTATTGCACAACGAGGGCGCTAGGTTATGCCAAAATTTTACTCAGTGGTAAGATTACCATTAGGTTAGGCCATCTTAGTAGGTACTGACGCTAAATCTTGATCAGACACCGCACCTTTAATGTGAGATAGCTATATATAAAAAGTATTAAACCGTTTTCAAATACCTCATGTGATTATACCCTGTTGTGCGAATCACTTAATACAGTGGGGGTGGTTTTAAGTTTATAAAATCACTAGATAATGGTGTTTAGATGATGCAATTCTTTTTTTTTCAAGTCCAAAATAAATACATAATATAAAATTAAATTAAAAAAAAAACAGCTTAGATGATGAAGCTGGCCGATATTAGCCGAACACTTTGGCGGCGGCTAATTGCTCCCAATTTATGTCGTCAGCGGCTAATAACTGGCTATCAGTCGATCAGCTTCGTGCTCTGGTCAAGCATTTTGATAAAATTTGACAAAGCTTTACATAAGTAGCTTTTTAGAAAAGCTTTGATAAGAAAGATTACTCGAAAGCCTATATAGATAAGATTTTTGAAAAAGTTAATAACCTCTCAATATACCTGTTAAGTATAACTATGTATATTAAATAAAGCTTTTGTCTGGAGTATTATGCATACACATATTTAAATGAAAACAAAAAAATTCTTAAAACATTTTTATAAACGTTTAATATTAAGATTATATGTAGTTAGGCTTCTTCACATTCTCTCGGAAATGGGATATCTTTGCGGCAAAAAGTATCCTATATTGGAATCAGGATGCTAAGGTACCTCCACACAAAAATTTTTTAAAATCCATTCATTAGTTTTTACGTGATGCGGACACAAATGAAAAGCAGACAGACGGAAATGAGTTACTATTTTATTATATGTATAGGATAAAGCTTCAAAAAAATGATTAAACAAAACTTTTGTAAAGTAAAAGAGTTGACACTAAAGCTTTGTGTATCTAGCTTTATATAAAAAAAGCTTTTATGCTAAATTCTTAAAAAAAAATTTTTTGTATTAAATTATAAAATCGCCAAATTAGCCATACATGTTTGTAGGTATTTACAACGATTACTTATAAATAGAAATTTTATATGCAAGTATTTCCTTGGCCATATTATTTTTTTTTTGCTTAAAAGCACAATGCTGCCGTTGGTTATTGTTTCTGTAAAAATCATGCGGACATTTCTTTACAAGCCACATTCTGATGTTTGATCAACAAAAAGAAGTCAAACTACTAGGAATTTATAATCATGTTGCTTGTATTTTTTTTTAATAATATGTGTTATATGCTACATCATAGAAACGCCTTTGTAATGGGTCAGACTATTTTGCTGAATTGATACTGTGACTATGACTACTACACTAACATACAAACTAAATAAACCAGTTTGTAGTTTTAGCACTGGCTGGTTGGTAGGCTGGCTAGCTGATTAATACCGCGGTAAGAAATTCAGACAGACATAAGATTTTCATTCAAATACAAATACAAGGCAACCAAAGATATTCGAGCGAGCAGCCTTAATCTATTTAATAAACAGTCAAATAAATAAATAATCAGCCTGCAAGGCAGCCCAAAAAGCAACAGTAACACAGTAACTTTGCTTTTACATTTTTTCTCTTCAGATCAATTTCATTTGCTTTAAAGCTCTGCTGTACTGTCTGAGTTTTGTATTTTTTTCTTGTATAATTTCTTTATGCCAAATAGAGTATAATTGTTGTTATTTTTTATACATATTTTTTTTATTGCTGTTTGAAATTTATGCTGGAGAATTTTATTTCTGGTTTTATCTCATTCGGGTGTTGGTTTTGTTTCGAGATTTATTTATGTATTGTTTTTTATTTTGGATTTCCGTTTCTTGTTTTTGTTTGTAAGAAAAATAAAAATAAAAAATAAATAAAGGCATAAAACGCTTAAAATTACAACATTTGTGTGGTAAAGTAAAGTAACAGCAATTGTATGGTCAGATGGTAATAATCTTAACTCCACAGTTCTTGAAAGAATTAATTATTTTTTATTTGTGCATTTTATGTTTTTTATTTGTTAAGTATATCTCTGTGTTCTCTAAAGTTACATATAATTCGCACACAACATGCTCTGGCGTCTTAGCCTTTTTGAAATAAAGTCTACAAACGTCAACTTCCTTTATTATCATATTGATTATAGTAGTGCCCGCCACGTACCGTCAGCATCCTGACAATATGTTGTTCGATTTGAGCTTTGAACGTAATCCACACTAAATTTTAAGACTCCATCTTTTATAGTGCTTCAGTTATAGTTTATGTATTTACTTTTTATAGAGCTACCCATCCCTGGCTAGATACTCAGGAACAAAGGCTTTAAATAAGATGTTAGAATTTATATAAAATTCTAAAATTATTGTGGATTTCTCAAAATAGGGATTAAAATTTCCTACTTTCAAAAAAAAAAAAAAAAAAAACAGGTGCTGCCAAGTTTTCAGTATCATTAGATCGGTAAAATTGCTTAATTTCCCCTTGGAAATGAGATATTTTTGTGGTAAAAAGTGTTCTAAATTTGAACTGAGATACTAAAGGAGATTTTACGTGATGCGAAAATATATAGAAGGAAAAACAGACAAAAATTGGTGTGTTGTATTCCATTTCGATTACCATCTGCACCAGCAACAATGAAAACTTCATTTACCGCAATGCCATGCCGTGCCATATCTTATATACCCTTCACCATAACAATGCTAAATATTTTCTTACTCTGGTTATGTTTCCCCGTTTTGCATTAATATACATTCGGGTTTACTTTTATGATTTTCAATTTCATTTTTACAAATATAATAAATACCTATAAAGATACAGAAAATATGTTTGGGTAAAAATTTTATCGAAAAAGTTTTATAAAAATTTTATGGAAAATTTATTGTGGAAATATTTATTGTGAAAATTTTATGGAAAATTTTTTTAAAAATTTTTTTTAAAAATTTTATCGAATTTTTTTTGTAAAAGTTTTATCGAATATTTTTGTAAAGGTTTTACCGAAAATTTTATACAAAAATTTTATCGAAAATATTTGTGAAACTTTATAGAAAATTATTGGTAAAAATTTTATCGATTTTTTTTTAAATTTTATCGAATTTTTTTTTGTAAAAATTTGATCGAAATTGTTTTTGTAAAAAATTTATCGATAATTTTTTGTAAATATATAATCGAAAAATTTTTGTAAAAATTATACCAAATTTTTTTTTTGTAAAAATTTAATAAAATTTATTTGTAAAACTTGAATAAAAAATTTTTGTAAAAATTTTATCCAAAAATTTTTTATAAAAACTTTATCGAAAAATTTTTTGTAAAAATTTTATCGAAAAATTTTTTATAAAAAAATTATCCAAAAAATTTTTATGTAATAATTTGTAATAATTTTATCAAAATTTTTTTGTAAAAATTTTAAGAATATTTTTTTTTAATTTTTTCCAAATTTATTATAAAAAATTTTTTTCAAAAATTTATTGTAAAAATTATATCAAAAAATTTTTTATCGAAAAATTTTTTATAAAAAAAATTATCAAAAATATTTTTTTTGTAAAAATTTTATCAAAAATTTTTTTTTTGTAAAAATTTTATCAAAAAAATTTTTTTTATAATAATTTTATCAAAATTTTTTTTGTAAAAATTTTATCCAAAGTTTATATTTTTTTAATTTTTTCTAAAATTTATTGTTAAAATTTTATCAAAATTTTTTGTAAAAATATCGCAGAATTTTTTTGTAAAAGTTGGGACCTTACTACAATGAATACTGCGTTATAATGGCCTATTGACTGCTGCTGGTTCTCAGAGAGCACCCTGTAAGTTTATCGGCTACTTTTATTACACATAGCTTTGCTTTCTATAAAGGCCTTTAATACAAATAAAACAGAAAAACCCTACCAACCTAAAAACAAACAAAAATCGCCCCTCGCAGGGGGTTATTGATTTAGTGATCGCGGTCTAATATTTATTTAACAAAAAAAAGCAAAAGAGAATCACTACAATTGAAAAACAACGTGAAGAATATAGGTGGGCGTGGTTTTTTGTCCGTAGCCTCGAATGGAATGGTCTAATGTTGCTGAATTACATTAGCGAAATTTTCGAATTAATGCCTGGCAGATTGGTGGGCTTAAATTTTCTGTATCTCTTCTGGCGCCTTGTCAAAGTTGATTTCAACCCGAACACAGTTGGACACACTTCTCTTTGTATAAGAATCTAAAATATTATATTTATTAAATAACTATAGTGAAAATTATATAAGATTCGATACGACCGACTTAGCACTTTAAAGTAACTCTTAACTCAGTCTTTTAAATATCATTTTTCCTTTGACACTTACTTGTTTTGCAATTATTCTTATCTTGGTTTATTTCTTAAAGATTTTTTCTCTTTTACTTCTGTAATAAATAAATTTCCTTAACAAGTAGTTTTTTATGACTTTTTACTGCCTGCTGCCTTCTCCATGTTTAATTTTAATTTTTATTTCTGTTGTACATTTATTATTATACTCGTCGTATCTAGAATCTTATTTCTTGTTTCTCTTTTTTCAATCCAACTCGTTTTATTGTTTCTTTTTGTGGCATGATCACTTGTTGCAACTTGTATAAACTTGTAAATACTCATACATTCATTTGTTTGAATTTTAAACGACAGCAGCCCACTAGTAAAATTTTCTTTTCACTTTATTTCTTGCATTTTCTTTTAACAATATTTTTGAAAGACTTTTTCCACAGCAGAAGACACTTTAATTGGCTGGACATCATTTAACACTAGAAAGTGAAATAATAAAGCTTTTACTACCCAATTTGATTTCATTTTTTTAAATGCAATTTTAAACTTTTTCTTGTCTGATTTTATGAGAGTTTTTTAATGAATAGAACTTTAAAAAAAAAACTAACCTTAAATTTTTATTGCGTTAAAACAAACAACAATTACTTCTGTGAAAAAAAAAAAAAAATCAGGCTTCAATACTTACTTTGCATTAGAAAAAGAGTTCTGGCTTGCAAAAAATGTGTTCCGGGATTTTAACAAAAAAAAAGAAACTTTATTTAATTTAATAAATTTGAAAAAAAAACAGAAAGAAATAAAAAAATAAAATTTCAGAATTCTTGTAATGTGTTTCGTCTTTCTTTGAGTTATTTTTTGTTATTTTGACACTGACAGATTTTTTTCTGTCAGTATTACAACTCCACGGATCAAAATGAATCGTTTTACGATTCCTACTTCTTCGAGCCTTACATAAATTCTGACTTTCGAATTTGGCAAAAAAAAATATATCTTCTCCCACAATTCCCTAAATAAAGTCCAAAAATCCCACAATTGTAATTTATAGTATTTTACCCATAAAGTCCACACTTGGACTTATAAAATACTTTCAGCAATAATCTGGAGTATATATAGCTGTATTACAGCAGTCTTCTTTTTCCGATCCCAGCTTTGGGATTTTGGAACATATAGACTAAAGTCAAATTGTCGATATAAAATAGGTCAAATTGAAGGACCTCCATCTTCTACAAGGATGATAAATTAACACCAAATTTGATTTAAACGCACGCTCATGATTACAAAAAATATAAAATTTTTATATATTCCTAAAGAAATTTTCTTTTTCGTTAAAAATTAAGATTGACCATTTTTAGGCTAAAATACACATAAATGCAATATTTTTGGAATTCTTAAATTGAAAATCGACTAGTTTTTAAATCACAAAAGATGTAACCTGGAAATTTTTCCACAATATTTTAAATCTTGCTGGCTAACTACGAGAAAAAATTTAAAAGGTTTGCTTAAAATTGTACTCAATATTTTGAAAAGAAAAAACTGGACCAGGGTACCGAATAATCAAAAATTTAAATTTTAAATTACTTATAACTCGATCAAAATGAGCGAGTAAACATAATTTAAACATTAAGCCACATTTTGTAGGTATTAACTAGACTTTTAGGACCAAGTATAATTTTTAAAAATCAAACAAAAATTGAAGAAATGCCAAGTTGCAAAAATGTCATCGAGAATTATCACAATCTTATTATCTTCATAAATAATTTTAATTCATTGAAACGAACAATTTTTTTTTGGCAGTAATGGTTTTTTGTCCAACAATTTTGTATTTTAGCCTAAATTTAATTTATTAAAATTTAAATGAAAAACGAAATTTTCATATATCAGCTTTTTTTTAAAACGTAGCTTTATCAAGAGGTTGTACCTTTTTAAAAATACCTATTTTAATAAATCAGTCAAGTGCGAGTTAGACTCAAACACGTAGGGTTCCGCTTTTATACGGGTCATAGTAATACACCATTTGTGAAAATTTCAAGTGTCTATCTATAATGGTTAAAAAATTAGTCAATGTTCATGCAAGTCACGACACTGTCAGCACACCCTTTAATTTTTACTATTTGTTATAGTGGCTATAGTAATACACCTCCTTCAAAAACTTCAAGAGTCCACCTATTACACAGGGCAACAGCAAAAATGTGCTCGAGTAACTACTATATACATTTGATGTATCATGGCTACCTTAGTACAAAAATGGTAAAATTTTTAAATTCTATGGATAGATTTTTTTTTAAAAAATTTTTTTTTAAAATTGCAATTTTTTTGAGACGTTTCTTCAATTAATATTATTAAAATAAATTCAGAAAAATTAAGATTTGCATAGCCTTTAATTCGTCTATATATCGCGTTTCAATCGGATCAATAGTATCGGAGTTATAATAAAAAACTTAAGAAAAAAATATATTTTTTACGTAAAAATGGCAAAAATTTTCGTTTTAAAAAAATCATAAAAAATCGAAAACGGCAAAAAACTTCCAGATTCATTTTTTTATCGCATAGCGACATATAATAGCAACAAAATGAGATATCGACCATAAAAATCGATTGATTTTTTTCGAATTTATTCACATTTTAGTGAATTCGCTCATTTTCACAAAATTTTAGTTTTTTGCTTGATATACGCATTATAGCGGGTTTTGAAATGTGTGAAAAACATAAATTTTCCAATTTCAAGGGGTGCATGTCGGATTAATGTTAGATTTGATGAGAAACTTCCACCCACAAAATTTTAGTCGAATTCGACAACGTTAACACGTAGCGCATAGGCCCCAAATCTGAAAAAAAGCGTTTAAATCGAAAATAATTGACAAATTTTCAGTTTTTGCAAAATTAACGCTATTTATTTCCCCTTTTGCAAAAAGGTGGATCCTGGTCCTTAGGGCAAACACAATGAGATTTACAATAAGCTACATATCTTTTAAATCGGTTAAACAGTTTTCAAGTTACTTGCCGAAGGCAATTGACAAAAAAATGTAACTAAGTCAAATCGATGGAATAGATCGAAAATGCATTTCATTGTTTTATTCATGTATTTTCTTTTATTTTATATTTTATTATTTAAATTTATTACAACATATAAAATAAGGAAATAAATAAATAAATATTATAAACTACAAACTTTGGAATTTTCTTTTATGACATTTTCTATTATTGAATAACGAAGTGTTGCTCTGAATACTCTAGCAAAAATCTGCCATCATGTGTGCATCCCAGCGACCCTGGTATCTTTCCTCCATTGTCCATTTTCTCTTCCAGTGTTCTGACATAGCTCTGCTGTCCCATAAACATAAAAAACAAGGGTATTTGGTATAGCCACTTTGTTGACCTAATAGGAAATTTACCATCTTAATATCAACACAAATTACCCAGTTATGTTCATTATACTTTATCTTCTTCATGACCAATGCAATTACAGAGTATTCTTCTTTTACCTTGGTTGAATGTGCGATTGGCAAGGAGTGAAATTTATTTCCATTGTGCAAAAGGACACACTTCAAGCTGCGTTTTGATGAGTCAATAAATAAACGCCATTCGCTTGAATCATATCTATGTAAGCCCATGGCAGTCATCAAACCAGGAATATCCGTGCAGCAGACAAAATCGTCCTCTTCTGCAAATAGTGAAGTAAGCCTTTTTCTCGGGTACGGTAATACGAAACTTTAGTTTCCTCCGTTATGAGATTTGATTCCTTCATCCGGGATGCAAGTAATTCCGAAGATGCTTTTGACAATCCAAGTTCTCTTATTACATCATTTAGCTGGTCTTGATTCCATGGTCTCGGTGAGATATTTTTGTGTGGGATGAACTCGTCATTTTCAGATATAGGTAGTTCTGGATCTGAACTTCCTGATTGAGAACACATGCTTGAGGTTGAGTGTCCTTGTGAAGATGAAAGCACTTGACTACAGCTTGGTCCCTGATCTTGTGCATCCATAATTTCCTGTGAATGTAGAACTGCAAGTTGAAACCCATCAGCAGACCTCGTAGGGTAAGACCATCGCAAATGTTTTCCAAAGCCGGTTTTTGTAGTTAAACAAAAATAGCAATCAGATTCATGATTTGTTGTTTCTCTCCATAGCATAGGCTTCGAAATTCCCCAGTGTGGTCTGAAAAATTTTTATAACAGAAAATTAAAAATTTTATAAAATATTCCAAATGTATTAACCTATACTTACTTTTTGTTAGATGAGCTTAGAGTTAAATTGAATCGACATGAAGTACATATAGTACTCGGCGTCCAATGTTCGTTAAAATTCTTCGGATTTATATTAAAGCAATCTTCATATGACTTTTGAAATGAAGCTGAGAAGCATTTCCGTTTTTTTTCGTTAATATATTGGCCGCACACATAACAAAATGAGTCCGGATTGTTTTTACATAAAAATGTTCTAGTTTTCTTGCTCATGGCTGATTGAAAATTATGCTTCTGTTACCGCAAACACTTGTTGAATGAATAGAAATGGCTCAAGGGGCTCTTATAAATAATGATACTAAAATTTCGAACAACCCTTAATGTAGTCCTATTTTTTACCTATTCCCAAGAATCGTAAAAAACATTAAGGAATGCTATGCAAAAAATCAATCTTTACAGGTAGCCAGCGGAAAAAGCCAATTCGGCGTGCACGCAAATTTATGAACGTTTATTACTTTGCCGCCGCAATTGTCAAAATGAAGCAAGGGCGACAGGTAGCCAACAGAAAAGGAGCATTTCATCGTTTATCAGATTTCTACTGAAATCGTAAAAATTAAAAAACTTTTCCTTTATTGCTTACTTTTTTTAATTCTGAAAATCATAAAAATGCCATAAAGATCTGTTCCAAACAATTTTCTACATTCAATACTGTATTTCCACAGTAACACGTGTCCCACAGAAATACGTGTTTTGCCCAAAACAGTATTTCGCGTACTTGTTTTGCCATACATTTCTCATTCATCCAAAACACTTTGGCAGTACCTGGATATTGTATAGTGGTTTCAAAAGCATCTAATTTTTTTATTTTGTTGCGTTGTGTAATAGGAAGATATCAGTCAATTTTAGCGAAATTTTATATTTTATTGTTAAAAAAGAAAAAAATAAAAAATTTTAAAAGTAAAATGTTTTTGTAAATTGTCTTCGGCAAGTTCTCAAGGACATATAATGGCCAGTGAAAATTGTAATAACTCGAAAACTTAAAGACATGTAGCTTATTGTAAATCTCATTGTGTTTGCCCAAAGGACCAGGATCCACTTTTTTGCAAAAGGGGAAATAAATAGCGTTAATTTTGCAAAAACTGAAAATTTGTCAATTATTTTCGATTTAAACGCTTTTTTTCAGATTTGGGGCCTATGCGCTACGTGTTAACGTTGTCGAATTCGACTAAAATTTTGTGGGTGGAAGTTTCTCATCAAATCTAACATTAATCCGACATGCACCCCTTGAAATTGGAAAATTTATGTTTTTCACACATTTGAAAACCCGCTATAATGCGTATATCAAGCAAAAAACTAAAATTTTGTGAAAATGAGCGAATTCACTAAAATGTGAATAAATTCGAAAAAAATCAATCGATTTTTATGGTCGATATCTTATTTTGTTGCTATTATATGTCGCTATGCGATAAAAAAATGAATCTGGAAGTTTTTTGCCGTTTTCGATTTTTTATGATTTTTTTAAAACGAAAATTTTTGCCATTTTTACGTAAAAAATATATTTTTTTCTTAAGTTTTTTATTATAACTCCGATACTATTGATCCGATTGAAACGCGATATATAGACGAATTAAAGGCTATGCAAATCTTAATTTTTCTGAATTTATTTTAATAATATCGGACTAGTAGTTTTTGAGTTATCATTAATTATTTGAAGAAACGTCTCAAAAAAATTGCAATTTTAAAAAAAAAATTTTTAAAAAAAAATCTATCCATAGAATTTAAAAATTTTACCATTTTTGTACAAAGGTAGTCATGATACATCAAAATTATATAGTGGTTTTAAGAGCACATGAAATTTTTTTTATTTTGTTGTGCTGTGTTATCGTTCAAATATTATGCCATATACATGCAAATCACGTCACTATCGGAACACCCGTTATTTTTTAGGCTTAATATTGTATACATGCTTATAATGCAAATATAGTTTTAATCACTTCAAATTTTAAGTGGTTGCCTCCTATAGCTCAAGAAATAAATACATAAAGGCAAAAAACACGTCACTTTCGGAACGCCCTATAAGTTTTAGTATTTGTTGGTATAGTGGCCACAGTTATACACCTTCGGTGAAAATTTTAAGACTCTAGCTATTATGGTTCAAAACTTAGGCCTTATGCATGCAAATCACACCACTATCGGAACACCCTTTAATTTTTAGGTTTATTTTTTTAGACTTGTTTATAAAGCGAACTATGTTTTAATTACTGTTTGTAAATTTCAAGTGTATCCCTCCTACAGTTCAAGAAATAAACACATATTCGTGAATAACACCTCTCTATCGGAACACCCTATAAATTTTAATATTTGTTGCTATAGCGGCCACAGATATACACCTTCTGTGAAAATTTTGAAGAGTCTATCTGTTATGGTTCCAAACTTAGGCCTTATACATGCAAATCACACCACTATCGGAACACCCTTTAATTTTTATATTTTTAGACTTGTTTATATAGTGAACTATGTTTTAATTACTGTTGGTAAATTTCAAGTGTATCCCTCCTACAGTTCAAGAAATAAACACATTTTCGTGAATAACACCTCTCTATTGGAACACCCTATAAGTTTTAGTATTTGTTGCTATAGCGGCAACAGCTCTACATCATCTGTAATTCATCAAGAGTCTACCTATTGCGATTCCAGAGATAAAAGGCGCTGACAGACGGACAGACGGACAGACATTGTAGCGAAAACAATAGGGGTACGTTTTTACACTTTGTGTACGGAACCCTAAAAATGGGCATTTAAAAAAGTTACTTTCGTAAAAAAACTTCCATGACCGTTAAAAAAGAAGCTTTCTTTTTTAAAGGAATTATTATTTTAAATTTTTTTAAAAGTACCATACAAAAGTACCGTTTAAAAGTGTCCTCTTCAGTGCCTTTTTAAAAAAGTATTTTTTTTTTAAGTAACTTTAACTGTACTTTTTACGAAGGTACTTTTTAGAAAGTACCTTTTTAAAATATAAATTTTAAAAACATACGTTTTTAAAAAGGTAAATTTAAAAATAACACATTTTAAAACAGTAATTTTTTATAATAATATGTACATTTTAAACAAACATTTTAAAAAGGTATGTTTTTACAAATTCCTTTATAAAAAGACAACCGTTTAAAAAGTAACCTTTTAGAAAATTTCTTAAAAAAGTGTCATTCTCAAGAAGTAAGTTTTAAAATATACCTTTTTAAAGATGTATTTACATAGTACATTTGTGAAGGATTACTTAAAAAGTACCTTTTTAAAAGGTGATTTTTAATAAGTACTTTTTTAAGAAGATCGTTTTTAAAAAACTTAAAAAAAGTAAATTTTAAAAGAATACTTAAAAAAATTACTTTTTATAAAAGTACATTTTGAAAGAGTACCTTTTTAATATTGTTTTTCAAAGTATCTTTCTTGAAAGTTCCTTTATTTTGCCATAGTAGGAAAGTAAGTACCTTTCAAAAAAATAAATTATTTATCGATAAATTTTTTAAGTACCTTGTTAAGGAGTAATAAACTCAAGTTTTAGGAATAAACTTTTTTCAGATTTAATTTTGTTAAAGATCCTTTAAAAAGTTTTGGTTGTTCTTTTGTAGTTAGTACTTTTTGCGTTGCGCTCTCTATCAGTAATCGCAGTGGCTGCTTAGTGTAGTAACTATTCAACTTTTTTTTTTTGTTAACAGCAGCTGACAAATAATTTAAATCTTTATTGCGAAAATATGTATTGAAGATAAAAGAATATATTAAAACAAAAAGTAAACGAATATTGTTGCAGATAAGCTTTTTAATTCGATTTAAATTTTTTTTCTTCTTGTAGTTCTGCTGATTAAGCTTCCAAGATGCATTTTTTTGTTTCATTTAATATTTAGTTTTCGTGCGTATTTCAGAAGTTACAGATCAATTCCATTCAATTTACCTACCGCGCGCGTATCTTTTCAAAAAGCTAGTGCAGTGCGTTTGCTTGTTACCAATTTTATTTTTTCTGCTTTTATTTTGTGAATTCTTTCCTGACTGGTTTCTGGTTTTTTTTATCTGGAATTTTTGTAATTATTTCTGCTTGTGTTTAAATGTTGCTGTAATAATTAATCGAGTTTTGCTGGCAGGTGTTCGTTCGCTTTTTAATAAAATTTCTTTGTAACTGAGTTTGATTTTCAGTTTGTTATTTTATTATTAAGTTAATATTTTTGGTCAACATTTAACGCCATAAAAAATGTCAATGGAAAGAAGGAAAATTGCAATGTTTCAAGGTTTTTGGGTATGTTTTTATGTTAAGACAAATACCATTATGGGAAATATATTTTAAAGCTTTAACGGCGAAGTAATGCAACAAATAATCTGTTCAGATTTTTAACAAACTTCGAAATTAGCTTTAAATGCAAAGATCAATCATAGTATCCTAAGCATGTAATTTAAAAATATAGCAAAACATGGTGAAGTTTAGGGTGTGAAAAATACTTTTTAAAATTCTCATTTAGTTTAAATAGTTTTTAATACAAAGTTATGATTAAATATATTTTTACGGCATACACAATTAGTCTTATTATTTAAGTACAACCTAAGGCAAAAATTTAATTTTGTTAAATTTTATATTTAATTACTTAAAATTGTATGTGTGCAAAGATAAATACGTCGAGTTAATTACGTTTTTGAAAAAATATATCATGTGATAAAAAAGTTTTTTTAGTACGTATTCTGCACAGATTGTCTTTCTATTCCACCAGGTTTGATTTCCTAAAATTGAAGGTTTTGGAAACTTATTTAACTCGAAGTATTTATCTTCATACACACACATTTTTTAGAAGTGTTACAGATTTATTCCTTTTGATTGATCACATGAGTAATTCACTTAATTTTCATTCAGAATAATTTTACTTCATCCAACTGTATTTTTCGTAGGCTCGAGTTCGTATCCTTAAAGGTGAAGGATTCTTTTTTTATAAATAATTTTTCTCTCTGAAGAATACTTGGGATACAATCTCGTACCTAAGATTAATTTTTTTGAATTATAATTTTTTTCGTAAAATTTCAAGAAAAAAGCGCATACAGACTTGATATTCCAAACACAAAAAAAATAATAATAAATCAGTCAAGTGCGAGTTAGACTCACACACGTAGGGTTCCGTACTATGTTCAGTTCAACATTAAAAATTCAAGTTCGTATTTTTTTTATTTTTTATGGGGTACCCTTTAATTTTTAATTATTTTTTTACTAAATACCCTGTGTAAAGATCGTCAAATTCATCAAATTTTAGGGATCACCCTTTTATTTTTATGAAATTTATGTTCGTTATGTACTTGTTGTTTCAGTAGATATTGTGAAATATAATGTGTAAATTTTAAGTGTCAGCATATCACTGTTTAAATATAAACACCCTTTCGTTCTTCGTTTTATTATTTGTTCTTGTTATAGGAGAGCCATAGTTATACACCTCCTGTGAAAATTTAAGAGTCTACCTATTACGGTTCAAAACTTAGGCCATATAAACGCAAAGCACTTTACTATCGGAATACCCATTAATTTTAAGGTTTAATTGAATACACTTGCTTACAAAGCGAACATAGTGTTAATTACTGTCTGCAAATTGTATGTGGTTGCCTCCTATAGCACAAGAAATAAAGACATAAAGGCAAATAACACCTCACTTTTGGAACACCCTATAAGTTTTAGTATTTGTTGCTATAGTGGCCATACACCTTCTGTGAAAATTTCAAGACTCTACCTATGATGGTTCCAGAGATAAAAGGCGATGACAGACGGACGGATAGATATTGTAGCGAAAACAATAGGGTTACGTTTTTACCCTTTGGGTACAGAACCCTAAAAATGAATTTTCACAATTTTTTTCTTGTATAAAAATGTGGAAAAAAGCAGCATAAAAACGATTTTTTTAAATCAGATACTATCAAATATTTTTAAAGGTTACATTTTCCTACAGGAACTAAAGTCTCATACGATTGTTAACTCTGGTAACTCTATTGTTAACTCTGGTAACACTATCTTGTGTCTATAAATGAAATTAAAAAAAAAAAAAAAATAGTACTGGTGGAGATATTAATCGATATGGATTATAAAACGCCATTTTTAAAATTTTTGTCTTTCTTGTCCCTCTGTATTCGCATCATTTAAACACCACTGGTTACATCTTAATACAATATTGTGGCTAGGTACCTTATTTCCTTGGTTCAAATATTTTTTTACAGTCAAATTCTAAGAGAAAATCGAGATAAAATAGTTAAAGTACACACTTTTACCGTATTAATAGTACTAAAAACTTGGCAGCACCTTTTGCTTTTCTAAGCGGAAAATTTTACACAGTATTTACAGAAGTAAAATAATTACCTTGGGAAGGGTACCTCTATATCTATACATACATATGTATAATAAAACAGTAACTCGTTTCCTGTCTGTGTATCTGCGTTCGAATCACCTAAAAACTAGTGGATGGATTTTAAAAAAATTTTGTGACCTTAGTAACCTGATTCCAATATAGAATACATTACACAGTGCAACACGGAAAAAATAACCATATACGGACACCACTACGTGATAAAAGACCAAAAAAAAAAAAGACCCCTGACTCCCAGTTTTGCCCAAAGTTCTCCAGGTTTTTTTTATGGGCAAAAGTTGAGGCAAAGTTGTAGCTCTAGTCATAAAGAACAAAAATTGTGAACATATAAAATCAAAAAAACTTCATCTTCAAGGTCAAAATCGCAAAAAACTTTAAAAAATTCAATTTTTTTACGTTTTTTCCCCTGTTCAGGTCCATAGGTAGCAAACCGTTCAAAATGCAAGGAAACAATCAACTACAAAAATTAACCTAAGATCTCAATAAACAACTTTCTAGAACATATGAACTTCCTAGGAATGATTCTTAACACCGTTTAGGTAGCGCTTAGGTAGCCGCAAAAGTAAAAAATTTCTTAACACCGTTTAGGGAAATTTTTCACTTTTGTGGAATTACATTGTTAGTAAAATATTTTAAACACCTTTTACAGAGCTTTACAATACCTTTTAGAATTTTATCCAGGGATGGGTACCTTTATATAAAGTAAATACGTATACGTTAAGCACTATAAGAGTCTTGAAATTTGGTGTGGATTACATTCAAAGTAAAATCGAACAATATATTGTCAGAACGCACACAACGTGTGTGGGCGGGCACAGCTAGTAGTAATATAAAGGAAAAATATATAAACTATATATATGTATGTATCCCTATAAAAGCGAGTCTTAAAATTTCATATGGATTACTTTACTCGAACAAAGCATTGTCTGTGCGCTGACGACGTGGCTGGCTCTGCTAGTTTTAATTTACAATAAATCGTATGTAAATATGTATAACTAAAAATCGCTGACGAAATAATACCGTAGTATCTTCTATAACTGCCAACACTGTTTGTACTCCATCTTCAGATTTCTTTTAAAGTCTAAAAACAAAAATTGCAAACATTTATTGGCATTGCTGCTCTGGCTAGTTCTTATTCATTATTAATTTTTGCTATTAAAATGTCATTCCGCATTAATTTAACAAAAATTATTTGAGTTTTGTCTGTCGTAGTTGTTGCTTTGCAAATTAAGTTTTAAATAAAAGTTCTTACTATATACATACATACTTAACTGTAAAAAAAGCAAAAACAACAAAATGCTACATAAATATTTTCCAGGCCAGGGATGGTAAATGAAATTTTAACATTGTACTAATCGGCTTTTAAAATTGAACTTTTTGGACTCAAATTGTACTAAATGTAAATTTGGTTTGTTAAGTAAAATTCTTATTTACATATTACATTTACACTATATTTACATTAAACAAGAAATAAGAAATAATTTGGTACAATCTTTAATATTAAATTTAGAATTGCTTGCTTATTCTTTAAGTTTCTTGCAACTGGTCAATAGTGCTCTAAAACACATCACTTTGATATTGATGTTTTCAAGTCCTGGCCATAGAAATTCAAGTAAGATGGTTCGATTACCTTTTCCGGTTACGAATGTTCGATTCTCATTTTGAAAGTAAAAAGATCTGATGATATCGATTTCCACAGACCTTAATTCATTAACCGCACCCAATCCTACAATGACTGAACTCGCTAAACCGGAAGGAGGGAGGCTACTACATGTAGATAGGTTCCCTTCTTCCTTTGGTGCTCAAAGATCTCCTAGGCAGGAAGGCCAGTAAGGTGCTCAGATATAATAGAAGTACCTTAAGCTGGATAACTGCGTTAGTGACAGGTTATGGAAAGTTTAATTATCATCGAGCCAAGATGAAAATGGAAAAAGGTTGGCACTTTGTGTGTGAATGTCCAGTACAGGCTGACATAAGACTTAGGACCACGGGCAGAAGCTTGTTAAATTTGAATGCCATGGGGGAACTAAGCCTTGCAAAAATCCTAGCAATCACTAGAGACTCCGTGATGAGAAAGAAGGCTGAAAGTTAGCAGTCGACAGTCTGAAATCACTGAAGTCTAGATTAAAGGCTGTAGCACGGGACAATGAAAGTAATTTTCCCCCAACAAATAAATTGCATTTTTATTAAAAAAACGTTATGGGTAATAAGCATAATATTAAATAATTAATATTTAAATTCCCAAAATATTTTATCAATAACTAAATATGCAACTGCTTGTGCAAACCTTTGGCAACACTTGTTATTTTTCGATTCTCTTGCGAGAACAAAATTAACTTGTGTATGCTTTTCATCACACCTTACGTCTGCATTCAGTGATGGCAAAAAACCATCCAATTGTAGAAGGACAGTAAGGAAAAATAAAAACGTGGTTTGTTTGTTGCTGTTTTATTGAAGCTTTAATATTCTGTAATATTATTCTATTAACATGCATACTTCTCATTGTGTTTTGTAGAATTTTATTACTTATAGAGTATTTTTGGCTTCTCTAAAATTAGGAAAAAGGTTTCCTGATGATCTGGCCTGAGCAACCAGTTAAATACGTATAGGAACTAGTTCTTTTCCCCCAACAAATAAATTGCATTTTTATTAAAAAACGTTATGGGTAATTAGCATAATATTAAATAATGAAAATAATTATAATTATTGAGGACGGAAAGGGATCGAAAAGGGACCCATTTAGGAAGTGGAATGCTTTGACATTTCCTCTACATTAATATATGTATATAAAAAAAACCGCACCGCAACATTGAGTTTTTCGGTGTGCAACGGAACTTCTTGTAAGACTGGGTTGAACTCGCACCAATCACGACCATTATACAGCCATTCAATCAAAAATATGCCTCCCTTCTGAGAAGATTTTTTTTTTTTTGGAAGACAAAATCAGGATCATATTTCAAGTGCTAAAAGAACCAGTCAGCAAATTTTATCGTGAGATTTTCTTTAGATATGGCAGATATTGAGCGCATAAGAGCTATTCTGAATGAAATCGATTCAGATCTAGATTCTGATGTGGAAAGTGGTACTGAATACTGATGTGTATGAAGCAAACACTGATACTGAATAAGAAGGAAAGTGATGTTGAAGATTTACAGGACGCTGAATCGAGCCACAAGCTCTAACGACTGATTGAAATTTACAAAGACTAACCTCATAAAGAGGCATATATTTTAAGCATTTTGAAATTAATTTTTTTAGTGTTCCTGTTTTTTCTTGAATTCATTTTATTTTTTTGTTTACTTCTAAAATTTATGTTAATAGAAAAACAACATTTTATAAATGTTGTGTTTTGTGAATGAATTTTATTTTTATATTAGGTCTAGGATCAAAAATGCTAAATTATTGTTATGAAATATAAATTGATGCTGTGAGCTAAAAAAGCTTAATTTTGTTTTTTTCTTACTTCAGTTATTTCAAATTAGTTTGTAAAATATGTCCACTGCACAGGTTTTGAAAATTTTAGAATAGTTTTGAGATACCGAGAAATACTTGAAATCGGTGTGAGAGACCGAGAAATGCGAATGTGTCGCACAAAAATGAAAATAGTCAGGAAGGTAAGAGCAATGGCTCCCTACCGCTATGAATGATAGACGATGTCGACTCTCGAACAAGTTTTCAACGAACGAATCCAAGCATATTTTTATATTCAATATCTACAACTATAATAATCTTCCAGCGGAAAGGGATTACTTGTTTCGATATAAATAATGTTGCTAAGAAAATACAACCTTAGTTATTAAATTTTATTTATATTCAGATTTTAAACATCAAATGTCGTTAATATTAAATACAAAGACATTAAATAATCACAATTTTTAACACCAATTATAGATAAATATGTATATTTGTTTAAAACAGAACAATAAAATTTCCTAATTAAATAAATAATTGAATGAATTAATTATTTGATTAAATTTTAATCTGAAACTAAGAAAAAAATTTCCTAATTAAAACAAATTGATTCAAATTAATATTTGATTAAATTTTAATCTGAAACTAATTACAAACTTTAATTTTTTTCTGTGTAATGTGTAGACCCAATCTCATACTTCCAGGCTACCTGAAAATCAATAATAAATATTGTAAATATTCTTTTTAAATTTGAAAAATTGGACTAAAAATTATGCTTAATAATTAAGTTTCTGAAAAGTAACCGCAGGCATTTTAAACAGTCCGAAACATGAAACCGGTAATGTGATTAAATTGTGCCAAATGAGCCAATGCCGTACCATAGTAATTTTCAGGTTCAAAGTGCAACAACTTTGCCAACCCTGTTCTAGACGTCAACTATTTTTTCTTGTTTTTCTTGAATCTCTCTCAATTTCCACTTCTTCCACATCGTGGTTCTTTTAACGTTTTCTTCTCTTATTTACAGTTTCATAATTGCTTCTTCCAAGTTGTATTATTTTTTCTTGCTTTGGCTGCATTTTTTCTCATTTGCAAAGCAGCCAAATGTTTATATTATTGTTATTGTTGTTGTCGTTGTTGAACATACTCCATCTTGGTTCGTAATTCTGCCCAGTTATTTAAAAATCTATTTAGTAACGGGTTTTTTCATTTTATTGCCCAGGCTTGAACTGAAATAAAATTAAAAAGCATAAGAAATATTACGTAATGAAGACTTCTTTTTTCATAACGGTTAATTGAGAAAATATGCATATTTTATACATATGTATGTACATATTTACATACATACATACAAACATACATATGTACATAATAAGTACATCCATATAGTAAGATAATTACATACATTAGTATTTACATTTACAAAAGGGGTCAAGTTTTGTTAAAAACAATCGTAACAAATTCTACATTGGAGAACAATTTCGAAAGAAACCATAATATGTAAATACATACATACCGTCGCGTTTCTTCTTAAACCACGTAAGCGTAATTTTTTCGAAATTGACTTTTTTGGTTTTTATGGTAGAAAATAACATTTGCCACCAGACTACATTCTCATCTTAACAAGTTTGTATGAAAAATAATTCTTGCAAAAAAAAACCGACTTCAAAACAGACAAACTTAAAATCATGTTTCTTTAAGACGGTAATTATACAATGATTATATTATATTCGAGGAAGATTGTAGCGGGATTTTTTAAATGTCATTGCACAAACTGTCAATTGAGATAAAAAAAACTAATTTTTGAATTCAATAATCTAAAACAAATATCAGTCGATTATCTACCTGGGGAGCAGTACTTCCGGAGTATATGGGTGCACAAGACCCCAGGGTTCTGTGCTTTTTCAGGTCAAACCAATGCCAAACGACTGTCTGTATACAGCGGATAAAAAGTTTGGCTATATACATAAAATTACACTAACTATTGCGACACCCTGTAATTTCCGAGTTCAAATTTTATACTTGTTATAGCGGTCGTAGCAATACAGGTTCATTGTAAATTTCAACCGTCTGTCTGTAACGGCTTAAAAGTTTGGTCATATACATCAAATTACATAAACTATTGCGACACCCTGTAATTTATAATTTTAAATATTTATACTTATTTTAACACACATAGTAATGGACATTCTGTCTAATTGTTAAGTGTTTGTCAATAACTATTTAAAAGATAGGGTCATATATATCAAATGATGTCACCTATTGGGACACCCTTTAAATTCAAATTTTAATATAAATACTTGTTAAAGAGAACTTTGTCATACAGATTCTTTTAACTTTGTGTCCATATACATCAAATTACATCAACTATTGGGACACCCTTTAATTTCCAATTTTAAATATTTATACTTGTTGTTATACCAGACATAGTAGTGAACACTCTGTCTATTTTTCAAGTGTTTGTCTATAACGGTTCCAAAGATGAGGACATAATGGTCAAATTACATCAATAATTGGGACACCCTTTAATTTATCCAAATTTTATACTTGTTGTAATAGCGGACTAAGCAATATAGGTTCTTTGTACATTTCAACTGTCTATCTATAACAGTAGAAAAGTTTGGCCATATATATCACTTTTACATTAACTATTGGGACACCCTTTAATTTCCAAATTCATATTTTACACTTGTTATTTTAGCGGACTTAGCAATACAAGTTCTTTGTAAATTTCAACTGTCTGTCTATAACGGTTCAAAAGTTTGGCCATATATATATCAAAATAAACCAACTAATGGGACACCCTTTAATTTTTAATTTTAAATATTTATACTTATAACAGACATAGTAACGAACATTCTGTGCAACTTTCAAGTGTTTGTCTATAACGGTTCAAAAGATAGGACCATAAAGGTGAAATTACGTCACCTATGGGGTCACCCTTTAATTTTTAATTTTATTTTTTAATTACTTTTAGTTATTGGGAGCTATAGTGATACGCACTTTTTTCTAATTTTAAATGGGTGACCTACAAATTTCATAATACACGTAAAAAACATGTATGTTGTATGGGGACACCCTTTAATTTTTAAACTTTTAAACTGTTTTTAAAATGGGACCAATCTGTAGCCATAACCTTTCTAATGGCGCAAAAATTTTTAAAATCGGTTCAGAAATGACCGAGTTCTGAAGGCACAAACATAAAAAAAAGCAACATTCAGACGAATTGATAACCTCCTTCTTTTTTTGAAGTCGGTTAATAAAAAAAAAATCCATTTTCAAAACCTCGTAAGCGCCATACAAATGACATTTGCATGCAAAATATAATGGTTTTTATATTTCAAGTTGGAAATGTTAAAGACTCAACCACTAAGTTTTTTGTATTTAAGAATAAAAAAATCAGGAAAGTTTCAGGCCAATTGGAGCAGTTTTGGTAAAGTTAAAAGTTTTTTTTTTTGATAAATACAAAAATAAATGTTAATTTACACACAGAAATTTGCAATTTGCGCCAAAACCACGTAAGCGACAGATTTGGCTACAATTAATTGTAAGTAACAAATTTACAAAAAAAAAAAAGTTTTTATACCCTTCAGAAAGTCGCATGTTTTGCAAAAAAAAATTGTTTTCAAACCCATTTTTTTCGTTTTCTGAAAAACGACTTTTTGGCGCTTACGTGGTTTAAGAATAAACGCGACGATATGTGTATATGTATGTACATAGGTTTAAAATCAAAACTAATAGCAGGCTTATCAACATAAAAATTTGCTGTTCCTGATATTTAATTTGTCTTACTTTTGATGTTGATTGGCACTAAACTAAAAACACGTTTTTTTTAATTCTCTACTGAAGTAAACGAACAAACCTAATATATGTATGTACATACATATTAACTTATGTATATCGTTAGATACATATTAATATGTAAATATCTTAGATATTTTTTTGATCAAATTAATTAAACAATTTCATACTTTCTTATGCTAATTTTTATTATTTTCTTGTTTCTTTTCAGGTATGTAACACTGGTTATGCGAAATACAAACAAAAGGAACAGCAAATTTTTATGTTGTTTTTAAAAGAAAGCGAATTTAATTTTTTTGCAACTACTTCTGTAAGTTTTTGTTTTTGTTCCATATGTTGTATGTAAACATGAACTTACTTACTTAATTAGGTGGCTATTACAGAACATTTGTTCCTGTAGCCGAACGTAAAATAGATTTCCAAGCGCTTCGATCTTCTGTGCTTCTTCTCCAGTTTCTGACACCAAGTTTCGAGATGTCTTCCTCAACTTGATCTTTCCATCGTAGTTTCGGTCTTCCCCTTATGCGTGAACCGTCACCAGGTTCGTATTCAAATGACTTTCTAGCTGGAGCATCTTCATTCATTCTCACAACATGACCTAGCCAACGCAATCGTTGTAATTTGATACGTTTGACTATGTCTATGACGGCATACAGCTCATACAGCTTATGGTTCATACGACACCGATATTCTCCGCCAACGCAGATTGGTCCATAGATTTTTCGAAGAATTTTTCTCTTAAACACTCCAAGCACAGCATCATCTGCTTTCGCAAGTACCCATGCTTAGGAACCATATAATAGCACGGGTAGTATCAGTATCTTGTAGAGAGTGATTTTTGTCTGTCGAGAGGTGGCCTTGTTTTTAAACTGCTTACCTAGTCCAAAGTAGCAACATGAACTAGAATCTCTAATTTAAAAAAATTCGAACATACATATATACAGTGAAAACTCCCCTAACGGACACCTCCCGTAGACGATCACCTCTTTTAAACGGACAATTTTCCAAGTCCCAAGAATTTTTTGAACAAATTACTCTCTTCTAGACGGACATCCCACTGGCCGGACGCGGACACCTTTTTTCTATAAAATACCTCCAGTAGACGGACAAAAACGTTAGCACAAAAAAAAAAAAAAAATCTGGAGTGGCCTACACTCAACTTTACCATACCCAATTGAAACAGATATTTTTATGGATGTATTACATAAAGAATAGAAGTTCGAAGTACAATAGGTATATTCGAATCGAAAAATTAATTATTTTCGGTTTGGAGTGTTAAATAAACTTCCCCTTACCCCTTCCCGATTATGCCCAAAATTTACACAACTCTTCATCTCTATTTGCCAAAGGCACATACTAAATTTCGTTTTAATATGTCACACGGTATGACCTGTACAGCGTTCACAAACTCCATATACACATAAGTTTTTAGAAAATAACGACTCTTGTTTTGAAGAGTTATTAAACATCGATCAAATTGCATATACTGAAAATGATGACATTAAAATAAATTTCGAAGATGCAAAAACTTCAGAGGTAATATCAAGTGATTCAGAAGAGGAATTTGTAGAGCACAAAATAGTTCCAATTACATCATTCGATGAAGCGTTTGAATGAATAAATTAAAAAAGTAAATAAAAATACATACTTAAGTTGTGTGGGAATTTGTCTATTTATTAGTCATAATTGCATATTTAATAGCACAAAGTCCTGACCTTTTTTAATAACCTATCCCGTGAGCGGATACCTCCCGTCAACGGTCAAATCTGCTTTGATGGTCGGTGTCCGCCTACGAAAGATTTCACTGTATTTCAAAAAATGTAAAACAAAAGGCTGCAAACAATCTGTCAGTTTTTTTTACTTTACTATACGTAGTATAGGTAAAGTCATTTTACGTTTTACGTTTTGTGGTCTATCTGCTGAGTCCATTTTTACTATTTTCGCGATTATGTCTAACTAAGCCTCTAATTTTGTGAACGCTCTTCAGATCATACCGTTTGACATTTCAAAATGAAATTCAGTATATGTATGTATGCCTTTGGTATATGGTTGATGCAGAGTTGTATATTTTTTTGGGCATAATCGGGAAGGGGTTTGGATTGGATACGCCAAACCTAAAATAAATATTTTTTCGATTCGAATATTTTTTATAATATAGTAACGAAGACCTTTCTGTCGTTGTATTGACAAACCCAGATTCCTTGGTGGAGGACTTGAACACACAACTTCCAGACTGATAGATAAGAACAATATACACTAGCCTACAAGCTACTCAATCTTAAGTAAATCTATACGTACTCGTACATATAATAAAATGGTAAATCATTTCCTGTCTGGCTTTTTTTTTTACTTTACCATACGTAGTATAAAGTAAAGTATAGTAATCATGAAAAAAATCGGGGTCGGGATTTCGACGGACTTATATGTTTTGAGGTCTCCTGAATTCATTTTTACTATTTTCGCGATGATGTCTGTGGGTGGGTTCGTGGGTGGGTGGGTGTGTATGCCATATCGTTTGACATATCAAAATGAAATTTAGTATGTGCCTTTGGTATATGGAGACAAGGAGCTGTATAGTTTTTGGACATAATCGGGATAGGGCAAGGGATAGTTTCCTCACCCCCAAATTTTGTAAACAGTCTACAGGTCATACCGTATATTAAAACGAAATTCAGTATGTGCCTTTGGTTTATGGAGATGAAGAGCTGTATAAATTTTGGGCATAATCGGGAAGGGGCAAGGGGTAGTTTACTTACTCCCAAATCTCCCAAAAATATGACATATCAAAATGAAATCCAGTATGTGCCTTTGATTTATGGAGATGAAGAGCTACATAATGGGGAAGGGGTAAGAAAAATCATTAATTTTTCGATTCAAATATTCTTTGAACTTTTATTCTTTATGTAATATATCCATAAAAATATCTGTTTCCATTGGTTATGGTAAAGTTGAGTATAGGCCACTCCAGTTTTATTTGTTTACGCATCACGTAAAAACTACTGGATGAATTTGAGTGATATATTTTAAGCACGGTTGCGCAACAGATGGCGCTGTTTTAAAATAATGAAAATAATAATTGAAAGCGTGATATTTTAAACACGGTTGCGCAACAGATGGCGCTGTTTTAAAATAATCATAAAATATGAATTACTTACCTTCAAATAGCCAATTGAATAAAATTTGTATTTTTACTTTGTGGAATTACTTAGTCATAAATAGACATAAATACTGTTACAACATTAAACACATATCCATTATCGTAATAATACAGCATTACCCCTATATTTATAAAAAAATAATAAATTTATAAAAAATAAAAATTCAAATCTAATTTAGAACAAATTTTTCAAATAAAAGTTGTTCTAAAATATATTTGAAATATTTTATTTTTTATAAATATGGGGGTTAGTCTGCAACGAAAATTCAAAATTGTACCAGCTTTCAACATGGAGTGGTCAGATAATGAGAATCGTTCTCATATCACTTTTTAGGGAGGAATAAAAAAGCAGATATTTTCAAAACGCAGAAATCAAAGATTTGAATTCTGAAAAGAGACTTGAGGCTTAAGGCTTTCAAACGTCTTACTGGTCATTTGTTGACAGCAGCTTTAAAAAATCTTACCGTGCAGGAAAAATTCACAGCAAAAATAATAGAAGATATGTACGGTCAGGAGTATGAGCATCTGAGCTCATCCTAAGGGTCGAATAGAGTCATCATCACCATGGTTTGATGGGTGTCACATATGATGGATTTACTGACTTGCATTTCTGTGGTCAAGATGTCAAAACATAGGCCAAAATTTACTAAGAAACTTTTTCTGAAGCAGTGGTGAAGCCACTTAACCAATATTTATTTTTCAAAACTAGCCGTAGACTTTTAGTAATTCTGCGCCAGGTCATAAAGCCAAAACAAAGCAAACCTGAATTCGAAACAATTTTACTGCTTTCACTTGCTCTGAAGAATGGCCCTTTTACAGGCCAAGGTTTACTATAGAAGAAAAACTTAACATTGATTCTATTAAGACTGCATTAGTTTGTCCTGTCGCCAATTTTCTAATGGATTAGGTGCGTGCAGCTAAAAGTGGTTTTACACGGCGTGTTTTTGTCATATGACTTGTCACTTTTCCATGTGCAAATTCTATACACGACGTGTGAACCCTTTCTAACATAACATGTGTATTTTCCATGTGTACAATACATATGACATTTTTCAGTTAGAACGTGTTCTATTTTGATGTGACGAAGCATCTGACATCCTGTAATGCCAACTTGATATTTTGTTATTTTATGCTTTTTGTGGTACCAAAAGCGCTAAAAATGTGGTAAAAGCACTAGGTTTGCAACTTTGCATCAGCTGTGGTTGGAAATAAAAAACTGTGTGGCGGCAAAATTATATATTGTAGGTTATGTCACATGTAATTACACATGTACGTTTGAAAGCAAAAATTAAAACCGTATGTAAAATGGCTATGGCTATTTTGTCAAACACATGAAATTAGATATGGGTTATCGAACTGACAAGTCATATGACAAATACACACCGTGTAAAACCATTTTAATTATGATTGGCCATAAACACCTTTTACAGCGCTTTGCAATAATTTTTAGAATCTTATAGTTTTATATAAATTTTAGAATTTTATCTAAAGTAAATACCTAAGAGTCTTGAAATTTGGTGTAGATTACTTCCAAAGCTAAATTGAACAAAATATTGTCAGGACGCACACAACACACATTGTCATTAAATTTAAGGACTCTCTAGATGTAAGATTATAGGGTATTTATCCCTTTCACATTTTTCGTTTGTAGTTTCTTCAAAGCCCATCGTTTTCTATTACTTTGTAAAGGAGTACCCATCATCACTCACTCACTTCTTACATGATCATCACCCAAATATAAAGACTCCTGCTATTATAGTTCCCCATTTATAGGATAATAAACGTAACTTTTTTTGAAGATATAGTCCCCATTCCTATATCGGCCTCATTTTTTATGAAGTAACGACCGTTAATAAGTCTGGCTCATAAAGCGCGCCAAAAAGTGATTTTTTTGTGAAAACTGCTTGAAAAAGCCAAAATTCATATAAATAATAGAGTTGTCAGATCTAACAAATAGAAAATCAAGCCCTTGAAAAACACTTCTTATTAATTCCGAAGTCACCTCATTTTCACTCTTACGAAATACTACTTTAATGGAAAGTATGTGTATATGTAAAGCTTCTAGAGAACCATAAACCTTGCTACTTATTGTTAGGATTTCTTTCAAATATCTCATGCAACTTGTTTTATTATATGTATTTCAACATCTTTTTTGTTTGAACCTTTCATTACTTCATACAGATAAGATTGCCTATTGTCCATTTACTTGTCGTTTATACTGTATGGATGTGTCATCTGTTGTCAAGTTGAAAAAAATAAAAATGACAAGTTGTTTCATTTTGTATGTATGTATGTATTTATTTCCCTTTTGACTGCAAATAATTTTTGTTGTAGTTGTTGTTCTTTATCAATGACTGATGAAGTCGCTGCCGCAACATTAACGAGCGACGATGCAACATATAAACAACATTCATGGAAAAAAAAGAAACAAAAAAGAAAAATGTATTTACAACAAAAAAACTTTGTAGCTGATCACACCCAAGTTTGAAGTAGTTTATTTTTTGTTTGTTAGTTTTGTAGTAGTGTATCTGAGGGTTACATTTATGGTGCACATGTGGACGGATGACAAAGAAGCGCACAAAGTTTTATTTGGGTGTATTTTGTTTTTTTCTTTATTGCAATATGCAGCAATGTCAGGGCTACAAACAGGGCACGCTGACATTTTTTGTAAAAAAAAAAATTATTACAGACATGCAAACTTAAAGCGTGTTTTTTTTAGAGGCGGGTAACTTTAATTTGGCAGCACTGTTTTGTGTGATACCTGATTTGACAGTTCTCGGTTGTTTTGAGGTTAGTTTAGTTTCGAAATTTAGCAAAATTTTTTTGCTTTAGTCTGACGATTCTAACGCAATATAGATTTCAGGAAGTTTCTAATTTTTGGAAAAAATTTTTAAAAAATTTTCAAGAAAAATTTCCTAAAAATATTAAAAAAATTTAAAAATTTTTTTTGAGAATTTACAATAAATTTTGAAAAAAATCAATAAAAATTTAAAAAAAATTTTTCCATAAAATTCTCCCAAAAAAAATTTACAACAAATTTTCAAAGAAACATAAAGGGTGTTTTTTTATAGAGGTATAGAACTTTAAGTCGCAATAAAACAACGATGGATTATTCGATTGACTTGAATTTTTTTTGTCCGAATGATAATCTTGTGGCTTTACATTTTAAATATGATTTCTGGCATATGATCGCCACGGCTGGCGCGGATGTAGTCCAATCTGGACGTCCAATTTTCGATGACCTTTTCCAACATTTGTGGCCGTATATCGACAATAACACGGCGAATGTTGTCTTCCAAATGGTTAAGCGTTTGTGGCTTATCCGCATAGACCAATGACTTTACATAGCCCCACAGAAAGTAGTCTAGCGGTGTTAAATCACAAGATCTTGGAGGCCAATTCACAGGTCTAAAACGTGAAATTAGGCGGTCACCAAACGTGTCTTTCAATAAATCTATTGTGGCACGAGCTGTGTGACATGTTGCGCCGTCTTATTGAAACCACATCTCCTGGACATCATGGTTATTCAATTCAGGAATGAAAAAGTTAGTAATCATGGCTCTATATCGATCACCATTGACTGTAACGTTCTGGCCACCATTGTTTTTGAAAAAGTACGAACCAATGATTCCACCAGCCCATAAAGCGCACTAAACAGTCAGTTTTGTTTGGATGTAACGGTGTTTCGACATACACTTGAGGATTATCTTCACTCCAAATGCGGCAGTTTTGTTTGTTGACGTAGCCAATCAACCAGAAGTGCACTTCATCGCTAAACAAAATTCGCTTATGAAAATCGGGAACAATGGTAATCTCGTTTTGGCCCCTATTTGTACTATTTGCAAGCGTTGATCAGGCGTGAGTCTATTCATGATGAATTGCCAAACCAAACTGAGAATAAATCACTTGACAGCTGTTAAATCGGTCGCATTACTATAGTGAAGGGTATATAAGATTCCGCATTGCCAAATATAGCACTCTTACTTGTTGTTTATCAATTTAAAGTTCTCCGCCTCTTTAAAAAACACCCTTTATTACTGTTTTATATAAATATTTACTTTAACATTGAAATTTATGAAAAATTTTATGCAATTTTTTCTAAACGCTCCCTCTTTTTTTATTACAAACATAAAAAACAAACTTTAATAAAATAATTGTGGGCAGCAGGCGCCTTTGTCTTGTAAAAATGTAAACTTTTTTTATTCTCAAAATTAGCAAAAATTAAGTTTGTGTTTTGTTTGAGTTAAAAAAAAAATAAATACCCCTTATGCTGTTTTTATCACAAGCAAATAAATTTAAAGCCCAACATTTGTCAATTTAAATATGTTTGCGTGGTAGTTTTTCATAATGATTGACCATGTCAGCAGTAGAAGAAGAATGTGTTGCAAAAAAAAAAAAAAAAAAAAAAAATAAAAGCAAATCAAATAAATTACCAACAGCTAACAAATACGAGCACTTTTTAAATATTTTGCTTTTTGAACTGCAACTACTCGTACTGCTGTTTGAACTGCAACGAACTGAAGAGTGCCGTAGCAGTTCACTGCCTTTTAATTTGTTTACACACATGTCAATGAACTCAATGTATTTGTTTCTTGTTTTTTGTTGCTTGTTTTTATTTTTGTTTACTCGCTGTTTAACTTGCCGCCTTTAGTTTTAGCACTTTTTTTCTTTTAATTTTATTTATTGATTATTTGCTGTTGGCGTGGAAAATGAAGTCATACATTTTTTAAGTTGTCATCATTAGCCCTTCATCCAAATAAATAATTAAATAAAAATAATTTAAAATTTTGTTTTTAAATTTAATAAAAATTAAGTTTTTAAATTATAGTTATAATAACAAAACAAATACAACAGTAATGACTGCCCGCCCAGCTTTTGAATTAAAGAACTTTTAATTTGAAATCAGTAATCAGAAAGCTTTTTAAGACGCGAGTGCACTTTGATAACTGTGTGAATTTCTGGAAAAATATATGTATGTTTTTCGGCAAAATAAAAATGTTTTTATTTCTAATATAGTCTCCTTTAACACCGATACGTTTAGTCCAAACAATAAGATTTCTCTGATGGATCCTGAAAGAGAAAATTAAACACTGCATCACATTAACTGTGAATCACTGTACATTAGAGCACCCAAAAACTACATGGGTTTTTCAAAAGTATTTGTTTTGCACTTCCCGCGCATAATTTCGGTTATCTACTCAATACTTTTCAATTGGGTACTCAATAGTACTTCATACTTCTGTTTACATAATGGAGACTTACCGCCGCGTAGTCGTCAAATATTTTATTAAATTTATTTCTAATAATACTAACCAAAACTTTACACTAAATACTTTTGTGTATTGAGTACTCAAGTACGTCAAATACTCGATACCCAATCAATACTTTGCCAACTCTATTATCTGGCGGTTACAAGTTGTAATGTGCATACACCCAGAGAAAAAATGTCACCTTCCGTTATCAAAACGACCACATACGGTGTCGAAAGTGTATCGACCACGTTTGTACTCAAATTGTACACGGACGTTGTCAATTCGACAACGAAATATTGACAACGACGGATTGTTGAATTGACAACGAACGTGTACACTTTGAAACCGTATTGTTGTCGAATTGATACCACACCATTGTAAAGTTGACACCATACCGTTGTCGATTGGTAAATGCTCATTCCTTTCCAAATTTATTATAATAAAACAGATTGTAATAGATTATAAATTTTTAAATTTATTTTATTCACAAAATGTTTTTTTAATTATAAGAACCAAAATATAGTAAACTTAATTCTAAAATAAATTTATCTTATAAATAATAACAATAATATTTAATATTTATGCTCACAGATCAATTTTTTTTTCATCAGTATATTTTCTTTGATGTTTCGTTAATTGGTGTCATCAAATCTGAAATTATATCAATAGAATTGTGCTAGATGTTCTCTGTAATATCTATCGCAGTTTCTCTTACCTTGGTTAAAACTCCCCCGCTGTTTGGATCAATATGACGCTAATCCATTGTTGGTGATCTCATTATTTCTCCAACATTGGTCCACTTTGGTTAGCACAGACATCTATTTCGAACTGTGAATTTATATAAACATAAAAATAATAAGCCGTTTACAATCAAAATATTTTATTACCTATGTATGTATGTATGTATGTATGTATGTATGTATGTATGTATGTATGTATGTATGTATGTATGTATGTATGTATGTATGTTTTTTTTTTGGGCAAATATCTTCTTTCTAAACTTCCATCGCAGACTTAATAGTGGCAGTGCTTCCTTTAAAACTTTCTCCAGTCGTTTTGAGACAATCTGCAATAGAATATTGCTCTATATTGATATTTGAAAAAATGCGTTTGGATAAATTGAAGGAAACTAACACAATGAAAAATAATTACTACTGTCAATTTGCGCACGTTCGTTGAGAAGTTGACAACACTCGTTGTCAATTCGACCACGTTCGTTTACAAGTTGACAACACTCCTTGTCAAACAAAAGTGGCTACGAAAGGTATCAAAGCGACCACATTCGTTGTCGATTTTGCAACGTCGTTTTTCCCTCAGTGTACAAACCTTTAAGCCTCGTTAAAGCGTTAGTGATTATTAAGCGGTTTAATTCAAAGTTTACATTAAAACAGAACCGAGAATGCTCATGTTTTCCCGTTAGATGACGTAGTTCGGTCAATTTAAGGTTGCCAAGTCTTTAATCAATAAACTAATTCAAATAAGTACATGTGTACAAATAAGTGTAAGTAATAGGCTATAGCAGCCTACGCCAGTGAACCGATCTTTCTAAAATATTCACAGTTTGAAATTTGCACCAGTAACCATCATATTAACGTACATACTTTAGACTGAATTGGAATAGTGGGCATGGAAAAATTATTATGGTGAACTTGGAGAACTATAGTAGTAGGTAGAGACTTGAAGCTTTACATGAGTAACTCCTATGCTAATGCGTATAGTATACCAAAATACAGAATTAATTCGGACAGTAAGTGTGGTACCTCCCATAGAAAGTAAAAAATTTTGATCCTGTATCTAGAGAACTGCAATAGATAGGGCCTTGGAATTTTGCATCAGTAACTCCCATATTAAGATGCATTGTGTAGAGAAATACAGACTAGATTGGAATGATGGGCGTGGTACCTCCTATACAAAGTGAGAAATTAAATCAAGATTAGGTGAAAACAGTAGGCGTCGTACCTTGCATATAAACTAAAACATTTTGATGTAAGAAACTCGTGCGCTTTCAAGTTAAAGGTTGACCATATTTTTCTTCCAAGTTTATTGTATTTTTTTGTAGATGGGTGTAGCGAAGCGCACCAGGGATAGCTAGTAGTAGTTTATATGAAAAACTCACATAATTTATATTTATACTTTCAATAAGAATTATTAGGAAATATAAATATATAATGGAAAAATTTTTTAACAGAAATAAACAAATCAATAAAACATTTTTACATATACAACATATATGTACACATAATAAAACAGTAACTAATTTCCTGCCTGTGTGTCTGTCTGTCTATCTTTTTCTTTGTGTTCGTATCACGTGAAAACTACTAGATGGATTTTAACAAAACTTAGTGAGAAGGTACCTTACTATATATATATATATATATATATATATATATATATATATATATATATATATATATATATATATATATATATATATATATATATATATATATATATATATATATATATATATATATATATATATATATATATATATATATATATAATATATATATATATATATATATATATATATATATATATATATATATATATTTCCAAGAGAAAGTGGAGAAAAAGCAGTGAAAGTACGCCAATTTTTTTCCGATTTAAAGGTACTGCATACTTTAGGGCATTTTTTATTTTAAAGCCGGATATTTTAAAAAATGTTGCTGAACATATGGCGCTGTTTTAAAATAATGAGTAACTCATTTTCTGTCTGTCTTATATAGCTTTAAAATAATTTTTAGAATTTTATATAAATTTTAGAATTTTATCCAGGGATGGGTAATTTTATATAAAATAAATACGTGAGAGTTAAAATTTGGTGTGGACGCACACAACGTGTGGGCACAGCTAGTCATTGGTAAAATATATTATTAATCAATTTTATATGGTTGTCTTTTCTCGTTGGATACAAATTTTTTAAATGTGCGCGATTAATTCGAGTAATTTAAAAAGCTTAATAGATAATCGATAATAATTAAATTTGCAAAATCGATTAAATATTTTCTCGAATAAAATTAAAACCCGATTAAATAGATACTCTAACATATGCCATTTACCCTTTAATTAAATTTTTTGTTTCTTAATTTTTTCTTTTCTAATAATCGTGAAGAATGTTTTCAAGTTGGTAGTTAGTTAGCTTATGTTCAGTAATGTTTAAAAAAACTTCTTCTCCTTTTGGCCTTGGTTACGTTTTTCGGCCTATGATTTTAATCGGAAGCAGTAGCATTCAATTAAGTCGTTAGTCTATTATTAAGTAGTCACCCTTTTTCCAATTTTTATGAAAGCAACATTTATGTGTTTCCATTGACTCTCCATTTGAAATTGATAAACAAACAGATTTTATCTAAAGCCAGTAATAAGCTTAAGATTTTAAGAACGATTTAAGGTATGTATATTTAATTTTCATGCACTTCTTGTTGTACAAAGGGTGCTTACATGCATTCATACATAAATACATATGTATGTATGAGTGTATGTAGGATAATTGTATGTAAGTGAATCTGTGACTAAAATTCCCTCTTTGATTATGATGACAGTGATGGTACTTGTGCCGCCAGCCGCTATTCCATGTAGTTGTGACATTAAAAATAGTTTTTTTTGCAGTCATTGTTCCTGTTTTCTTATTAACTGGCCCGCGCCGTTTTTTTTTTATCAACTCTACATGGTCGCATTGTTTCTCTTTATAATTTTTTTTTACATTTTTTATTTGTTGTTGGCTGTTTTTGCTCTTGTTGTTCATATCAAACAACTCATAACTGTCAACTCATATTAAATGCCATTGTAAAATGAAAAAAAAAAGGAAACAACACAACAAAAGAAAGAAAGAAAATAAAGAACAAAATGAAATGAAAAGTGCTCCTATTTGATTACAACATTCAGCATTCAACAACAATTGAGATGGCCGTGGTGTTAAGTTGATACATACTCGTACATAATTAAATACATAAGTGCATACATATGTAGATACATACATATATACTTACGTATATGTATGTACATATATGTTGTAAGTCAAGTGTATTGTGAAATATAAACTTCATTATCCTCATCGGATATATCACGCAGATTAAAAACTTGCTTGATATCCGTTTTATTTTACTCTCATTCATGTACTTTGGTTTTGGGTGAGACGACTTTTTATCTTAAAACGAAACCCATATTAAATAAGAAAACTTTCAAAAGCTTTTTAATTTATTTGGTATTTTAAGAAATCCTAAAATCAGTTGCTCCAGTCCCTTAGCAAATTTTTTTTTTAAAAAAAGTCTATCATAATTTTTGCAAAAAAAAAAAACCGACTTCAAAACAGATAGAAGGGCAAAAGTTATAGAATAAAAATGTAAGAAGTAATCTGTAAGAATTAGGTTTAAACCAAATAATAGATGCGGCAAAATTAGCGGAAAAAAGTAAAGACTATGTGAATGTCAATCCTGTCCCTATTACTGTTCAAAAGTTAAGCTATTTTTACCAGCATCCGTATTTTATGGGGACACCATTCACGCCTCTGTGTATAATGGTTTCAAAGATAGGATCACATAGATCAAATAACATCACCTATTGGGACACCCTTTAATTTACAATTTTAAATTAAAGACCTGTTGTTATAGAGGACTTGGCCACAAAGATTCTGTTTAAATTTCAACTATCTGTCTATAACGGTTAAAAAGTTTAACCATATATATCAAATTACATGAACTATTGGAACACCCTTTACATTATAATTCTAAATATTTATACTTGTTATCATACCAGAGAAAGTAGTGGATATTCTGCCTAATTTTAAAGTGTATGGGTTTAACGATTCAAAAGATAGGGCCAGATAGATCAAATTACATAATTTATTGGGACACCCTTTAGTTTCTAAATTCAAATTGTATACTTGCTATAGCGGACTTTGCAATACAGGTTCCTTGTAAATTTCAGCTGTCTGTCTATAACAGTTCAAAAGTTTGGCCACATACATAGAATTACATTAACTATTGGGACACCCTTTTATTTCCAAATTCAAATTTTATACTTTTTGTTATAGTGGATTTAGCAATACAGGTTCTTGTAAATTTCAGCGGTCTGTGTACAACTGTTCAAAAGTATGGCCATATACATCAAATTAAATAAACTATTGGAGCACCCTTTAAAATTTTGAATATTTATACATTTTATTATAACGGTCATAGTAATCGACATTCTGTAAAATTTTCAACGTTTTGTCTATAACGGTTCAAGAGATAGGCTCAAATAGGTCAAATTACGTCACCTATGGGGACACCCTTTAAATTTTAAATTTATTTTTTATTAATTTCTGCTATTGGGAGCTATAGCGACACGCAATTTTTTAAAATTTTAATTTGGTGCCCTTTACGGTTCTTAATACACGTAAAAAACATGTACGTTGTATGGGGACACCCTTTAATTTTCAATATAATGAACTGTTTTTAAAATGGGGCCAACCTGAAAGCATAACCTTTCAAATAAAGAAAAAAATTTAAAATTCGGTTCAGAAATGGCTATGTTCTGCGGTTACATACATACAAAAAAGCAACTTTCAGACGAATAGATAAAAAATATGTAAGTTATTCGCGATATTAAAGGTACGGTCGGTCTGATATGTAAATCATTTGACCTAAAAAACGTAACCACAATTTTTACAAATATTTTAAACTTCTTAAACTTCTGTATTCTAATTTACTTACAATTATTTTGCACAAATATAATGTGAAAAAAGAAGAGAAAAACTCTGTACATATAATAAAATAGTAACTCATTTTCGTCTGTCTGTCTGCTTTTCATTCGTGTTCACATCACGTAAATACTACTGGATGGATTTTAAAAAAATTTTGTGAGGAGGTACCTTAGCATCCTGATTCCAATATAGCATAATTTCCTCAAAAATATCTTATTTCCAAGAGAAAGTGGAGAAAAAGCAGTGCAAAAACGCAATTTCTGGTTTAAAGATAATGAAATTTTTTTAATAACATTAAGGTAAGAGAAACCCCACAATTCCCAAAATAATTACCAAAAATTCCAAAACTGGAATTTTTAGTATTTTGCCCATAAAGTCCACATATGGACTAGGGTACTTTCAGAAATACAACATTATTACAGCAGTCTTGTTTTTCCTATCTTAGCTTTGGGATTTTTGAACATATAGGATCAAGTCAAAATTTGATGTAATAGATTATCATTTTTACACGAAATTCCGTTTAACCTTACGCACATATAGTTAGCCTGCTTAAAAAAATTAAATTATTATATATTCCTTAAGAAATTTTTTTTATATTAAAAAAATAAGGCCCTTTTCAGGCTAACATACAAAAAGCAATTATTTTTAGAATTTTTAAATTCAAAATTGACTAGTTTTTTACTCACAAAAGATATACATATGAAATCTTGAAATTTTTAAATTTTGCTCGCTAACTACGAGAAGAAATTCAAAAAAATTTGCTAAAAATTGTGGTCAATAATAACTGGACCAGGGTACCGAAAAATTAAAAAAATTTAATTTTAAATTGCTTATAACTCGCTGATTTTGTAGTTATTAACTAAATCTTTAAGACCACGTATTTTTTAAAATTAAACAAAAAATGAAGAAATGCCAGGCTCCAAAAGGATTTGCAGTTGCAAGATATCTTTGAGACCACATAGCACCACCCGTGGCAAATCGATTATGCCCAGCGTCAAAACTTTAGCTCATACTCTTTTGCTATGTTTGTTTATGACAATTTTTGAATCAATCGGCGTAGCCCTTTACAAATGGCTGAGTTATTTTCAAAATATTTTGATTCTGCCCCACTGTGCAATGTTACAATTTCCATCAAGTACTTGAAACTGCTCCATAGTATTATGCTTGGAGTCGTTTGGAAGAACAATTAAAGAGTCATCTAATTACTAAAAATACCTTACAATTTCTCACTGGCAAGAATGGAAAAACATATCAGCCGACTACTGCCGGAAACTGATTGAGGAAATGCAAAAAAAAAGTTTGAATGGAGAGTAGTTCAGAATAAATAATAAAAATCCTAAACATAAATCAAGAATGTTGCAATTTAGTTAGTTTTAGACAGTTTCGGAGAACTATGACTGTTTGTTAATGTAAGAAAAAGTAAAAAAAATATTGATTAAATAAAAAAATTTATTGCAGAAATTATGAAATTGTACAAAAAAGCATGAAGTGTACCGCTGATGTGTGGATTGTACCGAATTTGGTACAATTGTACCACAAATCCTGTTCGCTACCTCCATCGTCAAAAAAATCAAATAAACACTTGTAAATAAAAGTATCGACAAACTTTTACTCGAAAACGTAAGTTTATTCTCAGAGAAGCATATGGCAAATTTAGAGAGAGTCACTATTGCATATTCCTAGGTATAGGCCAAGGCGAATTCATACCAGGTGGTGTTGATAGCCCAGCTGATTGTTTTTTGCTTTCGTTTTTTTGCTAATGTCTTGTTTAAAATACATTGTTTCATATTTGCTAATCTTATTTTTAAAGTTATTGTTTTGTTGTAGTTGTTGTTCTACTGTTCACACCTAGTATGAATTCGTCTTGGTATAGACTAATACTTAAAAAAAAAATTTATTTTTTAAATTTTTTATAAACTTTTTCGAAAATTTTTTGCTCGCGGTTTAATATCTATTTAACAACAAAAGCAAAACCGAAAAAATAAAAACAACCGGAAAAAATGTTAAAAAAATATAGGCAGGCTTGGTTTTTTGCCCGCTGCCTCCAATTGAGTGGTCTGATGTTGCTGAATTTCAGCAGCGAAATTTTCGAAACTATGCCTGACAGATTGGTGGGCTTAAAATTTTTGTATCTCTTCTGGTGACTTGGCAAATGACATTACTACCCGAACACGGACAGACGGACATGGCTAAATCAACTTTTCTATTTATAAGGATCCAGAATATATACGTTATGGGGTTGGAAATTAATATTGTAGAAATTGCACACAGAATGACAAAGTTATATTCACCCATGCCACCTGTGGTGAAGGGTATAATAATAATGAGGCTAAAAAAACTATTCTGATTGCTCTGATTGCTAACCGAAGCTTGGCTGAAGCAACAACACATTCAAGTTTGTTGTAAATATTAAAGAAAAATTTCAAATAAAGGGGAAGCTAGACTTGGATCTCACATGCTGAAGACGGATGTAGCGATCCAGAAAAAGTATTCTGCTAGTGTCTAAGCAAAATTGTTGCCATTTTCTCTTTGAAATTAATCACCTAATTTGTAATAAAAAATATTCTTTAAAAATTCTATATAAGCTGGAAGGCAATATCACAATTTTTATTTAAATATAATTGTTGCATATGTTAAGGGTTATAAATTCAAGTGTTAACTGTATCCAATAATACCAATAAGCGAGCAGAAAATTACTTTAGTTTTCATTTATAGTATACTTACATTATGTTTAGCTTGTACTTCAACCGGATGTTTTTGAATGTTAAACTTTAAACTCTACGCATATAAAGCTGTGTACAGCTAATTAGAAATACTTTTAAATAGACAGAATATGTTGAAAATTTTATATTTTTGAAGTGCATGCTTCTTTAGGCGCGTTGAGCTTTTTTTTGGGTGAACAAAAATCATGAACTCGCGTCATCTTCACCACTGGTTTCTATTGCACTTCATGAAAAATATTATGTATGTTCAGTTGTAAACAAGTATAAAAAAAAAATCAACCTAAAAATTATAGGGTGTTCCGATAGTGACGTGATTTGCATGTATATGGCCTAAGTTTTGAACCATAATAGGTAGACTCTTAAAATTTTTAGAGTTTATTTTTACCTGTGGCCGCTATAGCAACAAATACTAAAACTAACAGGGTATTCCGAAAATGACATGTTAATTCCGATTATGTCATTATTTCTTGAGCACTTAACACTTAATATTTGCAGACAGTAATTAAAACTATGTTCACTTTATAAACAAGTATACCAAATTGAACCTAAATATTAAAGAGTGTTCCGATAATGACGTGATTTGTATATATATGGCCTAAGTTTTAAGCGATAATAGGTAGAATCTTGAAATTTTTACAGGAGGTGTATTACTATGGCTACTATAACAAATAGCAAAAATTAAAGGGTGTTCCGACAGTGACGTGGTGTGCATAAATATGGCCTAATTTTTTAACCATATTAGGTAGACTTTTTAGAAATTTTCACAGATGGGGTATTACTATGACCTCTATAAAAAAATAAAAATTAAAGGATTTTTCGGCAAGGACGTGGTTGTCATTTATAACACCTTATTTCTTGAACCGTAATAGGTAGACTCTTAAAATGTTGTACAGAAGATGTGTTGCCACGGCCGATGTGACAATTACTAAAAATTAAAGGGTGTTCACACAGTGTCATGTTTTTCACGTATAGTGACTTATTTTTAATCGTAATATGTAGACTCTTGATTTATTTATAGAAAGGCAATTGCCATGGTCGCTATAACAAATAATAAAATTAAAGGGTGTTCCGACAGTGTTTACGGTATTGTGTGTTACGGTATTGTGTGTTACGGTATTGTGTGTTACGGTATTGTATGTTACTTCGGCCGTTATAATAATTACTAAAAATTTAAGGGTGTCCATTAGTGACGTGTTTTTCACGAGTATTATCCTATTTTTTTGAACCGCAATGGGTAGTCTCCTGATATTTGTATTACCATGGCCGCTATACCAACACCTACTAAAACTTAAAGGGTGTTCCAATAATGATGCAATTTTTGCGTATATGACTTTAATTTTAAAATTAAAGGGGGCCCCATAAGACATTGAAAATTAGCAACTTGAATTTTTAAAGTCGTACTAAACATAATACAGAACCCTACGTGTGTGAGAATAACTCGCACTTGACTGATTTATATTTGTTTTACACGGAAACGTCAGAAATAATTTTATTTTGTGACAATCCGTAAGAGTCAATCTTTCTTACAAAATTAAGATAATAATAGGTATTTCAAGTTTCAAACGTTAGATGGCCCAAACCTTCATTAATAAAATCTGCTATATTCTGCTATAATCTGCTATAATCTGCTAAATTAAACATATTTGAAATTGAAATGTTCGCTTTTAAAAAATGCAACTTCAAAATTTTTTATTAAATTTTATTTGCAATTTAAATGAATTTATTTAAGATATTAATAATTTTTACTTTACCATACATAGTATAAGGTAACTTTACCTTATATAAGGTAACTTTTTCTTATACTATGTATGTAATATGAAAAAATCCAGATCGGGATTTCCACGGATTTTTTTTTTAACAGATTTAATAAGCAATATTGGTGTGGGAACGGATCCAATCCAAATAACTGGTAAGACGAGTAAAGGCAGCTGGGTAACCATTGGCGCAACCAGCATTAGTGCCGAAGGAAGTCAAACCAATTTGAACTTTATTCGATTCCAAAACCAAAGGACCACCAGAATCGCCATTGCAGGTGGACACACCACCTTTAGTGGCAACACATAAATTAGAGTCCTTAATAACTGCACCGAAAGTCCTTTGACACTGGCCATTGCCAATGACTTGCATTCGAGCATATTGCAAGTTATTGGTAACAGCAGTGGCATCATCAGATATTTTACCCCAACCAGAAGCGATAACATAGTCACCAGTATAAGTGGCATAAGAGCGGGCAATGGCAGGCAATTCAACTATTTGGATTGTACTCGATAAGGAAACAGAGGGAATCCTAATCAAAGATATATCATTCTGGACGGTTCTGCTATTCCAGCCAGGATGGATGATAATATTGTCCTAGGACACTATAAAGCTGATTTCGGACTTGGTACGTACAGTAGCTCCCAAGTGAACGGTTACAGATCGAATACCATCAGTACAGTGGGCAGCTGTCAAAACCCATTGATTACCAATCAAAGAACCACCGCACCACGAGGAAGAAATTGCATTCTTTTTCAGGGATAAACCAACTTGATAGGGAAATTGGCCCACCGAGGCAGTGTTGCCGTTAGTAATGCGTCCTTCTTTCTCTACTACAGGTACTACAAGACTGCGTGACTCGATTTCATTTCCACGCAAATCGAAGGCTGAAGCTGTAGCCAAAGCTAAGACCAAAGCAAAGAAGTATTTCATGTTGCCGTCGCGACGTACGAAAATATTAAAACTGATGCCTTTTTAAAAATTCCAGCGGGACTTACATATATATAAAATTTTTTGCTTAAATATAGCTTTTTTCGATAAGATTTCTGCAAAAAGTTGTAGATAAGTGTAATCTATAGATATCTACGCGTTTTTTGAAGAAAGCTTGATTTTTATTTACTACCTGTTACTAGAATAATTATACATATTACGAAATGCTATTACTCGTCATAAATCTTTTTTGTTTATCGAGTATTTATTATTTTACTTTCGTATAAATTCTAATACTTATTAAAATTGTAAACAATATTCAAGTGTTAAAGGTGAATGATTTATAATGTATTTTTAATCTTATCAAAAGAATGTACAAGACAGCCTAGAACTTCACCAAAATTATCACTATAAAAGTCACCCTGACTTTCAAAAATGTCATCAGTTTTATTCTTTCCTACGAGCGCAGCATGAAATTCTTAATAGTTTTTGCTTTGGTGTCGGTGCTGGCTACCGTTTTAGCCTTTGATTTGCGTGGAAATGAAATCGAGTCACGCAGTGTTGTGGTACCGGTAGTAGAAAAAGAAGATCACATTACCAACGACAACACTGAAATCGAGACACGCAGTGTTGTAGTACCTGTGATAGAGAAAGAAGAACGCATTACCAATGGCAATACCGCCACGGAGGGTCAATTTCCCTATCAAGTAGGTCTAACACTAAGAAGGAATCCAATTTCTGCTACGTGGTGTGGTGGTTCTTTGATTGGTAAGAAATGGGTTTTGACTGCTGCCCACTGTACTGACGGTATTGCATTTCTAACGGTTCACTTGGGTGCTACTGTTCGTACCAAGCCTGAAGTCAGGTATACCGTATCCCAAAACGACATTATCATACATTCTGCCTGGAATCAGAGTAAAATGCAGAATGATATCTCTTTGATAAGGATTCCCTCGGTGGCTTTATCTACAACAATACAAATTGTTAAATTACCTGCCATTGCCAGCTCTTACTCTAGTTATTCCGGCGACTATGCTATTGCTTCTGGTTGGGGCAAAATATCTGATCAAGCAACATCTGTTACCGACAACTTGCAGTATGCTGTAATGCCAGTCATTGATAATAAACAGTGTGAAGGGAGTTACGGTTCCATTATTACTTCTTCTCATCTTTGCGTTGCCACTACTGGCGGTGTATCTACCTGCAATGGTGATTCAGGTGGACCGTTGGTTTTGAACTCAACTCAAGAACTCATCGGTTTGACTTCATTTGGAACTGCGGCTGGTTGTGCCAAGGGTTTCCCAGCTGCCTTTACTCGTATTACCAGCTATTTAGATTGGATCGCTGCCAATACTGGTATTGGTCAGTAAAATGAAATAAAAAAATGTTTAAATTTTATTTAGAAAGATTAAATTGTTTTTTTTTTATTAAAGTTTGCTTGGAGAGAAAGAACCGTTTTAAATTTAAGCTTTTAATTTTTCTTTGGTTCCATGTGTGAGTCTAACTCTTATTTTTATACCCTTCACCACAGGTGGAAAGGGCATATATAAGTTTGTCATTCCGTGTGTAATTTCTACAATATTCATTTCCGACCTAATAAAGTATATATATTCTGGATCGTTATAAAAAAATTAAAAACAAATTTACAGAAAATTTCCAAAAAATTTTTTTTAATTTTCCAAAAAATTTACCGAAAATTAAAAAAAAAATTACGAAAAATTGTCCAAAAAAATATTACAAATAAATATTCGAAAATAACTAAAAAAAAATTTAAAAATCTTCCAAAAATCAACAAAAAAAAAATACAAAATATTTTCAAAAATTTTTACAAAAAAATTTTACGAAAAAATTTCTATATAATTTTTACAAAAAATTTTATATATAATTTTTACAAAAAATTTTCTATATAATTTTTACGAAAAATTTTCTATATAATTTTTACAAAAAATTTTCTATATAATTTTTACGAAGAAATTTCTATATAATTTTTACGAAAAATTTTCTATATAATTTTTACATGGTTAGACATATCAGGTGGACAGAATTGAAAAACAGTTCTTTTTTAATGCGTTTGCTCTTAAATACATGACTTTGTCAAATGAGAGATAACTAGTGTTGCAAGATATGGCGATTTCTACTAAAACGTGGTGATTTCAAAAATTATGTAGCTATTTTTCATTGACTTCTGGGCAACATTAGATTTCATTGTTTTTTATATTTTTTAGTTCACATTTATTTATACAAAATCTCCATTCGGTACGACCATTCGGAATATAGCACTCTTTCTTGTTTTTTTTTAATCCTCCGCAATGTAAGATTTCGAAAGTTCGTTTCAACTCAGAATCTTTTTTTCCGTCAAACCTTTTTTTAATTTGGAAAATCTGTTCTCAATAAAACATTTTTAAGTAATCGGGAGGGTTTGGTACTGTCTGAAAAGTCTAAGAAAATATTTTTATGTAAAATAATTAGTATGTATTGAAATTATCAGGGCTAAAAAGAATCTTTATTATATTTAAAGTTAAAGTTAAAGTCAATTAAAAAACTTAAACTAAGTAGTAGTTTGCTAGTTGACTTTGTAGCCTCTTCGAGGTAAAATTCTCACCACCTCTTCTATCACTCTTCAATTTTAAGTTATAATAGTTGCGTCCTGACAATATTTTGTTCGATATTGCTTTAAATGTTTTAAGACTGTTACGTAATTACTTTATATAAAAGTACCCCTCCCTGGATATAATTCTAAAAATTATTGTAAAGCTCTGTAAAAGACAGACAGGAACTGAGTTACTCATTACTTTAAAACAGCGCCATCTTTTGAATGTATGTCAATAATTCCAAATTTGTAAAAACATTGTTACATGTTCCATTTGAGTGCCTTTCAGAAAAAAAGTGAACAAACTCGAACGTATGTGAGGTTGACATTTACTAGCATTTATGTTTTAAGTGGGCGTAAAGGGCAATTTTAAGACCAACTATAAATATATGTTTGCATTGATCTTATTGCCTTTAAGTATTGATTTTATAAGCTGCTATTTTAGACATTTTTTATTTATTTATTTATTAAATGTTGTATTTTAAATTAATTTATCGAGCATAGTAAAGAAGACCTTAACTCGTTGTCAAACACGTGGAGTCTTAGGTGGGAATAGAACCCCCAACCACATACTGATCGTCAATAGAAACGAGGTGCTGTTAACGGTTCTAATAAATGCTTTGGATAGTCAAAGATCTTAGACTTAATTGCATTTGATTTAATTTAATAACACTTTAGAATATTATTTTTAGTGAATTTCCCTAAACCAAGAGGCACTGATGCTATAAATTTGGCAACTGACGTTTGAGTTTTTATCGCTTTAGATAGCTACCACCCAGTTGAAGATCTTCATTCATTGTCAAATTTCTATGAGCGCAACACCTATTTTAAGTAGAGCTCTCCCATAGACAATAAAAATCAATAAGCATAATTTTGGTTATGCTTTTTTGTTACTTGTAAAATAAAAATTACTATAATAAATCAACGTTTATCCATTTTTTTACAGTTTTTTCTAATCACATTTAACAAATCAAATTATGTAACTAGAAAATGTCCAAGATTGCAAAACGTGTTAATGCATGTTTCCTACATGTTTTGCATAAATAATTGCAATAATTAAAAATCTATTTAATCCACATACATACATATAAATTCATAATGGCAACTAACAACTTTCGTTTTATTTAAGCAAATCTATTAACTGCTTATTGCAATTTTGTTAATTGAAGCAGAAAATTTTCTTTTGAAATTTTATCAAACCATATGGTTCAAAAGACCCAACTGACCGATAACATGTTGTTTGTCTATCTGCATCTATTGTTGTATGTATAGTTGTGCCCCAGTAGATTTCCACCACTAAATACACGTCAACAACACAGGGCTTTTAAAGTATAGGTTGCATGTACTACACATTGTTTTGGTTTTTTTTGTATTTTATTTTCTTTTAAAGAAACTATGTTAACAAGCAACCACCAAATAAATACATACATATATGTTTTGTGTTTTTGACCAACTTTTTTCTTGGGTGCAGTTGAAAGGTAACAGGTGCACTTTTGCTATGCTTTACAACAGCAATATTGGTACAACTTCAAACAACAATAACTGCCACAATTGTGTTATCATTTGCAACAGAGTTTTAAAGGAATTGATTGTTAATACTATTGGTTATCCAAACAGATTCACCTACACTGTTAGAAAAACCATCATAACGCCTATGTTAATTGACATCAATAATATGACAAGATTAACCTTTACACCAGCTAGTCATTTTGTCATCAAAGGCAAGAATCACAATTCTGTCATCAATGCAATAACACATAGACATCGCACATAAATGACAAAAAGAGAAACAATTTAAGCCATATTTTACAATTTAATGACAAGTTGTCATTAGTATAAGAAATACTAGATATTCAATAAAAGAATTTGGTTTATTTTTTTTAATTGTTCATTTTTTGACCCCCTGTTACTTGTTATCCTTGTGATCATCAGATAGTCATTTTGTCATCAATGGTAAGCAGCATAATTTTGTTCTTAATGTAATGACACACACACACATCACATATATGGAAAATAGAGATCAATTTAAAGACAAGAAGTTTTCAATGCAGTAACTACCCTTTGTAATGACAAGTTGTCATCAATATAATATTCAATTTGATATTCAATAAAATATTATTTTGTGCAATTTTGCACAAAATAAGACTCTTACGTAATTACTTTTATAAAGGTACCCATCTCTGGATAAAATTCTAAAATTTATATAAAATTCTATAATTTATATAAATTCTACAATTCTAAAAATTATTGTAATGCTCTGTAAAAAGTGTTTAAAATATTTTATTAACAATGTAATTCCACAAAGCAAAATGCAAATCAAATACAAATTTTATTCAATTGGCTATTTGGCTGTAAGTAATTCATATTTTGTCATTATTTTAAAACAGCGCCATCTGTTGCGCTACCGTTTTTAAAATATACCGCTTTCAAAAATAAAAGATGCCTCAAAGTATGCAGTACCTTTTAATCTCCTTTAAAGTACCTTTAAATCTTTATCTTGGAAAGTATCCAATATTGGAACTAGGATACTAAGGTACCTCCTCACAAAATTTTGTTAAAATCCATCCAGTAGTTTTTACGTGATGCAAACACAAACAGAAAGACAGACAGACAGGAAATGAGTTTCTATTGTATTATATGTGTAGAGTTTACTTCACCGTTGATTTATTTCCGTTAATAGAGACTATTTTATTAACCGACTTCAAAAAAAGAAGGAGGTTATCAATTCGTCTGAATTTTGCGTTTTTTATGTTTGTGCCCGCAGAACTCATTAATTTCTGAACCGATTTTAATAATTTTTCTTTATTAGAAAGGAAATGCTTACAGATTGGTCTCATTTAAAAAGAAGTTCAGAATTTTGAAAATTAAAGGGTGTCCCCATACAACATTTGTGTTTTTTACGTGTATTATGAACCGTAAAGGTAACCCTTTTAAAATTTTAAAATACTGCTTATTACTATAGCTGCCAATAACAGAAATTAATAAAAAAATAAACTTAAAAATTAAAGGGTGTCCCCATATGTGACGTCAATTTAAATATATGAACCATTTGAACCATTGTAGACAATCAATCTTGAAAATTGGACAGAATGTCCAATATTTACAATCAGAAATTAAATATTTAAAATTAGAAGTTAAAGGGTGTCCCAATAGTTGATGTATATTGCAAAACTTTTGAACCGTAACAGAGAGACGGTTGAAATTTACAAAGAACCTGTATATCTAAGTCCTTTATAACATCAAGTATATAATTTAAATTTGGAAACTAAAGGGTGCCCCATAATTGATATAATTTTACCTATCTAGCCCTATCTTTTGAACCGTTATAGACAACCACTTGAAAATTAGACAGAATCTCCACTACTATGTCCCGTATAATAACTTTTATAAATATTTAAAATTATAAAGGGTGTCTCAATAGTTGATGTAAATTGATGCATATGGCCAAACTTTTGAACCGTTTTAGACAGACATTTGAAATTTACAAAGAATCTGTCCACATTTAAGGGTGTCCCCTAGGTGATATTGTTTAAGTTATATGGCCATATCTTTGGAACCGTTACACTTTATTACTGTGTCAGTAATAATAAGTGTAAAAAAATAAAGGGTGTCCTCATATCTGACTTAATTTGTCGTATATGGCTTTATCTGCTTAACCATTACGGATAGACATTTGAATGTACAGAACGTATATCACTATGTCCGCAACAAGTATAAAAGTATTTGATTTGAGTACTATTTCTTACAGATTACTTGCTTTTAAATTTTTAGTTTAGAATTTGTTTTGTAGTCGGTTTTTTTTTTGCAAGAATTATTATTTTAAACGATTTAATGCTATTGATAGATACGACGAAGCCTGTCACACAAGCTCGTAAGTAACGGCTGGGATGCGAACTCATGGCTGTCAAATATATATTACTTTCTTAGTAGCCAATTTGCTAACCAACTAAGCACAGCACAGCACCCACCCACATTTGTTTAGCACTTCACTCTCATATTATGACTTGGTGTCATCAATAGAAAGACAAGGTGTCATGTTATCGTGTACTCATGTGCTTTGTAGACCTTACTTTATTCGACCTTAACCTAATAAAATAAGTCTTTTCTAAATTAATAAAGAATTTTCCATCTAAGGTAAATATGCCTGCATAGTTTTTGTACTTTAAGTCTCTGCAAAATGTTCAAGTCTTTTTTTTTAAACATTTCCTAAAAATAAATAAATTTTTTTTCAAAAAACAAATGTTTTTTGTTTTTCACATTTGCTCGAAACAATTGACAATAATAAAATGTAAGCCAATCCACAAACACACACGGTACTTTGAAATTGTCATCAAGAAATGTAAAAAGAGTCTAAAACAGAAGCCGTACATTCTTTTTTGTTCGCGGTTTCTTGGGTTGTTGTATTTTTTGCAATGGCCTGTCATGGTTGTTATTATTGTGTGGGGTTGATGAGGGTGACTTAAGTGGTTCACTGTAGTGTTTAAGTTACAAACAGAAGAGGTGGATATTTATGGTTTAAAGTAAAATTGTACATAAATTGTTACAAACATGTTAATGAAATACATACGAGGGTGGTTCTATATGTGTTAAACAATTTTGTAGGTTTGATTACTTACAGAATTTTTTCAGATTTTAAAAAAATTAAAAAAAATTTGAGTCGAATTAGCAGACCATCTCTGGGTTGCTGCTAGAACTTTATTTTGCGAATGTCTTGCACAAGTCTGTATTGATCTTAAAGTTCATTATGTTAAAAAGTATAAAAAACAATTAATTGAATTCCCCTCGTATGTATGTATGTATGTATGTAAATGTAAACAAATAGGTTAATAGGAAATACGCTTCAATTTCTTAACTTGAAAGCTTGACATTCTTTTGTGGAATTTGCTGAAGTTGCATTATTATTTAAAAAATAAAAAAACAATTAAAATTAAAGTAAAAATATTTAAGGAAACACATGGTTTTCATAATACGATTCAACTTGATGTTATTTATCTAATTTAAATAGCCAACATTTTTGTGTTGAAATAAAAAGTTTTGCGTTTAGGTATTTTATTTGAAATATAAAAAAATTTATTTTAATTTTTATTATTCGAATAATCTTAATTTTTGTTTCTCTCTTTACAGGTAAGCACTTGCTTTTATTATTTTCATAAATAAATTGTAAGTAAATTTGAAATATGTTTGATTCAATTTTTTATTTAGAATAAATATGTATTTTAAGAATCATCTACGAGTATTTTAAAATGTATTTTTTTTTTAATCGAAACACTAGGGTTGAGTAGTACCAAAAATTAGTGTTAATTAGAGATGTGGAGTTCATGAACGACCTAGTTCAGTTGAACTAATTACTCAATTGACCTAAGTGAGCTGATGACCACGCAGAGCTCTTATCAGCTCCTTAGTTCAGTTCAATTCAGCTCATTAGTTCACTTCACTAGTACAGTCAGCTCACTAGTATAGTCAGGTCTCTAGTCCAGTCAGCTCTCTAGTTTAGTCAGCTTCTTACTTCCGTTCAGCTTATTAGTTAACTTTAGCTCATTAGTCCAGATTAGTTCATTAGTTCACTTCAGCTCATTAGTTCAGTCAACTCACTAGTGCAGTGAGATCCATAGTTTAGTTCAGTTCATTATATGTATCACTTCCGCGCACTAGTTCAGTCAGCTCTTTAGTTCAGTTCAGCAGATTAGTTCACTTCATCTCACTAGGTAAGTCAGCTCACTAGTTCAGTTCAGCTCATTAGATCAGATCAGTTCAGTTCATTCGTTCACTTCAGTTCATTACTTCATATGGCCTTGTTTTCGAACCATAATAGGTAGACTCTTGAAATTTTCCTAAAATGTGTATTACTATGGCAGCTATAAGAATTACTAAAAATTAAAGGGTGTTCCAAAGAAGTCACGATTTTATCGAATTTGGCCTTATTGTAAACATTATAGGCAAACATTTGAAATTTAGACAGGGTAAGTAGTACTAGGCTCGCTATAATAAACGTTATAAAAATACCTAAAAATTAAATGATGTCCCATAGTAGTCCTGATTAACAATCATAAATTAAACATTTTTAAAAGCAAGTTATATTAGCATACAACTAAAAGACGTGAAAAATTAAAATCTACTTTTAAAGTTATTTATTTAACTAGCTATGCACACACAGGTTGTGTGCGTACTGACAATATTTTGTTCGATTTTGCTTTCAAAGTAATCTACACCAAATTTTAAGACTCTTACGTATTTACTTTATATAAAGGTACCCATCCCTGGATGAAATTCGAAAATTTATATAAAATTCTAAAATTTTAAAAATTATTGTAAAGTTCTGTAAAAGACAGACAGGAAATGAGTTAATCATTATTTTAAAACAGTGCCATCTGTTGCGCAACATTGCTTAAAAGATTCTGCTTTTAAAAATAAAGGATGCTTTAAAGTATGCAGTACCCTAAAATCGGCGTTCTTTCACTGGTTTTTCTCCACTTTGTTTTGGAAATAATATATTTTTGCGGAAAAAAAGTATCCTATATTGGAATCAGGATACTTAGGTACCTTCTCACAAAATGTTGTTAAAATCCATCGAGTAGTTTTTACATGATGCGAACACAAAGAAAGAAAGACAAACAGACAAACAGCCAGGCAGGAAATGAGTTACTATTTTATTATATGTATAGATATAGCACGGAACCCCATGTAATCTGACTGCAAATCTGTGATACTTTAAAAGTGGTTTTACACGGCGTGTCATATGACTTGGCACTTTTCCATGTGTAAATTCTAAACATGTCGTGTGAACCCATTCAAACATAACATGTGTATTTTCCATGTGTACAATACATATGACATTTTTCATTTACAACGTGTTCTATTTTGATGTGACAAAGCATCTGACATCCTGTAATGCCAACTTGATATTTTTCTCTTTTAGGTTTTTTGTGGTACCAAAAGCACTAAAAGCGTGGCAAAAGCACTATATTTGCATCTTTGCATGTGCTGTGGATGGAAATACAAAACTGTGTGGATGAAAAACTATATATTGTAGGTTATGTCAGATGTAATTACACATGTACGTTTGAAAGCAAAAATTATAAACCGTATGTAAAATGCCTATTTTGACAAACACATGAAATTACATATGGGTTATCAAATTGACAAGTCATATGACAAACACACGTCGTGTAAAACCACTTTAAGTAATTATAATTTGTAAAATACATTATATATTTAGTTAGATTTTAATCAAATTTATTTAAACAAAATAATTAAACTTTCAGAATAAAAAATAAGATAATTATTAAAGGCACCATTTTAACATTTTTATTTGCCTCATTGTTTAACAAATGTTTAAATAAGTTAATCAAATAAAAAACACTTTTGCTATATATTGATTTGACTTAACGTCAAACAGAGTTGTTTCACAAAAAATGCATTAACCTACACCTACTGAGCAAATGAACTAAAAGACCGACCTAGTTCAGTAAAGTCATCTGAACTAAAAGGATCACTCACTTTAGTGAACTAACAAGCACAACTCTAGTATTAACTCAAAATAGTATATTAAAGTAAATTTTATACCCAGTAACAAAAAACAATTTTCTCTCTCCATCACTATCATGTCACACTTTTCGTTCTATATGTGTTTTGTTTTTCTACACTCGCCCAAAGTAAGAATTTTTTTTATACATATATTTTTTTCTTCTTTATAATTTTAATTTATTTTTTTATTTAATTTTTTAACGAACGTTAAGAAATATTTAAAAATTTACATTTAATTATTCCAAAATGGGTCTGTTTTTGAAATACATGTTGATTTTCAAACAGTTATCAGGTGCGAGCGGCAAAATTCTTATGTAGTGATAATAAGCAAGACCTCAGCATTTGTCATAAAACAAAATTATGTGCTAATAGACAACTATGCGTAAAATATTTAAGTCTTTTATCTCTATAGTTAAACATTTTGCTCACACACTCAATGTAATCAATATAAAACACTTGTTTTGTTTTATTAAGGAACTAGCTGTGCCCGCCAAGTCGTTGGCGTCCTGACATTATTTTGTTTGATTTTGCTTTGAAAGTAATCCAAATACCAAAATTTAAGACTCTTACTTTTATAGTCCTTCCTTCCGTTATGGGTTATTTATGTTCTTTATGTATTGGTACCCCCATCCATGGATAAAATTCTAAGATTTCTATAAAATTCTAAAAAAGTGTTTAAAATATCCCGCTGACAAAAATAAAAGATGCAGCCTAGTTTGCACTAACTTTAAATTTGTAAAATCGCCTGCTTTCACTACATTTTCTCTATTTTCTCTGGGAAAATGAGATATTTCACATAATGCGAACACAGACGGACAGTCAGACATACCGACAAAAATTTTAAAAATTGCTGTTTTATATTCCATTTCGATTACCAACTGCACCATCATCAACATCGGCCATGCCGAATCTAATATGCCCTTCACCATAGTAACGTTAGATATTGTGTTACCCTCTTATGTTTCTTTGCAAATTTTTTTTGAAAATTTCTTTGAGAACTTTTTGTAAAATTTTTTTGTAAGAATAACTTTTGGAAATATTTTTCTAAATTTTTTGTAAAAATTTGTTTGAAAATTTTTAATTTTTTTGTAACAATTAGGAACTTCCTGTAATCTATAATGCGTTATTGCTCCTGGTTACCAGAGGGAACCCTGTGGGTCTATTACCAACCTCTATAAAGGTTCTTTGTTTAAAATGTCCTTTAGCGATTTTTTTATTCTGCATAGATGGTTACGTTAGTTGCCTATTTCTTTGACTATTATTTTGTCTATCTTAAACATAAAAACTATAACCATTGACATAAATTTGTTATGACATTACTCGCAGAGCATCAACATTGTGCTGTCATTACATACCACAAAAAAAGAATGCTCCTTAAAAAAAAACTTTGACGCAAAAGTAATAAAATCAACAATGCTATATAATTCTAACTAACGCTTGTTGCTTATCGGAGTACGAAATTCCAAGAAAGTTATCAACACATTTTTATATTATAAAATATTTTTTTGTACAAAAACTATCAAGAAAACATAAAAACAAATAAAAATTTCGTTTTTTTATCAAATAGAAAAAAAGGTTTATTTTACTTATAATTTCCTGTCTGTCTGTCTATCGTTTTTTGTGTTCGCATCACGTAAAAACTACCGGATGGATTTTAACAAAATTTTGTGAATAGGTACCTTAGTATCCCGATTCCAATATAGGATACTTTCAAAAATATCTTATTATCAAGAGAAAGTGGAGAAAACGCAGTGAAAGTACGCCGACTTTTTTTTTACCTATTTAAAGGTACTGCATAGTTTAAGACATCTTTAATTTTTGAAAGCAGTATATTTTAAGCAATGTTGCGCAACAGATGGCGGTGCTTAAAAATAATGATTTGCTGTTGTTTCCTGTTTGTATTTTACAGATCTTCACAATAATTTTTAGAATTTTATATACAATTTTAGAATTTTTTCTCCAGGGATGGGTACCTTTATATATGTAAGAGTCTTAAAATTGGAATGGATTACTTTCAAAGCAAAGCAACTTATGTGGGTATTAAATAAAGATGATTTTCTAAGTGGAATAAACAAATCAATAAAACATTATCTTAAAGTTGTCAATAATAAAATATAGTATTAATCAAATTTGTATTGTTGTCTTTCCTCATTGGATACAATTTTTTTTTTAAATATGCATGATTAATTCGAGTTATTTGAGTAATTTAAAAACCCTAATCTATTAACCGACGAAAATTTAAATTGCAAAATCTATTAAATGTTTGCTCGAATCAAATCGAAACCCGATTAAATGGATAATCTAGCGATTACCCAGAGATGGCTACCTCTATATAAAGTAAATGCACTTTAAAACTAAGAGTATTAAAATTTTGAGTAGATTATTTTAAAAACAACATGGAAATTTAAACAAAATATTGTCAGGACGTTGACGTCGTCGCGGGATGGTCAATAATAAGGTTTTATCGATTTTTACCCATTAATATTACGTCTATTACAGAGCTGTATTTCTTGAACCGTAATAAGTGATCACCTAACATGTGTGTTCTCAATCTAGAAAGATTTGTATAGGGTTCCGTAACCAAACGCAACCCTATTTATAGCCTTCTCAATCTATCCGTCAAAGCGTTCATTCTCTTGAATATAAGGTACATTACTAGATCGCTATAAAATATATGCATAAGTATGTGTATAAAAAAATATTTTTTGAATTTGTATTTGAGGAAATATCAACAAGAGAAGAGAAGAAGAAGAAGACTATGTGCAATTAGCGTAATGTTATTTGATATTTTGTATTTATTTTTATTTTTATTCCTTTTTTCTTTTTTGTATATGTGTACGAAAATAAGTGTTGTTAACTACCAAAAACCAGTGTAAAATTTGATATAATTTACTATGCTTATTTATCGTACTTTTAATGTAAGGTTGGCCGATTTATTGTATACAATTTGTATTGACAATTTTAATAAATCGTATAGTAGCTTTTTATGATATGTTTTAAATACTCGTGAAAAAAAAATTAAAATTCAAAAAAAATTATTCACATAAAAAAATATCCAAAAAAAAACCCTCATCATCAGAGTACAATTTTTATTTATTTCAGTCGTTTTATTTTTTAGACTGTGTATCCAAAAGGGAAAAAACCTAACCCTATTGATTTCGCTGCTTCTGTTTGTCCGATCTTCAGCGCCCTCTTTCTCTGGTGGCGTCAAAGGTAGACACGTGACATTTTCACAAAAGTTGTATTACTATGGCCGCTATAACAACAATTACTAAAAATTAAAGGGTATTCCGATAGTGACGTGATTTTTACTTATATGGCATATCATTTAAAACGTTATAGGCACACACCTTTAATATGCACAGAGTTTGTAAAAGTCTGTCAGCTGTAATAACAAACTTAAAAAAAAAATAAAAATTAGCCAGTGTTGACACTTTAAATTTTTACAGAGTATGTAAAAATTGATCCGCTATGACAACAACTATAAAAAAATAATACTAAAAATTAAAGGGTGTTTCGATAGTGACTCAATTTTACATATACGATCTTATTTTGGCATCGTAATAAGCAGACAACTGAAATTTACACAGACTTTGTTTTACAATGTCTCCTAGAACAAGTAACAAAAATAAAATTAATAAATAAAAATATTTCGTCTTAGCTAGTAAACGTTTTAACCAGATATTTGAAATTCATTATGGCAGGCTCGCTGTAATAAAATCTAGACAAAACAATTTTTAAAGGAAGACGTGTGAATGTGACGTAAATTAAAGGGTGTCCCATATAAAATGTGAACAAATTTAAATCTTATGCTTTTTTTGATATAATTTACTATGCTTATTTATCGTACTTTTAATGTAAGGTTGGCCGATTTATTGTATACAATTTGTATTGACAATTTTAATAAATCGTATAGTAGCTTTTTATGATATGTTTTAAATACTCGTGAAAAAAAAATTAAAATTCAAAAAAAATTATTCACATAAAAAAATATCCAAAAAAAACCCTCATCATCAGAGTACAATTTTTATTTATTTCAGTCGTTTTATTTTTTAGACTGTGTATCCAAAAGGGAAAAAACCTAACCCTATTGATTTCGCTGCTTCTGTTTGTCCGATCTTCAGCGCCCTCTTTCTCTGGTGGCGTCAAAGGTAGACACGTGACATTAAAGTTATATATTGAATGTAGAACGGGGGACCCTTTGTGTGTGAGTCTGTGATTCGCATTTATCTGACTGATTTTTCTATTAATTAAAATCAAAACATATTGAAAACGTTTCTTTAACATTATGGGTTTGGAATTTACATTTTCGCGAAGACAGGAGCCGTTTTTGAAGGATCTTAGTTTGGATGATAGAACTTTAACATTTGTAAGTGTTGCGCGACTATAATGATTTGTCTGAAAAACTTAAAAGATTTACAGACATTATCACCCCAATCACGAATAATTATTCCTATGAAAAAAAACTCCCAACTTTTTCTATTGTGAATGATTCCAATAACAATTTACTTGTATTTTACGGTATAAATCATTCACGATAGAATTTTAGGGAGATTTTTCATGGGAATAAATTTTTGTGATAGGGGTGTATGTAACTGCTTGTGCCTATAGAAGAACCCTTTATATTCTTTAAATAAATATGTTTAAAACTAGAGTCATTAAAAGCAGTTAACAAATGATCAAAAATAATAAAATTAAAAGATGACCAACAATGTACCCATATTTAGATGCGCTCCTTTTTTTTATTTATAAGAAGTAATTTGTTTCTTTATTATTGTTCACTATTATTGTTCTGGCAAATGATTTCATAATTAGAAAAAAAATTAACGAACAAAAAAAAATCGTGGTTTTATAACAAAATTTATGCTTTTTTAAAAGTTAATTGAACGTTACTCTGTTAAACGTCACTCTGTTGTTGTGTCATAAAATTAATTGAATATGTTTTAAAATTATTATTTCATAAAATTAAGTGAGTCACAATTAAGACGACAAACAGCAAGCGACTAAATGTAATGTTTAAATGCATAAAATTAATAGCCAAAATAAATATAATCTCAATTTACCTCAATTGCTTTCGCTACCAGTTTTATTTTTATAGTTTTAAAATAGTTTCTTTACGTTTTGTCAAAAGCATTTTTTAAAACCCTGTTTATTATGATCTGCAGATAGTAAACTTAATTTTTATTTTACCATAATCGCGATTATATCACCGGCTGTGTATTTTTGTTTTTTATTTTGTTACTTTTCTTTTTCAATTTTGTTAATGTTTTTATGCAGTTCTCAAAAGCATTCATTACATCGTGACTATAAAATGTATAGAAAAAAAAAATTCAATTCAATTCGTTAACATTCATTTGAATAGCAGTTATGTCAGTCATTCAGGTAACCTAAAAAATATATTTGCTTACAGGCATTTTTGAATACAACAACTATATGCAGTAATTTACATGTATTAATTCGTTTAATTAAAAAAACAAATATTTAATAATTTACCAGGGTTGAATTCAATATTTGCTTGTCAAAAAGAAATAACTGCTTAAGGCCCTTTCACACTACAATACAAGTAATAATACATTTGAGGTAAATGAAACTCTGAAATGATGAGTTGTTATTGTTTTTTTTTTTAAATTTCAAACAGCGATTTGATCAGGGATGCATTTTATTTAAAAGTATTTATAAATATATTATAGTGTAAAACGCCCTTTGAGCCCGTTTCACACTATAATCCTGAGTAATAAGATTTGTCAAAAATTCAAATATTATGAGGAAGTGTGACAGCAATGTATGTCACCCGGCCTATGAAAAGGTGGTTTATGACTCAAACAAAATTTTTCCATTTTTTTTTTTTTTTTTGGTTTCGATAGTTTTTGAGACGTTCTTTCATGTGGTGAAAACTAGAAAGTCCTAACTTGCTTAGAAGTGTACTAAAAATGTAGAGAAACAAGAGCACAATTACAGCAATCTTGCGAAATAAATTTATTTGCCAATTCCTTTTCTTCGTTATCTGTAATAGACAAGTCCACTGTAAAAATATTTTCATCCACTTCCATTTGATCTTCAGCTTGATACCAATATCATCGAAAGAATCATCATCATTCTTTTCGTTTTCACAGAAATATGTTTGAAAAACCTCGCTAAATTCTTCTTCGACAGACATTATGCACAAGTGACACACGTCAGGTTTCTGGAATATTTTTGTAAAGCAGATGTTAAAAAATTAAAAAAGTCCAAAATTATATTCATATTTTTTCAAATATTTAGAACAGAAGTTATGGTAAGTCAAAGTCGATTTGGGAATTTCTTTTGGGGATAAAATCCCCAAAAACCTGACAACGCTGGGTCAGAAACTGGTTTGTGCTTTGCATTGAAAAAAACATCGCTCTTTATATACACACACGAACTTATCTCATTTATGCTCTTTTGCATTTTTTGGATGCCTTTTGGCCATGACTGTTCATAATGCAAAAGAAAAACTACTAAGAAACTGACAAAATGCATTGTTTATCTTTAACAGCTAATTTTCGAAATTTTGTTTTTGAGTCCTAAGCCACCTTTTCATAGACCAGGTCACATATTATGAAAATGTAAAATAATACGGAAAGAAATTGGACATTCCATAATACAAAATCATTTTTAGAGATTTTTCTAAACGCCAGCATTTTTCATTTTATCAGGGTTGTCTTTTTTTAAAGCAAAGAACCGAGCAGACTGAGTCGCAGCCGATAGTGTGCCGCAGCAGTGCTCCGTTTATGATATTTTTTTCTCTGTTTTTCATCTGCTCAAAATTGCCTTCAGTCTTATCGTTTATTTTTTTTTTTTTTCAAGTGTGATGGTGTGAAAACGAAGTGTTATGTAACATTAGATTTTTTGACAATCACATCATTTGATTTCTGTCTTATAAAATCCAATGAAAATCTTAATACTCAGTATTATATTGTGGAACAGGCTTTAAGAGCATAACATTTGACATCGTGAACAACATTCCTTAATTAGTAAGTTTTGAATTGATTTTCTGAAAAAATAGACTTAATCAGTTATGCCTAATTGCCATAGATTTTGAACATTTTTAAAGTAAATTTTTTTAAGCAGAGAATACATTCTTTCAAAATTATTCTAACTAAAGTATTAACATCTTTTGGGGCAAGGAATTTGCTGGACTTATTTATAAACGGTTGTTGGTTGCACGTTTGGAATTTTATTACAACAGCTATTCTTAAGTGACCTCTCTGTCTCTCTCTCTCTCTCTCTTTAACCTACGACTACGTTCTCCACCTTTGTTTAAGTCTATGCTCTCTTAACGTTTTATTGTGTATTTATAGTTGCTGTTGTTGTCTGTCATAGAATATAGCCTAGAATTCACTCTCACTTCTATTATTGTATATTGCGCTGCAACCAAAAAGGTTCTCTAAAAAAAATTGTAACGAATACCAACGAAACGAAGTCATTGACCGGCATTTAAATAATTTTCTATACAATAATACATTTTTTTTTTTGGAAAAGGGGGTGGGAGGGTAGTTTGTTATGGTTATGACAATTTTGAAAGCTTTTATTAAAGCCACGCAAAATATGGAAGTGCTATATATGTTTTTTTTATATTAATTAAATAATTATTTACAAACTTATTTAAACAATTAACAAATGATACAATTGTAATTAACTATGTATTTGGTTGATAAATGTTTTTCTGTTTATTTCTAAATTTCCTACGAACATCTTCAAAAATCATTAGCAAATACCTAAATAAAATAAAATTAATTAATATTATTCGTATTAATATATAAATAATAAATTTGCTGTTGTATTAAAAAACTAATGTTGTAACTAAAAAACTAAAAAACTAAGGATCTTTTCATAATAGAAAGTCTCTCTTTTATAGGTACTTATAGTCTCTCTTTTATAGGTATTTATAAAAACCATTTTTTGTATATGGTACTTTTTACAAAAATCGCTTTTATAAAAGGATCATAAAAACACCACAATAAAAGTTCCTTTTATAAAAGAGAACTTTTACAAAAAAATATCTTTTTAACGGTACTCTTTATACAACATTCTTCTTCAAAACATTATAAAAGATGAATTTTATTCTTGTTTACAAAAGGTCTTTATATGGTCGTATCGAAGGGTAAAAACTAAAAAAAAAACAATTTTTGTAAAATACTCTTTTTATAATAATGAACTTTCTATAAAAGTTATTTTTCATAAAGTTTATTTTATATAAGGTACTTTATATAAAAAAATCACTTTTAATAAAAAGGTACTTTTTGTAAAAAGGGACTTTTTGTAAAAGGGGCTTTTTATAATATATAACTTTTTCTAAAATGGTACTTTTTATAAAAAGATACTTTTTATAAAAAGGTATTTTTTGTAAAAAGGGGTTTTTTATAATATGTTACTTTTTCTAAAATGGTACTTTTTATATAAAGGTACTTTTTATAAAAAGGTTCATTTTATAAAAAGGTTCTTTTTATAAAAAGGTTCTTTTTATAAAAAGGTTCTTTTTATAAAAAGGTAGTTTTTGTAAAAAGATTATTTTTTATAATAAGGACCCTTTTTGAGGGTTTATTTTATAAAAGGGCTTTTTTAATTAAAAGTATTTTTTTAATTTTTTTAAGAAAAGGTACTTAATATAAAAAAGTAGTTTTTATCAGAGGTTGGTTGGTTTATTTAACTGACAGCTTGCTCCGTGCAACCGTTAAAGTAGAATTAATTGATTCCACTTTTGACACCACCCCACTCGTCTAGAAAATAAAGCCGATCTACATGTGTATTGTATCTCAGTGGATAGTTGGAACCATCCTGTTGCGTTGAGATATCTAGTCAGTTCTCCCAGACTGGTTACTCATAACTTAAATAAGTCGCCTATTATATGTATTTGCTCCAAAAAAGTTAAGTCTCGAAAATTGGAGTGCCGCATACTCGTACAGAACGTGGTACACTGATTCTTTCTGTATCTGGCAGCTGTCAGGAGGAAGTCCCAGTCTATTAGCATGTGTACCGATAGCCCAGTGACCCTTAGGCACAACCAGCCGTCTTAATAACTCCTTTTTGTTTTTATTTATTAATTGTACGTAGCGCTTGTCGTTATAGCACGGCCACATTTTTCTTGTATTCTTACAGTTTTTCAGTTTGCGCCATCTTACCTTACTTTGCTGAAGGTAATATCGACCCAAAAATATTATTTCCTAATGGTACCAAGGGGCATTGCGACCGATGCAGCATTATCCAGGGCGGAGCCTGATATGGCCAGTCCACACCGCTCGTCCTTCAGGGGTACATTTTATAAAGGGTATTTTTTATAACTCGTACTTTTTAGAACAGGGACTTTTTATAACAGGTACTTTTTGTAATAAGTACTTTTCATAAAAGTTACTTTTTAAAAATGTTATAAAATATACATTTTATATTATTTTGTTTTTTATAAAATATGTATATACATTTTATGAAAGCTACTTTATATAAATGTTAAAGAAATATAAAAATTTAAGTTAAAAATTAAACACTAATTTAGATTTCTTCGTTTTTTTCTTGTGTCTCTGAATGTAGTATTTTACAAACAACTGAAAAAGAAAAATTATTTTAAAGCCCATTCAGCTTTCTAAACAATAAATTTAACAAAATCTTAAAGAGGTTTTTAAACATAACCTTGACCTTTACAACAGATGAACACAATAATGATGATGGTGGCTCATTTGACGACGGACGGGTGATGAGACAAAAAATTAACTTGCAACAAGTTTCTTTTTACCAGTCACATAAAATTAACAAAAAACAAAAAATACATAATTTATGTTTAATTTACGTCACCGTCACCGTCGCCGCCACGACAATATACGAGTACATGCTTTGGTTGCCAATTACGACAAGGGGGGATTTTCATGAGTCTACTTGTGTGAGTGTGTGTTTATAGCCCCCAAAACAAAGATACATGAGTACATAATTGATCTTAAGGCAAGTGCGTTAACACAACAACACATACAGCTAAGATTTATTAACATGATCACTAGCACTATCATTAAGCTACACTCATCATTAAGATGATCATTTAAATTACGTTGCCTCTGCACACATGTTGCAAGATACATACACTCAGATTACTGTATAAGTTTATCATTTTATTTTTTACTTCTCTAATATTTCTATATACATTTGGATTTTTTCGGATTAAAATAGATTCTTCTGGCGATTTATACCTAGTCAAAAAAATATAATGCTATTGTATATAAACAAAGTCGGCTGTCCTTTTTACTAAGTCACATTTTCAGAATTCATAAAAATATTCTTAAATTCTCAAATCTATCATCTTCCTTTTCCTCTAGGTTTGATTCCCTTAGACGAATGGGTTTGTAACAAAAGTCCAAAAATCATTGCAGAATGTCTAATAAATGCATAGGAAAACTTTTTTATCGCATGCTATATTTTTTCTAAAACATATTCAACTTGACGTATTTATCTTCATACACTTAAAAAAATTGAATTACAAAATAACATCTATAATTCAAGCAAACATTTTTTGTTTTGGCCCGAGTTCGATTCCTGTTTACTCCATAGAAGATTTGATTTTTTAATTCACGTGATTTAATCTTAATTAATTTTTATTATTATTATTGAACATAACTGTAGTGAAGGGTATATAAGTTTCGGCATGGCCGAATATTGCACTATTACTTGTTTTATATATGTATGTAATATTTTTTTATTTTTTTTTTATTTTCTATTTGTTAAAAATAAACACGTTTTAACAACTTAAACAATAAACTACAGTGAGCACATGTTACACCCGTATTGACAAAATTAAAATTTTGCTCATGCAAGATATTAATGTATGGCAAGGGAGAATGGCAGCGTTTGTATTGATGCACAACAAGTTTTGGATGAAAATTCATATTTTTATTTTTAAAATAATATTTTGTACATATCTTGACAAAAAGTTTAATTACATCTAGTTATAGCGAGACAACATTACTAATTGTTCATATTTTATTCTACTTTTCCAAGACGGAGAAATGGGTACCCTCTTGATATTAATATACAATTAGAGGGTGGGCTATTTAACGTTTAAATTTAAACTCCCGGTTAGTTTGCTTTTGAAGGATAGAACGACATTCACGAATTGGGGGAACATTTTTTTTTATGTTTTGACTTTGGCAAATAGTTTGAACGCTTAAAAAAACTGGAAATTCTTGGTAGGTTTTCAACCCAAACTGTAAAAAATGAAAGTGAAAATTTGTTAAAAAATAAAAACAAGTTGTGGATCAATTCATTATTTAACCAAACAAATTGTTTACTTTCTAGCAGTGTTGGGATCTGACTAAATAAAACTACTTAGAATTTGAATTATTTAATATTATGCTAATTACCCATAACGTTTTATAATAAAAATAACTGACATATTTAACTTCACACACATTATAAAATCTATATGACTTAAAATTAAAGAGTATCTCAATACGTTCTATATGACCGTATTTTTGAAGCGTAATAGGCAGGAACTATAAATTTACACAGACTACGTTTTACAATGCCTATTATAACAAAAAGTATTAAAAACAAAAGGGAAGATTTGGGTTGTGGTAGATGACTTCGTTCTCACCAACTAACGATGATAATTAAATACAGTTTTTCTCGTATTCCTTTATCTGAATTTGGCTGGTTAAATAGATGATGCTTACAACTAAACACTACCCAAAGTAGAAAGATGTGAAGAATGGTGAAGACGGTTGTAGCTATCCAGAAAATTTTCCCATTTTTTCTTTAAAATTCACCTAATTTGCAAATAATATTATATCAACTTATATTAAAGGGTGGTTAAATTTTAAGGGCCGATGCTGATTATCACATAAATTGTTTAGAAAATTATTATCATTTCCATTTATTTTAAAAGAATTAAAACATAAATTATGTATGGAACAAAATATCGGTCAAATTGCCGCCGCGACATCGGCGGCACACCTCCATCCGATGCTCCAAATTTTGGATGACGGTGTGGCATAATTGAGGTTCTATGCCGTTAATGTGCCGAATTATCTCATTCTTTAGCTCTTGAATTGTTGCTGGCTTATCGACGTACACCTTTTCTTTCAAATAACCCCAAAGAAAGAAGTCCAACGGTGTCAAATCGCATGATCTTGGCGGCCAATTGACATCGCTACCACGTGAGATAACACGGCCATTGAATTTGTCGCGCAAAAGTTACACAATGGAGCGTTGAGTTAGTCTGAATTTGAGAAATGTCAAATTGAATTCAACATAGGCTCTTAAAATTTAACCACCCGATATAACGAACTAATTAACTTCAAAAATTTATTTCTCTTATTATAATAAATATAGTTCGACAACTTAAAATTTTAGGGCCAAATTCATAAAAAATATTTTCGTTTTATAAAAGGTTTATGAAACAAATTTTCATACAAAATTTGTTCAATAAACGTTTCATAAACCAAAAATATTTTTTATGAATATGGCCCTTAATATTTAATATAAAAATAAATTTAATAAAGATGACAGGGTGTTCCCTAAAGGTCACGATGTTTGTCGAATTTGGCCTCATTGCCTAAACTTTATAGGTATACACTTTTCATTTAGACAGGTTATGTAGTATTATGCTATAATGACATGCTATAATAACAAGTACAAACAATTGTTAAAAAGGGTGTAGGCACTTAAAATTTTAAAAGCAAGTAATAATAACATAAAAAAATTAAATTTTGCTCCATAAAAGACGTAAACAAATTAAAATCTTGTTCTTGACTGATTTATTTCTATGTGTGTAAAATCCTATAAAAAAATTATTTGATCGAAAAATATTTTTTCTTTTAAAAAGTTAGGCGCCCTTAAAATTTTTAATATTCTCTGCGAAAGATTGAATTTGAGATTGACTGATTAGTTTTTTAGGTTTCTACTTTTAATAAGAAACAAAAAAAAAAAAAAAAAAACTGATCCACAGTGCAGCGTTGCATTTTTTGGTGTAACATTTGTTATTCGAATTTTAATGATTTGACTATCCCACCCTTACGAGTATTGACTACAAAATATTTCTTAGTTAAAAATACTTTTCTTTTCTCCTCATAACACTTTTTTTTTGTCTATGCAAAACATGTAATTAAGACTTGTGATTGACAATAGTCATGTAACATTACAGTACAAAGTTGACTTAAAAATATCACTCTCATACTTTGCAAAAACAGACACCACGTGATTGTATTTGCCACTTAGGAAAAAAAAACCACAAACTAATTATTATTAATACGAGCAGATAATAAAGTAAAAATAATTACGCATAAAATACATTAATATTGCTATTGTTCAACACTTTATGATTTAAAATAGAAAATGAAAAAGTAATAAGAGGCCTTCAAAGACAGTAGCAGAGAACAAACGAAAACAGCAGAATATAAAAATACAATTCGTAACTTTATAATTTTTTATTAATATCGTATTGGCAGTTTATAATTAATTCATAATGGATATTTTCATATTTCTTGTATCAATCAGTACGTGTGAATACAGCTATAAAGCAGTCGATTTTATTTATAAAAAAAGTTTTTCGGTTACTAAGTAAGTTGAGTTTTGAGTTTACCCTAAGTAAGTGCTAATGAGTGTGCTCATAAGCTCATGAGCCAAGTGGTCATACTCAAACACAAACTAGCTAACTGAACACATGCCTACTCATACCATATTTTTTTTTTTAAAGTGAAGTACCACTCAGGCAGTTAATTAATGCCTACATAAACTGTGGTACTTCATTTGGAAAGGGATAGTAGTAGATAAGACAGATGGTTAGTGATAGTAAAGCTTCGATTCTGGCAACACTGCAATTGCACGTTATGATTATTTTTAGAACAGTATTGCAGCGCCTCTGGTGTTATTTAGGCGAATTAGTTCGAAGCTAGCATAGCCAATTTATAATTATTTTACTTCACCGGCGATTTAGTGCTATGTGGTAATACCGGCGAAGGAGGGCGCTGCACACTGTGGCCGTGTAGTGTATTTAATGGTCTTAAATCAAGGAGGTTGCGGAGCTTCATGAAATTTTGCATACATTTATTTTAAATTTTTTAAGAATTTCAGTTTCTTTTTTTACAAAAATACGCCCACTTTTACGCCCACCTCCCATACAACTTAAATAGAAAATGTGGCATAACTTCCATGATTTTAAATATATTAACTCAATTTTCATAAAGTGTTAATATTATAATTGTAGAATGACCTCCTGAAAATATGAACTTAATCCGCCCACTTTTACGCCCACCTCCCATACAAACGATATTTCAAAAATGCAATATCTTTATATGCAATATGTTTATTTTTCGCAAAAATGCATATAACATCCGCCCACTGTAACACCCACCCCTCATACAACTCCAATATAAAAATTTTCCATACAAATCAATGTATAATTTTGCCGTGTCTATACAATATATTTGGAATTTCTCAGCGTCTATTGCCTGACTGCAACTAATTGTGGATAATATAATTTTGAACCGAAGATTTCGTTCTGGCATTGCTCTCCCCAAAGCTTTTCGTTGGACGTCCACGTTTACCATCCACTGTATCATCCACTACTTCATCAGTCAACGTATAATAATGTGTTAGCCATTCTTCATTGTCATTAAAAAATCTTTATGAAGTACGCTGACTCTTGTTCCACTACTTTAAAAATTGAGGCATAAATGTTTGTTTCAAAAACCGTCTGAACTTTTCTTGAGTTTTCTCAGACACTATTTTATAACTCCGAAAACTACACGAATTATAAGATCAATATCTTTTTTACATTGAAAAACAATTTCCAAAAGCGTGCTGAAAGATATTTTTAGCTTTTCCATTGTATATTATATAAATTTGCTTTAATTGCTTAATAAACACTTACTTTTCACTATACAACTCTCAAATATAATATAAAAGAATGTTTATAACGGATAACGGAGTTAATTTTTAAGAGAAAAAATGTGATCAATGTTAAGTTATTGATTAAGTTATATATAAAGCTCTTCATTTAATGTGTAGTAAGTTTACATTTAGATTTTTTGTTGTTTAGTCAACGTAAACAATATACCGATATTACTTTGATAACTACTTTTGTGTACATTTGTTTGTGTAATCGGGACTCAAATCTAAGTTTTTTCTATATAGTACACATGCAATGAAATTTTCGTATTTCTCGATCCCAAATTGACACCTTCTTCGTGAACGAGTAGCAAAGAAAGAAAGAATGCACAGTTGTTTTTGCACGCGTAAAATAACGCATAACGCATATTTTTTACTGTAATTTTTTGGTTTTTCATTGTTTTTTCGGCGGCGGGCAAATTGGGGCAGGTCTTTTTTTTTTAGTTTGTTAGCTGAGACTCTCAGCTTTAATTTGGTATAGGACTCCATGTGTCGCACTGCTTCGCACACAACTAAAAGTCTAACGGAAAATCATAAATGTTTTTATTTTTGGTTTAAAATATATTGTCAAAAGAATTTTTTTTTTTCAATTTTCAAAATTTTTTTTTTAATATACATATAATGCTTAATGTCCATTTTAATTAAAAAAATACTTATAAGGTACATTCGGTGTATAGTTTATAAGTAACAGGCTTTTGAATATGACATAGAAAACTATCACATTTGAGACTTTTTTACATACTTCAACTTTGCGCTGCTCGGGACAGAAAACCAATGGAGATATTTGCATGAAATTTTTTACACATGACCTTTAGATAGTTTTTAACCATCTGTGCAAAAATCATTAAAATCGAAAAGCAGATCCAAATTGATTTATTGCCGCAGTGGCCACAGTGTGCGCTGTGATATGGATTATTATAAAGAATAAATTAATAATACATATCAGAAAAATTTATGTTGCGACGGCTGAGATTTGAACTCGTGACCATTGCTTAGTAGTCAACGTGCTAACCACTTAAGCTACAGCACCCTATTATTAGTGAGCATTGCTCTGTGAGATGAGCGAGTAAGACGATCTTTCTTTTCTATATTAGTGAACGCCCTGTTTACTCATCTCATATTCGAAGCATTTAGTTGGATTTGTTAAGGTTTTGTACGTTTTGCTTGTACTAGTGTTGTTTTTGTATTTGCTAAAAAATGTTGCTGGAACTCGCCCAAGTTTATTGTTATTATGTTCAATTCATTCAACTCATACTTACTCAAAATTGCTTATGGGAACTCTGCAAGCTCTTCGCATTTAATTCGCTGGTGTTTGCTGTTAATTATTTTCCACTCATCTTACCCGTATGCAATGAACAGACATGAATTCAATGAAATATTAAAGTGAGCGCTTATGAGCTTCGTTTTTTTGTGCTCATGCAATGCTTTAATGCGAATGTATTTGTATAAAATAGCGCTAATTAATTCATTTCTTATATTGATAGTTCATTTTAAATTAACTACAATTTTTTCGATCTTCAACGATGGATCTTGTTTTATAAACCCCTACCGGAATATAGCTCCACCCAGGACATTCCTAATATGATTTATTTAAAAAGTATTTTGTGTCTATCCCACTGTGTATTGCTAAATAACTTTTCTTAGTCGTATGTATAATGCACATCAAGTCGCTGTCCTGTTGGGACAAGATAAAATTTACTAAAGACTGAGTTCGTTGGGTGGTTTTGACAGTAAATAGCTATTAATAGTTATGTTGTCTTATTTATAAAATTGAATATTTAAATTTTTTAATCCAATACAAATAAAATTTTGAGGTAATTTAATTCTCTCTAAACTTTAGATGATTGAATACAATTTTCTCGTATTCTATTACCTTAGTTTGATTGGGGTTAAATAGATGATGATTACAACTAAAACACCACCCAAAGTAGATAGATGCGAAGAATGCTGAAGAAGGATGTAGTGATCCAGAAAATGTATTACATTTTACTAGTGTCCAAAATAAAATTTTCCCATTTTCTTCTTTAAAATTAATCTCCTAATTTTTATAAAAAATATACTTTCAACTTGGAAAGAATGAAATGAACTTAAGCCTTACATCAAAAATTTATTTGTATGTTCATTTATTTACATTCAGAATTTAAAAAATCAGCAAACAAAAATATCTATTTGTGGGTGCTCCAACAAGCAATGACATGGAGTAGTTTTGGGTTAATCCCAAGTAATGCAAAGCTAGATTATATGGTCCTGCCCCCAGAACATCGTAATATTAAATAAACCACTTTTACATCATACATGTTGATTATGTTAAGCGTACGTATATTACCTTAAAAATAGCATGTTACCCTATTTTTTGTGCAGGGATGGATCATATTTAAAAGCTTGCTTAGACTTCGTCCTATATTTATAGGGCAAACACAACTCAAATTTTATCCATGTAACAGTGATCTTGTGACAATAAGTTTTTTCCCCGAATAAATGTGGCAATTCTACGTGCAGGGCGTTTAAAATTCATTAATATCTTCACTCTTGTTTTTCATCGAATTTTTATTTATACTTTTTTAAAAGTATTAAATAACAAAAAATTGCGTAGATAATGCAAAACACAACAATTTAAATATTCACATCAGGTTGTGAAAGCAGTGTTTCAGTTTAAATTTGTTATTAGAAACTGTTGTAAGTGTTTTACTTGAAAATTAACTGAAAAATTGAGGCAGTACCTCCTTCATTCAAGCAACAGTATAAAAAAGTAGCATATTTTAAGGTACAGTATAGCCAGGTTAGTCCGAACAGATATAGTTTTATTTAGCCTTTGTCCGGACGAAAATTTTTATAATTCAATCGATAACATAAAATTTATTTAGTATATTAAACAGTTACATGAGCAAGCTCATCTAATGGGTGTGCTCATAAGCTCATGAGCAAGTGGTCATACTCAAGCACAAACTAGCTTACTAAACACATGCCTACTCATACCATTTTATTAGTGAGCAAACCCCTTTTCGCATCATAAGCGCAATGAGATGACCGAGTAACGCGAACTTTGAAAGAGCCGTGTTTACTCGTCTCAGGTTCGAAACACTCAGTGCGATATTTTGTTTATTAGTTGTGTAGAACTTTGGGATAAATCATAGTGCGTTTTACTTTCACTAGGGATTTTTTGTTTTTTGAATTCCTTATGAAATGAAGACCTTACATTGACCGTAAGTAATGTTGCCAAAAAAAATTAGGTGTTTTTGGTTTGTGCACTCTAACTGTTAAACTGGTTAAATTCGCCCAAGTTCATTGCTATTATGTTCAACATTTACTCATACTTATTCATACTAGCTTATGGAAACTCTGCAAGCTCATTTCATTTAGCCGCGAGTCTTCGCTGTTTATTATTGTCCATTCATCCTTACTAGTGTGAAATGAACAGACATGAACTCATGAAATATTATAATGAGCGTCTTATGAGCTTTGTTTTTTGTGCTCATGCACTGCTTTATATATTTTTATACTTCACTTACTTGTGTTCAAAAAATATTATTATTTGAATACAAGTTTCGTGAAGTGGGCCAGCACTTGCAAAAAATATTATGTGAAAATATCTTGCTTTACATTGCTACGCTGCTGAATGTCATCACCAAAGTTTTCACTTTGTCTCAAACTTGGTTGTTTCCCTAAATTATTTGTCACCTTATGTCTTAACTCCCAGAGAAGTTAACTGAACTAAAATGTTTAAACATTATTTTATTCTTACTGATACACAAAAAATAAATATCGAAATATCGTAAAATATCGAACAACTTTTGCAAATAGTTTTTGTCCATTGAAGTGCCCGCAGTACTGGATAGTCCAGACTAGCGGTTGTCAGGATTACAGAGGTTGTACTGTACTCGTAAATTAAAACATCAGGTTGGAAGTAAAATGCAAAACAAAAAAAAAAAATTTTAATCAATTGCAAATCAATTCAAATTCAACGTTAAACTACTGTGGCAGCACATGAAATAAATGTAAATTTGTATGAAAAAGTTAAACCCTGAATTTATTATTTATTTTTTTTTAATGAAAATAAATCACTCTTACAAATCAAAGACCGAAAATTCAAGTGTACAATTTTGCAATTGCATTACAAAACAAAACGTTATGGCACGGCACGCATGTTTGCAAAATTATTTACTTAAACTATTGCCAGACACATTACCAACAACAGCAACAAAAACAACATTATTACAATAATAACGACATCGTGCAACGCATCTTCAAGCAAAAAATATGAAATAAACAAAAAAAGGGGAAAATTACAATTCAATAGAGATGGACAAGTGAACGTATTGCCTCTATTTAATATTGACACCTAGTTAGTGCTGGCAATTTCTGCTACTTTTAATTACTCGATACTGCTCAATACTTATCAAATGGATACTCAATAGTACTCAATATTTTTGTTTACATAATAATAACGCACTATTAATCACAGTTTTTATGAAGTGAGGTATCGAGTAATTACTTTTGAGTATATTGAGACTCAAAAAAGAAAAAGATCAAATACTCGGTATTCAGTACCCACTACTCAATACTTTGCCAGCACTACACCTAGTGCTGTCAATTTCCACTACTTTTAATTACTCGATAGTACTCAATACTTATTCAATGGGTTACCCAATACTTTTGTTTACATAATGGAAATGACAACTTAATCCGAGTTTTGAAGTCGTTAGATTTTCAATTTATTTTATTTCTAAAAATAATAAAATAAAATTATTGAGTATTGAGTACTCAAAAAAAAGATCAAACACTCGATACTCGGTAGCCACTATTCTATACTTTCCCAGCTCTATTCTCAACTACACAAATTTTAATGAGTAAATCGATTCGACGTGTTCAGCCAACATCTGTAAAACATACGTAGCTGTCTGGGAGGATATGTGGGATAACCCAAGCTATGTACATAACTGAATGCTGCTCACAAGAACTCAGCTTTTAACAGACTTTAAAGCTAGATCTTATAGAGAGGGTACCTCGGTGGGCTAGTAGGTAGTGAGCTAGTCTTTCAGTCCGGGGTTGTGGGTTCGATTCCCACCAATGACTCTGGAGATTTCCAGTACCAGTTGGCAAGAAGACCAGAAGGAGCTTGGATATAATCTGGATGCCTACAAATTGTTAACTACGTTAGTACAGGTCACGGACTCTCAAGTATTATCTGGCCAAGTTAAAAATCGCGGTAAGGCGATACTTGCAGACTGTGCTGGAAAAGGGTTAACATAAAAAGGTTTTCTACCCCAGGCAGGCACATATTATATGGAGAAGCTGTGGAGACCTAACCTTAAACAAATATTAGCAATTACCATAGACTCTGTAATGAGGAAGAATATCGAAATGCATCAGTCGCCAGTCTGAAATCACTACCGTCGAGAGTAAAAGGCTAGTGACAGCACGAGACTCAATGAAAGTAAGGCATTTGTAAATTTCCAGTCGGATACCAGAAATCATTGAGGAACGAAGGAGTCTGCTTGATGGTTCCCACCAAGATGGCTTATGTGCCATACATCTTATGCCAAATTATATCGAAGAGATTAAATGAACTGCCAGTTGTCAGAAGAGCTTTTGGTTATGGTAACCAGGGTTTCTAAGTCGGATAATATGCCCTCCAATTTAATACTGACTTTTACTTGCCTTATGTGGAGCTCTATGCAAGAGGATATTATTTCCCTCTACTCTGGACTGGGCAAAACCGGGCAAGATGACAAGTTAAATCTCTTAAAACTGCAGTGATAGTGAGCTTCAACCCATTTCAATGGAATGGATGAAGCTGCCCAAACCAAACAGGGTAAATGGGAGAAACAGAAAATAATCTGCTGTGAATATCTGTGGGTCTGAACTTAGAATTCTGGCATGGTATGATGGGACCTAAGTCCCTATGATAGCTCGACTCTTTAAATATGAAAGGGTAATAACAGTTAGCTACCTGTAGGCAAACTCTACTGGTACTTAAAAAGCAATTAGGAGGGAAAATTTGAAAGGCATTAGGATACAATCAGAGTACTTTAAACTGGATTACTGCGCCAATAACAGGACATAGCCACTTAAAATACCTTATGGTTAAAATGAAAAAAGAAGAAGGTGATAGGTATTAATATCTGGGAACTTATTGACATTAGACTGAGGACGGTAGGCAGACACGTATAAGACTTAGCCCCAAAGTCCATTAAACAATGAGACTTATTGATATTAACTGAATTTGATAACTACCAGCAGACAAAGTAAGAGAGTGGTAGTGTCCTGCCGCACTTACTGTCACACATGTCTCCCGGCACTTGCTTTCGTAGAGTAATTCGCTGCTGTCTGTCAAAAAGGTAGAATCTGTGCAGTTGTATATAGCAAGTTACACAAAAGCACATAACAGTGTGAACATACTCACATAATGTTCACACTGAGAAGGGACTCATGCCACTCTATTCGCATAAAAATACAATTATACCTTAACTTTCAGAAGTCAAATACCTCGGTATACATCTTCAACGACGTCTCACTTGGAAAAGTCATATAGAATCGAAGTAAAAGTAGTCCAAAAAATCAATTAATGTGAGTATTACGTGTTAATAAAATACGCAACACGCTCTCATCACTCATTAATCTAGTCATCATCATCGCTATCATAAACATGCAAGTGTGCAGCCACTTAAAACGTGTGCAATGTGATGAATGCAACAGGCGACAGGTGTCATCTTATTTGAATTTAAATTTTCACCAATTTCAGTTAAAAAAAACGAGTTTGTGTGTGTGCGTGCGTTAAGTTAAGTAAATATGTATTTATTTTAGACAAATTGTTGTTTTTAACAAATAAGTATTTATTGCAAAAAAAAAACTCTAAAAAATTATAAAACTTTTCTTTTTTGTTTATTTTTCAATCAGTGAAAGTTGACGTAATATTTGACATAGTAATTATGCGCTTTTTTGTTACTCTCCTCGCCCGCTCTTTTCGCTCGCTTAATGCTACAAAATACACAAAGTTTTTTAATCTCTATTTGAATTTGTTTTGCGAATTTTGAATTTAAATTTATAGACATTTGATGTGTGTTGATGACGTTTTGTAATCGATATCTACTGTCTGCCAGCCAGCCAGTCAGTTCGTTCGTTCGTTATAAATTAAGACATACATTTGCACATCTGTTTTTGTTTTTTTTTTTATTTTAACTTCGTTACCATTTTATATTTAATCTCTGATGATGATGTTAGATTTATCGATAATGATTTATAATGAATTTTATTTTATGAAGATTTTAATTGAGATTTTGTTTTCGTTTGAATTTGTTATTTAATTAGTGATTAATGTATAAATAGTTTTCTTTATTTGCAAACTTGAAATTAAAACAGATAATTAAAACTTTAAGACATTTTCCTTTAATGCTGTATTAGTTAAAACTTACTTTAACGGAACGTAACACATGAAAACTTTTGTTGTTTGAGTTTCTTTGCTCTCTGTTTGCAAGAAAATCTGTTTTAACTAACATTTTTACAAACATCTCAAAACACATTAAAATGGAGAGAAATAAGAGAGCGAAGAGCTTCAAGTAACAACTATTTTCAAAGGTTACGTTCCGTTAAAGAAGTTTTAACTAATTCCACCTTAAGTTATACGAGAGAAATTTCATAATTCTGTGATTTATAATAAAAAATATTTTATTCCAAAGAATTGTTTTTAATTTTAACATAGACGTGTTTAAGTTGGAAATATTTAGTCCAGGCTTTTTCTGTTTTTTTATTCCCTCCAAATAATATAATGGCACTTAAAATATGCGTTTGTTTCAATGGTGACCTCTACGTTTGAACATAAATCTCTCCACCCAGCAATTTTCTTAAAATTTGAGATGTGAAATAAACGCAAAGGGACTCAGTAAATCACTTTTCAACCAATTGATGCTGCCCAGTTCCAATAGTATTTATCAAGCCTTTCTTAGGGTTCAGTGATGTTTTGTTTTATCTAAAAAAAGATTTTATTCACTTTTGTTCAAATTCATGAGATTGTCTGCTTTCATTAGCTGTCAGAAATTAATTAAAAAAGGAAGATTGCTCAAAATTCTACAGAACACAGTGGCTTAAAAAGTATTTTGGAAATAATTCGGTAGCTCATGAACTATTAAAACCTTTATATGTAATCATATTTTTTGCAGATATTTTCAGGAACTATCTGAATGAAAAAACTCTTAACATTTAAATTATAAATATAATTTACAAAAAAATTTATGCTAGCCGTGTTTTGGGGGGTTACCTACAAGCCCCCTTAACCTAAGGACTTCGACCGCCCGCAACTCTACTCAAAATACTTCTGGTTTGCCTTTGTGATACTGAATTATTTCCAAAATAAAACGTTTTCAAGCCACTGGGCAGTAGTCCAGTAATAGATAACAGTTAAAAGGACAAGTGTTGCATTAAAAGTTACTGCGTTGGAAGTCCTAAAAGTCGCGGAATTTTTAAACTACCCTCGTATTATATGGTTAAGTTTACTTGTCATTTGGACCACATAGGACATACATAGATTGCCAGGATTTGCATACAATTTTAAGACTCCCGATAAAACATTTTTTGTACATATAAATATTATATTATAATTCAATTGCAAATTTATCGATTATTAATCTATTATCGAGCAATTACACTGCCGATAACTTTAAAATCGATTTAGTTACACTTAAACAAAAACTCTAAATATCCTTTATAAAATTTTGGAACATTTCTGTTAATCCACTTAACCTGTAAAAATCATTTAAAACGATAACTTTTGATTTATTAAAATTACTAAGTGATGTACCCAACTATGTGTTCAATCTTTAATAATTTTACTGTTGCATAGTATAATTTACTTTACTTTATATCAAACGAGGTAATTGATCCGTCATCATTAATGACCTACAACAGTGCAACAGATGAGTTTTATTTTTGAAATAAATTAAAACAAAAATTAAAGCAAAAAAGTACAAGCGGAAACTAAAAAATTATTTTAAAAATCTCTTATAAAACAAATAGTGTTAATAAATTAAAGCAGTCACACAACCACTTGTTAAAATAAATTATCTATTAATAGAGTTCGTAAAAAATAAAAAAAAAAAATAAAAAAAAAATACCTCAAATACATGTACGAGTAGGCAGGGTTAAGTTTCTGAGATATTTTTTGCTTTTGTTTTATCGATACGAGCAGATAGAAATTTGTGATTCAACAAAGTATTTCAAACTAAATGTGTGATAACCCAAATTTATTTGAAAAAAAAAGATATATTTCTGCTTTAAGTTGTTTATGTGACACAATTCCCCAATTCCAATTATAAAGAGAACACGAATTTTAATGTTATTTCAAGTATTTAATAGTTTTTGGTGTGGGACATTAAGAGAAGTGTAGAACAAACAAAAAAAAAAAAAAAAAAAAAAAACAAACAAAAAAACAATTGGAGTAGTTTTTTTATTAAATTAAATATTGACAGTTGTGTAAATGGATGCATTGAATGGTGTTACCAAGCAGTCGAAAGCGATTCTTACTAGTGAAGGGATATTATCGATAGCGCTGTTGATTTTATCGATAGTTAGTTAATATCAAAAATATTAATAGTAACTAGCATTAGCGTTAATATTTCTCTGATCTGATATCTTAAAAAAGAAATTGTTCCTTTATAGCTTTTTAATTGTAAAAATAATCAGAGCGTTGCCACATTTGGACTGTTTTGTATTAAAAGCTCAATCATAAAATCAATAAATCAGTATATTTTAGGTATCTGTTTGTTCTATAAACTTGACTGATTTAATTCCATTTGGTTTTTGTTCTCTACAATTGTATTAAACTAGTTTTAAGCCAGTTAACTAAAGGATGTTTTTTATAGAGGTATAGAACTTTAAGTTGCAATAAAACAACGATGGATTATTCGATTGACATGAATTTTATTTATCCGAAAGATAATCTTGTGGCATTACAATTTAAATATGATTTCTGGCATATGAACGCCACGGCTGGCGCGGATGTAGTCTAATCTGGACGTCCAAGTTTCGATGACTTTTTCCAACATTTGTGGCCGTATATCGGCAATAACACGGCGAATGTTGTCTTCCAAATGGTCAAGCGTTTGTGGCTTATCCGCATAGACCAATGACTTTACATAGCCCCACAGAAAGTAGTCTAGCGGTGTTAAATCACAAGATCTTGGAGGCCAATTCACAGGTCCAAAACGTGAAATTAGGCGGTCACCAAACGTGTCTTTCAATAAATCTATTGTGGCACGAGCTGTGTGACATGCGCCGTCTTGTTGAAACCACATTCCCTGGACATCATGGTTATTCAATTCAGGAATAAAAAAATTTAGTAATCATGGCTCTATACCGATCTCCATTGACTGTAACGTTCTGGCCACCATCGTTTTGAAAAAGTACGGACCAATGATTCCACCAGCTCATAAAGCGCAGCAAACAGTTAGTTTTTCTGGATGTAACGGTGTTTCGACATACACTTGAGGATTACCTTCACTCCAAATGCGGCAGTTTTGTTTGTTGACGTAGCCATTCAACCAGAAGTGCGCTTCATCGCTAAACAAAATTCGCTTATGAAAATCGGGAACAACGGTAATCTCGTTTTGGGTACTATTTGCAAGCGTTGTTCAGGCGTGAGTCTATTCATAATGACTTGCCAAACTAAACTGAGAATAAATCACTTGACAGCTGTTAAATAGGTCGCCATCTTGAAAAGTAATGCCAACTTAAAGTTCTATACCTCTATAAAAAACACCCTTTACAAAGTTTAAAAAGTAATGGAGTCGTCACGTCAGAAAACTTTGACAACATTTATAGAATAATGTTCTACAATCGGGGAATCAAAGTTCTTGAGCCATCTTAATAAATTTTACATGAATATTTGGACATAAAACAATTTTCCGATTGCTACTGTACGGCGATAAATGCATGCTCGATCACAAAAGCAAGGTAGTGTTTGTTTGGAGATCTTCAATTGCTATCCGAAAATTAAAAAAAAAAATGTTAAAGAAAAAATATAGATGGGCGTGGTTTTTTCCACAGCCTCGATTGGAATGGTTTGATGTTGTCGAATTTGAAATTTTCGAACCCATAAAAATTAAAAAATATTTACATATACATACATACATACATACTTATATTTGAGTACAATATTTAAAGATCAATTTTAAATTTTGCAAAAAATAAAAACTTGACAAAAGTATTTGCAATCTTTTTATATTTTGGAAATTAAATAAAACACTGTGCACTAGCGAAGGCTAATGTGTGTTTATTATTTACGGCTGATACAACAAATGTGATACAGATTAACGTCAGAAACTATCTGGTTTTAGTAACAAGGACTATAAGGATGCTAAGACCTTGAGGTCAGTTAGCCTTTTCTATTGAAGATAATGGAGAGGTTGATGGGGACTTCCTAGAGAAACACACGCTAACGGATAGGCCCTTGAGTGGATACCAAAATGCTTATAGAGCAGGTAGATCTAGTGACACCGCTCTCCATGAACTTGTCAGAGTTGCAGAAAGAGAAATTCTCAATGGTAACGCGGAACATCACCGTTCTTCTTTGGAAACTGGAGTCAATAAACATCCATAAGGCCATGCGGGACCTGAGACTTAGACAAATGCTAGCAAATACAACTGAAAAGGTTTGTCACGATTGTGTGTGTTCTTCGTTCTTTCTCTTTCATAATTAAAACGCACTTTAGGCCTCGCGGGTCATGGCAAAAAGTCTATTAATTGTTCAACGGAATGCTTACCCATTCATTATATTCTTGTATTCACTTATTTATCGTAGAATGATTTTATATGAGAAATGTTCGTATTTATTTCATTTTATACCTGAAAAAAGCCTGGTTTAGAGAAACAATAATCTTTCTGTTATGATTTAATTCCTTTTTAACTCTGGCTAGGCATGGGTGTCTCACAAGTGTCACTTGTTTGCTTTTTATGTGTTTTATATACTAGTCCATCAGTCCGGGGTTGTGGGATCGATTCCCACCAAAGACTCTGGAATTTTTCACTACATGTTGGCAGGAAGGCCAAGAAGGAGCTTAGACTTCGGGCAGAGATGTTTAGCCTTAAGCAAATGTTAGCAAATACCATAGAGATCTGTGATGAGGAAGAATGTCTACATGTATCAGTCGCCAGTCCGAAATCACTGCAGTCGAGAGTAAGGTATGGAAATAAGGTATTCGTAAATTTCCAGTCGGATACTAGAAATCATTGATGAACGAAGGGGGTCGAAAAGGAACCCATGAAGTTAGTGGTCTGCTTTGGTATCCCCCCTACAAAAAAAAGACTACTGTTGCTATCAGATTATCAAGTCCCAGCGAACTAAGCCTAATGTAACTTTCACATACCCAAGTCAGTGCAAAGTCTGGCTAAAGTATCACCTAGAAAACAGGTAAACAGTAGACCAACTCAAAGTAACTCAATGATTACATTTACTAAAATTTGAAATTGTAAACAAGATAGATCTCAATGATATGAAATGACATTTCATGATTGGAATCTAATAATTGCTAAGACACCAAGCCGTCTCCGATAAGCTTACTGGGGTTATATAAGATCCCTACTTTCACTGTCAGATGTTGACTGTTAATTAGGCGGAAGTTCACTAAATCATAGGATCATCCTAAAGTTTCTCTATAACTGTACGTTGACAATAAATGCCTGTGAGGAATGTCACCTAAAAAAGAAAGAAACAGTCGTGATCTCTATGGATTTAGTACAATTTCTGTACAATGAATTCTGCTGGATTTATTACGATTAAGAATATTTAGAAGCCTTAATTCTCATGGGTGTGTTTTTAACACCCGTATCTTAACCCTGGACTTTTAGTAGATTTTTTTTCGCGGATACAGATTTCAGCGAAATTAAATACTTTTGTGCCAGTATCGTTGTGATGTATTGACGAAGTTTGCTTTAAATTTTGTTGACCCTTATAAGCCGAGTAATACAAAGAAACAGCTGCTTTACTTAGTAAAGTGGATGCCTGTTAATCTTAAAAATTTTTATAATAAAAAAAAAAATTCAAGTGTTTTATGTATGATCAGCCTTGATTTTTAAATTTTAAAATGTGATTGACCATGTAACATAATTTTGTGTTTTTTCTTCTTACTATTTTTCAAAATCAAATATTTGCATGCCAGCACTACTGTACCAGTGTTCTACAGATAATTTTTCAAGTGTTTATTTTTTTTTGCTTGTTGTCTAATACTAAATGCGATTTTCCCATAAAATTGTATTGTTTTATTCGTGATGTTTTTTGTAAAATTAAGAAAATGAAAGAGAGTCAATAAAAATCAATTATGAAAATTGTATACACTACTCTGGAAAGTAGATAGAATAAATTCGTGTTACTGCTTGTAACACACAAGAATAATGGAAAACTATGAATGAATGAATGAAAAAATGCAGAAGTTAAAAATTTAAGAAGAATTTTAATATACAGTTGGCAACATTTTCGTTGTATCTTATGAGAATGCACAGATTGTGATAGAGATTTATGTCAGCTCCTTGCTTGTCGCGGTAACCTGAGCGTCTTTATATCACTGGGTGAATAAAGTGCGTCTACCCGACGCCCTTGTTGAGCATAGCGGCACGAAAAATAACTACATAATAACATGGCTGGCAGCACCGGACTCATAACCCTTGTTTAGGAATTAGAGACTATATAAACTTTTGACATACTATTGCTGTCTCTGTTGAAAGTGCACACCGAACTAAAAGTCCAAAAAAAAGAGCCCCAGCAATAAGCATTTTTTACAAAATCCCTGTGGGGCTACCGATTCCCTTTATACCAGTCGTTTCGTCACTATTCAGACCTCGAATGTTCCTATCTTCCAGTTTCAAGTCCCTGCCCTCAAGGTGTAGGACGTCAACAAGACAGTAGAGTAGTTGGAAGAACATATCCATTATGAAAAAGCCGTCTTCACGAAATCTTAATGCCAAATCGTAATAAGAAATTTTGTTGATCGTTTAAAGCATTGCAGTGATCTTGATACATTTAACCAACAACAATCTATACATATAATAAAATAGTAACTCATTTCCGTCTGTCTGTAAAAACTACTGGACTTTAATAAAATTTTGTGAGGAGGTGCCTTAGCATCCTGATTCCAATATAGGATACTTTTTTTCCGCAAAAATATCTCATTTCCAAGAGAAAGTGGAGAAATAGCAGTGAAAGTGCGCAATTTCCGGTTTAAAGGTACTAAAATTTTCGTTTTAAAACTGTAATATTTTAAACGCGGTTGCTCAACTTTTATTTTTGAAAGTGGGATATTTTAAACAAAATTGCGCAACAGATAGAGCCAATCGAATAAAATTACAAACAAAGCTTTACAATAATTTTAAAATTTTTAAAAAATTTTAGAATTTTATCCAGAGATGGGTACTTTTACATAAAGTAAATACATAAAACATAACTAAAGCACTCTAAAAGTAAGAGTGTCACAATTGATGTTCAATACTTTCAAAGCAACATTGAGCAAAATATTGTCAGGACGTCCACGACGTGGCGGGCGCAACTAGTATTATTATAAGAAAATAAATTCCTACACGTTTTAATATTAAAAAAGGATTTCACCGACAGATGTCAAATTCATATTTATTGTTGAGCAATATTTTGAAAATTTTGAAAAACACCGAACCACGTGTTTTTTTAGTCTCCTTTACCAAAATCAATTGTCAGAACCCCGTAATTTTTTTCTTTCCTAAAAAAGGTTGCGAATGTACCCAATATGATCTGTACATAACCCTATGATTTAATAAAGAAATAACAATTAAAAATGAAATTTATTTTTATTTAATTCACGCCTTACTTATATAAATTTTTGGACTTTTTTTTTGTGACAACTTCTTCTCGTATATTATTTAAAAAAAATATTTTTTCATTAAGTTTTGTATTTGAATATTTTTTAATTTATTTTAACTCTTTTGTATCTCTTTATAGGATCAGTACGATAATTTAGCGATACACACAAATAAAGGCATTGAATTTTTGGATAAATATGCAAATTTTATTAGAGATCGATTAGCGATAGAAACAGAATATGCCGCGAAGTTAAGGTAAGACTTCATTAAAAATATTTAATAAAAACAAAAAAACAAAAAAAAAAAACATTTTTTTACTAATCCTTACCCCGGGAAAAAATTGTAACAATAAACTCGCTCTAAAAATATAGAGCGTGATAAATATATTATTTATAAATAATGATGGCAAACATGTGTTTTTATTCCCTTGTAAACCAAAGTTTTTTAAGAATATTTCTATAAATATTTTATAATAAAATCATAATTTATTTTTTGAGGGATAAACGAGTGTTGAATCACATTTAGGTGGTTATTCATGCCAGCTCATTATGAATTCATTGGCTATATTTTTAATAAATATATAAATATGTAATATTTATACGCACACATGCCTCATACATACATACCTGATCAAAATAATAGATACTATGTCAAATTTTAATATATTATGCTTATGGTTAAAGGTTTTTTCGTAAATCTTGCTTTAGCTTTGCGGATTTGTACTAAAGAAAAAAAAGTCCAAGTGAGAACACCGCAGCAACCATCGCAAGGATGTTTGTTCAGATAATGATGTAAAATGTGATGGTCACTCTCAGGAGATATATATAAAGCGTCATCTACGCCGTGAATTTTCCTCACTCCAAATGTGACTATTTTGTTCATCGAGCCAAATAACGAGTCTCATCTTATGAACAACGAATCGCGAAATAAATTTTCAAGCGATATTTTGGCCGACAAACCAAATTAAGCACAAATGAAATTATTATGGGTCCTTTTTCCACCTCCTTCCAACCTAAATTATTATAGGCAACTAACTTGTAATTTGCTTTCATTAAGTCGCGTGCTACCACCAGCCCATACCCTTGACTTCAGTGATTTCAGTCTGTCGATTGGTAACTGTCGGCCTTTTTTCTCATCACGGAGTCTCTAGAAATTGCTAGCATTTGTTCACACACAAAGTGCGCTGCCGTTTTAGCCTCTTTCAGGCACAGTCTGCAAGTATCACCTTTTTCGATTTTCATCTTCGAAGTTGACATTACCTAACACTAGCACAGTTATCCAGCTTCAGGTACTTCTTTTATATCTGAGCATCTTATTGGTCTTCCTGCTTGCCCTGCATGCAAGGGCTCATTGAGCAACATTTAAGCCTGTCTACAGGTAGTAGCCTCCCTCCACCTTTTCAGGTTTAGTGTTGTCACCCACTGTAGGACCTTCGCTCGCATTAGGTAATTTTCCAGTGCTACTCTTCTGGTCCACAGAGAAATTCACTTTAGATTCTTTTTTTGCTGCTTCATTCCCTTATGTATTCTTCAACCCACATTAAAGTTACCTCATTAACCGAGAAACACCTGTTAAGTTTGAAACACATTCCAGCACTAGATTAGTGTACACGTTCACTTGCCTTCATGCGTTTTATAACCGCTTGGTTGTTGTCAAGTGCAATGAGAACCTTTTATTCATTCCCCGAAATTGATCCAACGCATGGCAGCAACCCAAGCACTTCTGCCTGGTAAATTAAGACATACTGCCCCAAACGCAGACTACAGGATAGGCTCAGCTCAGCTGAGTATACACCTGCTCCTGCTCTACCGTCCATAAGAGATCCATCAGTAAAAATTTTTATGTCGTGCTTCAATGAGTGTTTGATGTAGTCTTTCGACAATTTTTCTACTCATGGGTTCCATTGGCATTTGAGTTTCCCTAACCTCCTTAGGGAAATGATAAATAATTTGCTAGATCTCACTGAATGACGGTTGCGTTCCTGTTGAAAATTTTAACTTAAAAAAAATCGCCCCTTATATTCGTAAGAAGTGACATTGAAAATTCATTGGCAATTTATCTCCACACCGAAAAACAAATAAAAATCAAATTGAACTTAAAACTGTTGCTTCTTAACGATAATGTGTCAGAACAATAGAAATTTGACACCCTCAACCAAAGCAATCTAAACAAATTACAACAAACATAAAAAAGTGTGTAAAATTTTACAACTGACAAAATAAAATGGGGAGACCGACCACCATATCAATTGTTCTTATCGCACACACATTGTGGTGTTGCAAGTCCGTCCAATAATGAATGGGGGGAAACACACTAAACAGAAACAAAGCAACACTGCAAGACACCACCACAAGTGGCGCCCCTCAATTTTAAATTGTAATTCGCAATATTATTTTCCCACCTACTACTGAACTCAACTGCTGCAACACATTTGAAAGTGGACAAAGTTTTCCAATTCCTACATAGAACTTGAGATTTCTTGTGTTTTATATTTACAAAGTCACAAATTGTAATTGAGGCCAGCCATTTCATTAAAGGTGTGTTTGGATTGTAATTTGAAAAAATTAACGCGTGTATTTTTTAGAGGCGTAGAGTTTTAAATTGTCAGCATTGTTTTCTGTGGCAGTTGATTCGGGAGTTCCTGGTTGTTTTGAGGTTAAATTGGTTTGGCAATTTATTATGAATAGACTTACGACCCAGCAAAGTTTGCAAATTGTTGAGCTTTATTTGGAAAATCATTGAATTCGACTAACTCATCGGGCATTAAGTCCTTTTTTAAGGTGCTCACAATCGTCCATCAGAGCGATTAATTCGAAAAACTATAGATCGTTTTCGTAATAATTTTGCTTAACCATTCTGGAAATACCACACAGAAAAAATTTGTGCACCAATTAAAGATTTTAATTAGTTTTAGATACAATTTTAATTAACCTTTTATTTAATTGAATCAATTATATATTAAATATACTTAATTGATTTAATTAAAATATTAATTAAATTTGTATCTGAAACTAAAACCTTTAATTGATGCAAAACATTTTTTCTGTACATTATATTCAGAAAAATGAGCGCCCTATGGGCCAGTGCAATCATTGGTCCATATGTCTTCAAAAATAACGATGAATGTTACAGTCAATGGTAAGCGGTATAGAGTCATGCTTACTAATCTTTTCGTGCCTCAATTGGAACGCATTAGTATTGCACAAATGTGGTTTCAGCATGATCGTGCTACATGTCACTCAGCGCACTATACGAATAATTTACTGAGTGAAACATTTGGTGAACGAATAATTTTATGAACTTGCGATCTTGCCTGATCACCTTGTTCATGTGATTAGACGCTCCGGGGATATTTAAGGACCCAGGACTGTGCATATAAACCAGAATTGATTACACACTAGGAAGGGAATATTCGATGCGCTATGGCGAAATATACAGCCTGAATTACTGCGAAGGGTCTGTGAAATTTATTACCGCCAGTTAACGCTTTGTATGTGTTAGCCGTGGCGGCCAAATGTCTGACATCACATTTAAACATTAATGCCACAAAATTATCTATAATTAAAATTATTATAAAATTATCTTCTCTGTTTTAATTCAATTTAAAGTTCTCCGCCTCTATAAAAAAAACACCCTTTACTAAAGCATGTTTCGCAGTGATTAACTTGGTTTAATTTCTGACGCTTGCAAGTACCATGGAAGAGAATTAATTAAATTATTTGAAAATAAGGAGCGACTTAAGTTAAGGTTTTAATTAATAAAAATACCAAAATTAAATTAAAAAAAAAAAAAAATAATTCTTATTGCAAAGATAAACGTTGCTGAACAAACACTAATTAATGTCTTAATGTTTCAACTATTTCAAGTAATAAAATGAGAAAAATAGTTATCAAAATTATAGGTTTTGTAACTTCATGCAAAATATAGAAATAAGTTTAGGCTTTAGAAAAACTAGCTGTGCCCGCCACATCGTGGGCGTCCTGACAATATTTTGTACGATTTTGTTTCAAAAGTAATCCACAAAAAATTTTAAGACTATTACTTTCATAGTGCTTCAGTTATAGTTTATAAATTTTCTTTATATAGAGGTACCCATCCCTGGATAAAATTTATATAAAAATCTAAAATTGTTTACTCCAGTCGTGGCTCAGTTTGTTGGCAGGTGTAAACACCGTTTATACACATATGTCCAACTCTGAAATAGACGGCTAGTTTGCGCAGGCGGCGTAAATAAAACATCTGACTTTGGACACACGAGCATACAATCGTCACTCGTGTTATTTCTTTGTAACATACAAGTAGATTTTTTCTTGTAATAAGTTTTTAATTGTAAATTAAATTAATGAAGATAAGAACCAAGAACTTAAATAAAAATTAAATAAAAAAAATAAAGAAAAGCTGTACGTTAAACAGAACTACAAAAGTGGTTGCTTTTTGCTTGGCCATAAAGTGTGTGCGTGCTCCCAGCGAATCGAGACAGACAAGCTGCCGGAGGCCATGTTCAATCATATTCCATCAAGAAGTTCACACCATTATCGAACCAGCAGCCTCGCCAGGTAAACATATGAGCCTCCCCCTTGTGAGGTAAACAAAAATTATTGTAGAGTTCTGTAAATAGTGTTTAAAATAACCCGCTGACAAAAATAAAAAGGTGCTGTCAAGTTTGCAGTACATTTAAATCGGTGAAATTTCGTACCTTCACTACTTCTTCTCTATTTTCTATTGGAAATGATATATTCTTGCAGAAAAAAAGTATCCTATATTTGAGCCAAGATACTAAGGTACCTTCTCACAAGATTTTTTTAAAAGTCATTTAGTAGTTTTTACTTGATGCGAATACAGACAGACGGAAAGACAGAAAAAAATTCTAAAAGTGCTGTTTTGTATTCTATTACGATTACTAGATATCTGCAACAACTAAATTTTCAAAAAATTACTGGGAATGGTAACCTTAATGTGAACGTAAATAATATTAAACTGCTTAAACTCGCTCAAGTTCAGTGTTATTATGTTCAACATTTCCTCATACTTATTTAAACTTGCTTATGGGAACTCTGCAAGCTCATTGCATTTAGCTTGCTGGTCTTTGCTGTTTATTATTGTCCACTCATTGGTACTTGTGTGCAATGAACAGACATAAATTCAATGAAATATTCAGCCTTTTTTTTCCATTTCCATTTCTGAAGAAATTCAAAAAACATAAAACCACAAGTGCAAGCAAAACACATTTATCCTTAGCCTAATCCGAAAGTTCTACACAACTACTAAACAAATCACACTGTGTTTCGGACATGAGACAAGTAAACACGGCGCTCACTAGTATAGAATGTTCGTTATGATACGAACAGAGCTTTGCTTACAATCAGAATTTTTTGATTGTTTTCTTTAATCTATTACAATATTATTGTCATCGATGTGTGACAACGACATCCGTAATAAGGCTGATTATAATGAGCGTCTCATGAGCTTCGTTGTTTGTGCTCATGCAGAGCTTTAATAAAAATACTAGATATAGCAATGGAATTCTATTTAGCAAATCTAAAGCTAACCCATATTTTTTTTTTTTTTTAAATTTAGTGGAGTTGCTGTTAGGAAGGATAAAAATAAACTTATCTATAAGATGATAACATCTAGAGAGAAGGGCTTAAGTTGGCAATTGATTTTGAAAGGTCAACGCTTACGATTAAGGTTCCTTTAAAAAGACAAGCTTACGATCGACTTTTTTTTAAATAGACTTTTTCGTTGCTGCAATTATACTTTGTTAAAGAAAGGTTTAAGGTAGCGATAGATTTCCTTATGGGCAAGGAAACCGAAAAACTTCATTAAAGGGAATATAAAGCTACTGACAAACTTAGCTATAAAAAGGCAGGAGAGACTTCCTTATAGAGATAAACTATTGAATTTCCTTGAGAAAGACTTTTGGTGCTTATAGAGGTACTGTGGTATATATTATCGTATCTGTCACTGCAAGTCCTAACCTAAAAAAGTTTTCAGTATCATGTTCTTATCCCTCGTTGATGACTTATGGGCCATCTAAACTCCAATGCACTTTAGCGTCCTTTGTGGCCATGCAACAGCTTATCGTAAAGCCCATTAACTTGGGTTTAAACCAAAGCTACTACGTTACTACCTGAAGAAAGGCCTTACCAATAACAGGTCAAGTATTCTGTGTTCCTGGAGCTACCGGTTTCCGTGTTACCAGTTTGTTTGTTCTATTTTCAAATATTGAAGATTCTTATCTCTCAGATAACGGAAACTGAAATGCCTCGGGGACGGGTAGGCCAATATATGCAGAGTGGGGACTTGTTCAAAAAAATGGGATTAACTATGTAGTTTCTCAATGTAAGAGCTGTAATAGAACTGGAGTTTCGAATTTGGATCTTAAAGCGCTTAGAGAAATGGCTCCCACCACAATGCTTTAAAGTAGATCACGTCATGTGCTTAAAAAATTTCAAATCGTTGCCAATTTCTTATTTTTGATACGATTTTCGGTGATTACTCTAATCGATCTTTACAAAGGACATTGCTAAACATAAAGATTTTCTTTTATAGTTTAGGAGATATTCAAGTTTTTATTTTTAGACCTACCCCTACCCTAAAATGACTACAGCCCAACGGTGGTCGTGTTAAAATAATTATCTTTAAATAAACGTGTGTATTTTAATTTGGACTGGTTGTAGTCGGTAGCCTGCTGTTGTATATGTGTTTAATGCACAATTGTGGAACAAGATTAACGTGAGTACCTGCCTACTCGGCCTAACCTCACGGTGGTCTTACCACCGAGTGAAACTTAGGCGTAGACTAGCGCCCCCATTGTGTAGTTTAACAACACTTTAAGATTGCCACCAATCGCTTTTTGTGTGTGATACAGTCACAATGAGTAGCAATTTATATAATATGGCAAGCCTTTCCAAAGCAAGCCTAGATCCACATTATAACCTCTTGCTTTTAGGGGTTTGGAGACTATCCAAACTCCGTCTGTTGAGAGTGCAACAGCACACTTGATCGACCGTGCACCATACATACATAAATCGATCTTAAACCACAACCACCACGTGTACCCCCGAAGGGGACCTCACCAATAACCGGTCACAGAGATGATAGGCTGGTACCACGGGAATCGGTGCCCAAAGGCACTGGTCGGGCCTCGAAGAGAACCCGTATGTTTTCACACACAGACCTTTTCTTCCAGATTTAGGCTCTAGGAACCCTAGCGTCTGGTGCCCCTATTTTCCCCGAGTGGACCGCGTCAAAGCATTTGCCATATTCCTGCAGTGACAAGATGATGGTGCGTTCGTGGAAGTATTAGTGTGTTTAATGCACAAGAAGGAAAAATATAGCAAAAAATTTGTGATGAAAAAACAAGAGCAGAATTTTCTATAGAATGACTAATGCCTAGCACAGACTTCGCTAGAAGAAAGACTGGCGCTGGCGATGGATGTTTTAAGGTACCTTTCGGCACGCCATCATAACATTTTTCAAGTCCTTTAATAATATCATTAATATTTTTTATTAGGCCAGTGTTCAAGTTTTTTTTTCTTTAATAACGAGAACATTGTTGAAATCTAATTTACTTGATTTGATAATTAAAATTGTTCAACACAAACAAACGTGTATAACAAACGAAACAAGTAATAAAATTAATATTACCAAACAAAAACTACAATTTCATGTCTTAAACTTAGGATCAGTATTGTGTTTACGACTATGTATTTATAAAACCAAAAAACATTTGCAAGATTTCGAAAGACTGGGTATTTGGTATTGAAAGTAACATAAAAGACAAATAAAAACAAAATACATACTCGAAACTGTCAGTTAAAGTGTCAATATTGTGGTGCTGCATTGCTTTGAGTATTGTTGCCAAAAAAGGTCAAAATTATAAAGACTTTAAGCTTAAGAAAAAAACCACTAATACCACAACAATAACATCCACAACTATAACCATTTCAATTCATACTCTAAAACCAATTTAAAGCTTCAAGGTTGATTAGCTGCCAATATGAGAGTCGAATCAAGCACCAAACCAACATATGGTGGTTGTATTATTAAGACTTGTTAATACAAGTTCAAACAATTGAAAAGTTAACAAAGGAATGAAATAAAAAAAAACTGTACTTAATAAATAAAATATTTAAAAGTATTTGAAACGAGTAGCAGAAGGAAAAGGCAACAAGAGCTAATAATACAATATCGATTGGCATAATACATCTTTGTTGATGTTAACCTACTTTTGAACCACTGTGGCATCATTGTTAATTTAGATATAAGAGGTACGTTTTTACCAAATATTGCATTGGCCTCTTAGTTCGCTATAATCCATTCATCCACAAAGTAATATTGGACCTTAAAATAGGCCTTGCGAATCTTTTACCGTCGAGCCATCTTCTTCAATTTTGCAACTGGGATTCCGATCTCTAGAAAAGGTAAAAAAGATAGTTTATACATACCTATAATAACAGTCTATACGTATAAATAAAACAGTTACTTATTTCCTGTCTGTCTGCCTTTCCGTATGTCTATCTGTGTTCGCATCACGTAAAAACTACTGGATAGATTTTATCAAAATTTTGTGCGAAGGTACCTTAGTATCCTGAATCCAATATAGTATACTTATTATTTCCAAGAGAAAGTGGAGAAAAGGCAAGTACGCAACTTACCGATACCCAAATTTTAAGGCAGCATATTTTATTAGGGACGGAACCCTTTATTTAAAGTAAATATATAAACCATAACAGAAGCACTAAAATAGTTAGCGTCTTTGGTGTAGATTGCTCTCAAAGCAAAATAGAACAAAATATTGTAAGGACGCTAACGAAGTGTCGGGCAGAGTTTAATACTAAAATCGTAATTTTTTAACATCAAAACGCGAAAGTGAACACTCAATGATAAACGATTATTTTATTTGGCGGGATGACCCGCAAATGATTGCAAAATCCGTGAAACAAACATTATTTTTGTCTAGCACTGGCTGGACTTAAAAAGTATATTTTTATATTAGACTTAAGATACGAGTAATTATTGTTAGTTCAAAAATATTGAAGATACAATAAACAATTTATGAAAAAAAAAAAATTTGGCTAAACATGGAGGGGGCTTTTTAAGTCCGCTCTTTGTAGGGTGGGATTTCTTGCTTTAAGGGTAAATTTTACGATGGGGATTAAACTGTCATACGGTTAATAGACATGTTAACTCTATTGTTATTTGTGTTTAGTTCGGTTTTCCATTTTATCGGGAATATGTTAAGGGCAAAACAATGCTTGCATCTGTGTGGTTAAGATCAGAAATTTTTTATCGCAATATTCTGCTCGGTTATTTCTATTTAGGTCTCAATGGGTAGCCATTTGTAGTGAGAACTATCCACTAAAAACTCTCCAGGCACCGCTTTATTCACAAAGAAAACCCAGTGTGATGCGCTTTATAGGTTGGTGGTATCGTGGGTTCCAATGGTAACCAATTTAAAAATGCGACTAACCGCGGAGCTCACATACCCGAAAACAAATCCAAACAAATTGAGATCGATTTAATGACAAGTTGTCATCAACATAATAAATATTTGATACTAGATATGCCCGGTGCGCTTCGCTACACCCATCCATTAAAAATATAGTTAACACTTGGAAGAAAAGTATGGCCAAACTTTACGCTATCTCACAACAAAACTATTTCTGTGTATATAGTACGATGCCCACTGTTCCCGTCCAATCTGTTTTTTGCTAGACTGATTAACACGATAATAATTTTTTTAATTTGTATGGGAGGTACCACTAGATTATGTACTACATTAATATAGGGGTAACCTTTTTTAATTTTCAAGACTACATATTGTAGTTCTCTAAATACAGAATAATCTTTCTACTGTCCCAATCCAGTCTGTGTTTTGTTAGACTATGCACATTAGGTTGAGGGTTACTTGTAATGCAGATCTCCAGGTAAACAATAATAACTGTTCACTTTGTATGAAAGGTACCACGCCCACTATTACAATCCAGTCAGTGTTTCACTAAACTATGTATATTAATACAGGGAATACTGATGCAATATTTCAACGATCTACCTATTATAATAGTTCTCTAGCTACTTAAAAAAGTGAGCGTTAAAGTGGGCGTGGTCAATTTTTCTTTGTGTAAAAACCTAATTTCTTGAGCGATTTAATTTTATTTATAAAAAAATAAAAAAATTTGGTTTATTTTTTAAAGAGAAGTAACACTTGGGCAATTATTGCCTACTAATTAATTGGAAAGAGATAGAGTTCTCTACTCAGATGTTGATAGGGTTAAGTAAGCTTAAAATTGTACAACAAGTATTTTTAAAAAATGTAATTCAGCACCTCTGTGTTAGATAGGAAAAATTATTGCTGATGCTTACTTTAATATTTATTTTACTTCGCCTACGAAGGAGATCGCAGTGATACCATCTTGTATTTTCATATATATATGTATGTATGTATTTATATCAGACAAATTTTCATATGGCAAAATTCTATAATGACTTTTGTGATTACAATGATTCCAGTTTTCACCTTATTGATGACCTTTGTCCTAACATTGATGTCATGTGACGTCATTAATCCGACGGTGGATTTTTCTTTCAGTGTAGAAGTTGGTACAGATGCTTATGCCTTCGATAAAATTGCTCTATTTACCAGATCTATTTTTTCAAATGATTTCCGTAGGGGGTTGGAATTCTAACACTTACTATCAAAGGGACATGGTACTATTACATGGCGGTTAAATAGGATAGTGTCATACGATAATGATAATCTGTGACAGGTTTTCCCCTAATTTTAAAGTGCTTGTTTAGTGCCAGTTACTATAATAGTAACCCAGCTATAGGTAAATTCTTTATTTTTCAAGTCTTTTAAATCAGTTAGGTGATGCGCCCTCTATTAAGCAGTCGCTATTAATAGCTTTTCGTACCACATATTATTAGAGAAATAGTGACAATTCATGAGATGACAACAATTGTCACCAATTTTGGGCCTGGTTGCTATACAAGACATGTAGAAAGTTACTCAATGCGAAAACATTACCAACAAAGGAGAGATGAAATTTGCGAATAATGATTATTTAAAGGAGCAAATTAAAAATTAAAAAATTCATTTCCTGAACTGTTTTGTGATTTTGAGTGACAAAAGGTCTCACCCATCTAAATGATCTACTAAACCATGGTAGTGTAAACCATGAACTGCAAAAAGTTAACCGTTCCGCATGCTACAGACAAACAAAATTATTATCTACGAGTATTATTTACCATAAAAAATGACAAAATATGCAAATTTATTTTACTTGTTTTTTGTCGTTTTTTTTTTGCATTTTAAATGGGTTAATCATGGGAAAAAATACTGTGAGCCTAAAAAACACAACGATGAGACGAAAAGAAAATTATGGAAAAAATAAAATATGCATTTCTAAAGCATAACAACAACTTCGTAATATTTTCGAATGATTTGACAAATTTAGCAGGATTTTTTTTTTGTTAGTTTTTGGCTGATAGCAGTAATGGCAGCATTAATGTCAGCAAAATTATAATGAACACGTCTCGACGTAATTGACTATTTTGTTTTCTTTTTTTTTTAAGCAATTTTTAAGGTCTAGTACAAAGTGGTTTAATAGATTTCTAAAACCTGCAATATTCATGTTCTTGTTTTTTTTTTTTTTTTATTTTTTTTATTTAATCATATGATTGGATAATGTTGCTGTAAGAGGCATCATGATTTTGTTTATTTAATTATAAATTATCTGCAGTTTATTAATGAGAATATTTTTTCTTGGCTTGATGTTATAATAAAAAAAAAATATCATTAATAAACTTTCATCAAGGCTGTTTTTATCTTTATTCCTCTTTTATTCGTTCATGACCCTTGAGCCATAAATACAGCAAAGAATTTATTTAAATAAGTTTCAGAAAATTAATCTTGTTATAAAAGGTATTAAAAATATGGAAAATTTAAAAAACATGACACAAGAACCACATTATGTTCTCTATAACAATATATGGGTGCTGTGAACAGATTGTAGTTGTTTTAAACGATACTTTGGTCATTTAATGGTTATTGCGCTCAAAAATTGCAATATGATTCGCCTGAACCATACTGAAATTCTTATAACGATCAAACATATTTAACAGTTCTAAAATAATATAGTATATATAAACATAATATGTTATTATTAAATATAGTGCTCGTATGAAATCAATGTATGACTAAAACACTCATGTGTGAGTATGTACGTTTTAGTTTTTTTCTGCTTCTCTTTATACATGTGTGAGAGACTAGAAATATTTTGAGTTTATTCATTTATGAGTGAGAAGAGTTATTTTTTTCTTTCTATTCAAAAGTGAATAAATAAAAAAAAATTTTGTTTTTCATATATGAGAATTTATAATTTTTCTAAGATCGTAGAAAAATGTTCGCATTAAGCATTCGTATAAATGTATGTATGTGGGAATGTATAATCACATATTTTGTAATGTACAACAGTAACAAAGCATTTTAGAAATCTCATTTATGAGAAATTTCATAAATGAACACTCATAAATAAAAACGTTATGGACATGAAAAAAATATACAAACATTTATGTAATAAAGCGAGCAATAATGAGAATGATTTATTTCATTTTCATATTTATATTGCTTATCATATATGAATAATATGGATGTTTTTTGTTTTTCACTGTTCATGTATGTATGCTAAAAGAAAAAATACATACAGTTACACTCATTCAGGAGTGATCGTAGGCAGATCATTTTTTGTTGTTCATTTATGGCCGTGAAAAAAACATATACAATTTTAAAAATCTCATTTATGAGAAATATCATAAATCTTCAAATTTTAACGCTCACAAATATAAAATTCTGAAGCCTGATTTAAGTACATTGGTTGACAATTCAATGATTATTGTTTTGAAGACTCTATTAGGTACTTTTAGTTTTTAATAAAAAAAATGTTTTTTTAAAAACAAAAAATTTTACATAAAATATAATATTGAAAAACTAAAACTAAAAAAACTCACTATATGTATTCATACATATATATTTTTTTAATAATTTCAATTTTATTTTAAGTATTTTTTCGGGCATTTTATTATTTTTTAATTATTTATTTATTTAATGTTACAATACAATTACAAATTATATTCTAACTTAATTTACTGAGGATAGTAACGAAGACCTTCACTAGTTGTAGTGAAACACCCAGAGTCTTTGTTGGGAATCGAACCCACAACCCTCAGATTGATAGACTAGCACACTACCTATTAGCCTACCGGGACACCCCATTATTATTATTTTTTTAATTTTTAAGTAATTTGTATAACTTCTCAAAACTCCCTAGATCCTTTTTCTGGTATTAATTCCTATTTTAAATTTTATTTTACACTTCGTAGCAATTTTCAATTATCTGATTTACGTCATAAATGCTAAAATAGGTACTTGTCTTTGTTTCAAGTTTATTTTGTTTTTTTTATTCTTTTTTCTGTTTTTGTTTTTAACAAAATCATTTTAAGCATTAAAATTATCATCAAATCAATTGGAAATCTTCAACAACTTGTGTAATTAAACAGCCAAATATAATTAAAGTTGTTTTGACTTGAGGTGTATTTTTTTAATTCATTCATTCATTCAATTATTTCAGTCATTGACTTTTGAATTTTTTGATTATTTTTTTTTAGAAAGTATTTTTTTTAGTTTAGTTAAATCGATAAGGTAAAGGTAACAAAGTACTTTCGAGTTTGCTCAATCTGTTTAGATTTTATGACAATTAAAATTCTTTGAGACGATTTGGTAGTGCAGTAATCTATCAGTATGGGGTTGCGCGTTCGATTCCTGATAAAAATTCTGGGTGCGTTTATGCCAAATACTCTGTGGTGTGTCTTTAAAAAATATATACTTTATTTCCCAGAAATCATTTTAAGGAATAAAAAGTTGTTAAAATACTGTGCGTAGGAGTGCATTCTACGTGCTACGATGCTTCTCATAGAAGTATGTCTGTTTAATTACTTTTATTCTGAAAACGTGGAAAAAAGTGGATAACTCTACTCCCACCGATTCTTTTTTTTTTTTTTTTTTTGTTATGTTCTTATTAGGGTGTTGCAAATTTAATCAACCAATTTTACTTTTTTAATAAATTTATTTCTAAATAAAAAATAATTTTGAGTGATGGAAATCTTTACTTGGACCTTTAAAATTGTATCTGCTAGAAGTAGAAAATATGATATTCACAAAGGGGCTAACCCCAGTGTTTATACATATTTGTGACTGTTTTGTCGCATTTTTCACGACTTTCCGAAAGATATCCGGTGACAACTGTTCGCATTTTTCACTTTGCAATGTTTATTCTAGCTCCTGTTGTGTATGCAGTTGCACCGTCTTGTTGAAACAACATGTTCATCAAGCCCTGCCCATTCAATTCCGGCAGCAATAAGTCGTGTTTCATAGCCCTGTAGCGTTCGCTACAGGTAAGAGTAACCATATTGCTTCGGTGGGCTAGTAGGTAGTGTGCTAGTCTATCAGTCCGGGGCTGTGGGTTCGATTCCCACCAAAACTCTGGAATTTTTCCCTTCAACTTGGCAGAAGACCAAGAAGGAGCTTGGATATAATATGGGTGCCTAAAAATGGTTAACTGAATTAGTGACAGCTCAAGGACTGCCAAGTATTATCTGGCCAAGTTAAAAATCGAGATAAGACGATACTTGAAGACTGTGCCTGGAAATAAGTTAACATTAAAAGGCTTTGGACCACGGGCAGACACATTAAATGGAGATGCTGTGGAGACCTTATGCCCCTATTACGGATTACAACTCAACTCAGTTGAGTTGTCTAAAAGACAACTGCTACTGATGAGTTGTAATTTGAAACAACTGCTACTGATGAGTTGTAATTTTTTTAAACTTTTGTTAACCGAACTAACACAGGGTTGTAAACGGTGAAACTACAACAGAGTTGTAACACAATTTAACTTCAACTTAAAAATTTTTGACAAGTTGAGTTGTAATTGATAATACCAAATTGTAAAATTTCAACTGAAGTAGAGTTGAGTTGTAAACCGTAATAGGGGCCTTAGCCTTAAGTAAATGTTAGCATTACTCTGTGATGAGGAAGAATATATTGACATGTATCAGTCGCCAGTCTGAAATCACTACAGTCGAGCGTAAAAGACTTGTGACAACACTAGACTTAATGAAAGTAAGGTATTCGAAAATTTCCAGTCGGATACCATAAATCATTGAGGAACGAAGGGGGTTGAAAAGGGACCCATTAAGTTAGTGGTCTGCTTCAGTATCCCCCTTAAAATAAAAACGTATTGCCGATGGCGTCCTTAAAATAATAGGGTCCAATTACTTCTCCCTTTTGAATGGACCACGCAGTGGCTTTGAGTGGTTCTAATGGCTTTTCAAGCATCACACGCAGAGTTTCACTGCCCCATAAATGAAGATTTTGATTATTGACGTAACCATTTAAATGAAAATGCGCAATGTCGCGATGATTTTGAACTCAAAATCGTCCTCTTTATTATTGAGATTGTAGATGGCTCTACGGTAAATAACACGTTACTGAGATCAGCAGGTACGTGCTGATTTACAGTTTGCATTTTCTACGGTTAAACGCTAGTGATTCGCATTTGCATGGCCGGTCGTCTGCTTGATGTTTTTTCGTTATCAGCACCATCGGCAGTCTCAGCAGTGACATTTACGAAGGAACCATCAGTATGGTGCCGGCCACGCCCAGGATAATCTTTTGTTGTCCCAATCTATTTAAGTCGTACAGCTAAGCAGTGGATTGTTTGCCCACTTGACATGTCACGATTAGGAAATCCAAATCAAAATTTACGCTGCACTGACACCGCCGACGGATAATTAGAAAAAAACTATATATTGACACCTAAGTATATATATTCCATGATCTTGCGGAGTATAGCGCCACATTGCTTGTCTGTTTGTGTACTGCAGCTGGTCAAATATGATTGACGAACAACGCTATTTGCAAAATTTATAACATTTAGGCCGAAAGGCTTATTAATTTTGCGCCACTGTGCATTAACTAGTATTTTGAGAGTTTTATTGATCTAGCTCAACATATGGGGCCTGAATGGGTTAAACTTCTGCTTCTAAATGATTAAAAACCTGAATGTTTATTTCATTTTAACTCGTTTCGTTTAATTTAAAATATTTGTAGCATCATTTAATATTTACTTCAAAAAGAAAAAGAAAACACACCAGCAACAAAAGTAGTTGTTGCATGTTGTTTTAGCTAAAAATATACTTCGGTTAGTTAGTAGCATGCCACTTAATTATATTGAAAAAGATCATAATGAAAATTAAAACGCTGATAATCGTGTCTACTTTTATAATTTGCATAATTCTTTCTTTCTTTCTGTTTTCCTATAAAAATTTCTTTCATATTTTTTATCGTTTGAAAAATAAATTAAAAACATAAAAACAATTACTAACCTAATTAATCACTGATTTATTAAATGTTTTTTTAGCTTTATTTCCAACACGCGTTTTAATTTTTTTAATAAAAACAAATAAATAATTTCTCTTTTTTACTTTTTGTTTTTGTTTTATTTTCTTGCAGGCGTTTAGTAAAAAACTATCAACCCAAAAAGAAACAAGAAGAAGAAGATAACGAGTAAGTATTTTGATAAAATTTTTACTTTTATTTAGTGTTAGATTTTATAAAAAATTTAACTTAATTTGCGTCAGCAATTATATAAAGGTATATTATTAAATACTAGAGTTTGTTGTTATACGAGGGCAGCTTGAAAATTAATTTTTGTAATTTTTAAAGTCTCCTCGTACTTTGTTAAAAAAAATCAGCACTGCTTCATCTATCTATTTGCTATCTGTAGACAACTTTCTGTAATATTTTAAGCAATCTGCGTTATTCAGTTTTACTTAGTTTCATTGTCAACCACCCATCAAAAGCAGACAGACGATAGCCTCGTAAAGTTCGGCAAAAATTTAAAAATGTGAATATTATTTGCTAAGAAAACAATGAAAGACTTTTGCTACCTATTTCACAATGTCACACGAATTTATTCTTTTGCATAATGACATTGTGTTCGGGTTGAAATCAACTTTGCCAAGGCACCACAAAAGATACAGAAAGTTTAAGTCTAGCAAGCTGTCAGGCATAGTTTCGAAAAATTTGCTATTGCAATTGAGCAATATCAGACCATTCCATTCGAGGCTGCGGGCAAAGGTTGCTTTTATTTTTTTTTTCGGTTATAATGATTTTCGTTTGCTCGTTTGCAATATTGCATTCGTTTTCTTCTGCTTTTTATGCCGTTTTTGATTCGATTATGGTCAATCATAAAAGATTATTTTTAAGACCAATGAAACTCAGCAGCGTCCAACGGTCAACAAAGGGTAGCGGGGTGTGTCAGTATAGCGTTCGCTTTTTTAAAGTATTAATCCTTCTATTGTATATATACGATTGGGCACGTCCGAATATATACTCTTACCCCCGGGGGTTCCAATTGTCACTGCAGTAATGGCAAATGCTTTGACGCGGTTCACTCGGGGAAAATAGGGGCACCAGACGCTAGGGTTCCTAGAGCCTAAATCTGGAAGAAAAGGTCTGTTGTTTTAACACGGGTCCTCTTCGAGGACTGACCAGTGCCCAAAGGACTGGTACCACGGGAATCGGTGGCCCCACAGAGAGCCCATCCTCTCTGTGACCAGTTATTGGTGAGGTCCCCTTCGGGGGTACACGTGGTGGTTTAAGATCGATTATTGCAGATGTGGTGCAAGATCGATCAAGTGTGCTGTTGCACTCTCAACAGACGGAGTTTGGATAGTCTCCAAACCCCTAAGCAAGAGGTTATAATATGGACCTAGATTTGCCTTGGAAAGGCTTGCCATATTGTATAATTGTGGCAATCGTAAAGTGTTGTTATACTACACAATGGGGGCGCTAGTCTACGTCTTTATTTTACTCGGTGTTAAGAGCACCGTGGGATAAAGCCACCGTGGCAGGAGCCCACGTTAATCTTGAACACATCTTACACCGGAAACGATGAACTTTTGAACAACCGATTTTGATTCTAAAAATTTACAAAATGGTAAAAATTTTACTGTGCCACTTCGTAGAAATCAATCAACTTTTCCTCGGAATCAGGTTCCTTTAGAGACCGCTGTATGTAATTTAATCGCTAAATTTGATATTTATGGTACTTTAACTGAGAAGAGACAATATATGCTGGTTATGGCTGCATTATTATGTCGGATTTTTTTTCCCCAAAATGGAGAAGACAACTCTTATCACTGTGAGTTTGATACGTTACCAAGCCATGATAGACAATTTTATGTGAGCTCAATTGCGTAATGTTAACATCTGTGATCTTTGGTTTAAATAAGAGCCGTACATCCATTTCAACAAATCAGTTGTTGCATGAGAAATTTTTCGGTAACATAAATACCGATTTCACGGCGAGTTTACGTTAACAAATCATAAACATCTGATGCTCTAAAAATATGAAATTCGACGCTGCATTGACGACATGAGCAAAGCGTTTATTACAAAATGTGTTTAACATAAAAAGATCCAATTTTTACCGTCGTGCTAGAAGTAAAGATAGTTTTAAACTTTATATTCCATGATGAATTACCATATTTCTTCTTCAACAAAATTTGTCAAAAAGGTGTGTTTTGTAGTGGAATGATATTGGACTGATGGAGAATAAAAGTGCTTGAGGTGGCTGAAGGGGTGGGCACCTCTACTGACCGGGTATAAACCATTTTACAAAATATTTGAACCTGAAAAACTTTTTGAGCGATGGAATCCGCATTTGGGAACACTTAATATTTCCAATGGTTACACTCGATCTGTGTGATCACGTATAAGTAGTTTTCGGCAATGTTCTGCCGCAAGCCCAGAGAGTTTATGCACCGTTTTGTAACATGGATCCAATACAACAAACCAGAGACCAAAGAGAAATTAGGGCAGTGGCCTTATAAATCCACAGCGTCCACTATCGCAGGCTAAGGTGGGCCTATTAGCCATGACGGAACGATTACCTTGCAAAGTATAAACCAATTATCGGCAAATATTCGGCCCTAATCCCGTTATCGTTTTAATGTTAATAATCGTTTCTATGTCGTTGGCCTTTTTTATCGTCGATTCGTTCCTAAATTCGTATTTTTCGTATTGAAATATATTGAAACGATGAAGAAACGTTATGGAAAGAAAAGAGAAAAATTAATGAAGTATGGTAGCACTGCAATTTTTTGTGTTATTATTTATGACATTTTTGTAAATTTCTGAAAACTTTGTTATTTCTTTGTAAGTTTTAACAAAATATGGCGAGTACTGAAATTTATTTTTCAAGTTCAAGTAATGATGATGAAATAATGGGTATAAATATACATCGGAATAAATTGACATCGTTTCCTCTAAAGGTGACAAGTGCACCTGTTTATAACAGCCTTCCCCTGTTGCTCTGAATTCAGAGTTTCCTTTTTATCTTGATTAAAAAAAAGAACACTTTAATGGATATTTTCTCCCAATTTAGTTTTCCTTACTTTATGCCAACCTTCTTCATGAAGAACCAGAGGCCCAAAAGGATTTAAGTTCTCGGCGGTTTCGCTTCAAAAATCACAAAATTTTATGGTTTTATACCCTTTCGAAAACCTTTAGGATAATCGGGCAAATTTTCCAACGAAAATTTGATGTAATTTTTTCATTTTGAAATCTTTTTTCTTGTAGTCGTTTGAATGTCGTTGTCTACAGAGAACGAATATTTTATTGTCGTTTCTATCTTCGTTTTAAAATAGAGAATACCGATCGATATATTTACGACGAATGTCGTTAACGTCAAGGGTGATGCCAAATTGTCGTTTTTATTTCGTTTTCAAACTACAACGCCAACGAGAATAGCGCCGCTACAGGTTCAACATTAATTTGAAGCAATAGTTGTAGGTTTAGAAGGGTTGTGCCAAAAATGGCACACTCACACAAAACCCAAGAGGGTCCATTGCGAAGCAACAGTAGTCACTTTAATACAACGTAACGCTTAAAAATTCTTGCTGTTTGAGACTATTTGCTCTCATTTTGCATTCTTATTCATTGTTTTTGAGAGAGACGTTTCATTGTTAAACAATGCAAAAAGAAAGCACAAGGCTTTGAAAATACAACAAGATCTTAAAACCGATTGACTTCAATTTTTTGGCTTCAATGATTATCAACAGCAATTTTTATTAGTTCTATCTCGTTAAAGTTACTTTCGGCTAACCCGAAATTTTAAATTTGCTTACGATAGATCCCATTAAATACGGGTATGCACGATATTCTACTTTTAATGAAATATATAAGTACACACGTAAATCTTTTTTTTGATATTCTTTAAAACATTTATGTATTTACATATAACACTTTTTTTATAAACTTTTCTATTTATTTTCCAATTATATTTTCTAGCATTTATAATTTGATATAAACCAAATGAAAAGAAAGAAAAAAAATATTTTTTTTACTTGAAACTTTGCCAAAAATTAAATAAAAAAAAAATGAAAAAAAAAAAATTAAACTCACACAAACATTTGTGTTGTAGCAAATTAGTGGATGGCTACATCTATCCGACTTATAAATTACCTTATTCGCTTATGCGATAATAATATTCAGAATTTTATATTTTTCAAGTATGTATAAACCCACCAAACCAAAGCTTTCGATTTTTTCTGATGTCAAACTTGTCGTAACGAATTCGTTAAGGCATTTCGGTAGTTTGTCTGATAACTGAAAAACTAACGAAATTGTTAAGACATTTCGGTTGTTTGTCTGAACAAATAAAAAAATATATAAAACTTTGATTTTTATGTAAGAAAATAAAAGCCACAATTGTATTGAATAAAAAAATTCTAGTAAATACAAAAAATTTAATAAATATGTACTTATGTACTGTATATACAAGATGGACAATTGAAATCGAATTAATTACGGTATAGTATTGGCTTGAATACCAAATCATTAAATCATTACATATATTCACTTAACTTTCAGAAAACGATATTTTGGCTTATACCCACAGACAACATTTCATTTCGACTTCGTACCTACATGTCGTTGCGAATTCGTACCTATATGTCGTTACGATTTCGTACCAACATATCGTTACGAAGTCGTGTCAACCCTTTCATATAAAAATCGTTACGATTTCGGTAATATTTCGCTTCTGAAATCGGAAGATTTTTTCGACTAGTCGTTACGATTACTTTATGAAATCGGAACATTAGGTTTGGTGGGAATATATATTTCATACATAGCAGTAATTTATTATATTAACCACACCAGCGTTGCCATAGGTTTTTTTTTAATAAAACTTTTTCAGTTGAAACGACTTTATAAATCCATGAAAATATCAACAATACATCTAATTTGATTTAATCGCAGAAAAGAAATTGAAAAAATAAGACTTAATATTTATTTTTGGAAATTTCTTTAAACTTTTTAGTAATTAAAGGATTTACATGAAATATTATCATTTGGTAATTTTATGATGCAAACATAAATCAACTTTAGTGTTTGTAAATTTATGAGACCTGTAATATGAGCTGTTTTTTTTTTTTTTTTTTTTTTTTTTTTTTTTTTTTTTTTAAGTGGTATAAGTCCATTTTTTCATATATTGAGATATTGAAGGGTTTGCCTTTGAATCTATTTAAAAATATAGGCAAACTTTAATCAATTCAAGTGATGTTTTTTACACTATACGCCTTTTAAATTTTTAACCGACTTCAAAAAAGAAGGAGGTTATCAATTCGTCTGAATGTTGCTTTTTTTATGTTTGTGCCCGCAGAACTCAGTCATTTCTGAACCGATTTTAAAATTTTTTTCTTTATTAGAAAGGAAATGCTTACAGATTGGTCCCATTTTAAAAGAAGTTCAGAATTTTGAAAATTAAAGGGTGTCCCCATACAACCTACGTGTTTTTTACGTGTATTATGAACCGCAAAGGGCACCCTTTTAAAATTTAAAAAAACTGCATATCCCTAAAGCTGCCAATAACAGAAATTTATAAAAAATAAACTTAAAAATTAAAGGGTGTCCCCATATGTGACGTCAATTTAAATATATGAAACATTATAGACAATCACTTGAAAATTGGAGAGAATGTCCAATATTTATAATCAGAAATTAAATATTTATAATTAGAAGTTAAAGGGTGTCCCAATTGTTGATGTAATTTGATGTATATTGCAAAACTTTTGAACCGTAACAGAGAGACGGTTGAAATTTACAAAGAACCTGTAATTCTAAGTCCTTTATAACATCAAGTATATAATTTAAATTTGGAAACTAAAGGGTGCCCCATAATTGATATAATTTTACCTATCTCGCCCTGTCTTTTGAACCGTTATAGACAAACACTTGAAAATTAGACAGAATCTCCACTACTATGTCCCGTATAATAACTTTTATAAATATTTAAAATTTTAAAGGGTGTCTGAATAGTTGATGTAAATTGATGCATATGCCAAACTTTTGAACCGTTTTAGACAGACATTTGAAATTTACAAATAAGTGTTTAATTTAAAACTGTACATTAAAGGGTGTCCCCTAGGTGATATTGTTTAACCTATATGGCCATATCTTTGGAACCGTTTCTTTTTATTACTGTGTCAGTAATAACAAGTGTAAAAAATAAAGGGTGTCCTCATATCTGATGTAATTTGTCATATATGGCTTTATCTGCTGAACCGTTATGGATAGAAATTTGAATGTACAGAACGTATAAAACTAAGTCCGTTAGAGCAACAAGTATAAAAGTATTTGATTTGGGTACTAGTTCGTACAGGTTACTTCCTTTTAAATTTTTAGTTTAGAATTGATGCACATATACTTGTTTTGTAGTCGGTTTTTTTTGCAAGAATTATATTATGAAATATTAAGTACTAAAACTCTTTGACAAAATAAACGTTTTTCTTAGCTCCTCATGGACTTATACCACTTTCAAAAATAACATATTGCAAGAAATAAAAACAGGAGCAAAATTAAGTTCATATTTCTATAGACATAAGCTTTACTGAAATTGATTTTTTTGTATATAAAAGGTAATAGTTAAAATGAAGACATTTAAATACACGATTAATTAAGTCAAGCAATTGTAATTACAACTATGAATAAAGAGAAAGTGTCCGTCTATAGCTCATTAAAGTTACAATTAACTTAGTTTTTACTTTCAAAAAAAAAAAAAAAAAAAAAAAAAAAAAACAAAAACAGTTCATATGTTTGTTTCGTCCTCTATTTTAAGAGAAAGGGTGGAAACAGAATACTACGCAAATAAAGCACAATCTTTAGTCTTCAAGGCATATTAAGGCTACTAAAATTAAATGCTAGTTCAATAATTTATTTGTATCTGATCACTTGAAAACCTTATTAATATTAGAAATTCGCAGAAAAACTACTCTCTCGATCAGATGATTCGAAGCACTTAAATTTCTGTGCTTAGTAGGCTATAATTTTTAAAATTTTTTAATGACGGCTTAAACTTTCCATCGAAAATAACACTATCTAAAGAATACAAAAATAGAAAAAAAAAAACCAAAATATAAAGTATTTTAATATAAATTATTTTAATATAAAGTATTTTAATATAAAGTCTATTTTCCAGAAAAAGAAAAGAAAACTCTTAAACTAATTTTAATTAAAAATGGATTATCAAATATATGGTTTTTTATTGAATCATAAAGTGACCAAACAATCCAAAGAAACCTCATTTCAGGAGTCCTTAGTGACTTAAATAAGTGATTCCGTATCATAAATCTTAATGAAAATCAACTGTAAATATTAGGTTGGGGAAAAAATCCATTGTTTTTGCGTGAAATTCACTTTCGCATTGTCTGATTTAGTTCAAATATGAACCATTTTGTTGTATTATTTGTAGACATTTAAAGGTAGGTTTCATAATGCCTCTTCTTATCACTAAAAAAAAAATCCGACTTTCTTCCCATCATTCCTATAAAGTAGAACTCTATAAGCCTTTCTAAAAGCCAGAATTTCAGCCTGAAAAACACTTGCCCCGTTGGAGAGACGATAAGAGAAACGGAAACCAAGTTTTTCTGAAAAAAAAATCACCACCACAGGTCATCTTCGAACCTGTACCTCGTTTCTGTAACTAAAGTGAAAATATAATAGTCATCCTGTTTTTCAAGACTGTCCTACAGTTAGTCGTCGCAATTAGCTGTCACAAAAAAAATTTAAAAAGATATGGCCTACCTAAATCAAAGGTTCAAGTGGTTCTAATCATCTGATCGAGAGTGTAAAAATATTTTTCTAAATAAATTCCTATTTATTTTTAATTGTAAACAAACATTTAATTCTTTATATATTTTTAAATCAATTAAAACGTTAATGACCGATTATGGTGGTCGATTATGGAAAATGAGTGTGGGAGGGAATTTAAACGATTTATGTAGAGACATGATGTCACCTATGACGCCAATTATGAATTCATAAATAATTTAAAATTCGTTTTTATAATACAATAGCAAATGGTCAGTCGTATGTACATAAATATTGGCTTTAATGGCGGCGCCTATATGTATGCTTGTCTCTAGAGTCAAGTTTCTTTACATGGAAATATGGGCAAAATATTTTTGTTTTGTTTCTTTATACTTTATTTCTTGTTTAATTTCATTTGAAATATTGTAAGCGGCTTAAAGCGAAAAAAATTTAAAAAATTTGTGTCCTTTTATAGATAAAATACTTTAAAGTAGTTTACTTTGGTTCTAAAAGAGAAGGGAAACATTAAAAATACAAAATTTGCTTCGTTTTATTTTAAATTACAGGAACAATAATTAAATAGTTAATATTTTTTTTAATTTATTAAAGCGCCAAAAGGTCGTTATTATTATTATTATTATTATTATTATTATTATTATTATTATTATTATTATTATTATTATTATTATTATTATTAAAAAATTGTGTAAGGTTTGTGCAAAGGAGGGAAGACTAGTTTTAAGGTCATAAGAAAGAAAGTCCTTTGCATGTTGCACTGTTGTCGCACTAAAAGCTTGTTTCCTGATATTATTTACTAACAGTGCCCGCCGGATTATGTACATCCTGACAATATGATGTTTGATTTCGAAAGTAATTCACATCAAATTTAAAGACTCTTACTTTTATAGTGCTTCAGTTGTGGTTTATGTATTTACTTCATATAGAGGTTCCCATCCCTGACTAATTACTTTCTCATACTTTCACTATTTTTTCTCTATTCTTTCTTGGGAATGAGATAGTTTTGCTTGCGCAAAGTATCCTATATTTGAACCCAGATACTAAAGTACCTCTTCACAAAAATTTATTAAAATTCATCCAGTAGTTTTTACGTGATGCGAACACATACAGACAGACAGATCAACATTTTAAAAATTGGTGTTTTATATTTCATTTCGATTACAAAATTTTTTTAAAAATAGTTCATTTACAGCAATGGTCCTGTTATAGTTCTATTATATGTATAGATGTATAGATTTTCAATGTATATGAACCAATATACACTGTTTATCAAACAATCGATCTTTGGCCCACCAAGTTCGGTAATCGTGTTATCAGCGGTCTTGGCCCTGTCAGTTGGACACCTGGGAGCTGCGATTTGCCACATTTAGACTTTTTCTTGTGAGGTGCCATGCTTTGCGATTAATCCTCACTCTTAAGGTTAATATCGATCATCCATCGACATTCTTGAGATAGAAACAGTCAACAAAGTCTTCGAAAATCGGACAAATTAAGCTACTGCGAAGTCAGTCGCGGTAGTCATTTGAATGAAATCCTGTGTGTATTTGTTATCTATACATATAATAAAATAGTAACTTATTTCCGGTCTGTCTGTCTTTCTTTTTAACCGACTTCAAAAAAAGAAGGAGGTTACCAATTCGTCTGTGTGTTGCTTTTTTTTTGTATGTTTGTGCCTTCAGAACTCGGTCATTTCTGAACCGATTTTAAAAATTTTTGCACTTTTAAAAAGGTTATGGCTACAGATTGGTCCCATTTTAAAAGAAGTTCAAAATTTTAAAAATTAAAGGGTGTCCCCATACAACATACATGTTTTTTACGTGTATTATGAACATTATAGGTCACCAATTTAAAATTAAAAAAAGTGAGTATCACTGTAGCTCCCAATAATAAAAAATAATTAAAAAATAAAATTAAAAATTAAAGGGTGACACCATAGGTGACTTAATTTCACCTTTATTCTCCTATCTTTTGAACCGTTATAGACAAACACTTGAAAGTTGCACAGAATGTTCGTTACTATGTCTGTTATAATAAGTATATATATTTAAAATTAGAAATTAAAGGGTGTCCCGTTAGTTGGTTTATTTTGATATATATGGCCAAACTTTTGAACCGTTATAGACAGACAGTTGATATTTACAAAGAACTTGTATTGCTAAGTCCGCTAAAATAACAAGTGTAAAATTTGAATTTCGAAAGTAAAGGGTGTCCCAATAGTTAATGTAAAAGTAATATATATGGCCAAACTTTTCAACTGTTATAGATAGACAGTTGAAAGAACCTATATTGCTTAGTCCGCTATTAAAACAAGTATAAAAGTTGGATCTATAAATTAAAGGGTGTCCCCATCATTGATGTTATTTGACCATTATGTCCTCATCTTTGGAACCGTTATAGACAGACACTTGAAAAATAGACATAATGTTCACTATTATGTCTGGTATAACGACAAGTATAAATATTTAAAATTGGAAATTAAAGGGTGTCCCAATAGTTGATGTAATTTGATGTATATGGACACAAAGTTAAAATTTAAAAAGAATCTGTATTACAAAGTGTTCTTTAAAAAGTATTTATATTAAAATTTGAATTTAAAGGGTGTCCCAATAGGTGACGTCATTTGATATATATGACCCTATCTTTTAAACAGTTATTGATAAGCACTTAACAATTAGACAGAATGTCCATTACTATATCTGTTATAATAAGTATAATTATTTAAAATTATAAATTACAGGGTGTCGCAATAGTTTATGTAATTTGATGTATATGACCAAACTTTTAAACCGTTACAGACAGACGGTTGAAGTTTACAATGAACCTGTATTGCTATGACCGCTATAACTAGTATAAAATTTGAATTCGGAAATTACAGGGTGTCGCAATAGTTACCGTCTTAAAGAAACATGATTTTAAGTTTGTCTGTTTTGAAGTCGGTTTTTTTTTGCAAGAATTATTTTGTGTTCGCATCACGTAAAACCTACTGGAAGGATGTTAAAAAAATTTTGTGAGGAAGTACCTTAGTATCCTGATTCCAATATAGGATACTTTTTTTCCACAAAAATATCTTATTTCCAACAGAAAGTGGAGAAAAAGCAGTGAAAGTACGCCGATTTTTTTCTACCGATTTAAAGGTACTGCAGTATATTTTAAACACGGTTGCGCAACAGATGGCGCTGTTTTATAATAATAAACAATAAAATAATGAGTAACTTATTTCATGTCTGTCTTACAGAGCTTAACAATAATTTTTAGAATATTACCCAGGGAAGGATACCTTTATATAGAGTAAATACGTACGTTTTAAAATTTGGTGGGCACAGGTAGTTTCTAATAAAGCCATAATATACCAAAAGAAATTAAGTTTAGTTTATTTAATATAATTTATTTTTTTTAAATATACTTGTATTTGGACCACCCGTAACACTACATCTTGACGAGCCATTGTCGATGTCATGTTCTAGTTTAAACAGCATTGGTAGAACATTTGTTCGCACAACGATGTCTGCCATCAAATGATGTTTTTAGTATGAAACTTTTAATGTTTAAACAACGCCATCTGTTGATTAACCGTGTAAATCCTATTTGCTCTCCTATAACCATTCAAATAACATTGACGACAAACAAAAAATTATGTTTGGTCAGAACATACACATCTATACGTTTTCTCCACGTAAAAGAAAAAAAGAAAAAATGTTTGTTCCCTATTCTGGCGACTTTTGTTCATGTGCAAGGAAAATAATGCCTCGTGAAGACGGTGTGTAATATCTTATTTCTGTTGATATTATAATAAAAATATTTTGTTTTAAGCAGTAAATAAAGGCTTTAAATGTAAATTATATTACCATTTCCTAAGCAAAGGTTTAAATTAAAATGTATTCAAATTAAAATGTTGCTGGGCACGTCATTAAAACTTAAAAAAAAAAAATTTTATATGTTTTTTCTTCCTTTGTTTTTTGTAATGTTAAGTTAATTGATTTTACATGACACAAAGCATAAACGATGCAAACGCGAAACTAAAAACAAATTAAATAACTTTTGTTTTTTCTATTACAATTTAGATTTACATCATGGCAATCTTTCCGCAAAGTACTCAATGAAATCAGCGATTTGGCAGGACAACGGGAAGTGGTAGCGGAATCCCTGCAGTTACAAATAATACAAGGCATTACACTGCTTTCGAAAACCCTAAGAGAAGAAAGAAAAGTAAATTAATTCTAAATTACAAAAAAATTAAAAAAATACTAATTATATCTCTTTTTGCTCTTCTAGAAATGTCTATCGAATGGCACATATTTACAACAAAACCTCTCCACACAATTGGGCTCATTGGAACGGGCTAAACGTAACTATGAAAAGGCCTATCGTGACTCAGAGAAGGCTGTGGAAAATTATAAAAAAGCAGATATGGATTTAAATCTAAGTCGAGCCGAAGTGGAACGTTATAAAAATATAATGACAGCAAAAATCCAACAGTCGGATGATGCAAAAAATGAATATGCCAATCAATTGCAAAAAACAAATAATTTACAGCAACAGCATTACAATGAACTATTGCCAGAGGTGAGTGTTAGTCTAAAGGAATCAGTATCTGTATGTAGGCACAATTCTTTTTTATGGGTTTTTTAAATATAATCACTATAGGCTGGTTATTAGCTTATGTAATTAAAAAAATAAAAATAAACTCTATGCCCTGCGTTTTGCACACTTTACAAAATGTTTAAGCAATTGGATACTAAACATGAAACATAAAATTTGCAAGACGCAGCTAATCCCCTATTGGGGTAGAAAATTGATCCATTGGCTTTTTTCGCTGCCATTTAGCAAAATTTACAGCATTTTCCAACACTGAAAATAAGAATACCTTATCCAAACGGTAAAAACGTAACCCTATTGTTTTCGCTGTTCGCCTGTCAACACCTTCTATCTCTGGAACCGTTATATAATTTTTTACATAAGTTGTATTACTGTTACCGCTATTGAAAAAAATACTAAAGATTAAAGGGTGTTCAGAGAGGGCCCCGATTTTCAAGTATATGGCTTTATCTTTTTAAATCGTAATAGGCAGACACTTCATAATTACACAGAGTATTTAAAACTCTTTTTTAATTTATACAGATTATGTAAAATTGTGTGCGCTATAACAGAAAATATAATAAAAGTAAAATATAAAGGGTGTTTTAATAGTGACGTGATTTTACGTACATATATGAATGTAATAGGCAGACTCTTTAAATTTACATATACTATGTTTTACAATGTCTACTATAACAACAAGTTGCAACAATAAAATTAATAAAAATTAAAGGGTGTTCCCTAGTAGTCGTGATTTGGCCGTATAGGCAGACTATTATAGGCAGAAACCTTAGACTATGCTCGCTATAATAACAAGTATAAATAATAATTTAAAAGTTAAATGGTACTCCATTGAAGATGTGATTGAGACATATATGAGCTTATCTTTGAAACCATTTAAAAGTAAAAATTAAGTAATAACATTATAAAAAACACGAAAAATCAATATCTTGTATTTTAATGTTGTACTGACCATGGTAAGGAACCCTACGTGTTTGACTCTGACTCGGACTTGACTGATTTTTTAAACAAGGGCTGCGAAAAAATTTATTTTACTATATTTTATGTTCTTCTTATATGTTGTTATTGTTGCATTTGTTGTAGAGACGACACTACCTAGTAAGATAAATCCACCTTGGGTAAAAGAAAACCCCTGAACAAGTCAAAATCATTTACTTTACTGAATAGGTTGTTTAAATTGTGTGGTCGTTCATGAATGGCACAATTGTAGGTTGAAAATTTTCTTTTAATTTTCATCTTGAAAATTTAATTTCGAAAAAAGTATCTGGAATTCAGAACTACCATTTTTATATATGTATATATTTACTAATTCAGAATGTTTTTCAGGACCATGTCTGTGCATAAAATATTTTTTGTAAAATAAGTTGTGGGTACAGACAGTAACCGCGCTATGGTATACAAATAACTATTTTAGGAATTTCTGTCTGTCCATGTGGATGAATTTTAATAAAATGTTTGTTGGGAGGTATCTTAGTAACTCGATTCAAATATTGGATATTTTATTCCATTAAAAATAACTCATTTTCAAGTAAATATAGAGTTAAAATCCGATTTAAATGACTTGGCAGCACTACAATAATTTGTATAGAGGTACTCAGAGACAGGTACTTCTATACAAAATAAATATATAAAACCTATAGAAGTAAGAATTTTAAAATAATAGATGTGGATTTCCTTAAAAACAAAGGACAAATTCGAGTGTCTGCACAGACTAATTTGGTAGTGCACTAGTCTGTCAGTCTGGAGGTTGCGGGTTCGATTCCGCCAGACTCTTGATGATTTCTGCAGACAAGCAAGAAGCTTTACAGGTAGTATTGACTTGAAAAAAAAAAATTAGTCAAGACGCAAATGATGTCGCGGGCACTGCTAGAGCATTCATATTAAAAAATATTTTATAAAAGGAAAACGAGGGTTTTTCAACAGTTTTGTTACAAAAAGGATTTTATAAAAAAGTACATTTAATGCCTGTACCACGATGTCGCTAGAGAGAATTCGGTCTTTCGCATAATTACTTTTAAAACAAATTAAAATTTTTTTAAATATAACTAGCTGTGCCCACACACGTTGTGTGGGTCCTGACAATATTTTGTTCGATCTTGCCTTGAAAGTAATCCACACCAAATTGAAAGGTATTAATTTTATATAAAGGTACACACCCCCGGATAAAATTCCAAAATTTATATAAAATTCTAAAATTCTAAAAATTATTGTAAAGCTCTGTAAAAGGAGTTCAAAATATTTTAATAACTATGTAATTCCACAAAGTAAAAATACAAATCAAATACAAACTTTATTCAATTGGCTATTTGGCAGTAAGTAATGCATATTTTGTCATTATTTTAAAACAGCGCCAGCTATTGCGCAAACGTATTTAAAATATCCTGCTTTCAATTCATATTTTGTTATTATTTTAAAACAGCGCCAGCTATTGCGCAAACGTATTTCAAATATCCTGCTTTCAATTCATATTTTGTCATTATTTTAATACAGCGCCATCTGTTGCGCAAATGTGTTTAAAATATCCCGCTTTCAAATATAAAAGATGCCTTAAAGTACACAGTACTTTTGCTGCTTTTTCTTCACTTTCTCTTGGAAATAATATATTTTTTCAAAAAAAAAAAAGTATCCTATATTGGATTCAGGATACTTTACCTTACCTGATTACAGTACCTTAGTATCCAGTAGTTTTTACATGGTGCGAACTCTAAACAGAAAGACAGACATACAGATAGAAAATTAGTTATTGTTTTATTATATGTATAGATTGTGCGAAGGAACGGCTTCTTGCGACGTTGTGGGACAGGCATTTAAAAATGCTTTTCATAATACTTTTAAAAATGCTTTAATATGTAATTAATACCTAAAATCTTAGGGATCTTAAGAAAATTGCTAAAAAAAAAAAGTTTTTTTTTTACAACAAGAAAATGTGCATTAATAAGTTTAAATTATCTAAAATCTTCCTTAAAATTGTGAAGATAGTTATATAAACAACAATGACAAAAATTTATATACAAACATAAACCATCTTAAACAATTAGTATAAATTTCTTTTTAATTCTAGGTCTTCAATCGCCTGCAAGAATTGGACGAAAAACGTACACGTGGCATACGAGAATTCATCATAGGAGCTGCAAATGTTGAATCTTCTGTAGCTCCTATTATAGCCAGATGTCTGGAGGGTATTGTTAAGGCTGGCGAAGCGATAAATGAAAAAGAAGATTCATACAAAGTTGTTGAAAGGTTTTTATACCAAATTAATAAGAAATAACAAATAATTAAGAAAAAAGAAGAAAAATCATGATTAAACTTGTCTCTTTTGTTATTATATTTAAATACAGATATCAGTCGGGCTTTACACCACCACTAGATATACCATTTGAAGATTTATCGAAACAAGATACCCTCGATTCTTCACAAGATTCCCACTATAATCATACGGTACAGTCGAGTCATTTGACAGTCAAGGGTACGATAAGTGCCAATAAACTTAAGAAACGTGTGGGAATATTTAATATATTTGGTAGTAATAAGGTAAGTTTCTTTTAATATTTAAATAAAAATAAATATAAAAATAAAAAAAAAAAATTGTCGGTTGATATAAGACATGATTGCCTTGTATGAGCCCCAATTTATTTTTTCTTGAGGTCATATTCATTAAAAAAGTTTATCTTATAAAGGTTTATTTAACAAACAAATTTGTATGGAAATTTGTTTGATAAACCTTTTTTTTTTTTGTATAAATTAAAAATATTTTTTTTATAAATTAAAAATAAATTTTTTCTGAATGTGGCCTTTTATATTTAAATGTTTTTTTTTTTTTTTTGTTAAGTAGTTAGTAAATGTTTTCTTTTCTTAAGTTTTCTTACAAAATGTTTGTGACATTTTTGCTTTTTAAGTCTTTAAGTATTAAAGAGGATTTTTTTATAATCTTTATACTCATCAAGTCTCTTTTCTTTTCTTTATTTGTCTCTTTTTCTTTAAAACATTATTATCATTATTTCTATTATCATTTTTTATATATCAAAAACGTCCGATGATTTTTCGATTATTCACTGCTCTCGATTTTGTGTCACTCGATATTTTTGTACAAAAAAAAAAAAAAACAACCACAAAAACAAATGGACATGTTTGTATGCGGTCGATTGTGCAAAATCAATCTTATTTTTTATAAATGTTTAAAAAACAACTTCTTCCTTACTTCTGCTTAAACATTAATGTAAGTACAAAATGTCCTGATAATAAAGTCCTTTGTGGTATGTTGTTGTCTCACATTTTTTTTGTCTACCCTCTACCACACTCCTCCCCCCTTTCATTTCCTCTTGTTGACCATTAATTCGAATGTCAAATCGGCTTTCATTTTCATTTATGTGTTAATCCTGAAATGATATTTTTGTTTAATGTTGGTTGATTTTGTTTACTTAATAAAACATTCATTCATTAAAAAAATCAGTTAATTAATTTTCTTTCTTAATCCATTTTTTTCTGTTTTTTATTTGTGCCAAAAGTATTGCTACTCGCATCTTACTACATGTCTCATCTATAGAAATTTATGTTGCATTTATTTATTACTTGTTTTCAAATTGTTTAATGTCTTGTAACTCTTTTAACAAAACTAAATCTTTATGTTTGAATTTGTGGGTTCCTTTTAAAATTATATTATAATTCAATAATTTAAATAATATTTTCTTTTGCAAAAAGCTAAAAAGAGCTAGCTCTCCGTTTGAGCTTTTAATAACTTTTTTTTTTTTAAACGATAAAATTATAAGAAATATAGAAGTAATTAAGCATTTTTTACCAGCCGCTATTTGAGTTCACTCTTACCGTTTTTTGAATCATAGTTGGAATGAATAACCCTTTACAGCCTTTGTCCAGCCTGTGGGTCCAATTCCAATACAGAAAAAAAAAAAATATTTTTAAAATCAAATGAGAAGTTTGGGATATTTGTTTGTAAATGCCAACAACAGAGCCCCTATCGACTCTACTCTGTCAAGCAAATTTCAGAGAATAAAATTTTCAAAAATGAAATAGTCATTTTCCGTTTTTAAATTTTTTTAGCCGGGATTGGCGCACAAAAAATGTAACAGCATATAATATAAGCGCGATGAACGCTAACTAACTGTCAAAAACTCTCATATATGTATGTATGTATATAAAAAATGTATGAAGCAAATCTAATTAGCGAGGCGTCAACGCTTGGTAAATGGAAAATCCGATTTTGACATAGCGTTAAGTAGTACAAAACAATATTTAAATGCTTGATTTGTTTATGCTCCCCTTTCAATACTGCATAACATTTGCTAAAATCTCTATAGTTTATAATTTATGGGGCAAAGCTACAGGCAACTGTTACATGTGTTGTCTATCTGTCAAAAATTCGAATGTTATTAAGCAAACGCAATTAGCTCGGAGTAGTCAGCGCTTTGCAATAGGAAAAGCAGAGTTTTTACAAATAGTTAGGTGGTGAAGTTGGCTGCAAAAAAATTGTAATTTTTTGCTCTCTTTTTGGGGTTCCTATTTTTTTTGGTTTTAATAAACAATTTAAGTTAATAATACTGTTCATGACAGATCGTTGAAACTCTTAGTAGAGCATGCCAGAGCAGCCTTTAAACGAACCGCTTGGCAACGCTACGCTTGACGCTCTTATTTTGGTTTCATTATTAACACAATTTGGTGGATTAAGGCTGTTGGTTAATTTTAAATATATTTTATGTTTGTTATAAGACATGATACACCTTTAGAGACCTCCAGCAAATCTGGTTCCAGTCAGTACTATTTTTTCTTTTAATTTTCTCGTACATTTCTTTTGCAACCTCAAAATGTTAATGTGTGCAGAATTGTTGTTAAAATGACAATAATTTCATTTTTAACTTTATTAAGCACATAAATTCCTTTAAAGCTTACACAGGTTTTTGTTTTGTTGTAAGACCGTCTGAACTTTAATTTTTAATAAATCAGATAAAAATAAGAAATTAAATGAAATTTTTATTCTGGTTGGAGGGTAATTCCATGGCACTTATATTTTAAAAATGATATCTGACAACTAACAGCTTTATAGAACATCCTGTCAGTCCAATTTTGACCACTTTTTCAAGAACTTCCAATGCTCAAGTAATGTCGGTTTGTCAGCATAAAACATGGACTTAACGTAACCCCATTGATAATAATCAAGGGATATCAAATCGGACGATATTGGAGGATAAGCAACAGGTCCGTTACGTGAAATAAAATCAAAAGAGTGCCTCGTGAGACCGATTGCTAGAGCGTTAGTCTATCAGTCTGCAGGTTGTGGGTTCGATACCCACCAAAAACTCTGGGTGTTTTCTGCAGACAAGCAAAAAAGCTTCGCAGAGATAGTGATAACTTAAAAAAAAAATATTATGTTAAGAAATACAACGTTTGAGTTTGATCCCAGTACCAAATTGACGCTTCAATAATTCGAGGGTTTATTGTGGAACAAGATTAACGTGAGTACCTGCCTACTCGGCCTAACCTCACGGTGGTCTTACCACCGACTGAAACTTAGGCGTAGACTAGCGCCCCCATTGTGTAGTATAACAACACTTTACGATTGCCACCAATCGCTTTTTGTGTGTGATACAGTCACAATGAGTAGCAATTTATATAATATGGCGAGCCTTTCCAAGGCAAGCCTAGATCCACATTATAACCTCTTGCTTAGGGGTTTGGAGACTATCCAAACTCCGTCTGTTGAGAGTGCAACAGCACACTTGATGGACCTTGCACCATACCTACATAAATCGATCTTAAACCACAACCACCACGTGTACCCCCGAAGGGGACCTCACCAATAACCGGTCACAGAGAGGATAGGCTCTCTGTGGGGCCACCGATTTCCGTGGTACCAGTCCTTTGGGCACTGGTCGGGCCTCGAAGAGGACCCGCAATGTTTATCGCAGACCTTTTCTTCCAGATTTAGGCTATAGGAACCCTAGCGTCTGGTGCCCCTATTTTCCCCGAGTGAACCGCGTCAAAGCATTTGCCATTCCTGCAGTGACAATTGGAACCCCCGGGGGTAAATTCGAGGGTTTAATGAGATGTGCGGTACACCATCCTGTTGAAACCTCAAGTTGTCGATTGACGCTTTAATTCGATAGTTTCATGAGATGTGCGGGTACGCCGTCCTGTTGAAACCTCAAGTTGTCGATATTTATTGAGCATATCACTGTTACGACAGCTTCTACCTCATTTCGAAATTATGCGGGCAAGATATGGTTTCAACAGGATGAGGCTGCTTAGAGTCAGTGGGTTATTCTGATAAACCACCAATAATTCCCTTGGAGTCTAACATTGTCTATGTTATTTGTGACAAATTTGTAATACTCTTCGTCAAGAACAGTAGGGGTAGTTATATGCTTCAAATAGTTGTTTAATGTTAATTGATTTGATCATTTCAATAAAAACTTTTTATTCCAATTTAATTTTTAATTTTTTTTTTTTTTATTTTATTTTTATTTCTTACAATTCAAAGTTTTATCAATCGTAAAAAAACACCATTCAGAAGTTATACCTATTGAAAGATTGGATAAGCTAAAAAACATCCTCAAAATGCTATTGTTTTATTTAAGTTTTTATTATTTCTGTAATTTTGTATAATTTATTTTTTTATTTTTATGCTTTGTTTTTTAACCACAAACATTTGATATTTTCTCATGCTTTTTATTCATATCCATATGTATGTATATTTTCCTTATTACAATACACAAAACAACTAATATCTTTTGTCATTTATTTTACCCTTTACAAAAAAAAAAAATACTCATCTGGTTAAAAACTCATCAATCAAAAAATTCACAAAACACTACTCACTCACCTTCAACACAACTGAAAAATTTATTAATTATTATATTTTTTTATTTTATTCGGAAAAATATTATTTCAAACTGAAAATTATCGAAAAATTTTGTTGAACAAAAAAACAAAAAAAAAAAAATGTGATACAATTTCAAAAATTCTCTCTGTCACAGCAACAGAAGATTATTGAAGCCTGTATCACTGTGAAGGTATGAATAAAATTTATATTAAAGAAAAATTAATAATTTAAAATACAACTAACAACTTAAAGTTAAAATAAAAGTTAAAGCTATAAATTTAGAATGTTAATTTGTTGTGTCAATAATAATTATATAAGATTAAGTTTAATCTATAAGTTGGTTAAATAAAACTTAAGTACATCTACTAACTTAAAATATTTTTCAATAGTATTCTTCATTCACACTGTATATAGAATTCTTTTACTCGTAACACTGTTCACTTCGTTTCTATGTCGTTATCACCACCACTTCGTCTTATCACTTTTAGTATAAAAAAAAAACTTTATTTTTTTTAAATTTAGTTACATACTTTACTTTTATAAATCACTACTTTTATTAATAGATTCAAGAAAAAATTAAAAAATGTTCCAAAAGGAAATGAGCAATTTTTCAAAATATTCCAAATTTATTTTTCAATTATTTTTCCCTCAAAAAAAAAACTTTGTTTCTGTCGTAATTTGATTCAAAGCAAAGACTGTCCTTGGTCACTACTTTCTTTCCTCAAGATTTAATCCTAGTGTCTGTTTGTCAATCTGGCTTATGCGGATGAAGATAATCACCCCTATCGCGAATATTCCCGTTAAAAAACTCCAAAATTTTCTATTGTGAATGGTTCCAATATGTCCATATGTTTTTCTTTTATCACACATCTTAACTCTTGATGAGGCCATTTTAATTCTACCACAAGTTGGGCGGTTTTTATTACTTTCCATTATCCTGCAATTTTGACTCAACCGATATTTCCTCGTTGCTCACGTGAATCCGCTTTACATACATTTTGAGACTTGTCAGGAATTTACAGACCTGTCGTTGCCCCGGTTAATGGTTTTTGTGGCCAAGTTTCATTACTGGAAGGATGTGCTACAGATTTACATCAGTGCCTGGCTTGTTGCCCTATCTGACGGTGGTCCTACCACTGGTTGACAACTTTGTGTCTACCAACGCCCTTGTTGCGCATAGCGGCACAACAAGTATCTACCAATTTTAGAACATGGCTGTTAGGACCATGTTAATACCCCTGGATACTACATAAACTCCTATTGATGCATCTGTTGAGAATGCAACAGCACACCGAACATAATGGCTCTTCCCTGCAATTTCCGTCAAAACGACAGATTCCACGTTTTTCTCCGAAAGTTCTCCCTAATAATCAGTCACAAAGATTTGGGGAAATCCCTGACGGGCTATCAATTCCCATGGTATCAGTTGCTTGGAAACTGGTCAGATCTCGAAAGTCCTGATATTTTAATTTCAGGCTCCTGCTAGTTTCGGGTACTGGTGAAAATTAGTGTCAAGGTGTTAGAAACCAACAAGACAATAAAATGCTCCGGAGAGGAATTACTGGTCGGCAGATATGTTCAAGATTAACTTCAGCACCTAGCTGCGTTGGCTCTTATCCGACGGTGGTCTTATCACCGAGTGAACATGGCAACAACCACCACGTGAACCCCCGAAGGGAACCTCAGCTACAACCGGCCACAGAGAAGAGAGGTTCTCTGTGGGGCCACCGGTTCCCGTGGTACCAGTCCTTTGGGCACTGGTCGGGCCTCGAAGAGGTCCCATAATAATACAGACCTGGGGGTTTACTGCTTAATTCGAATCGAAAACAAAATCATTCGAATTTGTATCAATTTTACATTGTGTTTCGAAAAGTTTTCTTTCGAATCGAATTACGCAGTAACATCCCTGTTCTTCCAGATTCAGTTTCCAGGAACCCTGGCGTCTGGTGCCCCCAATTTTCCCAAGGGCATTTTGTCAAATCTTTTGCAAATTCTCAAGTGACAGTTAGTACCCCCGGGGGGAATTACAAGTCGGACGTCAAAAATTGTTTTACTTCAGTCTTATGTCCCAGATAATATTTTCATGTCCCCTGGATAAAAATACATTAAAGCGCCTGGGTTCGCCAAGAAAACTGCCGCTGGGGAACAATATTTCGGAAATATTGTAATACAGGTTAACATCAGCACTTGCCATAATGGACCAATCTAAGACCATGTTCTTACAATTAGATGAATACTTACGTCCCCTAACCATGAGTCAAATTCTTGCCTCTTGCAAAAGTACTAGTTTCTCCCTAATCTCCACTGCATTATTCGCGGCATCTGGTAAAAGCTTGTCTCGAATGGCTGTATTGCGATACAGTTATTAGTTGTTGTATAAATCAAGCACATGCGTACGTTCCATAAATCATTTATAATCTAAAAAATTTAAATCAAAAATCGTTCACTAATGGAGCACCATTTGTAACTCATTTGAGTTAAGTAACAAAAGCTAAATTTGGGAATTCTGACTTCGCTTACGAATGTATACGTCGGGCAGCAGATAATGGAGGTGGCGAAAAGGTTTAATTAAAACGTGGAATAACCTAACAATATGCCGTATCGCAACATCAAAATACATTGGAACTTTGAAAAATTTCTTATTTTTTTTTAAAATATTTGTTTTTCCACTCACCGCTAAAACGAAATAAATTGTTTACAAATCATAAATAATTTTAAATATATTTTAGTTTTAAGTTTTTAATTGGCCTGGCAAATGTTGATTTTGCATGCTGTTTTGTACTCTCACTCTCTCTCTCTCTCTCTCTAACTGTCTCTTTCTCGTTGTTTTTCGTAATAAGTAAACGAATTGGATTGTTAAATTAAAATTAAATTAAATCCATTCTCTATCGTACATAAATTTATTTTACTAATAAAATAATCCATTTCTCGTCTAGAATTCCCTTACTGCGGACGGACAAAAGGAAGATTTCAGTGATTTACCACCTAATCAGCGACGCAAAAAGCTACAAGCAAAAATTGCTGAATTACAACAGAAAATTCAACAAGAAACTGCTGCCCGTGATGGTCTAATGAAAATGAAAGTAGTCTACGAAGCGAATTCATCGCTGGGCAATCCTATGACAGTCGAAGGTCAATTAAATGAATCCGAGCATAAATTGGAGAAATTAAAAATCGATTTGAAAAAATATCAGGGCTTTTTAGAGAAGGCAAATCAAATACCAATGGCAAATAATAGTCCGCAAGCAAATCGTAATACCATGAACAATGGTCATCGATCGTCAAGGTATAATTTTTGGTTTTTTCTTTTTTAATTATATTTTTTTTATAAAAAAATATAATTTTTTTCAAAAATAAATGAAAACTAATAAAAAAAAAATTATATCTTACAGGCATTCCAATGGCAGTACTGAGGAAAACAATTATGATGGTGATTTCCAACAAGATGATGGTGGCAGTTTAAGCAGGTCAGGTTCTGAGGATAATGTGGCGCAAATACAAAATGGCCACAATAATAACAATAACGGGTACACTCATAAGTCTTTGCTTGAATTTTCAAATTTGCATTTGTAGCTTTTCTCTATGCTTTTCAAAACTTTGTTTTCGTTTCATTTTGATTTCTCTTATAACCTTCATTTCATGTTAAGTGTACATTTTTTTAACACAACAAAACAATTTTTAAATTTTTTCACGTAAATATCAAGTGTCTGCCCATAACGTTTAGAAGAGAAGGCCAAATTTCTCAAATTCAATTCACTACAGGTGGAAAGGGTGTATATAATTTTGTCGGTCAGTGTGTAATTTCTACAATTTTCATTTCCGATTCCATAAAGTATATATATATTCTGGATCCTTATAGATAGAAGAGTTGATTAAGCGATGTTCGTCTGCCCTTCTGTCCGTGTTCGTTTTAAATGTAATTTGCCAAGGCACCAGACGAGGTACAAAAGATTTAAGCCCACCAACCTGCCAGACATAGTTTCGAAAATTTTCGGTTTTATTGATTTTTTTAAAATAAATATTAGACAGCGACAGGTAGATCGCAAGTTGTGCATACAGATCTCGGGGGATCAATAAAAAATAAAAAAAAATTACAAAATATTTTGAAAAAAATTACAAAAAATTAAAAAAAAAAAATAAAAAATATTTAAAAAAAATTTAAAAAAAAAATGTTCAAAAAAATTTTAACAAATATTTTTACAAAAAAGTTTCAAAAAAAATTCTCCAAAAATTTACAAAAAATATTCAAAGAAACATAAGAGGGTAACACAATATCTAGCACTACTATGGTGAAGGGTATACAAGATTCGTTATGGCCGAATATAGCACACTTGTTTTTATTAATTTTAATTTCGTTACTTTTTGTTAATAGTAGATATTGTAAAATATAATCTGTGGACATTTCATATGTCAGCCTCTTACTGTTCATACATATAAGGTCATGAGTATATACATATATGTAAAATCGTAACACTATCGAAACTCCCTTTATCTTTGTAATTGTTATAGGGGACATACTCTGAGTAGATTTTAATTAATCCGGTTCAAAAATAAGGCTACATATGTAAATTTGTGTTAGTTTCGCAACACCGTGTAATTTTTTTAAAAATATTTTTTCAGTATAAATTTACGGTTAAAAATCGACACACCCTTTCCATAAATTTTCTAATTTGCTCGTATATTGTGGCACTTTTCTTGAACTTGTGGCAAATAAATTGCTATCTATCAATAGTGGAAGTACTAACGAATAAACCAAGCTCATTTTGAATAATACTTGATGTCGCAAAAGGATAACTTTTGTTAAACATTACTTTAAGACGGTCCTCTAGTATCGAGATCCTGCGCTTAGCCCCCCGAGTTTCATCTTTCTATTTGCAAGATATGTCGTTTGAAAAATTTTTACTTTGATTTTTTAAATTTCTAAATGAATTTCTCTTTTCTTTAAACAACAATTTTTATATAAAAATAGAAAATAAAATGCTTCTAAATTACCCATTCATATTTACATACTTTTTAATGTTTTAAACAATTTCTTAACTTTGATTAATTTCCTTTTGTAAAAATTACGGTTCTCATATCTGTATGATTAATGGACTGCAAATGAAAATAAAGAAATTACTGATTATAATCATGACCATGGCAGTTATGAGGTTTATTTGCTTTTGAGTTTTATTTCGTTCATGACGTTGTAATTACCGTTAGAACATCGATTGATAATAAAGTTACCAAAGCAATATAAGGGGTGATCCATTTCGAGGTTCCCTACTTCTTTAAAGAAAAAAACACATAAAATTTACATTTAATGGAAAATTTTTATTATCCTCTGAAAGAATATTCTTTGGCATTTATTTTTTGAAGATAATGTCTATCAAATGTTGGCCGTTGCTACGTCGTAGATGGTCCATCCGTTGTGCGTCCAATTTTCGATAACTCATTCGAGCATTTCGACTGGTAACTGGCGAATGACACGCCACCGGAAAAAATTCTAACGGTGTGATATCACACGATCTTGGTGGCCAATCGACCGGCCCAAAACGTGAAATTATGTGCTCACTAAAATGTTCTCTCAATAAATCCATTGATTGATGCGATGTGTGGCGCCATCTTGCTGAAACCAAATGCCGAGATCACAAGCTTCAATTTCAGGCATTGACGGTTACGTTTGCACCGGCATCATTTTTAAAGAAATATGGACCGATGATTTCACCGGCCCACAAACCACACCAAACCGTTGTTTTTTCTGGATGAAGTGTTGTTTGTTTACATACCCATTGAGCTAGAAATGGGCCTCATCGATAAACAAAATTTGCCTCGAAAACGTCGGATCTTCTTGGAACTTTTCAAGATCCCATAGAGCGAAGCGATACAGGCGTAAGTCTTTCCATTAGGAAATGCCAAACAATACTAAATAAAAATAATATGACAGTATGACACGACTGAAACGTGATAGGTCAAAAAAAAGGCTATTGGAAAGAGTACTTCGAAATGGATCACCCATTATAAGAATTTAAAGATAGCAAAATGTTGGATAACACCACTCCTATGCAAATCACGTCACTCTTGGAATACCCTTTAATTTTTAGCTTTATGTTTTATACTTGTGGCCATTGTGGCAAACATATTATTAATTACGTTATCTAAATTTCAAGTATATGCCTCTTTAAGATGAATTTATAAGGTCTGAAAGACTTTATGATGAAAGGTTAAATTGGCTGAAGGTTAGGTGAGATTAAGTTAAGGCTAGAATCACCCAGTTACTCTCGCCGGGTTTTTTTTTTTTTTTTGTTAGGATGTGATGTTGTTTGAGTAGAGATGTTTGATGCGGAATTTGAAGGATATCCAGCCTCGATGATCTCTCTCTCCCTCTCTTTGGATTTGTAATCAAAACCAGTTGTAATACCTGATGAAGAAGTTAGATTTATTATTTCAGTTCTGTCTGAAGAGTGTCAAGGTATCAAGATTTCAAATAGCATAAACATTATCCCTACAGAACAAGGAAGAGGCTTGGTGAAAACGTCTGTAGTTATTGGCCAGAAATCCTAGTCTGTTTAAGAAGTGATTGTTACATTTGAATTGTTCCCTCGTAAAGGATTCTAGGCTATATCAGCTTTATTGTTCTGCTCGTACACATCTTCGAACAGATGGAATGTGTTTACTTCAATTCGCTGTTTATAAACTGGGGAAGGGATACCACAAATCTCATCTATACCTGTGTATTGTCCGAATATTTCTTTTAATTGATCAAAATTTTAAAATGCAATACCATCCTTCTTACATCATGTCACACCCACATCTAAATATATATCGTATTCCTTCTATAAATTTGAAGACATATTTCAATAAAGCTTTATTTCTTTACATTTCCAAAAAGTTTCCTTAAAAAACCCACTTTAACTCAATTAAAATTCCATAACTAATATTTTATTCATGTATAATTTTAAGATTTTGTTAATTAGAAAGTGGTATAAGTCCATTTGAGTTCATAAGAGTAGGCTTTTTCTTATTGCAAGGTCTTTTAAAATATCACCTGAATAAAAATTAGTTTAAGATTAAAAAAATTAGTTTAAATTAGTTTAAAATTAAAAAAATCATAAAATGATCAAATAAATACTTTAATACCAAAAATGGACTTATATTACTTTCAAAAGAAACCGGCTCGTTATTTGAGAAACAAATCTTTTAACGAATTTCCCCCTTTTCTTCTACCCCCTTTACATGTTTAAATCCAGCAGTTCGGCTAGTCCTGAGAGTGGCTTAGGAACATCACACACTTCACTGCCGGGTTCGGGACAGGGTAGTGCAAACGAAAATGCCATGGGTGAAGAAACGTATTACGAAAGTGAACTGGAACCACTACAACCTCTGGGTACATGTCGAGCCTTATATCCATTTGAAGGTAAATTTTATTTTTTATAATTTGTTTTTTTTTTTATTGATATAAATCTGTTTTTGTTTGCTTATATTTTTAACAGCCACAAGTGAGGGCAGCATACCCATGAATGAAGGTGAAGAATTACAAGTAATTGAAATAGATCAAGGTGATGGTTGGACGCGTGTGCGCCGTATGAATAATACAAATGGTTGGGATGAAGGCTTTGTGCCTACCAGTTATATTGATTGTACACTATATTCTTAAGTCAAAATAAGAATGAACAAAAAAAAAAAAAAGGAAAAAAATGGATGGTTGAGAAAGTAAACATTTAAAATTTAATAACAAATTAGAAATTACAATTATAATTTTGATTTTAACACAAAACACATTATTTACAATACAGAAAAAAAGGAAGTTTATTTTTTTATTTTTAATTTTAAATTACATTTTTAGGAGAAAAAAAAAACGAAAAGATTTAAATTTTTTTCTTGTTTGCTTTTAAATTTTTATTTAAATATTTACATTTAAATAATAATATTAAAGTTTTTACCTACGCGCTTAAGTTGTATATTAAACTTGTTTAATTATAATTAGAAATATATGTAATTTCTTCTTAATTTTTTATGTATGAAACATATAAATAATTTCCTTCCCTCCTTTCTTTTTTCAATTAAAAAAAAACAACGTATTATTTTTATGAAACTATTTAAAATGCAATGTAAGTTTTAGTTTCTTTTGCTTTTAATTTAAATTAATATGTAATTTTTCTTTTTTTGTAAGAAAAGAAAGCGCCACAATATAAATATATATTTTTAATATCAATTTGATTATTATTTTTTTAATGGATTTTATATTCAAATTTTAAGTTTTTTATCAACTTTTTTTTTTTTTTTGTTAAATAAGTGTTGCTGTAGTTTTTACTATGAGGAGGACTTTTTTTAATTTATTTTCTGTGTGCATTTTTTATTATTTTAAAATATTTAAAAATATTAACAAAATTTTAAGTCGAAATAATTCGCAATACAAAATCATTGTTTGGTATGTTCCGTATAAAAACCTCAATACCTGCAAAAGATATAATTCATTAAATTTAAATAACTTTTTACAATTAAAAATTTGTATTTAAATAGATTAAAGTAATCGAATAAAAATGCAAAAATATTATGCCTCAGTTCTGTAAACCGATTCCGAGTAATTTTTGTTCAATAGCAATTATATTCAGGTCCTATTCGGAATACATCTCTGCACTGAATTGAATTCATATTTAATTATTTTTTTTTCTTTTTGTACCTTTTTTTATTTTGTCGACTAAAAAATTTCATTACATTTTTACCTTCATACAATTTACAAAATAATTCTCCTTTCACATTATGCAACTTTTGTTGCTGTAATTATACCTTAGTGTGGAGAGAGGAATTAAGAAAAGTTTGTTTTAAGGAAGTTTAGTTTAAGGACCATATTGTCAGTTTATTTTACTTTATGATTGATGCTTTTCGTCTAATCCAGAATCTGCAGCTCGACCTATGTATACTCTCGAACAGGACGTCGGAATTTTTAAATTTGGCTTTTATTAATTAACATAAATTGGGCTTTATATGGTACTCCATTGTAGCTGATTCATGCAACCATTAATTACTGTATCGTAACGTAGTTATTAGGTGCAGACCAATCAGATGGAGAAGAAAATCACTCGAAGGCCGGTAAAAGAGGACGGCCTGAATGACATAAAACAAAAATGACAATGACGCGCGCTAGTTTCAATTTCGAAATTGTAAACAAATGAACATTTTTTTTTATCTATGCATCAACATCAGCTGATTTGTTGTGTATCAAATGCAGCGCAGATAGGTATGCCTTTTCTAAAAAAAACGAATTTGTTATTTGTTTCTGGAAGTTCTGTTAAGTGATAAAAAACTTATATGTACATAAGTCCTGCTGAACGTGAAATAAAATCATTGCTACTGAAAACTTTTAAGTCTTTTTCAAGTTTAAGAAAATCACAAACATTTATGAATATTTTTACACAAATAATTTGTTCATGTAGCGCTTTTAATGACTATGTTATAGTTCAAAAATAAAAATTTGTAAGTTATTGATGAACAGGTTAAACCTGAGTCCTTTTTGATCAGCAAAAATATTTCGAATAATTATATTTATATAAGCTAAGCTTAAGTTTAACATAAATATTCTTTATTCACTAAAACCATAAAACATTTTTAAAACTATAAAAGAATTTTTTTTTTTAACGAGTGATTTTTTAAGAGCTTGAGAACTTTTTTTTAAAAAAAACGCATAAAATTTGCAAAATCTCATCGGTTCTTTATTTGAAACGTTAGATTGGTCCATGACATTTACTTTTTGAAGATAATTTCATTTAAATGTTGACCGCGGCTGCGTCTTAGGTGGTCCATTCGGAAAGTCCAATTTTGGGCAACTTTTTCGAGCATTTCGGCCGGAATAGCCCGAATTTCTTCGGAAATGTTGTCTTCCAAAGCTGGAATAGTTGCTGGCTTATTTCTGTAGACTTTAGACTTGACGTAGCCCCACAAAAAATAGTCTAAAGGCGTCAAATCGCATGATCTTGGTGGCCAACTTACCGGTCCATTTCTTGAGATGAATTGTTCTCCGAAGTTTTCCCTCAAAATGGCCATAGAATCGCGAGCTGTGTGGCATGTAGCGCCATCTTGTTGAAACCACATGTCAACCAAGTTCAGTTGTTCCATTTTTGGCAACAAAAAGTTTGTTAGCATCGAACGATAGCGATCGCCATTCACCGTAACGTTGCGTCCAACAACATCTTTGAAAAAATACGGTCCAATGATTCCACCAGCGTACAAACCACACCAAACAGTGCATTTTTCGGGATGCATGGACGGTTCTTGAACGGCTTCTGGTTGCTCTTCACTCCAAATGCGGCAATTTTGCTTATTTACGTAGCCATTCAAGCAGAAATGAGCCTCATCGCTGAACAAAATTTGTCACATTTGAACATTTCGAACCGAACACTGATTTTGGTAATAAAATTCAATGATTTGCAAGCGTTGCTCGTTAGTAAGTCTATTTATGATGAAATGTCAAAGCATACTGAGCATCTTTCTCTTTGGCACCATGTCTGAAATCTCACGTGATCTGTCAAATACTAATGCATGAAAATCCTAACCTCAAAAAAATCACCCATTACTATAAATACGACTAGTCACGAGATGAGTTGTATGTCTTTTAATATTTGATCTGTCCTGTCCTGCTTACAGCTTTTTGTTTAATATTTTTTTTTCATATTTGTTTGACGTTTCAAAATTTTCATTTGAATTTACAAAATAATAAACAATCCTGTTTGTAATATCATTCGGTGTAAAAATAACTTGGTTTATAGAACAGATAAATGCATAAATCGCTTACGCCTTTATGCAACATGGTCATACCCGGGGGGGTTATTACGAATTTCGATTCGAAAAGGAAATCATTCGAATTTGTATGACTTTAACATTTTGTTTCGAAAAAGATTCCTTTCGAATCGATATACGTAATAACCCCCCTGAAAAATTTTAAGTTTCGAAATTATTGAACCAAAAGTTTTTCATTTTTCTATTTTGTCTAAAAAATAAATTTCAGAATTACATCATACCTGAAGTTAATAGTTGTTATTCACTCGTATGATAAAGCATACATTTTGCAATATTCAACAGCGTTTTGCCAAACTTAAATTTTTTTGTTTGGTAAATATTTAAGTCCAGACAATTTCAAAATCGAGTGGAAAATATAAAAATTAGTAAATCAAATCTAAATCTAGCAATTTAATGCATTCAAAATTAAGTTAGAATAAATTAGTTTAAAGATTAAAAAAAAAAAGAAAAAAGTAGTTGTTAAAAAAAGAGAAATAATAAATTTGTATATTTAATAAAACAATTGGAATTCCTTGCCAAATCAAAAAAAAAAGTTAATTGAATTTGGTTTCCTCACTGGCTAAATTTCTCTTCTATTAATTGCAGTTCCTGATGTTTAAATTATTTTATTCGAATTTATCTTCGATTGCAATAAATCACGCGATTTGTAAAATAACAATTATACAGTTTGTCGTTTTTTTAAATCGAATCGATTTAACTCTAATGTGTAAAAACTAACCACTAACTTGTTAAACATATCAGGAGTTTGACAGTTAGATATAGCAATGAAAAGTAATCGGATCGCCAGTTTGGTAATAGATTTTACCAATTTATATGAATTCGCCTTAAATTTATTTAAAATCCTGATTAACCAAATTTAGAATTATTCGAATAATAATGAATAAAAATAGTCGAAACAGTTTGATTAGAAAAATAATAAAAAACTTTCAATAATCGCTAATGAAAACTTATAATTCGTTCCTAAATTTATTATTATATAACGGAAAGAATTAGATCGATACATAAAAATGGCGAATTGAATTTAATTAAGATGATCATATTAAACCATCTGATTGATTATAGTGTGCTTGTTGTGTTTTGCAAAGCAGTTTGCCTAACCCTTTTTATAAAATTTTTATATCTGAAAAAGAAATATTTGTAAAATGAATACAAGGCGAGTTAAATATAACAAAGCAAATTTGTACCAAATAATAATAGAAATAATTTAAACGGCTTTTTACTTCTTTTATTTGAAAATGTCAAATATTTGGTTAAAAGTAATAAAAATAATTAAGTTTATTATGTGCTTATATGGTTATATGTATAAGCAACCACAAATAACTTAGTAAAAAGTAAGGAACTTTGCTTAATCCATATCATACAAATCATGGTACATATACAAATCATGGCACAATAAACAAGGTAAACTCGCGGAGTAAAAAATTACAACTCTGTAATAAAAACACGCTTTTGTATGAATTATTTTAAGCTGTCAAAACAAAAAATGTTAGTACACTTTGACACTTTAAGATGCAGACAAAAAATAGTCAACTGAGCTCTCGAGGTTGCCTGTTATGAATTCGCCTTTTTTACAAATTATGTGCAAGGCGAATCTACTTACTATATGTTGGAAATGGCGAATTTATTTTAGAGAATGCAAATTAGTGGGTAACGGATATCGATCTGATCTTTGATCTTTTTTTTTAGTATTCAATGCTACTCAAAAATATCGAGTAACTACTCAAAAGTTGTTATTCGATATTTTTAGGGTTGTATTGTTAGAAAAAAATTTAATAGAATAACTTCTTTTGATCAAATACTCGATATTCGGTATCCTCTATTCAATACTTTGCCAGCACTAGATATGTCGGTAAATGTTGTAAATTTAGCTAACTGGCAATGAAAAAAGCCAATTAAAGCATTTTTCTACCCTGTTTTATTATTATTTTTATCTTATTATTGTTTTATCATTTTGTAAATAATTTTAATTTGTTAATTATTTAAAATTTTTATTTTTCGATTCTTAAAAAATATTTAAGTTATTTTACAAAAAAAGGTCAACTGTAAAGATTGTATAAAAATAAGCAGATAACCAAAATTAAAGTGTGCTCAAGGATTAAGTTTTCTTTGTTTAATCAAAATTGTGCTTATATTTCTGCTGTTTGGAGTTAAAATTTGCAAATTTTTTATTTTTTTCGCTTGATTCTTATAAGTCCTATTCTCCATTGTCATATATATATATAAACTAAAAAATAAGTTCACAAACACACCTCATGCTTTTTTTTTAAACGATTTACAAGTTTCGAAATCGAAAAAGTTGCTCGTGATCGGTTTACAGAAAAAGAGTGATAGTTTCGTTTTAGCAAATTCGTAAAAAAAATGGAGAACCATATCATCAGTGTAAACGAAATCAAATAAATGGCGTAAAAATTCACTAATGGTTTCATAAAATGCATGTATAATTAAGGAGGTTGCCAATTTATATCAAATAGCAAATTAATAAACCTTTAATAACAAAATTTAATTTACAGAAATAAATTTTAAAAGTTTAAGGCTTATGATCCAAAATCATAAAAAATATTCGCGGTTCATAAAAGGTTTATAAAACAAGTTTTTATACTAAATTTGTTTAATAAACGTTTTTTAAAACAAAATATATTTTTTATGAATATGGCCACATTTCTTTCATTTTTCCACTGAGGTATTTTCGGCCAAAAATCAATTTGAAACTGCCATATTTTTTGTATATATATTTTTTTATACAATACCCAAGCCAACAAATCCAAAAATAATCAAGTATTTAAATTCATAAGATATTAAAAAAAATTGTAAAACAATATTCATTTCATAAATAGGTGGGTCATTTTGTAAAAGAAACTAAAAAAATTTGAGTTAAACTCTTTTAATTGCAAGTAGTATAGATTTCATTTTAAAAGAGTTTTAAAACAGTTTCTTTTTAACAAAATGACACCCCTTAACATTTTTCTTCAAGCCTAAAAAACAACAACTTAAATAGCTTTCTGTACTAGAAATCACTCAAGAAAAATAACATTTCAACCCACTTAAACTTAGAAATATCTTCACTGACCTGATTGAAATTAAAAGAAAAATAAATTACTAAAATTTGCACTTTAAAAATAACTTAAATATTAAACTATTAAACATCTAAAAAATAAATATTTTAAACAATATATTGAAATAATAAAAATCTTAAATCTAGAATAAAAAATCAAAAATCTAATTATTAACATAAATCATGAATATTGAATATAAAAATCTGAAAAACTAAAATTTTACACATAAACAAAATAAACAAAAATATTAAGAGGCTATATAGCTTAACAAAATTAAAGACTGAGCGGCAAGATTAATTTGTAAAGTTATAATCCAGGTCAATTTTTAATAAAAGCAAATATTTATTGGTCTGTTCCTCGATAGCGATTAAAAACTTGGGCGGACAAAAGCAAGTTTCAAATTTGAATAAATATACATAGATGCGCCAAAATTAGCGGAAAAAAGTAAAGACTATGTGAATGTCAAACATCTACCTATTACTGTTCAAAATTTATAGCCCATTCAGGCTGCCACGAAATTAAGTAATTTCGAGCTGAAATTACGAACGAAATCTAAAATGTTCATACTGGGCTTTTTGACATTTGAGTTAATTTAGCAAACAGCTGATCACGCTTAGTTGCATTTGTATAATTTAATTCTTTTGCAAAAAGCTTTCGCACAACACTTTCGCATTGATTTAAAATATACACGAATATTAAAAACAACACTACAACAAAATTAATGTACAATTATGTACATTTCCATTATTTCATTTGGCTTTTAAATTTTTTTTCAAACAAAACGGACTTTCTAGGTTGTAAATATGGTCATGGTTGCAAAAAAAGTAGCTTTTTCTACAAAACCAGCGTTGTCTATCGTAATTTCAAGTTAATTTCGACGAAATTAAGTAGAATGAGTTAATTTAGGCAATGGTAAAATGTATGCGAAATTACGTAATTTCAACTTGATTTCGGCCGAAATCACAAAATGACTTAATTTCGTGGCAGCCTGAACGGGCTATTAAGCTATTTTCACCAGCATCCGTCTTTTATGGGGACACCATTCACGCCTCTGTCTATAACGGTTTCAAAGATAGGGTCACATAGATCAAATAACATCACCTATTGGTACATCACCTATTTTACAATTTTAAATTAAAGACCTGTTGTTATAGAGGACTTGGCCACAAAGATTCTGTTTCAATTTCAACTATCTGTCTATAACGGTTAAAAAGTTTAACCATATATATCAAATTACATGAACTATTGGGACACCCTTCACATTATAATTCTAAATATTTATACTTGTTATCATACCAGAGAAAGTAGTGGAAATTCTGCCTAATTTTTAAGTGTTTGTGTTTAACGGTTCAAAAGATAGGGCCAGATAGATCAATTTACATAATTTATGGGGACACCCTTTAGTTTCTAAATTCAAATTGTATACTTGCTATAGTGGAGTTTGCAATATAGGTTCCTTGTAAATTTCAGCTGTCTGTCTATAACAGTTCAAAAGTTTGGCCACATACATAGAATTATATTAACCATTGGGACACCCTTTTATTTCCAAATTCAAATTTTATACTTTTTGTTATAGTGGACTTAGCAATACAGGTTCTTGTAAATTTCAGCGGTCTGTGTACAACTGTTCAAAAGTATGGCCATATATATCAAATTAAATGAACTATTGGAGCACCCTTTAAAATTTTGAATATTTATACATTTTATTATAACGGTCATAGAAATCGACATTCTGTAAAATTTTCAACATTTTGCCTATAACGGTTCAAGAGATAGGCTCAAATAGGTCAAATTACGTCACCTATGGGGACACCCTTTAAATTTTAAATTTATTTTTTTATTAATTTCTGCTGTTGGGAGCTATAGCGACACGCAATTTTTTAAAATTTTAATTTGGTGCCCTTTACGGTTCTTAATAGGCGTAAAAAACATGTATGTTGTATGGGGACACCCTTTAATTTTCAATATAATGAACTGGTTTTAAAATAGGACCAACCTGAAAGCATAACCTTTCAAATAAAGAAAATAAAAGTTCTGCGGTTACATACATCAAAAAAAGGAACATTCAGACGAATAGATAACCTCCTTCTTTTTTGAAGTCGGTTAAAAACGTAAGTAAATGAACTTTTGTTTAAAAGGTATGTAATTTTTTAAAAAATATTTTTTTTTTTTAATTGTCTTTGTGTGTGAACAGTCCAACCAATTTCAATGCAGTTTCTTAGCGTACATGGTTGGTTCCAGCTTGAAACCGATATTATATTTCAAACTTTTTTCAGTTAAAATATGCTTTGAATATAGGAGAAAATTCAAAATAAAAAAAGGCCAGGTAAATTTACCTGTTTGTTTTGCTCAAAGTCCATGTATTAATTTAAATTTTGAATCCCCATTGCTCGATTGAATTCTCATGGAACTTCATTTATAAAAAATAATTAATAATAATTTTTTATATGTAGGTATATAGAGTTTGATTTTTCAAGCAACAGAGCAAATTAATAAGTTCGGTAATGGATTCGCCTTAATTATAATAGAATGTACGAATGAATTCGCTTTGTTTTTATTATTATCGTTCCTCGAAGTATCAAACTCCATACTTCCCATTTACATTAGAGAAATTGAAAAGGAGATTAACAGTTTTTGTTGGATAGTTGGTAAAGTGGAGGTGGTGTGTAGAACCCGATTGTCAGCACTAGATGTTTGATGTTTTTTGTTTCTCTTGTCTACTTTTTTAATTTTTCTCACAGCATTGTCCATTAAGTATTTTCTGGGGTGTATTTGAAAATAAAATAAATATTATCTATAATTATAATAATACTGCAACAGGACCTAATCTGTACCTTATGAAATATTTTTTGAAAATTTTGTTGCAGCTACAATCGATATGGAATACAAAACACTAATTTTTTGAATTTTTTTCTGTCTAACCTAGCGTTTACATTTGACACGACAATAAAAGAATATGTTGGTTGTAGTAACCAAAAACTGTTTGGAGTAACCAAAAACTATTCCATGTTCTCAACACTTCACCGAAGAGCCACAGGCATTTCAATTGTAAATTCTTGTTTATAAACGCATTACACGAGAAAACATTGCATCCACGCTATTAAAGCTACAAATGACCACGAAGTCCATTGCAGGGAAACAGTAGCTTATACCTACATATATGTCTATTATGATAGCAGAGGACTGTGATCTAAAGGGAGTCTCCACAGTAGAACGGGTGCCTATTATATAGGCCTGCCTAGTTAGCCGAAAACGAAATGTAACATATGCAAATATTTGTTGTTTTCCCTGCTCTCTTGACGCTCTTTTTTTAATTTTTTCATGTTTTTGATAGTCACCTAAGCCAATCTATTAAAAATAGATTAGCAATTTTTGAGTATTACAGAAATATGACAGATTTTTTGCTGATCGAATCGAATCGAAAGTGATTCCATGGCCTTTACTCTAAGGTCTTACATAAATGTTCCTACTTTTTAAAGTAAAGTATCGGATCTTATCTCCTAGACAGATTTTGGATTTGGTAACACTGTTTGACATTTCGGGCAACAGCGAAATTAAAAATAATAAGAAATTAATACACTTTGGCTGCCACCAAGGCATATTTATCAGGTGGCCTCACTACAAAGGGGAATATTAAGGCGAATATTATTAAATTTTTTAATATGGATTTTGACAGTTAAATTTACAATTCTTCCTCTTAAATGGTAACTTAACTGTCAAACTCCATATAAAAAAAAAAAATTTGAAATTTTCGCCCTGCTTTGCTTTGGCTGCCACCAAGGCACATTTTTCAGGTAGCCTCACTATCGAGGGGTAATATTAAGGCGAAAATGTTTAATTTTTTATATGGATTTTAACAGTTAAATTAACAATTTTTCCTCTTAAATAGTAGTTTAACTGTCAAACTCCATATAAAAAATGTTCGCCTTACTATTTCCGCTCCGTAGTGAGGTTACCTACCTAATAAATGTGTCCTGGCAGCCACTTTACTCGCTTTAAATGTTAAGTTATATTGAAATTAAAAATTCAATTTAAAAATAAAAGAAAGAAATCATTATTGTAATTTTTTGCATATTTTTTTGTAGTGTTTGATTAAAAGCGCTTTCCATTTCTGAAACTCTTGTGTATAAAAAACTCTTTATCTCTTAAACTTTTTTAATAAAAAATATTCTTTTATAAGGGTTTTATTTTTTATATTTAGTTTTAAGTTGAAAAGAAAAAAAAATATAAACTAATTAGAAACTATAATTTAAGATTTAAGTCATTTTTTTATATAATTTGCAATAAAAAAAAAAGAAAAAAATAATTAAAATTTAACGAAATAGAAACAATAGAAGAAACTACATTATTTTAATAATTAATAAAAATGTAGTTATGGTGAATTTATTTACAAAAAAAAAAAAATGAACAAGCACACTGATTTTTTTTTAAATTTAAAGTAGTTTAAATAAATTTGTTTAAAAAATATAAAATTTGAATAAATTAAAAAAATCATCCTTAAAGAAGTATAATTTCCTGAAAAAATTTTACAACTGGTTGTAAATAAATTGGGTATAGAACAAGTATAATGAAAAAAAAATCCATATGAATACATACATACTAATTAAATAATATCCTATGAGTGCGTCGATAGATTGATTGGTAGTCCAATAGTCGATCAGTCTGATGGTTCGATTCCCGCCGGAAACTATAGGGGTTTTCTGCAATTGTTTTATTTCAAGATCGTTTCAAAATAACCTTTATTAGGAAACAGAGGAGAAGTTGAAGTTAAAAACCTGCGCAGTCTTAATATAGGGAACAAAGATCCTGATCTAGCTTTCAGCTCGAAACAGTACCGTACTGTTGCTTGCTGTTTTGTAGAATTGTTTTTCAGTTTTATTATAACCCAGCAAATATAGCATATGGGTAATTCCACGTCAAATCAACAAGGCACTCAAAATGACTACTTCAGATTTTAGTGAAATTTTTGTTTTTTATATTCCTTGACTCTCTGAATCCAAATATAATTTAAAAAAAATTTATATTCTTATAGTTTTTTTAGCTATACAGTCATAAAAGTGGAAAAATATCGCATTTTTGCATTTGAGCTCGAGGATTAAATATATTCTAATTCCAGTTCTATAAGCCCTAGGAAGTTGATTAATAGCTCATTTTAAAGGGGATTTCATACGCTTTAATTTAACATCAATCGTGAAAAAAAATAAATTTTTATAAATTTTTTTCTTATATAATTAAGTTTTTACGCTCTAGGTCTTTTTATAAAAATATTTCAATTTACTTTTATTTTTATATTCGATATTTCGCTACACCATTGGGTAGCATCATCAGGAAGTTTTATAAAACTTTTTCCATTTCATGATGATGCTACCCAATGGTGTAGCGAAATATCGAATATAAAAATAAAAGTAAATTGAAATATTTTTATAAAAAGACCTAGAGCGTAAAAACTTAATTATAAAATTATTAAAAAGGTCAAAAATTATAATAATTTTTTTTTCTTATATTTAAAAAAAGTTTTATGAAAATCTTTGAGATAAAATGAGCTATTACACACTGTGTAATTTTTTAATGGAATGGAATGGAAAAATAACCATATACGGACACCACTACGTGATAAAAGACCAAAAAAAAAAGACCCCTGTCTCCCAGTTTTGCCCAAAGTCCTCCAGGTTTTTTTTATGGGGTCTCAATGTCATTTTTGCAAAATAATTATCATTTACTCAAGCTCATATTTTGCAAACCGTTTGGAATTTTGATATACTCTCTGAGGCAAAGTTGTAGCTCTTGTCATAAAGAACAATTGTGAACATATAAAATCAAAAAAACTTCATCTTCAAGGTCTTTAAAAAATTCAATTTTTTTTTACCTTTTTTCCCCTGTTCAGGTCCATAGGTAGCAAACCGTTCAAAATTCAAGGAAACAATCAACTACAAAAATAAACCTAAGATCTCAATAAACATATGCAAAAAAGCTATATTTTCCTACTTTGATAGCTATATAGCTAAAAAACTGTAAGAGATAGAATTTTTTTAAAATTAAATTTTGGCTTCAGAAAGTCAAAGAATATAAAGAACAAAAGTTTCAATAAAATCGGAATTTAAAAACAATTTTTTTTGGTTGATTTGACATGGAATTACCCATATAATACATGCACATACATATGAACTTCAAACCTATTACAAATCTACGATATAAACGCTATACACCTAACAAAACGATATACTGGGGCAGAAGAATGTAAGCACGCTTTGCATTTTTTTGGAGTAACCATAACTACTCCATGTTCACACTCTTCATCGAAGAGCCACAGGCATTTCAATCGTAAATTCTTGTTTATAAATGCATTACGCAGGAAAACGTTGCAGTCACCCTATTTAAGATACAAATGACCACGTAGTCCAATGATTTTTGCAGGGACATAGTAGGTTATAGCTATAGGTCTATTGTGATACCACAGGGCTGTGATCTAAAGGGAATCCCACTAACCGGAGCCGACTGTCACCTTACGAAATGTAACACATGAAAGTTGTTGTCGTTTGGGATTTTCTGCTCTCTTTTCGCTCTTCCTTGCATTTTTTCATTATTTCGACAGTCACTTAAGCCAATCTTTTAAAAATAGCTTATCATTGTTTAATTCTCATTCTTTTTGAACAGGTTAGACTAGACTACAGGTATTCTAGTTCCAAGTTTATGATTAACTCTAGCTCACCCTGTATAAAACAAGTTGATTATATTAATAATCGCATGTTGCAGAAACGAGGCATTGGATACAGATACCGCAGCGCTTCCTAGAACAAGTTTTAAAAATAGCAATTGACATACATTTTCATTGATTGTAATTCCAATCTAGGACGACATAGTGCTCTATAAATATATACACATAGTGCTCTATTAATATATACGCTATGAGCAATTTATACAACATAGAAGCCTGTCCTAAACTCTTGTTTAGGGGTGGAGACCATCGAACTACTTCTGTTGAGAGTGCAACAGCACACTTGATTAACCATGGACCAATTGCATGTCTTGATCCAAACCACAGCCACCACGTGAACTCTCGAAGGGCACCTGACCAACAACCGGCCACAGAGAAGGCATTTCTCTGTGTGGCCATCGGTTCCTGTGGTATCAGCCTTTTGGACACTGATAGGACCTCGAAGAGGTCCCATTATGAAACAGACCTGTTTTTCCAGATTTAGGCTCCAGGTGCCCCCATTCTTTCCGAGGGCTTGTATTCCCGGGAAGACATATGTATGTATGTACATATGTGCGTATGTATATGGTACTATATGCATATACTAGCACTTGTTCAGCTATAGTGTATTAACTCGAAATTGTAATACATATTTTCTCTTATGAAAAATCGCCATGCTGTGTTTATTACTTACTATTTATCATAAAAACGTCCAATTGATATTTGATTGATCGTTCGTAGTCCCGATCCACACTTGCAATTTTTTTCTGAAACATTTTTTAAATTCTCTTTGAAGTTGCATTCGTGTCCATACTTTAAAACTTGTGTTTCTGACGACTTTTATGCGGTCGTCGTCAAGTCGAAAAGAGCAAACAGAGTTTAAAGGCATATTTAACAATTTTTTGGTGATATTCCCTCTCCCTCACCTTGTTAAATATGCCTTGCAGAGTTTCAAGTAAATGAAATAATCGTACCACTGCCATGCGTCTTTCCTCTCCCAACAACAAAATCATGTGTTGCACACAAATGTTTCAAAGTGTGGACGAGGGCTAAGGGAAAGAGTGATATAATTTTCTTGACATACATACATTTTGTTAAAATCAAATATCAAAAATTAAATCAAAAGCTTTTTTGACTTCAATAATAATTTTAAAGCTTTGAGTTAATACAGTTTTACTGAAAAAAAGAGCATTTTATTGTCTAACTAGTTGTGAAACATGTAGAGTTTTTTCTGGATTTTTATATTGTATTTTTTGTTGTCATATTTTGTTTTTTTTTACTAATTTAGCATTAAATAACAAAAACAATACGTTGCCTTTATTATCTTATAAATGTTTAGTTTTTATTGAATTGTTTTTTTTTTAAACTAAATTTTTTAATATTAAACTGGGAGTTTGACATTAAACTGACGTTAAGAAAAATGAAAGTCAAACAATTCCTTTTGGATAAAACATTTTTTTTTGCTTAAAATATTTAAACTGCAGTTTAATTATTAATAATTAGCAAAAAACCAAAAACCTATTTAAAAAAAAATATTTTTAATTTTTTTTTTTATTTTTATATTAAAATTCATTCAACTTAAAAAAAAATTGTAGGAAAAAAATTCCAAAATTTATAAATTTAACTTTAACTATAATAAATACTGAAAAAATATAATATTTTATATTGTTCTTATTATTAATTATTTACGTATACATACATACATATATTAATATTATAATAATTGTATTAAAATAATAATAAAATATTAATATGGAAGAATATTATACACAACAATAAAAGATAATGAAATGAAAAAAAGGAGAATGTGTATGAAAGTAAATAAATGAAGAATTAAAAAAAATAAACTCGCATTAAATTTGTTTTTTTAATTATTAAAATTGAAGTTAGCGTTAATTTATTTGACCTGTAGAAAAGAAACGGCAGACCTTAATCAGTCTTATAACTGTTATCGTTGTCGTACTTCTACTAAGTCACTTTTGTAACGGAAAAATTTTATGTTGTATCAATCTATTACAAATTTGTCGTACTCGAGGTAAAGAAATGGGGTAAGTATGGGCCGTAGTCATACCAGTGTTGGAATTTGTGGTACAATTGTACCAAATTTGGTATAATCGACACATCAGTGGTACACTTCGTGCTTTTTTTGGTACAATTTCATATAAAATTTAGTTATTACATTTTTTTTTACATTTCTAACTTTATAGTTCTCCAAACCAGTCTAGAACTGACTAAATTGCAACATTCTTGATTTATGTTTAGGATTTTTATTATTTACTCTGCTTAAACTATTATGTATAAGTGATGGGTAATTAAATTACAAGGCTTTTTTGCTTAACTACAGGGTTCGAAGGCTTTTGTATCGTCTTAATCGGTTTCCGGCAGTATTCGGCTGATATATTTTTCAATTCTTTCTAGTGAGAAATCGTACGGTCTTTTTGGTAATTAGATGATTTTTTAATTGGTCTTCCAAATAGCACCAGGGGGGTTACTGCGTAATTCGATTCGAAAGCTAAAATTTTTCGAAAACAATTTCCGAATCGAAAGCTTAATCGTACTGCGTAACTCGTTCGAAACGATGGCAGAGTTGTATTGTTAAACAAATGGGAAATTATGATGAAAAGTTGGTAGCACTGCAACTTAATTGTCAAACTTGGTGAAAATAACCCAAAACAAAAAGCAGTTAAAAAAGAAAGTTTAAATATTATACTTTTCTAATTATTTTTTAATAATGGAAATAAAAATGGATTGTGTTTCGTTGTGGATTAAAATTCATTAATTAATTAAATTTAATTCCAGAAAGAGTTCAAAGCAAAATAGTAAGAGTCCCATCAAATATCATTAATCTTAATGATAAAAGGCAAGAGAACATAAATATTTTCTGAATTATATTAACAAAATGTATGATTTAGTTTTGTAAAAAACTTCTTTCAGTAAGGATTCGATTACGTATATACTTAATAGCATAGAAAGTGAATTAAAAAGGTCACAAAGATCCGATGCTATTCACCTACGGTAAATGAGGCAGTCACTCTACAATTGCTGCTTTATATTAAGTGATTTATTCCTAGGATCTGGAACATTAGGATGACCTTTGCTAACTCTGAATGCTTAGACATGAATTAAACCATTTCTTCATACTGTTTTTTATTTTTATAAGATTTTTTCTGAATATTCCTTTAAATAACAATTATTTAGGCTTAAGTTCATTATTATAAAGAAAGAAATAATAGATACCGACAGAATGTAATGTATAATAAAGAACTTAACCCTGAATAATTATTAATTCATTAATAAAAAATAGTACATTAAACATAAAAATAATTGTATTAAAACCAAACATTATTAAGTTTAATTTATGTATTATACACTTTTATTTATTTTGAAACGTTAAAATACTTGAATTGTTACTTTTATTTCAATTTGTTACTAGCAAAATACATATGTAGCTTTCGAACAACTTCCTAATGCTCTTTGCGTAACTGATGCTTGTTTTCGTACTACAGAGTTGACCTTTCGAAAGGGATTTTTGTTTTTCGTAACACAGAGTTGCTCTTTAGATAGGGATTTTTATTTTTCGTTAGAGCAAAAAATATTTCTCACTTTCGTAACAATTTATACAAAAATCGTAATACACAGTACGAATTGTTCGAACTCGTACATTTTTTCTTTCGAATCGAATTACGCAGTAACCCCCAAGGGAATACTTAATCGGATTAACATCCGGTGACTTTGGTAAAGTTTCAAGCGCTTGATGGCTATTGTAGTGTAGCAAACTGCTAACATTGTACAGTGTAAAGGGCCATTTGTAAAGGGCTAGTCCGATTGATCCAAAATTTGGATCAAACTGGGCATGATGCACTTACCAGTGGTGGCGCTATGTGGCCTCAAAGTTTAGAACCTCACACCTTCAAATTTTTTTAGAGCTTGACATTTCTTGAATTATTAAAAATTTTACATCGGTTTAAAGATCTATTTAGTATTAGTACATTTTTTTAAAGTTTTTTTTTCATAGTTAGCGAGTAAATTTAAGATATTGGGGAAAAATTTAAAAATTTGATAACTTTTGCGAATTAACAACTAGATGATTTTCAACTGAAAACTGCAAAATTATTATTATTATTAGTGATGATCCTTTAAGAATATGGAGGTTCTACAATTTGATCTATTTGTTCTAAAATACCAAAGGATTAGAAAATGAAGACTGCTGTAAAAAGCTATATGTATTCCCAATTATTTCTGAAAGTATTTCCTGAACCTTAGTCCATATGTCGACTTTATGGGCAAAAGCCTAAAAATTCCAATTTTGGAATTTTTTGTATTTAGTTTAGGAATTGCGGGATTTTCTTTACCTTAACCCTAGTCCTTATACCCGAGTACAGGTGTGGCCACTGACACTTTGCAGTAATGCACATCCTAAATGGCTTACACTTTTCTATTGAAATTTTGTATCTAAGCAAATGGCAAAATTCTGCGTCAACTGACACCTCAATTACTATCCTAGGTCAAACCACTGAGGATCTATGAGCTTTTTAAGCCGAGACCTGCAATTGTATTAATAAAATTATTAAAGACTTTGTTTTTTTGTGGTAATGTAAATTAATTTTATTTATTATTTTATTTATTTTATTTATTAAAACTTATGGCGTTTTCTTTTCTGAAAAAATATTTTGCCTTATTAATAGGTAATACTTTTTATAGATCACCCAGCCCTTGAAAAATGTGGCCTTTTTTAGGATTTCAAAAGAACACAAAAGCAAACTGATTTTACATTTAAAATTTATGCGTATAAAATAAAATATTTATTCACATACAAATTTTAATTCAAAATAAAATTCTTGATTTCAATAAAAAAAATATTTAAAAAAAAATGCAATATCTCACCCTGAATAAAAATTGAGTGTAAAATATGTAGCATATTTACCTGGTTTTGGTGCGACATATTTAGAAAAAAAAGAAGATGATGTTTATTCACACTCTGATGTTTTTTGTAGCAAAGAACACGAAAATTTAATAAGTGTAAAATATATGCAACATTTTTGTCAGAAAAGAAAACGCCATTAACTTATTTATTTTATTTTGTCTTCATTATTGCAAGTTGCATACAAAGAAATTGCTCGATAGTTGCACACATATTGGCCGATTACATTCAGAGCACATGTTACGAGTGCGTCTTCTCTGCTCGTCGTGAATATAACCAAAATAGCAGCTCCAAGTTGGATTTTTTTCCTCGCTAAACCGCTACTGCACTCGTTTAAGGTGTAGGGTCAACTTTTTCACATAAGGCCGTGTTTATATAGCTCGCTTTGCCAAGTTTCGTGTTAAAGTTACGCATTACCTCAACACTGACTGACCGGCTTTCAATGAATGGCATACATAGCTCCTTGGCGAGCTGGCGAAGAAACCGTTTGCGTCTAAGCTTACTATATGGGAAGTTTTTATTATTTTCAAAGTAAAAAAATGTTTTTGCTTAAAAGTTATAACGAAAGATGCGAATAATTACTACTGTCCACACCTGTACTTGGGTATACGTCCACGTAATAAAAGTTGGGTATAAGGACTAGGGTTAATGTTGAAAATTAGTATACGCTTTGATTTTCGTTCAAGAAATTCAAGAAATCAATTATCATCACTCTAAAATACCCTAGTATTGCATCTTCTAATGTCGAGCTACTGTATGTAATGTAATGTTGGTACATTAGATGCCGATTTCGTACAATTTTATCACTGGGACGGTACAATTTAAGCATTGTCAGATCCCAACACACAGTCATACACGAAGGAATCCGTAGCACCGTACAAAATAAGTGTCATAAATAAGGTGTTTAAGTTGCTAACACTTTTCCATTGGTTATTAGGTAATTAACAACACTATTTCACCTGTGAAAGCCAGACAGACAATTTTTGTTTTGACAAACTTAGTTTAATTAAGAACAATATAAAATTGAAGTAATGGAATTAATAATGAAATATGATGTCGGAGAAATAAATGCCAGCCTCCAATACAACGGCAAACATCCGTTCTTCTTACAAAATTTTAATATACATTGTGCAAAAACACTTCACTTATCTAATTAATGTAGCGCCGTATTTCAGATCATCAGTTTTTTTTTGTTTCTTCACATAAATCCGATCTTTCAAATGGTCCACGTAATTCAAAGCAATTTTGTTAAAAAACAAATTTAAGTATTACTTTTTCTTGTCCTTTTTCAAATTAATAGAAAATCCACCTAAAAGTTTTTAACGGTACATCTGTAGAGATTAATATTTAGAATAATTGTATTTATTGTGGAGAATATGTTTTTGAAACTATTTAACCTTTAATTAATTCACCTCTTCACCAAAAAATAACAACATATGCAATTCAAAAACCTTTTTACTCAATAAGACAACAGATTGACAATATACTGCGTCCAAAGGTATTCAATGCTTAACCTAGCAAATCTTATAATTAATTCACCGCTGTACCACAGAAAAACAGACCAAATACAACAACCATTTTAGTCAATGACACACAAGTACAGTGATGCCAACGGGCTACATTTAGCCCGTTTTGAATTGCCCAAAACTCGAAAACTATTTTTTGACATCCGAAACGTTCACGGACGCTAAAAATTTCAGGGAGCTCAAAAAAAAAAAAAAAAAAAAAAACACGAATGCTATTCAGCTATTAGTTGTAATAGCTAAATAGCATTCACATCATTTTGCATCACTATGAAAATGAATGCTATAGCATACACGTCCTCGAACGTGTTAATAATTCTTAAGCTCAATACGTCTACGGACTCTAAATATTTTAGGGAGCTTCAAAAATAGATATGAATACCAATCAGCTATTCAAATTATTAGCTGAATAGCATTCACGTTATTTTGCATCACTATGAAAATGAATGCTGTAGCATACATGTCCGCGAACGTGTTAACCTATAATTCGATTAACAATTACTTCCACATCCATTGTAGATCGAGTAATATTCTAATGAGCTTCAAGATATTTTTTTAAATAGGACGCGATTAAAAGTTAGTGATTAAAAAAAAAAAAAACAAACATTTCCTAAAAGCTCTCTCATAGCATTAACTATATATAGTCGATTTGTTTTTAGAAAATTTAACGATTTTATACCAACTTTATCTGGCCACTATTCGCAGTAGCCAGGAATGTTAGATGGGACGATTTTATGTCAATTTGAAAGTAAAAATTGTGATATTATAACACTATAAAAAGAAGCCAAATATGTATTTACCGTTTTAAAACAGGGTTGATAACTTTGGTACAACCGTACAGTCAGGGCCGCCCCGAGGTTAGTAGCCGCCCGGGGCGAGATTGTGATCTGACAATTAATTGGTGTAAATAAATTTATATTTCTCATAAAATTATTTTTTTTATTTACAAAAGGGTTACATATGAAATTTTTTTTTTAATTTTATTTCGATTTAGGAAGTCAAAGAATGTAAATAAAAAAAAAATTAAAGAAATCTGGAATGGTAAACATTAACGATTTATTTTTTGTCCCATTTGCTGTACAACGAAGCTGATGTTGATTACAAAAATATCTTTTTTGGGTAATTTTTGGATAATAGTTATCAGCCTTTAATGACAAGGTACCTTTAAAAATTAACTCCTTTTTAACCGACTTCAAAAAAAGAAGGAGGTTATCAATTCGTCTGAATGTTGCTTTTTTTATGTTTGTGCCCGCAGAACTAACTCATTTTTGAACCGATTTTAAAAATTTTTTCTTTATTATAAAGGAAATGCTTACAGATTGGTCCCATTTTAAAAGAAGTTCAGAATTTTAAAAATTTAAGGGTGTCCCCATACAACATACGTGTTTTTTAGGTGTATTATGAACCGTAAAGAGCACCCTTATAAAATTTTAAAAAACTGCATATCACTATAGCTGCCAATAACAGAAATTAATAAAAAAATAAACTAAAAAATTAAAGGGTGTCCCCATATGTGACGTCAATTTTAATATATGAACCATTTGAACCATTGTAGACAATCACTTGAAAATTGGACAGAATGTCCAATATTTATAATCAGAAATTAAATATTTATAATTAGAAATTAAAGGGTGTCCCAATAGTTGATGTAATTTGATGTATATTGCAAAACTTTTGAACCGTAACAGAGAGACGGTTGAAATTTACAAATAACCTGTATATCTAAGTCCTTTATAACATCAAGTATATAATTTAAATTTGAAAACTAAAGGGTGTCCCCATAATTGATACAATTTTACCTATCTAGCCCTATCTTTGGAACCGTTATAGACAAACTCTTGAAAATTGGAGAGAATCGCCACTACTATGTCCCGTATAATAACATTTATTAAAATTATAAAGGGTGTCTCAATAGTTGATGTAAATTGATGCATATGGCTAAACTTTTGAACCGTTTTAGACAGACATTTGAAATTTACAAAGAATCTGTCCTTTAAAATAAGTGTTTAATTTAAAATTTTACATTAAAGGGTGTTCCCTAGGTGATATTGTTTGCCATATCTTTGAAACCGTTACTTTTTATTGCTGTGTCAGTAATAATAAATGTAAAAAAATAGAGGGTGTCCTCATATCTGACGTAATTTGTCATATATCGCTTTAACTGCTGAACCGTTATGGATAGACATTTGAATGTCCGTTAGACATTTGTATGTCCATTAGAGCAACAAGTATAAAAGTATTTGATTTGCGTACTATTTTTTACAGATTACTTCCTTTTAAAATTTTAGCTTAGAATTGATGCACATATATTTGTTTTATAGTCGGTTTTTTTTTGAAAGAATTATTTCGTTTTTTTTTTTGTATTCTGGCCAAAAAGCCAACAGTTTTAGGAGAAGAAATTAATATCGTTTTGTCAGCTTCATTCTCATTAATATCTTCGTCATTATAATCTGAATCTGGTATTAATAGTATTTCAACTTCATTAAGTGAACTCACGTTCACTGATGACAGCCGAAGAACTAGAAGCAGCAAAATACGAAGCGAGCTTTGGGACCTTCTTAAGAAGCACTTCAGTCTTCTCTTACTAATTGAGTCTTTGTGCTCCAGACAGTTTTTCAAACATGATGGTAAAAAATTATTCAGTTCGTAATAATCTTACTGAATGTTTATGGTATGGCAATTGGTAATTTCAAATATAATATTATTGTTTTCGTGTTTTACGTTTTTATTACTTTTTTGAGGGTAATGAAAGAACCAATACTAACTTTTCAATAGCTAGCCGTTTTTAATTCGGACACTCGCCGGCGTCATTGGACGGTTCATCGTAGATTTCATCGTTTACACCTGGCAACCATTGAGCCACCAGTGGAGCATACGTAGGTGCTCTTCTACAACTTTTTGTTACTTGTTTTAATAGTCATTGATTACATTCGAATCTTTCGTCAAATATTCAATATTTGTGCTCCTATCCATAACGCCGACAGCGTTATTTCTTTCTCCCTTACACAAATTTGCGCCCCCTTCAACATGAATGATACGCTCAATCCTGATCGGAATGGGATGGTGTGAATACAGTCGATTTTAATGCCCGTAAGACCCAATGTTCCATGCTTACATATAGATATATGTTCGGAAATGATGCTTCATTTGTTATTATGGGTGATATCAACATTAAGGAATCAGAAGCTCTTGATTTTTTGGCATGAAAATCCAGAGTTTTTCAAGTCTTTAAAGAAGTTTTCAAGTGCCTCGATTTTGAAACGGTGTAAAAGATACTTCACCCCATCTAATCTTCTTACTATTTATACCACCTACATACGGCCATAAATGGAATACAACTCTCATGTATGGGCCGGCGCCCCAAAGTCTATTTTAGAGCTATTCGACCGCGTGCAGGACTGGAGCATTACTGTTTTATCGTTACTACAATAGGATGTACTTTAATGAAATTAGGGAACTTATTCCCAACATAGGCACGTTTTTTCGTTCGCAAACGATAAAAATTTCAGGGAGCTACAAAACTAGTTTTAATAGCTATTTATTAGTTATGAGTTTTAATAGCTGAATGCTATTCAGCTGAATAGCATTCACTATTCAGCTATTAGTTATAACAGCTGAATAGCATTCACGTCTTTTTGCACCACTATGAAAATTAATGCTATTAACACGATTTTCGCGTTAATACGTTCATTTGTGGTCAATTGACTGACCGGTGAATAGGACTACGAATTACAGGAAAAATTCGTTTCTTAGCAGAACAATTCGTATGTGGAATTAACTCCCTGCAGAGGTCTTTCCTGCCACTTTCATGTAGGAAACCTTACTCCCTCGTTCCTCCTTCCCACAACCTAATTTCCCTAGTCATGCATTTTATGAGTAGTAGTGATCTCCTGAGTGCTGTTCCAAATAAAAAAATATTTATTAAATTAAATTTGTAACTGAAACAAATTGAAACCTTTAATTCCTTTTTCTGTGTATTTAAATTAAAAACAAAAACGATGGTCTCCGTATAAATGAATACATAAATTCCATCTACCTTGATTATATAAAAAAAACAATATAAAATATTAGCTGTGCCCACCCACGCACGTTGTGTGAATCCTGACAATATTTTGTTCGGATTTGCTTTGAAAGTAATTCACGCCAAACTTTAAGACTCTTACGTATTTACTTTATATAAAGGTACCCATCCCTGGATAAAATTCTAAAAATTATTGTAATTATTGTACAGCTTTGTAAAAGACAGACAGGAAATGAGTTACTTATTATTTTAAAATAGCGCCATCTGAGGCGCAACATTGCTCAAAATATACTGCTTTCAAAAATAAAAGATGCCTGAAAGTATGCAGTACCTTTAAATCGGTAAAACAAATCGGCGGTCGGTCTTTCACTGCTTTTTCTCCACTTTCTGTTGGAAATAAAATATTTTTGCAGAAAAAAGTATCCTATATTGGAATCCATGTACTCAGGTACCTCCTCACAAAATTTTGTTACAATCCATCCAGTAGGTTTTACGTGATGCGAACACAAAAAAAGAAAAACAGGCAGACACGCAGGAAATGAGTTACTATTTTATTGTATGTATAGATATAGATAACAAAGTATTAATAAAAATGCATTTATTTGCAGTTTATTTTTAGATTGTTTTTTATTTTATTTCCTTTCAATGTAATATACAGACAATATACTTTTTTTAACTTTTTATGATTAATATAGTAGTTCCATCATATAATAAATATGCCATAAAGTGTACATACATAAACATTTATATTATCTGTTTCAATTAGTATTTATTATTTTATTTTTTATTTAAGTATTTAAGATAAATTATATTTTTGTATCAATTTATATGCATTTGTTTTAATTTATATGCACTTGTATCAAATCATATGTTCACATTTCATTTATTCACTCACTCAAATTATTCAGTACAAAAAGCTACATACCAAATTGTTTAACATTTACCAATGCCATTTTTATTTGCAAATATTTCTCTTTTTTATTGTTTAATTCATTTAATTGGATTAACGACGCTTTGCTGATATGGTGTTTTTCCTACAGTTTTCATATTTTAACGAAATTTAAAAAAAAAGACTTACAAACAATAGAAAATTACATACATATATTTTTTGTCAGTGACCCCGGTCGCGTAAAGAATAATTTACAAAATTAATTGCCACTGCATTTGACTTAAAATTAAAACTACTTAATTATACTACTGATAATATTTTTTTATATTTATAACATATAACATTTCATATATTTATTTTTTTATAAATTTATTTTATATTCATTTTTGTTTAACAATTTAGGTTTCGTGTTTTCTTATAAGCTTGATCCGCAGGATTTAGTAAAATCTAATAGAGATTATATTAAATAATTTTATATATCACTGCAAACCGTTTAGCTAGAAACCTAACAAATACGTTTAATATTGACAAATTCTTATAGTTTCAAAGGTATATTTAAATGTAATGTATAATTGAAAAAGCAATAATAAATAACATACAAATGTAATATATAATGAATATAATTACAACAACTATATTATGTTCTCTATAACGATGTTTGATTAAGATAAATTAATAATATTTGTTGTAAAACAGTTTACTTTAACCTCAATAATCTTGGTTTTTTTAAATCTAATCATTTCTAAAAACCATACATGGAACTAATTAATTAGATTGAGTAATTAATTAACAATTTCATTAGCATTGAATTCTAAATAATTCTAATATATATTTTTTATCATCATTTTTTTATCATTTGCAATCAACTTTTTTGTAGTGATGTTTTTAAATAAGTCCCACCTCCTTTCTCCTATTATATGAATTTTTTCAAATAAAAAACAAAGAAAACTGAGATAAAATATAAAAAATTTCTGAAAAATAAATTTTTATGACAAATTTATTATGAGTGTGCCTAAATAATTTGAGCAATAAGGCAAAAATAATCAACACTTATAACTAAATTGCAGCAATTTTTAAAAACAATTTTCTGTCTACACTAGAAATGCCAATCCCGAAATGTGCTGAATCCCGAATCCCAAAGTAATATGTTTTTATAAAATCAGAATTTTAATTATAATTCTTTTTTAAATTAATCTTCTTAACGAATTTTTATAAAATCAGAATTTTAATTATAATTCTTTTTTAAATTAATCTTCTTAACGAATTTTTAAACTTTCTTAAAATCCCGTGCTCCCGAAAAGTTCTGCGTTCCCTAAAAACTTCCGGAATTTACGAAAAGAGGCTTGGTCATTTTAGAAATTTCCTCCATTCTGAAATATTCTAGTGATTGGTTTTTATTTTTCTTTGACGTACCGTAGAAAAAGCTTGTTTAAAAAGCGCTAAAAAATGTAAAGTGATACCACTAAAACACAACAGTCAGCTGTTTATATTTCTTGTTTTCATTTTAATTTTGAATTTGTAAATTTATATTTGGATTTGGATTGTCGGGCGAACCCACCATCTTCGTTTATTTCTTTTTAGTTTTTTCTTTGCCTCATATACTGACGCGGTAATTTGAACTATTTTAGTGAGGCCTTCCATATAATTAATAATATTTTCCTGATACATCTTTTTTACGCAACAAATACTTTAGAATTTTGTAAACAAATATTAAGAAAACAAAACCATATGTTTATTGCTGCTGCTGCTTTCAAAATAATTATTCGCTTACTGAAATAGTGCTCAGGCTGTTGACAGCTCGGGTTTTAGTGCTGTCGCTTGAAGTGCTGTCTCGAATGTGTTTATAGCTTTAGTAGTGAGTCACTAAATTAAATAAAAAGTTACAGATTTAGAAAAAGTATAACCAGACATGAAATCGATACTTCATAACAATTAAAACCTACTGTGGTCAAAAATTTGTGTTTAATAAAAACAATGATTTTTTCATCAATTATAATTAGTAATTATACAATTTCATTACATTTCCATTACCATTGGTAGAAACAGTTGTAATTAAAAATAAAACAGTAGCATTAAATGGTAGTTAAATTTTTTTTCATTGTAACTACTTGAAATAGTGCCAATGAAAATTCAATGCTAATGAAAAAATCCCAAGTATGCTAAAAACCATACTTCCATACATGGGAGCATTCAATTACATTTCAATTAAAATTACAGGTAATGAGTAATTGTATATTCTCAATTACACATTGCAAGTAATTTTAATTTAAATCAAGAATTAATTATTATTATTATTACATTACATGTAATTGTAACCGGAAATTTTCTATTATAAATTACAAATAATTTTCAATAATCATTACTTCCAAGATTCAGTTATATTCTTAAAAATATTTTATTACATGTAATTATAATTGCATTTTTTTTCAATTACAATTACATGTAATTTATAATTGGAATTTCTTAATTACAAATTACAACTAATTGTAATTTTTCATTACAAATTACATGTAATGTGTAATTCAAAAAAATCTTAATTGCAATTACAAATAGTTAATGTAATTGTAATTGAAAAATTCCCAATACATGCATGTGTAATTGAGTACAAACTTCCATGCATGTGTAGTTGAGTACAAACTAATTGACATCCCCCAAGTCTGCTATTTTTACATGTTTAAAAAATAATATGTTGGAGAAACTCATACAGAAAGGAATCAATTTTGGAATGGCAAACCGAAATACTTAAAAAATGCCTTCCAATATTGTTTTTAATACAATACACGCATAAAGTAAATTCTACTAGCTTCTGCTTACATTTAAAATTATTAAATGGTCGGAAATTATTAGTTGTAAAAAGGAATAAATTAGTCAAGTGTAACTCAGAGTAACACTTGTAGGGTTCCATACTGCCTTCAGTATAAAACTTTACAAGTACAAGTTTTATTTTTTCACCTCTTATGGGACATCCTTTAATTATTAATTATTTTTTTATACTGTAGCATAGTACTAAACACCCTGTGCAAATATTAAGTGTCTGTCTATAATGTTTAGAGGAGAAGTTGTAGAGGAGATAATTTTACACACTCTGTATAAATTTGCGATTAAAAAGTCATGTCACATCACTATCGGAACACCCTTTCAATTTTAGTAATTATTGTTAAAGCGCCCATGTTAATACACTTTCTATGAAAATATCACAGGAGGTGTGCATACCTATTACGGTTAAAAAAAAGCCATATACGTAAAAAACATGATCATAATAATAAGTACACCAAATGTATAAATATTAAAATATTAAAAAATAATAAATTCCTATTTTTAAATGAGAAAAATTACTTACTTTATAAAGGTCTTGTATATGGCAACGTTCTAATTTTAAAAATATGGCAAGTGCGGCTTTATTTAGATTTAGTCAGTTAACGGTTTATGCAAAGGGCCGAAGTAAACTGATCGTAATAATAGGTACAAAAAAGATTTAATCTAATTTTGTGAAAACTAAAAGGGATATTTTCTTATTATTTTATCGCTACATAAAAAGTGGTGAGAACATTAAAAAACTATAATAAATTATTCAACATTAAGTGTGTATTTTTATAGAAAATGGGTAGAAATAAGCTTTGCAAAGAAAAGAAGGTAAATTTCAAAAAGCCTGGGACGTTCCGTAAATTTTGTCCACAACGCACTAAAATGGAAACAAACAGCAGAAACCCGTGGTAGACCCCACAAAACGTGTCCATCTACTGATCGCCACATCGTCTTGATATCAAAAACGGACCCGTTTAAGTCCTCAAGAGCAATTGCAGCCGAAATTGGCAGTGTAATCAGCGCTCCAACTGATAGAGGACGTCTTCAGAAAGCTAATTTAGCCGTCCGAATAGCACGAAAAGTTCCCCTATTAGGTTAAATTTTGCCAATGGTGCGGTTGTGAAGGTGAGAAAAAGTGGCGAAATATTCTTTGTAGTGACGAAACAAAAATAAACTTGTTTGGAGATGACTATCAGAGGCACGTTCGTCATCCAAAAGGAAAAGAATTCCACGTTTGTTTTACAAAGAAGACTGTTAAGCATGGCGGCGTTAATATTATGATCTGGGATGCTTCTCATGGAATGGAGTAGGTCCAATATATCGCATAGAAAATACAATGAATGCCTTGGGGTACAGAAATATTTTGCAAGACGTCATGCTTCCCTATGCTCATAAAGAAATGCCATTGCTTTGGGTTTTCCAACAGGATAATGACCAAAACATAACTCAGCATTGGCCAGGAATTGGTTCAGGGAGAACAACGTCCACCTTTTAAGTTGGCCTAGTCAATCTCCCGACTTGAACCCAATAGAAAATCTTTGCGGTGAACTTAAACAAAAATTGTCGAAGTAAATATTCAGAAATAAAGACGATCTATGGGAGAAAACCAAGAAAGCATGGAATGAAATTACACCCGAAACATGCCAACAACTAATATCCAGTATGCCAAATAGAATGAAGAAATTGGCACAGAATAGAGACGGTTATACTGGGTACTAGTCTATTTTAGATATTCTAAAATAATTTATGAAAAATAATTGAAGTATTTTAATAATTTTTTCGTATTATTGAAATGTACCTATTATTTTGAGCAGAAATTGAATTGCTCTTAGTTAAAATATGACAGGAGTTTTTTCTGTTGAATTATAATTTTTGTTATTTGTTAAACTTTTATATTTTTGGGACCATAATGAATAAATGTGAAAGTTTTTTTAGTTTATGTATATCATCAAAGCTCTGTATTTTTACCTTAAGTAGATAAATATAAGGTGTACCTATTATTTTGATCATGAGTGTACGTGAAAAGCGTGTCAAACACCTTTTAATTTTTAGTATTTTTAAGCAGCAGAGTCGACACCTACTGTAAAAATTTCAAGAGTCTACCTTTTACGGTTCAAAAAATATGGCCATATACGAGCAAATTATGCCACTGTCAGAACACGCTTTAATTTTTATTGTTGTAGAGCCCGTAGTAATACATCTTCTCTGAAAATTTCAGGAGTCTACCTAATTTGGTTTAAAAATTAGGCAATATACATGCAAATCACGTCATTGCCGGAACAGCCTCTAATTTTTACTAGTTCTTACAGAGGGCATAGTAATACAGTTTCTGTGAAAATTTCAAGAAACACTACCTATTATGGTTCAAAAATAAGGTCATTTATATGCAATTCACGTCACTATCGGAACATCCTTTAATTTTTATTATTTGTTGCAGAGGCCATAGTAATACACCTTCTATATTAGGGTTCTAAGATTAGGTAATTTACATAAAAATCACCATACTATCAAAACAACCTTTAATTTTTACTATTTTTTGTTATAGAGGCCTTAGTAGTACACCTTCTGTGAAAATTTCGGGAGTTTACCTATTATGGTTAAAAAGTTAGGCAATATATATGCAAATCACGTCACTGTCGGAACACCCTTTAATAATTTAGATTTATTTGTTTACTTGTTTATGTAGCTAACATAGTTTTAATTACTGCTTGTAAATTTTAAGTATCTGCCTCCTACATTTCATTAAACAAAGATATGTAGTACCCCATTTTCGCAACACCCTATAACTTTAGTTTTTGTTGCTATAGTGACTACAGTAGCACAACTTGTGTACACATTTTAAGAGTCTACCTTTTACGGTTCGAGAGATAGAAGGCGCTGTAGCGAAATCAATTCCGTGTTCAATACCGAGAATCTGCTATTAAGAAGGTCTACTTGAAGTGAACAGTGATCAGTTTTGGGGTAAGGAAGTAAACTGGCTGACAAATTAAAATTTTACTTTGTAAAATTCGTGCAGTTTTTGTGTGCCATTACTGACAATAGACTAAACCAAAATGCTCAACGATGCCGTATTTTTTCGAAAATGGTAAGAGAAAGTCCGTCACTGTGAATTATCTAGCGTCACGTGGTGGTAACGTGTAACAGGCCCTTAGTTAGGCCATGGCTCTGCTGGCAAGCTGGCTAAGTTAAGTTGAATGAAGAGAAGTTATACTTTTTGAAACAGCCTAAAACAGGGATGGGTGGCCATAAGGGACCTTCGTTGCTGGAGTCTTCAGTTTTAATACAGACTAAAATACACGTATAGAGCTTTATACATGTAGACATCTTTTCTCCATTACTCGTGAGAGTTTTATGAATAATTCTAATTTTGATAAAAAAAAAAAATACACAGGGTCGTAAAGATCCGTCATGGATGCCCAAGAAGGCCTCACAAAATTTGGAGAGCTTATTCTTCAGTTTTAATAAAGAATTCGAAAGAGATGGAAAAGAATACCTCACAAAAGGTTAACAGGTTAATCCTAAGGAATAGCTACTCGGTAGGTGACAGGTCATGGACCTGCAAACTGCGTCTGGAAGCAGCAAAGACGGAGTGGCACATTGACTGCGATTGTCCAGCACTGGTTAGCATTAAAAATAGGACCTCGATTGGACAGACTCATATTTTATATGGCTGCTATATGACACCGTTGCCTTGGAAATTACGAGAGACTATCTAATAAGAAAAAAGGTCTATAGTTAACATTCGACGGTCTGAAATCACTGCGGTGGCGCCACAAGCCATACAGCAGCTGAAATAATTCAGTTGTTTTAGAAGATATTTTTCGGCCACTTAACATAGACCTGATATATAAATTTGTCCAGACAACTAACTTCATATAAAAATAATTATTTGGATTTCTGTTTTTTCTATATTAAGTTTGCCTTTTGTTTTAACAAATTTATGTCAGGTCTAGACACTATGAAATTTCCAGTTTTGAGGTCAATTGCCCACTTCGTTCTTACGATTTAGTGCCACTAGAATATATGCCCTGGGGTAAAAAAGTGAAAATATTTGAATATAAAAGATTTAAAAGGAAAAACTAAAACATGCACTATGTGCGGTGAAAACAAGATACGCTGACTTTTATCGTTTAAAACAAACAAGTTTTGGTACTGTGATAGTCCCAGGTAAACTCTGCTTTTCAATTTTTTTGCGGCAACCGTACATTGTTGTTAAGAACATACTATAGTAGTCGTTATCATGCCACAACTATATTTTTACTTCGTTTGCTGTAAAATAGGCGAAAGTTGTCACTTTTTATATAAATTTCCTGCGTTGCACAGTGGTTTAAAAACATTTTATTTTGAGAAATAATTTGTTAGATATCTTAATGAAGTTTTACAGATTCAAATCAGTGGAATTGAGGACAGTGGGCCCTCTTGGGTAATTAGGGGCTTGTGGGTAAGCCCCAAAAATTGGCTACTTTGGGCATAAATTTTTTTAAATGTCATAAAATGTTTATAACTCAAATGTTAAGATCTGCGTTGCCTATGTAAAGTTTCATTAAGTTATTTTTAGTTTTAATAAATTAATTATTTAGGCTTAAGTTCTTAATTATAAAGAGATAAAGAAAAGTTAGATACCAGCAAAGCAGAATGCATTTTCTAGACAGCTACGTCCGTCATCAGTACTCTTTGTATCAATCTACCCGGTAGTTTCAATTGTTATTACTTTTCTATTTCTAAACAAACTTATCAAAGAAATAGAATCTGAGAAATTTTAATTTTACATTATATTTCATAGAAGATAGAGCTTTTTGAAATTGTTTTACACTTGTAAACTCTATTTATTTTTCATATTATACTACCAAGCAAACATTTTTCTTTATTTTAATTCTCTTTATATATTTGTCTTTATAATTAAGAACTTAAGCCTAAATAATTAATTTATTAATTCAAAAATAGTTCAAATAAAATTCATATTATTTTTAGTTTTTTTAAATTTTTTCGAAATAAAACGTTTTTAAGCCACTGTTCAATATAATTTAAGGTTTATTTTCTCAGCTATTGGAAAAGACTGAAGTGTTTTAATTAAATAGTCAATAATAATGGTATGATATGATAGTAGTAGATAGACACTTGTTGAAACCGGTGTCATTTTATAACTCACAGAACAGTCTAATATTAACCCTTAAATGTAAAGTCTTATTTTTAGTCAGATTAAAACTTGATTTGTCAATATTAAACTTAAAATCTTTTTTTTAATAAAATGAAATAATATAATTTAATGTTCAGTTAAAAAACTACTACACTTGTAAATGTAAGTAATTAATAATTATGATTAGAAAACATTTTTAATTATTTCCTTTTATGCAATTCGTTTTACATAACTTTAGGTTTCTTTATAGTAAAAGCTTTAGTATAAATAGCAGATAAATTGATTTAATTTTAGTACATATTTAATAGTAAGTAGAGCTTTAGAAGTTAAAGGAAAAACGAAAAACTGTTTAACCTTTTTTCATTTTTTATTTTTATTTAAATAATATCAAATTATTTTTAGTTTTTTTTTTAGCACAACCATATTTGTGTTTGAAACATTTTCATTTATACAACATTGTTTTTACAGTTCGTTTTTAATGAACTATTTTTTTTTTCTTTAAATATTTTAACATTAAATATAAAAAATAAGTATAAAACATAAAACAATAGTTTATAGTTTATTTTTAGGTGAGAATTAGAAGCGTATAAGTTTTTAGTTATAAAAAACATTTTTTTTTATTTTTCATTGGATTTTGTGTGTTTTAATTTAATAGTTTTTTACTATTTTTAATATTTAATATTTAAGATTTTTTTTATTTTTAATAAATTTTTTTAACAATAAGCATTTTTTTTTACCAGAACTTAAAGTTTTCCCTGCCCTATTTTTCTTTATGTGATCTCTTCATCTTTAGTTATTTGTCGCGGTTTAAAACTACATACATTCTTTTTAAAACATATTTTGTTAAGTATTAAAATATTTATTAAGTATGAAAATATTTTTATATTTTATTTAAGTTTTTCTGAAACTATTTGATACCCTTCAAATGTGTTTATATATGAATTATTGTTCTTATACACTCATTGATAAATGCAGACAAATTGTAATTTTTCCTCAAATTGAAGTATCTATGTACTCCTTCAAAGCTCAAGCATATAATTAGTGAGAACGAAACTTTACGAAAAAAATATTGTTATTATCTCAGGATGTGGTAGACGCCCAAGGGAATATCAATACCCCCTTGACCGAAATCTGTAACACACTGCGGGAATGGTTGCGAAAGGATCGCAAATGGTCCACACTAACCACTTACAGATTGTTTAAAATTATTTGGCCCTCAATTGACTAGAAAAGGATGAAGGCACTACTGAACCTTGAGAAAATCGCGTTATCAGTTCTTGTAGACATCAGAACGGGGCAATGTATGATTGGACGTATGTCGGAGCATATGGGAATCTCTCGTGGAAGGTGCTGCAGAAGGTGTATGGATGAGGAAGAGGTGGAATCAGTTTAAAACCTTCTCTACGACTACCCGGGTCTTTAAGAACGCAGGTTTATTTTTTTGGGCCAAAGATTCTTTTAGGACCTGGACCAGAGTTCAAAAAAGAACACACACTGTTCAAAAATCTCGTACATAAATGTAAAAAAACACAGCAGGAAGGAACGAACACAAATATTTATTTACATAACATTTATGTGTGTTTCTAAATTTTGTACGGAGTCTAACACAATCATCAATGTGTTTTATTTTAATATTTGGTTGTGTACACGAACACGTGTAGTTCAATCGGAACACACTTGAAACACACATGTTCGTGTACAACTTTACTTTAAGTTCGCGTACGGAAAAAAAGTACATGTACGATAGTTTAAGTACATGTACGGAAAAAAACGTACGTGTACGATAGATGTTCGTGTTCATGTTCACAAAATGTACGGGTACGATAGATGCTCGTGTACGACAAAATGTACATGTGCGATAAGTGTTCGTGTACGCGTACGGCAAAAAGAACATCAACGATAGACAGGTTAGATTTTATCTATAGAGGGTTTAAAAAATTGTAGTAATTTTTTTATTGATTTATGTACGGCATAACAAAAAAGGCAACATTCAAAAAGGCCGTACAAAAATCAATAAAAAATATTACTACAATTTTTTAAACCCTGTATAGATAAAATTCAACCTGTCTGTCATTCATGTTCTTTTTTTCGTACACGCACACGTACACTAACACTTATCGTACACGTACATTTTGTCGTACACGAACACTTATCGTACACGTACATTTTGTCGTACACGAACACGAACATCGATCGTACACGAACATTTTTTTCCGTACACGTACTTAAACTTTCGTACATGTACTTTTTTGCCGTACGCGTACTTAATATATAGCTACACACGAACATGTTTCGTTTATATGTGTTCTGATCGAAAAATTCGTGAACTGTACGTGTTCGTGTACGCAACCAAATATTCAAATAAAACACATTCATGATTGTGTTAGACTGCATACAAAATTTAGAAACACACATAAATGTTACGTAAATAAAAATATGTGTTCATTACTTTCGAACAGTACATGTTGTGTACGATGTGTGTTCTTTCTGAACCTGTCTCAGATACGGAGCAGCTTACTAGACTTTGTGAAAAGCTGGTTCTTACGAACTAGAGGTATTGGAGTTCTATAGGGAATAGTGGGGGTAGATTGTCGTCGGGGCATCACAATGGGCCTTATTGGCCTCCGAGTGAACACGTCTTGTGCGGGCGGTCCGCTTAACCTAATCTAAACTAACCATATCAGGATGTCATATTCCCACCTAATATGGTCTTGATTCGAATACCCATTTCGACAGTTGTCTTTTGCCGTTATATCTTTAAAAAACAACAAAACTTTAAAATCCATAAAGGTGGGCAAAAAATATGTTTGTTTTTTAATAATCAATTATATAAAAAGGCGAAAAAAATCCTTCCACATAATAAGATTTCTCAAGAACCCTCAAAAATTTTATTTTTTTCTTAAAAAAGTTCATCTTTTAAGATAAATATTCTTTCGCTAAACCAGGCCTAGACCCGATAATTAATAAGCGAAATTATACTCTAACCATCTGTCTTATCTACTCCTATCCCTTTCGGAAGAAAGTAACTCGATTAATATAGGCATTAATTGCCTGAGTGTGTTGGATGGTATAAAGATCGTGGCCCAGTAGTGTTTATTTTCTAATTTTCTATACTCATAAGCTTTTTTCTACTGGAGACTAAAGGTTTTTGAACATATTACCGAAATGCTCATTCACTTCTCACTCATGTGTGAGTTTGTACATGTTTTTTCTGCTTCTTTTCATTCATGTGTAAGAGACTAGAAAATATTTTGTGTTCATTTATGAGTGAGATGATTTATTTTTTTTTCCTTTCTATTCTTTCTATTCAAAAGTGAATAAATAAAAAAATATTTTGTATTTCACTCATGTGCTCCTACGAGTATATGAGAATTTACAATTTGGTTAAATTCTCACAAGTGAGAAGATCGTGAAAAAATATTCACATTAAGCATTCGTATAATTATATGTATGTTTGTATGTATGCATGTATGTATATGCACACATTTTGTAATGACCAACTGCCGTTGTATGCAGTAACAAAGTGTTTAAAAAATCTCATTAATTAGAAATTTCATAAATGATCACTCACAAATGAAAAATCTCATAAATTAAAAAAATATAAAAAAACTTTATATAAAACTGCATTTATGAGAAGAAACTAATTTATCACCAATCATACATGAATAATATGGATATTTCTTGGTTTCCACTGTTCATGTAAGAATGCTAAAAAAAAATAGTTACACGCAGTCATGTGTGATCATAGACAGACAATTTTGTGTTGAGCGTAATTGAGCGTAAAAAATCAATATGAAATTTTAGAAATCTCATTTATGAGAAATATCATAAATGTTGCTATTACAATGTTCATTAATGAAAACTTCTGAACCCTGGTTTTAAAGAAGACAGTCTACGTATGTATGTATATATTCTCATAAGCAGCAATGAATCAAACTTTGTTAGAAAAATAATCAAATTTGGCTAACACGATGCAGGGACGTTGGAGGCTTGGAATAAAATTGAAAAGACAACAGTAGAAATTTAAGCCCTGTTCAACAACCGTAGAAAGAAAATCCTTGTTTATACAGGTTTCATACCATATAAGTGTAGGAGCTCAGATCTTGCAAAAGTTGAAAAGTAGATAAGCTCAAATGTTAATTAAAAAGTCTTTAAGAAAAGGAAAATCGAAAAAGGGTGTTTGATGCAATCCCAGTACTCTAAGCTTTATATTGCATCTGATCAAAAAAAATCGAGATTATACTTTTTAATAGGGTTAAAAAATTTTTTACTAATTATTTGTTTTTTAAAGAGTTTTAAAGTAAAATAGAACAACTTTATTTTAGACACTACACTAGAAGAATATAATAAATTTTTTGGATCACTACATCGTTCTTCAGTATACTTCATATCAATCTAGTTTGGATAGTCTATTTAACCAACCAAATTCAGAATATAGAATACGAGAATTTTAATGCCAATTATCCATCGACGGTTGGTTAGAACGAAGTCTATCACTACCAAAATTTTTATTTTTTATATGTTGTATTTTTTTTCTTTATTTATTGAATTCTATAAATTACGTTAACTCAGTAATGAGTAAGAAGGACAACAGCTATTAGTCGTCAATTGAAAATAGTTGAGCAACAAAGGAGTTTTAAAGTAAACCCAAAACTGTGATAATGGCCTTCTCTCTAAGGCAAATGAGGAAAATGAGGACCTGCCATCTAATGAATTATAATAGAAAACTAGACTATTTGAAACAACATTTGATGGGGTATATGTAAATAGTTATTAGTTTATATTTTTTCATTTTAAGTTTATTTTCGTTTAAAAAATTTCATTGTTCTGTTGTTTGCTATTAATTTTATTATTTTAAACCATGTTGTCGTTTCTAGTTTTGAAACTCGGTATAGTAACAATTTCGGTGTAATAAGAGTAAAATTTAAATTTATTTTTTTACATACGAGAATTAAGATCCTTGCTAATTTTAGGTTTATGTTGCTTAAGTTTTGTTTTTGTTGTTTGTTTTTCAAGTATCTTACTTTAATTGCAGCCGTTTGTTATAGAAAGTGCTTTATTTAGTTTGATTCGTGTTATTTGTTTTTTTTTTTAACTTTGCAGTGTGCGTTGATAGAATTTAAACTTGGGTTTGGGCAAAACTAATTTCTTTCAAATTTTTAAGTTATATTTATTATGTTTTTTTTTGTAAAATCCACTTTTTAAAGGACAGAATAATTAAAATGGTCTCTTTATATATTAAAGTCTTTCAGAGAGAGAGAGAGAGAGAGAGAGAGAGAGGGAGAGAGAGAGAGTGACATAATAGAAATTAAGGTTGAAACTTTAAAGCAAAGGCACCCAAGCAGAGATTTTTTTTTAAATGAGTATGTATTGTTGCTTTTGCATTGAAAAAAAAAATCTATGAATTGTATACATATGTTAAAATTTCTTATTTTATAACTTAATTATATTTACCAATGAATGTGTGACATATTGAATATAAATAGAATTATGTGTAACTGAATGAATAAATATTTTAACGACTAAATGTAAATTAATACGCAAAGAACAGCATGAGTTAATGTTTAAAATGTACTTTTTTAATTAAAAATAAGTTTTTTTTATTTTCTTTTTGTGTAAAGTAGTAATAAATAAATACTATGATAAAAAGAAACAAAATAAGTTGCTTATAAAACAAAGCAACACAAACCTTCTTTCTTGACAGCTGGCATGCTACTAATTATTATGTGATTTTTTCTCTTTGTGAGAGTCTTGTTAAGTCTGTGTGTGTTCACAGCCACTCGGGGGTTTCCGTGGGTGCCTATGTATTAAAGTGATATCTTTTTTATAAATATATTTATTTTTTTGCCGAAATTACTTTTTTCCAAATCCCACTTATTTAGATTTAGGAATTAAAAATAGAGCTATCTAACTACCAAAGTTTATATTTTAATATTTAGTACTTAGAAGAAAAACACTAACAGCCATTTATTGTTTTAATATATATACTTGTACCCTACATAATGCATAGGGCATTTAAAGGAAGTTTTATAGATTGACGTACAAATGTTATCATTAAAAGTAAAGTTGATATTTGATGATTTGAATAAAAAAAATGATTAAAGAAAATCATATCAGATTCTTTTTTTTTTAAATAATAATACATTTCACTTCAAAAATTAACTCTTAAGAGATTATATAGTTCGATTACCACATATCACAGCCAAACCTAAACAAGAGCGTTGAGCGCCAAATAACTGTCAACCATCCTCTTGTACTTACAAAATGCGGCGTCAACGCTTAGTAATTGAAAAATCCAATTTTGACAGAGCGTTAGGTAATGAAGTTTGATACAAGCAAACTGTTATTGGTTTTTTAGTTACTTTCTGATTTACCTAACGATTTTATCTCTATTTTGAGTTTAAAATTATTAGATTATATAAAACAAAATAAGTTAACATTACTGTTCATTACAGAGTGTTGCGCTCTTATTTAGGTTTGTTCAAAACTAGGCGCTGGACAGCGTTACGCCTTACGCGCATGTTTCGGTTAACCTGTAACAAACATACTGATAGCAATAATAATCAATCATGTGTGAGTATGTACATTTTAGTTTTTTTCTGCTTCTTTTCATTCATGTATGAGAGATTAGAAAATATTTTGTGTTTGTTCATTTAATAGTGAGATGATTTATTTTTTTTCTTTCTATTCAAAAGTGAACAAATGAGAAAATACTTTGTTTTTCACGCAAGTGCTCATATATGAGAATTTAAAATTTAGTTAATTTTGCATAAATGAAAACGTTAATAAACGAAAAAAAAAAAAATTAAAAACATTTATGTTAGAGAGCATTAATGAGAATGAGCTAGTTCATTACATATCACATATGAGTTATACGGAAATACTTCGTTTTTCACCGGTCATGTATGTATGCTAAAAAACAAACAGTTAGATTCATGATTGTGTGATTGTTATGTGATAGACAGAGCATTTTTTTGTTCATTTATGACGGTGAAATATAAAATTTTGGAAATGTCATTTATGAGAAGTATCATAAATGTTGAAAAATTCTGAACTCTGATAATAACAGAGTCAAGTTTCACGACTGTATTCTCCGGAAACTATGACAACAGTATTTTACTTACTGGCGGAACAAATCCAATTATCATTATACCAAATAACTTAAAGATTTTAATGGTTGAATTTGGTTTTGAAATGCCTAGTTAAATTTTATTTAAAAACAATTCCATTTTAAAAACTAAAAAAATAATAATAACCATTTTATCTCTTTTAAACCTTTTTAATGTTCCAAAGAAAAAAGAAATGTCATACCTTTTGATGAAGACCGTCGCCACTGGATGTCTGTACTGTTGCACTTGGACACTACTTTAAGTACTATACCCTTTGATGTAGAATAGTACACCAAGTACTAAAAAAACCGTTGCTTGATAACCCAGTGCAACCAAAAAAAATATTCGAAAAAGTTATATGTTCGATTCCACTACCAAAGGGTAATCAAACCCTATACACGGTTTGGCGAATTTGGTAATCATTTTTTTTTTGGGCCTCGAAAGATTGTGAAAATCAGTAGGCCTTTCAAAAAACTTGTCATCAGTATCATTAATACTAGGTGATAGAGAGTATTAATACTAGGTGATAGAGCTTGACTTTTTTATGGCAATAATGTAGCCTTTGATTTCTTAAAAAATTATATTAATATTAATTATATTATATTAATAAATAAAAAAGTATAGAAATACTTAAAAAAAATTCTCTATTTTTGTACTTTTTTCAGCATAACTTACAGGGACTCCTATATTTTTTACTTACAATATATGGATAGGTAGTAATTGCTTTTAATGAGCGATTTAGGGTACCTAGATCCGTTTAGACTGTACTGGTATGTTTACAAAAGTTTTTCAATTAAAAAAAAAAAAAATATCTTTACCCATTAAACGTTTTAATTGGTCTCAGATTAAAATTTAATTAAACAAATAATTGATTCAATTATTTGTTTATTTAAAACAGAATAACTGTTGTAAATAAATATATGTTTGAATCAATTAAAAAATTAATTAAATTTTAATTCAATTTAAAACTAATTAAAACCTTTAATTGGTGCAAAAAAAAAATGTTTTTTGTGTATTGTTAGTGAAAAATTAAAGCTGAAAAAAAGTACAAAAAAAATTTTTTTATTCAAAAAAAGTGCAGGAATAAATTACTTTTTGGACATAAAATGTTTACAGAATTTATTTAGCGAATCCTCGGCTACATTATTGTCCAACAAAGTTAAGCGCTATCACCTAGTTTGAATGAGATATTAGACAAAAACTGATGACACCTTTTTTGAAGGGACCATTTATTTTCACAATCTTTCGAGGCCCATAAATACAAAATTGGTGACCAATTGGCACCAATATCGTCAAAACGAGTATAGCGTTTTACTACCCTTTGGAATCGAACCTATAATTTCAAGTCCGTGCATTTTTTCTCTTTTAAACTGTGTAATGATATTCTCACATCAAAAGTGCTTACTCCAAGTACTACACCTTTCAGTAACGTATAGTATTCTAAGGGTAGTTCCATGTCAAATCAACAAGCCACTCAAAATGACTACTTCAGGTTTTTTAAAAACTTTTTTTATTTATATTTGTAGACTTCCTGAATCCAAATACATATATGTATTTTGAAAAATAACTATACGTAGTATAAGTAAGGTACAGTATAGTAATCATTAAAAAAAATCAAGGTCGGGATTTCGACGGATTTATACGTTTTGAGGTCTCCTGAATCCATTTTGCCTATTTTCGTGATAATCTCTGCAGGTGGGTGGGTGTGTATGCCACTATTTTTGTGGAGTTTGTACAGGTCATACCGTTTAACATATCAAAATGAAATTTAGTATGTGCCTTTGGTATGTGGAGATGAAGAGCTGTATAGTATTTGGGAATAATCGGGTACTTACTCCCAAATTTTGTGAACGCTATACAGGGCATACCGTATGACATATCAAAATGAACTTCAGTATGTGCCTTTCTTTATAGGTAGATGAAGAACTTTATAAACTGTATAAATTTCGGGCATAATCGGGAAGGGGCAAGGGGTAGTGCCCTCAAACCGAAAGTAATTAATTTTTCTTTTCGAATATACTTTGAAATTATATTCTTTATATAATATATTCATAAAAATATCTGTATTCATTGGGTATGGTAAAGTTTAGTATAGGCCACTCCATATTTTTTAAATAAATATAAGACAAAAATTTTTTTTAATTTTTTTCCATGATTGATATTAAATTAAAGCTTATGAAATCTCCTTTAAAATGAGCTACTACTCAACTTCCTAGGGCTTATAAAGCCTCGAGCTATATTTTTCTATTTAGATAAGGTTATAGCAAAAAACCGCACGATATAGAATTTTTTAAAAATTATATTTAGATTTAGGGAGTCTTCTAATATTAATAAAAAAATAAAATAAAAGCGGCTGTGGTAAACTTGAAAACAATTTTTTTTTTTGGTTTATTTGACATGGAATTACCCCTAAGTTCTATAATGATGTTGCCACATCAAAAGCATTCGACAAGCGTACACAACAAACAGCCAGTAATGTTAGTTTTCACAGATATCAGAATTTCATTCACTAGCCGGACAATGCTATTTAATTAAATTCCAAAAAATTATATATGTAAAAAAAAAACTATTTTTCATTGATTTAATAAGTTTTACTTTAGATCTTAATTATTATAATTAGTTTTTTATTTCTTGGGAGGAAGGTGTTTATTAAAGGTTTTTCTATGTAAATGTATATTTTGTTTTATTCTTCTTAAAATGTTTTAAACGTCAAAGATTGTCAATAGTAATTGTAATAGATTTCATTTGATAAATTTTGAATTTTAAATAAGTTTTTTATTTGAGATTGTTTAAAAATTTTCAAGGTAGCACGAAGTTTTTAATTATTTTTTGTTTTTTACTTACTTAACAATATATTTATTAAGAAATATATAATATCCGAATTTTTATCTCATATATACTTGTCTTTAAATCTTGCAACATAAATATATAATTTATAATTATTGTTTTTAGTTTGGGTTTTTATTCTTATTAACACTAGATTAACATTAATAAATAGTAACTATTTCATATGTTTTTTTTATTTTTGTTGTTTTTCATAAAGTGTTTGAACTTAATAGTTTAATCTTAAAAACATTCACATTTATTTTTTTTTATTTATTTTAATTATTTTGTTTATTTTATACTTTTTCTTTATTTCTTTTGTAACCTAACAATTACTTTCTCTTTGATAACAGTCCACTCAAGCATACATTTTTTAGTCTTTTATAATAAAAAAAAATTTAATAATTTTTATTTTTATAGTCTTCATTCCTTCCTTCCTTTGCTTTTTAACAATTTTTTTTTGTGTTTTAGAAAAAAAAAAAAAAAATCACAACCATTAACACTAACATGATGTTAGTGTTAATGTTTATCATTTTATGTCTAATGTAGACGGGGGATAAAAACCATGAAATTTAAGAAAAAAATCCTAAAAAAAACTTTTCCATAGAATTTGAAATTTCAAATATTTTTATACTTTCGCAACGAAAAAGTAAAGTGGTCAACAAATATCGAAATTCTTTTTTAATTTTATGTCCTAATGTTCATGTGTTGCAACATGTGTTGAATAACAAAATGAGGGAATCTACTTTTTGTATTCTTTTTTTGCAATGTTTTGTTGTGTTTCAAATTTCTAAACTTTAACGGAAAAAGGAAAAGGAGCTTAAATGAAAATAAATTTGATTTCAGACATTGTTGAAATGATTGATTACCAAATGGTTATTAATAACATTTTTGTTTAAACAGAAACACATATTTGTACAGGAAATGCTGTTTACAGTTAAAAAGAACAAAAAAAAAAAAAAAAACTAAAACGATATGAATTAAATTCTACCAACAACCTAAGAAAAGGCATATCCTGAAAAAAACCCTAAATTGTCTAAAAGCACATATTGATGATGTTTTCCTTCCTTCCCTTTTATCTTTTAATCTCATGTAAAAAAACATTTTCTAGTCCACAATTTCCTTAAACATATAATACTTATTCTTTATCTTGAAATGTTTTTTTTATATTTTTTTTTAAACACACTCCTCAACTGTGCCAAATGACGGAAAATGTTCATTAAAACAATTAAAATGTTTCAGTGTAAATATCGTTTTGAAGAAACTCATAATTTCGTTTATACCTTTGGTACAGTAAATTCTCTTTATACCTTTAATATTTTCTTTAATAACTATTGGTGTATTTTTAGTTGTTGCTGCTGCAGCAGATTTTATTGTATTTGTTATAATAGTTGTTGTTGTTGTAGTAAATTTATTTGTGGCTGGTTTTTGTTCGAGCGTAATCGGTCAAGAAGAGTTTTCCGAATCCGAGCCACCAAATGAATGCATGGGAAATAATGGATACCAACCGCCAATATGTTGGCCCATATTAATTTTATCCAAATTAACTTCAGTGCCTCCAAGACCTTGATTGTGTTCAAAACCGACACAACGTTGCCACACCATTATGACAATGTTGCGACCAAAGACATCGGCGCTCTAAAAGAAAAAAAAAACAATAAAATAGAAAGAAACAAAATTATTTATAAAAAAATTTTAATAGATTTATGAATTTTTTTTTTTGAATTGCTTTATTTAAAATCTAAAAACTCACAATTTAAAAAAAAATTACATTTGAAGCCGTTCATTTTAAAATATTATAAGAAAGTTATAATTTGCATTTAACAGTATAATTTAGGAAAAACTTCAAGAAAACAAATGTGTGCACGGCTGCCAGATTTGACGATTTATCGTCATTTTGACGATTTTGTTTCAAAAAATTGCAAAATTCGGAATTGACGATTTTTCTTAAAGAGTGACGATTTTTTTTACAATGCCAAGAGTGTTTTAAAATATAAAGGTTTTTGTTTTTAGTTTAAACGATTAAAAACTTGTGGAAATTAAAGTAAAAAAAGAGTCATTTTAAAGCGGATTGCTGTTCGTTTTCTAATATTATACGTACGATTCTTTAAAGACGTTTTTTGATAACTTCCATTGTTGAGAGTATTGATAGCTCCCAAACATTTTTACAATAAAATTTATAATATCCTTCAAACTCAAGAGCAATTTTATATATTTAAAATTTAATTTAATGCAGTAAACACATATACAACATCAGCCTACTACCGATTGTCAAAAATACACACGTTTATAGTAAAACGATTATTTTGAAGTCATCAATGCTACACGACCACTGTCATACGTCATAATAGGGTTATTTCTATTTTTGTATGGGACTATTTTATTTTTTTTTGACAAAAGAAGATGTCACAAAATTGCAAATTCATTTACATGTCAAATGTTTTGAAGAAATATTTATTATTTTTTTGAAAAAGTTATTTTATAGGAGTAAAATATGTATTTCTACAACAACGTCAGAGCTTACGAGGTCATCTTCAATATTATTAAGTAGCTGACTACATTGCGACAATTGAGCCAACGGAATTTGTAGTCATGTAGCCGATGTCGTCTATGTCTTTAAAGCATAAGAAAATGTTTTGATTTTAGTGTATAGTGGTGTCTAAAAATTAAATTTTCCCAATTTTTCTTTAATATTATCACCTAATTTGTAATTTAATTAATTCTTTCTTAGAGAGAATAAAAACGAACTTAAGCTTGATTATAAATTTCATTCTCTGTAATTTTAGTGTATATTTGAAATCTATTTTAGATAAATTTTTCACACAAATCTTGTTAATATGTACATACAGTGGCTCACAGCTTATTTTATGCAGTGAATTTTTTTCATTTAAAATCTCTATAAAAACGAAACTAGCAATACATTAAAAAAATTTTGCAAAATTTGAAAGAGAAAATATTCAGGATAAACAATAAAAAATCATTCACTGCAAAAATCTTAAAAAAAATACTTAAAAGGTATTAAAACAAAAAATACCCTATTTTTCCATCTCACAGCTTAAATTATGCAGCCATTTATGACTGTAACGGTACCTCAATGGAGGGTTATTGTTTTTGAATTTTTCTGTATTCTACTTTTGGTAATGTCTGGCGTTGAATATTCAGTCTAATTTTTTTACTTGAAGTGTTAGTTTTAAAAAATTCAAATGGGTCCGAGCACAACGATAAAACAAGGGGAAATGGTCTTAAATCTTTTCAAAAACGGTTACTCACAGCAAAAAATAGCAGAAATAGTTAACATAAATGCTTCCACAGTGCAAAAAATCATCGAGCGCTTTATTCATGAAAATAGGGTCCACAACAAAGGCAGAAATGCACCAAATAAAATTTGCACTGAACACGACGAGTAATATATTTTAAGAAAAATAAAGACGAATCCAAAGGTTTCAGCTCCAAAACTGACTGCCGAAGTTGAAGCTGGCCTGGGAAAGCAATGTTGCGTCGAAACTGTTCACCGTGCATTGCACCAACATGATTTTCATGGCCGAGTCGCACGTAAGAAACCTTTTATTAACCCGAAAAACAGACTTTGCAGATGAAATTTCGCCAAAGAACATTCTACCAAGGATTCAGAATTTTGGAATTCGGTTATCTTTGCCGACGAATCAAAATTTAACATATTCGGTTCAGATGGCATATCTTATGTATGGCGGAAACCAAATACGGAGCTAAAAAAAGAAAACCTAAAAGCTACAGTGAAACATGGTGGTGGCAGTGTTATGGTTTGGGCCTGTATGTCGACAGCTGGTAATGGAAATTTAACATTTATTGAAACAACAGTGGATAAATGTAGGTGCCTTGAGGTCCTAAAGGAGAGTGCAGAGAAAATGGGTATAAAGTCAAATTTTAGATATTACCAGGATAACGACCCAAAGCACAAATCAGGTATTGTCCAAACTTGGTTAATATATAACTGTCCACATTTAATGACACCTCCACCACAGTCGCTCGACCTTATCGTTATAGAAAATTTTTGGTCAATATTAGAAATTAACATAAGGAAACACAAAATTTCAAACAAAAATGATTTGAAGGAAGCGCTGAAGACGGAGTGGTAGAATATTTTGCCCAGTGTTACACAAAAACTGGTTGAATCTATGCTAAACCGCCTCAAATCTGTCATAGACAATAAAGGGTACTACACGAAATATTAAATAATTTAGTTACAGTTCCTAAACTTGATATATGCAAAATCATAAGTGCCTGCATAAAATAAGCTGTGACATGAAAATTAGTAGTATTTTTTGTTTTTTTAGTTTTAAAATTATTAGCAAAGATTTTTGCAATAAATGATATTTTTTATTTATACCAGAATATTTTCTATTGAATGATGCCTAATTATTTTTTAGATTCCTGCTAGTTTTGTTTTTATAGAGCATTGAAAAGAAAAAAAAACTGCATAAAATAAGCTGTGAGCCACTCTATGTCTAAGTCAACTTTAAAATTGACTTCTTATGATTTTTTGATTGCTTTTTAACAAAAATGTAAACAAAAAAATATTTTAAGAAAAACTCTTTTAGTTGTTCGGTTTTTTTTGACGATTATTTGAAGCTGAAAAGACTATTTTTTATATTTTTATAGCGAAATTGACGATTTTTATCTTAACTTGACCTAGCAGCCCTGAGTGTGTGTTAAAAAAGTAGTTTTAAAGAAGTATCTTACGGGCGCCCTATGCTCCAGTAGGAGTAAGAGGAATAAATATACATATGTATAATAAAGCGGGACTTTTTAGACATTTCATTTAAAATTTTTCTTTTTATATTATATTATAAAACGGAACCTTTAAAATCTTTAAAAAATATCTTTTAAATAAGTACCATATAAAAACAAAAAGTATAGATTTTATATAATTTTTTTGCAAAAGCACCTTTTGAAAAAGGCCTAAGAAAATCGTCTTAAAAAGAACTATAAAAATACATCTTTAAAAAAAGTAAATTAAAAAAGTATTCTTAAAAGGGGTTTTACAAAAGGACCATTTAAAAAATCCTTTAACAAAAGTATATTTTAAGATAGTAATTGTTTGAGAAAGTGCCTCTTTAAAAAAGTACCTTTTGAAGAATATATATTTAAGGAAATATATATTAAGGAAGTGTCTTTTAAAAAGTACTTTACCTGAGGTACCTTAAAGTAATTTTAAAAAGCTCATATTAAAAATTTACTTTTAAAAAATAAGTTCTATTAAAATAAAAAGTACTTTAAATAAATGTATCTTTTAAAAAAGTTCCTAATAAATAGTTTATTTTAAACAAAATTATTTAAAAGTGACTTAGAAAGTATATTAATTATTTTTAGGGTTCCGTAGCCAAGGGGTAAAAACGTAACCCTATTGATTTCGCTACAATGTCTGTCCGTCTGTCAGCGCCTTTTCTCTTTGGAACCATAAAAGGTAGAGTCTTGAAATGTTCATAGAAGATGTATAACTGCTGCCGCTATAGCAACAAATACTAAAACTTATAGGGTGTTCCGATAGACACGTGCTATTAACGTATTTGTGTTTATTTCTTGAACTGTAGGAGGCATACACCTAATATTTACAAACAGTAATTAAAACTTAGGTTGCTATATAAACAAGTATAAAAAATCAACCTAAATATTAAAGGGTATTCCGATAGTGACGTGATTTGCATGTATATGGCCTAAGTTTTGAACCATAATAGCTAGACTCTTGACATTTTTAGACAAGATGTATACCTGTGGCCTCGGTAGTAAAAAATACTAAAACTTATAGGGTGTTCCGAAAATGACGTGTTAATTACTATTATGTCTTTATTTCTTGAGCTGTAGGAGGCAAACATTTAAAATTTGCAGACAGTAATTAAAACTATGTTGGCTTTATAAACAAGTATATAAAATTAAACCTAAATATTAAAGGGTGTTCCGATAGTGACGTGATTTGCATGTATATGGCTTTTGAGCGTTATTACGTAGAATCTTGCAATTTTTACAGGAGGTGAATTGGTGTTCCGACAACGACTTGATTTGCATGAATATGACCTAATTTTTTAACCATAATAGGTAGACTCTAGAAATTTTCACAGATGGGTTATTACTATGACCCCTATAAAAATAATAAAAATTAAAGGGTGTTCTGACAGTGACATGTTTTTCACGTATACTGACTTATTTTTTTAATCGTAATATGTAGACTTTAGGTATATTTATAGTAAGGGAATTACCATGGTTGCTATAACAAATAATAAAATAAGAGGGTGTTCCGACAGTGGTATGTTTTTTTACTTAAATAGCCTTATTTTATAAACCGTAATAGATAGACTCTTTAAATGTTTACAGTAGATGTGTTACTTCGGTCGCTATAACAAGTACTAAAAATTTAAGGGTGTCCATTAGTGACATGTTTTTTACGAATATTACCTGATATTTTTATAGAAAGTGTATTACCATGGCTGCTATATCAACAATTACTAAAAGTGTGAGACTAACTCATACTTGACTGATTTATTTAATTACCGTTAAAAAAAACTTACTTTTTCAATAATGACCTTTAAATTAGTAACTTTAAAAAAAGTACTTCTTATTGGACTACGCTTTGTATAGCGTCTTTAGCAACTTTTAAATAGTTGCTCTTAGAAATATTGATGTATGTGTCAAAATAAGTACAAAAAATTCAAATAAAGAAATTTTACACAAAAAAACCCTTCAATAAGTACCTTTGAAAAATATTTGTTTTACAAAGGTATATTTTGAAAATCTATTAAAAAGTGTCTATTTAAAGAGATCCTTACATAAAACTATCTTTTCAAAAAGTTTTTAAAAAATGGTCCATTCAAAACGAGAATAAATTTTAGAAAACAAATTTTAGAAAATTATAGACATATGAGCCGTTTATTTATTTTTTTAAAAAATACAATAATTGATTTTCGTAACAAATCTCTTTGTTTTTTCAAATTACCTATTATAAAGTTTCCTTGAGAAGTATTTTTTTTTTAATTTCTTAAAAACTCAACCAAAAAAATGTACGTTTTTAAAACAAAAAACTAAAAATTTAAATATTTTTTCTCTAAAATATACACTAGATTTTCCTACCAGTTGTATTTTTCTAGAAAATAAAATAAAAGTTATTTATCTTACCTGATATTTTATAGTTTGTTTATAGATTGGTTCAGCTGAATGTCGAACCACACGAGTTTTCTTTTTATGACGTAAACGGTCGCCATCCTTAATGTAACATTTCACATAAGTATCCGGGAGAGTTTCACAATCTACGGACACTATTTTGCGAGCGCAAATAACCTTTAAAGAAAAGAAATTGATTTAAAAATTGTTTGTGATTTTTTATAATACTTTTATTTATGGCACAAAAAAAAAGGTTAAATGCCCCATTGTATTAATTTTTTCCCGGAGTGCAGAACTTTTACCTCTACTTCGACTGTTCCTTTGACTTTACTGAAGCCCATCTTAAGTTCACCATGACGTTCGGTTATCAAACGATAACCCTTGGGATGAATTTGCCCCGGTCCCAATTGCAGACCATAACTAGTCGCAATACCACTGATCGTCGATGAAACCATTGAAGAGATATTGCTTGTAGAGTCTGTGAGCGATGAAAGATTTTTTGTACTGCTATTTGCCGAACTAGGGAACATACTTTGTTTGCGCATCATGGAGGGGCTTTCTGTCGACGCGGGCATAATACTATTCTTACGCTTAGTCTCAGGACTTTCGTATGCTTCACTCTTGCTACTACTCAAATACATGCTGGACTTGCGTTGCCTAGCACCCACTGCCGCTGTTTCTGTTGCTGTGTTCATGGCGTAAATGCTGCCTTTGCGTTGTGGACTATCGTTGATTTTTAAATTAAACATGCTGCCTTTGCGCAAATGTTTTGAACTCTCTTGAGCACCCCCCAAATAGTATTGTCGTTCGTTTCCCTGCGATACATTGGTGGCTGAGGAGGCTTGCTTCAACATTGATAGAGCTTGTTTGGGGGTGGTTGGTGGTAAATTACTACCACTACCTCTCCATTTGGGTGAAAAACGTTTGTCTTCCTCATCGGAAGGTGGACTAGTTGCATTATTGCCAATACCCACAGGTAGTTGGTGAGCTGGTGGTGGCGCCTGTTGTGACAAATCATAAACTGAGCTCTTACGGCTACTAGGATTACTGGGTAAACCAACGCGACTGGTACCTAAAGTTAAACGCTTAATCAGTTTCTTATTGAACAATTGTAATCGTTAGATAGAGTTGTTTAACGTAATTTAAACTTGTTTTTTAAATTAATTTCATTTTTATAGTTTTTATATTTTAGTTGCTGAAAAGCAGCAATTGAAACAATTGAAAAGTTTAACATGCCAGAAAAATACTACAACTAACAAAGTTTTAGATGCATAAACACATAACATATTTATATACATAATTATTATTTTAAAAAAATATTTTAAATATTTACTACAGCTTATAAATAATTTGTTGGTTGATTGAGTGATTAATAAATGAGTGATTTTTTTTTAAATTTATTAAACAGTTCATGAATTACTTTAGTATAGTAACTATTTTTCTCAGTGTTTTCTTGTATAAAAGCAATTAAAAGATATACCAAAATCTCTATAAAAACGAAAGCAAAAGGTAACATCAAGGCAAATAAAACAAGGTGACATCGTAGGGGATCATAAAATATGTACAAACAATTTTTTGATTTTTTTTCCTATGAATTTTGACAGTATTAATTATTTTATTTTTTCTTGAAATAAATGATTAATAATGTCAAACTTCATATAAAAAAATTTCTCTTTAAAATAAGCTTTGCCTTGTGCTGTTACCTGGTTAAATATGCCTTGGGTAACATAATGTTTATGAGTATAATTTTTCTCATATCACGTATATATAATAATAAATTTGGAAGAAACGTACAAAAGCATAAAAAAGGATAATCGGCTTAATGGCAACGAAATTCATATTAAATTTATTTCTGACTAAAAAATTCAATATGTTGTAAGAAGTTATTTTTGTCTAAAGGATACGTGTGTGTTTATGTAAGCATATGCTACCCAGTTAAACTAGTTTATGTACGAATAGCTGTGGCCCACACACGTGTTTGTGCGTCCTGACAATATTTTGTTACGATTTAAGTAATCCATATCAAATTCTAAGACTTTTATAAAGTCACCCATCCCTGGATAAAATTCTAAAATTCATATAAAATTTTTCTATTTGTCATTATTTTAAAATAGCGCCATCTGTTGCGCAACCGTGTTTAAAATATCCCGCTATCAATTTATATTTAGTCATTATTTTAAAACAGCGCCATTCCACTATCAATTCATATTTTGTCATTATTTTAAAACAGCGCCATCTCTTGCGTAACCTTGTTTAAAATATTCCGCTGTCAAAAATAAAAGATGCCTTAAAGTATGCAGTACCTTTAAATTGGTAAAAAATCGGAGAAAAGTATCCTATATTGGGACTGGGATACTAAGGTACCTCCTCACAAAATTTTGTTAAAATCCATCCCGTGGTTTTTACGTGACGCGAACACAGACAGAAAGACTGACAGAAAATGATTTACCGTTTAATTATATGTTCAGTTTTCCACGCATTGTTTTCAACAGAAATCTAGTGCAGTTGCTAGCCAGAAACCTTCGTCACTGGCCGTTGGTTTGGTACTGTTGGCGAGAGCTTTCGATTCGAAGACATCATTATCAAGCCATGTTCTACTATCTTAAACGTGGCTTGATAATGATGTCTTCTTATCAGACACGCTCGCTAACAATACCAAACCAACCAGCCAGTGACGACGGTCTTCACTCTCAGAGAAAAAATATTGTTATGGTATGGTCACAAGAACCATACTATGTTATCTGCAACAATATATAGATGCGGTGAAAAACTTATAGTTGTTTTAATTATTATTGTAGTCAAGACAAACAATTATTTCTTACTATTTGATAATTAAATGTTTACTACAGCTACCTAAAAAACGCAACATGGTTGGTTTCAACTATATAATTTTTAAACTACCACCAACGTCTTATTAGTATTTCAAAATAATGTTGTATTTATAACGATAATATAATATTAGTATTATATTATATTATTGGTATTATGATGAGTTTAATCGTATGTAACCAAAGTATGACAGGAAACAAACAAATTATGTCTTGCTTGAATTATGGCTTGTTTGAAACTTTGTGTTCAGCTTTTTCAATTATAATTAAATTTAACGGGTTTATCTTTCAAAAAATAATAATTTATGAATTTTTGCGCCGAGTATTTAAAAAATAAAGTAATAAATAATTATGTGTTTTTTTATAAGTTTTTTATATAAATAAATACGGTATGTTTTTATAAATATATATCTCACGATATTTATTTGATTTATTTTATAATGAAATTTTATATTTTTATTTTATAATATGGTTTGACTACAACAATATAAATCAATCATAATAAGTTGCTCTCAGATTATGTTTACCTCAACCATGTTTTTTCGTTGCGCGCAGCGAAAGGTATTACAATAGTATTACATTTACTGGCGCAACAAATCCATTCAACTTAATAAAATTTAGAACATTTGTTTTATATACTGGGTGGCTCAAAAGTAATCCTCCTATCAGAAAATGCTATAAATTTTACGATTGGCCCCTAATGTCAATTCTGTTTTGACATTTGTGTAGTAAACACTTGCGAAATACACGTTAATAAACAATGTTACGCTACACTGCTCCAGAACGCGGAATATTGGTGACTATTTATTTGACCAATAATCGGTCGGTGACTTTGGCACAACGTGAATTTCGTCGCAGATTTTCTCGCCGTCCAACGCCTACTGGTGAAACACTGCAACGTTTAGCCGCTCGCCTCGAAGAGACTGGCACAACACGAGATGCTGCCAGGCGTGGCAGACCCCGGAGTAGCCGTTCTGCAGAGAATATTGCTGCTGTAGCCGAGGATGTCATGGAAGCGCCGTCGACATCGACCAGACGACGTGCCACGCAAATGGGTATCAGTCGACGGTCTTTACAACGAATTTTGGTAAAAGATTTGAAGATGTTTCCGTACAAAGTCCAGACGGTGCACCAGCTGTTAGCTGCTGACCGCCAATCGCGTCTAACATACGCTCAAGCCATCCTTAATCACCACCAAGAGGAAGATGATTTTTCATCAAAAATAATCATGAGTGATGAGGCCAGCAAGATCGCCTGATTTGACCGCTGCAGACTTCTTTTTGTGGGGCTTTTTGAAGTTGCGGGTTTATGTCAACAAGCCTCAGACTCTTGCAGCTCTTAAAGACAATATCCGTTAAGAATGTGAGGACCTATCGCCGGAAGTTTTGGCCAAAGTGATGGAAAATGCCATAAAAAGGGCTCAAATGACAATCAACTGTGGCGGCGGCCATTTACATGACATCATATTCTCGACTTGATGTAAAAAAAATTAAAAGACCAAATAAAAATAATCCACAAGAAGAATCAAAGTTTTTCATTTTTTTAAATTACAGCCAAAAAACATCGGAAAGTTATTTTTGCGCCACCCTGTATATACTAGCTGTTCCCGCTGCGCTTAGCTACATCACAAAAAACACAATAAAAACATGAAAATAAAATTATAGCCTAACTTTAACTCGAAAACTTCCCTAGTTTCACGGAAAGAAATTGTTTAGTTTTTGTGCGAGGCCCACTGTTCCCATCCAATCTGGGTTTTGCTGGACTATACGTATTAACACGATAATAATTTTTCACTTTGTATGGGAGGTACCATGCGCACTGTCCCAATACAGTCTGTATTTTGCTCGACTATGAACATTAGTATAATAGTTGCTCGTGCAACGTTTTAAGGCTCTATCTATTGCAGTTTTCTAGGTACACGAGGAGGTACCTCGCACTGTATCCCAATTAATTTTTGGTTTTGGCCTACTATGCACGGGGGTTACTCGTGCAAAGTTTCAAGGCTGTATCTTTTGTTGATCGCCTGGAACACGAAAATAATTATTTACTTTGTATCGGGGAGATACCACGCCCACTACTTCAATCCAGTCTATCTTTCTCTAAACTATATATGTCAATATAGAGATTATTGGTGGAAAATTTCAAGGCGCTACCTATAACTGTTACCAAACAACACGATGATAAACATTTACTTTATATGGTATATAAAGTATATATCAAAATAATTTTTGCAAAAAAAAACCGACTTCAAAATAGATAGAAGGGCACCAATTCTAAACTAAAAATGTAAGAATTAATCTGTAAGAATTAGATTTAAACCAAATAAAAGATGCGCCAAAATTAGAGGGAAAAAAGTTAAGACTATTGAATGTCAAGCCTCTCCCTATTACTGTTCAAAAGTTAAGCTATTTTCACCAGTATCCGTCTTGTATGGGGACACCATTCAAGCATCTGTCTATAACGGTTTCAAAGATAGGGGCGCACAGATCTAATAACATCACCTATTCGGACACCCTTTAATTTACAATGTTAAGTTAAAGACCTATTGTTATAGAGGACTTGGTCACAAAGATTCTTTGTAAATTTCAACTATCTGTCTATAACGGTTAAAAAGTTTAACCATATATATCAAATTACATGAACTATTGGGACACCCTTTACATTATAATTCTAAATATTTATACTTGTTATCATACCAGAGAAAGTAATGGAAATTCTGCCTAATTTTCAAGTGGTTGTGTTTAATGGTTCAAAAGATAGGATCATATAGATCAAATTACGTAATTTATGGGGACACCCTTTAATTTCTAACTTCAAATTGTATACTTGCTCTAGTGGACTTTGCAATACAGGTTCCTTGTAAATTTCAGCTGTCTGTCTCCAACAGTTCAAAAGTTTGGCCACATACATAGAATTACATTAACTATTGGGACACCCTTTTAGTTCCAAATTCAATATTTTATACTTTTTGTTATAGCTGACTTAGCACTACAGGTTCTTTGTAAATTTCAGCGGTCTGTGAACAACTATTCAAAAATTTGGCCATATACATCAAATTAAATGAACTATTGGAGCACCCTTTAATTTAAAATTTTGAATATTTATACATTTTATTATAACGGTCATAGTAGTCGACATTCTGTCAAATTTTCAAGGTTTCGTCTATAACGGTTCAAAAGATAGACCCAAATATGTCAAATTATGTCACCTATGGGGACACCCTTTAAATTTTAAATTTATTTTTTATTAATTTCTGCTGTTGGGAGCTATAGCGGCACGCAATTTTTTAAAATTTTAATTTGCTGCCATTTACGGTTCTTAATACACGTAAAAAACATGTATGTTGTATGGGGACACCCTTTAATTTTTAATATAATGAACTGTTTTTAAAATGGGACCAACCTGAAAGTATAACCTTTCAAATAAAGAAAAAAATTTTAAAATCGGTTCAGAAATGGCTGAGTTCTGCGGTTACATACATAAAAAAAGCAACATTCAGACGAATAGATAACCTCCTTCTTTTTTGAAGTCGGTTAAAAATAAATACCCTATTTTACCAACCTTATTTTTTCCGATAAACGAACATACAAACAAACACATTTTGTGCTTTATATACATATGTATATAGATATACATATATAGATATATGTATGTTTGTTTCTTTTTTTTGCTTGAACTAACTCAGAGGTATGGCCATTTGGGTAAAATGACAAAGATGTGCATATACATTCATACATATAATTTTTCCCAATAAATATATTTTAAATATATTATCCACCCACATGCATAATATTTCATTGTTAGTTAATAAAGGATAAATTCGCTTTTATCAATATGCTGGTCATCTGTTTAAAAGAATTCATACAATAGGAAGATATTGAAAATTAAATTATGTCTCCGGTTTGTAGTATAAAAGATAAAAATATATCAAGTACTTATACTAGCTGTGTGTCCGCCACTTCGTCAGCGTCCTTACAATATTTTGTTCGATTTTGCCTTGAAAGCATTTCAAGTTTTTAGACTTGCTTCAGTTATGGTAATTTGTTTATATAGAGGTACCCATCCCTAGAAAAAATTCTAAAATTTATATAAAATTCTAAAATTGTAGTAAAGTTCTGTAAATAGTGTTAAAAATATCCCGCTGACAAAAAAATAAAAATTGCATCACTACTTTTTCTCTATTTTCTTATGGAAATGAGATATTTTTATATCCTATATGTGAACCAAGATACTAAGGTACCTCCTAATAAAATTTTTATTAAAATTCATTAAGTAGTTTATACGTGATGCGAACACAAAGGGACAACAATGCCAAAAATTGTAATTGTTTTGTTTTCCATTTCGATTACTAACCAGCACCAGCAACAAAATTTTAAAAAAATTTTTCAGGTACAGAAATGTCCTGCTACAGATTTATTATATGTATAGATTTTTGTATATTTTTCTTTATTTTGTGTCAAATGTTTTATGACATACTCTAGTAATTTAAGTGGTTCTCATTGTCTGATCGAGACAACTCATCACAGTAACCCACATACGATTAAAAAGCTTTTCTCTTAAACGTCTTTATTAGCTTAATTATCCACGTATATCACGCACTTAATATAAAAAAATAAAAAAAAATTAACTTCAAATTTATTTAAGAGCACACTGCCAAACATGTGGACTACAGTTCAAATTGCAACAATCACTGTGTTTAACACAAAAGTCGGACATAAGGCCACATTTTTTTCCACTCACAGCTCTAGAGATTACTTGCTGTCAAAATAAAACAAATTTTATATTTTATTTTTATATTTAAAAATTGCCTAGAATAGATAGTAAAAAAATGTCAACTTTATTTTACCTTGGATGCTTCCAAAATTGGTGTGGCTGCAGAAAGTTGGCTAAATGCAGCCACTATAATGGCCAAAAAGAGAAGAAACATTAAAAACTTCATTTAGAAATTGTTAAAAGTATTTTAGGTGGGTGGTGTGGATTGAAATCGAAAGATTGAACGACACTGTACTAAAACACCTTTGAAGAAATCTATTTATATACAAAAAGTTCTGCAAAAGCAGTAACCAAAAAAAAAAAAACAATAATTATACTAATTTGCTTTTTCTTAATTCTACTATTTATTTTTCATTATTTTTTCTATCTGTCACCTGATTCTTATCTGTTATTGTTTTGTTTAATAATTAAATAATAAACCGAAAATTTTTGCGTTTATGTCAATCAATTGTTTTCAACAAATTTAAAATTAAATGGAAAACAAGCAAACAGTGATGTATTGGACCGCGCCGAATTTCATATTACCCTTAATTGCAGACAGACTTTTTATCTTTTACTAGAGTATCACTTTAATCGGGGCTTAATTTTATTCGACTAAATAATTAATCGATTTTGAAATTTTAATTTTCCTCGATTATTCGATTAAGGTTATTAAATTGCTCCTATAACAGGAACTAATAACTGTGCATATATATAATAAAACAGTAACTCATTTCCTGTCTATCTGTCTTCCTGGGTATGTTCACATCACGTTAAAACTACTGAATGGATATTAACATAATTTTGTGAGGAGGTACCTTAGTATCCAGATTCCAATATAGGGTACTTTTTTCCGTATAAATAAAATATCTTATTTCCAAGAGAAATTCGACAAAAGAGCAGCGAAAGTTTACCATACGTAATATAAGGTAAAGTAATCATAAAAAAAATCGAGGTTGGGATTTCGACGGATTTAAACGTTTTGAGGTCTCCTGAATCCATTTTGTTTATTTTGCGATGATGTCTGTGGGTGTGTGGATGGGTGGGTGTGTATGTCAATTTTTTTGTGCAGTTTGAACAGGTCATACCATTTGACATATCAAAAAAGTTTATTTTATTCTTCTTTCAATTTTCTACATTATATGGGTTTCCATTGGATACCATTCATAATGTATAAAAAAAGACTTTTGAAAAACAAAAATAAAAATACAAATTAAAAAATTGAAAGAAGAATAAAATAAACTTTTTGAAATCGAAATGGTTACTATGGTTTTTTGTTTTCTTTAGAAATTTAGATTTGGCTTTCTTTTTAAACTGATTGAACTTCTCACTTAGTCTATTAAGTTTTAAGCATAAGAATCTGAGTTTTTATTCGGAAAAATTGTGAAAAATCCACTGATGAGCTAGTTGAGCACTAGCGAAATAGGTATCTGGATATGCTTTCCCCATAGTAATCAATTTCGATTATTATATTTTTTGGAAATAAATATTTTTAATATTGCACTCGTAAAATATTTATTTAATAAATTTTTAAAGGAATCATGCGTGAATAAAAATAAATAATGTGTATAACACGATTTCAAATATATTTTTTTTTTGTATAAAACTCTAAAATTCTAAAAATTATTGTAAGGCTGTGTAAAAGGTGTTTAAAATATTTTAATAATAATGTAATGGCACAAAGTAAAAATACAAATCAAATACAAATTTTCAATCAAATATGAATTACCTTCTACCAGGTAATTCATATTTTGTCATTATTTTAAAACAGGATTTGCGACATGGCGATTTTATAGCGATTTTTAAAATATTTGGCGATATTGTTGGCGATTTTTCATTGACTTTTGGTCAACATTAGAAACTGAGTTAATGAATATCAAAATGGATAACAAATTAATTGAAGTTGTTTTGTCAAATTTAAATATGATTTGACTTCTGGATACCTGAAACTTTCGGAACATAAATTTATTTAAAGTTCATAATATTTCATATTTTAAAATGTTTTTCATATCTAAAGAAACTTTATTTAAAGTTTACAAACATCTTTTGATTTTAAAATGTTGCAATTTTTTATAACAAACAAAATTTTTTATAAATTCTGAGATACTTTTGGATGCTTATCAACCATAATAGGAAACAACAACTTTTGTTTAAGAAAGATTATAACATATATGATATTCTATCTAATTATGTACAGTTTTGTATTTGATGAATGAATGAATTTTTCATACTTATTTTTTACATACAAAGGAAGTTTTGAAGTAAGGATTAAGTTCGTTTTATTCTCTCTAAGTTGAAAGAATATTTTTTTTACAAATAAGGTGATTAATTTTAAAGAAAAATAATATTTTTTAATTTATATGCTGGTAATTACTGGATAGAATGATCGATATCAATAATGAATTCCACCAAAATTCGATTGCGAAACGTATGCTATAAATTGAAATAGGGCATGAGGCACACATCTGTTGATCTTTTGAAATGTTGAATACCGGTAACTTGCTTAACGGATCAAAATAGAACAGGTTTAAGAAATCCCAATGCAAGCATGCAAATGTTAAACCAAATTTACCACCGTAGTTCTGAAGTCGTCTGAGATTCTAATGAAATTAATTGAAGGACATTGGTGCTCTGATTATTGGTTATTGCATTGGGACTGTATAAAAGAAGTTGTCGTAGTGATGTGATTGAGGAGAATACGTATTATCTGTCAAGGATGCCCGGTATATCGTCCTTTCATACCCTCTCTAAACTATCGACAGAAGAACTGGATAATTTAAATATTTTCTTCAATTGTAATTGTGGTTCTAGTAAGATAGCGCTATTTGTGGGAGAAAAATATTTATCAAGGTTTTACTCGCTATTTTCGTTAAGCTCAACTTTGTTTTGATTTCTTTCATTTTAAATGTTAACGATTCAAATCTATGTGAAAGATTGTTTTCCTATTTTTGTCTCAGGTAATATAAAAAACCGTTATGTTAAATTTTACGCTTAAAAGCTGAGTGAGGCGAATTTTAGCTATTTCCATTATTTTAATTTTATTTTTGATTTGTTAAAAATATTTTTAAAATTAAAAAATATTGTATATATTAGGGGAAAATTTCAACAAAAAACAGTTTTGGCGATTTGGGCTATTTTTCACATCGATATTGGCGAAATAGGTGAAAATAAATCTGACAACCCTGAAGATGGCTTGAAGTATGCAGTACCTTTAAATCGGTAAAATTACATAAAGTTACTTTCACAGCTTTTTATTCAATTTCTCTTGGAAATTAGATATATTTGCGGAAAAAAGTATGCTATATTGGAACCAGCATACTAAGGTACCTCTTCACAAAAATTTTACTAAAATCCATTCAGTAGTTCTTACGTGATGCGAACACAGACAGACAGACAGACAGACAGAGTGACAGGAAATGAGTTACTATTTTATTATATGTATAGATATAGATGATAGATACATGGACATGTATGAAATCCTAGTAGTAAGAGGAACTCTGAAATATCATCTGGCTGATACTATACACTGCTTAGAAGATCTACATTATGTAGCATATAGTCGTAAACAGTAAAAATTTTAAGAACTCATGTTAAGTACTCGTATATTTATATTTTTTATTACGATTTTTATAAACTTAATAAAAATAGTTTGCGAAAAAAAAGATTATTCCATTAATAGAAAAAAATTAATAGGTTATATGTATTATTTTTTCCCAATATTTTACTAAACACGTCTAGTTTGAAATTATTCCTAATCGAACAAATAAGAAGTGAAAAATCAGCAAAAAATTGGAGATCTTAATAGAAATTATTTTTGGTCGATTTGTTGATTAATCGCAATCAATTTTTCTTAATCGAACAATTAATCGGCTTAAAATTCTACGATTAATCGAATGGATACTCTATCTTTTACTGTAAGGTTTTCTAATTTTATTTGAACAATCTCATAAAACAGTAAAAGGAGCATTTTTGTACATGAAATATTTTTTGAAGATTTTGTTGTTTTTGCAGATAGTAATCTGTCTGTGTTGGCATCACGTAAAAACTACTGAATGAATTTTTATAAAAATTTGTTATAAAAATTTTATAAAAATTTTTTAAGGAGGTACCTCAGTATCTCGATTCAAATATAATATACTTTTTTCCCGTAAAAATATCTTATTTTCAAGCGAAAAAGTAGTGAATTATACTGTAAACTTGGCTGCACCTTTAATTTTTGAATGCGGGATATCTTAAACACTAATTACATATGTAAGTCTACAATAATTTGAGAATTTTATATAGAGCCTACATTTTTAAATAACTACCCAAGGATGGAAACCTTTAAATAAAATACATAATAAATACATAAATACATAAATAAATTTAAATAAAATAAATACATATGAAGCACTATAAAAGTAAGTCTTAAAATTTGGTTTAAATTACTCTTAAAGCAAAATCGAAGAAAATATTGTAAGGACGCTAACGAAGTAGTTGGCACAGCTAGTCAGGGTTGTCAGATTTATTTTCACCTATTTCGCTAAAATCGATGTGAAAAATCGCCAAAATAATTTTTTTGTTAAAAATTGCCTTTAATATATACAATATTTTTTATTTTTAAGAATATTTTTAACAAATCACAATACCTAAATTTAAAAATACATTAAAAATCACCAAAATATATAAATATTTTGTTTGTATTTAAAATGATTAATGAGCACGAGATATTAGTGGATATTATAATAAATGATGAGCTGAACATACCCATCTTTAAGGTATTTTTTTAAGGCGTCCTTTTTTATAGGAATTAAATTTATTCAACATTACTAAAGATTAATAGTGTGTGCCACAAGTCCTCTTTCAATTCATAAAATTTCATGTGTTTCGCAGTCGAGTTTTGGTGGAATTCATTATTGAAATCGGTCTTTCTATCCAGTAATTAGTAGCACATAAATTTAAAAAAATCTAATTTATCTTTAAAATTTGTAAAAAATATGTTTTCAACTTATAATATAAAATGAACTTAATCCTTACTTCAAAACATTTTTGTATAACAAAAAAATAAGTATAAAAAATTCATTGCAATTACCAGCACATTAATTAGAAAACTAATGTAGCTGTACATAATTAGATAGAATATCATAGTTTTTATAATCTTTTTAAAGCAAAAGTTAATATTTTCTATTATGGTTGATAAGTATCCAGAAGTATGTTAGGATTTAAAAAAAAAAAATTGAAAACAAGAAATTTTGTTTGTGATAAGGAATTGCAATATTTTAAAATCAAAAGATTTTTGTAAACATACATATGAGAGTTGAAGTCAAGCTTAAGTTTGTTTTATTCTTTCTAAAGCCTGGTACTCTGTTCAGTTTTTCATGCGGAATACTGTCAAACTACACACATAAAAAATTTGTATGAAAAAATGTTGCTTAAGTAGTACCTTGTTTTTGCTGTGGAAAAACAAAATGTTTCTGGCAACATTTTACCAAACCTGTGAAATAAAGCAAATGGGCATTATTTCTTGCGGAATTTTTCAAACAACAGCTGATCACCTGGCTTTTGTTAACATTTGTAAAACAATGTGGTATACTTAAAAGCAATAAAATCGTAAAATTCTTACAAATCGCGAGATAGACACCACATCTTAAAAGTCAAATTTTCCTTGTGAAATAATAAATGTTGCTCAACATTTTTCACAAATTCGAACAGAGTACTAGGCTTAAGAATGAATGATTTAAATTACAAATTAGGTGATAATATTAAAGAAAAATGGGGAAAATTTTAATTTTTAGTCCCAGCAGAGCGGAATGCATATTTTCTAGATAGCTACGTCCGTCAGCAGCACTCTTCGTATCTACAAATTTGGGTACTGTTAAATTGTAAACTTTAAATAAAGTTTCCAGAATAAAATCATATTTAGACATGAAAAAAATTTATAAATATAAAAATGGAAATTTATATGTTTTGAAAGTTTCCGATTTCCAGAAGTAAAATAATATTTAAATATGAAAAACAATTTACTTTTAAAACTTAAATTTTTTTGTTATCCGTTTTGACATTCCTTAATTCAGTTCCAAAAGTTGGACAAAAGTTAATAAAAAATCGCCAGCAATATCGCCAGCTATTTTAAAAATCGCCAAAAAGTCGTATTACAATTTTATTACATTTTTAGGTTTGTGTTTCATGAATATATTTCCACGAAAAATGTTTACTATAAGGCTTTACCTTCTAGAAGTAACAGGTGGTTAAATTTTAAGGGCCGATGTTGATTATCACACAAACTATTTGGGAAATTATGGAACAAAATACCGGCCAAATGGCCGCTGCAACCTCGGCGGCACACCTCCATCTGATGCTCAAAATTTTCGATGACGTTGAGGCATAATTGAGATCCTATACTATGCCGTTAATGTGCCGAATTATCTCATCCTTTCGCTCTTGAATTGTTGCGGTCTTATCGACGTACACCTTTTCTTTCAAATAACCCCAAAGAGAGAAGTCAATTGACATCGCCACCACGTGAGATAACACGGTCATTGAATTTGTGGCGCAAAAAAGCAACGCTTGATAGTGTATCTTTCCATAGTGCAAATTGAGTTAGTCTAAAATTAAGAAATGTCAAATTAAATGCAGAAAAAAACTTGACGTTTAGGTGTGGTTCACATTCCTCATAACCTCACGATACATCGCTAAAGCATTTCTCTGTTAATACATTTTTTACTCTGGCCCACTTTATACGATACATTTGCTAACTAAATGTCGCCTAACATCATGCACTATATTTGCTGACTTTTACTGAAGAGGAAAAACATTTCTTAGGTTTGAGATAACCTCACCAATGTGCTGAAACGTGAGAAGAATAAACGCGCTTGAAATTACTATCTAGATGGGATTATTGAATTACACACTGTGTAATTTTTTAAGTCATGGCAAAATAACCACATACGGACACCACTACGTCATAAAAGACCAAAAAAAAGATCCCTGTCTCCCAGTTTTGCCCAAAGTCCTCCAGGTTTTTTTTATGGGCCCTCAAAGATGTGGGGCCTCGATGTCATTTTTGCAAAAAAATGATCATTTACTCAAGCTCATATTTTACAAACCGTTTGAAATTTTGATATACTCTCTGAGGTAAAGTTGTAGCTATTGTCATAAAGAACAAAAATTGTTAACATATAAAATTAAAAAACTTCATCTTCAAGGTCAAAATCGCAAAAAACTTTAAAAAATTAAATTTTTTTTACCTTTTTTCCCCTGTTCAGGTCCATAGGTAGCAAACCGTTCAAAATTCAAGGAAACAATTAACTACAAAAATTAACATAAGATCTCAATAAACAACTTTCTAGAACATATGAACTTCCTAGGAATGATTCGTAATACCGTTTAGGTAGCGCTTAGGTAGCCAGGAAATTTTTCACTTTTGCGGAGGAGTTTTGGCAAAACTGGGAGACAGGGGTCTTTTTTTTTTTTTTGGTCTTTTATCACGTGGTGGTGTCCGTATATGGTTATTTTTTTCCGTGTTGCACTGTGTTATTGATTATATTAAATTTACTTTCTATATAATTTCATTGTATTCGCTTTTATATTTATGTTACGTGTTATTTCTCACTGTTTAAATTGCCTCAATTTAACTAAAACTCTTTTACCGCGCATTTCCTTTTAAAAGCTTTAACTTCTAATTAAACTTTATATTTACATATAATATTGCCCCATGTATTTCTTTTACAAAGGGAGTAGTGTAGGTAGTGACTCGTATAATAATAAGAGTATAGGAAATATTTGCATAAAACTTTTAAAACAAAATGAAAACAAAGTTTTGGAAACTTTTTCATTTTGTTTGGCTTGTCTTGCTCCTTCTCGTTTGTATTGTTTGGTATTGAGAAGTACAAATACGAGTATTTACTTTAAAGTTAAGTTAAGTATAAAAAAAATTAACGCTTTTATAATTTAATGTTTTATTATAACTCATATCTTTGATGTCTGTAAGTTAAGGGGGCGTTGTTTTATTGGTTCAATGTTTCAAGTAAATCAAAATTTAAAATTAAAATAATATAAAAATAAAATGAAATTAAAATAAAATATGTCGAAGGCATATTATTTTTTGCTGTGATGATTCTTATATTTCCTTTATCACAATAGAAAAATTAGATTTCTATATTTCCTAAATATTTTTATCTCTTAAGCTGAAAGTCCATACCACGCGTTATATGCGCACACGCTTTACATACGTCTGTCAAAAAAGTAGGATCAGTGAAATTGTATGAGACAAGTTGTAAACTTTCTACTTTTCTAGGTTTCGCAAGCTCCAAGAAAAAATTTCAGCTGTTTTCATAGCCGAGGATGGAATATTATTTTATATTTACAATGCTATCGATAAATAAGTTTGTGTCATTGTTCACTTTTTTATGTTTTCTTAAAGCATTTTGTAATAAATTTTACAAATATTTTAAAGAATAAAATTCATTAAAATAAATTTTTACAACAATTCTTACATTAACAAAATTTTCATTTTACGTACTTACTGCTAAACCTAAACCAGGGCGTAAGGCGTAAAATAACTGTCAAATATATGCTCTTATTTACATACAAAATGTATGAAGCAAGGCAAATTCATACCAGGTGATTGTTTTTTGCTCTCGTTTTTTTTGCTAATGTTTTGTCAAAAATACATTGTTTCAAATCTAATGTCAAAGTTGTTTTTTTGTTGTAGTTGTTGCCCTACTGCTCACACCTGGCATGAATTCGCCTTGGTATGAAACAAACCTAAATAGCGGCTTCAACGCAATTGGCAATTGGAAAATCCCATTTTGACATAGCGTTAGATAGTGAAGTTGGGTGCAAACAAAATTTTATTGTTTTTACTTTACCAGACGTAGTATAAGGTAAAGTATAGTTATCATGAATAAATCGAGGTGGAGATTTCGATGGATTTATAAATTTTGAGGTCTCCTGTAGTGCAATTCACTAACTTTTAACGATCTAACACTTGTTACTAATATCAACATGTTTTTTTGCTTGCACTAACGCATTCACGATTCACTAACCTATGGTTAACAAATGAAAATTACAAACAAAAATGAATGGCAATGCTGCTAAACAAAATGGCAAAATAGCGAAAAGAACAAAGAGAAATGAAAAATAATAAACAAAACATTCCACACAAGTGCATTATATTTTGTTTTTTTTTAATTTTTTTTCTAAAAAATTGTTTAAATTCATTTTTATAAGGTAGGTAAAATACATATCTAATTGTTTTAATTATAAATATTAATTATTTACCCCCATATTTATAAAAAATAAAACTTATTTGAAATGTATTTTGAAATAACTTTTGTATGAAAAATTAGTTCTAAAATAGATTTCAAATAATATTTTACATTATACTCTAATGGCCGACTTTATCTTTTTATATTTTAATAAAGTAAACGACGCAAAAATAGTTGTATTTAAATTAAAGGCTCAATTATAATATGCATAAGCTAGCTTAAGCCAACTTAAGCAACTGTGCAATTACATATAAATCATATGTGGATAACTATAATGTACTTAACAACACTTTTCGTTGAGTTTCGTCAAATGTCATTTGCCTAAGCAAAGTCCGAAACCGATCGCACATTCCGTACGGAAACAGCTGTTTGTGCTTTGTATTTTACATATGGATGTATATTTGTAAAAAATTGTAATGGAGAATGAAACTGAACAAATTATATATAAATTTAATATAAAATGTTTAAAAAAAGAAGTTTTTATAAGAAAAAAGGGAGCGTTGTATAATAATCGAAATTAAAAAGAAAGAGCACTTTATTGTTTATGAGTTGAGTGATGCACACCGCTGTATTTTTTAGTACTTTTGGCCAAAATTACACAAACAGCCAAAAATGTTAAATTTTTCTTTCGAAATTGTCTTAAAACTATTAAAAATAATTATTAATTTGTATATGAATGGTATTAGGTATATAAAATATGTTTATTTAACACCTTTTTGTTAACAAATTTAATTTATTCAAAAGTACGAATAAACAAATGTGCAACTGTGTCATGATAGTTTTTAGATTCATGTAAGTACATTGTAGCCACCTAAAAGTCTTCAATAAGTTGCTTAAACATTTGACAGACTTTTCGTTCATTTTTTGACATTAGCTTAAGCCAGTTATACACATTATAGTTGGGCCTTAACAATACTCGACTTGCTAAAAAAAACAGCTGATTTATAACAACATCAAATGTTATTAAAAAGCATTTCTGAATAGCAAAGTCTTTCGTTTTGTTGTTAAATTTTTTAACGAGTCCCGAGTGAATCGCACTACTGAATCCATTTTGGCTATTTTCTCAATGACGTCTGTTGGTGGGTGTGTATGCCACTATTTTTGTGGAGTTTGTACTGGTCATACCGTTTGACATATCAATATTAAATTTAGTATGAGCCTTTGGTATATGGAGATGGAGAGCTGTATAGTTTTTGGGCATAATCGGGAGGGGGCAGTTTCCTTAACCCCATTTTTTATAAATGCTCTAAAGATCATACCATATGACATATATGGAGGTGAAGAGTTGTGTTAATTTTGGTCATAAAGGGGCAAGGGGTAGTTTACTTTTTCCCAAATTTTGTAAACGCTCTACAGGTCAGTATGTGCCTTTGGTTTAACATGATGAAGAGCTGTTCAAATTTTGGGCATTATCGGGAAGGGGCAAGGGGTAGTTTACTTAACACCCCAAATCGAAAATAATAAAAAATTTTCGATTCGAATATACTTTGAACTTATATTCTTTATGTAATATATCCATAAAAATATCTGTTTCCATTGGGTATGGTAAAGTTGAGTTTAGGCCACTCCATATTTTTTTTGTGTAAGAGTGGTGCCAGTTTAGCTATTTCTATTTTCTAGTTTTATTTTATCTTTACTTTGGGCCTTAATTTATTAGATTTTACTAAACAAAATATGTTAACATTACTCGTTATTACAAAACGTTGCGCTTTTATTTAGGTTTGCTTAAAGCTAGGCGATATACGGCGTTAGGCTTAGCGCGCTTGTTTAGGTTTCGAACAAGTGAGACAAGTAAACAGGGCATTTATTAATCTAGAAAATTCGTCTTACTCGGTCAGCTCATTGTGTTTATGATACGAACAAAGCAATGCTCACTAATAATATCGTATGATAGAGATGTTTTCAGTAAGCTAGTTTATGTTCGAGTATGAGCAATTGCTCATGAGCTTATGAGCACACAAATAATATTGTAGAAATTACGAACAGAATAACAAATTTATGGAGTTGTACACGAAGTAGAGAGTGTAACAAGAATACAAAATCATCAAACTTATTTGTATTACCAATTTTACAGAGATTAAGTAAAAGCGAAAGAGAAATCAAACACAACAAATGTGATGAGTAAAGAAAAAAGAAAACGAAAAGAAAATTAGTTTCCAGCATAAAATATTAACGAATTCTTGACACACATACTCGAACCCTTCTAATATCAATAAATGTTTATTTTCCTTTATTGAATAACTGAATATTGCCTGTTTGGAAAAGAAAAAGCAAAATGGCTGCAATGTTGTGGGTTGGTTAAAATGCTGATTCTGATATTTTTCATTTTAAATGACATGCATAAATGCTTTAGGGCTTATTTAAGTAGATTTATTTAAACATTATTTTTTACAAGTTTTAAGTAACTTTTACTTTTATACATTTTATATTTTGTAGAAACCAAAAATGGGGGAAACAAATTTTGGAAGAAAATCAATAGTTTAAATAAAAACTTTTTCTTTTTCTGTTACCGTTTATTAATATTTCATTAAATCGACCTAAATATGCGTAAAAAATGATTCAATCATAAAATAGAAAAACAGATGTTTATGTTCGTATCAGACAGAAATACCACCCTCTTGTTAGCTGCTATCTGACGTTACCCCCGTCTTCATTAGTCATCAACATGTCTTAACAAAATTCAAACTTCATAAAAAAAAAATAATTTTTAATTTTTTTTTCAAACTTCATATGAAGTTTGACTTTTGTTAAGACATATCAAGGCGAATTCATACCAGGTGGAGTTGATAGCCAAGATGATTGTTTTTTCTCTCGTTTTTTCGCTAATGTCTTGTCAAAAATACATTGCTTAATATCTGCTAATCTAAAGTCAAAGTTGTTGTTTTGTTGTTGCTCTACTGCTCACACCTGGTATGAATTCGCCTTGGACATATTGATGACTAATGTAGACGGTAGTTTAACACTAATAACACAGGACAGTTTTGCCCTTTGCGGTAACGCGATTTATTAATCAATATTGTTAGATTTATAATCTAGCTCTCAGCACAAGTTTTGATGTGGACTTACGCTTATGTACCGGGCCAAAGTTGTGGACTATACACACAGTGTGTGTACCACATCAATCTATTCATCCGGTTTTAACCCCCCTCTTAATAATCTTTCGCTTTATCACAAAATAATGCAACTTGAAACACAAAGACACTATATACGGTTAACCCTATAGGTGAAGTTTGAAAATCTACAAGACATCTATTGGGCGATAAAATGGAGAAAAAAGGTCAATGAACAAAAATGTACTTATAATATTCACATTGCATAAAGACTCATGCCTTTTATTCGCATAAGTATCCAAATAACATCTTTATCGGCGCCTTACCATAAATAATAGAAATTTACACAAATGAAGATGGATGCAGCTCAACTAAACTGGTTTAAACTTGGTATAAACTCTATCCTCAGCTTAGATTTGCAAGGAGAAGAGTATGATGGATGAGGTAGCCGTTTTTGACATAGTGACTACACACATGTACACCCGTGGATAGTATTGATTGCGACACGCATTGAAAGGATAGATTTTTTAGGCGTGAATAACCCGCTCAGTTGAGATGCCTAAGATCGTCCGATATTAATCCCTAGATATTATCAACTATTTCTGGGTTAAAGACAGCTTTTGGGCCTCATAAAAATTTGGCATCATTGGAGCTGATACTTCCACAACAGAACCCAGTAAACAACTTTTTAACTCTTGAATTTTAAGGTGCAGAGTTGCCCTTGTTTATATAGCATTCGATTTTTTTACAATTGCCAAATCTAACTAACTGATAAACCTAAACAAGAGCGTAAGGCATAAAATAACTGTCAAAAATTCTCATCTACATACAAAATGTATGAAGCAAACCTAAATAGCGGCGTCAATGCAACTGGCAATTGGAAAATCCAATTTTGACAGAGCGTTAGGTAGTGAAGTTGGGTGCAAACAAAATGTTATTGTTTTTTCTTTGTGTAAGAGTGGTGCTATTTTAGCTAATTTCTGCTTTATCTAGCGATTTTATCTCTATTTTGCGCCTTAATTTATTATTTTTACTAAACAAAATATGTTAACATTACTGTTTATTAAAAAAAGTTGCGCTCTTATTTAGGTTTGTTCAAAGTTAGGCGCTAGACGTCGTTACGCCTTAAGCCCTTGTTTAGGTTAGTCAGTAATAGACGCAGTTTACGCAAAATACTACAGAATTTCAGTAATAGATAGCAATAAACGGAAACAGTGTTGCATTGAAAGTTACGAATGTATTGTCAAAGTCAGACTTAAATTAGAGCTGACAAACAATCGATAGTCACCATATTAGATATATTCGATAGTAAGTTGAAAAACTATTGATAGCATCGAATTCTTTTATGAGTTATTAAATTTAATTTTTTTTTATATTTATTTATTTGTATATAACGAAATTAATTTGGTCTTATATTTTTTATTAAAAAATAAAAATCTAATACGGTGTTCTGTTGTTAATAAAAATATGATCATATAAATATTATTTTAAAATTGTTGAACGTAGTAGTAGTCTTTCCAATAATTTTATTCAGAAAATAATTTAACCAATACTGTATCGAATTCTCGACGATAGTATTGCTATCTAAAAATCCAATGAAAATTGAAATATCGATAGTAACGATAGTACTATCGATTGTATGCTAGCTCTAACTTCTGTAAATTCGATTATTCTCTCCAATTACTCCATAGGAAACTATAGGAAATTTTATCCATTTTTTGGCCAAAAGTTAAAATCAAAATTTTGTTAAGTGTATTTTTTTTTGCTTTAATATAAAAAACAATAACAAAGTAATCATCTCTGTTTAAATTTTTCGAAAGAATTGACTGACTGTTACTTTATCACATATTTTGCTTGCGTTTCGTTAGTTATCAAAAAACGATTGAGTGTAGTGAAATTTGTGATAGTTTGTAATAAAAGTTTTCATAATAATTTTGATTTGCAAAAACTAAATAATGGAAAATAATGTCGAAGGTGAGTACTTTAATGATATATAGTGAAATGTTGGTAAACTCATCTATTAGATCGATTAAATTGGAAAAATTAAAGTGACCTTAAGGTGAACTTATGGAATTATGACTTGGAATTATGACTTAGCTCATGCTAGCCATAAAACCATGATATTTCTCTAGGACAATCAATTACCTTCCGGATTTTATAAATTTCAACTGCGGATATCTGCAAAATTTAATAATTCTTGCAAAAAAAACCGACTTCAAAACAGATAGAAGGGCACCAATTCTAAACTAAAAATGTAAGAAGTAATCTGTAAGATTTAGATTTAAACCAAATAAAATATGCCCCAAAATTAGAGGGAAAAGAAGTAAAGACTATGTGAATGTCAAGCCTCTCCCTATTACTGTTCAAAAGTTAGGCTATTTTCACCAGCATCCGTTTTTTATGGGGACACCATTCAAGCCTCTGTGTATAACGGTTTCAAAGATAGGGTCACATAGATCAAATAGCATCTCATATTGGGACACCCTTTAATTTACAATTTTAAATTAAAGACCTGTTGTTATAAAGGACGTGGTCACAAAGATTCTTTGTAAATTTCAACTGTCTGTCTATTACGGTTCAAAAGTTTGGCCATAAAAATCAAATTACATGAACTATTGGGACACCCTTTACATTATAATTCCAAATATTTATACTTGTTATTATACCAGAGAAAGTAGTGGACATTCTGCCTAATTTTCAAGTGTTTGTGTTTTACGGTTCAAGCGATAGGACCATATAGTTCAAATTACATAATTTATGGGGACACCCTTTAATTACTGAATTCAAATTGTATATTTGCTATAGTGGACTTTGGAACACAGGTTTCTTGAAAATTTCAGCTGTCTGTCTATAACATTGGAAATAAAAGGGACACCCTTTTGTTTCCAAATTAAAATTTTATACTTTTTGTTATAGCTGACTTAGCAATACAGGCTCTTTGTAAATTTCAGCGGTCTGTGTACAACTGTTCAAAAGTATGGCCATATACATCAAATTAAATGAACTATTGGAGCACCCTTTAATTTAAAATTTTTAATATTTATACATTTTATTCAAACGGTCATAGTAATCGACATTCTGTAAAATTTTCAACGTTTTGCCTATAACGGTTCAAGAGATAGGCTCAAATAGGTCAAATTACATCACCTATGGGGACACCCTTTAAATTTTAAATTTTTTTTTATTAATTTCTGCTGTTGGGAGCTATAGCGACACGCAATTTTTTAAAATTTTAATTTGGTGCCCTTTACGGTTCTTAATAGACGTAAAAAACATGTGTGTTGTATGAGGACACCCTTTAATTTTTAATATAATGAACTGTTTTTAAAATGGGAACCTGAACCTGAGAGCATAAGCCTTCAAATAAAGAAAAAAATTTTAAAATCGGTTCAGAAATGGCTGAGTTCTGCGGTTACATACATAAAAAAAGCAACATTCAGACGTATTGATAACCGCCTTCTTTTTTGAAGTCGGTTAAAAAAACAAACGTATTTTCCATGTGACTACTGCGTGTTAAATTCAGAGTTATTCAATACATAGCCAGAGAAACACAACCTAGTTGACGAATTGGAATTCGAAAATCAATTTTTTGAATAAAATACTTTTAAAGCATAACTTTGTTTGTTACTTATTTAAATTGGTAAGCTAAATTTTTACTGCTGTCTTTAAAAGTAAGAGTACACTAGAAAAAAAAAAAAAAAATGTAAAAAAAACATTTTAGAACACCAGAAAAAGGGGTCAAAAAAAGGGGTAACATTTCCTATAGTACATAGGGTTGAAAAAATATTTTTACAAATTATTTTAGAAACAAATTGGAAAAATGTTAATTTCTACAGGATTTTAAAACATCTTCTGGATCCCTACATCCTTATTCATTATTCTTCGTTTCAATCGACTGGGTAGTGTTTATTTGTAAACATCACCTATTTATTCAAACAAACTCAGATGAAAGAAGACGTGAAATATTATTCAAATCACTTGTGGTCAGTTGGTTACACCTCGTCTTTACGAGCCATCGATTTGAACAAGACATAATGCCGGCAGGGCATCAGTATTAATTTGTTCAATATTATTTGTTGGAGGTTGCGAATACGAGTTAGTTTATGTTCATGTTCTCTGCTTATAGCAAAGCATAGGTTTTTATATATGTACATATATAAAGCAGAGGTTAATATAGATAAGCAGCAGATCGCGCTGTTTCAAAATAAAAACTTTAGAACTAAACCGTCATTGTCACGTTATAACATAGTTTTTATAACATATATTTTAACAACCATGTTAAGACATTGAAGAACCATTAACATGCGCAGTCTACTACACTTAACACTAGCATAAAGTTAGAGTTAAAGGTTTTTATTTTATCTCTTGTTTAAATGTTTCCCTTTTAACATTTACCACCTTATAATTGCTGTTGCTCCATCCAACCTTTGCACTAGCCTAGGTTTATAAGCCATCGTTTTGAACGAGACATAAACATAACGCTGGTAGAGCAACATTATTAAACGCCTCATGTTGTTATAGGTGGCGATTAGGTGTCAATGTTAATGTTCTGATTGACAATAATTTGCTGTTTTCCATCAATATTGTTTGAATGCTTATCGAAACGCTATTTTAAAATAAAATTGTATAACTAAATGGTCATTGTGATAATATAAAATAGCTTTTATAACAAATGTTTTAACAACCATGTTCAGAACTGAATATATATTCAAATGGGCAGTCTACTCTTAACTCAACATGATGTTAGTGTTAATTTTTTTATGTCAAAGGCGGGATGTTATAGAACGAAGTCTATCATTAAACATATCATCTTATTCGTGTGGTGTTACTTTTCGATACATAGTATAGGTAAAGTATAGTAATCCTGAAAAAAATCGATGTCGGAATTTCAACGGATTTATGCTTTTTGAAGTCTCCTAAATCCATTTGGACTATTTTCGGGATGCTGTCTGTGGGTGAGTGGGTGTGTATGCCACTTTTTTTGTGACGACTCTACAGGTCATACCGTTTGACTTATCAAAATGTGCCTTTTGTATATGCAGATGATGAGCTGTATAGTTTTTGGGAATAATCGGGAGTGGACTAGGGGTTGGTTATTTGATACCCCAATTTTGTGAACGTTCTACAGATCATACCGTTTGACATGTCAACATGAAATTCGTTATGTGCCTTTGGTATATGGTGGTGAAGAGTAGAAGGGGTAGTTTACTTGAAACCCTGATTTTGTGAAGGCTCATACCGTTAGAAATATTAAAATGAAATTCAGTATGTGACTTATGTTTACGGAGATAAAGTGCAGTATTATTTTTGGGCATAATCGGGAGGCGGCAAGGGGTACTATACTTGACACCCAATTTTGTGAACACTCTACAGTTCATTCCATTTAACATAACAAAATGCACAGCTGTATAATGTTTGAGCATAATCGGGAGGGGCAAGGGGAAGTTTACTTGACACCCTAATTTTGTGAACGATCTAGAGGTCAAAATAAAATTCAGTATATGTCTTTGGTATATGGAGATGAAGAGCTGAATAGTTTTTGGGCATTATCGGAAATATATAGGGTGTCGTTAATTGACACCCTATATATTTTGAAATTTTATTCTCTAAGTAATATATCCATTAAAATATATGTTTCCGTGAGGAATGGTAAAGTTGAGTGTAGGTCACTCCAGATCTTTTAAACCGTGACGATGACGATTCGTGTGGGGCGAAGTTATTATTAATATTTATTTGTTATTTTATGTGTAATATAAGGTTGAATATGCAATTGCTAAAAGCAGTAGTAACGCTTATTTTATCAAATATTTGCCATATCTGATGTAAGCTTATGAACTGCTAGTATGCACTGTGTTCGATTATATACAAACGAAATTATAATTGTTATTTTAATGATTTTATAGCATATGTTTAATCGTTTATAATACAGTGAATTAAATATTTATAATGCGAATAATAACATTTTGGTTTCTATAATTAATATTTTAATTTGTTTATTTAATGTGACAGGAAGATAAACACATGCAAACTTTAAATTAAAAAAATGCAACTGATAAATTTAATATTAAATCAGAAAAAATAAATAACAATATTTTGAAAAAATTCTTACCATTAAAAGATTCATTTTTTTAATGTGTGTTAATTTTTAAAAGTTGTTTTATTAAATTTTATCATTAATATTCCAATAGTTATTAAAATCCTTTGCAAGTGTAATGTATATATGTTTACCAATTTCTCTTTTTATTATATTGATTTATAAAAAAAAAATCAATGTTTTTTTCAGGTGGCAAAATAAGGCAAAAAATTGTTTTTAATCAAAATTATAGCAAATATTGTGCTTTGTTAATTAGTTGTTTATTTAATTGATTTTTATTTAATTTTTTATAATTTTCATTTTTATTAACGTGCATTTTAGTTCAATTTAGCTTTTTACTATTTAGGGGTATTTTTGTTATTGTTGTGGTGAATAATATCGATTGTTAGCAGTCCAAGTGTAGGGTGTATCAAGGCTTTGATAGTGTGACACCGATATTGTGGCTAATAATTTTTTTAAAGTTACAAAACAAAGACAATAAAAAAAAAATAAATAGACAAAAAAGTTTCAGAAGTTTTAAAAGTTGCACAAAGTAAAAGTCCATTAGTAAGTATTAATAATGATAGAGAAAGAGAGAGAGAGAGAAAGAGAGTGAGCGTTATAGGTGACAGACAGTTAGATGCAGCCGAAGTACAAGACAATGGAAATCAGTAAATTTTATTAGTTTATTAATTGAGAAAAAGCATTTGTTTTATAAATTATAGAAACAAATTAAAAAATAAAAAAAATATACATTTTTATAATTGGAAATAAAAGTTTAAAAACTTTTTTTTTTGTGTCAATACCCAGTAAAATATTTAACTATAATACTTACGTCGCGAACCCATTCTCTTCAGAGGCTGTTCGGTACCCAAACTCATGGCACGCCCTAACTCGCCACGCACCGCTTTCAGCGACTTAAGTATTTCGTCGGGATCTCTGCGTGCCACCGAAGATCGTCGTCGACCCACTAAGTACGTGGTCGGAGGTGGAGCCATATCATCATCTCGATTCTTATCAGCATCCTGAAATGATGATCGCCGAGAGCCGGGCAAAGAGCGTGAAAAATCTTTACCCAACTGATAGACTTCCACTTCCAACGTTTCCGATTGGGATGAGCCTCGTCGCGAGCCCGCTATCCATGCATGATCTGGATGCAAAAGAGACGTACACTCACCAATCGAATCCACGTCATCCGATATGGAACGTTGCATATTGTAGTCGCGCCTCAGCAAACGTGAAACATCGCCTCCGGGACCGCCCGCAGCTATAGAGCCACGCGGTGAAACACTAGGAGACTTGGACATACTTATACCCCTTAGCCCTTTGGAATCTTCGAGGCGGCACCAAATGGCCCGGTCATCGAGAAAGGCCTGTTGCAATTCAATGCTACATTCACCTAAAAATATCGACTCGGTGTGGGGTACTAAATCCCACAGCTGTATTTCAATATAACGATCCATGAGGCTATCGGCTTTCACGTGTGCGAATGTGAGGGTGGCATTCCAAATCGGGTTTTGGGCAGGCGGACAAACTTCGGTTTGTTGAACAGAGCCATCGCCGCTGAAAGAAAGGGAAGTGGTAGTAGTAGAGAAAGGAAAATAGAAGACTTGTCAAATATGTATTATGTCGTTAAAAACAAAGTCCTGATATAATCGTAAAAAGAAAACTTTATGAAGATTCCCATTTCTAAAAGTACTATTAACATAAGTTTTATAAAAAAGGCTATGTGAAAAATTAGTTTTACAAAAATAGGTGTTTAAAAAAGTACCTTAAAAAAAAAGAATATTTCTAAAAAAGTAAATTTTTCTAAAAACTAATTTTTAAAAATATTCGTTTATAAAAATTATTTTTCCAAAAAAGGGTACTTTTTCAATAAGTACCTTTATTCATTTTTTACAAAGAGTGGTTTTAACAAAAGGCATCTTTATTAAAATAGCATTTTTATTAAAAGAACTTTTTTTAAAAGTTCCTTTATAAAAAGTACCTTTTTTTAAATTAACTTTTATAAAAAGTACATTTATTAAAGTACCTTTTATAAAACGTACCTTGTATAAAAAGCACGTTTTATAAAAGTACCTTTTTTAAAACGTACCTAACCAAAATAGTTTTCTACCAAAAAAGTACCTTTTATAAAAATTTTGTTGTATAATTGTTCTGATATAACAAATAGTCCTGATATAATCGTAAAAAGCAAGCTTTGTAAATTGTAACTTTTATAAAGACTGCCATTTGGAATAGTACTATTAACATAAAAAAGTTTTATAAAAAAAGGTAATGTAAAAATTAGCTTTAAAAAAATAGGTGTTAGAAAATACTTTTTAAAGTACGTTTAAGAAAAGTAAACTTTTTTAAAAATTAATGTTTAAAACTTTTCCTTTTTTAAAAATTATCTTCCAAAAATGGTAAATTTGATTTTTACAAAAGACAACACCTTTTATTAAAAGTACTTTTTTAAGTACATTTAAAAAGTGATTTTTAAGAAAAGAACCGTTTATAAATATTACCTTTAAAAAAACTACCTTTATGAAAGTATTTTTTTAAAGAGTATCTCTTATAAAACATACCTTAAAAAAAAAACTTTCTGTAAAAGTACCTTTCATAAAACGTACCTTTTTAAAAAAAATTTCCCTACCAAGGAAATACCTCTTATTAAAATTATGTTTTATGAAAAGTTTACCTCATAAAAAGTTTCTTTAATAATAGTACCTTTAATTAAAACTATCGTTACTTATTTGGTTTTTTTATTTTCTTGTATGAATAGTACTTGTATACGTACATACATACATAAGTGGTTTTATTTACGTAAATAAATTATTTACACCAACCCAACATGTTTTTATTTGAAGTTTTCAAACAAAATGGCAAAAAGATTGTAATTTAAATGGAAAAATAAGAAAAATAAATTAAGTTACGTAGAAAGAGAGTTAAAATAGTAAAAATGGTAATATAATACAAAATTATTAGGATCATCATAAGGTCTCGACAACTACTTTTATGAAAAATATCCATAAAAACAGGAATCTTTATAAAGAGTATTTTTGACAAAAAGTACTTTTCTCAAAAAGTATTTATGCTGATAAGTACTTTTCATAAAAAGTACCTTTGCTGAAAATTACCTGTTGTAAAAAGTATCTTTAATATAAATACCCGTCATAGTAGTACTTTTAATAGTTTTCGATAGTACTTTTAATAGTTTAAAAGTACTTTTTTAATAAAATCTATTTTTCTAAAAGTACCTTTAAAATTTCTTTAAAAACTTCTTAGTAAAAGTACTTTTATAAAAGGCAACTTTCTTAAAAAGATGTTTTATTAACAGTAAATATTTTATTATTTACAAACCTTTGAGAAAAGTAAACATTTTTTAAGAAAAATGTATGAAAAAGTACCTTTTTAATAAAAGTATGTTCTGTAAAAGGTACTTTAATAAAAAGTTTCTTTATATTAAAAGTATATGTTTTAAAAGTGTATTTTTGTTTATTATTTAACATAATTTTTGGATTACTTACCACTTCGGCAATATGCGAACTTTGGCATAAGCTTCGGGTAAATTACCATGACCATAGGCTTCATCACGCAATGCCAAATCATCGGCTGCCATTAAGGACACGACCAGTTCACCGCGTTCGGCATGATACCAAACTTGTATTTGCACTCGACCACTAACTTGTTTCTCACGAGCAATTTGTTCCTGATCGGTTAATGGGGAAATTTTGTAATATAAATATTTTCAAATAAAAATTTAAATTATGTTTCATGTGCGGGAGGAGAAGGAAGGGAATAAACGAGTAATAAATTATTAGTATCAGATAAAATTACAATTTTAATTAAAAATAACTTCTACTCAGTTTATTCTTGTTAATTGGAATATAAATTTTATTATTTTAAAATGGTTTCTATATTTTTGCTTTATAAGAGATGAAATATTGCAAAATTGCTAAAAATGACTTTTTTCTATAGACTTGTTTTCCAACTTTATGGGAAAAGTTGTAACTATGTGGGTGTTAGTATTGTTGTTGTTAAAGTGTAGATGTTTGCTGAATATAAATTTAAATAAAACTAATCAATATTGCAAAATAAATAGGAAAAAAAAAATAATAACAAATGATAAAATAAATGATAATTAATTAAAATTTTGCAAATTATATTGACATTAAAAAAAATATTTTGTGCAGCAACAATCATGCAGTCAAATGAAAAAGTTAATAAGAAATGATATTTTGTTATGCTATTTATATATACTTTGATTTACAATACATTTACTCTATTCACAATCTATTGTAGATTGTAAGTTGTATGCTATACAAGACCGTCAAAAAACGTCAAACTCTTTAAAAGAAAAAGTAATAAAACACTTAAAATAAATTATTTAACATTTAAATTTAAAAGTTGAACTTTTTAATTGTAATGCACATTTAAATGAATTGTTAATTAGGCTTAAGTTCATTTATGCTATCTAACTATACTAAATAGGATTGAAGTTTCTACTGAATAATAGGTGCATAGCATTCGCAAAAGAGAATGGCTTACACAAGCTACTGGATAATGTCACAAAAAAGATCTTTAACAAACAAAATATAAAGCAAGGGCCCAAGCATAAAACCTTGGGATACGCCACTTAAGACTGGAAGCAACTCTGAATTGCAGCCGTGACAACACACACTCTGTTCTCTATCTACAAGATAAGAGGATATCAATCTGCACGCAGATCTTAAAAATCTATAATCTTTGTACACTTTATTAACCAAAATTGAATGACTAACCCTATCAAAGGCTTTAGATGTGTCCAAAGAGGACAAAATACAAACTCCACCTCCGGATATATTAGTCGTTATAGATGTGGCAAAATAGAAATTAGACATAAATCATCCATGCTAACTACCCTACTACCCTTTCTTATGGGAATACTTTTTGCAATCTTCAACTGCAATGGGAAACAAGACGTTGTGAATATACCAGGGGAGGTCAGTGTTCGATGAAAATGGTCTTGGAAAAGTGTAAGTGCGCAATACCATAGCTTTATTGAGAAATCGAAAAACAAAATGCCTATGGTTTTTGTTAAATTTTAATGATATAACACATTTGCGCTATCGCAAGACCAAACACTGAATACCGCTACTATTTACAAAGTGCTATATATAATTACCAATAATCGGCGATTAGGCTCGGAGGGGGTTAAATCAGAAAGAATAGAATCGGTGAAGCACCCGATTATTCACTACTATATTATTCTATCCAATCAATTAGTAGTAAGAACTAATCAATCCAGAAAAGCAGTTTTCACGGCGTTTGGACAGTAAAGTTCTTTTAGATACGATCATTGGTCATTACGCGGTTAAGAGCGGTTTACATTATACTACAAGTAATACTACATGTCAAATTTTTGTGTAGAAGAGTACAAGTAGTATCGTCTAAACATAATATGTAATGAAACTGTCCGACATTAAGAGAAAATACGGATGGAAATTTGACAGTCTTACGGCTCTCTTTATGTTTTGAAATTTTTCGAAAACTATTCTACTTCATTAGATCAGAGTTGCGTTTTTCTTATTAATGCTAACTTTTCAAAGGCAAAACTCGTCAAAATAGCAGAAAACCGCTGAATATAGTGCAAAATAGATCCAGTTGGCATTACAAATAAGTTTGTAAACAATAAAAAACTTTTGGCAAAAGAACGTGAAAACTTTTTAATTTGTTTTAGTTGTTGGTTTCCAGTTTTTTTATTATGGCAATGGCTAGTACAACACCAAAAACCTTTTCCTTGTTACTTTTTTTTAAATTTGGCATATTTTTCACAAGTACGCGCACTATTTATTTGTTTTCACTTTTTTTTTATTGTTTTAACAACATCTGTGTCAATTTTACTTCATTTTATTAAACACCAATGGTGTAAACGTAAGAAAAAAATCATACTATTTTTAATCTCTATTTTTTCATTTGGATTGATTTTCATTTTAATTTCTCTTAGATTTTACTTACGTAAAGTCTTACTGTCTAAACTGCCCTTAAAGGGCATTTCACACTATAATACAAGTATTAATACTTTTGAATAAAATGTAACTCTGATCTAATCGCTGTTAGAAATTTTTCAAAAAAACAATAACAACTCAACATGTCAGTGTTGCATTTTCCTTAAAAGTATTAATACTTGTATTATAGTGTGAAAAGCCCTTTAGTAGTAGATAGGTTACCGGTACATCGAATTACTATGTTGTGTGGGAGGACAAAGAGGAAATAGAAACTGTAGAGTAAATTTTGCCACTGCAGGGTATTACAAAATCACAGGCTTAGATAGCTGGGCGAAAGATTTCACGACGGGCAAAACGGCTTATCGCGGTCTAAAGTGGAAAATATCGTCAGCTTCATCAGGCAAATCAGATTAGCTTTATTTTTTAGTTTAGCTATCTGATGGGAAGCAAAATCTGGGTCTTTCAGTGGAGGCCCCATTTTTGGCACAACCTTTTTAAACTTAACCTATGAATATGCTTATACTGTTATATCAGCTGTTGCTAAAAACAATTTATCTGCTTTGTTTTATTTTTGAAAAATTTTGTATTGAATACCCTTTATTGTTCGGTATGCATTTACGTACTGTTAAAGCCCGTTTCACACTATAACTCTGACTATTAAGATTTCCATTAGTTTTTGTAAGATAGAAATCAAATGAGAATTGTTGTGATTGCCACCCCGATTAGACATCAACATGTCCTAACAAAAGTCAAACTTCATATAAAAAAACTAAAGGGTTTTTTTATAGAGGTATAGAACTTTAAGTTGTCATTACTTTTCAAGATGGCGACCGATTTAACAGCTGTCAAGTGATTTATTCTCAGTTTGGTTTGGCAATTCATCATGAATAGACTCACGCCTGAACAACGCTCGCAAATAGTGCCCAAAACGAGATTAGCGTTCTTCCCGATTTTCATAAGCGAATTTTGTTTAGCGATGAAGCGTATTTCTGGTTGAATGGCTACGTCAACAAACAATATTGCCGCATTTGGAGTGAAGGTAATCCTCAAGTGTATGTCGAAACACCGTTACATCCAGAAAAACTGACTGTTTGGTGCGCTTTATGGGCTGGTGAAATCATTGGTCCGTACTTTTTCAAAAACGACGGTGGCCAGAACGTTACAGTCAATGGTGATCGGTATAGAGCCATGATTATAACTTTTTCATTCCTGAATTGAATAACCATAATGTCCAGGAGATGTGGTTTCAACAAGACGGCGCAACATGTCACACAGCTCGTTCCACAATAGATTTATGGCGAGACACGTTTGGAGACCGCCTAATTTCACGTTTTGGACCTGTGAATTGGCCTCCAAAATCTTGTGATTTAACACCGCTAGACTACTTTCTGTGGGGCTATGTAAAGTTATTGTTCTATGCGGATAAGCCTCAAACGCTTGACCATTTGGAAGACAACATTCGCCGTGTTATTGCCGATATACAACCACAAATGTTGGAAAAGTCATCGAAACTTGGACGTCCAGATTGGACTACATCCGCGCCAGCTGTGGCGGTCATATGCCAGAAATCATATTTAAAATGTGATGCCACAAGATTATCTTTCGGATAAATAAAATTCATGTCAATCGAATAACCCATCGTTGTTTTATTGCAACTTAAAGTTCTATACTTCTATGAGAAACACCTTTTAGTATTGATATTAATTTTTTTATATGAAGTTTGACTTTTGTTAAGACCCGTCTGCATTACCCCCCGTCTCCATTAGATATTAACATGCCTTAACAAAACTCAAACTTCATATAAAAAACATTATTTTTAATACTGTTTTTTTATATGAAATTTGACTTATGTTAAGATATAAATTCATATAGATTCATATATAAAAAAAAAAACAGTATTAAAAATAATGTTTTTATGTGAAGTTTGACTTTTGTTAAGACATATTAATGACAAATGAAGACGGGGGTCACACTTAAAAAAATGAAAAACATGAGAAAGGAACAAGCCGAGACGAGACATTGAACAGCGTCGGCTGAGCAATTTCATGTGAGCGGCAGAAGTGCTGGATATTAAGTATATTTGCCCGTTTAAGTTTTTGGTTAATAAAAAAATATAAAGAAAAAAAAATTATAATAATGTACAATTCTAGGCATGCCAGAAACAAAGTACATTCGTAGGCGATAAGACTGAAGTCAATTTTAGGCAGCTGCAGTACAAAGAAAAAGTATCATCGACGGCGGCGAACTATCGCCTGCGATTCAGTCAGTGAACTATCAGTCGGCGAACTATCTTTGCTTAAAAAAAAAAAAAAACACAACCCTGACAAAATGAAAAGTGTGTTCGTTTAGAAAAATTTCTAAAATGGTTTGGTATTATGGGATGTCGGATGTCTTTTCGTATTATTTTACATGTTGATAACATATTGCTTTCACACGATCACACTTGCTCATAATATTTACTTTTTTGGTAAATCTTAATACTCAGGCTTAAGGAATTTTCTAAATAAGTCTAACTCTAAATAATTGTTTCAAATTACAAAATAATAAAATTTTATTTTTTAACATATCGTCATATTAAATGTAAACGGACGTAACTACACAAAATTTTGAAATTGAGTTTTTTACCGATTATGGTTCGTTTTATCAAAATACATGTTCGTGCAAAATTTTAAATTCCTGCTATCAAAAATGGCAGGAAATTCAAACCGACGTAACTACAAGTGCGTGTATTTCTAAATGCAAGAAGACGTAACTACACATTTATCTATACTCAGATAATTAAAATATCAAAGAAAAAGTGGCATAATCTAGTTAAAACCATTAATACCAGCCGATTGCTATAATTTTTGTGACAATATTCCCTCGAAAATTAACTATTTGTTTTCGACTTCTTTTAAATATTTTATTTTTATAAAATGTACTGAATTTTTTATATAAAATTTCTCACTTTCAGTAGTTTTTTATTTTAAAAATTAATTACATAATTACTTAGGCCTAAGTTCTTAATTATAAAGAGATTAAGAAAAAATTGGACACTAGCAGAGTGGAATGCATTTTCTAGACAGCTACGTCCGTCATCAGCACTCTTCGTATCTATCTACTAGGTAGTTTCAATTGTTATTAATTTTCTATTTAAACAAACTTATCAAAGAAATAGGATATGAGGACTTAGCTATCTAGAAAATGCATTCCACTCTGCTGGTGTCTAATTTTTTCTTTATCTTTATAACTAAGAACTTAAGCCTAAATAATTAATTTATTCGTTTAAAAAGAGTTCAAATAAAATTCATATAAAATTACATAATTACAATTTATTTTATAATAAAATATAAAAAAAGAATTTAATAAAAAAAAGTTAAAAAAAAGGAAACATATTTTATTCAAAAGTGTAAACAATTTAAAATGGTAAAATTCATGTTTTTTGCGGATTTCTGGTATACTATAAAAGATAAGATAAATAATAAACTCAAATATCTCTTAAACTGTAAGAGACTAGAATACTACTATATAGTGAGCATGTTTTTTCTTAACTTTTTCAAGTAGTTTTCGAAAATTCAAAATTATTTTTAATCGGAAAGTTATACGGACTAATAGATTTTACATGCCCGATTGTCAACTTTGTTCCACTCTAAAATCCACTGTGCTGGAAATTCACAAGTACTAAAACATCGCTTTGAAAGTCTAACATCTCTTGTGCTGAGTCTCCAAATTTTGTCAAAATCTGTTTAATAGTTTAGAAGTTAATGAATTAATAGCAAAAAGAAAACCTTTCACCCACTACTGTGACTTTTTGTAGTTACGTCTTTTTGTTTAAAAAAAAGCGGAAAGTCAAAAGAACGTAATTAACATTAAAACTTAAATGTTCGAAAAAAATTAAAAATATCTTCACCAATAAATAATAAATCCTCACAATTTAAATACAATTTACAAAAATTGCAAAGAAACCATAATATTTGTTGATTTTAGAAGGTTTTTTGCTTCTCCTGTAAAAAAAATAAAAAGTATAGTTACGTCCGTTTGCATTTAATATGACGATATAGACGTTTCACAGCTGATTGTGTGGAAATAATAGCTCTGTTCAGTAACTGCAAATTAGTACTAATTGTTACTGGAAATGAGTTCATTAACTCTAAAAAATAGCAACGAGAGAGCAAAACAAGAGAATAAAAATGAGAGAGAAAAAAAAATTACTTGCAAGTTTTTGCTAGTAAAATTTTAAATGCGCCAAGATAGCGTCGACGAAATAGAGTCGATTTTGGGAATTAAAAAACCGGGAAAAAAAACGGGAAAAATAAATACCCTGTAATAGGGAATTTTACTAATGGCGTAGCTTTTTGGTATATAAGTATAAAAAAGGGAAAATGGTTATTGATTTTCCATTGAAATCTATGATACTCCCATGAATAATGACTATATATTTTTAAAGTATAGACTTTAAAGAACATTTATACCCAATCGTGCTAAATATCCGCAGAGCCATTCTCGAGAAAAGTGGATTCCTCCCTAATGGTCACAAAAAACCGTTGCTGATTTTTCCCATGGAAACTATAATACTCCCAGGAAAAATGACTATATATTTTGAAAATATAGACTTTAATGAACATTTTGAAACAATCGTGCTAAAATTCCGCAGAGCCATTCCCGTATCATAGTTTCCATGGGAAAAATCAGCAACGGTTTTTTGTGCCCACTAGAGATGAAGCCACTTTTCTCGGGAACGGCTCTACGGATTTTTAGCACGATTGCTTCAATATGTTCACTAAAGTCTATATTTTATATCATAGATTTCATAGATTTCATAGATATCATAGATTTCAATAACCATTTTCCCTTTTTTAGTCTTACATAACTATATACCTAAAATCTATGCTATTACAGGTATTTATTTTTCCCCGGTTTTTAATTCCCAAAATCGACGCTATTTCGTCGACGCTATTAGTAAAAATATCTACGCTATTAGTAAAATTCCTCATTACAGGGTATTTATTTTTCCCCGTTTTTTTCCCAGTTTTTAAATTCCCAAAATCGACGCTATCTTGGCTCACGTTAAAATTTTTACTAGCAAGAATTAGTCAAACAGATGTTCGGGATTTTGTGTTCAAAATATTTTTTTGGAAAAATTGTATGAAAACAGAAAATTTTGCAATATTGAGGAAAATATCAGTATTTAGTAGTTTAAATAATAAAAAAAGTGAATAAAATTTGGTTGGTATATTGTTTTTCTTTAATTTAGCGAGGATATCAAACGATAAAATTTAGTTTTTCCTTTTTAAATTTAGGTTTTCATTTTAGGTCTTTTTGTTTTAAAATAATAAATAGTAAACAAATCAGGGATGACACATTTGTTGCAATTTCGGTACAATTATGATTTTAAAATTGGCATTGTACAGTTTTTAATATATTTTGAATAATAAACATATTTGTGTTTTGTAATATTATTAATGTAAATATTATAGAAGATTCTTTGAAATAAGAATCTTTATTAGCACTGACTAACCAAAAATATTGACATCTAAAGCTTAAATTCATCATAAACTCTTTCAAAAATTACCCAATATTTTAAAACAAAAATTTTATTGAAATTATTGTGATTTTATTTTTGTTGTTTGATTTATTTCTATGGTTTCCTTGAGATTACTATTTTCAGTTTAAACTTCTTTAAAGCAAAATTTCTGGCTAACAACGGCAGATCACTTTATGTTTGCCCTTTCAGTACAATTACGTTTTCAAAGGTACTATTTTATGGTCTAATCGGTACAAGTTTTTAGTCCTTCCTGACGCCACCGTAGTCTACTTGCTAACTTTTGCTAGTAAAGCGTTCATTTACTTTTTCATATTTAGGAGAGTAATTATGTAAATTTCTGGTTTACTCTCTCGTTGCTAGTTTTTGCTAGGAAAGTTACTGAACAGACCTAATATAAATACATCCAAAATTAAAGGGGCAAGAAGTTTATTTTTAATATTTCAACTTTATAAACTGATAACCAACCTACCCTAAACAGCTTTACTCATTTAAAATCCAGTTATTGAGTTATTTAGTAAAAATTTTAGATAAAAAATTTTTTTAACTTCAATTAACTCTGTCTGTCACATTAGTGCGGTAATAAAATCAATCCTGAAAAGTTTTTTTAAGTTATCAAATAATTTTTGGCCATAAATTTCACTGGCAACTATAGATGACATAAAATCAATAAAAATATATTCTGTTGAAAGAACAACGAGTGAGTTATTTTAACAAGAAAGCTACGTACGAAATTTAAATTGTAAAAGTTTATTGGAAAAATTTTGTTAAGAAGACCAAAAAATAAAAAAGAACGTAATGTTCTTCTACCCTTAAAACACTTAAGGTAACAAATTATAGAAGATAAAAAGATTAAAATTTGTTCAATCATAGTTTTAAGAAATTATTAGATGCTTTTTAATATTGTATGGTGGAATGTAACCCATCTAGTATCCCGCTACTTGGCGGATTTATTTTATATTTTTTTTCTTTGTACTGCTTTTAGCGCATAAGGATTTATAATATTTGAGTTGCTGCTTCACTAACAGCCGGATAAAGTGGTTGATGTTTATTAAAAACACATATTTCAGGTTAAGCGTCCATCAAGATTTATTTTAAGGTTTGGCCTCCGAGTGTTGGGGTATATATTAGTTTTTAATTTAACAGCATAAGTCTCTGCGAAGAGTAAATTTTATTTCACACTTCATATGTGAGTACATTTTGATGATCCATTTATCTTTATTCTTTATTTTTTCAAATGCCGATGTTTAGAATGAGTGACTAGTCTAGGCTTATCCAAGGATATTAAAGTTGTGAACGAACTAGTTCAAAAGAACGATTCATTATAAAGTGGCAAACTAAACTGTTCAAAACTGGTATAGAGTTGCCAGATTTGGCAACCATATGATAGTTTGAATCCTATAGAAATATAGAACGGGGAGTCTTTTCAACATCCGCGGACGTCCGGTTGAAAAAAATCAGAAGTTTTCATTTATGAACACTGAAATATCAACATTTATGATATTTTGCACAAATGAAATTTCTTAAATTTTATACTTATTTTTCACGCTCATAAACGAAAAACACAGGAGTTACAAATATGAATGTGTGTAACTCGTTTTTTTAGCATTCTTACCCCGTTTCTGTCTCTACCTACACAAATGTGTAGGTAAATTTTTTCATGTACTGAAGAGCATTTTATATGTTATTATCTAGACCAAGTATGATCTCAAGGAACTTTGTATGGACATAAAAATATATTTTTGTAGTTTTTAATTTTACCTATTTTATAATAAAAATTCCATTGACATTCGCCCAATTTTGAAATTGCTTGGGACGGAAACGGTTACATGAACAGTGAAAAACAAGAAATATCTATATTAATCATGGGTGAATGGTGAGAAATTAGGTTCTTCTCATTAATTCTGTTTAACATTAATGTTTGTATATTTTTTTTAATTTAAGAGATTTTTTATTTGTGAGTGTTCATTTATGAAATTTCTCGTTCTCACACTTTGTTAGGGCCACCACAGACTGCAGACTTTTTATCGGCCGATAGTTTAGTCGGGTTGGCCGAGAGATTAATTTGAATGGAATCACGAAGTCTTTTAAACTTTTTGTCGGCCAATACTGAATCGCTGTAGTGCGTGCATATGCTTTCCTCTCCATACTGATCAAGAAGCCTACCAAACTATCGGCCTATAAAAAGTTTACAGTCTGCGGAGGCCCTTACTGTATATGCCGGCAGTTGGTGATTACAAAATGTGTGCATATATGTACATGCATACGCACATACATACATACATTTATGCGAATGGTTAAGGCGATTTTCTCATTTATGAAAAATTAAAAAAATTATAAATTCTCATATACGAACACTTGCAAAATATTTTCTTATTTATTCACTTTTGAATAGGAAGGAAAAAAATAAACCTTCTCACTCAGAAATGAACAAACACAAAATATGTTCTCTTCTCTCACACATGAATGAAACGAAGTAGAAAAAAACTAAAATGTGCACACTCACACATGAGTGAGAAGTGATCGAGCATTACAGTACTATGAAAAAAAAATACCCTATTTATGTGTCTCTTGTTTATAAACAGTTTAAGTTATTTGAATTATATAAATATTATTTGACTTAAGGATTATTTCCCAAATGATTTGTAAAAACTTTTACATATACGATTATGATTATGTTTGTATTTGATAAACAATATTTTAATGGCAAAAAAAAAAAAAACTTTGAAAAAGAAATTATAAAATACTGCTTTCATCATCATCAGCAGATAACTGATGCATACATAAGTGGTTACATGTGATGAAACTTTATAGACAAGTGGAAAAAACGTAACAACATGAAGAGGAAAATTAAAGTGTATAAATACATAAATATTATTTAAGTGCATACAACATTTCCATACCACATTTTTACACAGATACAAGGATTTATATACATTTCTGTTTAAATAATTTATATGAGAAAAAATAAACAACTTAAACACCTTTAAACAACATTTAAATGCAACATTAACTTATAATTATAATTCTAATTCTACGAATAAATACTTCTAGGTAATAAAGTTTTTAAATATTTTTATAATAAATTTGTTTAAGTATATTTAAAAATAATTTACATACTATGCCTTTTTATGCTTTAAAGTCAACAAAAACTGGATTGTGATTCGAAATAGAAAATAATGTAAAATCAAACTCTTTCTTAAATATCAAACGTTTGAGTGTTGAAAATTTATATTTAAATATTTATTTTTTTTTGTTAAATCCGAAAAAGTACTGATTATCAATTTATTTTAAAAAATTTTTCACAAATATGTTCCTCAAAGTTTAGTTAAATATGGATAACTTAATTTAAGACCCTTAACAAAAGCTAGAAAATTTTAAAATGGATTTTTCATAGAATAAATAAAATACCTTTTCTAATCCCTACAGCATTTTTTCTGTCATAACTTCAAAGTTATTGAGAAAGTTATACAATAAAATACCAAAAATCTATTCATATAATAAAACAGTAAGTTATTTCCTGTCTGTCTATCTGTTTGCGTTCGCATCACGTAAAAACTACTGGATGGATTTTGACAAAATTTTGTGAGGAGGTACCTTAGATAGCACAGTGCAACACGGGAAAAAACCACTACGTGATAAAAGACCAAAAAAAAGACCCCTGTCTCCCAATTTTGCCCAAAGTACTCCAGGTTTTTTTTATGGGCCCTCAAATATGTGGGGCCTCGATGTCATTTTTGGCAAAGTTGTAGCTTTTAAAGCTACAACTTTGTAGCTTTAAAAGCAAAGTTGTAGCTTTAAAAGCTACAACTTTGCCTCAGAGAGTATATCAAAATTTCAAACGGTTTGCAAAATATGAGCTTGAGTAAATGATTATTTTTTTGCAAAAATGACATCGAGGCCCCACATCTTTGAGGGCCCATAAAAAAAACCTGGAGGACTTTTGGCAAATCTGGGAGACAGAGGTCTTTTTTTTTGGTCTTTTATGACGTAGTGGTGTCCGTATATGGTTATTTTGCCATGACTGAAAAAATTACAGATTGTGTAGTATCCTGATTCAAATTCAGGATATTTTTTTCCGCAAAAATATTTTATTTCCAAGAGAAAGTGGAGAAAAAGCAGTGAAAGTACGCAATATTACCGATATGCATAATTTAAGGCAACATAGGGATGATACCCTTTATATAAAGTAAATATGTACATAAACCATAAATGAAGTCAAAATATTGTAAGGACGCTGACTAGAGCTGGCAAATAATCGATAGTACTATCGATAGTTCTGTTTCCATTGGACTATGGATTCTTTTCTGTTTCCATTGGACTATCGATAGTTTTTTTCGATAGGGATACTATCATCGAAAATTCGATACAGTACTAAGTAGATTTATAGATATGTTTATAAAATTATGTGAATTACATTATTTTTTGTATAACTACAACCTTGACAGTATCCGAAAGAATGATAAGCAAATCAGGGACCATTACTTCAGATAGAAGATATAGCTTAAAAGCAAAATATGTTAATATACATAGTACCGCAGAAATTCACTCATTGTAGTAACGGAGGGAATGAAACCCACAAGCCCCAGACTGATATACTAGCACACTATCTACTAGCATACCAGGGCACCCGATAAGTTGGTATCTATAACAAAAAAATGATGGGGTAACTCGATAATTATAAACAAAACTATTTCTATAAACAAAATTATTGGATAGACTTCTACACACAAAAATTTCGATGTAGTATTTTTAATAAAATTATGTTCATATAATATTTATATTAAAAATAAATCTCATTTTTAGATGTTTATTTTGTAATAAAAAAATATCAAACCAAATTATGTTAGTGATATTTAATGTAATCATCCATAAAAGCTATCGATAGTACCGATAGAATCGATAGCTTTTAAACTAACTATCGAAAATATCAAATATGATGACTATCGATAGTTTGCCAGCTCTAACGGGCACAGCTAGTAATTCATATATTCACAACAAAACAAAACAAGGTAATCGAGTTTGAAATTAAGCATTTTTGGTTGAAGGACGTCCTAACTATAGGTGGATTACCCAACTTTATAGTTTAAACAAGTCGTAGGACTAATGACTATTGCAGATTATTTTATTTTAATATGGGAATGTTTTAATATGGGAATATCGCACCAGGCCACTTCCTTAACGGGTCCTTTTTCAACCCCCTTCCGTCCTCTATGATTATAGACAACCGAAATGTAATTACGGCATCCTTACCCTCATAGAGTCGCGTGCTACAACCAGTCTTAAATCTTGATTTTAGTGATTTCGGACTATCGACTGGTAACTGTCGGCCTTCTTTCTTATCACGCAATCTCTAGTAATTGGTAGCATATGTTCAAGGCTCAAGCTGCTAGCCAGTGCCGGACAACATTCACACAAAATGTGCACTACTGTCTCAGCCTACTCCAGGCATATTCTGCAAGTATCATCTTCGATTTTCATCTTGGGTAGATGATACTTGAAGTTTCCGTGACCTATTACCAATGCAGTTATCCAGCTTAGAATACTTCTACTGTATCTGAGTATCTTACTGGCCTTACTGCCCATGTGCTCTTTGAGCACCATTCGAGCCCTCCTATACGTAGTGGCCTCCCTCCAGTGTTTCAGGTTTAATGAGTCCACCTATTTTTAGGACTTTAGCTTGCATTATGCCATTACTCAGCGCTACTATGGGTTCTGGTCCACAGAAATTCACAGCAGATCGTAGTTGGTCCGTTGCTTCATTCCCAGCTGTACCTACATATATGTCCCTTAACCCACATCAATGTTACATTATTAACCGAGGCACATCTGTTGAGTTTTAAAACACATACCAGCTAATGAAGTTTAAACGAAATTCAAAAATTGTCAACAGGTGACATTAACTCTGCTAAAATAACAACAAAATGAAAAATATTCTATAAGAGACTTCAAACACAATCCAAAGAAGGAGAACGAGAGTGAGTACACCCATTGTCGGAACCGTTTTGTGAACTTCGATCAAATATAATACGAGAGGAGGCGTGGATAGAGTTCAAAAACACCTCGGTATATCACACATTTAACCTAACCCGGAAAAGGCATGCGAAGCTGGCATGTGGGACATACGACCTAAATCGCTTTAAATCTTTCATGTTTATAAATATCAATAACCTAATGAACGCTCGTACACTTGCCTCCTCGCAGGTCATTACAGGCTGTGAAAACTCCTTAACAGCATTATCTGAGTTGTTTAGTTGGCTGCGGTGATCGTTGTGCCTTTTTCTGAAAACAACTTAACTGATGTCATAATTTGTCAACATAGAATGATGATGCTATGCCGCACAGTGGTTTAAAAACGTGTTATTTGGAAGTAACCCATTAACCACTAAAAATATGATAATAAAGTGTCGCAGAGGCAAGGTAGAGTAGAGTTGCAGACGATCGGACTCCTGGGCTAAAGAGTTGCTTGTTGGTAAGCCTCCAACGTTAGGTATATCAGGCATAATAACCACTGCATAATTAAAAAATTTAAGGGATTAGAACACTTGGCCTTATTTTTACATTGAAGTTTTTATGGGTTTTTTATTTACTGAAATAGTTGAGAATAAGTTAAGATTATAAAGTTATAGGGCCTTTAAAGGATTTTGAATTTTTTAAATTTTTAACATTTAAGCAAGAGTTTAAATTCAAATCATTTTCTTTTCGAGAGAAAATTCGTGTGTTTTTTTGTTTTTTTTATTAATTAGGCCACTTGAAATTTATTAAAATTTATAAATAAATTTTAAGTAATTTAGTCATAAAATTTAAATAAAACATTTGTTAAAACTTTTTTACATATTTTTTTTTATATTTCCATAAAATAAATTCTTTATCACATAATCATTCCTGTTATTTAAATTGATTTAAATCTCTAGTCTATTGAATTCAATTTAAACCAATCAATCACTATTGTAAAACATAACAATCCACTTTTGCTGTACATTTATATAAGAATTTCAGTTTATATTTTAAATATATTTTTATTTAGTTTAAATTAAAAAAAAATGGATTAAAATATTTTGCCATAAATTGAACATTTTTTTTTACAAATTTGATGTGTTTTCTATTCTATTTAGCCATAATAGTATTAAAAATTAAAACTAGTTGTAGTATTGTTTGTTAACTTTAAATATTTATAAAAATCTTTCATAACAATCAATTTAACTCGTGCCAGCTGGGGTTACAATTTACACTTAAATTAGGAGCAACGAATTAGAGGAAAAGAACACAAAAAAACTGTTTAAAAGCAACAAAAAAAAAACTAACAGAAAAAAGAAACAATTAAACATTATTAACAAAAAAAACTTAAAAGAATAAAAGAATAGAAAACATTTTAAACAAACTTTGTTAAGTGTATTTTATTGTCAAGTGTAATGAGAGAGGAGGAAGGGGTATCTTTTTAAATTTTGCCAAGACAGCTAAGTGTGTTAAAAAATAAAAGAGATTTTTTACAAGGTGCTGCTATTTGATAGGGATTGAAATGATCTACAAATAGGAATAGAAAAGGTGTTTTTCTTTTAAGTGAAAAAACTATTTACTTTTTATTAAGAAATTTTTCTAAAATGCACTAAATCACTACGTTGTATACCTACTTGTATTTTTTTTTCTGTTTAATATCCTCTTTAATTAATCCTGTTTTCTGCCATTAATAAATTATCTAAAATAACTGTAAGTTAGTTAATTGCTTAAACCTTAAAATATTAAGTAAAACATAAAAATAAAAATTTTTTGGTAAAAGAATATTTTTTTTTTGTTTGAAATCAAACTATTTTTTCATGTTGATAATTTTATAGAATAAGAAAGGAATGTTATACGAGGTCCGCTTGATAATTCCATGAATTTTTGGATAACTAATATTTTTTACTACAATGAAATTTACTTGTCTTGAATAGTGCCAATATGGCTTACAACAAATATGTTATGCCATATATAGGTTTAGATATTAAAATAATTTTGTTTTATTAAAGGTTTAAAAAACAAATTTTTATACAAAATTTATTCAATAGACCATTTATAAATCAAAAATATTTTTTATGAATATGGCCCTAAACAAAATGTAAATGTGTTAAATATCTAAATAATTAATCTTTATTAATAAATAATAATATTTTTTTTACTACAAAAACCGTATTGAGTGCCTCGATATACCGATTGGTAGTGCGCTAGTCCATCAGTCTAGTCTATCAGTAGTAAAGGTTGCGGGTTCGAGTTCGATTCAAAGACTCTGGGTGTTTTCTGCAGACAAGCAAAAAGCTTTGCAGAGCTAGTGTTGTCTTAAAAAAAATATTTCTCAATATATTAGTCTCCATTAAGCACGATACATTTAGTACCTAGTCTTTCTAGTTTTTTTTATAACCTCCAAAAAATTAAATTTCTCAGGGCTCTTAAATCTCTCATTACCCCGCCATTTCTTCAAACTTGGAAAAAGGAAATAGACGCCATAATCATTTTACACATGTGCATCCATGCATTATTGCCTTAAAGGAACAACCCGTTTTCCTGGATAAAATTATCAAACTGCCGTCGTACAAGGTGCACCATTGAAACCATGTGTTGAACACAAGTCTATCATTTTTTTTTTTTTTTAAGAGAAGTACCACTCAGGCAGTTAATGCCTACATTAACTGTGGTACTTCCTTCGGAAAGGGATAGTAGTAGATAAGACAGATGGTTAGTGTGACAGTAAAGCTTCGCTTCTGGCAACACTGCAATTGCACGTTATGATTATTTTTAGAACAATATTGCAGCGCCTCTGGTGTTATTTAGGCGAATTAGTTTGAAGGTAGCATAGCTAATTTATAATTATTTTACTTCGCCGGCGATTTAGTGCTATGTGGTAATACCGGCGAAGGAGGGAGCTGTGATATGAATTATTATAAAGAAAAATTAATACATATCAGAAAAAATGATGTTGCCACGGCTGAGATTTGAACTCGTGACCATTGCTTAGTAGCTAACCACTTAATGCCAAGGACTCTGAATATTACTCAACAAAGGCGCGGGAACAAAAGACTGATTTATTTCATTACGGAAGTCCGAAAATGTTTTAAAATTGGGTCGAATCATTACTCGCCTCGTACAAGAACTCGGGTTTCGCACTAAAACTGGGTAATCTATGTATGTGTAAAAAACTTGTAGTATCAACAGAAAAGAACTACATAGAAAAAAATTTTCTTTTTGCGCCAATTAAAAGTTTTAATTAGTTTTATTAATCAATTAACTTTTTAATTGATCAAATTATATATGCGTTTGTTTAGAACAGTACAAAAACATTTCCTAATTAAATAAATAAATAATTGAATGATTTATTTAATTAGGTTTTAGTCTGAAACTAATAAAAACCTTGAATTGTTGCAAATGTTTTTCTTTTCTGTGTACTATACAGCTGCTTTATTCAGCAATAATATTAGGAATACTTAGTGATTAACAGTCCTCTGTCGAATGCAAACTGATGTTTAAATTATGATTATAATAGAATAACTATTAAGGCCATTTTATATTATCCCAGTAGTTTTATCTACTGTTTAAACATTATACCCGTATGTAATGGGCGATTCGACTATGGGTTAAATTAGTTAAAACTTACTTTAAGGAAACGTAACACATGCAAATTGTCGTTTGATGCAATATGCTGTATCAGTGTTGGGATCTGACAGAGCTGAAATTGCACCGCCCCAGTTATAAAGTTGTACCAAATCACCATGAATTGTACAAAAATTTGCATTAAGTAAAATAAACAAAACATACAGTAGCAAATCAAAACTTTTATACGAGAGTGTTTTAAAGTAATGATATTTGACCTTGATTCCTTTTATTGCTAATTTACAATTATTTTGCCAAAATACTTAACTATTTCATAAGCAAAAGGGTTGCTTATGAACTTGCTTCCGGAAAGTACTTGAAACTCCACCAAAGTAACCGGATCTTAATCCGATAGAGTAATCCCTAATTTAGTTTTAAGAATAATTGAATAGTCGTCTAATTACAAAAAAAGACCTTACAATTTGTCCGAAACTAATAGTGTCGATGCAAGTTTAAATAATATAATTCAGCAAAAAGGGCTTGCAAATTAAATTATCTATTACTAATCTATATTATCTATATCTATACTATATAATAATAAAGTAACTCATTTCCGTCTGTCTGCTTTTCGTTTGCGTTCGCATCACGTAAAAACTACTGTATGGATTTTAACAAAATTTTGTGAGGACATACCTAAACATTCTGATCTCAATATAGGATACTTTTTTTCTTTTTTCGCAAAAATATCTTATTTCTAAGAGAAAGAGGAGAAAAAGCAATGAAAGTATGCAGTTGAACTAACCGGATATGAATACTTTATTTTTTATAAAGTAAAAAATACATAAACTGATATGCAGCATAGTTTAAGGCTGCACTAAAATGTAAGGGCCTTTGGTGTGGATTGCTTTCAAAGCAAAATCGAACAAAATATTGCAAGGACGCTGACAAAGTGGCGGACACAGCTAATAAATAATAAAAATGCTGAACATAAATTAGGAATGTTGCAATTTAGGTAGTTCAAGATACGGTTAGAGAACCATGAAATTAGAAATGTTTGTTATTGGAAGCAAAAGTATAAAAAATATTGATTAAATAAAAAAAAAAAAAAATTAACCAAAAAAAGCGTGAAGTGTACTATTGTAACACTCATGTGCCGACTGTACCAAATTTGGTACAATTATACCACAAATCACAACACTGTACTGTATTGCTTTATTTATCAAAAGAATAAAAATGAGAAGGCGGAGCTTCAAACAACATAAATTTTGAAGTGTTACGTTCCGCTAAAGCTGCGGTCGAATATAAATCAGAGCTCTAAGCGCAACGCAAACTTAAGCACAACTTCTGTTATGAACAGTTATGTTATGTTTTGTTTTCTTAACAAATTCCACTAAAAAGAAATGCAAAATAGAGATAGTCTCACTAAATAGACCTAAAAGTAACTGAAATGTTATTACTTTTCCAACATAAAGAGAAAAAAAAGAAAAAATAATGAGTTCGTTTGTAGCCAACTTCCCAACCGTTCGCTCTGTAGAAATCAGATTTACCAATTACAAAACTTTCAAGACGCGCTATTTAGGATTGCTTCATACATTTTCTATGTATGTTAGCGCCCGTCTACATTAAATATAAAAAGATAAACATTGACACTAACATCATGTTAGTGTTAAGTGTAGACCGCCCATGTTAAAGTTTTTTCCACGTCTTAACATGATTGTTAAAACATTTGTTATAAAAGTTATTTTATAAGATGACAATAATGTAACATGTTGTTATATTTTAGTTTGACAGTTTTATATTAAAACAGTGCCATCTGTTGCTCAACTGTAGTACTATTGTAATGCTGTGTAATAAGCATTCAAACAACATTGTTGAAAAACAGAAAATAACATAAACACGTACATATATGCCACCCATAAAAAACAACCGCTAATTAATTCCGTTGCTCCGCCGCTTAGTGGTTTCAAAACCATTTATTTTGGATATAATTCGGTAGCTCATGAACCACCGAAGATATTTAAATGAAATTTCACAGAGGCGAAGCAGAGGTATTTCTACGAAAGGTCGGCCTCGTAGGATAAAGGGCGGCTTCTGGGTAAGACCCCAAAGCTGGTTACCACGGGATTTTAAATTTAAGTAGACCTTAAAAAATATCAAAATATATCTGTGCTTACATGTGTAGGTTATCTCTTTTAGTTTGGGAGAAAATCGATTTATAAGCCTCAGTTGTTGGCTACATACTCCAAAAAGAATTTGACAGCCCCGTGTGACTTTTGTAAAAAAACCATTTTTTTGGGATATTTTTTCCTCGTTCCGGGAATTTATATGTCAAAATTGAAAAAAAAAATTTATTTCACCATTTGATTAAAAGCTCTCTTATCTACATATGTCAGTTTAAAATTTTGTAAGGACATCTCTTTCCAATCAGAAGTTATGTCAATTACAATTCTATAGTGTATTTCTCAAAAAATCAGTTTATTGTAAAATTTACAATTTTAATGGTAAATAATATTTAAAAAATACAGCGCGAAAAAAAGTTTACCAAACATTAATCTAAAAGGTATACACTTTCTCGTGATACCAATTACTTGTATTAAAATTATACTGGGTGGCGCAAAAGTAATCCTCCTATCAGAAAATGCTATAAATTTTGCGATTGGCCCCTAATGTCAATTCTGTTTTGACATTTGTGTAGTAAACACTTGCGAAATACACGTTAATAAACAATGTTACGCTACACTGCTCCAGAACGCGGAATATTGGTGACTATTTATTTGACCAATAATCGGTCGGTGACTTGGGCACAAGTGAATTTCGTCGCAGATTTCCTGGCCGTCCAACGCCTACTGGTGAAACACTGCGGCGTATAGCAGCTCGCCTCGAGAGACTGGCACAACACGAGATGCTGCCAGGCGTGGCAGATCCCGGAGTAGCCGTTCTGCAGAGAATATTGCTGCTGTAGCCGAGGATGTCATGGAATAATCATGAGTGATGAGGCCCATTTCCATCTTAGCGGGTACGTAAATAAGCAAAATTTACGCTTCTGGGGCACTGTAAATCCGCGTGTAACCCACGAAGAGCCATTACACCCGCTCAAAGTCACTGTATGGTGTGCTGTTTTCGCTGGAGGAGTCATCGGACCTTTTTTCTTCGAAGACGTCGCGGGCCAAACGATTACTGTGAATGTGAGCGCTACAGAGAAATGATTAATGAGTTCTTTTTGCCGCAACTTGATGAATTGGGATTAGAAAACATGTGGTTCCAACAGGACGGTGCAACGGCACACACTGCACGTGCCACAACCGATATGCTGAAGGATGCATTTCCCGGGCGCCTAATCTCCCGTTTTGGCCATTTGCACTGGCCAGCAAGATCGCCTGATTTGACAGCTACAGACTTCTTTTTGTGGGGCTTTTTGAAGTCGCGGGTTTATGTCAACAAGCCTCAGACTCTTGCAGCTCTTAAAGACAATAGCCGTCAAGAATGTGAGGACCTATCGTAGGAAGTTTTGGCCAAAGTGATGGAAAATGCCATAAAAAGGGCTCAAATGACAATCAACTGTGGCGGCGGCCATTTACATGATATCATATTCTCGACTTGATGTAAAAAAATTAAAAGACCAAATAAAAATAATCCACAAGAAGAATCAAAGTTTTTCATTTTTTTTTTAAATTACAGCCAAAAAACATCGGAAGGTTATTTTTGCGCCACACGTTATAATTAAGCTGTAGGAAATCCACAAACCTTTCCTTTCATGAATTCTTTTTTTAATTTTCTATGTAAAAGTGCAAAATATGTTTGTATACATTCTATGCTTATATACATTATTGCATATTTTTTCTGATACACACATAATGTTTTTATACATTATACGTCATGTTTATGTTCTGTTTAAATTGATGGCTAGTGAAGACGGCCTCTTAGAATTGTTGACAGTTAGTTAACGCTTAACGCGCTAATTTAGGTTTGGCTGTAAGTTTTAACTAATTCAACCCGCCTTTAGTATTTTTTGCAACATTTTTGTTATTTATATGCCTAAATTTAAGCCTAAATAGAAACTTTTTTCTTTAATTTTTGTATAAAATTTACTTCACGTAGATTTAAATATTTTATATAAAATTTTTACCGCCATTTTTTTTTTTATTTGGCGGATAATATTTGGGTATTCAATTAAAAAGCTAGAAGTTCAGTAATTTAAAAGCGTTATTTTAGAATATTATTTTAGCAGAATATTAAATACAATTTGATTTAAGTAAACTTAAATGTGTTTTAGTATTTACAGATGTAAAAAAGGGGTGAAAAATTAAATATTAAAAAAAAAAAATATAATAAAATAAAGAAGTATGCAACACTTTAATACAATTTGAAATCATTTGTTAAACTCAAGGTATAATAAATAAGGTGACCACAGCAGGGAGATGGATATTATTAAAGGAAAAAATTTTTTATTTTTTTATATGGCCTTTGATAGTTAAACTTACTCTCTTAAATGGTAGTTAAACTCTTAAATTCCATTAAAAAAATAAAAATTATGCCCTTAATATTTCGCTCTGCCTTCTAACTATGTTCACCTTATTTAATATGTCTTGGTTGAACTTTTTAAAAGAAAGAAAGTAAATAAATATTAATAAACGAAATTAATAAAACTATACAGGAATCATTTGTACAAGAAAGAGTTAAGAATAGTAATTAGTTAAAATATATTTTATTTTGTTTTGTTTTCTTTCTAGATATTTCTTCTTCGAATTACAACTAATAATGTTTTATGCAAAAAACTAAGAGGAAATAAAAATATAAAAAGTTTTTACCATTTTATGTTTCAGCAGCCAGCTTAACCAGAAGTAAGTCCAACAAGAAAGAGGGAGAGATAGAGGCTCCATATACTTCCACTTATAAATTATAAATCCAGTGCAGCCTTTCCCATCCTACTGTTTGTTGCCGCCATCTTTTTTGTTGTTGCAAACGCCAAGAGCTTAACACACATCACAAACGTTATATCTGTACTTCAAAGATTTTTAATACGAAGGCGGTCCCAAAATTACCCGAACTGAAGCACAGTAGGGTTTTCGATGCCAAAAGTGGAAATTAATTCGTAGTGACTTCCCTGTTTCTAATTTTTTATATTTTTTTGCTCAATATCACTTAGAGTGAGAGCAAGCTTCGAATGTGGGAAAAAAATGAGGGAACAGCACTAGGGGAAAGTGTACTCCCCATATATAATATTTAGTAATAATCTGTTATCTATAAAACTATAATATTAAGAGTATTTTAAATTTGGTATGCGTTAATTTGAAGACGTGATATGAATTGGTGGTGCGGGATCATGACAAATCAAAAAAAGAAATTTAAAATTTGTTCAAGCCTAAATGTAAGTGAATATAACTTTATTTATCACCCTGAGTTTACAAAGAAAATGTCACAGTCTTGACTATCTAGCTAAAGGTCCATAATTGTGAACTCTAAAGTTTTAAATTTGAAGAAAATGGGTCATCATTATGTGAAATCGCTTTTTATTTGTCATATTTTAGTCTTTCGTAGGGAAGACTGCTTGCTCCTTCCTAAAACAGCATAATAAATTAAAAAATAATAACTTGTCACAAATTCAGAGGGTATGAAGAGCTGCAAAGAAAAGTAAAGCAGTAAGGAGCAGAGGTCGACCTGCTGCGATAGATAAGTAAAAAAAAAAAAAATTTAGGCGTGAAAAGGGCATAAAGGCTATGAAAAAGGCATATCTAAGCCATTTGAAAGCACCTGCCTGTAATCGGGACTTCAAATAAAAATTATTAAATTTTTAGTCATAAAAATTAATTTATACGCTTGTTGTCTTTTTGACAGATGATAACTTTTTTGTTGCGACCGTTGACTTCTTCCGAACCATTAGTGTTAGACCAGGTCTCGACTTAGCACATTTTGTGCAGTCATTTGATGGTTATGGTTTTAACCCATAGTGCGGGGAATGACTTTTATGATCACTGTTCTGCTCGACCATACACAAGGTTTGGCGTTGTTGTTCAATCGCATAAAAGAAGTCTCACCTAATTATAGCAAATTTTTTCAGACTACATGAACTGTCATATAAACCTACAGGTTTAAAGTTATTTTAGCTTACACTGAGGTATTTGGCATGAAATAATCTATACCTATCATAAAACAGTAATTTATTTTCTGCCTATGTGTCTGCGTTCGCATCACTTAAAAAGTACTAGATGGATTTAAACAAAATTTTGTGAGGAGGTACCTTAGTATCCTGATTCAAATATAGGCTACTTTTTTTCGGCAAAAATATCTTATTTCCAAGACAAAGTGGAGAAAAGGCAGTGAAAGTATGCAATTTTACCGATATGTATACTTTAAGGCGCCTTTTATTTTTGAAGCGTCATATTTTAGTAGGGATGAGGATCTTTCTATAAAGTAAAATGTATAAACCATAACTGATGCACTAAAAAATTAAGGGTCTTTAGTGTGGATTGCTTTCAAACCAAAAGGAAATAAAAAAATTAGAAGGAAGCTGATGAAGTGGCGGGCACAGCTAGTAATTGAATAAATTTATAGTTTCTAAACATCATTAGCAGCGGCTTTTGAATTTGGACTGTAAGGCTTTCAGGCGCCTCAAAGTAGAGCACCATCGACATTTTTAAGCCCCAAAAAATAAACTTTTTTAGTTTTTTCTTGTTTTATTGACCATATGTGACCCGGCCTATGAAAAGGTGACTTATGACTGAAAAAAAAAAATTTCCACTTTTTGTTGTTGTTGTTGCTTTGTTTATCTTTAACAGCTAATTTATCGAAATTTTGTTTTTGAGTCATAAGCCAACTTTTCCCTTTTCATAGACCAGGTCATATATAAACAGTTGATCAGTTATTCAATGCTTTTTCTGATTCATTCAATATTTTCTTTCATTTTTATTTTGAAGTCCAGTACCTTTCAAATTTAACAGATAATTGGTATGCATAGCTCAAGATTTAACAATACGCTGAACATTCAGTTAAATGTGTTCATATACCCAAAGTGCCTTGGCTTCTGATGGCTACTCAAGACTCAAATTCAAAAGTTAAGTCGATCAAGAATTCAGAGTTATTTTCACTTTTTTGGACAAATAACCCACTGTGCAGGGATAAAATTAATGGTTCAAAGGAGGATTGTATCCTATTTAGTTAATCCGGATTGTGTTTATAATTTTAAAAAATTTTCGATGGAAAGAGAAATTTCAACTATAAATCGAATATCTTTGGAGAAACTTCTCAGTTTATACTATATATTTTTATTCAATGATGCCTTGGTGTGCTAGTAGGTAGTGTCCTAGTCTATCAGAGCGGGGTTGTGGTTTCGACACAAAGACTGTAAATTTTCACTACAAATTGGCAGAAAGAGTAAAATGGAGCTTGGATATGATCTGGGTGCCTACAAATGGTTAACTACTTTTGTACAGGTCAAGTATTATGTGGCCAATTAGAGAATTGCAGTAAGACGATGCTTGCTTGGAAAAAGGCTTAAATAAAAAAAAGGCTTTGAACCACGGGCAGACACATATTATATGGAGATGCTGTTAAGACCTTAGCCTTAAGCAAATGTTGGCAATTACCATAGACTCTGTGAAGAGGAATAATGTCAACATGTATCAGTCACCAGTCTGAAATCACTACAGTCGAGATAAAAGGCTAGTGACAGCACAAGATTCAATGAAGGTAAGGTATTCGTAAATTTCCAGTCGGTAACCCCCTACAAAAATAATAATCTTCAGTGGAACTGGTAGAAGCAAAGCCATGTTTTAAAATAAAATGCTATACACATACAGATGAAATTTAGTTAACTCAGATTGTTTTTATAATTTTAAAGAATTGTCGCTGCAGAGAGAAATTTTAACAGTAAAGAAGTCGTATCTTTATCTTATGTCGCTTTGGAGAAACTCTTCAATTTATTCAGCGGAACTGGTAGAAGCAAAGTGATGTTTAAAACTAAAATGTTTATTTTTTTTCGCTTAATCAGGTAATTTTGGCACCGCACTCGTATTCGAGTATTGAATTATTTAAATAAAGTTTATTATACAACGACATTTAATTGATTCCTTTGAGTTTAAAATTCATAAACTAAATAAATTAAACGCCTTTTGTTGTTTTGTTTGTAATTTGAGTTGAATAGAGATTGTAATTGTTTTATTTATTATTTTTTCAATCCTTTTTATTATATTTTTATATTTTTTTTCTTCAAAAGAATATTTATTTTCTTTAAATAAACGATTTGTTTTTTTCTTTTGGCCTGTTTTACAATTAAAATAATATTAAGATATTTTTATAGTTTAATTTAATTTAGTTTCTATTGGAAAAGTTTTTATAAATTTCATTGTTTATTTTAATTTTACTACAGTTTTAAAATGAAGATCAAAAAAGTTTTTCTTTCACTTAAGTTGCTGTCCTGTTTTATAGCTTAAAGGTAAAAATTCTATAAGTTGTATTTATCTAGATCGTATTTGTTAGTTTTAGTTTTCTTTAAAGATATTCATTTTGTTAATTATACGCAGTGTTATATAAATAGTTTTTTTATATTTTTAATATTTTCCTTAGAGATTATCTTTGTGAGTTATACAGTCAATTAGCTTATTGTTAGCTTAAAGTTAAAAATTCATTTTTTTCTTTAAACGTTTTTTGTAACCGATTTGCTAGAAAGTTGGATAGTTCACAGAGGAGTATAGTTTTTAAAAGTCTTTTTATTTTTATGTGTAGTTTAAGTGTTCACAATTATGCATATAATAATTTAAAAAATAATATATTTTTTTAAATATTATGAAAAAATTAGGCAATGAAATGATAAAATGCAAATAATAGATTTGTTTCCTTTATATCTTTCACACATGACGCGCTAACAGGATAACCCCTATTCATGCATACATTGTGCCAGAACTAGGAATTTAGACCAAGAAGGAACTTGGATAGAATCTGGGTGCCTATAAATGTTTAACTGCATTAGTGACAAGTCATGGACTCTCAAGTATTATGAGGCCAAGTTAAAAATCGAGGTGACGATACTTGCAGACTGGTAAGGTTAACATAAAAAGGCTTTGGATCACGGGAGAGCTGCTGTGAAGACCTTAGCCTTAAGCAAATGTTAGCAATTACCATAGACTCTGTGATGAGATAATATTTCGACATGTATCAGTCGCCAGTCTGAAATAACTACAGTCGAGAGTAAAAGGCTAGTGACAGTAAGAGACTCAATGAAAGTAAGGTATTCGTACATTTACAGTCGGATACCAGAAATCATTGTGATACGAAGGGTGTCGAAAAAGGACTTATAAAGTTAGCAGTCTACTTCGGTATCCCTCCTACAAAATAAGATTAATAAAGCCGACCAACACTTCCTTTCTAATCCCTTGCTAAAGAGTTGGATCCTGTCTAAATTCTCGCCTCACCCTCGCCGACATCTGTGGAAGTACAATAGCAAAACGGACTAAAAATACCCTTCCTGTAAATTATAAGCATCATGTTAATCTCCAGAGGTTTCCAACAATAACCGGTAACAGGGACTTGTAGTATTTGTGGGGCTATCGATTCCAGTCGTATAAATGCTAGTCAGACCGCAAAAGTTTTTATATTTTAGTTGTAGACCTCGTTCAAACCTCGGCGACTGGTGGCCCATATACCCGGAAGCATTATTTAAAAATCTACAAGACATTATGCCCCGTGTGGGCTCATTGGAGTTTAATAGATTTGGAAACCCACTCAGATGAAGTAATGTATCTTACATCGTTTCAAAAAAACGCTTCACTTGAAAGCTTCTTTTGCGACCCGAAAATGTGTTTATCGCACTGAATTTTCATGCCAAGAACATCAAAAACTTCTGGCTCGTTAATAATTATATCACCCAAAGCTAGAGCTGAGGAATCATTTTCGAAAATACGTCTCGTTTCGTACGAGCATTAAAAACAACTTTCTTCGCAAAATCCCATTCATATTGAATCGGGGTAGGAATGCATTATCCGCAATACAAACGGGTTTCTCTGTATCTAAATTTTTAAAACTTTTCTTTGGATTTGCAAACTTTACAGATAGTGTTGCCATATAGTAAAGCTTTCAACCGATCATCGGCCATAAGTATATTTTGGATCTACTAAGTGAAAGGTTAGATGCTGTTGGAACGCATAAATCGAAAAAAAGTAGAAGAAAGACATTTTAAACAATAAGGTTTTGGAGAGAGACATCAGTATTTTTACTGATAGGTCTTTTATGGCCGTTAGAGCAGGATGTCTACTCAGCTAAGCTGATTCTATCTTGCAGTTTGCATCTGGGTGAGTATGTTTCCGGAAACCTAGCAGAACTTCTTGGGTTGCTACATGCTTTGTATCACCTGTTTTAAAACCTTTGAAGGCAAGAAAGCTTTCTCTTGAACTCTACAACCAACCAACTGACTGGCATATTACGCAAATGAATATGAACTTTCAAGCTGTTGCTGAAAACTAAATACATAGTTGTAACTCCGGTAATCAGAGAACGTTGATGATATATAGGTGTAGCTAGAAATGAAGCAGCATCCATACTATCAATATAAGGGTTCTGCTCCGAATATTTGTTTTTCAGAATCAATAGTTGCTCTGGGGTATGCCAGGGTGCGAGCAAACGTCCTACAATGGGTGGACACTTTAAACCTAAAAAGTTAACGGAATGCTGCCACATGTAGTTTGGTTCGAATGGTACACAGAAACATTTTTTTCCACCAATTAAAGGTTTTAGTTAACTTTAAATTAAAATTCAATGAATTTTTTAATTGATTCAAATATTTGTTAGTTTAAAAGAGAATAAAAAAATTTCCTAATTAAACAAATAATTGAATCAATTAATTACTTAATTGAATTTTAATCTGAAACAAATTAAAAACTTTAATTGGTGGAATTTTTTTTTCTGTGTAAAAGCTGGATAACTACGTTAGTGACATGTCATACAAACTTCAAGTATCATCTGGCTAAAATGAAAATCGAAGAAGACGATATTGCCTGGGAAAGTCTGAGACAGTAGTGCACATTGTAAGTGAATGTTCAACACTGGCTAGCATAGACTTGCGACCATGGATTATTTACTTTAGTTTGCTGATATAATAGAACTGATCACTACAAAGAAATTTTTCACAAGTATAAAGTTAAAAAAAAATTAGAAATTATAAAATTAAAAAATTATTTAGTTTAGAGCATAAATAATTCAAAATATTTGTTGTGTATTTCAACAAAAAAAAATATGTCCTATTACCCATCTGACAAGAGTTAAGCACGCTTAAGCTTTTATGATTGTCTGGCTGGTCTGACTATCTGATTGCTTGTCATTCTAGCAACTAAAAAGTGTTTTTGTAAAATGATTTTGGTAAAATTTATTTTTTGTTGTAAATTATTAATATTTCTGTTTAAATTTTATTTATTTGTTAAAAAAGACTTGACATTTTAATCTTTGTTGTCCATTATTTTAATGAAATTTCCACATTTGTTTTATTAAATTTTTATTATATAAAATAAAGTTTTGATTTAATTTAGTATAAAAAAGGGGAAATTTTAGCACTTTAAATATATTTTTTTTTATGAAAAATATATATTTAAGTTTGGTGGTTTTTTAAGAGTTTATTCTAGGTGGGTGGGTTTTATTTCAACACTCAATAACAACACTTAATATTTAATATATGTAAATCATGTATGTATAATATATGAATACATAAATATATATTTTACATATTTCTGTATAAATAACTGTACGCGTGTAAGGGTTTATAGACAGAAAATGGTTATTTTCTTCAAGTACATATGTACATGTACTCGTATATATGTATCTTAAAAGTAGTACATTTATTTTACCAAAAGAAAAATGACACTATTAAAATAAAATTAACACATAATTTGCTTTTTATATTTCCTTTCTAAATTGTCCTTTTTAACCTTTTAATAAAAAAGGATTTTTTTTTAATATTTTTTTCTTCTTCAAAATATTTTTCATTAAAGCTAAAATTTATGTTTAAAATAATAACTTTTTTAATATAGAACCATTTGGAGTAAAAATGATACTAAAAATATTTTTATAAATTTGTACACCTTTTTAAAAAATGTATTTAGGTGCCTTTTTTCATAGGCACTTTTTTAAAAGAAAATTTTTTATAAAAAAAAAATCTTGTTAAAAAGTACCAATATACTTTTTTAAATAATTTAAAAAGATACTCAAATTTTTAAATTAATTAATTTAAAAAAGTTACTTAATTAAAATTAAACTTTTTAAATACAGACTTTTTAAACATAATTTTTTTAACTGAATTCTTTCAAAACTTATCTTTATTTCAAAAAGTACCATAAAAAGTACCCTTGCTTAAAGGGAATCAATTGATCCTCTTTGAGAGCAAAGCAAGCTGCCAAAATGTGGTTGCTCGGTATGAGATATAAAACAACAAAATTACCGGAGGAATTTTAATAAAATATTGTGGATAATTATCTTAGTACCTTTACTCAAATATCTCAATACGGAGAGAAAAATAGAGATAAGAATACAATTTTACCGCTTTAATAGACATTTTTACAGAACTCTACAATAATATACAAGTATAATATAATATACAAAAAAGTAAGTGCCTTAAACTCTGGTGTGGATTAATTTCGAAACGAAAGGCAAATTCGGAAAAAAATAAATATTTTCAGAACGTTGACAACGACGCGGATTAATTTTTATAATATGGCCGAATCAAGTTTTACAAATTTTTGCCCAAATATATGACATGTCTATGCTTGTTAGACATTAAAATATTAATGTTATTAAAATATTATTTTTGGAAAATTAAGTTATATCAGAAACCAGTTCAATTATCGAGTAATTTTTAAAACAGTACCTTCTTATACCTTTCACCACACGTGATAAGGGTATACAAATATAAGTTTGTCATTCCGTGTGTAAAATCTACAATATTAATTTCCGACCCCATAAATTATATACATATATTCTGGATACTTATACATAGAAAATTTGATTAAACGATATCCGTCTGTCCATCTATTCATCTGTCCGTGTTGATGTGGAAATGTCGTTGGCCAAGGCGCCAGACGAGGTACAGAAGATTTAAGCCCACCAATCTGCCAGCCATAGTTTTGAAAATTTTAGGATTGCAATTCAGTAACATCAGACGATTCTATTCAAAGCAGTGAGCAAAAAACCACGCCTACCTATATTTTTTTCACGTTGTTTTTATTTTTTTCCGCTGTAATTATTCTCGTTCTTTTTTTTTGCTAAATAAATAAATACATTCAGATCTCGGGGGATCAATATTCCCCAGCGACAGGTATGTTTTGTTTGTTTTTAGGCTGGTAAGATTTTTCTACTTTGATTTTTATTAAAGGCCTTTATAGAAAGCAATACACATAGAGGTAGGCGAGAGACCCACAGGGTGCTCACTGGTAAACAGGAGCAGTCAATAGACACATTGGGGAGGGGGTTAATATATGAAATTTTTTTAAAGGTTCTTTTTTTTGGCTTTTGTCTAATCATTCTAATGCAATATAGATTGCAGGAAGTTCCTAATTATTAAAAAAGTAAAAAAAAAATTTTTTTAAAACTTTTTAAATTAAAACTTTTTAAACCTCTAGACTGAGTCTATCAGTCTAGAGGTTGCGGGTTCGATTCCCGCCAAAGACTCTGGGTGTTTTCTGCAGATAAGCAAAAAGCTTCGCGGTGTTGTTTAAAAAAAAACACAAAGTTTTTGCAAGAAATTAAAAAAAGAAATTTTTCAAAAAAAAAAAAAAAAAAAAAATTTATAAACTGAAAATTTAAAAAAAAAAATCTAAATATTTTACAAAAACTTTTTCGAAAATATTTAAGAAAAAAAAATTTTGCAAAAAATAGTCTATAAAATTTTCCAAAAAAAATATCTACGACATTTTCGAAAAAATGTTTTATAAAATTTCTAAAAAAATATTTTCTGTAAAATTTTTACAAAAAACTTTCAATGAAACTTACGAAAAATTTTTAATAAAAATTTTATAAAGATTTTCTATAAAATTTTTTCAAAAGATATTCATTATAATTTTTACACAAAATTTTCAATAAAATTTTTAGAAAAAAATTTTCAATAAAATAAATTGCAGGTGATATATGAAATTTTGCTGATTAGTGAAAAAACGCAGTTCTCTTAAAGTAAATCAATTTTGTACCTGTAACTGTAAAAATAAAATTGCCGTGGTGTAGGGTATAGAAGATTCAGCACAGCCGAATATACCACTCTTACTAGTTAAGGGCATTTCACACTATAATACAAGTATTAATACTTTTGAGGAAAATGCAACCCTGACATGATGAGTTGTTATTGCTTTTTGAAAAAGTGCGAACAGCGATTAGATTTATTCCAAAGTATTAATACTTGTATTATAGTGTGAAATGCCCTTTTAATATTATATTTCATTTAAATATTTTTTTCTAAAAAAAATTCTTTTTATTAATAAATTTTATTTAAACTTAAAATATTTTCAGTACTTTTTGTAATAGTGTTTAAAAAGTACCTTTAAGATTTAAAACTTTAAAAAGGTGTTAATTTAAAAAGCTAATGTTTTAAAAAGTATATTTAAAAAAACTTTACAAAAATAAATTTTTTAATAAAAAATTCTTTTTTAAAAATATTCTTTTTAAAAATTAAAATCAGAAAAAAACATGATTGTGTAATGTAATATCCTGCAACTATATATAGTTGCGATAAACAAATTTTTGTTGTTTTCAACAGTACTTTTTTTATCACAATTTATAAGATTTGGTTAAAATTTTATCAGTAAATGGTAACCAACATCGTTGCTTTATATGTTTTATAAGGATTTATTAATATGGTTAATGTAACCATACCACAACCATGTTTTTTATCAGCATGTTAGGAAACATATAAAAAGTAACTTTTTAATAGAACACTTGTGGGTCAATAACAATTATGTGTCAATTTCACTTTATACTACATATTTTACTTACAACAAATAAAGTTTTATAAATACTGGTACGTAAACATCTACTACTTGTTTATTAGTTCTAATTGAATAATTTTGATGGTTAACAATTATTAAACTACTATAACATTTAATTTTTTGTATTTTTTTAATTACTCAAAGTAACGTCTAAAACAATTTTTAAAGAAAGAAAAAAATATTTACTCAATTCACAGCTTATTGTTAGTTGCAAGTGGTATATAAAATATCATTTGAACATAAGAAAACAAAAAAACTAAAAACACTTCAACTTTTCCATCCCTAATGTCATTCTACGAGATTCGATAAACATATGCAAAAATATTGTACCTGTTATAGCAACAGTTGAAATAGAAAAAAACTAACAATATTTTTTGAACTGTTGTAGAGTACGACGACTTAGCACAGCTACAATAGGCTGTGAATTGGTCAATTGTTAATAATGCTTTAGCTTTTATTTTATTTTTTTGTTTCTTCTTTTTTTTTTTAATATTATAGTTTGCCTAAATTTGTTACTACATTATTAGTTTAGTTTAGAGACATTAATTACAGCACAAATATTTATTGAATAATAACACATATTTAGGTATGAAATTAATATAATTTATTATATTTTTAATTCATATTTATTAATAGTTTGTATAGAGTTCGCCATATATTTATATGTTTTCATTAGAAGACCGCTTAAATGATGAAAAAAATTAATTAGAGTTTTTTTTTTTTGTTAAATAAAATGTCCTAAGAGATAAAAGAGTATTTTTAGGAAAATTTAATTTTTCGGTTTCTTCTCCTTCCTAAAAGATTTTTTCTATCGCTTTTTTATGTGGTCGGTCTTCAGTTTAAAAATTCTAATTTAAATATGAGTATTTATTTATTATACATATTGGTGCTTTGCTCTTACTGTGAGAGTAGTTAAAATTACTCATTACAAAAACAAAAACATATGAGAAGAAACTAAACAGTGGAGATTTTGTTTGGAGATAATTTTCTAAATAATTTCGAATTTATTAAAAATTAAAAAAAAAGTAAATTCAGAATAAGTACTTTTTTAAAGGAAACAACTTATTCAAAAATACATTGCTAAGAAAAAGTACTTAACTCAAAAAATCTATTGTTCTAAACACACATTTAAGAAATGATATTTTAAGAAAAACTATATTTCCAAGAAAACTTTATTTAAGCAAAAAAGTTTAATTTAAAAAAATATTTATTTTTAGTAAAAAATATCATCTACAAACGTTTTTATTTTTTATTTTTTTTTTGCAAATTGTACCTTTGTAAAAAAGTACCATTTATGGTACTTTTGATTTGAAAAGTTTAATTTTTTTAGGAAAACCAACTTTTTTTAAGAACGATTGTCTTTTTGGAGGATCAGTACCTTGTCTACATAAAATCTGAAGCTGTTTAAGAAATAGAAACATTTAAAAATTTATTTTAGGGACAAGACACCGTTTTAAATAAAATGGACCTTTTTTTAGAAAAAGTCTATTTTTTGATAAAGTAGCTTTCAAACATAATGCATCTTCTCTGGAAAAGGTATCTTTTTAGGAAGAGACCTTTAAAAAAATGCCTTTGAAAGAAAAAAGTAACTTTTAAGAAAAAGTATTTTTTTAAGGATGAAAAATATATTATAAAAACAAATATATTTTTAGTTAAAAAAAGTACATTTTTATGAAAGTTTTCTTTTTAAAAAAGTGTCAGTAAAAGAAAAGAACAATATTCTTAATTGTAATATAGAAAAATAAAAAAAAATTATTAAGTCTTTAAGCCTATTCCACCAAAAAAAAATTGCCCTTAAATCATTTTCTAAAGTTCCTTTTTAAGTATATTTTCATTTTTGGTTTAAGTAACATCTTACGATAAAGTATATTTAAAAAATAAAATAAAGCCTAATTTACAGATGATTTTAAAAAAGTACCCTTTTAGGATAAAATATCTTTTTTTAGAAAAGAAAAAAAAAACTTTTTAAAAAACAATATACAAATATTTAGAATAAAGATTCTTTTTATATTGAAGTAACTATTGAAGCGAAAGTTCGTTTATAATTATAAATAAAATAATAATAAAGTAAATATTACTATTTAAGAATAAAGAGTCTAGAAAATACTTTTTTTTATCAAAATCATCTTTTTCTGTCACAAAACATTTCTAAATAAGGAAATTTCTTAAGAAATAGCAACTTTTTAAGAAAGAAAAACAACAACAAAAAAACACTTGTTACTAAAAAGTACACTGTTTAGAAAAAAAAAACAAAAAAAAAAAAAACAAAAAACACTTTTTACGGAAAAGTCCTCTAAAAAGTGTAAAAATTCCTTTTTAGAAATTGTAAATATTTAAAAATTTAAACCTTAAAAAATTTGTGCTTCAGAAAAATTTTATAAAAAAAAAATACCTTTTAACAGGATGTACCTTGCCTGAAAAATTTCTTAAAAAGTATCTATAAAACAAAAATGTAAAAAAGTACTTTTATAAAAAATATATATTTTAAAAAATGGGCTTTTTAACTAAATGCTTTTGAAATTTTATACTAAAAACGTACCTTTATTACAAAAAAAAAAACAAAAAAAAAAAAAAAATTAAATATTAAAAAATTATTTTGTTAGTACAAGTTATTTTTAGAAGAAGTCCCCTTTTTATCATTTTTAACAAAATGGACTTAAAAAAATACACCTTTAACATAAAATGCCTGGGGAAGAATTAATATCATTTTTAGAAAATTACATTTTAAAAATTAGACACTTTAGAAAAAGTACCTATATAAAAAGTGCGTTTAAGTACTTTCCAAAGTGCAATTAAAAAAAAATTTCTTTAGATAAAATCCGTTTATTTTAAGCATAACTACTTTTTTTTAATAAAGGTTCTTGTTTAGGATTTTTTAAAGTACTTATTTAAGTTAATTATAAGTTTTCAAAGTTATTAGATTTATTAGTAAAAGTTACTTTTAAAAACACTTCAAAAAAATATTTAAGTAATACTTTTTAGAAAAACAGTTTGTAGAAAAATACTTTTAAGAAAAGTACTTTTTAGAATAGCACTTTTAAGAAAAGTACTTTTTAGAATAGCATCTTTAAGAAAAGTACTTTTTGTATAGTACTTTTAAAAAAACTAATTGTTAGAATATTACAAAAAAAAGTACTTTTTAGAAAAGTACTTTTAAGAAAAGTACTTTTTAGAATAGTACTTTTAAGAAAAGTATTTTTTTAAAGTTATTTGTCTAGCGTATGTTTTTAAAATCCAAAGCTTTTTTAATTTAAAGTTTCTAAAAGGCATTCTTCTTTCTATTACATTTTATACAAGTTAAATATTATCATAAAAATTATCTACTGGAGACGAACATTTACTAGTAGTTATTTTACTTTTAAATATTATGTAATCATTTAACATAACGTTTCTGCAATGACAATTATTTTATAAATAATTTTCTGAGTCTATATAGCTTGGTCCAGAAACTTAGAACAAAATGCCTAAGGCTAAATCTAAAGACACAATATGTAACGATGCATAGAAAATTCGATTGAGAAAACACTGCTATTTCGAAAATGGAAAATTAATTCTCTCCGCTAAATTTTATCGTTACGACTTAGTTGAGCGTGAAGAGTTTACCAAAGAGAGTGTGCAATATTCCCTAAAAAGTACTTTGTTTTTTAATATTTTTTCTTAAATGTTTTTTTCATTGCCTTGGCTTCTAAAGAATTTAAATTTGTTTAGTTTTATTTTTTTTTTAATAATGTTTTGTTTCAAATTATAAAAAGTTAGTTAGAGGTTTAAGTAAAAAAAAGGTCTAATACTACAACATCAATTACTTTTAATTATATTAATATCAAAAATAATAATAATATTGTACTGCAATTATAATTTTGATTATTAAAGAAAGAAGAAATAAAACAAAGAGTTAAAAAAGAGAATGAATAATAATAATAAACAGTCGATACCTAAAAACGTTTCTTGATACTTCTTTAAATTTAGTATAAATAATATAATGATAACTTTTTATATATATCTGCCCTTAACCAAAAAAAAAAAAAAAAAAAAAAAAAAATTAAATCTTCTACAAGTCTAAGTTATTTGAAATTTTATATGAAAAATTGTCTTAAAGTATACTGCAGGTAGACTTTATTTCTTTTGCATAAGTGCAACAATTTTTAAAGAAAAAGGTACTTGCTAAAGCTGAACTAATTTCAATTCATTTAATGTGCTTACGGAACGCCTTTGTTGCGTATAGCGAATCAACTAGCAGCACTTTGAGAACGTGACTGGTAGTACCATGCTCATTGACTTCGCTTAAGAATTGGAGACCAACTAAACAAACCTTCGTCTTGGTAGCTTCTGTTCGAGTGCAACAGTACACCGGACTCTCTGCGATTTAGGTCCAAACCACAGTCACCACATTACTCCCCGAAGGTCCTCACCTATAACCGGTCACAGACCCCGTTTCAGTACCATTTCTCTACCAGTCGTTAGAGTACTGGATAAATCTCACAGTTATAGGGCCAGTGCAAGCTTAGGGGTTTGGTGCCTTATATATAAGCCGTTTATTTTAAAAGTGGCATTAGTCACTTTTTCAAAAATATCAGGGTAATGAGATTTTGAAAAGTTTTACTAATCAACGTTATAACAAGAATTTTTATTTTAAGAGTGACAAACCCTTAAATTTAGGAATTTAAAGATTTCTTTGAAAACGGCATTAGTCCATTTTTCAAAATAAAAGGCACATATCCTGGTAGCATTGGTGTCAAGGTGTTAGAAGTCAACAAGACCCCCGGTTGGTTGAGGCTCCAGAGAGTCAATAGAGTTGGATATCCTACTCAGCACTCATAAATAATTTCGCCTTCTGCACACGGTCGAGTGGCTGCAAAATAGACTTTTAGCCCGGCTATACGTGGTATAAATAGTAAATAGATCATATGCAGTGCAGTATCTTTTATACCTTTAGGAAAAACCGAGGCAATTGAAAGCTTCTTTTGAGACCAGAAAAATATGTTTATCGGACAGTGCGATTTCCCATGGAGTAAACATATATAGAGTTTCATGCCAAAAATATCAAGAACTTCTGACCCTATTATTATTATTATTATTATTATTATTATTATTATTATTATTATTAATCACCTATAGCTATAGATGAACCGTTATTTTCGAACGTGTGTCTGTGCGTGAACATACAACATTGAGTCTTACATGTGTTAATATTGACTCATGATTGAGCGTATTATTCATGATTTGTCTCTTGGCTGGAATCTCCAAATCTGGCTCGCTAGCTTACTAGCTTAAATTTACAAATAGGTTCAGAAATGATAGATTTAAAATAATACAAAGTGATAACCTTCCTCCTTTTTGTTTTTGAAGGTGGTTAAAAAATGTTTAAATTGCTTTTATATTTTTTTAATAATATATTTCAAGAAACGTTTTTATTGCTTAAACTAGAATAGAACAAGGACGAAAAGAAAGTACCAAATTAACAATTATTCTTTAGCTACTAAATATTTAAAACAAAAATAATTATTATAAAATTTATTTTTTAGTTGTAATAATAATCAAATGACTACTTCATACATTTAATAACAAACTATTGAAAAATGTTAGATTTAGAAGACTAATTTCGAGTGAAGAAAAAGCTCAAAATAGAATTAACCAAATTTATAATAAAATGAAAAAAAAAAAAAAATTAAAACTATAGTTAGTGTTGCTCTTAAATTGTAAAGATAAATGGTAAAAAAAAATCATATTAACAAAACATTTACTAATCAATTTTTCCAAGTATACGTTGAAATGTTAATTATTAGAAGGAAAAGCAAGCATACTTTTAGGCTTTAAAAGTAGACTCAACAAAAATATAATTGAATTTTGTGTGCTTTTCTTTTTTTATTGAAATCATAAATTATCTTCTATAGAAAAGTGTTTTTTTTAATAAAAACTTGAATGTTTGGAAGGGGTAAAGGGTTAACAAGAAAATCTTTTAACTACATTTTTTGAATTAATTTTCTTTTTTAGTTTAGAATTTTTGTTTTTGTTGCAAATTAGAGTTTTACTAAAAGTATTTAATGTTATAAATAAGTGAATAAATATATATATAAATTACGAATTATTATTTATACCGGAGTTTTTGGTAATTTCCGTCGTGTTGGCGAAGCTGGTGATTTGTCTGTAGTAGTTTCGGGGTCTAAATATATATTTTTGTTTGGCATACATTCAGACATGGTGGTTGTTGTAGTTGTTTTGGTAGTAGTAGTAGTAGTTGTTGTTGTTGATAGTATGTTTGATTTTTTGGTTTTTGTAGCATGGGAAAATTAATAAATAATTGAAAATTAAAAAAAATCATCAATTAGAATAAAAAGGAAAATACATACATATAAATACATACATATAAATTTATAAGTTTTAAATTATTTTATTTTTTTTTTTGGTTATTTCAAAATAATAATTTTTAATCAAAATTTTAGACATACATATTCATATTTTTGTTAAATTTATTTACATTAAAATGTTTTTTAATTTAATTTCAAAAACATTTTAGGTGCAAGTACCACAACATTTAGTTAAAGGTTTGGAAAAAAAAAAAATTAAAATGATGTTCCAACTTACCCGCTATTAAACCCAAACCAATGGGACCATCACCCGAACGGCGTGGGCCTCTTTCACTGCCACCGCTATTACCCGGCGGTATATTTTCATCAAATAAATCACACATACGAAAATCGGTTGCATGTTCTACCAATAATTCCACCACATCGCCCGTATGATCCATTATGCCACAAACTTCTTCGAAACTTCGATCGATTAACGACATGCCATTCCATTCTAAAATCTGAAAATTATGTGAACATTTTTAATGGGCTTTGTAAATGTTTATTATTTTACAGTACTATGTCCCATTGTGTCGTATTAGACTTTCATACAACATTGGATAAACTAAAATATATCTAGATTTTTATTGAACAATCAAAATAGTAAAATACATTGTGAATTTTTTTGACCATGATATTCTAGAGCATAAAGGCCGCTTTAATTGGCTTGGACATATATTGGACATCTATACATATAATAAAATAATAACTCACTTCATCTATCTGTCTGAGTGTCTGTCTTTCTTTTTCTTTGTGTTCGCATCACTTAAAAACTACTAAATTTATTTTAACAAAATTTTGTGAGGAGGTACCTTAGCATCTTCATTCCAATATAGGATACTTTTTTTCCGCAAAAATATTTTATTTCCAAGAGAAAGCGGAGAAAAATCAGTGAAAGTAAGCCGATTTTTTTTTTTTACCGATTTAAAGGTACTGCATACCTTAAAGCATCTTTTATTTTTGAAAGCAGTATATTTTAAGCAATGTTGCGCAAGAGATGGCGCTGTTTTAAGATAATGAGTAACTCATTTCCTGTCTGTCTTTTGCAGAGCTTTACAATAATTTTTAGAATTTTATATAAATTTTAGAATTTTAGCCAGGGATGGCTATCTTTATATACAGTAGTAAGAGTCTTAAAATTTGGTGTGGTTTAGTTTTAAAGCAAAATTGACCAAAATATTGTCGATTTTAGGACGCACACGACGTGTGTAAGCACAGCTAGTCTATCATAAAACGTATTTCACTTTACCAAATTTCAAATATTTTTAGCATAATGAAGTTCAAGCTAAACTTTGATTTTTGTGATATTTGACGTAAATTGGTTATTAATTTTTAGCCATTTTCTTTTTAGGGTTCCGTTCCCATGCTGTGCTGTCTAGGTGTACTACTGTGGTCGCTACAGCAATTAGTTAAAAAGTAATAGTATAGAATTTGATTAATCCTTAAAGTATGCTTTAAAAAATTTATATTTACATTCACAGTTGCCAGATAAATTAGCACAAAATCGTTAAAAATTATTAAACAATAAAAATCGTCAAGTCCTTTTTAAACTTTTTTTAAATCGTTAAATGTGAATTTTAACTGTCAAGTCTTTTAAATCGTCAAAAGTAAACTTTCACCGTTTTTAATAGACGAGGGCAGTGCTACCGTCATTCAACGCAATACTGTTCCTGCTAACTGTTATCTATTACTGGACTATTGTCAATTTTAGCAAGCTGCGTCTATTAGTTTATTTTTGTTTGACAGCTTTTAAAATCAGACAACCTCGTTTGTTTTAACGAATATTAACGTGGTTCTATAGTTTAGTGTGTAGACTAAACATTATTTTTGCATAAAAAACATCACCTAGAGCAAAGAAAGACTTGATAAATACTATGCGAACTCTGTACCATCAATTTTAATGGTTAAAAAAAGTTTACTGAGTTCCATTGTGGTTGCAGCAGCTCATATGTCACCCAAAAGAGGCCGTTACGCCAGAAATAGTCGATTAAATCCATAGAATGATATTGATCGAACGGAGAATGAAAATACAGAAGGAGGCTTAGGTTGAAGGAATCTCAAGTGAGCAGATACATCACATTTCGCATAAATATACGGATATTCAAGGTTATCAGCGCGATGGTTGTGGCAATGAAGACAATGCAATGGGTGCACACGTGTTGAGTCACCATCCATCATACTTATAAATTAAGCCCTTTGTGCCTATTTCCTCTTTTCTAATTACAAGAAATGGCTGGATAAGATTTGGGTAAAACACAGAGCTCTCGTATTAAAGACATTTCTAATAGTCTTGGCACAAAATCCTTTATGAGTACTTCTGGCAGTTTCTGGCCTATTTATTTCTTTCTTCACTCATAGTTTACTCATCACAAACCATACTTCTGATCATTTTATGCGAATTTGCTATTTAGAAATTGACTATGTTTAACTTTAAAAAAAATTATGCTCAGTTTTTCCAGTGTCTTGTGTGTTACACTAGGTGCACCACAACACAAGTACAGTGCATCCATATAAGAATGAATACATCATTATACCATAACGTTTCATGTACTTGTGTATGCAAATATATTTTCATTAACCACTAAATCACTAACATCATTAACATGGAATAGAAAAAAATACTTCTGCAATTAGCTGCGAATAGAATTATGTAATAATTTACACAACAAAAGTGTTGCAAATGGCTGAGTAATGGAGGCATTGTAGTACTTAAACAGTTTGTGGCAGAGAAATATAATTGAAACTAACAGAAGTGTAGCAGCTATTTAGATTTCCTTTAAACAACCTTGACTAGAAACTATTGAAGCAAAATTGTTGCAACTTAATTTCAGATTATTACCAAACAAAAAAAAAAAATGCATTTCTTTAAAATATAAAGTTGATGTTTTTAATAGAAAAGATAGACTGAGACCGCTAATCTGTCAGTCTGGGGGTTGCGGGTTCGATCCCCACCAAAAACTCTGCTCGTTTTCTTTAGAAAAGCGAAAAGTTTGCAGGTAATGTTGTCTTAAAAAAAGTTTTTGATCGAAAAATTCTTTGTAAAAAATATTGAAATAAATTGAATTTTCCAAGGAATAATATTAGGTAAAAAAAATATTTTATTCTGTTCGGGCGAATGTTGTAGGACTGACACACAATGTGCGGGTAGGACTCAAATACAAACGGTTTTTTAACTCCGAATAGTACAGGGTGTTCGCCTGGAAGGTATATTACTTTGTTTTGCCTCCATTTTGGTAAACATTAGTCTTGACAGTTCATATTTGGCAGTCGTGAAGTAGACACGTGGCAAATTTATTATGGAAAAATATTCGATAAACCAATGTGTTTTAATCGTTAAAATATTCTATCAAAATCAATTATCGATTACTGTGAGGATGAGAAAGTTACTTGAAGTTTTTGGAAGAAACAACAAACAAAACGCACTATTTATCGTTTTGTGAATGATTTCGAAGAAAGAGGGTCTGTAGGTGATAAGTGTTCAAAACAATCCATCAACCTCAATTCGATGCGTGCTCAGGAGCTTGGTCGTCAAAGAACAACTTTGACCACAATTTTACACAAGGTTTTGCATTTGGTTCCATTTAAGGTTCAGTTGACATGAAAGCTTCTTGCACAAGGCCATTTACATATCCTCGCCCCTGGCAACCCCGAGTGACGAGGCACATTTTCATTTGAATGGATATGTGAATAACAGAATAGTCGGTTCTGGGCAATGGATAACCCTTAAATTGTTCAAAAGTCACCTTTGCTTCCATTAAACGCGGCAGTCTGGTGTGAAAACGGCGTAACGGTAACCGTGAATGGGGAGCGATATCGTGATACAATTGAAAATTTTTGACGCCACAACTGCATGCTTTGGGATTGATTAACAACTAGACGGTGCGACATCGCATACAGCCAGGATTACAATGGAATTACAGCTAGTAGTATACCTTCCCGGCGGACCCTTAACATTAAAATCAATCGTCATCTCAAGACTGTAAGTTTATTGTTGTGGACGTAGATATATTAGTCGCAGATATATTGTCCATTGTGATTCCATTCCATGATTTCGAGGAGATACTTTTCTGTTCTTTTCGACCAGATACTATTCTTGAAATGGCTTTATTTTCTGTTATTAAGCCAAGCGATTCTACTTATAATCTCATCAGGCTTGCATCTTGATATAATGTCTAATGCATGGAGGAAACATTCGCCTAGCCAACGGAGCCATTGGCTTTGCAATCTCAGGCAATAACAGATATACTTCTCTAAACTTTCCAACTCTTGCTTCGCACATCGTGCAAAAATCAAGAATGAAACTTTCCCATAAATTTGTCTTAGCTTTAAAACAATAATTGGGTGCATCGGTGGGCTACTAGGTAGTGAGTTAGTCTATCAGTCTGTGCTTCTGGTGTCGATTCCCACCAAAGACTCTGGAATTTTCAACTACATGTTGGCAGGAAGACCAGGAAAGAACTTGGCTATAATCTGGGTGCTTACAAATGGTTAACTGCATTAGTGAAAGGTCACGGACTCTGAAGTATTATCTGGCCAAGTTAAAAATCGAGGTAAGACGATACTTGCAGACTGTGCCTGGAAAAAGACTAAAATAAAAAGATTTTGGACCACGGGCTGTCACATATCAAATTGTGATGCTATGGAGACCTTAGCCTTAAGCAAATGTTAGCAGTTACCATAGACTTTGTGATGAGGAAGAATGTCGACATGTATCAGTCCCCAGTCTGACAGCAGTCAGTCGAGAGTTAAAAGCTAGTGACAGCACGAGACTCAATGAATGTGAGATATTTCTAAATTTCCAGTCGGATACCAGAAATCATTGAGGACCCCCCTACAAAATAAAAAACCCGTTATTGCGCCTATTACCGAAACCTCGGAGTGTGGTTGTCGTTTCACAGTTTAAGGTTTAATCTTTAAAGAACTTTTAGAATTGATTTCACATTTTTTATTGCTTTTCATTTGTAATAAAGCCGTTAAACTTTATGAGTCCTCTAGTCAGGTATGTTTTTGTGCCTTGCTAAAAGAATATTAAAATTATTTAAGCGAAAGTTTTTTGCTTTGTTGTTGGTTTAAACATTTATCTATAAAAAAAAAACAATTTCAATAAAAATTCAAGTACACAAACATACATACAAACATAAATATAAATATGTTTGTGCACATACAAATATACATAGACACAATATAAAAAGCAACATTATTACAAAGTAAACTCAATTACCTTATCGCCCTGTTGTAAACCATTCTTTTCAGCTGGTCCTCCAGGCACTGTCCATACAATATACGCAAATAGTCGGCCATCAGCACCAGTCTTACCGCCCACAACTCTCATACCAAAACCACGCGCTATTTTCGTTGTTATGGCAGTCATTGTTTTTCCAGATTACATTAACCGAACAGAGCATTAGAGACCAGATGGTTGGTTGTTGGATATAGAGGTAAAGGTTTTTGTTACAATGGATAAAGACATGATGACAGCATTCATATTGTACCAACCACACCGCACCACCATTCCAAAGTAATGTGTTAAACAAAGAGAAAAGGAGAGAAAAAAAAGAAGAAAAAAGAACAAAAAACAAAAATCAATTTTTTTTTGTATCCTAAATGAGTTACAAAATGGGAAATATCCACTAGACATTTTTGACTTTAGGATTACAGATTGGCAACTTACTCTAGCTTTTCCTCGAAGGCTACAAACAAGTTTGCTTGTTTCGTAATTTTACACTCAACTGACTAAAAATTCTTAGTTGTATACATTGCTGTAGGATAACAATCTTTAGTTAATACCTCTCTCTCACTGCCTTTGAGAAAGTATATATTGACTTAAAGACGATTTAAAAATATTTACACTAGATAAAATTTAATGTTGGCTTACGAGTTAATTTCAATATAACGATTTTATTTAGGTTTCAGTCAAGGACACTTGGAATTGATACTAAAAAGTTTTTGTTAACGTAAAATAAGGTTTTTTTTTAATAACACAACGCAACAGTAAAACAATACACGAACTTTACTGTATAGGTTCGATTCTACTATACTCGGTTTGGCGAAATTGGTGAGCAACCAATACATTTTGAACGTATCTAGGTATCCTGAATAGTTCATAAAAATCAATTTGTATTTAAAAACTTAAATTTACTGAGATTTTTTTTTAAAAAACAACAAAACCAAAAACAATCCAAAAAATACAACAACAACAAACAAGGTTCAAAGGCAAGAAATTTATAGATTAGAAAAAACTGCAGTTTTCTTACGTAGAAAGTGCTTTTAAGGTGCCTAGACACGTTCAGCTTGTATGGTATGTTTACAAAAGTTGTTCAGTTGTACAGTGGCTTCACATTTCCTGTATATACTGTTTGCCATATACAGGAGTCCCTGTAAGTCCCTGATGAAAAATAATTTTTTAATTTTCTGAAAAAACAATGTGCAGAAATAATTTATTTTTTTGGCATAAAATGTTAATAGCATGCATTTAACGAATCCGCTACACTATTGTCAAACAAGGTTAAGCGCTATCACGTAGTATAAATGAGATATTAGATAAAAAAAACTGAAGACAGCTTTTTCGAGAAGCGCATTGATTTTCACAATCTTTCGAGACCTATAAATAAAAATTAATCACCAAAATCATCAAACTGCGTATAGGGTTTTACTAGCTTTTGGTAGTAGAATCGAACCTATACTCAAGTCCGTATATTTTTCGAAAAGTTTTGACTTGTAGCATTGTGTAATTTAGTAGTTAAAAAGAAAGAATAAAAAATTGACCTTTTTAACCTTTTAAACCCTTCATCATAGTAATGTTAAATATTCCCAAACTCTGTTATGTTTCTCAATTTCACAATAATATACATTCGGTTTTTACTATTATAATTTTCTACAAATATAATATAAAGGTATTAAATTTTTTTTGGAAAAGTTTTATGAAAAATGTTTTGTAAAAATTTGTTAGAAAATTTTTAGTACAAATTTTATAGAAAATTTTTTGTCAAAATTTTATCGAAAATTTTTTGTCAAAATTTTATCGAAAATTTTTTGTCAAAATTTTATCGAAAATTTTTTGTCAAAATTTTATCGAAAATTTTTTGTCAAAATTTTATCGAAAATTTTTTGTCAAAATTTTATCGAAAATTTTTTGTCAAAATTTTATCGAAAATTTTTTGTCAAAATTTTATCGAAAATTTTTTGTCAAAATTTTATCGAAAATTTTTTGTCAAAATTTTATCGAAAATTTTTTGTCAAAATTTTATCGAAAATTTTTTGTCAAAATTTTATCGAAAATTTTTTGTCAAAATTTTATCGAAAATTTTTTGTCAAAATTTTATCGAAAATTTTTTGTCAAAATTTTATCGAAAATTTTTTGTCAAAATTTTATCGAAAATTTTTTGTCAAAATTTTATCGAAAATTTTTTGTCAAAATTTTATCGAAAATTTTTTGTCAAAATTTTATCGAAAATTTTTTGTCAAAATTTTATCGAAAATTTTTTGTCAAAATTTTATCGAAAATTTTTTGTCAAAATTTTATCGAAAATTTTTTGTCAAAATTTTATCGAAAATTTTTTGTCAAAATTTTATCGAAAATTTTTTGTCAAAATTTTATCGAAAATTTTTTGTCAAAATTTTATCGAAAATTTTTTGTCAAAATTTTATCGAAAATTTTTTGTCAAAATTTTATCGAAAATTTTTTGTCAAAATTTTATCGAAAATTTTTTGTCAAAATTTTATCGAAAATTTTTTGTCAAAATTTTATCGAAAATTTTTTGTCAAAATTTTATCGAAAATTTTTTGTCAAAATTTTATCGAAAATTTTTTGTCAAAATTTTATCGAAAATTTTTTGTCAAAATTTTATCGAAAATTTTTTGTCAAAATTTTATCGAAAATTTTTTGTCAAAATTTTATCGAAAATTTTTTGTCAAAATTTTATCGAAAATTTTTTGTCAAAATTTTATCGAAAATTTTTTGTCAAAATTTTATCGAAAATTTTTTGTCAAAATTTTATCGAAAATTTTTTGTCAAAATTTTATCGAAAATTTTTTGTCAAAATTTTATCGAAAATTTTTTGTCAAAATTTTATCGAAAATTTTTTGTCAAAATTTTATCGAAAATTTTTTGTCAAAATTTTATCGAAAATTTTTTGTCAAAATTTTATCGAAAATTTTTTGTCAAAATTTTATCGAAAATTTTTTGTCAAAATTTTATCGAAAATTTTTTGTCAAAATTTTATCGAAAATTTTTTGTCAAAATTTTATCGAAAATTTTTTGTCAAAATTTTATCGAAAATTTTTTGTCAAAATTTTATCGAAAATTTTTTGTCAAAATTTTATCGAAAATTTTTTGTCAAAATTTTATCGAAAATTTTTTGTCAAAATTTTATCGAAAATTTTTTGTCAAAATTTTATCGAAAATTTTTTGTCAAAATTTTATCGAAAATTTTTTGTCAAAATTTTATCGAAAATTTTTTGTCAAAATTTTATCGAAAATTTTTTGTCAAAATTTTATCGAAAATTTTTTGTCAAAATTTTATCGAAAATTTTTTGTCAAAATTTTATCGAAAATTTTTTGTCAAAATTTTATCGAAAATTTTTTGTCAAAATTTTATCGAAAATTTTTTGTTAAAATTTTAGCGAAAATTTTTTGTTAAAATTTTAGCGAAAATTTTTTGTTAAAATTTTATCGAAAATTTTTTGTCAAAATTTTATCGAAAATTTTTTGTCAAAATTTTATCGAAAATTTTTTGTCAAAATTTTATCGAAAATTTTTTGTCAAAATTTTATCGAAAATTTTTTGTCAAAATTTTATCGAAAATTTTTTGTCAAAATTTTATCGAAAATTTTTTGTCAAAATTTTATCGAAAATTTTTTGTCAAAATTTTATCGAAAATTTTTTGTCAAAATTTTATCGAAAATTTTTTGTTAAAATTTTAGCGAAAATTTTTTGTTAAAATTTTAGCGAAAATTTTTTGTTAAAATTTTAGCGAAAATTTTTTGTTAAACTTTTATCGAAAATTTTTTGTTAAAATTTTATCGAAAATTTTTTGTTATAATTTTACCGAAAATTTTTTGTTAGAATTTTATCAAAAATGATTTGTGAAAATTTTATCAAAAATTTTTTGTTAAAATTTTGTTAAAATTTTGTCAAAAATTTTTTGTATAAATTTTATCAAACATTTTTTGTTAACATTTTATCGAAATTTTTTGTTAAAATTTTATCGAAATTTTTTGTTAAAATTTTATCGAAATTTTTTGTTAAAATTTTATCGAAAATTTTTTGTTAAAATTTTATCGAAAATTTTTTGTTAAAATTTTATCGAAAATTTTTTGTTAAAATTTTAAAGAAAATTTTTTGTTAAAATTTTATGGAAAATTTTTTTATTATCGAACATTTTTTGTCAAAATTTTTTCAAGATTTTATCGAAAATTTTTTGTCAAAATATTATCAAAATTATTGTCAAAATTTTATCGAAAATTTTTTGTCAAAATTTTATCGAAAATATTTTGTCAAAATTTTATCGAAAATTTTTTGTCAAAATTTTATCGAAAATATTTTGTCAAAATTTTATCGAAAATATTTTGTCAAAATTTTATCGAAAATTTTTTGTCAAAATTTTATCAAAAATTTTTTGACAATATTTTATCGAAAATTTTTTGTTAAAATTTTATTGAAGATTTTTTGTTAAAATTTTATCGAAAAATTGTTGGGGAAAATTTCAACTTTTAGATAAAATTTTGATGAAATGTGCTTGCTACCTTTATAAAATTTCGATTGTTTGGTGAAATTTTGATTTTAGGTTAATCTATAGTTTTTTTCTTCTGAATTTTCGGTTTTCAAAAAACAATAACAAAGTGCAGAAAAACAAATAAAATATGTAAAAGCCAGAAGGAAAATACAAGGTGCTCGCCTTTTTGTTAACCATAGCGCTATCATTTATGGAACAATGTGCCTGAATTGCATTAGCAAAACTTAAGAAACTATGCCTGACAGATGAAGTGCATAAATTTTCTGAACTTTTTCTGAGTGCCTTGGCGAAATCCATTTCAACCCGAACACGCACAGACGGACGGACAAACGGATGGACATCGCTTAATCAACTTCTCTATGTATTTATAAGGATCCAGAATATATATACTTCATGGGGTCGGAAATGAATATTGTAGAAATTAAACACTGAATGACAATCTTAAATATACCCTTTCACTTGTGGTGATGGGTGTAAAAACTAGGTTATATATCACACGCTAAATCATAAAAATCACAAATCAAAATTCACAAAATCAAATTAATTTCCGCAGTGACGCTATTTTTCAAGTTAAAGAAGAAGTGATGCAAACGAAATTTTCGCAGTCGTTAGAGCTTTGATCTGTAAGTTTATGAAACACAAAACGATTTTGATAAATTTTGAGTTACGACTGTTTTGGTTTTAGTATTCTATGTGTATTAATTGAGTCTAATTAATCCCGTAACGGAGAATGAATATTACCCTGTGTAATAGTTATAGTTTAGTAATGTCAAGATCATACTTTCCCAGCGTTGCATTTGTTATGCTCGCTCTTCTTTTCTTATCTTCTCTTATCTTAAAATTTAATTTTATTATTTTTAATTAAACTAGAAATATTCAATTTTACTTCGATTAATTTTCAATAAATTTTCTTTTAAGTTGCAATAGTGTTTCAATTTTGTTACATTTCCGTTTCCTTATTTTCTGCTTTAAGCCTTTAGCTATGAACAAAAATTTATACAACTACGTTTATATAGTTATTGCTTTAATGTTTATTGAGAATCAATCATTTTCTATTTCCAATACTTTCTGACAAATTACTTTCGTATCTAATATAGCAATAAGAATTTTATTAATACTAAAGGTTGTCTCTTATGCAACAATAATAAATTTACGAGGGTAACTCAATATGACTGCAGAAAATCATATAAGAAAAAAAAAAAAGAAAACAGATAAAATTTAATTTTGTTTCACAATTGATTAGTTGAGAAAATGAACACAGAGACAAAGTTATTAACCAATTGAAGTTTTCATTATTATCAAATAACATTATAATTAAATGAATAATTTAATCAATTAAAAATTTAATGAATTTTAAAATTTTTTTTAATTAAAACATTATTTGCTGTAACTCTCTGCTGTCATCAAACATTTCTACTTGATGAACTCAATTAACCTAAAAAAAAGGGGGGAGCCACTACGTTTAGGCAGGGTCGAACAGTCAGGTGCTCAGATATAATAGAAGTTCCTTAAGCTGTATAACTGCATTGGTGACAGGACATGGAAACTTCAAGTATCATCTTGCCAAGATTAAAATCAAAGAAGATGTTACATGAAGACTATGCCTGAAAGAGGCTGAGACGGCAACGCACATTCTGTATGAATGTCCGGCACAGGCTGGTATAAGACTTAAGACCGCTAGTAGAAACTTTTAAATGTGGATGCCATGGGTGACCTGAGGCTCGGTTAAATGTTAGCAATTACTAGAGACTGAGTGATGAGTAAGAAGTCCGACAGTTACCAGTCGATAGTCTGAAATCACTAAAGTCTAGATTAAAGGCTGTTTATAGCACGTGATTCAATGAAAGAAAGTTTGCTGCAAATTACAAGTTGGTTGCCTATAATTATAGAGGACGGAACTACCCCCTTCACTTTAAGGCAGTGGTCTGCCTCGATATTTCCCCTACATTAATATAATATAAAGACTATCAGCAATTGGCTTTATAAATTCAAACGTAGATGCACACCCTAAAATTATAATCTACGTTTAGGAAGTTCAGTTAAGGCAGCTATCGATAAAAACCACGATATAATTTTGATTGTATTACGTATTAAAGTCTCAGCACTAGTTGAGGCACCGAGTATATTGCTCTCGTTTTTCACCAATACTTACATAGCTGTTTATGAAACATAAATTCACCACTACATACCGGAAAAAAAGACTGCTAGATAAATCCATCAGACGTAAGTTTAATCGGCTGGTAAAGTTATAAGGTTTTTATGTTTTGCATAGAAATATCTAAAAATTTATAATCTACTAGCTGTGACCGCCACTTCATCAGCGGCTTTGCAATATTTTGTTCGATTTTGCTTTGAACGCAAAACCCTTACTTTATTTTATATTAAAGTTTTCATCCCTACTAAAATAATTGCCGCTTTAAACTGTGCATATCGATCGGTTAGGGGTGCTTCAGTTATGGTTTATGTATTTGCTTTACAATTACATAGAGGGTCTTATCCTTACTAAAATAACTGCGTACTTTCACTGCTTTTTCTCTACTTTCTCCTGGAAATAAGAAATTTTTGTGGAAAAATGTATCCTGTATTGGAATCAGGATGCTAAGGTACCTCCTCACAAAATTTTATTAAAATCCATCCAGTAGTTTTTAGGTGATGCGAACACATACAGAAAGACAGACATACTGACAGGAAATGAGTTACTATTTTATTATATGTAAAACAATACTGCTAGTTTGGTGAGCCTGCTCACTAAGATTTCAGGAAATTTCCGGGATTAAATTATTTGTAATGGGTGATTTTTTTGAGGTTAGGATTTTCATGCATTAGTATTTGACAGATCACGTGAGATTTCAGACATGGTGCCAAAGAGAAAGATGCTCAGTATGCTTTGACATTTCATCATGAATAGACTTACTAACGAGCAACGCTTGCAAATCATTGAATTTTATTACCAAAATCAGTGTTCGGTTCGAAATGTTCAAATGTGACAAATTTTGTTCAGCGATGAGGCTCATTTCTGGTTGAATGGCTACGTAAATAAGCAAAATTGCCGCATTTGGAGTGAAGAGCAACCAGAAGCCGTTCAAGAACTGCCCATGCATCCCGAAAAATGCACTGTTTGGTGTGGTTTGTACGCTGGTGGAATCATTGGACCGTATTTTTTCAAAGATGCTCTTGGACGCAACGTTACGGTGAATGGCGATCGCTATCGTTCGATGCTAACAAACTTTTTGTTGCCAAAAATGGAACAACTGAACTTGGTTGACATGTGGTTTCAACAAGATGGCGCTACATGCCACACAGCTCGCGATTCTATGGCCATTTTGAGGGAAAACTTCGGAGAACAATTCATCTCAAGAAATGGACCGGTAAGTTGGCCACCAAGATCATGCGATTTGACGCCTTTAGACTATTTTTTGTGGGGCTACGTCAAGTCTAAAGTCTACAGAAATAAGCCAGCAACTATTCCAGCTTTGGAAGACAACATTTCCGAAGAAATTCGGGCTATTCCGGCCGAAATGCTCGAAAAAGTTGCCCAAAATTGGACTTTCCGAATGGACCACCTAAGACGCAGCTGCGGTCAACATTTAAATGAAATTATCTTCAAAAAGTAAATGTCATGGACCAATCTAACGTTTCAAATAAAGAACCGATGAGATTTTGCAAATTTTATTTTTAATTTTATTTTTTTTAAAAAAAAAAGTTCTCAAGCTCTTAAAAAATCACTCGTTATATTGATTTGTTAAGCAAGTTCGTTAAATTGGATCGTTATTTAACACAAAACAAAAACAAACACGATTACATTTTTGTTAAGTTAGCTAAGTAGAAAATGCTATTGATCAGAGTGTGCTCGCCACCGTTCTCAGTATCCTCTCTGCAACAATTAAATGTCAAAGAACACATAGTTTTAGAACCTTCCGAAATCTTTTTTGAAAGTAAAATATTTCAAAATGAAAGAAAGAGCCAATTTGAAATAAATTAATTTTTTTAAATATTTTTGTAAAGTCTTTTTTACTTTCCCTCGTAGTTACTCTGAGTATCTTTACTTTATTTGGTTTTGTAAATGACAAAATGTATTTTCGTATGCATTTGTATTATTGTTGCAGCCGGAAATTTGAAATGCGGTTAGATTTGCTAGTGAAGTAATTAAGTAAAAATATTTGTGGAGGATTTCATGTGGGATAAAACATTTTATAGTTTATTTGCTTATGTGCTTATGAAGGCATAATATAATAAGAGTTTCTTTGGAATTGCTACCATCATGAAAATTAAAATAAATTCCCAAATTTAAATTTGTAAATATAATTCCTAACACGATAAAAAATATTATGAAATAACATTGTTTATTTCTAATCAAGCATAATTCCTTGAAAATTTATTTAATATAAATAAATTTTTATGAAATAAAGAAAATATATAATAATCGAAATATGTAGATTACTATGGGGAAGGCATATCCATACAGCTATTTCCTGGTGCTCAAATAGCTCATCAGTGGATTTTTTCCAATCGTTCTGAATAAAAACACAGAATCTTAGCCCTAAAACTTAGTAGTAGTGTCAAAAGAGATCCATTAAGAAAGTGGTCTGCTTCGATATTCCCCCTACATTAAAAAAAAATTAATAAACCATATGAGAAGTTTATTAAGAAATTTATTAAGAAAAACCCAAAATGATGAGTTAGTTGAATATTAGCGAAATAGCTATGTAGATTTGCTTTTCCTATAGTAATCTATTTCGATTATTATATTTTTGAAAATAAATATTTTACATTTCTTTTATAAAATATTTATTAAATACATTTTTAAAGAATTATGCGTAATTAGAAATAAACAATTTTATATAATACAATTCCAAATATCATTTTTTAAATATTATGAAATCCGTATTTAATGTTAAAGATTAATTACACACATATCTGTCCAACACATGGATTTTTGGTAAGCAGAAGTTTTTTGTAGTTTTTCTAAGCAAAAATATTCGATTTTGAGGTTTATACTTTCAACTTAGCCGCATCCTGGACATTAATAACAAAATTTTCGTATTTTAATTTTGGTTTATTGATATACATACATTATTAAAAAATATTATAAAATATAGTTAAGATAACTTTAATGTTCCGGCAGGTTAGTAGGTAGAGTGCTACGATATTAGTCTGGGGGTTGTAGATTCGATTCCCATCAAAGACTCCTGGTGTTTCACTACAACAAGTTAAGGTCTTAACTTAAGTTAGGCCGATAACTTTAAGTTAGCATATAAGTGCAATTTTATATGTATTAATCTATGCATATAATAATAACTCATTTCCTGTCTGTCTGTTTTTCTCTTTGTGCATAAACCATAGCTGAAGCACTAACAAAGTAAGGGTCTTTGGTGTGGATTGCTTTGAAAGCAAAATCGAACATAATATTGCAAACATGGTGACGAAGTGAGGGCGACAGCTAGTATTTAATAAAATAAAAACTTGAATTAATATAGAATAGCATGAAAAATGGTATAAATTCGGAAATCCATCTTCATTTAAGTATTTATTTACAAAAGTTTCGTATTTACTTTTGGTCTATGAAAGACTTGACTTAGATGTCTAGGTTCAGTAAATGACGTGTTCAGGCAGTTTTTAAAAAGTTATTTTTTTAAGTACTCTTTCAATCTTTTTAAAGTACTCTTTCAAGAATTGTCTTTAAAAGGTACTTTTAAATGCCATTTCTAAAAATGCGTTTTTAAAGTCTTTGCTAAAAGCTAAATTTTTTAGGACTTTTTTTGAAGACTCTCATGTAAAGGTACATTTTGAGAGGAATATTTTTAAATGTGACTACTTATTTTAAGAGAACTTTGTACTTCACAAAAAGTTTTTATAAAAGGTCCTTTTTTTGAGTGGTATTTCTTTAAAAGATAATTTAAAAAAAAAATATACTTTTTATAAAAATATATTTTTTTAAAGTACTTTTTTATTTGTATGGTCTTTTTTAAGTTATTTTATAAAGGTGCTTTTTGATGGCTGCTTTTTTAAAGAAAAATTTTTTAAAAGCACTTTTTAAAACCCAATTATTTAATGGCTATTTTTTTAATTTTTGAATTGTTGTTTTTAAAAATGTACTTTTTTGAAAAATAATATTAAAAATTTATTTAAAGTTTTTATATGGCATTTTTTTTAAATGTACTCTTTTATACTCTTAGGCCCTTTATTATAACTTGCCTTTAGCTAAAGTTAGGATTTTATTGGAGCGATAAATTAAAGTACTTCTTTATTTAAAAATTTTTTTATGTTGTATGTGCTTTTTTATACCTGTATTTTTAAAAGGAATTTTTTAATACCAATATTTTTAAGGACCTCATTTCATAAAAGGTTCCTTTAAAGAAACATATCTTTAAATGGAAAATTATTTAATAAGATTTTTTAAAGGACTATTTGCTAAAGGTAATTTATGTTAAATGCTTTTTTTTAATGTTGTATTATAAAGGTACTTTTTAAATATATAGTTCTTCAATTAAATAAATCTTTTTTGAAATATGTATAATCTAATATGTATAATCTACTTTTTAAAGGGTATATTTTTAAAACATGATTTTTTTATAAGGTACTTTTTAGAAGGTACTTTTAAAAAAGTACTTTTAAAAAAATCCATTTTTGATAACCTTTATTTAGTAAAGTCACTTGTTCAAAATAAATTAAAAAATTATTTTCACAAAAAATTTGATTTATTTATAAAAAAAAAAATTCTAAAATTTTAGGGTAAAATTAATTTTTTTTTTAATTTATAGGATTTTTTTTAATTATATAATCTTTAAAAAAAATTCTATTGAAAGGATATTTTTTATGTTGTCAATGGTGTTTTTTGTAATCATGATTTTTATAAGGAACCATAAAAAATTTAATTTTATAAAGTTTCTATTTTAAAAATTCTATTTTTTAAAGTAATTTTTTTAAGTACCTTTTTATAAGGGTGCTTCTTTAGAGGTAGTTTTAACTATTTTATGTACTGTTGTCATACCTTTCGTCAAACATTGTTTTAGAAAAGTTACTTCTTTAAAATACTTGCAAAATAATTTTTAGAAAACATTTGTTTATTAAAAAAAAGTTCTCATATCTTATATCTATATATTACGATAAATTTCCCAAAATTTAAAATAAATTAGTCAAGTGCAAGTTAGACTCACAGACATAGGGTTCCGTACTATGTTTAGTACAACTTTAAAAATTCAAGTTGTTAATTTTTTCATGTCTTATGAGTCACCTTTTAATTTTAAAATTTAAGTCATAATTGAATCACTGTTGGAACACCCTTTAAATTTTAGCAATTTTTGTTATACCGTCTATGGTAATACACTATAGAAATATACATGAGCCTACCTATTGCGGTTCCAAAAATAAGGTAATATACGTGAAAAACATGTCACTGATGGAACATTATTTAGATATTAGTAATTGTTACAGCGGCCGAAGTACAACATCTACTGTAAACATTTAAAGAGTCTACCTATTACGGTTCAAAAAATAAGGCTATTTACGTACAAATGATGTCTTTGTCGGAACACCCTTTAATTTTGTTATTTGCTATGGCGGCCATAACAATTGTCTTTCTATGAATATATCAAGAGTCTACCTATTACTATTAAAGAAATAAGTTACTATATGTGAAAAACATGTCACTGTTAGAACACCCTTTGATTTTTAGTAATTGTCATAACGGCCATGGCATCACATCTTCTTTACAAACTGGAAGAGTCTACTTATTACGGTTCAAAAAATATGTCATTAGACATGCCAAACACGTCGCTGTCGACAACACCCTTTATTATTATTTTTATTGTTTTTATAGAGGTTATAGTAATACACCATTTGTGAAAATTTCAATGGTTAAAAAATGAGTCAATGTTCATGTAAATTACGTCACTGTCGGCACACCCTTTAAGTTTTACTATTTGTTATAGTGGCATAGTAATACTCATCCTGTAAAAACTTCAAGAGTCTACCTATTATCGATCAAAACCTATGCCATATACACATACAAATCACGTCACTAACGGAACATCCGTTAATTTTTAGGTTTAATATCTATACTTGCTTATAACGCGAACATAGTTTAAATTACTGCAAATTTTATGTGGTTGCTTCCTCTATCTCAAGAAATAAAGATATACAGGCAAATAACACGTCACTTTCGGAACACCCTATAAGTTTTAGTATTTGTTGCTATAGTGGCCACAGTTATACATCATCTGTGAAAATTTCAAGAGTCTACCTATTACGGTTCCAGAGATAAAAGGCGCTGACAGACGGACAGACATTGTAGCGAAAACAATAGGGTAACGTTTTTACACTTTGTGTACGGAACCCTAAAAACACATAAAATGGATTATTTAATTAAGATATAATTATACAAATAATTATAATAACATATCTTTTGATGAACAATAATTGTCGTCATACAATTGTGTGAAATAAAACCTTCAAGTAAATTTATCTAAACACTTATCCTTCCTGCAGCATTCTTAATGACTAATACAAGAGTAAAACAATGTCACTATTATTATTTAAAACTCCTTAAAAATTTTATATTTTCCCCCTTATATCGGCACTATTTGGTTAATTGAGTTTTTAGTTTCTGCTTCATTTTGCCATTTAGAGATAAAAATTCATATATTTTAGCAATTACTCGTACATTTAAGCTAGAAAAAAGATAATTTGATTGAATGTAACTTGGTTTTGCGGTTTGGTTAACACAAGGGATATGTTTGTATGAGTCTGAATGTTTGGTTGAATAATCTCTTTAAACAACTTGGTTGACTATTTCCATTTGCTACACAAGTCTTAACTCTAGCAACTTAATTTGCTTTAGAAGTATTTGCTTAACAACAAAACAATTTAAAATCGTACAGACAAAAATAGTTTTTAAGTTTTCCTTTATTCCAACTTTAGGTATCCTTGAATAGTTTAAAGTTTTTCAAAACTTTTATTGCAAATATAGAACATTTGACAAAAGAATTTTATTTGTAAAAGATGTGTAGCTGGCTGGTTGGTTGGTTGTGTGTGCTGCGAAACACATTCTGTACAAAATCTAACGAATTTCAAGTTTATCACGTATGTATATAAATATAAAAGCGCTCTCGATAGAGAACAGCAGATATTAAACCACTCATACATATATATTTGCTTTCAACTTATGGGTTAATAAGTTTTTCATAACCAATTCTCTTTTAAAGGTTTAGGAGTTAAAATGGAACAATGGCAAATTAAAAGGTTTAAAGGTATTTTTTGAAAAAGTATTTTCTTAAAAAAAAAAATTGCTGAAAATTGTTTAAAATATTTTGAATAAAATTGGACCTGGGTATCGAAAAATCAAAAATTTTAATTTTAAAATGCTTATAACTCTCTCATTTTAAAACATAATTTACAGATGAAACAATAATTTTATAGGTATTAAGAGACCTCAAATAAAAAAAAAAAATTCCAGGGGCGAGGTACCCAAATTTGAGGATACAAAGCGCCACCCTTGGCAGGTAGGTGGTGCCCTTCTGGTCAAGTTTTAGGCTTAGATACTTTTCTGCTATGCTCATGCCAAATTTTGGATCATTCGGCTTAGACCTTTATGAATGGCTGGGATGTTTCCAAAATATTTTGATTCTGTCCCTCTGTTTTTCTAAATACCAAACAAACAATAACCAATTTTATATTTTTTCTATTGAAGTGACAATTTAATAAATTTTTCATTCAACATCGGTTTAACACATTTTTGAAAATTTTCACGAAATAGTTGCTTTTTTAAGATTTTATGTCAAAGGTACTTTTTTGGAAAGGTACGTTTAGAACTATGAATTTTTAATTTAAAAATAAGTATTTTAATTTAACGAATGTAATTTTAGTAACGTTTTTTAAGGGTAAAGCATTCTTTTTTTAAATATTTTCTTTTTAAAGATTCTGCTTCTTAAGTAATTTTTTGAAAAGTACGTTTAAGAAAATATTTTTGAAAATTTTTGAACTTTTTTTAACTTTTCTTAAAAGTACTTTTTAATTTTTTTTTTTAAAAATGAGTTTTTGAAAGGGATTTTTTTTTAACAAATAATTGTTTAAAAGTCAATTTCTTTAAATGATTCTTTTTAAAATATAATTTTTAGAAGAATATTTTTTTTACTCTAATCTTGTTTAACGGTACTTTTTAAAAAATTAAATTTTAAAAGTAATATTTTCTTAAATCCATTTGTTTAAACGTTTTTTTTACTAAGGTACTTTGTATGATATCCTATTTGTCCTATTTTAAAAAGTATTTTATTAATGTCGTGTAAAGTAGTTTTTTATAATGTAACATTTTTAAGTACTTTTGTTAATCTAAATTTTTCAAAAGTACTTTTTTCTTTAAATATATTTTTAAACGATGTCATTTAGAAGGTATGTTTTTATATGTACTTTTCTATTTTATACTTTTTTGGGTTTTTTCTTGAAACCCTTATTAAAAGGTACTTTTTATGCAAAGTACTTTTCTCAAACTGTATCTTTTTTAAATGAAGAATTTTTGAAAAAAAAATCCCATTAAATAAGAGTTTATTATAAGAGGCTTGTTTGCGTTGTTTTAATTGGTAATTTTGCAAAATGTATTTTGTTATGGTACTTTTTAAAAAAGTTGTATTTTTGTTTCCAAGAAGTTCCTTAAAAAGGTATTTTATTCCGAAAAAAATGTTGTTGTTAACAAAAATTGAAAATAACGTAGGAGTTTCTCTTCTAACATTTCTAAACACATTTATCAACAAAATAAGCAAATATTGGAATCTCTTGGCCATTACTGTTCTTCCGCCTACTTCTCTTACTACTGCCTTGCGGTAATGTTAATGTTAAGTTTGCTAAAAGTTTTTGTTAATAATCTTTTTTCTTTATTTTTCCTTTTCATTTTTGGGCTTTTAAGGTAAAACCGTAATCAAAAGTGAAATATAAAGTAACGAAATTACTAAGATAATTTCAAAAAAAAAAAGGCAATAGAAAAAAGAAAAATAAATTTAAAAAAGGTAATAAAACTACGCTTCCTTATACATAAATACGGCTTTAAATGCTGTGTTAAAAAATGTGGAAATATTGTTCCTCAGCTAATGAGATTCCAAGTTTAAAAATATAGTAGAAGTTTGTAATTTTATGTTTTCATTATTAAAACTTCTTTTTTTACTGTCTTCAATGACTAAAAGAGAAACACAACAAAATTGATTGTATTTGCAGATGCTACAAGAAAGATATATTAAATTAAATTTTTTAAACATTTTTTTTTTAGTTTTTATTTATATACAAGCTACACCCAGTTGTTTCGCTGACTACATCCTAATTAAATATAACAACAGTTCAGCTGTAAAATATCTGATAATTACTTTGTATTAGGGAACCCCTTTTTTTCTAGAGTATACCTTCAAATAATCTTTAGATTCACTATATTTCAAAATTACCTTAAATGGCGGGTAACCTTTTCCAAGCTTCTACCCAGACATTTTTTTGTTTGACTACACCCACACTTCATTTGAAGAGTTTTATTTTTTTCTATTCTGGCAGAGGTAAAAAACCAAAGCGCCAGGTTATGATATCCTTAGCTTCTTACAAAATCTGCTGGGGGAGCTATAGCTTCGGATAGCAAGTGCGACTCCATATTCAGCGAGCTGAAACTAAAATGACTTTAATGGTGCTCCTCCAGTAAAAAAACTTGAGTTTAATGGTTTTCCTCCAGTGAAAAAGTTAAATTTAATGGTACTCCTTCAATCAAAAAATAAGTTAAAAATAGTGCTCCACCCATGTACGACTTATTGAATAAAAACTACTAGGTTATACACGATAAGCAGAACCATTACATGTGGCTGATAAAAGCAACCACGAATAACAGTACCTACGGTTATGCGAAGAAGGTAATCTGCCAGTGTATTATTATTATTATTATTATTATTATTATTATTATTATTATTATTATTATTATTATTATTATTATTATTATCATTATTTTTATTAATGTAGGGGGAATAACGAAGCAGACCACTACTAAATGGGTTCATTTTGACCCCCTTCCGTCCTCAATAACTATAGACAACCGACATAACTTGCGGCAATCTTACTATCATTGAGTCTCGTGCTACAACCAGCCTTTAATCTAGACTCTAGTGATTTCAGAGTGTCGTCTGGGAATTATCGGCATTCTTTCTTATCACGGTGTCTTTAGTGATTGCTAGCATTTGTCTAAAGCTTAGTTCCCCCATGGCATCCACATTTAACAAGATTCTGGACATTCACACACAATGTGCGCTACCGTCTTAGCATCTTCCAGGCATAGTCTGCAAGTATCATCTTCTCCGTTTTTAATTTAAGTAGATGATACTTGAAGTTTCCATGTCCTGTCATTAACGCAGTTATCCAGCTTAAGGTACTTCTATTGTATCTAAGAACCTTGCTGGCTCTCCTGCCAAGAGGCTCTTTGAGCACCATTCGAGCCTGTCTACATGTAGTAGCCTCCCTCCACCTTTTCAGGTTTAGTGAGTTCAGCCATTGTAGGACTTTTGCTCGTGTTAGGCCATTACCTAGTGATACTCTGGGTTCTGGTCCACAGAAATTATCAGCAGATCCCCTTTTTGCTAGTTGATCTGCTGCTTTATTCCCAGCAGTGCCAATGTGTTCTTTAGCACTAGTTTGGAGTACACGTCCACCTGCCTCATGCGTTTTATAACCGATTGGTTGTCAAGTGCAATAAGAACCTTTCTACCCTGCACCCGACATTCCAGCAAGTGATCCAACGCATGTAGCAGCCAAAGCAATTCTGCCTGGTAAACGGAGACGTACTCCCCCAAATGGAGACTACACCAGTATAAGAGTGAGACGAAAACCACTCGAAGCCTGAGCAACAAGAACGGCCTGAAGATTCTCATTATTATAGTTCACAGAACATTACCTACTTTGTAGGGAGGGTACACATCTCCATAGCCAGGATTTGCAACACTGATTTCATACAAAATTATATTATTGTGATTTTTTCTCTATTTTCCCTTGAGAATTATATACTTTCTTTAATAAAAAGTTTTCTATATATTCGCTCAGATGCCCACAACGATTTTTACCGACAGACAGGCAAAGATTCGAAAAAAAAGTTTTAAGAATATGAACTAAGTCGATGACTATTTGCGCCATCTACAAAATTTTCACAAATATTTCACGTATTTCACTCTTGTTATAGTTTGAGTTAATTTAGAATATTTCAAAAATCGCGTTCAAGATTTGATTTCGTTGCCATTTGTTCGAGCGGCGACATGCTAACAAACACGGAGCTCAAAAACAAAAGCTCTGCGTTTAGTATTAAGTTGATTGGATTTGTTCCGCCAGTAAATAAGAATAAAAAATTAGAGTATTATTTAAAACGCGGCTTGAAAATTATGTCTTTATATCGGCAAACGTACCAAAACAACAGCTAGTGACGACGGTCTTCACCGAAAGGTATGACAACAGCACTTCGTTTACTTTCTTCGGTGATCAAATATAGGCCTCCTCGATCATTTGGATTAACATCATTCGTTAGTTTTATTTGAGGATGTTTCAAAGGTCTATGTGTACAGGTCTGAACCTGTGCATTGACACAATACATTTAATGCTGCGTAATTGAAAATAAGCTTCGTTCATACAAAATAGTGGTGAAAAAGTTAGAAAGAAGGCGATAAGGCAGTAGATATCACTTGCCTGATTTAATTATCCATAAATAGACTTTAGTGTTACTTACCTATACATATAATAAAACAAAAACTTTTTTTCCTGCCTTTATTTCCAAGAGAAAGTCGTGAAAAAGCTGTTTTACCGAGAAAACCTTAAAGTATGCATATCGGTAAAATTGCGAAATTCAAAGCGGGATATTTTAAAGGTACTGGATTCTTTACAACAGCCCCCTTTATTTCTGAAAGCGGGATATTCTAAACACCTTTTACATAGCTTTACAATAATTTTTTGAATTTTATATTCATTTTTGAATTCTATCTAGGGATGGATACCTGTATAAAAAAGAAAATCCGTACACGTAAAGCACTATAAAAGTAAGAGCCTTAGAATATGGTGTGTGGATTACTTTCAAAGCAAAATCGAACAAAATATTGTTAGGATGCACACAAAGTGTGTGGGCACAGCTCGTCAAATAATAAAGGACCATTTTTGTACATGAAATATTTCTTGAAAATTGTGTTGCTGTTGCAGATAGTAACTGAAATGGGATACAAAGCTGCAATTTTTAGAATTTCTTTCCGTCTGTCTGTGTTCGCATCACGTAAAAACTACTGGATAATTTTAAAGAAAATTTTGCGAGGAGGTACCTTAGTATCTCTGTTCAAATATAGAATATTTTTTCCGCAATCATATCTCATTTCTAAGAGAAAATAGAGGTATTGCAAACTTGGCAGCACTGTGAATACAATAATTTTAGAATTTTATCCAGAGATGGGTACCTCTATATAAAGAAAATACAACTGAAGCACTATAAAACTAAGAGTCTTAAAAATTGGTGTGGAGTAGTTTCAAAGCAAACTCAAACAAATTATTGTGAGGACGCCTACGAAGTGCCGTGAACAGCTAGTATTTAAATAGTAAATAAGGACATTGTTTGAGGTGTGAACAATTTTTTTAAGTTGTGATTTGAACTATAGTCTCAACAAGTTTACTTAAAAAGCCAATTGTTGTTGTGATTTATTTACGTACCGATAAGACCGACAGAACAGTCATCTTTTAATCAACAAGGCAATTAGTATTTAAACATGAATTTAATTTTTTCATAGGGATTCTAAGGAATTTATATCTTTATTACAAAATGTAAGGAGTACAAAATGGATTAGAAATCCCATGCTTAAAGAATTTTTCCATTTTTTTCTTTTTTCATTTTATCTTCATCTCTTGGGACAACGAGTGTGTTTTTTATTTCTCTTTTGATTACTCTTTGGGTATTAAAAAAAGAACAAACACAATCGTTAAATTTACTTTACGGGTCAGGTGTACAAAAAAAGTGCAACTACAATTTTTATTTTTTTCTTGCATTTAATAGTCTTGTCTTAATGTTGCTGGTTGCTGGAAATTGATTTTTTGTCTTTAAGAATTGCAGAAAGATGTTTTTTTCCTACAATTCTTAAGTTTAATAAATTCTGGTGTTTAAAATTTTGTTCTATAAAAAATAAGTAAAATATTTCGGTTTGTTAATGCAATATTTCTTTTGCTAATTAAAATACTTTTGTAATGTGCAGATGTCGGACTGTGCAACAGATGTTGGGGATGTGGCCAGATTGTTGGCGGCACTGGCATGCTGGCGGATGCTCCGGCTCGAGCTCGCCGTATTGGTGGGGTTCTTGCCAACCAACCTGACTCAATAGCTACACATACAAAAACTCATGCCAGTTCGATGGATGATGGGAAAAGATTGGAAGTTAAAATTTGAAGCCCGAAGCAAGTCACTCAACTCCTGTAGACACTCACACACACACTTACATTGACTCCGACTGATGGCTTTGTCGAAGCTTTTAGCCCTCCCTCTTGAGGTCAATAAACCTCACCATGACATCTTCATAATGGTTTGAGATGTCCCAAACGCTGTACCTTACCTTCTCATTTTACGTTTTTGCCGCACTTACCGCTGTTTCTGAAAACCTATTCCATTATTCTAAATAAATTTCTACGCCTTAAATTCGGTTAAACATTACAATGGTTTTATTTATACTGTGATTTACAACAGCATCAAAAATGAATAAAAAAAGGAAATAACAAGAAGGAACTAGGAATGCAAAAATTATATAAAATTAATTTGTTATCTTTTTAAGATTCGAACGAAAATTAAATGCCAATTTAATAAAAATTACATATTAAAAAAAAAAAATTTTAAAATGTCGCTTAGGAATGAATGGCGGCTTCTTCTCTTTCCTTACAGGGTTCTGGAGAGTTTCTTTTTCCAAGTACAGCTCCTCTTCAGGAATGCCTGTCAGTTTGTTCTTTGTAGGTATATGTATGTTCGGTTAAGAGTAAGTACACAAAAAAGGTGTAAGTTGCACTATATATATATTTTACTTTTTAATTTCCTATTTTTTTTTTTTTTTTTTCTTTTTAGGTTAAGGAAGACATATTTAATGGGCAACTATTCCCGAACGCGATAACGATATAAAAAAAAGGCCTGAGCTCACTCCTCTAAACGCGCACTCTCGGGCCTTATTCCCCGGAGGAATGATTTTCTATTTTACTGGACGAGAGTAACGTAATGTATTCCCTAATTATGGTTTAAATAAGAAAATATATATACATACTTTTACGTTTGTAATGTCCGTAGGTCGTCAGTATGGCGTGTCCGGAGTCAACGGCAAAAATACCTGGCACCGCCGGATGGCGATGCAACGCTGGCGTTGGAGCAGATGGTCCCTCGTTGGGTGTGACTGGCGCAAGGTGGCTTGAGGTTAGTTTCAAAAATTTTATTAAATGTTTTGGTTTAAGAATTTTCTTTTTAGGTTGTTATTTAAATGCACTTTTTGTAAGTTTATTAGCACAGTTTCAAACTTGTGTTTGTCTTATTTTGCTATTGAGTTTCAGTCTGTAGTTTAACTTTTTATATTTAAACTTGTTATTATTATCAAACTCAATAAAAATTTAATAACTTTTGAAATCAAATTTGTTAAATCACAAACGATTTTTACATTAATCAGTTTTCTTTGGGTTTTCTTGTAAGTATTTAAACATTAATTTTTTTTTCACGGGCCACTCGTCACACCTTCACTTCTTCCAAAAATCAAAAAAAAGAGACCGACATTTTCATCTTGGCTTCCCAAGAAACCTCGGTGACGCCATCAATTCTAAAAAACTCCAAAAACAAAGTTATCCGGACCGCCAATAAATTCTTCAGCAATTTAAAGTACTAGGTCCCAGACATTTGTTTTTGTTTACTTTTAACTATATATAGTCATCTTCTTCTACCTCACAGCTGACTGCACTGCCTTATCTTCGACTAGATAAAATATCCACAGGATGTACACGACACTTTCTCAAATAGTTTTAAAGGTTTAATTTTACGACAGGGATTAAACTGTCATACGGTTACTAGATCTGGTAACTCTGTTATTTATACTCTGTTTGGTTTGTCATATATAATGAAGAGAATTCAATTTAATGCGAAAATCGTGTTTCAGCTTGGAAATTTTTTATCGCAAAATTCCTTTCAGTGATGAGGCTCATTCTTATTGCAATATATGGTCACTAGAAACACATTATGTTCTCTGTAATAATATATGGTTACAATGAACAAATTATTTATTTAAATATTCTTACTTATTTGTAGGTTTATGTATGATTATCATATAGTAAAGTTTTATTATATTATAGTCATATTTTATTATATTATGCTTATACTTAAATATAATTATGGTTTTATTTTTCTATGTTATTATCAGCTTATGGTTTTAAAATATTATAATGTTTAATAATAATATGATTTGATTACAGACATTTATTTCAAACACAATATACTGATCTTAGAGTATGGTTCCCTCAACCATGTTTTTTTCCTTACGTAATGGCATGTTAGTAGTAAGCGAATATCAACTATCCACAAAAGTAATATCAACCAAAAATCACGCTTTTCTTGTCCTGTGGAATTTTTGGTTCTTCCTTTTGTCAACGCCATCGTTACACTAAACAGTGGGGTAGAATCAAAATATTTTGGAATTTAACTCAGCTATTTGTAAAGAGCTGGGCCGATTGGTTAAAAATTTGACATGAGCATAGCAGAGCAGTACCTGATCTTAACTTTTGAAGGGGTGGCGCTATGTGGTTTCAAAGTTGGGTGCCTCGCTCCTGCATATTCCGTTACATTGGATCAATCGGCCTAGCCGGCTGAGTTATTTCTGAAATATTTTGATTCTACCCCACTGTGCTGGGGCGTCAATGGCGAGAGCTATAGATACATAACTACTAATTATTTGGAGCCCCTTTTGAATGGGATGTTTATGGAAAACATGATTTTCCAAGAGAAGGGCGCCACCACCCATACAGTGAGTCAGTCAGTCAGTCAAACAATCTACTCACTAAAGGAGGGGGTTTTCAAAGGCTTTATTTCTTGAATTGGTTCAGTAAATTGGTGACCAAGATCACCAATTTAGCGTTATGGCATTGGTTTAAACGAACAAACCTGCAACTTTGGATGAAATAGAAGACTTTATTATGCAGACTATTGCCCTGAATGCTTGAAAATATCGTCGACAATTGAAATTTCTGAATGCGCTGTATTCTTGAAGTCTTGTTTAAACACTAGCTGTGCCCACACACGTTGTGCGCATCCTGACAATATTTTGTTATATTTTGCTTTGAAAGACCCTTACTTTTTTAGTTCTTCAGTTATGGTTTATGTATTTACTTTATATAAAGGGTCTCATTCGTACTAAAATATGACGCCTAAAAGTATGCATATCGATAAAATTGCGTACTTTCACTGCTTTTTATACACTTTCTCTTGGAAATAAGATATATTTGCGGAAAAAAGGTATTCTACATTTGAATCAGGATACTAAGGTACCTCCTTACAAAATTTTGTTAAAATCCATCAGGTAGTTTTTACGTGATGCGAACGCAAATACACAGACAGTAAGACAGATAGACAGGAAGCAAGTTACTGTTTTATTATATGTAAGATTATTGGCGTAAAATAATATCAGTATATTCTTTCAATAATAAAAAAAAACTTTTTTTAATTCATCAACATGCCTTCTCGTAGTCATGAGACTTACTTGACAGGGCAACCTTTAGATATTATATGCATCATCTTTATTTTTTTCATTTATGTATCATTTTTATTACTCGAAGACAAAATCAAATTATTTTATAAAAAAAAATACATAAATCAAAGCAACAGTTTCATGAGCAGGAAAATTTATCATGAAAGAAAATCAATATAAAATTAATTGGTATAAAAACTACTTTGGAGACGACGATCAATTTGATATCAGTTTATCGAAGAGAAATGCTTGTTTAGCATATAACCAGGCGTTGCAAATTTTGTGCTCGAAACGTAGCTAACAAAATTAAAGCGTTAACAAGAAAAAGGAAATTGAAGAATCGATTTACAATTCAAAAACATAAATCAAAACGATTTAATCAGAAATAAATTTTAGGTTCTTCTTATTTTCATTGAAATTTTAATCAGCCGCATTGATAAGCACCTTGCACAAAAACTGGTGAAGTGAAATGTGGCCACCCAGAACATGCTTTAATTGCTGCTTAAACTATATATTCCTTTTTTGCATGCATCACCCACTCGTATAATAACGAATAAAATAAAAATTGTTAATTCATTTATAATTTTGCACAGCTTATCAAATGAATTGTTACGTTTAATTCTAGAAATTAAAAAAACTAACCAGATTACATTTACTCACACGAGTGCACATGCGAGTTAAAAGAAAACTCCACTTAATTAAATATAAAAAAAAATCCCAATAATCTTCTATTTCTTTTCTTTTGCATTCAAGAGCAACCGTAGTCTTACTAGAAAAAAACTGCACATGAGAAATGACTAAAGCAAAAACAAAAAAAAAAAAAAAATTAACAATTCTTATCTCTAGCAAATCCATTAATATGATTAAAAATGTCTTCGGCAGCAATTTAATTGAAAATTTCTAATCATGACTTAGAATTTATGACGATATTTAAAGATTTTTATTAAAAATTTTAAACATGATTACAGATTTAGGTTTATTTCCTGGCGGAACCAATTTAAAGTTGTTGAAATTTAAGGCCATGAATTGAAATTTGCATTCCATTTTGTTAAACTGATTAAAGTTTTTGCGATATAATACGATAGAATGATCTATATAATTCAATGTTTAAAGATGGTTTCATGTAAATGTTGACCGCGGCTACGCCTTAAATAGTTCATACGCTGAGTCCATTTATGTCATACTCTCTCCAACATATCGATATCTCACGAATAAATTTTTCAATATTGGCTTTTAGTGCGTCAACTGTTACAAGCTTGTCCCTACAGTCACGAGGCTTAACATAGCCTCAGAAAAAGTAGCCTGAAGGCGTTAAATTGCACGATCTAGGTGTCCAATTGATCGGCCCCAAAAGTTAAACAAACTTTTCACTGAACTCACCTCTAAATTGGCCTAGTGTATCGCGTGCTGTGTGACATCTGGCACGGTCTTGTAGAAACCACATGTTAGCCAAGTACACAATTTCCATTATGGGCAAAAAAAAAAAAAAAAAAAAAAATTCAATTGCTGCGAACGCCGCTGAATCGATAATTCACGGTCATCAACATAGAGTTGGTAGTTTATTGTCCAATAATGTAAATTGGGTGGGAGATTTAATTACAAGATTTCAAAAAGCCGCATCAGAAAGTCGCCAAAACGGACCATAAATGGAAGAATTCACTTTCTTAACTAAGCATTAATTTTGGTAATAAAATTCAATAATATGTAAGCGTTGTGCGTTTGTAAGTCTATTCATGGTTAAACTATAGACCAAACTGAACATGTTTAACAGTAACATGTTTTTTCTTCGTATAAGAAGTAAATTCAGCTAAATGAGATTCAAATGAGTTTAATGGTGCTCCTCCAGTGAAAACTTGAGTTTAATGGTACTCTTTTACTCCTCCAGTACACAAATTGAGTTTAATGAAACTCTTCCAGTAAAAAATGAGTTATAAATGGTGCTCCACCACTGTCCGACTTATTAAAAAGAATTTATTAGGTTATACATGATAACTGAAAAGATTACACGTAGCTGATTAATGCAACCACCAATAACAGTACCGCAGTATCGCTATTCGAGAAAGCCAATTAGCCAGTGCGTATGAGACGCAAACCACTCGAAGCTCGAACAGCAAAGATGGCCTGATTGACTTTAAACGATAACGACATTTACGTACACACGTATTGCTCAACCCAGAGCTACTTTACGACTGACAGTAACATGTTACATGAAAACAGCTGAGATGCCAAAAAGAAGGTTGCTAAAAAATCACCACACCCTTTAAGTTGACGTAATTTTTTTTACTGCGGCCATTGTAATATACCTTCTGTGAAATTTTCAAGAGTTAAAAAATGATGCCATATACTTTAAAATTACGTCACTATCGGTACACCCTTTAATTTAAATTTTTATACTTGCTTATATATTGAACCTAGTTCTAATTACAGTGTCTACATTTCAAGTGTATGCCACTTACGGTGCAAGTAATGAGGTTATGTATGTGGAAACCAAACACCCTATAATTTTTAGAATTTTTTAGATTTTATTTCAAGATTCTACCTTTTACAGTTTCACTGAGAGACGGACAGACGTTGTATAATGTTGTAACATATTACCCTTTGGGTACGGAATCCACAAAACCCTAAAAAGGCAACAACCATAAAATTGTGTATTCCATTTTCTTGTTAGGGCCTCATGTGATGTTGTGGAAAAAATTGTAAATTTAAAAAATGTTCCAGTATTTTTTATAAAAAATTCATGTGTTTATAAATCAGGCCCTTATTGACTTTCAACTGTAGTAAAGCTGTTCAATTTCAATTCCTTACAAACTGGCATGCGTGTCTCTTTAATGAACATAGATGTAGCTATAGAAAGCTTGAATCATTACTTATATGATATTTTAACCAACTCACACTAAACTTGTTCGCTGGGTTGGGTGCATTTACCAGATATTTTCCATCATGTAGTTAGCGATGAAGAAGAGGTTTAAATTAATTCGCATGCTTGAATTTTTTTTTAGAATCAAAGAAGAAAAATTGCAATTTCGCACTTTCTCTATGGTTGTTTTCCACATTGAATGTGTCGAAATAATCTTGGGATTTAAAAGTATATAGAGGTGTGTTTATTTATGTGTGTTTGTGTGTGTTATTGCGCTTCTTACAATCTCGGGATAGAATGTGTAACTTCTTATTTTAGGTTTTACTGTGGCATGATGCATGATAAGCAAAATATTTAAAAATAATTTTAAATTTAAAGGACATTTTCATTTTTAGTGTTTAAAATGAGTTTAAATAGTTTTGTTAAATCTTTGATAAATGTGTGTAGTTTATCAAAAACTGAAAACGTCTTCTTTTGGAAGACACACTTTGTTTTTTTTTTCGAATATTTGCAACTTCTTTTACAGCTTAAACTTTTAATAGACTCTGAATATGTAAGAGTATCAAAAAATATGTATCAAAAACGACCGATTTTTTATATTTTATAAAAATATTTTAGTAACGGTTGTAGCGATCGCGACTACGGTTACGCGGTCTGCCTTTGGCATCATTCCCACGAGCAGCAGATGTCGCTGCTTTCTTGGATTTTGATCGCAAATTACATACAGAAGTTGCAAGCTCAACGCATGATCGATTAATTAAACCAATATTAATGTCCTTATTAAAACTATAGAAATTTTTATATTTTTTTATTTAAGAAGAAAACTTTAAACAAATTTGATATTAAATATTTGAAAATTTTTATTAGTCGAACCATACAGATGAAATTTGAAGTCAAGCTTAAGTTTGTTTTATTCTCTCTAAGAAAGAGTAAATTAAATTACAAATTAAGTGATAATATTATAGAAAAATTGGGAAAATTTAATTTTTAGATACAAAGCAGAGCGCATTTTCTAGACAGCTATGTCCGTCATCAGCACTCTTCGTATCTATCTAGTGTGCGTAGTGTTTACTTGTAAACATCATCTATTTAACCAACCAAACTCAGATAAAGGAATACGAGAAAACTGTATTCAATTATCAATCGTCACTTGGTGAGAACGAGGTCTACAACTACCTAAAGCTTCCCTCTTGTTTAATATTTTTACTTTTATAATATTTTACCACCTTATATTTGTTGTTGCTTCAGCCAACCTTCCCTTAGCAATGAAAGCTACTTTTTGGTTTTATTTGTTTTCTTCCAACATTCGTTTTAAGTTAATACTAATTTGGGTATTTTCGGTTATTTTTTTCGGAATTTTTGAGCCAAATTTCCAGTATTGTTTTTTGGGTAATTTTTGATTTTTTTTAGGCTGATTATTCATTCGGCAAATGTCCATATTCTTTTAGGGCGATTTTTCAGAGGGTCATTTTGCATGCAGCCGTATTCAAAGAATAAACACGTAAGCCTATTGCCTTCTATTTCTGGATGCGTAATAGGTAGACTCTTGAAATTTTCCCAGAAGCTGTATTACTATCGAGGCTATAACAAATACTTAAACTTATAGGTTGTTCTGATAGTGACGTGTTATTCACGTATATGTGTTTATTTTAAGAACTATAGGAGGCAGACATCTAAAATTTGCAAACAGTAATTAAAACTTTGTTCGATATATGTGAACCGGCCTATGAAAAGGTAACTTATGTGACATGTTTTTTCGTGTATTAAGAACAAGTAAGGGCACCAATTTAAAATTTAAAAAAATTGCGTATCACTATATCTCCACAAACAACAAAAAGCAATACAAAAATATATTTAAAATTTAAAGGGTGTCCCCATAGGTGACGTAATTTGACCTTTATGGGCCTATCTTTTGAACCGTTATAGACAAAACCATATGACCGTTATAATAAAAAGTATAAGTATTCAAAATTATAAATTAAAGGGTGCTCCAATAGTTCATTTAATTCGATGTATATGGCCATACTTTTGAACAGTTGTACATAGACCGCTGAAATTTACAGAGAACCTGTATTGCTAAGTCCGCTATAACAAAAAGTATAAAATTTGAATTTGGAAATAAAAGGGTGTCGCAATAGTTAATGTAATTCTATGTATGTGGCCAAACTTTTGAACTGTTGTAGATGAACAGCTGAAATTTATAAGGATCCTGTATTGCAAAGTCCACTATAGCGATTATACAATTTGAATTTTGAAATTAAAGGGTTTCCCCATAAATGATGCAATTTAACCTATTTGGGCCTATCTTTTGAACCGTTACAGACAAACACTTGAAAATTAGGCAGAATATCCACTATTTTGTCTGGTATAATAACAAGTATAAATATTTAGAATTATGAATTAAAGGGTGTTCCAATAGTTCATGTAATTTACTACTTTTAAACCGTTATAGACAGGCAGTTAAAATTTACAGAGAAACTTTATGGCCAAGTCCTTTATAACAACAGGTCTTTAATTTAAAATTGTTAATTAAAGGGTGTGCCAAATTAAATTAAAGGGTGTGATGTTATTTGATTTCTGTTGCCCTATCTTTGAAACCGTTATAGACAGAGGATAGAGATTTAAATAAATTGTGTTTTGTTATGTCAGTGTAAGTGTAAAAAATAAAGGGTGTCTTCATACCTGACGTATTTGCAGTATATGGCCTTAATTCTTGAACCGTTATTGACAGACAATTGATATTTACTCAGAACGTATGTATATTACTATGTCCGCTATAACAACAAGTATAAAGTTGGAAATTAAAGGGTGTACCTAAAGTTAATAATATTTGAATATATGACCTTTTCTTTGAACGCTTATAGATAAACATTTGAAATTGTAAAAAAGCGAATATTACTTTGTCCACAATAAAAAGTACAAAAAAACTTAAAGGGTGTCCTCATAGCTAACGAAATTTAGATTATATGGCCTAGTCGTTTGAAAGGTTATAGATAGAGAATTAATATTTACACAGAGCGTATATTATTATGTCCGCTATGAGAATTATAAAATTGAAATAAAAGGGTGTCCCTATAGTTAATGAAATTTGATGTATGCCCTATCTTTTGAGCCGTTAGATAGACAACTGAAATATACACATAATGTGTATTACTATGGTCGCTCTGACAGCTATACAAATTAAATATTGTCCCCATAAAATACGGATGTTGGTGAAAATAACCTAACTTTTTAACAGTAATAGGGAGATATACGAATTTTATTTAGTCTTTACTTCTTTTCCTGCTAATTTTTTCGCATTTTGTGTATCTTTTATTTGGTTTACTTCTTACAGAGTACTTCTTACATTTTTAGTTTAAAACTGGTACCCAACTATCTGTTTTGAAGTCCGTTTTCTTTGCAAGAACTATTAGCTGAAGCTTTATCTTGGTCAGACCAGCAGCTTATTTTCCAAATACTTTAATTCTGTACCACTGTGCATTAATGTAAATACATACTTATTAACGCACAAAAACTGACTAATAATTTAAAATTACTGTCAGAAAATTATTACCCAAAAAATTATTTAAATTATTTTCAAACTTTCTATTAATTTTATTTACCACAATCTCTTTTCTCTTTAAGGTAAAGTACTATCAACGTCATAGGTATAAATGGCAATTTCCTTTAAAGTAAGTAAATAATTAAAAGTATTACAAAAGTATGTCTTGCTATTCTCAGCTGCTTTATTTATAAAACATTTTTTAACTTATAAAGTAACAAGTGGTTTCTTGAATAGTTGCTAGAGGGCGTCCTTCTTTCTATTTATATGCGCTGGTAAGTTTACTTGCAGACGCAAATTCTTAAACTTAATCTTCATGCATAAAGTGCATGTAGTATCTATGCAACAGCACCATTAACATTTCAAGCGAAACAACCCAAGTAATGTCGAAATTATGCTGCATAAAAGATGTGAAAAAGTAGAAAAACTATGGATGTGTATAACACACAGTGGGACGATTTGGAAAAAAAAACAAAAATTGATATAGATTCCATCAAAACGTCATATAGCATTAGCAAAGGTGAGGTGAAGTTTTGAATTTGAATTTTATAATTCTTCGGGACTCAGCGCCAAAAAAGTGCGCCTCGTGTATATACAAATTTGGATCTGCATGAGTTTTTCACTACAGGTGGAAAGGGTATATATAAGTTTGTCATACCGTGTGTAATTTCTACGATATTCATTTCTGATCCCATAAAGTATATACTTATATTCTGGATCCTTATACATTGAGAACATGATTTAGCGATGTCTGTCTGTCCGTCTCTGTTCGGGTTGAAATCAACTTTGCCAAGGCAACAGAAGAGATACAGAAAATTTAAGCCCACCAATTTGCCAGGCATAGTTTCGAAAATTTTTCTATTGCAATTCAGCAATATCAGACCATTTCATTCGAGGCTGCTGGCATAAAACCACGCCTACCTATGTTTTCAGATTGTTTTTATTTTTTTTTTTCGGTTGTAAAGATTCTCGTTTGCTTCTTTGTGTTGCTAAATGTTAGACGGCGACCAATAAATCGCATACAGATCTCGAGTGGCAATAGCCGCCTGGGAGGGGCGATTTTGTGTACGTTTTTAGGTTGATAGGGTTTTTCTGCTTTGATTCGTATTAAATGTCTTTATTGAAATCAATGAACATAGAGGTGGTCATGAGAACTATAGAGTGGTCACTGGGAAGCAAGAGCGATCAATGGGCTACTTGGGAGTAGTGGCAATATGGGCAAATTTAAAAATTTTTTTCTTTAGTCTGACCCTTCTAAGACAATATGGATTGCAGGACGGTTCAAAGGAGTCCAGGGATAGGTCGATGGTCACTTTTGGGGGGGAGGTTGTTGTAGGGCAATATGGGATTCGTTTTCTTCTGGTTTTTATTGTTTTTTTGTTTTGATTATGGTAACTCATAAAATACCATTTTTTAAGAGCAATGAAACTCAGCAGCGCCCAACTGTCAACAAGGGTAGCGGTGATGTGTAAATATAGGGTTCACGTTTTAAGGTTTTAATCCTTTATTTGCTTTGATCTGATCATTGTAGGCCTAATAAATATAGGGTGGTCGTATAGGAAGAGTGCGAAGGGTTTGTAAAACGGTAATTACCGTGGTGAAGGGTGCATAAGATTTGGCAACGCCGAATATATATCTTACTTGTTTAATTTTAAATAGAATTTCTTCTGACAGATTTATAGAATTATTTTATGAATTAAGTCTTACAAAAATAATATATTTATTTTTGATTTAATTTAGTGTCGATTTCTGCTAGTGGCGGAGCCAAAATCAAATCCATTTGTATTATTTATTTCTTTAAAAATAATTTCTGAGTCAAAAATCTTACAGAAATAAAGTTAAAAATAAATACCCTTTTTGGGAATTTTTAAAACTTTTGTAGGAATGTTGAAATTTACAATATTCAAACTTATTATTTTTTAGTTTTTTATTTTTATTTATTATTCTCTTATTTCAATCCTTTTTTGTTTTGAAAAATCTCCCACTGTGCATCATTAAGTGCAGTTGGCTTTTATTTTTTGTTTTTGCTCATTCCTTTAGTTTACATTTATGCTGCTTAAACGCCCTCGTTATCATTGTATTAGAATAAAGTAATCACTTTTGCACGATATACTCTGTATGGTAATAAATTCAATGCAAACTTAACCTTAAAATGGAGGCAGTTTTTAAATTAAGATAAATAGTTTTTGGAGACACATAAAGGAAAACTACAAGATTAGTATAAATATCAATTGCATTTGTTAGTTAAATGTAGCTTAAACCAAAAAAGCCATATGCTCCCAAGAGGGATAGTGAAAAAAAACTACATTGTAGGCTGAATTAAAACCAACGTCTTCGGCATGAACCGGACTTGCAATACCCCTTACTGATAAACTATATGGATGGGTGTTTCATTAGGGGATTTTAACTGAAGGAGCTTTAACAAAAAGCATTTAGAGATGCAGTTTTTATTTTTCATCAAATATTTTACACTGAAATTTCTTTTCAACAAAAAATTATTACACCAAACAACTATGGAGTTGTTTATCTCCAAAAATTTTTTTTCCGTTTTTTTTTCTCTTAAAAAGTTTTTTGCGAAAATTTTGTTACAAAAATTTAAAACAACAAATTATAAAAAAATATATATTTAACACAATTCTCTAGCAATATAATTGCATTACTTACTGCGATGAGCTTTATCGGAAGGATCTCTTCTTAAAATTATGCGCCTCTTGGACGAGCATATGGGTCCCGAGTCAACATCGTGTATAACAATTTTGATTTGTTCACCATCCATAGATGTTTGGCGTCTTGGAGCCTCAAGATCTTCTAAATTGGGGCCGGTAAAAGCAGCCAAAGGAGGCGGTATAGCCGAAGGTATGCCAGATGTTGGTAGAGCACCACGTGATTGTAAAGCAGCTAAATCGGGTCTGAATATAGAGAAATTTTTGAAGATGAATATTATATATAGAAAATTTTAAGCGGAAACTAATTCAATTGAAAGAAGTTTATTTTTCAAATACTTACAATTGAGAACCTCTTCTTCGCATACGTCTGTCTTCGTCTACCGTCAATACCGGACTACCTTTATCCGGACTGGGCGACTCATCATTATTGATATCTTCCGAAGGATGAGGTACACGAAACGAAGGTCTTCGAGAGCCAGGTAATGCAATTTGTGGACCCAAAGCTGCTTCACCAGGCGAACGTTGCAATTGTGAAGCTTGAGCAGCTGCTTGCAGCACTCCGGGAGCAAACACATCATAAGCCGATTTTCTAAAAAAAAAGAAAAAACTTAAATTTTATGGAAATTATTGTGTTTTTGTTCTTTTACAATACCTTCTGGGCATGGCTGGTATTCCTAGGCCCATATCGACACCTGCTCCCAAACTGCCTGCTATAGCGGCAGGCGCATTGGCTTCATCGTCGTAACTATGCTGACGGGCAACTCGTGAGCCACGCCTGGAAGCCATACGTGATAAGGGTGGTCCAAAACTTAATTCCTCCTGTCTTGGCGGGCTACCAGAACGACTTGGAGCCATACTATGACCACCTTGGCGCCAGTCCATATCACCGCCAGGGGTTTTGTTGCCTTTCAGTTGCTACCATAAAAATGCAATCAGCAGATAAATTATATAAAAATTATATTTTTCATTTTCATATACAACTCACCCGTTCAAGCTCCTTAAGTGACGCAGGTGATACATCTGAGTGTCGTCTTAGTTCGGGACTACGTGGTGGTGCCAGCGCTGCACTACCATTTGCGGGTGCTAGTGTTTGGGTACTTGATCCCAATTTGGCATCTGAGTGACGTCGTTGCAACGCTTCCAATACCGGTACATCTAAGCTGGAGTCTGTAGAATTCTGTGGTATACAAACACGTGAGGCCATCTTTCGTCTGCACACACTACAACGCCACATATTCTGTAAAAGATTTCAAAAATAAAAGAGCACAACATAAGAATTTGCAGTCAAAAATGGTAAGGAAAATATAAAAAAGGATGTGAAAAACAAAATTTTTGTACTCCGGCTGCTTACAAATTTCTTCTTCTAGTTGCATGTTGAACTGTATGTTTGTGTGTTTCAGTAATTGTTTTTATTGGTTTTAATTGACTTTGGAATTAAAAGAAGTCTGGCAGAAATCAGTTTAAAGTTAAAAGTGGGTTTGTTTCGTTTCACTATTAAATGTCCAGTACCAGTGATTGATTTCAGTAGCCAAACAATTTTGTTACTTTAATTTGGGAATTTACATATAACTTTCAGTACAGCTTTCCAACACAAATCAAAAGACATAAACTTTTTATCAAATCGTCACTCAAGAGCCGATTTAAAACAAATTTTTGTCTTCAGATTTATGTTAAATTAGCTATCCCCGGTGCACTTCGCTACACCCATAGCCAACCTTGAATATGTTTATATGCAAGGTACGACGCACAGTGCTTTGTTCCCATATAATGATGGGACAAAAATAGAAGGAGTTGACACAGATCAGTTATATTTATCCTAATTAAGAAAAATGTTAGTTTTTGAAATAATAGGAATAAGGCCACGCCTACCGCCCATCTTCCAAAAAGCAAATATTTTTATATTTGATATGTTATTCATCAGAAAAAAATTCGAAAACAAGTTTGTTACACCCATCATAATCGCTCTTGAAAAAAGGACTCTTGAACCTGTCATATGTCCTTTATAGAAAAAATTATGGAAATTTCATGAAACTTTTGAATACCTATTAGTACAGAAGAGCATATAACTGTTTTTGACTCACGGACACGCATACTCACGGTGAGAAAAAATTTACTCACGCACGATCACGCGCAATTAATTTTAGAAAAAAATAATTTCTAAGTCCATCGCCACTACTTGAAACGCTCTTTTCATCATTAACGACACTTTGTTTTTGTATATGTTTTTAAATATCTTCACAATCTATATTATTTTTAATCCTAATATTCCCTCTTGAAAACATAAATGGCATCAAGTCCTTATGCGTGTCTATATTTTACGCTTTCTCCACGCGTAAACTAGCTACTGGAAACTCATAACCATTTCCCATAGTGACCTGCTGCTATATACTGGTCGGTTACCTTTTGAAAGTTATTAAAAGTCTAATTATTGCTTAAAATTATTTTTATAAAATTCCAAAACAATTTCACTTTTTTCTGTTGGTTTTGTGATTGACTATAAAAATGTCATATACGATTTCTGCAAATGTCAGCATTCTTATTAATAAATTAAATATTTATTTATTTTTCCATTTACATGGAAGAGTGATTATTGAAATGCCTTTTTAACTTTTATTTTATTTTATTTTATTTTTTCCAAAAATCAACGACTCAACGAAACGTTTTTGTTATCGCTTTTATAATAGAAGTCATAATGAACGCAATGAGCGAAAAATAAAACGAAAAAGAAGAACGACAAACATAAAGCCATTTAACAGCAAATGCCTTTTTTAACTTAAGTTGATGTTTTATTTTTATTTTTTGGAAAAATCATATTCAACGACTAAACAAAATGTATTTTATTGTGTTTTTGTTGTTTGTATTGAAAATCATAAACAAAAGGATACAGCCAATTATAGGGGAATATTGTATTCCCCGTTAAATGGCTGCAAGATTTTTATGTGTTTGTATCAGAGTACCGAAATGCTCACTCACTGCTCATTCATGTGTGAGTATGTATCGGGTGGTTTAAGGGCCAATATTGAATGTGAACCACACCTAAACTTCAATTTTTTCTCTGCATTTAGTTTGACATTTCTCAATTTCAGACTAACAATTGGAACCATGGCGTTGAAATCAAAACGCATATCGTGCACTTCGTGCTGTTCGCAGTAGTGTGGCTGAAGAGCCTTCCACCTCAACTCGTCGTCGTGCCCAACAATTGCACCCCTCACGCTCGTTGTTGATGAACATTATGCATAATAAAGTCTTGCATTTACACGCTTACAAGATGCATTTAACTCAAGAACTAAGGCTCTTGATCATTCCAAACGTCGTCAATGGTCAGAATGGTGGGAAAGAAGAGGCAACAGTGGATGATCAATTTTCGAAGAAAATCATCTTCAGTGATGAGACACATTTTCACCTCAGTGGATTCGTCAATAAGCAGAATTGCCACATTTAGGCGATTGATAATTCAAGACTGATTGTCGAAAAACCAATGCACCCACAACGAGTGGCTGTTTGATGGGTTTATGGGCTGGCGGTATCATCGGGCCGTATTTTTTCCAAAATGAGGCCGTTCAGGCTGTTACTGTGAATGGTGGCGCTATTGTGAGATGATAACGATCTTTTTATGGCCCGAATAGGAAGATATGGATGTGGACGATATGTGGTTTCAACAGTACGGTGCCACTTGCCACACAGCTAACGAAACAATGGCTTTTTCGCGCGACAAATTCAATGGCTGTGTTATCTCACGTGGTAGCGATGTCAATTGGCCGCCAAGATCATGTGACGTGACACCGTTGGACTTCTTTCTTTGGGGTTATTTGAAAGAAAAGGTGCACGTCGATAAGCCAGCAACAATTCAAGAGCTAAAATATGAGATAATTCGGCACATTAACGGCATATAACCTTAATTATATGCCACATCGTCATCGTAAATTTGGAGCATCGGATGGAGGTGTGCCGGCGAGGTCGCGGCGGCCATACATAAAGCACTGTGTAATTTTTTAAGTCATGGCAAAGTTTTCAAGTTTTTCACTTTTGCGGCTACCTAAGCGCTACCTAAACGGTGTTAAGAATCATTCCTAGGAAGTTCATATGCTCTAGAAAGTTGTTTATTGAGATCTTAGATTCATTTTTGTAGTTGATTGTTTCCTTGAATTTTGAACGGTTTGCTACCTATGGACCTGAACAGGGGAAAAAAGGTAAAAAAAAATGAATTTTTTAAAGTTTTTTGCGATTTTGAACTTGAAGTTGAAGTTTTTTTTTATCTTATTTGTTAACAATTTTTGTTCTTTATGACAAGAGCTACAACTTTGCCTCAGAGAGTATATCAAAATTCCAAACGGTTTGCAAAATATGAGCTTGAGTAAATGATCATTTTTTTGCAAAAATGACATCGAGGCCCCACATCTTGGAGGGCCCATAAAAAAAACCTGGAGGACTTTGGGCAAAACTGGGAGACAGGGGTCTTTTTTTTTGGTCTTTTATCACGTAGTGGTGTTCGTATATAGTTATTTTTTTCCGTGTTGCACTGTGTAATTGAACCATACCAATATTATCAAAATAAAAAGAAATGATAATAATTTCCTAAATAATTTGTGTTTTATTCAAAACATCGGCCCTTAAAAATTTAACCGCCCTTTACTTGATGTATCTGTAGGACCCACTCCTTCATATAAATGATGCAGCATACACTTACATAGGTCTACATATAAACAGTTTGCTGCAGAAAAGAGGAGTGTTTAACTTTATTTTACAAAGTCACGGAAAAAAACTTAGAATAGTAGTTATAAGTTACTTAAAGGAGTACTTAAGTTACTCATAACCGTTTATCAGGCATCTGCGACAATGGCAGTCCTAGTTGAATAGCATACATATAAACAGATTAACCAGTATAAACGCTAACACTACTAGTAACCTTGCCTTACAACTTTTAATATTAATTTTAATTAAATTTTTAAGTCTTTAAAAAATCATCAATTTCATTTAATTTTCTTTAACAAACCATTATCCCATCATTAATATTACTGTAAAACTATTAAGTTACTAATTTACAAAACGCTATTAATTACTAATGATGATTGTGAATTTAATTAATGCAGCACATGGCATTATGTCTGTTACAATAATTGCAACATGTTTAGATACCATTGGCGTTAATAATTAATACCAAAGATGATGCAAATGAGCAGAATACACCACCAACTTTAAAAAGCATAATTTATAAATAATTTAAGTTTGTATTACACTCGAACTTTATATAATTTTACGGTTCCTTTGCATGATAAAGATAAAACAATAAAAGAAGCTGTTAAATAAAATTTAAATACAAATACAATTTAAATTTTAAAATTCATCTAAACGGAATTTTGTATTAATCTAAAGTTTGCTTGCCAATATTTTAATGTATTTATTTCAAATAACATGGCTAAAGAGTAAATAGCGAGGAATTTCGCTTTAGAAATGATTCAAAAATATACATCATTCATTCATACATCATCCTAAAGGAAAAGTATTTGGGCAAATTCGCACATTGGGGTATTTTGGCAATCTAGCTGGACATTATTTTTTTTTAATTTACTGAGTAAACATAGATCCATCAAATCTAGCTGAAAAATATCTTATGGTCATAGGCTATTAAGGCTAAGAAATAAGAATAATCGAACCAAGGAGAAAAAAATCCCCTTAGAAGAACTAATCCTAGCTATAAAAAATTATTTTTTTTTAAGTTTTCTCACACTTTTGTTTAGCAAATGCAACTTTTAAGGTCAGCGAATGTTCAAAAACCTAAATTTGGACCCAGAAGATTCTGAAATGATATTTTCGCCCTACCCCTTTTTGTGGGCGGTGACATAAAATATTTTCTCAAAAAAAAAAAAAAAAAACAAAACAATGGAATTATTAAAAGAATGAATTACAGACGAGTTTTTTCGAAACGGAAAAATGTGAATTTTTTTTAATTTAAGCTTTTATGCGAAAGAGAAGGCGTCTTCCCCATGCCTTAGCAATCCCCACCACCCAAGAATATTAATAAAAAGACATTTTTGTAATTTATTTCGAGCTGTGTCACGTGACACGTCATGTGTTAGTGCCCTACGTGCGAGGACTATTTTATTCCCTCTCTCTTTCTCTAACTCTTTCTCTTTAAAAAAATAGCTTTTCTTAACAAAGCAATGCTCTTAAATAAAGCAATATTTAACTGGAAACTTTCAACCTTGTTATTAGAGCTTCCTAGAGACTCTAAAATTCCAAAAATAAGTTTTGTTTTATTTTTTGAATTTTCCTTTATCAAAATACCCAACAAAATTGAAAACTTACCGCATCCTCATTTTCCTCCAATTTACTGTAACTGGCACAATCTTCACACACACGCTGCTGGCACTCGAAGCATGTCTTGTGAAAATCATCGGGTTTAAATGATTTCAAACACACCCGACAAGCACCTGCTCGGCGTCCTGGTTCAGTATTTTGTTTTTGTTTAGTTGAGTTTGATGTCCCTCCACCACTGCCACCTGTTGCTGTAGTTGTATTATTATTATTGTTGTTGTTGTTATTTTGATTTGCTGCTGCATCCTGCTGCTGTTGATAGTTGCCATAAGTAGCATCCGTTTCTGTTGGTATTAACGATGGCCGTGGTGACATTTTGTTCACTGGAATGCAAAACAAAAAGAGAAATTATACATGAAATATTAAAATAAAAAGTAAAAATGACTTTAGTAAAATTTATCGCAGAGATGAATAAATGATGGCATAATAATGGCAACAACAACTACATACATACAATGATAAATGTAAAGGTGGGGAGAAATTACTTAGAATAACAACGAATAATGCGAATTAAATTAAATTTATAGCAACGTGTTTTGCGCCTCACATTTCGAAGAGCTTCAAGGAATAGAAAAACAACAATTTCCATTATCAATTTAACCAAGTTTTATGAAGTCATCATCATTGTGTTGTTATGACTAAAAATACTTGTACTTGTAATTTTTAATAGTAAAAATCTTTATAGCAATAATATTATTATTTGTAATTTATATGCAAAAAATATGTATCTATTCGTTTTTAGTGTTTAAATTGAATTTCAAGCGACCAGAGTAAATTAAGATGAACTGAGTTTTATTCAATTCTATTTTGTAACAATGAGTATAGAAACGATTGTTAAACATCCGACTGTTGAAGAAAATATATTAGAGGGAATAAATATAAGAGGGGGATGGATATACATGGCAATAATTTAATGTCTTTGGGAAAACTGAGTGCATTTAATAATAAACTAGCTGTACCCTCCACTTACAATATTTTGTTGGATTTTGCTTTGAAAGCAATCCCCACCAAAGACCCTTACTTTTTTAGTGCTTCAGTTATGGTTTATGTATTTACTTTATATAAAGGGTCTCAACCCTACTAAAATATGCCGCCTTAAAGTATGCATATCGGTAAAATTGCACACTTTCACTGTTTTTTCTCCACTTTCTCATGGGAATAACATATTTTTGCTGAAAAAAAGTGTCCTACATTTGAATCAGGATACTAAGGTACCTCTCCATATCCATGCAGCAATTTATGGTAAGAGCGTTTTCATAAAAGATTTTACCCAAAAATGTTCATGAAATGATGTGCCAAATAAACCAATACATCTACATTAATCCACATAGTTCCAGTAAATGTTCTCATCTATGCATGAGGAAAAAATGCAATAAACATTTGCCACTTAATTATGAAATTTCATGAGAATGTCATGACTACTTGCTTGAGATGGTTAGTAATTTCACTAAATCAATTCCATTATTCTGCTGACGTTCTCTCATATATTATATCTAAGTTAATCGCAGTTGTTGACACTATGTTATTTTATGTTTTTATATAAACTTTTACACCCTCCCACGTAGTTCTTAATCTCTTAAAAAATCTTTCTTTAATTTTTTTTTATTTATTTTCATTTATCAAGAGACCTTTTATGCCCCACAAAAGTATTTCTCTTGCATTAGACTGCATATAAATAACATCTACGCATTTTACGTTTTTTCTTTTTGTCATTTTGTAGCATAAAAATATTTCATTTAAAAAAAAAAAAGAAATGAAGGCAACGGAAACAAACAACACACAAAAGATAACATTTAAAATTTACTGTCACATTCCCATTTGTGTTTTGTATATATGAGAGATATTTGGCTTAAAACACTGATAATAAAATGCATTTAGTAAAACTTAAGGCCAGAGACCAAAAGCAAACGGAATGTGTTTTTTTTTCTTTCTCTACTGTGTAATATTTTATTTCAAAACTACGTGGTTGAATTCTATTGCAGAACTTGCACAGTGTATTAAGTTGATTGTTTTTAAACCATGCATTCACAGTATAGTGGAACTTATGAGGCGACGTGGTGGTGTAGTGCTTAGAGTGTCAAACTTCAAAAAGGAAAGACCCTGGTTCGAATCCCTGCAGAGAGAAAAATTATATCAAGTTAACAGATTGTTTTTACTTAAGAAGCTTCGACTTCCAAAAAAAAGAAAAGAAAAAGCAAGTAGCGAGCAGTAAGACTCCCATACCACATAGCAAGAATTAGTAAAAAGATTGTAAAGTTGTTTAGAAATAAATTTTATACAATTTATCATGCAGGAAAACATACTTGAAATCAAATACGTCGAAATAAATACATTACTGAAAAAACTTTCTAGCATGCGATAAAAAGTTGTTCTCTTTATTTAGTACTATCATACTCAGTCATACGACCTGTATGATTTTGTATGATAGTGTGACACTTGCAACGCCAATTTGGAGAGAATTCTGTCAGATTTTTTTGTGATTGAATCCTACCATTGTGCAAGATAGTGAATTCTGGCCTTAAGTAATGACCATCTTATATATAGTATTATCACAGCATGATAGGAGCAAGATCTTGCAGCCTTGGAGTGCCAAGAAACGCTGCCCTGTCAGTCAGTGAGATGAGGTGTAGTAGTAGGTTTCCCAGCATCTCTTCCTCATAGTCCTACAGCAACAGTCATATGGGAGATATAATCTACTAGCGTGGAAACCAATGATACAGTACCCTGTTAGCACAGGCACTAGTGATCATTTTCTGGATGTAGCGATTCCAAAAATGAATTACATGCTGTCTAAATTAAATTTCTAATCGCCTAATTTAAACAGAATAAAAGAACTTAATCCTTACATTATTTATATAAAACTAGCTATGGCCGCCACTTCGTCAGCGTCCTTGCAATATTTTGTTCGATTTTGTTTGGAAAGCAATCCACACCAAAGAACCTTACTTTTGAAGGGCTTCAGTTATGGTTTATGCATTTACTTTATATAAAGAATTTCGTCCCTACTAAAATATGCCGCCTTAAAGTATACACATCGGTTAGTGCTTCAGTTATGGTTTATGTATTTACTTTATATAAAGGGTCTCATCCCTACTAAAAACCCTGCGTTCTTTTACTGCTTTTTATCTCTCTCACTTTCAATGCTTTTTATTTCTTATCACTTTCCTTTGGATATAAAACATTTGTGCGGAAATAAAGTATCCTATATTTCAATCGGGATACAAAGGTACCTCCTCACAAAATGTTAACCAGTAGTTTTTACGTGATGAGAACACAAAGAGTCAGCCAGGAAATGAGTTACTGTTTTATTATATGTATCGATTATTTTGGCTTTTCCGTATGTTTTTTAGATTCAAATGTAGCTTTTACCTAGATGTGTTACACTTCAGTTGTTTATTTCCACCTTTTAAAAATTTGATCAAAAATTTCTAAAATTAAATTTATTACGGGAAATCTTTTTTTATCGCATGCTATTTTTCAGCAAACACAACGTACTTCACACGCATGTAGTAAATAGTAACAGATACAAGATTTTATAGGCTACATGTCTGATCTATTTAAAATATAAATGAAGATGAACGTACACAACTAAAACATTTTCTACACAATAAACAATATTTTTTTTTCCTGCTTATATTATCCTTATTGCTCCTCTGTGCACAGTAAACAGATCATTCCTTTTATTCTAACTTTACTACCTGTCAAACTGTTTTTGTTACACAACGTACTTGAGTTTATAAAAATGAATAGATAATGAAGGCGCTTATGTGTGAGTGTATGTACAAAGTGTGTGAGTAAGTGTATTTTTTAATATAAATGCCGTTTTCTTGCAATTTTACTATCTGACGTTGCTAAATCTGCAACGAAGTACTCGTAAAATGCATAAAATATGTCCATCACTACAATTTAATATTCTAAAAACCTTCTCAAGTCGGTGGGGTAATTTAAAATGATTTTAAACAAATAACAAAAACAATTTAAAATGTTAACCTTAAATAGTTGCGCACCCTTTTAAAAAGTAGCCATTAAATAGTAGTTTTTTAAGCAACTTTTCAAAACGAACTTCTTTGAAAAGGTTTTGCAAATTAACTGCCTTAAGAAATTATTGAAAAAAATATTTTTTAAAAGTATACAAATGAATTACCAAAAAAAAAAAAACTGTTAAAGAGAAATAGCTTTAAAAAAGTACCTCTTAAAATAATTTTAAAAAAACTTAATTTAGAATTCTTCTTTAATCAAAAGGTACTTTTTTAGAAACAGCATTTTTGAATGGGATTATTTAATTTTTTTTTAAGAAGTGGCTTTTTAACCCTTCACCACAGATGAAAAGGTTATATATAAGTTTGTCATTCCGTGTGTAATTTCTACATTATTCATTTCCAACGCCATAAAGTATATATACATAGCAACGTTAAACTATGTTCGTCTGTCTGTCCGTCTGACCGTGTTCGGGTAGTAATGTCGTTTGCCAAGGTACCAGACGAGATACAGTTTACCAATCTGCCAGACATAGTTTCGAAAATTTTGGGATTGTAATTCTTCAACATCGGATCATTTACTTTTTCACTTTTTTTATTTTTTTCGGTTTTAATGATTCTGTTTTGTTATTTTTTTTTGTTAAGTCGATATTAGACAGCAACAAGAAGATCGCAAGGAGTGCATACAGATCTCGGGGGATCAATAACCCCCTGCCAGGGCCGATTTTGTGTTTATTTTTAGATAAGGTTCTGCTATTTTGATTTGTATTAAAGGCCCCTGATGGAAAGCAATACATATAGAGGTAGACAATAGACCCACAGGGTGCCCACTGATAACTACGAGCAGTCAATACGCCTAATATGAAGAAAAGGGTCAATATAAGGAAATATTTTTAAGGATTTTTTTTACTTTAGTCTGACCATTCTAACGCAATATAGATTGCAGGAAGTTCATAATTTTTACAAAAAAAACTTTGACAAAAAATTAAAAAAAAAATTTTTAACAAAAAATTTCCAGACAATTTCCAAAAGGCTTTACAAAATATTTCTAAAAAAATTTACAAAAAATTTACAAAAAAATGTTCAAAGAAACATCAGAGGGTAACACAATATCTAGCATTAATATGGTGAAGCTTATATAAGATTCGGCATGGTAGAAAGTAGCACTCTTACTTGTTTAAAAGTACTTTTTTTTTAAAAGAAACTTATTTTATAGTATCTTTTTTAAAAAGTATTTTTTTAAAGTACCTTTTTTTAATAGTTCCTCTAAAAAATAGATCTTTTAAATAAATATTTTCAATTAAGTAATTTCTTTTAAAAACCACTTTAAAAAATAATTTTTTAACTGTTTTTTTAAACACCTTAAAAAAATAAAATTTTTAAAAAATAAAGGAGCTGTATAAAAAAGGTACTTTTTAAAAAAAGTACCTTCTTTAAAAAGTACTTTTTTAAAAAATACTACGTTTTCTACGTTTTCTTAAGCACCCATAAAAAAATTAAGATGCTTTTTTAAAAAGGTACTTAAAAAAAAACAAGAAAAGTTCCTTTTTTAAAAAGTACCTTTTTTATAGTGCCTTAAAAATACTTTTTTTTAAATAAATATTTTGTTTTAAGGAACTTCTTTGAAAAAACACTTTGAAAAATCATTTTTAACAACATTTTTTAACATATTTAAAAAAATAATTTTTTTAATAATTTTTTTTTAAATTAATTTATTTTCAAACAACTTTTTAAAATGCTTTAAAATATACTGTAAATAATATTTTTTAAAAAGTACCTCGATAAAAATATCCTAACTTAAATGCAAGCATAACATATTTATTAAAATATACCAACTTAATTTCTCTTTCTAAATTTTGTAATTTCTTATCACGCTGCCTTCCTGCCTCTGTTAAAACTTTAAAGTTTCTAACTCAGGTACCTAAATATTTCATATTTTTGATGCTGCATCCTGCCAGGCCTGCATACAACAAGTTTATGTTTTTGCTATTTATATATTATTTTTTGCTGAATTGTGTAAAAGTTTTTCATTTTAATACTTGAAAATAATGTTCATTTCGTACAGAAAGTGTCTACAGCATGCCGTAACTACCTGAATGTTTATGTGTTAGAATAAAGTAAAAAAAAATACCTAATAAAAAGCAGTCGAAGGCGTATGCTAGCAAACAATCTCTGGCTTTCACTATACCAATAATGAACATTCTTCCGAACTCAACATACGACTAGAAAGACACAACCACAAAAATAGACAAGATGTATGTATGGACGTGTAATGTTTTTTTGCAGTATTAAAGCAATTTCCTTTCTTGTGTAGAAGACCTCAATTTCAAAAAATGTCATTTATTTGACAGTTGTTATATATTTTTGCTCTTATTGCTCTAAGTTAAGTCCATTAAAACCACCTACTCAATTATATAATTTATACTTGTATTGCTTGTTGAGCTTGGTTGTGTGTAAAACTCTATCCTTTTTCGTAGAAAATTAAGTTGAGAAGTGAAGATAATATAAAAAAGAAAAAGAATTGGAATATGAAAAAAGAAGAAAGAAGAAAGAAAATACTACAGAAATATTTTCGTAGTTGAACAAATTAAACGCATTTTATCTATATTTTTTTTGCTTATTCTGCAAAAAAAAATGTGTTTTCTCAAAAAAAAAAAAGTTTTTTCTCAAAAAGGTATGTTTAAAAAAGAAGTATTTTTAAAGTACTTTTGAAAAAAGTTTTTTTTTTTTCGTTAAAATATGTTATTAAGTAAAAAGGTGCTTCTTAATAAGTAAAAAAATAATTTCTAAAGGGTTATTTTCATAGAAAAATATATTTTCCAAAAAGAAAAATTTTTACATCAAGGTACTTAAAAAAAATACTTTTTAAAAAAGTACTAGTCTTTTTGTGCTCTTAGACTTTGAAAAATATTTTTAAATACATTAATTTAAAATGCTAGAGTTAGTCGAGATATCTAAGCACCTAATAAAAATCCAACTTAGGGGTATCGTGCTCTAAACTTAGTCATTTTTAGAAAAAAAAAACCTATTTTTTTAAAAAGAGTAATTTTTTTTTATATAAAATAAATAGTTTAGCTTAATTCTAAATTGGATGATATAATAATTACACTGCGTAACAACTGCGTTTAAAGCATATCAACTAAATCGGGTGGTGGTAAAATAATATTTTTAGGATCTATTAATGGTATATATTTCACAATAGATTTTTTGCAACAAAGTCTTGCCTTTCTGGCCATACTTTTTCAGTATAGTGTTTTTCTGTGGCTCAACAGTATTTAGTAAATCCACCCTGTAATCCTAACAAAATAGCAAATCACTTTTTTTTGCATAATTTATTTACTGTATCTTCAATATTTTTGAACTAAAAATAATTACTCGTATCTTAAGTCTACAATAAAAATATACTTTTTAAGTCCAGCCAGTGCTAGACAAAAATAATGTTTGTTTCACGGATTTTGCAATCATTTGCGGGTCATCCCTCTAATGTACGGCCAAGAAAAGCAGTATCTCTTCTTTTTAGTCGAATGTAACCAGGTTCATTCAGCATGTTACGCGCCAAAGGGTTTGGATGAGATTCAAGCCTCTTTAGTTGTACTGCTTTTAGTTTCATTTGTGTTAACTTGAAATCAATGTGGTTTTTCCAAGTAAGGCGACGGTCAAGATGTATACCCAGGTATTTAACGTCTGAAAGCTGTAGTATCATTTGGTTACTTATGCGAATAGGAGGGCATGAGTTCCTACGCAGTGTGAAAGTTATGTGAGTACATTTTTGTTCATTCACTTTTATTCTCCATTTTTCTAGCCATTTTTCTAGCCATTTTTCTAGCCATTTTTCCAAATTGAGTATGTGGTCTTGTAAAAGTTGTGATGCTTCTTGGGCACTTTTATGAATACTTAAAAAAGCTGTGTCATCTGCAAAAGTTGATGTGTGGACTAGGGTGCTGAATGACATATCTGATGTGTACAGTAAATATAAAAATGGTCCCAAAATACTACCTTGGTGAACTCCGGCTTTAATGAGCTGTGGCGAGCTTAAAAAGTCACCTTCTTTTAGTAAAAACTTGCGATTCGTTAAATAATCTTTTAAGAGCTTATACAAGTTTTCGGGCAAGTTCAGCGTTAGCTTAAATATTAGGCCTTAGTGCCAAACCTTATAGAATGCTTGAGAAACGTCGATAAAAAGCGCAGAATAGTATTTTTTTCTTCAAAGGTCGCTTTAGTTACATTTACTAATCTGTGTGTTTGTGGGATCGTACTATGTTGTTTCCTAAAGCCGAATTAATGGTTCGGAATATCGGCAAATCACTTTAACTTCATCGCACACTTCCCACCTGTAATCTTTTTATTTTATCAAATTTTTAAACAAAACTGAAAAAAGTCAAACTTTCAACTGATCTTTTACGAGATTGTAACGTTTCAAAGTCATTTTTTAATATTTTCAAATACTTTTACATTTAATGCTTTATCGTTGTTCTCACTGGTTGCAAATTATATTTTCATAAAAATTTTCATATAAATTGCTAAATTATTGGATAAAATGAAAATACAATAAAAGGATGTCTTTGTAGTTTCTGCTTTTAAACAAATAAATATTTTCATTTAATTTTTCTTAATTATTATTTCCAATCTTTAGTTTGTTCTTGTTTTAAGTAGCCGATGTGTGGAACTAATTATAAGACCATTAGCTTTGAAACTGATTTATACACGATTAAGGCATTAGTGTGACATTATTGTATGTTGGAATGCCATCAATGATAAAGGCCAGAATATAATTAGGAAAATAATACATCAAAAGTAAATAAGTAAGTGTCAAAACAAGCAAAAGCAACAGATAATATTTCAAATTAAAACGTGTAAAATTGTTTAAAATAATCACTACAAGTGGCATTAGTTTAGTTAAAAGATATGATCACCTCTATCGCAAATATTTATTTCCATGAAAAAACTCCCAAAATTTCTATCGTAAATGATTTACATCGTAAAATACAAGTAAATTGTTATTGGAATCATTCACGATAGACAAATTTGGGAGTTTTTACATGGGAATAATTATTCGCGATAGAGGGAGGTGAATATGTATAATGTTGATCCTACTCTGCGTATGAGCAATATAAAAGTGAAGCGTAACACGCATACGTAAAGTGGTACCATAACACATTTACATAGTATCGGGAATATTTATTTTTATGAACGTCGAATTCAATCCCTGAGATGATTTTGTTACATGTGTACCTTAAATTAGAGTCATTATAGTACCATAACATTTATGATGAGAGCGTTTCCATTAGAGATCTCATTAAAGCAATTTACACAATTACATGTCAAAAATCAGACGAATTAGAGAAAACACTCCGCCTTATTTTTTATTAATTTGAGGGCTAGCAGAAAGGTCGACGGTGTTATAATGGCATTACCGAAGTAGTCGTTGGCAGCAATAGTTTACCAGATATTGTAAAACGTGCCTTAAAGGCGTTGTTGTGTAAAAATAGCTCTGTTTCTGTCGACACACTTTTTTAGAGTCACACGAACGGTAGTTTGTTATAGTTAATGGAAAAGCATACAAATTATTTCTTAAAACAAAATTAAAACGAAAAAAACCTAAAACTGTAACCGCTAAGACCCCGTCCAAACTAGCAGTTTATGTACTGAATATTTTAACTTCTCTTCTGAAGTTGCATTCGAGTCCATACAATGAAATCGTTGTTTTTGACGACTTTTATATAGTCGTCAAGAGAGAGTCGCAGCAGAATTACAGGCACATAAAAAATTGTGCTTGCTGCCATTAGTCTTTCCTCTGTCCCCTACCAAACTCAAGAGTTGCAAAACAAAAGTTTCAATGTTTGTACGAAGAGTAAGTAGTAAGCATTATTGGCTGAATCAAACCATATTTAGCAAAAGAGTCCTATAGCGACACAACCCCTTGCAATTTAAAAAAAATAATGAAGGAATACAACAACAACCTGGAGTTGATGCAGAAGAAAAAAGAAGTGGATACAACAGGCAGCGGCAGGTACACGCAACAGCTACAAGTTGGAAAAAAGCTGCTGCTTATCTAATGCCATTTTAAAAACAGCTAAGTCCGGCAGCTACACAAGGAATTCAATCTGTTTATAAAATCTCAATAATGGAAAATATCAGTGGCGTGGAAATTGAAGCACAAAAGGAAACTTCTTTTAGAACAAGGAGTAACCAGTTGTTCGAAAAAGACGATGTCATTCAAGTTTTTAATGTATCTAAAACAATACTCGAAGCAAACAGCTTTTTCACTTACTATGTGCTATCCGGCAAATTCAAAATGTCGATCCTAAGATTTTGTTCATCATGAAAACGTTCACTATTCGACATAACAAATAATGTTTAAAATTAATTTAAAACTAAAAGAAATTTTACAATATAGAATATATAAGGGTCATTTGTCTTTCTTTCTTTTAATTTATCAATAAAGTGTCAGTGTCAACTCAACTCACTTAGTTAATACCAGTTAAACGTTGAGGTGATGGTTTCGTCGTCATAATATGACACAGAGTAAGAAGTCAACACAAAGTCGTTGTCACCTTACATAAAAGGGATGATTATTTGTGCGATTTACCTTTTGAGTATTAAGTTTTGGGATCTAGGAGAACCACGCGCAATTAAAAGATATGTTTATTTGAAAAAGAAGCCACCACATTTAGAAAACGTACGAAATATGTTTCAAAAAGAACGCAATTGCTCTTTAACAATAAGACTCATAAACGCAGGGTTCCGTCTTACGCTCAATATATTAATTTAATGTATTTTGTGGGGAATATTTAATATTTAATTTAATATATTATTTTTTTCATATTTATTATTTAATTTAATATTGTTGTAACTTGATTTTAAAAATCCTAAATATTTACTTGTTGTAAATAAAGTCCCTATCAGAAAACCCGTTAATTTTTCGTAATTGTTTTTATAGCGCTCATAGCATAGCATTACATTATATTATTACATTATTATGTGAGTCTACGCATAACGGTTCAAAAATAAGGTCATATACCTAAAACTCACGTCACAATTGGAACACCCTTTAATTTTCGTATTTGCTTTAAAAGTGTCCACTGTAATACAACTTTTGTGAACATTTCAAGAGTCTACCTGTACGGTTCAAAAATGAGGTCATACACCTGATAATCACTACACTATCGGAATACCCTTTAATTTTTTGTGTTATATTTTTAATATTTAAATATTCTGGGCAAATTTAAATTTTATACTTAAATACTCGGTGCAAATTTCAAGTCCAAAATAATGCCATTTATGCAAATAGCTCGGCCTTATGGGAATACCCTTTAACTTTTTTTGTTTTGTTCTGACCATTGAAATACAATTTCAAAACTTCTGTGCAAATTGTCTACCTATTACGGTTTTAGAGATAGAAAGCGCTGACAGATGGTCAGACGGACCAGATGAGCCGTAAAAATGAATATTTTTTTTAGAAAATAAAATACTTTTTTATGCTTTAAAATTATTATCAGAATCTCTTATTTCTTTTTAACTTACCTCGATCCTGCGCTGTTAAAAGCGATGATGATAAAGTCTGTTTAAGTTTGCCAAATGTACCGCCTGTATCAGTGGTATTTTGAGTGGATGCATTTTCATCCGTCGTCACCATCTAAAAAGAATTAAATAAAATAAATTTAGTCGATCGTCAATAAAAATAGCAAATAAATATAAATTAAATTAATTTAACTATTTTATTTAAGCTTTAGGTCTTTAAATAATTTTATTTTTATTGTTTCGATATTTCGCTACTCCTTTGTGTAGCATCATCAGGAAAAATTAACAAATTAACGTTATGAAAAATTACAATTAAAAAAAGTATTGAAAAAATTTTCTTCAAAGTAACATATTTCAAAAAAAAAAAAAAAAAAATGTTTGTCATAAACTTATTAAAAAGTTTTTAAACAAGTACAAACAATAATTAAATTATTTATTATTTACTAAATGTCTGTAAATTTGAGCTACATTATCTGTGTCTGCCTTAAAATTAATTCTCTGTGTGTTTGGTGTATTAATAATTTGTAAATAATTTCTAAAATACAACGACGTTTATAGTTATTTTCTGAATTTAGTACTGAAACATTATCAAAATTGGGATAGTGATTTAATTCAGCACAATGAGAAGATAATGCTGTTTTTTGCGAATTAATATTCCTATATTTTTGGTCTGATTTATGTCCAGCAATTCTAGTTTTTAGTTTATTTTTCGTTGTGCCTACATATACTTTATTACAATTTTCATTTTCATTTCCGTTACAAGGTATTTTATATACTAAATTTGACAATTCTAATTTTTGGATTCTATCTTTAGTTTTACTGAATAATTTGTTTAGAGTATTGTGAGTCTTAAAAGCCATTTTATATTTAGTATTATCAAAGATTTTAGATTTTTCTAAACGTTCAGATATTTCTGGTACATATATTAAAGATTTATAAATTTTTTGTTCTATAATATCTCTTGTACTTTGATTACTTCTTCTCCCATATTGATTTATTAATCTATTTGTTAATTGTTTTGGAAAATTATTATCATTTAAAATATTTCTTATTTTTTCCTTATTATTTTTATGGAATTCTTTATTACTAATTGCCAGAACCCTGTCTATTAAATTTTCAGCTGCATTAACTATTATTCGTTTACTATGTTTCGAATAATAGTTAATAATTCTTCCGGAAGACGTTGGTTTTTGATACCAATCTATTAATATGTCATTGCCTCTCCTTATGAGTAATGTATCTAAATACGGAAGTCTAAAATCAGACTCTATCTCAACTGTAAATTTAATGTTAGGATTAAATTTATTAAATGTCGTTAGTAAATTGTCAATTGCCCTATCGGATATTATACAAAATAAATCATCTACATATTTAGTCAATATTATTGGTTTAATACTTAACTTTTCAATACTTGTGTCTAGTAATTTCTCCATAACAATATCTGCTACAATTGGGGAAGCAGGAGATCCCATAGGTAGTCCTTTCTCTTGTTTATAAATTTTATTGTCGTATTTAAAATATCTGTTATCTTCAATACAAAATTTTAAGATACGTAAAAACAAACTTTTTTCTATACTTGTGTGTCTTTCTATGATATCCCACTTTTCTTCAATAGTACTAATTGCTAAATCAACAGGTATACTAGGAAATAATGCAACTACATCTAACGATATCAACCTTTCGTCATCTTTTATTTTTTGATTTACTATTTTATCTTTAAATTCTAGAGAGTTTTTTATGTTATATTTTGAATGTTCCGTTATCTTTTTTAAAATGTTTGCAATATATTTACATAATTCGTAAGAAGGAGTATTGACACATGAGCAAATAGGTCTTAAAGGAAATCCTTCTTTATGAATTTTTGGTAGTCCATACAATCTAGGTGCATTAGATACATTTGTTTTCAATTTATTTTTGTCTAAAGTTGAAATAATTTTTAATCTGAAGAGTTCTTCAACCATACCGTTATTTATATTTTGTAATTTGTTAGTGGGATCTCTATTTAATATTTGATAATTTGTTCTAACTTCTAAAATATTATTAATACGTATACTATAATCCTGTTAACTTATTGCTACAGAAGCGTTACCTTTATCTGCTTTTAATATAAGTATATCTTTATTCGCCTACTGTAAACCAGATGTATAAAAATGTGAAAAAATGTTTTGAGCAGATAATAAATGAAAATTATTATTAATTGGATCATTGGATTTTTATATGCTGTTCAATTTGTTATAAAATAACAACACTAATTACAATTTATACAACAACATCTTCAATTTGTTGTGATTCCCAAATGAGAAACAATCCCCAAAGATGCTTCAACAATAAATAAACAATTAAAAAATTAATTGTATTACAATAGTATTTTCTAATATTATTCCATAATTTAAAAGACATCCCAGTTATTTAGTTGTTAATAGACGAGAGTTTGTAAATAAAAAAAAGAGGAAAACCCTTGAAATTATTAAGTGGAATTTGCCATGTTATTTTTCTTACTAAGAAACACTCTGAAAAATCAAAAAAAAAAAATAAATCAAAATCTCCTACACTTGTGCAAGGTTGTAACAAGTCAAATTAAGATGTGGAAATCTTAACTTAGGAATCACAATTACACCAACACCACTCATATACACATACCCGTAAGCTAACTTATATATATTTATATAATTTTGTTGCTGTAGCAGTCAAAGTAATACAAGAGACAAAAACTGCTAGAGTGCCAGAGGTAAAGATAAAAATAATTATTATATACCCGAAGGCTTACTATTATTTATTTTCATGTTGCATACTTTAAGGAGCTTTAACAAAGAACTGGCAACTTATAAACTTAAATGCTATAAAAAATGAAACAAAAATAAATTTACAACAAAGAGAAAGAAACAAAAAGAAATTTATAGCGTCAAACAAAAGTTCTATTGTGATTTAAATCATGAATTTCAAAATATTACAAGTTTTTGTTAAGGTTCCTTACATTTGCATAAAAGGCAGTTCTTTCCTCGAAAAATACTACGAGAAAAAAACTTGGGTTTTAGTTCTTTTAAAAATCCATGTTCTTATTTTACTAACAAATAATAAAAAAAATAAGAACACTCAACTTCATATTTATTTGTCAGTGTATTTAAGGGGTTGTTAGAAGGTGATTTTAGAGATGTTTTAGTTTCAGGTATGTAAATTTGACAGCTCGTGAAGTTGCCAAGTAGTTAAGAAAAGCTTATTTTAAAAATACTTCTTTAACCTCTAATGGCGTTTTATTTTCTGAAACAAAAAAAAAAAAAAAAAAAAAAATTCTGCCTTATTAATGGGTATTACTTTTTATGGATCTCCCAGCCCTTCATTGAACAAATAAATATTTATAAAAAAAGGGCAATATCTCACCCTGAAAAAAAGTTGAGTGTAAAAAATGTAGCTTATTTACCCTGTTTTGGTGCGAAATATTTATATTTAATAAGTGTAAAATATATGCAACATTTTTGTCAACAAAGAAAACCCCATAAGTAATTTGCCAAGGTTGGAGAAGAAAGGAAAGAAAATGGTTTTTTTATCTAGACCAGCTCGCAGGACATGATGCACAGTCCTTTGTTCCATAGACAAAAATACAAAAAATAACTATATCTTGCATTGTTACGAAAGTTATACTGTTCGACAGCTAACACCATAATTCCAAACCATGTGAAAGAATTTTTAAGTTTTAGCTGCTATTGAAGGCACCAGAGGGCGCAAAACTCAGGTAATTATGTGCATCAAGTATTAAAAATAAAACTTAGTTTTGACTCTTTCTTAAAAACAGCTGCACGCGTGTAAAATTTGGTAGCAGAATATAGAAATCTGGTTTTTCTAGTAGCTAACAATATAGGCAATAAAAGTTACTAGAAGTTACTAGAAGTTTTTGTTAAAGTGAATTCTTATTGCACGTAAAAAGTCATATCATACAAATTAAAATTGAAATAACTTTTATGTTCGATGGAATATTAAACCAAAAAGAAAAATGTGGTCTTCTGGTTTTTTCCTGTTTAAGTTGTTGTGTTTTCTAACAGCAGGGTCAAAAAAGTTATGAAAATTTTGCCGGAAATTTGAAAAAATCTAATTTGTTTATTTATTATAATTTGGCTCGAATTTCCCTACTTTTTAAAGATTTTTAATAAACAAACTACAAACGTCGTAAGATATAAGTTGAATTTATTTGTTTTCCATAAAATCCACAATCGGAAAAATGCTGAATGAAAAAATACTGAATTTGTTCCCCTTTTTTGCTGCAAGGGGGCGCTGAAGTCACAAATTAAATAGTTTTGAATTGCTGCACAAAAATAATCGCTAACAATTGTTTTTTGCAACAAAATATAAAAATTAAGTTTGTATAATAGCTTAGTATAGTTCCTATAAAATACATATAAATTTTTATATATAAAGTTGGTTTAAAATATTTTTTTAATTGTTATAAAGATCGCATTTATTTTATTTGAAGCTTAAAAATTCCTATAATTTTATTGAACATTACTAAGAAAGAAAAAATATGGACTTCTGTTTTTTTCCCAGTTATTGTACTCTTATACACGCCAAGAAAAAACATGGTTGAGGTAACCATAATCTAAGAGCACCATGTTATGGTTGAATTATATGGTTATATATAAAAATAATATTGTTGTCGTTGGAACATATTATTGTCTTACATAAAAATAACATTGTAAAATACAACCATAGTTATGTTTATAATATAAACATACTATAATATAATTTGAAACATGTAAAAGGTTATATGTGATAACGTATGAATATATTTATAAATAACAAAAAACAAATACACGAATATTTCCATTTAGACTTACATACATCTTTTGATATGTTCTGCTTACTTTTTTATGTGTTTGATATTATTAATTTAAAACTATCATTTATAATAAAAAAACAAATATGTATTTAATGTTTCTACGGTTTTAGATGAACCGAGAGCTTATACACATATTTCTGAACTGAAAAAATGTCAAAACCAAAATACGTATTTTTAAAACCAAACATTATTTGTTTATTTTTAGTCAAACTTAATATACTATGTTTAATAATAATATATTATGGTTATAATTTTTAAATATTAAAAATAATTTGGTTGTGGTTTGAATTTTAATATGTTTCAAATGAACCATGTTTCTGTTCTGGTGCGTATAACCATTGAATGAGTAACTGTTAACAAAAAACTTGTTTATCGTGACCAAAGTATTGTTTTAAATAACTATAATTTGTTCACAGCAAACATCTATTGTTACAGAGAACATAGTGTGGTTGCCGTGACCATACAATAACCATGTTTTTTCTTTGCGTGTAATGTCTTCTATTTATCGGCAATAACAATTTATAAAATTTGAACCGGATCTTTGAAAAAAAATTCAAATAAAATTTGAATTCAAATAAAATATTTTAGGTCAATTATAAAAATAATTGTCTGTATATAAATACTTAAATAAAACAGAATGATTTAAAAATGTCATTGGGCTTAATATTAAATATTGATGCCTTTTTTATAAAAAAAATAAAATTTACTTGAAGTAATTTGTATAAAAAATTTGGCATAAAGTTAACTTTAAGCAGAAGCTTTAATTTTTATTAATATGAAATACTGTACTATGAGGTGACTACAAAGGAGTGTCTGTGGTCTAGTAAATCTAACGAGCATAACATTTTAATCCATTGTATTAATGTAATATTTCAATTTGCCAATAGTTACATGTGATTTATGGCACCTTTCTGAAATTCAAATAATAATTAAATAAAAAACTATATTAGGCTGGAAGAAGCGAATCACAATAATGTGACAAAAGTACGGTTGTCGCATACCCAATAAAACGTCTCGAATAGACACGCATAAGGACTTGATGACTTATTTGTTAATATCTACAGATCCATTTATGTTTTCAAGGGGGAAGATTGAAAATAGTATAGATTTTGAAGACATTTATAATTAAATATACAAAAACAAAGTGTCATTAAAGATAAAGAAAGCGTTTCAGGTAGTGGCGATGAGCTTAGAAATGATTTTTTCTAAAATTAAATGCTCGTGGTCGTGCGTGAGTAAATTTTTTCTCACCGTGAAAAAACATGGTTATTGTATGACCACGGCAACCACACTATGTTCTCTATAAAAATAGATGTTTGCTGTGAAAAAATTATAGTTATTTTAAACAATACTTTGGTCACGATAAACAAGTTTTTGTTAACAGTTTGTCATTCAATGGTTATACGCACCAAAAAAGCAACATGGTTGCTTAGAACCATATTAAAATTCAAACAACAACCAATTTTTTTTAATATTTAAAAATAAAATTATATATTATAACCATAATATATTATTATTATTAAACATAGTATGTTAAGTATGACTAAAAATAAACAAAAAATGTTTGGTTTTAAAAATACATATTTTGCTCTAAAAGAACACGTCAAAAATTACAAATGAAAAACTACAACGTAAATCCATTTGTTTATAAAACAAAATTGAAATTTTAGATCGCCTTCGAAATGGAGAAGGCTCAACATGTTCGGTTCGGCAAAATGTTTGGTTTTAACGAAGTCACAGTAAGAACTATAAAAAAAAAATATTCAATTAGGCAATCGTTGATGTCTGGAACGAAATAATCTGTTAAGTCTTCATCATACACTAAAGATGCAAATACACATTATATGTAAAGGGTGTTTTTTATAGAGGTATAGAACTTTAAGTTGCAATAAAACAACGATGGATTATTCGATTGACATGAATTTTATTTATCCGAAAGATAATCTTGTGGCATTACATTTTAAATATGATTTCCGCCACGGCTGGCGCGGATATAGTCCAATCTGGACGTCCAATTTTCGATGACTTTTTCCAACATTTGTGGCCGTATATCGGCAATAACACGGCGTATGTTGTCTTCCAAATGGTCAAGCGCTTGTGGCTTATCCGTATAGACCAATGACTTTACATAGCCCCACAGAACGTAGTCTAGCGGTGTTAAATCACAAGATCTTGGAGGCCAATTCACAGGTCCAAAACGTGAAATTAGGCGGTCACCAAACGTGTCTTTCAATAAATTTATTGTGGCACGAGCTGTGTAACATGTTGCGCCGTCTTGTTGAAACCACATCTCCTGGACATCACGGTTATTCAATTCAGGAATAAAAAAGTTAGTAATCATGGCTCTATACCGATCACCATTGACTGTAACGTTCTGGCCATCATCGTTTTTGAAAAAGTACGTACCACTGATTCCACCAGCCCATAAAGCGTATCAAACAGTCAGTTTTTCTGGATGTAACGGTGTTTCGACATACACTTGAGGATTACCTTCACTCCAAATGCGGCAGTTTTGTTTGTTGATGTAGCCATTCAACCAGAAGTGCGCTTCATCGCTAAACAAAATTCGCTTATGAAAATCGGGAACAACGGTATAAAAACACCCTTTAAATAAACATGATTTCTTGTTCTCGTTTTTCTCAAATTTAAATAGGTTTTAGAGATAAGGAACCACTCACCTATTTTTGTATATAACCAATGTCTTTTATTACACGATTTTTTACACGGTTTTTTCTTTTTTATTATAGTATGTTTATATTATAAACATAACTATGGTTATATTTTACAATGTTATTTATATGTAAGATAATAATATGTTCCAATGACAACAATATTATTTTTATGGTTTAAAATAATATGATTTGAATATAACCATATAATTCAACCATAATAAGTTGCTCTTAGATTACCTTAAGCGTATTTTTTCTTTGCGTGTAGATGGGATACAGCTTTTTTGTACTTGAAAAATTGGGTTTATTCCATCGGACACCAGATTTTCATGCAGACAAAATCAAGAGCTTCTGACTCCTTTCAAATTAACTAGCTCTGCCCACACACGTTGTGTGCGTCCATCCACACCAAATTTTAAGAAAGCATGGGAGTTTATTATGGATATATGCATCTTAACCAAATAATCATACAAAATATATTTTGTATGATTATTTGGATATGAAAAGTCCAGACAAGTGATGGATTTCGAATGGAATAACAAAACTAGAAATCCGCTGAACTAAATATATTGAGCTTAACAGAGAGTATATTTAGAAATAAAAGGAAAAAATAATTTTATTTATATTCAACCACAAAAATGAATAACAGCTCTATAAAACGAAGCTCTACAAGATAAAAAACTTGGAGAAAAGACAGCCACAAGGGTCATTGTTGAGCATATATCTGCTACCAATAATCTGATTTCGCTGAATACTCAAACAAACCTGTCCAAATTATGTCTGAATAATATTTGATTTGTTAATTTTTTTTTTTTTTTACCATTATTGTATCAACGAAAGAATTCTTTCGACATAATGGTTATGTTTCCGTTTCTGTAGAATTGTAAGCCTCTTTAACAAACATTTCAAAACTACACATACCATCACTGTTAAGTGTCTAACACTTCTCTGTTAATTATTACATTCACATATCCATATGTATGTATGTATTTGCACAGGCCTCCAGTTTCTTTGATTCCTATTTGTTTTTATAACCTTAAAAATGTAATGGCATGTTGCTGTTGCTGATAACGACAGCAATGATGTCATGTCATTTATTGTTGGTTGCCTGTTGTCTTTTGCTTATAGATTGTTTAACTGCCGTATTCTCTATTAGTATTTCTTAATACTTCTTCTCCTATTTGTTTTACTTAGAATTTAAGCCTAAAATATATTGTTTAACTTTTGGTTTTATTTTTAGATTTGCCCAGTTGTTGCTGTTACGTTCGTTCATTTGTTTAAAAGTCACTTTAACTTTATGGCATTTTATAATAATAAGAATATGTGTGTGTGTAGGTGTGTGCCGGGTGGGTATATTTGTAGTATTTTTCTCTGTATTTATTGATGCATATCTTTATTTTTGAGTATGTGTTTGTGTATCTATTAAACGTAAAAAGGAAATGTTAATAAATGAAACATCATTGCCATCATTATGCCACAATCACCTGCTCATTTCTATTCATTTCCATTAAGTTTTTCCTGGTTTTTCCTCGTATTCATACTTTTAACAAAAAAGGTTTGTTCTTTGTCTTCTTGGCAACAATGTTTTTTTGTTGTTGTTGTTGTTGTTTGCCTAATGCTAATCGTTGCCTTGATGTATGTACTCGTATACTCGCATACTCAGTTGTTGTAAATTATTTTTGAGATATACAAGTGCTCAAGTTTGCTTGCCATGTGTGGATATGTGGAAATTTTTTAAATTTTGGTTGATTTATCTTGTATTTTTTTGTAAGTGTAAAAAAATGAATTGTGCTTTAGATTTACAGTTTTGCTTGCGGATGTTTTTTTTAAGTTCTTAAATTTTTTGTGGATTTTATTCTATATCCCATAGAATTAAATCCACATTTATGTATTAAATATTGATGACAAAAATCAATTCAATTTTATATATGTATATGTATGCATATTTTAACGGTTCAAACATTTTACTAAAGAGATTTTATCCAAAGTTACGGGTTATAGAAAAATCTTTTGCTGTAAAATGAATTTTAGGTTAGGTCTTCAAAGTTTTTTTGAAAAAAAATATTTTCTAGTTTTCACCACGTGAAAGAGCGTCTCAAAAACTATCGAAACCAACAAAAAAAAGTGGAACAATTTTTTTGGAGTCATAAGCCACCTTTTCATAGGCCGGGTCACATATATATTTTTAAAATGTTTTTATTTTGAAAATAAATAATTTCTAAGAATTCTATTGTGTTAAAAAGTGATTCTTTTACATTTGTTTCTCTTTGTGAAAGCAGTTAAAAAGAAATACTTTTTAATCCACGAATGATCTACTGGATATACACCGCAATTGTTAGACCAGTATTGTGCCATGGAGCACTTGTATGGTGCCGAATTATAGAAACACGTACTCATGTGGTATTTATAGAAAAGGTAAATAGAATAGTAGCACTGAGTATCACAGGAGCCAGAAAATCAACGGCAACTGCCGCACTGTGTAGAATACTTGTAATCGACCCTTTAAAATTATATATAAAAGAATATGCTTTAAGAACGCAATTAAGATTGAGACAGAATAAACATTTAAAAATTAAGAGTTATGGTCACTATTCGCTGATAAGTAAATATAAAGTTGAAAACATAAAAACCGATTACTTGACGCTTGAAATACGTTGGGACAAGGAAATTACTACAATATTCCCAAGGAAAGATGACTGGAAACCTTTGAATAATTACACTGAAGGAATTGAGATTTATACAGATGGTTCAAAAAAGGATAATGGGACAGGAAGTGGTGTATACTGCGAAAAGCTAGGTATCAGACACAGTTCTAGACTGGATAACTTATGTAACATTTTCCAAGCCGAAATTTTTGCTGTGTCTGAGGCTGCCAGGTTACTTTCTATGAGGCCGATATTCTCAAGTGATATCACTATTACATACATAGACAGTCAGGCGGCTATAAAAGCACTCGGAAATAGATGTATTAGATCAAAAGTAGTCAGCCGTTGTCGCAGAGAGCTACAAGTTCTCAATGAACAACACAAGCACTGTGCTGGTCCGGTCATCACAACATTATAGGAAACGAAGCTGCAGGCGAGTTGGCGCGAGCTGGAGCTGACTTAGACATAAGCGTCAGATGTGAGGATAAGAAAAATATTTTACCTGATGCCAACACAACGTGGAATAATTCGTTGGGATACACACAGACAAAATCATTGCTGGAGGAAAAAGGTATTGGAGAAAGGGATAAGCTGTTATGTATGAGTAAGTAAGAACTAAGAATGTATGTAGGTATAATAACAGGACATAATGATCTAAGATACTTCTTGAAAAAGATTCGACTTTGCGATGATGATATCTGCAGATGGTGTGGCGAAGAAGAGAAAAACACATTCCACTATCTTTGTCAATGCCCTGCGTTATCACACAGCCGTAATAAATGTTTTTGCTGTTTTTTCTTTCCGAATATGGAGGACTTTAAGGGTATAGGAGTTAAGCAAATTGTCAAATTTACAAACTACTTAGTGGGAGTTATTAAATCATCAGAGGAGTCGCTATGGATCCATAATGGTCTTGTGAATCCACACATATTTAATTATGTGTGATCCTCTATTAACCTAATCTAACCTAACCCAACCTATACCTTAGATATTTCCAAACTGATTTAGTTGCTGTTCATTTGGTAATTTTTCAAAAGATTCTCGTAATAAGTGCAAGAAAAGTCTTAAAAGAGAGTGTCATTAAAAACATTTTCTTTTGCTATAAAAAATTAACACCTTTGGCTCTAATTAGATTTAATTTATGAGTTCTACAACATTCGCACCATCCATTCGTAATTACAGAACAATTTCCTCATAAAATTCATCAAATTGAAGTAAAAAAAAAAATACAAAACAAAATCTGACTGTAAAAGAATTTATGTGGAAAGATATTTCGTTGCTGTACTTCATGTATTTAATGTACAGGGTGGGCCAAAAGAAACCAAGGGGTGTAAAAGTTTAATAACTTTTTTGTTTATTAACTTTTTTTTATTTTTTCTTTCAGATTATATAGACAACACTTGGAATTGTATTATTTAAACCAGAGATCAATTATTTTAACGCAAAGAGCATATCGCCGACATTATTGAAAATTTGATTATGAGTGATGAAGCTCATTTTCATTTGAATGGCTTTGTTAATAAGCAGAACTGTAGGTTCTGGGGTTCTGAAAATCCAAGAGCCATTCATCAACGCCAATTGCACCCCATCAGGTGTACAGTATGGTGTGGGATCACATCTGAAAATGTCATTGGGCCCTACTTCTTCGAGAATGAAGATGGAAGTGCTGTAACCGTAAATGGAGAGCGGTATCGGTTTATGATAGACAATTTTTTACGTCCTGCTCTTGAAAACAGACCTGGTATGTGGTTTCAGCAGGACGGAGCCACTGCCCATACCGCCCGAGACACAATGGCACTTTTAAGACAAATTTTTGGAGAGCCCTTGGTTTCTTTTGGCCCACCCTGTACTTGCATGTGTGTGTGTGTGTGTGTGAGGAAGTTGAAATTTATGTACTGTAGCATATATGTTGAATGTATGTGTGTGTGTATTTAATATATTAACTTCAAAATAAACACTGTGTTCATGTTTCCTTACGTTTTAATTCTATCGAAAAAAAAATGTGGGTCGGTCTGGTTGGATTTTGTCGATTGTCGGTCGGGTGGGTAGTAAAGTTAAGCAGTAAAAATTTTATTACGTTCATCAGCAAGAGGGGAGAGTAAATTGCATATAAGGAATCATAAAATTTAACTCATAAAACGTAATGAGGTTTCAATGTTCTATAATTGTACAGACTCACATGTGGGAAGGAATTTACATGCATATGAACTCGTATATGAAGATAGAGTGTGTGCAATTATGGTTGTGGGTAATTTCAAAATATTATTAGTTGTTGGAACTATTGAAAGGCAATTTTCATACAGTAATCTAAAATATTTTCCAACATACTGAATAGTTCAAATATAATCTTATTAAATAAATAAAATCAAATGTCGTTTGTTGGTTATCGCATCTCTTAAGAACGGCTGCACCGATTTGACAAATTTTTTCTTTTAAGTCTTCATCATAACCCAACTTAGGTTTTTACGGAAAGTAAAATTGACCACGCCCAGGCTTACACCCTCTTTTTAAGTAGCTAGAGAAGTATAATAGGTATATCTTGAAATTTTGCACCAGTAACCTCCTTATTCATATACATAGCTTCGCGAAATCAAAGGCTGGATTGAAATACCCCATACAGAGAGAATAATTATTATAGTCTGCCTGGAGATCTGAAATAGGCAGAGTCTTGAAACTTTGCAGTAACAGTAAACCTCAGAGTAATTTGCATAATCTAACACAACACAGACTGGATTGGGATGGTGGGCGTTGTACCTCACACATAAAGTGATAAAATATTATGGTGTACCTAGAGAACTAAAATGGGTAGACTCTTGAAACTTTGCACCAGTAACCCCAATACAGACTAGATTAGGATAGCGTGAGTGATACCTAAGTAAACTATTATTATCGAGTATTTACGCATAGTCTAGCAAAAAATAGATTGGATGGGAACAGTGGGCGTCGTACCTTGCATATAAAGTGAAACAGTTTTATCGTGAGAATAGCGTGCGTTTTCTAGTTAAAGGTTAGGTTAGCATATACATACTAGTAAGGATAGCTATTATGTAAATATTTTTTTTTAAATAGCTTCGCTTTAGCTTATCCTGTTGGTAAAATTTTCCAAGATTTTGTTAAAGAATTCTTGAGACCATAATAGCCTTAAACATTACCGCGCAACCAAATATCTATAGGTGTCAAATCCAAGGCGGCGAATTGACGTTGTCAAGATGGCTGATAAACTAAGTGTGCGAAATATCGATTGTTTAATGAGCTGTGAGAGATGGTCATTCTGACATCCTGCTGTAACTAAAAATTACCCAGTCCTGTTTTTAATTAAAGGTCATAAATTGTCCGTAAATATAGCTCTGTAGTGCTCCCTGTTGACAGATGTGACACTTTAAGAAGCATTTTCGAAAAAATAAAAACGGGCAAATAATGAGTGACGCATTTGTGTCACTTCTTAATGATGATTTGACATTTCGACAATTATGAGCGGCTTTTCACCAGATACAAGAATTTTGTCTATTATCAGCCACAGAGTTGAAATATCCTTCTTCATGCCAAGTTGATTTTTTAGGTAATTGTAGCCTCTGAAAGTTTTTTATTTGTAAGAGAATAATACGAGTTCTTTGTTCTAAGTTCCCATAGTGCGTGAGATCTTAGTTGTACACTTTTAGCCCCAACAGACATATTCTCGTCGCTACGCACAGTTCGGCCACAGGGATCATGGGTTTTGTTCCTTAGCAAACCAAGGTCACGAACCTTTTGCGTACGCAAAACTTTCCAACGTTGTTTAATCATTTTATTTGTTTGTTGGAGACAAAAGCCTTTATTGTGAATTTTTTTTTCTACATTTAAGCTTTACCGGCTTTAAAATATCGAATATTAAATGAAAAGTTCGTACTACAAGCTGTCAGTACAGTCAAAGTCAGTCCAAGCTTTCTTGGGCATTGAATTTTCTATCGAAAAGAACTGTACTTTGAACGTCGCAGCATAGTGGGCTAAAACTTTTTTATATCAAAGTATTTTGCGATTCTTGTTTGTCTTTTGGGCGGCCATACTCTAAATTATCGTTGTTTACCTAGAGTATATACCCGACTAAAAATTGTCTTTATACAAGTCAAATTTCATATAAAAAAAAACCCAGTATTAAAAATAATGTTTTTTATTTATATGAAGTTTGACTTTTATCAAGACAAATTTTTATCAGGTATAGACACTAGGTTTATTCTATGCAGATCAAAGGTTGGCGATTTGTAAAAAATTGTAGTAGGTAGTGTGCTAGTCTATCAGTCAGGGGTTGTGGGTTCGAATCCCACCAAAGTCTCTGGAATTTTCACTGCAAATGGGCAGGAAGACGAAGAAGGAGCTTGAGTGTAATAAGGCTGTCTGAAATGGTGAACTGCATTAATGACAGGTCACGGACTCTCAAGTGTTATCTGGCCATGTTAAAAATCGAAGTAAAACGATATTTGCAGACTGTGACTGGAAAAACGGTTAACATAAAAAAGCTTTGGAACACGGGCAGACACCTATTTAATGGAGATGCTGTGGAGACCTTAGCATTAAGGAAATGTTAGCAATTACCATATTCTCTGTGATGAGGAAGAATGTCGACATGTATCAGTATCTTTGATACAATTTCAAAAACCTAATTTATTTAAAATTCTAAGCTCTCTTTGTATGATTTTATAAAGACTCAGTGAATGGCCCTCCTACAATAGCCAAAGAACTTAATTACGAGTATGTTAATTTATCATTTAATTTTCCTTTACATTCTCCTGTTGGCTGTTGGTGAGTAAACAATTATTTCTTATTGTCAAGTTATCAACTCTTGTACAAAGTGATTACTATCATAATCCAGTCGTGTAGATGAAAACAACATTAATTTTACTCAATTCTGATGGCATGTGAGGAACATGCCAGAACATGACTTTAAATAAAGGTGACACATAGAAATAAACGCGAATGGGAAAAATATGCATCACTCAAAAACTGTGAAGCAACGCCAAATACATTTTATTTAAAGCACAAAGAAAATATGAAACGCAGTTCTACCGATTCGGTTTATACTCACGCTTATTCATAGTTGTCACTAAGGCAGTTAATCAGGTATGTTCTGTAATCCGAAACGGAGTGAAATTAAATCCGAATGAAATTTAAAATTGTCATAACTTTTAAATCTTACAATATTTTGATATTATTTTTTATACATTTGATTAAAGACCATTCACATAATTTCCTTGATTGCTAATGTTTTAAAATAATAGGCGTAACTAAGTTATATTTATCTTTAAAAATTTATTCGATTTCAATTTCACTCGGTTTCGGATTGCAGAACATATCCAAATATCTTCGTAAAAAGAACTATATTCAAATGAAAAGACTTCTAATTATACTTAAACAGCTAGAATCACAAAAATCGCAAAGTTAAAAAATAATGTAAAATTAAAAAAAGAAAATTTCTCTTTAAAAACTATTTTTGCTTTTTTTTATTAAGGTCCAATTCGAAGATTTAAAAGGGCCAACATACCTTTGATAGGGCAAAAAAAAAAAGATTTTAATAAAAACAAAAATAATAGTACACAGAAATTTTTTTTTTTACCAATTAAAGATTTTAATTAGTTTTAAATTAAATTTCAATTAATTTTTTTAATTGATTCAAATATATATGTATTTGTTTAAAACAACACAAAAAAAAATTCCTTATTAAACAAATAATTGAATCCATTAATTATTTAATTAAATTTTAATCTGAAACCAATTAAAACGTTTCATTGATTAATATATTTTTTTCTCTGTGTAATATAGCGCATTTGGTTTATTTTATTTGGAAACACAACAAAAATATACGACTTAATTATTTGATACTATGCTAATTACCCATAACATTTTATAATAAAAATGCAAATTATTTGTTGGGGGTAAATAGTTAGTTCCTATACGTATTTCACTGTTGCTAAGGCCAGATTATCAGGAAACCTTTTTCCTAATTTTAGAAAAGACAAAAATACTCTAAAAGCAAAAAAATTCTACAAAACACAATGAGAACTGTATGCACAAAATATACGACACAAATTCACATTGTATATGTATGTAGCTTAAGGCCAGCATACACAAAAAAAATCTGACAGAATTCTGTCCTCAAAAAATTGTTTCAAAACGACGTTGTAGGTGCCAATATATTACAAGATATTTCGCAACTTTGATCGCATGAAAACAAAGAAATATTTTATAATTTTTTTAAGTATTCTTAAATTGTACACACCTGTCAAACAGTCTGGCACACAAATACAAAGCTAATCCACACTCTCATACTTTTTGAGAACATATGCCATTTTTGACAGATCGAACGACTGAGTATGATAGTGAAGGGTTTAGAAGCGGTCTAGACACGACCAAAATGCTGTATATAAAAATCGTGTATGAATCGCCAAGCATTTATTTTAAATTTGATTTTGTGCAAATTCCGTCTAAAATTCATGCACAGCATAATTTTTCCATCTTAATCTTCGTGATTTTCATCGTATTGTTGTTTTCAGAACACTAGAGTTCGCCCCGTGGTCGAAATTCGTCCAAATTTATTTCTGACACATTTTATATAGTTTACATACATAAGTACACATTCTTTTTTAATGAAACAAATGTTAATAGCAATTCATGTTATTCATATATTTATTAAATTAAACAAAATGGGAAACAAAATTGTAACAAAAATCTTATACATACTCGTAGTAGTGAGACGTATTTTATTTCGGTTTAAAAAAGAAGTAAATAAATTGTGCGTAATTCATATCAAATGCACCGACGCGATGATAAAACACATCATGAATTTTAAAATGATAGATTCCTTGCATGCAATTTCTATCAATTTTTGCCTCTGTACTAACCATTGCAAATGCTGAGTTAAAAGCACGAATATTTTCAAAAAAAGTTTTTTGTTTTACGCTTTTCAACAGCGTTTTGTGAATTCAAATTATTAAATAAAAAATTAAAAAAGCTATTTTGAGATAATGGCATTAAAGAAGCTTTTCCCTTGTGGCAACATGCTGTAAAAGAAGTTAAATCATTTTGAGTTACTTCAGACTCAGAATGCTTAGCACTACAAAAACGGCATATTAAGTGCATTTGACTACAGTTATGACTTACAAAATTACTTGGAACAATATTGAAAGCACATTTAAAACTATTTAATAATTCATTGTCATTACGCAGATTGTCGGTTTTAATATTTCCAGATCTGTTCTGAGTAAGATATTGAATTGCTCATCGCCGTCTCTCCATTCTACCAGTTATTGATCGTCTTCGTGGCATCTCAAAAAAATATAAAAATTAGTTTCTTTAACAAAAAAGAAAATATATTTTCAGAATAAATGCAAAATTAGGATAACAGTCACTTTGAATTCAAAGGCAAAAATATTTAAAAATCTTAAACCGATTTAAAACGTTTTATAAATTATGTACATACACTTTAGAAAATTTTAAAAAGGTAAATAATAAAAAAAAATACCACCTCACTTTTAATTAACACTTCCTAACAAAGGCTTTAATAATTTGAAGCTAAGAATAAAATAAAGCTGAAAAATAATGCATTTACAAAACAACTAAAAACAAATGCAAATCGAAAAAATAACTGTTTCAAATTTCTTGCATTGATTTAAAAGGCAATTATTTACTTATGTGTACATAAGATGTTTTCATGTTTTCGTCATTCTTGTACATGTGAGCATAATGTATGAATGTGTAGACATACATACAAATATACATATTTAATTATGTTTATTAACTCTCATCTGTTATTGTGTTTTCAACTTTACTCATTTAAATAGAGAAACAACTGTATAATTACTCCTACTCTTTTTGTTTTCAAAAAATTGATATTGCATACAAACACGCACATTTGGTTTTACTCAAGGCGAATTCATACCAGGTGGTGTTGATAGCCCAGCTGATTGTTTTTTGCTCTCGTTTTTTTGCTAATGTCTTGTCAAAAATACATTGTTGCACATCTGCTAATCTAATGTCAAAGTTGTTGTTTTGTTGTAGTTGTTGCTCTACTGCCTACACCTGGTATGAATTCGCCTTGGTTTTACTTGAAGCTACCACATACGTACATGTGTGTTCTTAGCATGAGTAGTGGTAGCAATTTAAAGAGCCAATTATTCCTAAAATACTGAACCGATATTAATCAAATATAGACTGTGCACTAAAGCTAGATAAGATCTACTAACCGGTGAAAAAATAAACAAAATCGGTTGACAAACATAGGATAAAAAGGGATCCAAAGTTTTGTCTTTTCCTATTTATATATAGATTACAATAAAATAACACATTGCACATCATTTAAATTGCGGTCACTTAAATAAATTGCACGATTTCTATCTTTTTTAACCGACTTCAAAAAAAGAAGGAGGTTATCAATTCGTCTGTGTGTTGCTTTTTTTTTTTTTTTTTGTATGTTTGTGCCTTCAGAACTCGGTCATTTCTGAACCGATTTTCAAAATTTTTGCACTATTACAAAGGTTATGGCTACAGATTGGTCCCATTTTAAAAGAAGTTCAAAAGTTTAAAAATTAAAGGGTGTCCCCATACAACATACATGTTTTTTACGTGTACTATGAACTTTATAGGTCACCAATTTAAAATTAAAAAAAAGTGCGTATCACTGTAGCTCCCAATAACAAAAAGTAATTAAAAAATAAAATTAAAAATTAAAGGGTGACCCCATAGGTGACTTAATTTCACCTTTATTCTCCTATCTTTTGAACCGTTATAGACAAACTCTTGAAAGTTGCACAGAATGTTCGTTACTATGTCTGTTATAATAAGAATAATTATTTAAAATTAAAAATTAAAGGGTGTCCCATTAGTTGGTTTATTTTGATATATATATGGCCAAACTTTTGAACCGTTATAGACAGACAGTTGAAATTTACAAAAAACTTGTATTGCTAAGTCCGCTAAAATAACAAGTGTAAAATATGAATTTGGAAATTAAAGGGTGTCCCAATAGTTAATGTAAAAGTAATATATGTGGCCAAACTTTTCAACTGTTATAGATAGACAGTTGAAATTTACAAAGAACCTATACTGCTTAGTCCGCTATTACAACAAGTATAAAATTTGGATCTATAAATTAAAGGGTGTCCCCATTATTGATGTAATTTGACCATTATGTCCTCATCTTTGGAACCGTTATAGACAAACACTTGAAAAATAGACAGAATGTTCACTACTATGTCTGGTATAACAACAAGTATAAATATTTAAAATTGGAAATTAAAGGGTGTCCCAATAGTTGATGTAATTTGATGTATATGGACCCAAAGTTAAAATTTAAAAAGAATCTGTATGACAAAGTCCTCCTTAAAAAGTATTTATATTAAAATTTGAATTTAAAGGGTGTCCCAATAGGTGACGTCATTTGATATATATGACCATATCTTTTAAACAGTTATTGATAAACACTTAACAATTAGACAGAATGTCCACTACTATATCTGTTATAATAAGTATAAATATTTAAAGTTATAAATTACAGGGTGTCGCAATAGTTTATGTAATTTGATGTATATGACAAAACTTTTAAACCGTTACAGACGGATGGTAAAAATTTACAATGAACCTGTATTGCTACGACCGCTATAACTAGTATAAAATTTGAATTCGGAAATTTCAGGGTGTTGCAATAGTTACCGTCTTAAAGAAACATGATTTTAAGTTTGTCTGTTTTGAAGACGGTTTTTTTTTTACAAGAATTATTTTCCGACAATTTTGGCACAACCGCACAACTTAAAATCTCTTTTAAAATGAAAAACTTGAACGTGCTTGAAGAACAAACACAGCACACACATCAAAATGTGACATGCAGCCTGCCAGAAATCAAAAATTTTTAAATTTTCATCCAGCATCGTCTGTTTAACACACACAAATATATTTTCATTAACACTACTCAATGCTGGATGATATATAGATAAAAAAAAACCATCAACTGGTTAAAAGAAGTTGTATTGTACGAGTTTAATATAGATAAAAAAAAACCATCAACTGGTTTAAAGTAGTCAATTAGATTTAGGGGAAAAAGGGCCAAAATAGATTAGAAATTAGAATAGCAGGACCATCAAATATTCAAAAATGCCTCAATGGCCAATTTGTGACACATTTTACATAACTGATTTTTATTGTAATGTTGAAATATATATTCATTTAATAAACAGTTTCTAGAAAAATTCTAGAAAAATCATTGCAAAAAATTCAAATTTTATGAACAATTTTCCACTCACCTTCTTCATAAACGTCATCACATTTGTTGGCAACATTGTATCTGCAGTTTTCGGAATTCCTGTCTTCTTTATTAAGTGAAAATTATTTTTTTTGTTTAAGACGAATTAGAACTTCTATAAAATTTCCACTAATTTTTCAACACAAGTTTTGTTTTAATTTTGTTTTAAACAAATTTTCTTTAATACTGGTATAGATTTTCTTCATTCATTTTTTATTTCAAGTTGATTTAATTTTAAGAGGTTTCAAGTTATTAATTTTTAACAAAGTAAAATTCATCTTTTCTTTATAAAATACATAATATTGTAAAGTTATTTCATGTTGCTTTAAAACAGACCTAATTTTTAGCTTTTTATTTTATTTAAGTTTTGATCTTGATTTTTTATATCTGTTGAGATTTTTTCTTTTCGTCAGGATATTTTTTATGTTGAAATTCTTTTTAATTAACAAGATTTTGTTGTGAATTCCTTTTGAGGTTTTTTGTTGGAATTTGTTTGTTGTTGTAAGAGTTGTTGTTTTTCTTTTTGCCTTTTAAGATTTTTACGACAAAGTTCACTTTGTAAGCATTTAATCACTTTCTTTTATGTTGGAAAATATCTGTAGAAGAGATAAATTTTTTAAGAAAACATTTGAATTATTAAGAGTTGTTATTAAAAAAATTTTTATATTTTAATATAAATAAATATTCAGCTTAAATCGTAAAATCTTTGCACAAAATATCAAATTTAATTTGTTTATATTTTTTATATTTCAGTTCTCTTATATTTTATTTTAAAGCATTAAACACATAGACAACAACGGCTACACGACTACAAGTGACGTTGGCTACAATGGTCGCCGTGTAGCCATCTACTGCATTATTTAGAAGACGACAGCTACATACATCAAAACTATGAAAATGTTGTAAAAATACATATTTTTCATTTCAAAAAATATTACTTTTTCAAAAAATATTTTAAAACAAATAAATATATTTGCTCAAAACCTTTTGATTGTAAATGAATTTGTATTTTTAATTTTGTGACATTTTCTTCTGTTGTATAAAATATTTAAAAAATAGAAATTAGCCGAAGCCGGCTACAGCCACAACGGTGGTCGTGTGTGTAGCCATGTAGCTATGATGTGGTCAAAATAATCTTCTTTGTATAAACGTGTGTATTTTAATTTTGACAGGTTGTAGTCGGTATCCTGCTGTCGTCTATGTGTTTAATGCTTAAGTCATCAACTTTTATTCAGATAAGAAGTACTAACATACTTAAAGCCGTTTTCCACTATAACACAAGTCCTACATAATACCCCGTCTACAATAGATATAAAATGAAAAGTATTAACTTACATGTTAGTGTTACCCCCGTGTACATTAGATATAAAATGATAAACATCATGTTAGTATTAAGTTAATGTTAAGTATAGATGTTAATATTTTTTTTTTCAAGTCTTAACATGGTTGTTTAACCATTTGTTATAAAAGTCCTTTTATATCATGACAATGAAGTTCTAGTTTTACAGAGATTACTTTTTTACATGTAGAATTCAAATTAGAGTCATTGTAGTCCGCGTTTATATAAGCCATGAAATGAATAACAGTAACACTAACGAGTTGTTATGATAAGAGTGTTTTCACGAATGTTTTCATCAAAATAATTTCATGAAATGAGCTGTCAACTGAACGCACACAATTATAACAAAACACACAGTTGAAATAAATGTTTTCATCTATGTATACATGCACAAAAATACAATCAACAAATATCAAATTTATTTGTTGATTGTTGTGCAGTTTACTGCACGACTGCCATCTGGTAATAAAATCTTAAGATTTGCATTGAATTTTTTAAAAGTTGTCGTGATTGCCAAAAAACTAATGAAACATTACATTTCATTTTTACACTATTCAACTTCAAATAAAATTAAAAATGTGACTAGAAAATAAACAGCTGTGCAGAAATATATATTTACATATTTTGTGTGTCATACTTTAAGTGTTTTTTTTTTATTTATTTTTAACCCAACGTCTACATAAGACATACAAAGAATAACATTGACACCAACATCATGTAAATATTACCCCCCGTTTATATTAGGCATAAAATGATAAACATTAACACTAACATCATGTTAATGTTAGTGTAGACTGCCCATGTTAAGGATTTTTTTCCCTGCCTTAACATGGATGTTAAAGCATTTGTTACAAAAGCTGTTTTATAACATGACAAAGTTGTTGTGTTTATATTTTAGTATGACACTATTTTTCAAACAGCGCCATCTGTTGATCAACCGTACTACTACTGCACAATAAGCATTTAAACAACATTGTTGGAAAACAGAAATTATGTTCAAATAGAAAATGATATAAAATGACGTATTCACTAGCCATTAATTTGAACAAAACATAAACATGACGCCGGCAGAGTAACGGAATTATTTTGTTCACGTTGTTATAGGTGGCGAATACTTGTTTATGTAATTTTCTGTTTGAACACAATTTTCTGTTTTCTATCAATGTTGTTTAAATGTCTATAGCAAAGCAGATAGTAGTACGGTTGCACAACAGATGGCGCTTTTTTTTACAAAAAAACTGTCAAACTAAAATATAACAGCAGCAACATTGTCATGTTATATGTTATAAAACAACTTTTATGACAAATGTTTTAACAACCATGTTAAGACTTGGAATAAAACATTAACCTGAGCAGTCTACACTAAACACTAACATGCTGTTATCATTTTATGTCTAATTTGGACTGGGGGTAAGCACGTATTCTCCTTCTATAACAACATGCATAAAATAATTCCGTTGCTCTGCCGGTGTCATGGCTTTTTTTTGTTCAAATTTATGGCAAGTGAAGAAATTAGGTTTAAAAATATATTTTAAACAAAACGATCTTAAAAATTAATAATATGTTAACAGCTAAGAAACCAGCCAAGACGAAATATTGAGCAGCTGCGGCTAATTTCATTTCATTTAGTATATTAGGGCGTTCAGGTTATTGATAAATAAAGGAAAAAACGTAGAAACAAATTAATAACAAGACACAACAAATGCTCGACATGGCGGGAACTAAGTGCATACGTAGTCAACAAGACTAGAGGCAATTTTGAGCGGCCTCGCGCCGAACAAGAAAAAGGGTCCGGAAAAAATTGTGCAAAAATGTATTAAAATTTATATAATGTCTTGTAATAAACAGCAAAAATAGATTAAAAAAGAGGTATTTTTGTAATACTATAATAATGGGTGATTTTTTTGAGGTTAGGATTTTCATGCATTAGTATTTGACAGATCACGTGAGATTTCAGACATGGTGCCAAAGAGAAAGATGCTCAGTATGCTTTGACATTTCATCATGAATAGACTTACTAACGAGCAACGCTTGCAAATCATTGAATTTTATTACCAAAATCAGTGTTCGGTTCGAAATGTTCAAATGTGACAAATTTTGTTCAGCGATGAGGCTCATTTCTGGTTGAATGGCTACGTAAATAAGCAAAATTGCCGCATTTGGAGTGAAGAGCAACCAGAAGCCGTTCAAGAACTGCCCATGCATCCCGAAAAAAAAAAGTTCTCAAGCTCTTAAAAAATCACTCGTTATAATGCCCACCAATATCGATTTTCGTGATCAAATTTAGATTTTTGGATAAAACCTGAATTTTTGGTATTAAATTTTTTATTTTTTGGAATTTAAATATTTAAAGAAATTTTACCCGATTGGAAATAAGTAGATTTTGAATACTATTATCTCAATGTATCCGGATTTCAAATGAACCGTTTATATATTTTATGTAGAACTAAACAACAATTTTGCAAAAATATACTCGTTACGTTTCATTCGTCAAACATAAGCTACGTCTCTTACACTACCTTTAGATCATAAATATCCATTTTACTATTATTCTTTTCTTTTTATCTCTCTCTGTTTCATATAAAATATTAAATTCTTTCAGGTATGAATTTCATCACGCATCCATTAACAGGCTTTTAGTAAAATATAAAATTTATTTTTATTATTTTGTTTACATCTCTTTTAAGTAGGAGTGGGTAGTAGTATTTTTATTATATTTTTAGGTTTTTTACTTATAAATATTTTTATTTCATTTGATTTTCCTTAAACGCAAATATCTTAAGGCTTGCAAATTTATGGAAATTGCTGTTGTGTCCTTTGTAGAAAATTAAATATATTTTATGGCAAATATTTGATGATTTGTTGAAATTTGTTTCCTTTATTTTCACTTTACATGCAAAAGATTTAGATGAATATAAACAAAAATATATTTAAATAAAATAAGGGTTGATTCAATTTGGGTTTTGACATTAAATTATTGAGAAAAACATAATTACGTTTGGCAGATTATGTTGTGGTAAAAGGTCTAATGCGGCTTTTGTTGCATGACATAATGCGATTAATTGCGATAATTTTTTGGTAATATTTGTGCAAGGCTTGGGGTTTGATGTCGACTATTCAACAGCGTCATACATAACTGCTGTCACAGTTCCACACATAGAAATATTTTTTTCCAAGAATTAAAAGTTTTAATTTATTTCAAATTTAAATTCAATTAATTTTTTAATTGATTAAAATTGTTTAAAATAATATCAACGAATTCCTAATTAAATAAATAATTGAATCAATTAATTATTTCATTAAATTTTAATCTGAGTGCAATTAAAATTTTTAATTGGTGAAAATAATTTTTTCTGTGCAGTTGTATTTGGTTTGACCCAAGAAATCGAAACATGTTAAACCGCACGATCTTAAAGGCTGTATCGTAAAGTAATATGTTGAGGAAATTGTATGCGCAGTAACGCTATTTTTTCTGTTTAGGTGTAGCGGCCAAAAAATGGTACCGAAATAATTTATATATAATATATTTGTTAACTGTTTGAAAAATATATTTTCAAAAATGTATTTAATATATCTACCGAGATAGTTGAGTTGCGCCCTGTCAATGTAACTGCACCAGTCCCACTAAGAATACCCTATAAAGACCCTGGTTTTGATTAAACCAGTAACAGAATGTCATTTGATTTGTCCCGTACAGCAGTAAAAATAAATCTTTTTGTTTCACGCAGAGAAAAAAAGAGTTATGGTATGGTTACTAGAACCATCTTATGTTCTCTGTAACAATATATGGTTGCGGCGAACAAATTATCGTTGATTTGATCATTACTATTTTAACGATAAACAAGTTTTTGTTACTTTTTGATCACTAAATGGTTGCTACACCCATAGAAATGCAACATGCTAAGTTTCAACTGTATAATTTTAAAATTTATAAGCATTTCAAAATAATATTTTATTTATAACCACAACAAGGTTAAAATTAACCGTATGATCTAGCCTTTAGATGAGCACCTTCGAAAAGAACAAACAGGATCCGCCCCAACCGCTCTTGTTTAGGCCAAATAACAAGTAAAATACAACGCTATACTTCACGATTAATTGATTTCGAAAAGGCAGAGAAAAGCGAAGTATCCAGAACAATATGGAGTTTTCTCCTTTACTTTTTCCGTTTTTATACCCTTCACCACAGGTGGAAAGGGTATATATAAGTTTGTCATTCTGTGTGTAATTTCTACAATATTCATTTCCGACCCCATAAAGTATATATATTCTGGATCCTTATACATAGAGAAGTTAATTAAGCGATGTCCGTCTGTCCGTCTGTCCGTCCGTCCGTCTGTCAGTGTTAGTGTGGTAATGTCATTTGCCAAGGCACCAGAAGAGGTACAAAAAATTTAAGCACACCAATCTGTCAGGCATAGTTTCGAAAATTTTGGTATTGCAATTCAGCAACATCGGATCATTCCTTTGGAGGCTACGGGCCAAAAACCACGCCCACCTATATTTACGTTTTTTTTAAATTTTTTCGGCTTTAATGATTCAGTTTTTCCTTTTTTTTGTCAAATAAATATTAGACTGCGACAGGTAGATTGCAAGGAGTGCATACAGATCTCGGGGGATCAATAACCCCCTGCGAGGTGCGATTTTTGTTTGTTTTTAGATTGGTAGGGTTTTTCTGCTTTGATTTGTATTAGAGACCTTAATAGAAATCAATACGCATAGAGGTAGCCAATGGACCCACAGGGTACCCACTAATAAATAGGAGCAGTTAAAAGGACCCCCCATTTGTCAATATGAAGAATTTTTTTTTGTAAGGATTTTTTTTTTTTTGCTTTAGTCTCAATATAGACTGCAGATAGGTCCTAAATTTAACAAAATCATTTCAATCGAATTTTTAAAAAAAAATTTTAAAATTTTTTTTCAAAAATATTTACCAAAAAATTTACAAAGCATTTTCAAAAAGATATTTTACAGAAAAATATTCGAAAAATTTTTTTTTTAAAAATTTTCAAAAAAATTTTCGAATAAAATTTTACAAAAAATTTTTAAAAAATTATTTTTACAAAAATTAAAACAAAAATTTCAATATTTCTTTGAAAATGAAAATCATGACTGTAACATAACATATATTTAATATTAAGAATATACATATGTATGTATGTGTGTATATAGAGTAACATATTTTTTTTAAATGCGTTTGATTTTTAAATAGATGATATCTCTGTTTTAAAACCTAGGTGCATTAAACACATAGACATCATCAGAATACCGACTACAAACTGTCAAAAATGAAACGTTGTGGCTGTCGTCAACTTAGGCTAATTTCTATTTTGTTCAACAAAAGAAAATGTCACAAAATTGAAAATTAAAAATTCATATGCAAAAAAAAAGTTTTGGAGGAAATATTTATAATTTTTTGAAAAAGTTTTTTAATTTTATAAAAGCAAAATAAGTATTTCTACAACAATATCAGAGTTTACGATGTAGCTGTCGGCTTCAATATCATTAAGTAGCTGACAACACGGCGACAATTGTAGCAAACGGAATTTGTTTTCATTTGTCTTCTATTTTTTTAACTCATGAATAATGATTTTTTCTCATACGAATTTATTTAAGTAAAGAGTCAACAATATGGATAATGCTGTACATGTCTGTATAAATCAAATCACCGTGGTGAAGGGTATAGAAGATTCGCCACGGCCGAATATAGCACTTTTACTTGTTTTGAGTATAACTTATTTTTTAGAAAATTATTTTGACTAATAAATGTTTAAAAAAATCATAATGGATTTTCTATAAACATTTTCTTTTCGTTTTGCTACACAATTTAATTCCAAACAAAAAAAAACCTCATAAAACTTTGCACATGGCACACATTCGATTAATAAAATTTTGCTTTTTATTAACCTAGAGAAACATAATTTAAATTAAACAGAACTCTTTGCTGTTCCAATATTGTGCCATTATTTATTGTCCTTGATTATACTACTACCAGCCAGCTGTGGTTCTCATGAGGACGCAAATAATGAGCAAAAAATTAATCAAAAAGAATAGAAAGAAAAACCCAAACAGAGCAACTTGTTATTTGCTTTACTAGCCAGAGTTTTAATTAAATTATTTATGCTTTATAAACTTGCATAATTATATGGCTTTTTTTGTATGCTTTTTTTCATAATTTGTGTCCTTGAAACTATTTTTTATTCAGGTTTTCTTTTTTTTTTGGGTGGCTTTTTTTCTCTAACTTGAAGTTTCCACTTGTATGGATACATTTTCTGTCAGATAATTACAACAAATTTTGTCACATTAATTTAATAAAGATCTTTTCTGCAGAGTGCAAGTAGGGGATTTAGGGCAGAGGAATTGAAAGTTTATTTCAAATAGAGAAAGTAATAAAGCCGTTTTTATAATGAAAATGATATTGAAGACAAAGATAAATTCAAAGTTGAAGATGAAGATGAAGAAAAATTCAAAGAAAAAAAAACTTTTTTATTACAGTTTGTAAAATTAGTTGTGCTCTTAATGAAAAACTGAATTCAAGAGTTAAAAGAATAAAAAATTTCATTCAAAATTAAAATTATGAAATTTTAATACCCAAAAATAAAATTATTAAAAAAACAAGATGTTGAATAGCATTTATGTAATTTTTTTTATTTTGCTAATTCTTTACATTTTATTCATTTATTGTTCTTTGTTTTTGCTGTTGTATTTTGTTTTTTTTTTGCTCAAATGTATTCTTTTTCTAACAGGCTTTGCCACCAGCCAATATATTCATAATCCAATTGTGATAATGGGGAACACTGGCATACACATCGGGTCTGCCAACGGCACAAGCTTCTCCCCTATTGATTATACCAAATAAAAGTTTATACTCATAGACTAAGGGACCACCGAAGTCGGTCGGAACTTTTACCAGTTGACGTATCAGTGCAGATATTAGTATCTCCCAGCCAAACAGATTTTTTAACCTTTTCCAAAAATTTTTTATAATTCATATAGATGACTTAAACGATGCGTAAAATGTCAGCTGAACGGCCCCATGTCTTAGTGCTCCCCCAGCCAGAAATTGTAAGTTTATCGCCCTCCTTAAGAGTATTGCTACTGGCCAATTCAATTGGTTGGGTACGTTCATTATACACAATCGGTTTCTTGGTACGTAGCAAGGCGATATCATTGTGCATCCATGGCTTATTAAACGAACAATGAATGAATTTTTCCTCTACAAAATACTCAGCGTCTGGTTTAGTCAAATTAACGGAACCAGTTACGATTTTCATATATTGTATAGGCCAATCTACGAAATGGGCTGCTGTAAGAATCCAATTTGGCGCAATTATGGCACCACCACAAATAATTTCACCAAAAGTATTCTGTATGGAAATTTGAAAGGGCACCAAACCTTCCTTGGCCTCTTCTTCCCCGGAAATAACTCGCGACTGTGGGAAATGCATTGCGTCTTTTTCTAACTGCTCTTGCGATAAACTGCGACCTTCACAGCACAATATAGCAGCACAAAAGATAAGAACCAATGAAATTTGTGTAATTATTTTCATTTTGTTGCTTCAGTATTTATCTGCAGAATCAATTTTAGTAATAAGTTTAGGTATTTTTTATCGACTACATATAGGAAATATCACAGTTCTCATTGCTCGAAAACTATATTGCTAAGAGTGCTGTAGAGCACTAGTTTTTTCAGTTCGATAAACATATCAAATTATTTACACAGTTTAACAGGAAAAACAAAAATACGGCGCTACGACAATTGATTCTGGTAGCGAAGACAAAGAAAAATTATGCGTGTGTCGGCGTTTTAAAAGATCACATCGTTATTTTATTTTAGAGGCAGTGAAAATTTCCCAGCTCTGGGCTGTTCTTGCAGCAACTTTGTAGAAAATATTATAGCAAATATTTTTGTAGAACATATTAAAGCTCTAATTCCGTGCATTTTGTGACTTTATTCCAAAAAAAATCATAAAAAAACCCCGAAAATCAATCAAAGCAAATTCAAGATTAAGGGTTAAAGGGCAATCAAATTCAATATTAAGGGTTAAAGGGCAATCTTGAATTTGATTGGTTTTTGATCTTTGTGCTTTTAAATATCTAAATATAAAACAATCAACTTGTGTTTGTGAAATGTGGGAGGGTAAATTAATCTTATAATTAAGAAGTTCTTGTGTAATTTTATATTCTGCAAGCCAGAATTTTGAAAAGCTTTTCAATTTATGACCCCTTTTTAAAAACTCTGGTAGAATTTGTGCCACAGAATTCCAATATTAATTAAAGACTGCCCAAGAGCCATCGTCAGGTAGCCACAAGATTATGGCTTAACAGGATGTACTAACAATAGTTCGACTTCTCCTTCTCTTGGTGGTGGTGGTGGTGGGTGGGAATGGTTCCTAGGCAGATCTTGTATCTGCTAGGAGGCTGACTGGATTAAGTCGAGAGAACTCTGGATACCTGTCGACCTACAGAATTTTTTTATCGACTTTCCAGCGCATATAGAACTCTATGTAAGAGGACATATTTTTTTTCAGTACTGGGAGTTAATGATTCTAAATTTTAATAAAATCAAGCAAGAATGTGAAAGCGGTGGATAAAGAGGCCTTGCAAGAAGTAAAGAGGTCAGAGTCTTAAGAAACTTTGGTCTTAATTGGCCGCAAAAGATGAATACAAATTTAAAAGCGATGCCTTCCGGTACAAAGTCCAGTATGTTGCTTGTTTTTACTACTACGACTGCATGAAAACTTGGTTACTTTACCTAGACGATAAAGAAAGATCAATACTGCTTTGGCTAAGTACGATATGTCTTTGGAAGCCAATGAAGTAAAGCCAAGGTAATTTCAATGAATATGTCGAAAATGCTTGACTAATACAATGGTGACTATTTCATGTACCATCAACATAAATGTCAAAAAGATAAGTTACTAAAGGCTGTTTTACATTATCCCACATGTAATAAGATCTGTCATAAATTTTTGTCGTATGACAAAAATTTATGACAAAAATTTATGTAAGCGGCTGCCTAGCTTACATTTTGCCATGATATTATCCTCATTTTGACGTTATCAAGCACCCTGATAACGTCAATTTTTAATTTTTAAAACTCGAAAATACCATGGTTAAAAAATGTTTGTCTTTTGCCAGGGATCGATATTTTTTTTTTTCATAATTTATTTATTGTATCTTCAATATTTTTGAACTAACAATAATTACCCATATCTTAAGTCTAAAATAAAATATACTTTTTAAGTCCAGCCAGTGCTAGACAAAAATAATGTTTGTTTCACGGATTTTAGATTGATAATAAGCTGCTCTTTTTTGTAGGCAAGCACTAAACCATGCCGCCACCATCTTACTCTTTAGAGTCTATTAAGTGCCTCCAATGACAAAACAATGTTTCATTTCGAATCTCTTTGAATCACTTAGCCATCGTTCACTTAATTAAATTCTTTTGTCGTCGTTAAACGAGATCTTTATAATTTCACTTCAATGTTCTTGAACCCATTTGAGAAACGATGCTTCAAACGTAGCGTTTCATTACCAAATAGATTTTTAATTACCTTTTTTTCATGATTTGCTCTAAGAAAATCGCTTTACGTGCCTAAAAGACATTACATTTTTTGTGGTGTTACTTTGGTGGGTGGTGTAAAAAAAAATTTATCTAAGATCTGAGCAAAGTGAGACCCTAAATTATTATAAATTTTAAAGGTAAAATTAAGATTTTATTAACCAAATACACTTTATTGTATTATATTCCTTTTCAACATTTGCCTACCGTAACATTAAAAGCTGTTATGAAATTAAAAATATTTCTTATGTTGCTGCGTGTCAACAGGCAGTAGAATTGTGGAAAATGTGTAACGTGTAACATAGTTTCCAACAATTTTGAGACGTGACTAAGAACACTACGATTTTTAGCTGTAATGTTATTTAATTTTAAAATACGAATATAATATATTAAGTCGATTTGTTAAGAATATACAAAAATTGCCTTTGAAAACCTTTTCGTAAGCGTATATTTTGCAGGAAAGCCGTTTAAAATTTTTCCAACGTTTTTTACTTTACCATACGTAGTATAAGGTAAAGTATAGTAATCATGAAAAAAATCGTGGTCGGGATTTTGATGTTTAGATGTCTCCTGAATCCCTTTTGACTATTTTCACGATGATGTCTGTGGGTGGGTGGGTGTGCATGCCACTATTTTTGTAGAATTTGTACAGGTCATACCGTTTGACGTATCAAAGTGAAATTTAGTATGTGCCTTTGGTATGTGGTGATGAAGAGCTGTATAGTTTTTGGGCATAATCGGGAGGGGCAAGGGGTAGTTTCCTTACCCCCAAATTTTGTGAACGCTCTAGAGGTCATACCGTATGACATATTAAAACGAAATTTAGTATGTGGCTTTGGTTTATGGAGATAAAGAGCTGTATAAATTTGGGGCAAGGCCCCTTCCCGATTTCGGGTGTAGTTTACCTAACACCCGAAATCGAAAATAAATTTTTTCTTCGATTTGAATATACTTTGAACTTTTATTTTTTATGTAATATATCCATAAAAATATCTGTTTCCATTTGGTATGGTAAAGTTGAGTGTAGGCCACTCCAGTTTTATTACGAATGTAAATACTGTTAAAATTACTGTTATGACTCCAAATTTAGGGAGGGTGCTGTAGCTTAAGTGGTTAGAACGTTGACTACTAAAGAATGCTCACGAGTTCAATATGCAGCCATGGCAACATCAATTATTCTGATATAATAATGCATATCATAGCGGCTTCCTTCGCCGGTATTGCCACATAGCACTAAATCGCCGGTGAATTAAAATAATTATAAATTCGCTACGATAGCTTCACACTAATACGCTTAAATAACACCAGAGGCGCTGCAACGCTGTTCTAAAAATAATTATAACGTGCAATTGCAGTGTTGCCATGAGGCTTTACTATCACACTAACCATCTGTCTTATCTACTCCTATCCCTTTCCAAAGGAAGTAACACATATTATGTAGGTATTAATTGCCTGAGTGTTACATCTCTTAAAAAAAAATTGTGAAAAAATTTTAATTAGTTCCTGGTACTCAAATTACCCACTAAAAATATGTGTTTAACCTTAGAAACACTTCGGGGGTTTTGGGACCATCTCCACTCGATTTTCCACTAAATTTTACTTCAGATTAAAAAAATGTAAACCCTTTAAAACATTTCGCTGCAAATCTTCAAAGTTTTCAAAAAATGTAGGGTGTTTTTTTTTTTGTGTATCCCATTCGATGCTGCAGTAAATTTTATCCTAATTTAAAGGATCCTTATGTCCCTTTCTCTGTGAGCGGGCAAACATAGAAAATAATACATTTTTGGCAGGGCATTAGCAAATAAAGACCAAAACATTATCTACTGCTCTATCGCTTCCATTCAATAAAAATATATTGAATATTTTTTAAAAAGGAACAAAATCTGTACTCAACAAACGTGCCAATATTGTTTTCATAGTTGTTGCTATAGATTTTAATTTCACGTTTGATAAATTAAACATTTTAAAATTTTCCATTTGAAGCAATTTTATTTCATTAAAATTCTCCGCTTCAATTTGATACGTATGTATGTATAATAAAGCGAAAAATTAGTGTGGGTTTAAAACAGCCCCTCACTAGTTATTAGGTATGCAAATACCGAAATCCCTGTCTCGTAACTCTCGAACAGCAGAATTATGTAAGAATATCTTAGGAAATCCCGAAATTTACAATCAATATTTGCACATAAACTTACATTTTTCTAATTTATTTTTTAATATCAAAAGTACAAAATCCTACTTCGTGTGTATGATGTATAATATTTATAAAATAATTTATATTTTTTTTTACCAAAAAGTCATGAGTTCATCAGTTCGTACTATTTGTGTTCAAAATTTTTTCTGTGTGAATGCATTAATATTATAATTTAATTATTATTTAATTAGTGTTTTTAATAATTTCAATTCATAATGAATTTATTCAAATTTTAATTCAATTAGTTTTTTTTTTGGTGAAATTAAAGCATTCAAGAGTTTTTAGTTCTTGATGAACTCATTCATATTTTACCTTGAATTAAGTTTTAATCAAAGTGCATTTTTAAAATCTTAATTAATTGCAGAGAAGATTCGCAGTTTCATTCAAAAAAGAATAATTCCTTTACAGCTCTGCTTAGGGCACAGCATTAAAAGTATCATCTACACTGAACCGTACTTTAGTCAAACGATATACTGTGTCCTGTCACTGAAGCTTATGTTTCTCTTAGTTTACTGTGTTAAGTAGCTATATCGCTCTTATGTTTAAGCTCACCTTGAGAATCATTCTAATCCCACTTTTGCAAGGTCATCAAATGCTTCTGTTCCTGCAATGTCAATATATTCGTTTAGCAACATCAATTTAAGCACCATACAGCAAGGTATGTATGTATCCCGAGGTCACATGTTTGTTATGGCACTGTGTAGATCCCAAAATGCTTTTTTTAATTACTTGATACGACTCAATACTTATCAATTGGGTACTTAACACTATTTATTACAGTTTTATTGTAGTCGAATATTGTTCTATTCAATTTGTATTTAAAAATATATCCCAAAGAGTTTCGACTAATAACTTTCGAGCATTGAGTGCTCAAAAAAAGAATACAATATTCGATACCCACTACTCAATACTTTGGCAGCACTAATTAAAAATTTGTTACCGCCGTCAATATTAGGCATCAATTTGTCTTAACAAAAGTCAAACTGTATATAAAAAACACTATTAAGAATAATTTTTTTTATATGAAGTTTTGCAATTTATGGCTTATGTATACGGTGGGTTATTAAAATTTTCAAGTTTATATATTTTTTTTTTTCGTAAAAAAGTTGATTTTATAGCTATGATATGCACTGTATGTATAACAAAAAATTAGAATGCATGTCGACATAAAAACATAAAAAAGGTTCATGTTTTGATGCCATTAATTTAATATTCGAAATGAAAATTTTGTATTGCAAAATCCTTTCTGTATTATATTTTTTATTCTTTACATGTTAAATTTTTTTATAATTTAATATTCAACAAAAGAGCAAATGCGTAGAAAGCAAAAAAGATTGTTTTATAAAAATTTATAATATTATGTGAATTATCCAACCAACAAAAGGCCCTTAGAGACTAAGACTAGCCTTTTTGCCAGCATATAAATTACAATTTTAATACAAAATATTAACCAGATATTTAAAAAATTACAATAATGAAAATAAATTATTTTATTTATTTATTTATTTATTTATAGAATTTAACTTTTAATTTACCTTTTAATTTTTTGGATGGACCTTAAGATGGTTAATAAAACGCTCTGCCTGAATGCGATTTGTCAAAGATCTCCAATAACGACAAAACTCCGACTCGACAGAGTAACCAATTTTTTTTCTAGCAAAGCCAATAGATTCGCAAATGTCCGTCTAGGTTTTAAGCTTGCATTATCAGAATGCTCGGTAGCTTGCACCCTAGCGTTTAGTAGTGGTATGTTCAGAGTTGTACTTACAGCTTATCGCAGCCTAAATACAAAAGGGTCACAACTCAAAATACTAAAATTTTCAGGAGAGACAAAAAACTCTCTATGTGCAGAAATAACACACTTAATTTAAAAATAGACATAAATGTATTCTTCCAGTTAAAGAAGATAGTGATGTGAAAGAAATTTATGCTGTAGTTAGCGATATGTACTCTGAATTAATGTATGGAAAAAAGACAGTTTTGGAAAATTTTGGGTTGTGACCCTTGTGTATTTAGGGAGCGATATGTGTGACAGCTATAGGTTATAATCTTCTATATGAATAAAATCAAATGTCGTTCGTTGGTAATCGCACCACTTAAAAACGGCTGCACTGATTTGGTAAATTTTTTTTCTTTAAGTCTTCATCATAACCCAAGGCTAGATTGGAGTAGAGGGCGTGGAACCTTCCATACAAAGGGAACCATTATTATCGTTTACCTAGGTAGAGTCATAAAACTTTGCACAAGTAATCCTTATACTAATGTGCATAGTATAGCACAATGGAAATTGGATGGAGATGGCGGGAGTGTTACCTCGCTTACAAAGTACTAATAAATTATTGTCGTGTACTACAACAGGTAGATTCTAGTGCTGTTGTGCATAGTCTAGCAAAATTTAAACTATATTGAGACAGTAGGCGTGGTAGCTCCCATACAAAGTGAAAAGTTATTATTGTGTACCTAGAGAACCACAATATGTAGAGTCTTTAAAATTTGCACAAGTAACTCTCATACTAGATTAGGACAGTGGGAGTGGTACCTCCCATAAAAAATTAGATAATATTATCGTATTATTGCATATAGTCTAGCAAAAAACAGATTGGATGTGAACAGTGGGTATCGTACCTTGCATATAAACTGAAACATTTTTGTCGTGAGAATAGCGTGCTTTTTCCAGTGAAAGATTAGCCATACATTACTTCCAAATGTTTATTATATTCTTTGTGGATGGGTGTAGCGAAGCAAACCGGGGCTAGCTAGTTTAATATTTTTGAAGGTATTTGTTTCGGAATTATTTATCCATTTACCTTAAAACATCCTAAATATCTATCAAAACAAATTATTTAAAATTGTTTTTAAGTTTTAAAGTTTGAACAAAAAAATTTCCATGTAAAATTGTAAAACAGTCCATAGAAAACCAAAAAGAGAAAAGAAAAAAAAACAATGTGTATTTGTGCTTGCAGGAGAGTCATTTAAAGCAATGATTTGAACATAAAAATTTATTTACCAACTGACAACTCTGACATGATGCACAAATAATGAACTGTGATCTTTAAATACAAATATAAAGGGGATTGTTTTTTTTGTTCTTTCTTCATTTTTCCGTTGAAAATAAAATAAACGTTAAGAACAACAATGTGTTGCACTGTTTAAATACTCATAAAAGATGACATAAATATGGATGGATGGTTGCATGGATAGAACAATTACAGAAAATATTTAATATGACAATACATTTGTTAGCAGAGACATGCATGACATGCTTACAAATATTGACATTGTTGTACAATGGGTGCAAATAAACTTAAAAATGAATAGTTAGAGTTTTAATCTAAATGATAAGGGAGGGTTTCTAAGACTTGCCACATAACTAAAGATTGGATGTTATTTAACACATTTCTAGTGTTGGTTACCCCCCATCTCTTTTGTTAAGACATGTTGATAGCAAATGAAGACGGGGGTTTATAAGTGTATGTTAAGCTTGGGACAGATAATAATCTTTCTTTAAATTTTCTACGCAGGATTGTTTTTTTATGCAGATGCCAGTTTTCCTTGGCGTTTACTATTTGCTACATTTCTTATTTGAGTAGAGAATTTATTTGTCTGTTATTTATATTTTAATTTATTTAGCTGCATACTTGCTCTTTTATTTAACAAAGTTTCTGTTTTCTTTTCATTATTTTAAGGCTGTTATTTAATGTTTACTGAAGTTGCCACTACTTTTATTTTAAGTTTGCATCAAACACTTATTGCCTTCGTGTTTGCTGTAGTATTGCTATATTTTGATTTACAGGCTGGTTGTTCAAAGGAATATTTAACTAAAGCTACCTTAACCTATCAATAACTTATATATCTTTTTATAGTTGACCTGTTAGACTTGTGCATTTTAGTTCATTTTAGAGATCGCTCATTTTAGTTCAAAGTAAAAAAGTGAACTAGTTCAATCTTTTAGTTCAATCGCTCTTTTTCCTTTTGAACTATGATTTGTGCTCTGAACTACTTTCTTTAACCTTATTATAATTTTATTATTAATAATTTTCAAAAATAATAATTTCTTAAAATGGTTATTAAATTGTATGACAGTTCTACATTGTTGTCAAAAAGAGTAAACATCAATAACGAACATACGTATATTTTAGTAGTTTAAATACCTTTAATAGTTCAAATACAAAGTCATAGTTCAAAAATTGAACTAAGTAGACATAAAAATTTTAACTAGTTCATTTAGTTCAGTTGACAGAATAGTTCAATTGAACTAGTTCGTTCGTGAACTACCCAAGTCTATGACCTGTTGTAAGTTAATAACTTTATAGGCAAAAGGTCAGGCAGCCACCAACCCCTGGGAAAAAAAGCTAGAAATCTACGAGTAGCAAGGTTTCCCATCACTACACCAAATACACAGTTGACGTTGTTTCTAGGCAACTACAGGTGGCGTTACATATTATATTAATTATCCTAGAACTTGCTACTGTAGACCAATCATTTACTTAGCTAAAAAAAAAACAACCGAAAACGAGACTACCACAAGGTAAAATTACAACAGATTGAATCTTACAATTGAATTTTTAGCACACAAAAAAGGAAGACAGCTGCGACAAATCGTATAAGATTGAGATACTTTGTGGGATAGATACTATGCTCCCAAGTGAGGTAACGGAAAAAAAAACTTTAGAGGAAATTTATGAAGTTTTTTTTTTGTATAATTTGTATTCCCAACTAAAATATATTTTTAATTTGTTACGCTCTTTCACATCTGGCATTTTAAAACTTATGAACCATATTTCAATGTTTATACTCAATGTTGTATGGATGATGTCTTTAATTTACACGCAGGAATAATATTTATCTACAATTTGTGAGCAACAGCAAACAAATTTAATAAAAAGAAAAAAACATTTTTTTAAACATACTTTATTATCCTTTTAAGAATATTAAAGTGACAATTCCCAGATATAGGGTGAATTTTTACGAAAATGTTTATCAGGTTCGATTTTTTTTTGTTTAAGTCTTTTTACTAAGATCAGAAATTTATCATAAAAAGTTCTAAACTTATTAAATATAGAAAAAAATTCAATTTGATTACAACTGGATAGGTATCCGAAATAACTGTTACTTTTATTTTAATATTAAATTGGTTTCAGAAAAATAACTGTTAAAATATCGGTTCTGTAGTAACAATTATTAACAACCACAAAAAAGTGGCCCTGCCATAACTATTATATAAGATTTTTAATTTTTAGATCTTCAATAACCATTATAATAAATTTTTATTTAAGCAATTATTGTAATTTTTGACCTTTTTAATAGTTTTATAATTAAGTTTTTAAACTCTAGGTCTTTTTTATAAAAATTTTCAATTTATTTTAATATTCCATATTTCGCTACACTATTATGTGGCATCGTCAGGAAATAAAAAAAATAGTTTCATTCAATTATAAAACTATTTTTATTTCCTGATGATGCTACCCAATGGTGTAGCGAAATATGGAATATAAAAATAAAATAAAAAAAAAAAAATACTAACGAAATTTTTGGCTGTTTTGACCAAAAAAAAATAAAATTATAAAAATTTAATGGTTATTAAAGACTTAAAAAAAATAAAAATATTTTATAAAGGTTAGAGAAAGCTTAAAGATTTTTTTTGTTAATTATAATAGTTATGGCAGACCACGTCGTGGGCGTCCTCACAATATTTTGCTCACCGATTGAAAGAACCTTACTTTTTTAGTGCTTCAATTATGGTTTACGTATTTACTTTATATAAAAGTACCCATCCCTGGATAAAAATCTAACATTAATAAAAAATACTAAAATACACAAAATTATGGTAAACCTCTAAACAATGTAATTCCACAATATCAAAATAAAAATTTTATTCAACTGGCGCCATCTGTTTCGCAGTAGTTTCTTAAAGTATCCTATTTTCAAAAACAAAAAGGTGAGTTGAAAAAATAACCGTGTTGAAAAAACAATCTGTGTTGAAAAATCCTATTTTTAAACCGAAAATATCAGTACCTTTAAATCGGAAATTGCGTTTTTCACTGCTTTTTCTCCACTATCTCTTGGAAATAAGATACTTTTGCGAAAAAAAAGTCTCCTATATTGGGACCGGGATACTAAGGTATCTCCTCACAAAATTTTGTTAACATCCATCCAGTAGTTTTTACGTGATGCGAACACAAATGAAAAGCAGACAGACAGACGGAAATAAGTTACTATTTTATTATATGTATTGATTGGTTATAACCGTTATGTCCCTGGTTAAAATCCATTCAGTAGTTTTTACGTGATGCGAACAGAGAGAGAAAGACAGACAGACAGGAATTGAGTTACCATGCAAAGACTTTTTTTCAGTGCAAAAGCAACAATAGATTTTAAATAGATTTTAAAAAATTCTCCTCTTGGGTGTTTTTGGTTATAGGTAGAGAGTTTTGTTTCGGGTTATAAATGGTTTTTAAAATAACAGCTTATTAATCATTTGGAAAATTTTGCTGCGTTAATTGAGGATAATAATGGAGTTGTGCCGGTCATATACGACCTAGTTCTATTGTCAGATTCAGATAACTGAACGATTATGACTAGGTGCGTGTTTTCTTTTTTGTCGTTTATATCGTTCGTTGCGTTTATATTTTCGTTTTGTATGTGGTACTTGACATTTTGCTCTATCTAAAAGTTCATATAAAATAATGCTTTTGTTTTTGTTTTACGTCAGTGCCGTCAACTGGTAAATCTTATAAATATATATTATATAAAAGTTATGTACATTAAAATAATAAAATAGAATCTATATGTTGATATTTAACGATTTATGTATTAATATTTATGTATTAATATTTAATAACTTTAAATTAAATAAAATTATAATAATTGCTCAAAATATTCCTTTATTTCATATCCCAGCAAAAAATTACGTTTACTATTTACTCCCCTTCCAACCGGTTTCAAGAAGGAATGATTTTTATTAGCGATGTCCCACTTGGTAGGTCTCTTTGCTTCAGCAAATTCTTTACAAAAACTTATTCGCTTACATACCTGCGTTAGCGAGAAAGGTTTCAATTTGTCATTATTGTCTTACACTTATAGCATTCCCGAATGCGCTTATGAGAACCGCTTTTGAAATAAATGAATTTTATTTTATTGCTTACCAAGATTTGACCTTGAAGATGAAGTTTTTTTGATTTTATATGTTGACAATTTTTGTTCTTTATGACAAGAGCTACAACTTCGCCTCAGAGAGTATATCAAAATTTCAAACGGTTTGCAAAATATGAGGTGGAGTAAATGATCATTTTTTGCAAAAATGACATCGAGGCCCCACATCTTTGAGGGCCCATAAAAATACCTGGAGGACTTTGGGAAAAACTGGGAGACGGGGGTCTTTTTTTGTCTTTTATCACGTAGTGGTGTCCGTATATGGTTATTTTTTTCCGCGTTGCACTGTGTAAGAATCGCGTTGAGTTGCTGTTTAATGTAAAGAACGATGAACGTAACCATCTGAACAATTCTTCGAAATGAATTATTATGCCCAACTCTATGTAACAAGCATTTACAAGATGATTTTGAAGATAAAGACGGCGTTACTATGAAGTATAAATAGGGCTTTTGTGCAGTCATTAAATTTATGGCATTGGTCTGAACCGTGCAGCTCTCCACAACGCACAACGCAAACTGAGGAAAACTTAGAAAAATTCCTAGTATAGCCAAGTTCTTATCAGTTCAGACAATAATCGGCTGCGAGTGGTTAATGTTATTCCTCTCACGGACGTTTTGTTGAACTCTGACACATTTCGTGAATCAAAAATGAACCCAAAAGCCAAGCGATAAAGAAACCACCTTAAAGAAAAAACAAGCTGCACAATATCCTTAAAAACATTAGGAGTTTCGCTGTCAGTGCCTTTTTGCACAATAAGCTCTTGCTAAAATAATTTTATTTCAAATGAATTTAATTATAGAATCCAAACACGTACTAGTGTTTATTTCGTCTTAAATTTACAAAACCTAAATTTTTTTTTGTTGGAAAAGATATCAATTGGAAGAAATGTACGCCTTCAGTTTAGCTCCGGTTTCTTTTTAGGCATTTACTCGAGCCTACAGTTACAAATGTTATTTGTTCGAGTATTTTCTAATGGAAGAGCTTGCTGTATTCACAAATTTAATAAGTTTGACGTGACATGCCATCAACTACAATTTTTGTTGTTACTGAAGTACAGAAAATAAAGAAAATCGTCTTCAATATTGAAAATTTAACTTTAACACAGGTACGAGCGAGCGGTTATTTTTTACTTGATTTCTTTTTTCTTTTTGCAAGTCAACATATTTGTTGTTTAATTTTTGTTAGTGGAAGCTTGAAATGTAAAAGGATTTTCATTTGTTACGGTTAGATTTTATGGTTGTGAAATGCTTTACATTTACAATCAAGTTGAAGCAACAGATTTTCAATTTTCTTTTTCTACCCTTGATATTGTTTATGGAAACGATTGTTGGATTGAAATAAATTGAAAATTGTATGTTACACCTCAAGTATTTTAAAGATGTGTGTGTGTGTGTTTGTATAGGTGGGTGTGAATGAGTTAATATCATGCGAGGTGTGTCAAAAAAAAAAAAATAAGGGGAATTTTATAAATTCCTCTAGCTGTGCAACAACTATGAGTATTTGCTGATGTTCACACAGACTTTCCTTCGTTATTTATTTATATCTCTTTAACTAAAATAGGACATTCTTGGTATATAAACTATATTTTTTTAAATTTTCTTACTGCACAGAAAATTTTTTTGCACCAAGGTTTTAATTAGTTTTAAATTTAAGATCAATTAATATTTTAATTTGATTCAAATATATATTTGTTTAAAACATAAGTAAAAAATCTTAAACAGATAATTGAGTCAATTAATTATTTAATTAACTTTTAAACTGAAACCAATTAAAACCTTTAATTGGTGAATATATTTTTTTCTGTGCGGTGCAGTAAGTAATCGAAATGGAATACAAAACAGCAATTTTTGGAATTTTTGCCTGTCTGTCTGCCCGTCTGTCTTCGCATCACGTAAAAACTACTGGATGATTTTTTGATTAAAATGTTGTAAGAAGATACCTTAGTATTTCGGTTCAAATAACGAGTATATTTTTTTCCGCAAAAATATTTCATTTTCAAAAGAAACTAGAGGAAAAGTTGTGAAAGTACGCCATTTTACCAATTTAAACATACTGCAAACTTGTCAGCACCTTTCATTTTTGTCAGCGAGTTATTTTTAACACTATTTATAGATTTTAACAATAATTTTAGATTTTAATATAAATTTTATAAAGGGATGGGTACCTCTATATAAAGAAAATGCATAAACTAAAACCGAAGGCACTATAAAAGTAAGATTAGTTAGATTAGAGTGGATTACTTTTAAAGCAAAATCGAAATAGGGTGTCAACAGTACCCTGTTAATATCGCTCCAATGTCTGACCGTCTATCACATAACTGTATAAGGGGTGGGCGACTGAGAAAAAAATTAAAAGATAAATAACAATATATCGAAATGAAAAATCGGACAAAAATATCGATATTTTGATATATTTTTTAAAAAATCTTATTATTTATACGTAATCCCAAAAATTGTTAAAATAGTAGTAGTGGTTTTTTAATTGATGACCAAAAGTTCCGGGTACAAGTATTTAGAAGAATAAAACATAAATATAAAAAATAAACCCATATGCATTATTTTATTAATGGCCGGTAAACTTTGTTTAAATTTATTTAGAAAACAATTTACCAGGTGGGCTAGTATATAGTATGCTAGCCTATCAGCTGAGGTTATGAGTTCAATTCCCACCAAAGACTAGTCTTTGATATTTTCCACTACAAGTTGGCAGGAAGACCAGAAAGATGCTTGGATATAATCTGAGTACCTTAAACTGCTTCACTGCGTTAGTGAGAGGTCATGAAAACTTCTAATACCATGTCTGAAAAAAAAAAGCTGACGTTAGTGCATTATGCCTTAGATCAGAGGCAGACACATTTTGAATGTGGTCATTTTTATATAAGACTAAGTGATGAAAACGAAAGTCAACATTTATCACTCGCCCATCAGAAAACCTACATTCGAAAGTAAAAGGCTAGAGACAGCAAAGAGACTCTAATAATAATAAATTAGTCGCAAATTATCAATCATTGAAGAACTATGTATCCCCCTTCAAAATAATAGAATGGCGCCTTAAATGTAAATTTAAATTTTGTACGGTGATACAGTAGCCTTTGTGTGTGCGCTTGACTGGTTCTTGGTCGATTTATTTTTATTTAAAACCTAAAGCTGGATATACCCATTTTATCCGGACAAAATTTTTCTCCGGAAAAAAATTGATAACTGATAGTTTTCTGCAGCACGATTCACTTATTTTGGACTTGTCCGGACAAACAAAAGAAACATATGAAATAGTATATGGCAGCTTCGTTAATTTTACAACGTGGCAACAACTGATTACAAATAAATTGGTGTAAAGTTACATATTTTTTTATTAATTTAACTTTCTGTTTATATTTTATTATATTTTATTTAATTTCAAGTAATTAAAACAAACAAAACAAATGCCCAATTGCATGAGATGAAAACACTATATGATGTGACAACTCAATTCAGCTTTTTCTTAAAAAATTATTTACAACTCAGTTATATTTTGTATGGACAAAAATTAAACCAATTCAAGCTGCGAGTTGTTCGGACAAAATCACTTTTTTAGCACTTTTCTCACTCTCTGAGAGTTTTGTGCGGACAAATATTTTGTCTGGAAAAAATGGGTGAATTCAGCATAAATAACTTAAGCATTAATTCAAGTAATTCGCATACTTTAACTTGCTGATCACTTGTAGGTTTTGTAAATAAGGAGCGGATGTTCTATAAACTTCATATAAATTATCTCGGATATTTTTAATTATTTAATATTATGCAAATTACGCATAACGTTTTTTAAGAAAAATGCAATATATTTGTTGTGGGAAAAGAGCTAGTTCCTATACGTATTTCACTCGTTGCTCAGGCCAGATCATCAGGAAACCTTTTTCCTAATTTTAGAGAAGCCAAAAATACTCTATAAGTAATAAAATTCACAATGAGAAGTATGCATATTATAGAATAATATTACAGAATATTAGTTGTTTCGTCTTTCCGTTAAAAAAATTTGATGACATTGACTTACCCTCGTACAAATAAAAAACATATTGTTTGAATTTTATTTAAACATACGATAATTAGAAAAAAACATATTTACGCACAAATAAAATCAATCACTTACACACTTTAACACAAGTTTTCATGTTCTTGTTTATGTGTATATATGTGTGTGTGTGTTTGAATAAATTGTTTTTCCAAGGGTTTTTTTTCAGATGAGTATGTAGAAATATAATCCTAGACTTGTGTGTAGAAAATAAAAATAATATAAAAAAGAAAAATGTTATTGTTAATCAAAATTTCATTGGCAGTTTAGGTTTAACACAAAGCGACACACACACACACACGCTCCCACATGCTATTTGACATTTTAATTAGCTAAAAGTATGTTCAAGTTAAGATAATGTTATTTGTATTTTAATCCAGTGGCTTATGGATGATGTTGCTTTAAGTTGGTATTGACACATGACTCGTACAGAAATCAACGTCACAAATCAATGTAATTCGCGAAAAGAAAAATTAACTTTTTCTTTGACACGTTAAAAGACTACAGCTCTTGGTAAGTTTCTTGAAATGTTTGTTTGACAGTTTGTATGTGGAAATCAAACCAATAATTTAATATCATATATTCTATAGTAAACAGTTGCATGAGCAAGCTCATGTAATGCGTGTGCTCATAAGCTCATTAGCAAGTGGTCATACTTGAACTCGAACTATCTTACTGAACACTACTATTACTACTACTACTCATACCATACTATTAGCGACCAAACCTCTGTTTGTATCATAAATGTAATGAGCTTACGCGTAAAACGAACTTTCTATACTAGTGAGCACTATGTTTACTCGTCTCATTTTCAAAACACTCAGTGTGTTTTATTTAGTAGTTGTGCAGAACTTTTGGATAAGACTTAGTGCGTTTATTTTGTACTAGTGGTTTTTTGTTTTTTGCATTTTTTATGAAATGAAGACCTTCAAAAGAACGTTAGTAATGTTGTTAAAATATTTTGTGTTTTTTGTTTGTACACTCCAAAGTATAAAACTGCTTAAACTCACCCAAGTTCATTGTTATTATGTTCAATATTTACTTATACTAATTCAAATTTTCTTATTTAAACTATACAAACTCATCGCATCGTTACTTGTGTTCAATTAAGAGACATGAATAAGTTCCCAGTCTAGTCAATCATGACCTATATTTATATGTATTGAAGTATTCCATCAGAAACATAGATTGTTTAGATAGAATCTATATTGTAGTCAGTTTAGTAAAAGTTTTGCCTGTTTCGCCGATGGATTGCATTCCAGTCTGCAGTGAATTATTTTATCGAACTGTTTTCGAAGTGTGTGTCCCAACCAGTAGTATCATCGTCGTTGTATTTGAGTATTTATATTTTCTTTATTTTCTTGTTGGTTCCGGAAGTTCTTCGTTGCTGATTATTCGTGGCCACCACATTCTCAGACATCGGTTAGTAAAAGATTTTATAATTTTCTTTTAATTTCGTTAGTAAAGAGCCATGGTTTGGAGCCGTAGAGAAGCACTGATTTCAGGCATACTTTTTATAAGTTTATTTTAGACATCGGGGAAATTGGGTCTTTTTATGTAGTTTTCCACCTCTTCTATAGTGCCTCTTTGTAATGTAATAACGCTACCCAAATAACAGATTTTTTCAAAGTTTTCAATAAGAGTACCGTTTATAGTAAAACTGACCTTTTCTGTGCTTGCGACTGAGCACGATTTCGTCTTGTTTATGTTGACTCTTAGGCCTACCTTGGCAGTAGTTGATTCGAGGTCGTCGATTTTAGACTGCATCTGGTCTTTTCTGCTGCTCAACAGGCCGATATCATCAGCGTAGTCTAGGTTTTCAAAATGCTGATGCAATCGCCAGACGATCCCCCCTCCTTATTGCCTAAAATAGCATCTAGTGTTATAGTGAAAAGCAGAGATGACATTATGCATCCTTGGTGGTTATCTTGAAAGGGTAGCTAGTATTGCCGATATGTATAACTCTTGCGCTAGATTAACTATTTTGGATTTTGATAAGGCGTATTATTTTCTCTGAGCCCCCTCGCTTTTCATAGCCGCCCAAATCCTTTTCCGGTCAATGAAATCTAAAGCTTTCTCGAAGTCGGTAATTGTTCTACGATTAGTCTAAGGCTGTTAATGTGGTCGATACAGGACATAGTAGGGCGGACCTTGCACTTTTAGAAGTTTCTGGTCTATAGGGGTTGTGATGCGGTTGAACAATTTTTTTTTTTAAATTTTACTGACAGTGCAATTCCCCGCCAGTTTGGACACTCTCTCTGATCGCCTTTTTTGGACATGCCAAACTGTCCATTCTGTCCAATGTAAAAACAGCACGCTCATGAAGAATGCTATGAAATGGCTTATATTGACTACCCATTGCGATTTTAACGATTGAAAAAACCTGTTTTGAGATTGGAAATAAGGCCTTATCCCTCAATTCACCAGATGTTACCGAAGTCTACATTACACATAAAATGATAAATATTAGCACTAACATCATGTCAGCGTTAAGTGTTGACTGTCCATATTAATGTTTTTCCCACGTCTTAACATGGTTGTTATAAACATTTGTTATAAAAGCTGTTTTATAACATGACAATGTTGTTGTTATATTTTAGATTAATAGTCAGCTGTCCTACTACTATCTACTGTACAATAAGTATTCAAACAACATTGTTGGAAAAATTATGTTGAAACAGAAAATGATATAAACATGTATTCGCCACCTATAGCGATATTGCTATGCCGTCATGTTTCTGTTTTGTATAAATATATGGCTAGTGCAGACGACGTGTTACCTTCAGAGGTTTTGCGGTTTTCATATTTATTGAAATGTCACATCGGAGAAAGTTTTCAGTTGATGCCGTCTTTGCAAAGCATTGAAAACTAAATGGTAAGACCCTGAATGAAGTGTATCAAGCTAGATGGAGACTTCGACAAAATATGTTTGCCTATGTTTTTGTAAAGACTTCATCCCTTTTATATGTATAGATAAAGATATCATTAACTAAAAGTACTAGTAAATTAAAAAAATTAAATTTACTTAAGAAAAAATTAACAAGAGCTTAGAATTGATGAATAAATAAGAATCATAGATTATGAAAACCAATCAGAAATATATTAAAAAAAGTTGAATATATAATGACGGCACGTTTATGATATTTTTTAAAAATATAATTGGCTTTCATAGGTACAATATATTTATTATTAACATTTTAAGAAAAACAGTGATTTTAATTTATTTACAAACAAAATACATATTTTGCTATAATTAAAAAAATATTCTGCAAGAAATACATAAATTAAATTGTTTAACAATATAAATAAATTTTCAAAACCAAAAAAAAGTTACTTTAAATCAATTTTCAGGAAAAATATGTCAAAAGCAAAGAAATGACCCGATGCCATCGAGAAAGGTAAAAGAAACTCAAAGAGCAGCCATAACTGTTGTAGCAGCATCACAGAAACAATTAACAATTTACAATTAGTAATTAAGGTTGTTGTTGCTGTGTTGGCATTGACGTTTCTTTTTTCAACAAAACGAAAAAAAATCTCATTTTTGTAAATGTGTGTAAAGCTATTCATGTTTCCCAAACAAAAAACAAAAAAAAAAAGAAAAACAGAAAATTGATTAAAGTGTGTGAAATAAAAATCATTTTTACAAACAACTCTACTGTAAGAATTTTTTAATTGCATTTGGCCTTTTCAATAACTATGAAAAACTTTCATTTGTGAAGTTAATTAAAGCTGTCAGTGCAAATTAAAGAACAAAAATTCAGCAAGAAATGGCAAATGCAATCTACCACCAGCTGTTTAAAAAAAAAAATATATATATATATAGTTCACGAACGACAAAGTCAGCTTTGAGTTTCAGAAATTAACAAAGGATGTTATATTTTTTAATAGTCGTACATATAAATTCACAGACTGTGCTGTGTTGTAAAAACGAATGGCTTTCAGTTTCATTGCAAAGTTGTCAAGCGCTTAGCCGTAGCACAACCTCTTGATCAATTTGAACAAAAACTAGACATAACTTCGGCAGAGCAGTGGAATTAATTAGTTCATTATGGTCAATATGATAGACCAATGCAAAATCAAACTGTAAAACTAAAATGTCATTGTCATGTTACCCAAAGTCTACATTAGACATAAAATGATAAACATTAACACTAACATCATGTTAGTATTAAATGTAGACTGCCCATGTTAACATGGTTGTTAAAACAGTTGTTATAAATCTCTTTTATAACATGAAAATGACATTGTTGTTATATTTTAGGTTAAAAGTAGTATTTCCTAACAGCGCCATCTGTGGCACTCCTTCTATCTACTGTGCAATAAGCATTCAAACAACATTGTTGGAAAACAGAAAAATATGTTTAAACAGAAAATGACATAAGCACGCATTTGTCATCTATTAATTTCGTTGCTCTGCCGGCGTCATGTTTATGTTGTGTTCAATTTGATGACTAGTGAAGACGGCCTCTTAAAAAAGAGCTTTTATAAAAGGCCGTCATCACTAGCCATAAATATGACGCCGGCAGAACATAATTTTCTGTTTTCCAACAATGTTGTTGGAATGCTTATTGCACAGAAGATATAAGTACGGCTAAGCAACAGATGGCGCGGTTTGAAAATAAAACTGTGAAACCAAAATATAACAACAACAATACTGTCATGTTATAAATAGCTTGGACAAAACATTAGCATGTGCAGTCTACACTCAGCACTTAATGTTAGTGTTAATATATGTCACTTTATGTCTAACCCTATCTACATTAGTCATTAACATATCTTAAAAAAAGTTAAACTTCATATAAAAAAATTACAATATTAAAAGTAATGCTTTTTTATATGAAGCTTAACTTTTGTTAAGACATGTTAATGTCTAGTGGAGACGGACAGCGCTATAATGACAAACTTAGCACCCCGTCTCCACTGGTCATGGATTTGAGCAAGACATAAACATAACACTAGCAGAGCAACGATATTAATATTGTTACGTTTTTACTTTACGTTGGGTTCTTTTAATTGCAAAATAAATACACACTGTTATTACTTTTACTGTAGGTCACTTTATTTATTTGATACCACTGTTCAAAAATACAGTAAACTGTTAAACACTCTTCAAATTCGACAACTTAACTCTTTGACTTTTAAATTAATACTGCCATACTACTCGCCAGCACGATTCACTTATATATTAAGGTGATTTAAAAGCACCAGAATGTTCTATTCCAGACAGGTCTGGCAGGTTCGATTGTTATTGCTCTTGTTTTCTGTTTGTGTGGTTGTTTATTTCTTTAAACCTGTATGTGTGGCTATTTATTTCTTTATACCTGTATGTGTGGCTGTTTATTTGTTTATGCTTGTATTTATGTATGTGGCTGTGTATTTAACGGAAGAGTGTTTATTTAATCTGTGTGTATATATGCGTAAATGCGAATGTTTGTATGAGGCGCTTCTTTCTTCCATCGTTGTAAGAAAATAAACCATTAATGTTGTTGTTCTTGTTCGAGAGTATTGTTGTTCAGAGCTTACAATGAATAAATTCTTCTTTCGTAACAATATGTTCATGCTGTTAAATGTGGCGAATACTTGTTTATGTTATTTTCTGTTTGAAAAATAATTTTCTATTTCCCTAAAGATAATAATCTAATGACATTAAGAAAGTATAATACTTGCATGCTGTGTGGCACGTGGTGCTCTTTTTCTGCAGCTACATATCTGTAACAATAATTCCGATCTTCCTTGAATCTGCGAAAGACCATTACTTCGGGCTAAAAACCGTAGACATTTACGTTCTGACCAGCATGATTTTTGGAAACATAATTTTTGAAAACTACACCGAGAAAATTTTCAGGTGCAACTGTAATTTTATTTTAATTTATTTATTAGTAATTAAATTATTTATTACATTGAAATATTTTTTTTTTAATTATTCTTAATTAAATATATAATTGAGTCAATTAAAAAAATAATTAAATTTGTATATGACACTAAATAAATTGGTGGAAACATTTTTGTCTGAGTATGTATAAGCTGTTGCGCTATTGTCTGGTGCACTACCAGGGATACAAAATTCTCATTTTTAGATTTTTGTGGTTTCTTACTCAACGATATATTCTTTCTTTTTCAGATGAGTAAGCGTAAAGATATATTTTAGTTCCAACAATTATAAAATACATTATATATATAATTATAAAATACATATAAATACATAAAATACATACACAATCTAAAGTCTCCAAAAAAGATATGTCACGTAAATTATTTTTCATAGAAACGATTTTATATGTAAACATATTAAGTTTTTAAAAAAGCAATAATTGTTTGTGTATACTCATGTGCATTCTCATTTTCAATGTAAGAAAATTTAATATTCGTTACTTAAAAAAACAAATTTATATTTTCGTTACTTAAATAACAAATTTATTTACGCAGAGTTTCTGTAAGCCAACTGTCAATGTCATTTTATATAATTTTATATAAGAACTCGCAATCAATAAAACACGTATCGACATCAATCAAACAAATAATTTTTATTACAACCATTAAAAGCAATATTTGTTTACGCTTACCCACACATGTATAGTAAGTAGCACACATACAACGAGTGATTCAATAGTAACGGAAAGATTAAGATATTTCACTCATGTTCACATACTGAGGGGACATCGAATTGAAAAGCGTGGCTCAGTTCTGAATGAACAGATACGTCAGCAGGTAAAGTTAATGAGTTTTAGATGATAGCAGTCCCCATAAGGTCTAGTAAATGGCAATGATTTACAAAAAGTCTCTATTTTAGTAGGATATAATCCTACGTAATCATTGTTATCTTAAGTAAAAGCCGTTATCATGCGGTCTGATTTTGTTACACTTTTCTTGTGGGGCTTCTTAAGTGTTCGATCTATGTCGTAAAGCTAAAATTGCATTTCCTTAAAGTCAGCCTGATATATGCGCAGTAAAACTATCGGATCACTCAGAGAACTTGTGGCATTGAAAAATTTTACTATTGAATATTTGAAATTTTATTAATCGAATTATATATTTTACATACAGATGAAATTTGAAGTGAAGCTCGTAAATATTAAAGTAAAAATATTAATAACAAGAGGGAAGCTTTAGATAGTGGTAGGCTTCGTTCTCATCAACTGACGATAGATGATTAAATGCGATTTTTCTCGTATTCCTTTTTCTGAGTTTGGTTGGTTAAATATATGATATCTACAACTTAACACTACCCAAAGTTGATAGATACGAAGTGTGCTGATGAAGTAGCTGCCTAGAAACTGCATTTGATTTTGGTAGTGTCTAAAATTAAATTTTTTAATTTTTCTCTTTTCAACCAATTTTTTATTTAAATTATACTTTCTTAGAGAGAATAAAATGAACTTTAGATTGACTTAAAATTACTGTATGTTTAAACGGCATTATTTTGGATATCATTTTGTAGAAGCTAAAATACAATAAGGTTCGCACTGTATATAGAAAAATGTCACCAAGAACCGTTTGTACATAATTTTTCTCTTTGACATACATATATGCATAAATATGTCCTCTTCTACTTAGTAGAATTTGCTTTTACATTAATCAATCACCCTTACTGTATTTGGCTCTGGCACCATCGTCGTCACTGTTCAGCCGACATCACTTTGTATCGACGTCGTCATCACTTCTATTATTACTCTTTCGTATTCCCAAAGAGTTTTAAGACAACGTCGACGTTTTATGGATAATTTGAATAAAATAAATTACTAATATTTATTTATGACTAATAATATTTATTTTATTTTGGTCACACTTTTCATTTCTTATGGGAAAATCCATAGTGCAATATTCAATATCTTTCACCAATTCTACTTTTGTTGCACTCTCGGGAATTTCGCACTCACTGCCACTATTTTCGTACTGTATTCCTTTTACGGTACCCTCCGAGTTTAGCTGCCTTCTGAATTGAAGGAGAATTGGTGCAACCTCTTCCAGCTGGCTAAGTATAAATTGTTTATTCATTCACCTAGCAGCCTAGCAGCTTTAGCCTCAGCTTAGTTGTATCTCATTTTCTTATTTACCTTAAAATTCAAGTCTCGGCAGACCAGTACAAAAACTTTTGTTAGTTTATATAATTTCCTTAATATATACTTCATTTCCACACATTATGCCACTTATCCTGTGATCTTCTTTTAGCGCCAAGGAAATTTAATGCCAAATAGACTAAGTCTGATTATATTTTCTTCATCGACAAAAACGATTCTCCGTTCTAATAACATGTGGAATAATGTAAAATAACACCGTTTAGGTAGCGCTTAGGTAGCCGCAAAAGTTCAGGGCCATCAACATTACCTAAGCGCTACCTAAGCGGTGTTAAGAATCATTCCTAGGAAGTTCATATTTTCTAGAAAGTTGTTTATTGAGATCTTAGGTTAATTTTAGTAGTTGATTGTTTCCTTGAATTTTGAACGGTTTGCTACCTATGGACCTGAACAGGGGGGGTTCTTTATGACAAGAGCTACAACTTTGCCTCAGAGAGTATATCAAAATTTCAAACGGTTTGCAAAATATGAGCTTGAGGAAATGATCATTTTTTGGCAAAAATGACATCGAGGCCCCACTTCTTTGAGGGCCCATAAAAAAAAACCTGGAGGACTTTGGGCAAAACTGGGAGACAGGGGTCTTTTTTTTTGATCTTTTATGACGTAGTGGTGTCCGTATATGGTTATTTTGCCATGACTTAAAAAATTACACAGTGTGTCACTTAAATAGCTCATAGCCAAGTTTTTTGTCTAACGCCTTCATATCGCTATTCGATAATCCTATATACTCGTACATACATATATGTAAATCATATTAATATATTTTAATATTAAAAATTTGTTTCCATAACTCACAAAAGAACGCAAATAAAATGTGCAAAGTTAATAAATAAATACCAAACTCTTACACTATCCGACATGTTTTATTTATTTGAAAAGGATTTTACTTTGATTCTACATGTCTTTGACAGGAACTTACTCTTTGTTTGTGTGCACTCAAACTTACAAAACTGGAAACATGTAAATAAGCGCACAATATATGTATCAAGGCGAATTGATTTTACAAGGTAAGAGAACTAAGGCAACTACTACAACAAAAAAACAACTTTGTGATTTTACTAGCATATACAAAACTAGCTGAGACCGCCACGTCGCAGGCGCCCTGACAATATTTTGTTTGATTTTACTTTGCAAGTAACCCACACCAAATTTTAAGACTCTTGCTTTTATAGTGTTTTAGTTATGGTTTGTGTATTTTCTGTATATAGAGGTACCCATCCCTCTATTTTATCTTGCAATAGAGAGAAAAAGCTATACTATATTTGAACCAGAATACTAAGGTACCTCCTTATAAAGTTTTATTAAAATTCATTTAGTATTTTTTACGTGATGCATACACAGACAGAAGGACAGACAGCAGCAACAAAATTTTCAAAAAATATTTCATATACAGAAATGTTATTAAAATTATTGTTATCTATTATCTATCTTCTTCTATATATATAAAGCACAAAATGTGTTTGTTTGTATGAATGTTTGTTTGTTTATTTGTGTGTAGGAAAGCTATAGCTACATCAGTTAACCGATTTTTCTGAAATTTTCACAGTTAGTTATTAGATATACGGTTGGTAAAATAGGGTACTTATTTTCTTGATATTCGACGTGGGCGTGGCACCTCCTATACAAAGTAAATATTAATCATCGTGTAGCTTGGTAATAGCACAAGGCAGCGCCTTGAAACTTTTCACACGTAACCTCTATATTAACGTACATAGTTTAGAGAAAGATGATAGACTAGAATGGAGTAGTGGGCGTGGTACCTCCTATAAAAAGTGAAAAAATGTTATCCTGTATCTAGAGAACTGAATTAGGTAGCACCTTGGAATTTCGCACCAGTAACTATCATATTAATGTATATTGTGAAACTAAACACAGGCTGAATTGCAATAGTAGGCGTGGTACCTCCCATAGAAAGTGAAAAATTATTATGGTGTTCCTGGAAAACTACAATAGATAGAGCTTTGAAGCTTTGCTCGAGTAACTCCTATGCTAATGCGCATAGTGTACCAAAATACAGAATTAATTGGAAAAGTGGGCGTGGTACCTCCCACACAAATTGCAAAATTATTATCCTGTATCTTGGGAACAGCAATAGGTAGCGCCTTGAAATTTAGCACTATTACTCCCATATCCCATATCGAATATAGTCAAGCTAAACACAGGCTGAATTGCAATAGTGGGCGTGGTTCCTCCCATACAAAGTGAAAAATTATTATCGTGTACCTAGAGAACAACAATAGGTAATCTTAAAACTTTGCACAAATAACAAGTATTTATTATTTATTTTATTAACAGATATATATTTAATATAACAATAAGGCCCATTGTTATAACTAGCCTTTAGCTAAAGTTAGGATTTTGTTGGAGCGATAAGTAGTTTTTTGTTACAATAATGAGGATAATAGTCATTGCTATAACTTGTCCTTATAGTACGTGATAGTTAAAAGTGGTTTTTAGCTCACATTTAATAACGAACGACTATTTATCGCCTAAGGCCTAAGGCCCATTATTATAACTTGTCTTTAGCTAAAGTTAGGATTTTGTTGGAACGATAACTAGTTTTTCGTTATAATAAGGAGGATAATGCTCATTGCTATAACTTGTCCTTATAGTACGTGATAGCTAAAAGTGGTTTTTAGCTTACTTTTAATAACGAAAAACTATTTATCGCTCCAACAAAATCCTAACTTTAGCTAAAGGCAAGTTATAATAATGGGCCTAAGAGTTTTTAAATTCATATAAAAATTATATCTATGAATGGCATAATATTTTTCTTGTATGCCAGATTGGCTGGTTCTATATGGATGAATGCAAATTTAGCTTTCATTTCAAAGATTTACAATACTGATGTAAATTTATTAAATATTAGTTTTCTGCATTTAAGAGACAATTCTAAGTATATATATAAATTACGAAAATTGGAGCCATTTAAAAGTGCTAAAACTTCGTTCATATTGAGTGTAGCTTTTCCAAAAAAACGGTATCTGTAAGCTCTAAATATAGGGCATACACCCAAAAAGTGGAAAGTATCCTCAGGTACGTCTACATTGCAGATTTTGCAAGTAGAAACAGAGCCGCTTCCGAAGGACCTTGCATTATCACGTGTCCTACCATTTAACACAATACCACCAATCTGTTCAATAAGCTCCATAAGTTCATTTCCCTACATATTCGTTGTTTTATGCTAGGAATTTCTCGTAACGCTTATATGAGGAAGGTCTTTTAAAAAGTTTTTATCAATAACTTGCAGATCTGCTATCCTAGCGTTCAGATCCCCAATTATACAGAAATTTTCCGGATTTAATTTTTGTAAAAATTCATCAAAAGATTTAAATTCAAGATTCCAGTTTGTGCAATTGAGGTATTTAGGAATAAAATAAAACTGATTTCCTTCGATGTTACAACTCAAAACAATATTGTTTTAGATAGTTACAAACTTAAACTAAAATGATGCTTGGATATCCCTTTTAACACCAAACAGGCAACCACCGCTTGTCCGACCAGAGTTGTGCGTTGGCCAAGGTTGGCCATACTTTTCTTCCAAGTGTTTATTGTATATTTGTGGATGGGTGTAGCGAAGCGCACTAGGGAAAGCTAGTATTATATATGTATATGTAGATACATTATTATCTGTATTTAATTACAACATGGATCAAAGCATAGCAATTCAAAGAAAAATTTCACAAAATTTTTTTTTTTTTTTTTATTTCCAACAAAATCAATATTTTTACAGGAAAAAAACTTCTTGTTTTACACAAACGTTTTTGTACTTTTTAATATTAAGTAATTTTAGAAATGTGTTTTTCGTAAAAGGTCCATTTAAAAATTTTTAAGTGCATTTTTCACTTTTTTCTATAATTCTAATTAAAGAGATAAAAGAACTCAATGAACAATTACCTGCCTGCATTACGTTGATTTTATAGTAAATCAAATCTGTAATTATTAGTATTCCGACATCTTAATTAAGGCCTTAATAACTGAAAAGAAAAAATTTTGACATTTGCACACTTTTTTACTTCTTTCGTTGACTCCCCCTCAATACATCTCGGCAAAAAGACAGTCAAACACAGAACTAGATTTTCGTTACAAATTTTCTTGCAATGGATGTCCGCTCTGATTTATTCATGTATCTGTGGGTTATTGAAGCTGCAAAGAGGAACAGGAGAAAAAAAAACAACACATTAAAAGTTTCAGTTAGTGCAAAGTACTAAAAGTTTTTTATTATTTTATTTTAAACTTTTTTGTTAAATTGTCGTTAAATACTGTGACAACATTTTCTCTTTGACACAAATCCCCAGAGTATTTGTAATCAGTTTTCATCAGTTTGGTTTTGTTATAGTCTTTTTTGTTACGAGCATTGCAAAAAGTTACCAGTTTTTGTACTTTAACTACAAAAGTTAACAAATCCTTGAAGTAAATAAAAATTGTAGATAATAAAATATTGACATTTAGTTGGTAAACATTTTTAAAATGACTAAACCATTCGAAACCAAGACGACATACATATACCGCTTATCACTTTATTAAAAAAAACAATTTTTTTTAAACCTTTACGCGGGTATTGGAGAATACAAATTTTTGAATTAAAAAAGTTGTTTATACAGTTCAAATTAGATAACGGGGTTTTGGTTTTTAAGTCTCAAAGTTGGAATAGTTCGGTTCCTTTTTTAAGTCATTCGCAGCCATTTTTCAAAAAACTCTATAGAAATTTATTTTTCCGTAGCTTGCACATTAAAAGCAGCTAGTTTGTATCTTTGTTTCTTGACATAACCGGTCATTTAAATTCTAAACTAAAAATGAAACAGTGTTGACCAGGGTTCAGAAATTTTAATTTATGAGCATTGAAATTTCAACATTTATGATGTTTCTCAAAAGTGAGATTTTAAAAATTTTATATTTTTTTTCACGGTCATATATGAACAATGACTGCAACTGTTTGTTTTTTTTACCATACATACATGAACGGTGAAAAACGAAGAATATACGTATTATTCATATGTTATAGGTAATGAATTAGCTGATTCTCTCTAATGCTCTTTTACATAAATATATGTTCATTTAATTTTTGAACGTTATGAACGTTTTCATTTGTGAGTGTTCATTTATGAAATTTCACATAAATGAGATTTCTAGAACACTTTGTTACTGCATACGCTAGCAGTTGCACATTACAAAATATACATACATACATACATACATACATACATACATACATACATACATACATACATACATACATACATACATACATACATACATACACGCATAAATGCATACATACATTCATGCGAATGCTTAACGTGAACATTTTTCTATGATCTTTACATATATAAAAACAAAAATGTAAATTCTCGTATATGAGCACTTGCGTGAACAACAAAATATTTTCTAATTTATTCACTTTTGAAAAGAAATGAAGAAATATCTCTTCTCACTCATAAATGAACAAAAACAAAAAATTTTGTATTCTCTCACACATGTATGAAAAGAAGTAGAAAAACCTAAGAATTTCGGTACTCTGGTGTTGAGTGAATCAATACACAATTTATAACTAAATAAACCGAACCCTACTCGAGTTGTTGTATGTTTTTAAATCCATATTAGAATAATTTAAAGTTGGGAAAAATTATCAAACTTACATTAAAAAAAATAATCAATAATCAAACACCTTATGCGTCATTTTTGCAGTGATGATCTATCAATTATTTGACTCTTAAAAATTTCAAAAAACTTTGCCTCAGAATGATATGTTTTTGTTAATATATTGCCACAGCCATACAATTGCATAGTTTCATTAAAATTGGTTTAAACAAAGGAGTTAAAAATAATTCTTGCAAAAAAAAACCGACTTCAAAAAAGATAGAAGAGCACCAATTATAAACTAAAAATGTAAGAAGTAATCTGTAAGAATTAGATTTAAACCAAATAAAAGATGCGCCACAATTAGAGGGAAAAAAATAAAGACTATTTGAATGTCAAGCCTCTCCCTATTACTGTTCAAAAGTTAAGCTATTTTCACCAGCATCCGTCTTTTATGGGGACACCATTCAAGCCTCTGTCTATAACGGCTTCAAAGATAGGGGCACACAGATCAAATAACATCACCTATTCGGACACCCTTTAATTTTCAATGTTAAATTAAAGACCTGTTGTTATAGAGGACTTGGCCACAAAGATTCTTTGTAAATTTCAACTATTTGTCTATAACGGTTAAAATGTTTAACCATATATATCAAATTACATGAACTATTGGGACACCCTTTACATTATAATTACAAATATTTATACTTGTTATCATACCAGCGAAAGTAGTGGACATTCTGCTTAATTTTCAAGTGTTTGTGTTAAACGGTTGAAAATATAGGGCCATATAGATCAAATTACGTAATTTATGGAGACACCCTTTAATTTCTAAATTTAAATTGTATAGTTACTCTAGTGGACTTTGCAATACAGGTTCTTTGTAAATTTCAGCTGTCTGTCTCTAACAGTTCAAAAGTTTGGCCACGTACATAGAATTACATTAACTATTGGGACACCCTTTTAGTTCCAAATTCAAATTTTAAACTTTTTGTTATAGCTGACTTAGCACTACAGGTTCTTTGTAAATTTAAGCGGTCTGTATACAACTGTTCAAAAGTATGGCCATATACATCAAATTAAATGAACTATCGGAGCACCCTTTAATCCAAAATTTTGAATATTTATACATTTTATTATAGCGGTCATAGTAATCGACATTCTGTCAAATTTTCAAGGTTTTGTATATAGCGGTTCAAAAGATAGACCCAAATAGGTCAAAATATGTGACCTATGGGGACACCCATAGGTCACATATTTAAATTTAGTTTTTTTAAATTTAGTTTTTTTTATTAATTTCTGGTGTTAGGAGCTATAGCGACACGCAATTTTTTTAAATTTTAATTTGGTGCCCTTTACGGTTCTTAATACACGTAAAAAACATGTATGTTGTATGGAGACACCCTTTAATTTTTAATATAATGAACTGTTTTTAAAACGGGACCAATCTGAAAGCATAACCTTTCAAATAAAGAAAAAAATTTTAAATCGGTTCAGAAATGGCTGAATTCTGCGGTTACATACATAAAAAAAGCAACATTCAGACGAATAGATAACCTCCTTCTTTTTGAAGTCGGTTAAAAAACTTAAAAATTAACCTTATTACCTTCAAAATTTATCATAATCTATTGCCACGAAAACTTCATAGGTGTGCAAAGTCTACTAAAATCCAGTTAAAAAAAATGTTTCAAAAAACCTTACGCTCTATCCTCGTTGAATACAAAATGTATTGAAATATTATTGCCACAGCAACACAATCCATGTGCAAAATGTCATAAGCAGCGATACCCTCGTAATCTAAATTATCATATTGTTATTTTTTACAAACTTACTCTGAAAGAAAAACTATCATAACACCGATGTAATTTTACGTCAATACTTTGATAAGTGTCGTCGACTTGGATCCCGCGACACTTGTGATTCTTGTGATGTAAACCTCTACATCAGTGTGTTATTTTTGCATCAGTGAAGACGAAATGCGGTCAAAATGCGGTCAAAATGCGGTCAAAATGCGGTCAAAATGCTGCCCTTAATCCAATAAGAAATAAATGATAAATAGGCCTCTATTAAATGACAAGTTGTCATCAATATAATAAGTATTTAATAATCAATTAAACAATTTGTATGGTTAATTTATTTATTTTTTTGAGAGAAGTAAGGCTCAAGAAATTGCAATTATTTATTGCATTCTAATCAATTACGTTACTTTCTTTGTCAAGGTGTATAAATTTAAAAGACAGGTGCTGATAAGGTTGAATGAGCTAAACTTTCAAAAACAACTTCAAAACTACAAGTTATGGGTTTTTTAGAACAGTATTGCAAAGCCTCTGGTGTTAAGTAGCAACATTAATTAAACTTGATATATCCCTTCTATTTATTATTTCAATTTTGCCGAAAATTTATTGCTATCGATAGATACAAACGAATGGGGGCGCTTGTATATGATGAAAGCTTGTATATGTATCCGGAAAATTTGTATATTGTTAATTGTCAACGGCTGGGATACCAACCCCTGATTTATTGGGCACTTTAGACTCATTTTTTTATGTTGATGTCAACAGTGATGCCATATGCGTATATAACTGTTTTTTAAAAAAGGCATGCGGATTTAATTAAATATGAGTTTTGTAATAATAACGATGATGCACTTATATCAATGGTTAAATTTTCTAATAAATAAAACAAATTCAAATTAAAATTTTTATAATACGGTACTACACACGGTTGCGCAATAGATGGCGCTGTTTTAAAATAAACACAAAATATGAATTGAAAGCGGGATATAATAAACACCGTTGAGCAACAGATGGTGGTGTTTTAAAATAATGATAAAATATGAATTACTTACTGCCAAAGAGCCAATTGAATAAAATTTGTATTTTAGCTTTGTGGAATTACATTGTTATTAAAATAGTTTTTTAACAGCTTTACTAAGCTTTACAATAGTTTTTAAAATTTTTATTATTTTATATAAATTTTCAAATATTTTCCAGCGATGGGTACCTTTATATAAAGTAAATACGTAAGGGCCCTAAAATTTAGTGTGGATAGCAAATTCGAACAAAATATTGATATCTTCAGACATTTTCATAGATTTTCTCTAGAAATTGCGATTAATATCATATGCAGTGTAATTTGTCAGCATGGCTTTCCTTATTACTCGTACATCACTTGAAGTAATATAAAAATTGTCCTTGTTAGTTTTTGATGTTAGAGTAACTCCACTTCCGTTTGATTACTATTTAAAAGTTTATATTGATTAAAAAGTGTAAACTATTCCGCTGTGTAAGTCTTAAAACTTTTCAAATGTTTATTTTAAATTTAAACAACTGCGTTGTCTGAACTATAGCAGTCCTTGTCCATTTACTAATTCTATAAAACAGTTTATTGCAAAGCTTTCGTTAAAATAAAATCTTTATTAAATAAATTATATTCATTCATTTCCACCTCGTTTCCCTTTTTTAAATATTTAAATCAACATTTTATTTCGCATTTAGCAAATTAAATACAAAATTCCAGCTTAATTGCTTAAATTGCAAAATAAAATATGTTTCACTGAAAATATTTGCTTTCGGATATTATGAATGAACGTGAACTTGTGTTTGTATATGGCCGTGTAAGTCCAGCAAACATTTTGTTATTAAAACAAATACAAGGTTTGAATAGCTAGGATTTTATAGGATTTTATAAAGGAAAGTTAAAGATATTGATAAGAAAGATGGCAATTATAAATTTAAGATATGAAAACTTGTAACGCTAAAAGTCACGCTGATCGTTTTTAGCAACACCAACCCTATATACATTTAAATATTTGTTTTTTGTATTAATATTGCTTTGAATATTTATTTTGTTAACGAATAACCTTTTCTATATTGTGAATTTTTAGTTTATTTTAAGTTAAAACTTATCTTGAATTAGATGTAATTAAATTTTTAAGAATTTAAATTTAACGGCAGATCGCCAGGCGGCGCCATCTAGACATGAAATATAGTAGCCTAACTACAACTGTGTTACTAAACACAGCCAACAGCTGTTGTATACAACAGCCGTAGATGGTATATAAAGAGGAATTTTATGAGTAATTAGTTAGTTAGTGCGCAGACAGCCTGCAGATAAGAGGTAATATTTTACGTAGAGCCCTTCGCCCTAAAATATTTCCAACTTATCTTCAGCTAATATTGTGAAGTCACAAAGTGGTGTAGAGGTTTTGCGACGGGTGATTCATCCTCCAAAATCCTACACAGGATTGGGAATTCATAGTACCAGCTAAGCGAAAAGTATACGAACTGAGGTCTGCAAGGATATTTTCCACGGAGCTATTAGGCCTGAAATATCCAGTAAGCCTACAGCCGATACCGGCCGAACAGGAGCAGCGTGTAACTGTGTTCAAGTGTTTTTAACCTACACAGCTTCCACTGATCTGAACATTCCCTACGTCCACTAACTAACAATCCGTGGTACTTAGCCAAAAGGTACCCAGCACACGTTTGCACAGCACGAAGTGCCGGTATAGCGACCTGCCGAAGATTCAGTTTATAGTAAATAAAGGCAGAAGATTTATAACGTTAAATAAAAGCCTTTCAATTTGGCACAACACGACCCTGGACACCGTTGAGCATATCCCAGCAACCAGCGGCAACGTGTCGTTACAAACTTAAATTTAAAATACTATGAAGTGTATCTTAATTGGCTTACGGTGAGCTGTAATCTAGGGTTTGATATCGAGTTTGAAAACGTGGACTTTGTTTTCTCTAGGTTATATCTCTGAGAAAGTTAAGTCTTAATTTTAGGCAGAAACTTTGAAAGCATCAAAAAATTTCCTAAACTCCAAAATTAGTTTTTTTTTTCTTATAAAAGAGGCTACCCTGCCTTTGATAATTACGTGGGTGTCAAATTCTTTTTGGAGTATGCAGAAAAGGGATGAGGCTTTAAAAATCTTTTCCGTTTTTTTAATCAATTTAATTTTTTGCATTCGGAGGAATTCTACAATAATTAATAAAATTTATTTTAAAATTGGCCAAAACTTTTTTCTCTAAGTAATAGAGAAAACCCAGTTACACAAGCACATTTTTTATATTTTCAAGGATTATTAAAATTAACAAAAATTTTAACATTTAAATTATAAATAAGCTTTTGGTGACATTTCAAAAAAAAAAAAATATTCCTAAGGTATCTAACTTTGGGGGCATATCAAAAAGCCATCCTTTGCCCTAGGTGGCCGACCGTCTACAGCTCCACTTGTAAGCACCCTTGTAAAATTTCATTAAGATACCTTTAGTGGGCCATGAGCTACCGAATTAATTCAACAATGAAATATATATTTAAACCACTGTGCGGTGTCAATTTAGCTTGCTTTATACCATCGCCATTTTAAAATGACAGATGACTTTCAAATAAACTGTAAGTATGAACTGGTATATTAATTAAGAATGAGTCACGTGCTAAGTCATGTGTTAGCTTCCATCCCCCTGAGGTTAATACGCAACATTTATCATTAATCTATAAAAAGTATAACAGGAATAAATATTTTCACTCTTGTCACTTGTTTGTTTGTTGGGTGTACAAAGAGAGTAATTTCAGTTATTTTAATATTAAACAGTATTTTTGTACCAGTATAACCAGTACCTTCAAGTTTTATACAACAAGTACACGAATAAATACTCACATACATTACAGTGAAGGATTAAGTGGATGAAATACAAAATGTGAAAGTATGAGTAGCAGATTTTATACACCAGAATCCTGAAAATGAAAGTCAATGTCATACAGGAACAATGTAAACTTGACAATTTTCTAAAAGCTTGAAAAGTTTGTGTTTATTTCTATATATGCCAGAGTATGAGTAAGTATGTGTTTTGATTACTTGTCGTAAAATATGTAAAATACATACAAAATATTACTACAATAATTTAAAAGTAAAATACAGTAAGTATTCATTTGTATGTGTATTTGAACATGTCGTCACAAAGTTTTTAGAAAAATTTAGATTCATACTCGTATAATTTAAAGGAGGACACAATCACAGCAAAAGTCAGTGAGGAAGAGGATCTAAAGATAAATAAAGATGACAATTGTAGAAAAAAAACTGTCATGAGCTTGAATCAGTAGTAGAGACAATTTAAATTTTTTTTAAATACTGATTCTATTAAACGTATAAATTTTACTTAGATTTCTAAAAGGTATGTAAGCCAGCATTTTGAGTATTTGGGAGGAATTGTTGGCAATTTGCTACATTCATTCTTATGAAGCCTGATTATCTGTGCGCTTATTTTATAGGCGCGGAACTTTAAATTGGCAGCACTGTTTTCTGTGACAGCTGATGTGACAAGATCCCGATCATTTGAGGGTAGTTTAGTCTTTCGTAAATGTACTCTGATTACACACTGTGTAATTTTTTAACTCATGGCAAAATAAGCATATACGGACACCACTACGTCATAAAAGACCAAAAAAAAGACCCCTGTCTCCCAGTTTTGCCCAAAGTACTCCAGGTTTTTTTTATGGGCCCTCAAAGAAGTGTGGCCTCGATGTCATTTTTGCATAAAAATTATCATTTCCTCAAGCTCATATTTTGCAAACCGTTTGAAATGTTGATATACTTTCTGAGGCAAACCGTTCAAAATTCAAGGAAAGAATCAACTACAAAAATGAACCTAAGGTCTCAATAAACAACTTTCTAGAACATATGAACTTCCTACGAATGATTCTTAACACCGGGAAATTTTTCACTTTTGCGGCTACCTAAGCGCTACCTAAACGGTGTTAAGAATCATTCCTAGGAAGTTCATATGTTCTAGAAAGTTGTTTATTGAGATCTTAGGTTCATTTTTGTAGTTGATTGTTTCCTTGAATTTTGAACGGTTTGCCTCAGAAAGTATATCAACATTTCAAACGGTTTGCAAAATATGAGCTTGAGGAAATGATAATTTTTATGCAAAAATTACATCGAGGCCCCACATCTTTGAGGGCCCATAAAAAAAATCTGGAGTACTTTGGGCAAAACTGGGAGACAGGGGTCTTTTTTTTTGGTCTTTTATCACGTAGTGGTGTCCGTATATGGTTATTTTTTTCCGTGTTGCACTGTGTTATTTAACAGCATTTTCAAGATATTCAAATGTATTTTAACAATCTGGTTCAATTAGATAAACTCATTATGCATTTAAGTGCATTTTATGGTACACAGAAAAAAAAAACATTTCCACCAATTAATGGTTTCAATTAGTTTCAGATACAAATGTAATTAATTTTTTAACTAATTCAATTATATTCTTAGTCCAGAAAAAATAGTTTGCCAATTAAGTAAGTAATTGAACCAATCAAAAATTAAAGTTACATCTAGAATGAATTAAAATTTTTAATTGGAGCAAAAGCTTTTTTTCTGTGTACTTATAATCATCTATCAGAGTGATTAAATCGAGTAATTATAGATCATTTTCGCAATACGTTTACTGTCAACGATTGTGGAATGATTGGTTGATATGCCCTTATAAATAGCGATGGTCAGAACGTTATAGTCAATGGTGAGAGGTATAGAGACATGCTACACGCAAAGAAAAAACATAGTTGAGGTAGCCATAATCTAAAAGCAATATGTTCTGGTTAAATTATAAGGAAATAGTCGAATCATATTATTATTAAATATTACAATAATATGGTTAAATTAAACGATTATTGTATGGTTAAAAATTATCAAATGTCATAAGGGGATATTTTTTCTAATAAAATTTATTATTTATTATTCTTATCAACGATTTCAGTTGATTTATGTATCAATAAAATCTACTTTATGTGTCAATATAATCGGCATGTAGATTTTATTTATACATAAATTAACAAAATATAATACTTACCAAGGCGAATTCATACCAGGTGGAGTTGATAGCCCAGCTGATTGTTTTTTTGCTCTCGTTTTTTTTTTTGCTAATGCCTTGTCAAAAATACATTGTTTCATATGTGCTAATCTAATGTCAAAGTTGTTGTTTTGTTGTAATTGTTACTCTACTGCTCACACCTGGTATGAATTCGCCTTGATACTTACTTTATATTGTGAAAAATATTTAAATATTGCCAAAAAAAATTTTTACCCTTTTTTTACTATTTTCTGCTTATTTTCTTTAAAAAAAATTTGTTAAATTCGATAAATAAAAACAAACATTATTTGGTTACATATGAATAAAATTAACATAATTTGTTTATTATTAATATATTATGGGTAAAAATAATATATTATTTTTGAATATTTACAAAACTTTGGTTGTGGTTTGAAGGTTACCAACCATGTGAAATATTTTGGATGTAGTAACCATTTAATGATGAAATCTTAACCAAAACTTGTTTATCGTAACCAACGTAATGTTACAAACAACTAAAATTTTTTTATCGTAACCATACACTGTTACAGAGAATAGAATGTGGTTCCTGTGATCATGTCTTTTCTTTGCTTGTAGAGACTTACTTTTTCTTGCATTAATTAGTATAGCAGACACGCGGTATCGGCAGGATGATGCCGCATGTTACACAGCGCGCTATACAATCAATTTACTAAAAAATCTACCAGTTAGCTGGTCCTATAGTTCACATGACTTGATGCCATTACATTAGATTTTCTTTGAGGATATGTAAGGTCCCAGGCATCTGCAGATAAATCAGAATCGATTAAGCACTTGGAGAAAAGTACTTTTTAATTACAGCATCTTCTTTAAAAAGTTGCCTTTAAGGGTTATAAAAAACATGTTCAAAAAAGTTTTTAAAATTCATTTAGAATAAGGATTTATAAAGAATTAATAAAGTAGAATAAGGATCTATAATGGATTCAAAATGTAAATGAGGGCAGGGAAATAATTTAGTGATTTTTTTGTATTTCCAGCACAGTCACTTTCAACTTAACTGGATGGAGTACTGTCGAATTACAAGCAAGTTGGATTTTTACTTTATTTTTAACAGTCACTGAGCTTTTATTGATTTTTCTTTCTTGATAGGCCATTCAAAGAAGACAACCTCATTAATTTTAACGAAGGTGGAAATAATTCTTGCAAAAAAAAACCGACTACAAAACAAATATATGTGCATCAATTCTAAACTAAAAATTTAAGAGGAAGTAATCTGTAAGAAATAGTACTCAAATCAAATTATTTTATACTTGTTGCTCTAACGGACATAGTAATGTACGTTCTGTACTTTCAAATGTCTATCCATAACGGTTTAGCAGATAAAGCCATATACGACAAATTACGTCAGATATGAGGACACCCTTTATTTTTTTTACACTTATTATTACTGATACAGCAATAAAAAGTTCCAAATATATGTCCATATAGGTTAAACAATATCACCTAGGGGACACCCTCTAATGTAAAATTTTAAATTAAACACTTATTTTAAAGGACAGATTCTTTGTAAATTTCAAATGTCTGTCTAAAACGGTTCAAATGTTTGGCCATATGCATTAATTTACATCAACTATTGAGACACCCTTTAAATTTTTAAATATTTATAAATGTTATTATACGGGACATAGTAGTGGAGATTCTGTCTAATTTTCAAGTGTTTGTCTATAACGGTTCAAAAGATAGGGCTAGATAGGTAAAATTATATCAATTATGGGGACACCCTTTAGTTTCAAAATTTAAATTATATATTTGATGTTATAAAGAACTTAGATATATAGGTTCAATCGTCTCTCTGTTACGGTTGAAAAGTTTTGCAATATACATCAAATTACATCAACTATTGGGACACCCTTTAACTTCTAATCATAAATAATTAATTTCTGATTATAAATATTGGACACGCTGTCCAATTTTCAAGTGATTGTCTACAATGGTTCAAATGGTTCATATATTGAAATTGACGTCACATTGACGGGGACACCCTTTAATTTTAAAGTTTATTTTTTATTAATTTCTGTTATTAGCAGTTATAGTAATAAGCAGTTTTTTTAAATTTTAAAAGGGTGCCCTTTACGGTTGATAATACACGTAAAAAACTAGTATGTTGTATAGGGACACCCTTTAATTTTCAAAATTCTGAACTTGTTTTAAAATGGGACCAATCTGTAAGAATTTCCTGTCTAATAATGAAAAAATTTTTAAAATCGGTTCAGCAATGACTGAGTTCTTCGGGCACAAACATTAAAAAAAGCAACATTCAGACGAATTGATAACCTCCTTCTTTTTTTGAAGTCGGTTAAAAAGAGAATTTCGTCTGCTGATTATTATAATATTTTTTTTATGAAAAAAACCCTCCACCGCAACCAAAGAAAGCCATGAAAAATAGAATTGGGATTCTGCGAAACCAATTTCAATGGTTTAGAAGTAGTTTACGGAGTTCCATTGTGGTCCTACCAGCCCAAGTGACGACAAACGTCAGTTTGGCCCAAATAGCAGTTTGGCCCAAATAGATTATCACTCTTAAAATAGTCGTTAATACATGGAATGATATTAGACGATGGAAGAATTACAATGCGTGAAGTGGTTAGGACTGAGGCTATAGGCATCTCAACAGAGTGATAATGTCATATTTTGCATAAATATTTTGATATGAAAAAGAAAAACCACGATTTTTTATTTAAGTGGCCAAAAAACAATCAAAACAGTGAATTTCTTCAGGTGAACTTGCACTAAAGAAGGATAAAGTAGAAGGATAAGTGGAGAATGAATATGATTCCAGCTTTCGGTCCGATTCGGTATTGATTTAAGGCAAACTTTTAGTGAACTGGCGAAAAAAAAAGCTGTTCTTCATCAATACAATGCATGGGTTCACACATTTTTTTTTACCTCTGCAAAGCTTTTTGCTTGTCAGCAGAACACACTCAGGAAACGAATCCGCAACCTCCCGACTGATAGACTAGCGGTCAGTCGAGGCACACATAGTCACGATGACAAAAATTCATAAATTGGACTACGAACTGCTACCCCATTTAAAATACTATCGACGACATTTAGCCTCTTGCAACTATTTCCTCTTTCCGAATTTGAAGAAATGGCTAAGTAATTCGAGATTTGGGCCAAAGACTATATTATTGAATGGCTATTTTTAGGACCTAGAGAAAGGACTCTTATTTTTAAGAAAGAATAAAACTACAAAGATGCTGGACTAAAATAGCGATTAATTCGTAAGATTCATAGTTCTCCATTAATATTTTAAAATTTTAAATCAAACTCCAAAAAAAATCACCCTTCATATAGTATAACACTTTTCATATGAAAGCTAAACATTTTAAAAAAATTTTGGTATCTTTTATTTTGCATACCAAAGCATTACAATTTTTTGTTTTTTGGTTGATAAAAAATAAGCTGCTTAATTTGCAACCATGTCCTGGCAACAATATTTCATTTTTGTTTTTTTGTTTTTTTTTCTCTCTTTTTACTTAAATGCAAATAAAGGATTTGTTGTTGCTGTCGTCATTGTTGGTTTCTTTTTTTTTATTGTCTGTTTAAAATTCTTTAGAAAAAAATTTATTCAAATTTAGGAATATTTTTGTTTTATTACAAATTTTATTATTTTCATTTTATAGTTGTTTCTCGGTAGTAAATGCCTGTGATTGTCTTAAAAAGGATTTTCTTCTGCAGGCATTTTGCAGTTAAACCCTGTGTTAAAATAAAATATTTTAAATAACACAAGAAAATATGTACATAAAAGTTTTATTAGGGCATTAAAAATATTAAAAAAATAAATTTTATTTTAAAAGTGTAGGATGGCCGTATGAAGTTTAAGGATTTTTGGAACTGGTTTAGTTAAATTGGTTTATTTAAGATTTTTTCTAATAATAAAAATTAATTAAATTAAGCAACAAACCTATCGTTTTTCTAGGATTCCAAATGGCTAGAAACATAACCTTATTGTTTTCGTTACAATGACTGTCAGTATTTTCTATCTCTGGAATAGAGGTAGACTCTTGAAATGTTCATAGAAGTTCAATTACTAAGGCCGCTATAACAACATAAACTGACTGCCTGTCCCACGATGGCGCTCGATAATGTTCGTTCGCATAATTACATTTAAAACAAAAACAAAATTTTTGCCCACCAAACCAAAGACTTTGATTTTTTCTTAAATCAGACTCGTCGTAACGAATTCGTTAAGACATTTCGGTTGTTTGTCTGAACAAATAAAAAGAAAATATAAAACTTTGGTTTATATGTAAGTAAATACAAACCAAAATTGTATTAAGTAAAAAGAATTATAGTAAATACGAAAAAAATTTAATAAATACATACGAGATGGACAATTGAAATTGAATTGATTACGATAAATTATTGCTTAATTTAACTTTCAGAGAACGAAAGTTCTAGCTTATAAAGCGGAACTCATAGAAAATATGTACGACCAGTAGTTACGATTTCTTTACGAAATCCGAACATTTGGTTTGGTGGGTAGATTTAAATGTATTTGTACAAACGAACGTTATCAGTAAAAAAATAAGGTGTTCTGATAGTGACGTGGATTTCACACATATAGCATTATTTTATGAAACATAAGAAGCAGACACTTGAAATTTACTATTTAAAACTATAGTTGCTATGTTACCAAACTAGCTGTGCCCTCCACTTCGTCAGCTATGTATTTACTTTATATAGAGGTACCTGATTAATTACTCAGGTACAAAGGCCCCTGTAAAATTCTATAAATTTTATAAAAATTAGCTGAACCGGTCCGCGTTGCTGGCCCTAAGCAAACATTAGGGTTGTATTCAGCGATGCCACCTTAACTCTTTTCGCGCTAGTTTTAGCTCTATTTGACTACCTCTAACGCGAAAATTTTCCCTTCAGAACTTTTTCAAAAAAAAGTCAAAAATTAACCCCACCAACTTAGGAAACTCCGTCGGCTCATGCGCAATAATTTTGCTAAATATCATACCATCATCAAATGCACAGCTTACGATTTAATTAATTTTGAGTAATTTTCAGTGGCGCCACCTGTCAGAAATTAATCCCACCAACTTACAATCCTTCATCGGCTCATTCGCAACAACTTTGCTAAAGAGCATAGCATCATCAGCACAGTTTACGATTTAATTAGTTTTGAGTAATTTTCAGTGGCGCCACCTGTCGGAAATTAAACCCACCAACTTAGGAACCTCCGTCAGCTCATGCGCAAAAACTTTGCTAAATATCATACCATCATTAAATGCACAGCTTACGATTTAATTAATTTTGAGTAATTTTCTGTGGCGCCACCTGTCAGAAATTAATCCCACCAACTTACAATCCTTCATCGGCTCATTCGCAACAACTTTGCTAAAGAGCATAGCATCATCAGCACAGTTTACGATTTAATTAGTTTTGAGTAATTTTCAGTGGCGCCACCTGTCGGAAATTAACCCCACCAACTTAGGAACCTCCGTCAGCTCATGCGCAAAAGCTTTGCTAAATATCATACCATCATTAAATGCACAGCTTACGATTTAATTAATTTTGAGTAATTTTCTGTGGCGCCACCTGTCAGAAATTAATCCCACCACTTACAATCCTTCATCGGCTCATTCGCAACAACTTTGCTAAAGATCATAGCATGATCAGCACAGTTTACGATTTAATTAATTTTGAGTAATTTTCTGTGGCGCCACCTCTCGGAAGTTAATCGAACCAACTTAGAAACCTTCGCCGGCTCATGGGCAGCAACTTTGCTTAAGATCATAACATGATCAGATGCATAGTTTACGATTCTATAAAGGACATACATACAAACATTCATTTTTATATATGTATATAGATTATTGTATAATTTTGTAAATATAATTCAAAAACAAAAAAATGCTGCCAAGTTTGCTGTACCTCTAACACGGTAAAATTGCGTACAAAGACTACTTTTTTCCTATTTTCTCTTAGAAATTAAATATTTTCTGCGGAAAAATAGTATCCTATATTTGAACCGATATACTAAGGTTCCTCAAGACGAAATTTTTTGAAAATCCAGTAAATTTGCGTGATGCGAACACAGACTATTTAAACATTGAAATTTTTTGTATTCTATGGCCGCTATAATAATAAATAATAAAAATTATTAAATTTTCCGATGATTAAGACCAAACCTTGCCCGCAATAACAACGAATCAGCAATACTTGGTTTATGCTTAAAAAAAAATAAAATATCAAAAAATTCTCCCTTACCCTGATAGAAAAACAAACACAACGTTATAAAACTTAACAATAATACTATGACAAGTCTTTTCCGATTTTCATCCCATAAGACTTGTCATTTTTGCGATACGAAACTTTATATCAGTTGGACATTTCCCCATCAATGGCAACGGCGAAAATTCTGACATCAATGGAATGATACACACACACATCGAATAAATAACAAATAGAGATCAATTCAGGGACAAAAAGTAATCAATGCATTAACGAATTAAAATAATAATATGCATTGATGACTTAATAAATATTTAATCGATTTAATAAATATTTGATTTATCAAAATTCATTATCGTTTATTTGGCATTTTAACATTTGGCATAGCTCAACAGGAAGACGAGCTATCATGTTCTCATTTGCTCATGCCCAGACTGTGCTGATTTAATTACAAATCGTCGAGTTTATTCTTAAACCACGTAAGCGCCAAAAAGTCGTTTTTCAGAAAACGAAAAAAACTTAATAACTCCTTTAATATGGGTTTAAAAAAAAACATGGCTGTGTGACTCTCTGAAGGATATAGAAACTTTTTTTTTTGTAAATTTGTTACTTACAATTAATTATAGCCAAAGCTGTCGCTTACGTGGTTTTGGCGCAACCAGCAAATTGAAATTTTCTGTGTGTAAATAAACATTTATTTTTGTATTTATCAAAAAAAATTTTTAATTTTACCAAAAATGCTCCAGTTGTCCTGAAACTTTCCTGATGTTATTATTCTTAAATACAAAAAACTTAGTGGTTGAGTCTTTAACATTTCCAACTTGAAAAATATATTTTGCATGCAAATGTCATTTGTATGGCGCTTAGGAGGTTTTGAAAATGGATTTTTTATTTTTCATACAAACTTGTTAAGATGAGAATGTAGTCTGGTGGCAAATGTTATTTTCTATCATAAAAACCAAAAAAGTCAATTTCAAAAAAATGACGCTTAAGTGGTTTAAGAAGAAACGCGACGAAATGAGGTTTGCCATAATCATGTTGATGAATTTAAAGCCATGTGATTTCAGTTTTTAAATTTTATAAAAATGCTTTTAAAAGCGAAAACTCTGAATAAAATAATCAAATATAAATTAAAATTAAAATGCTAATGCTAATGGAATACTTTTATTTATTTTTTTTTTATTTTTATTTCAAATTTAAGAACCAAGAACCAAATATGGTTCAAATACTACTCCATTTTCAAAAATTACAATTCGAGAAGGAAAAAAAAAGTTATTTTTTAATAAACCATTTCTTAAAAACTAAAAAGTTATATAATTAACCTAAATACTAAAAACTAAAGGCCCTAACTAGCTGATAACAGAAATTTATATAAAAAATTATATGATGAAGTGTGGAGGAGGAGGAGGGGGTAAAATTAATCGATTAAAGAGCATCAAAATGTTGTTTAAGTTTACGCTTAAAGGTGGTATCTGTGAATTGAAATAATTTTAAATTTATGGGTAAGATGTTCCACACCCTTGTTATACGTACATGAAAAGATCTTTCATATATAGATGAGGATATACGGTGACATATTATCTGAGGGTTTCTACTTGATCTAGAAAATCTAAAATCATCTCTAATGTACTCGGGACAGTTTCGCATAACGACTTTTCGAAAAAGTAACAAAATTTTCAATTTAATAAAATTCTCAAAAGAAAACCCAACAAAGTCCTTTACAAAGGGAGACACATGATCCCTTAATCTCAGTTTGTAAATGTATCTAATAATACGGTTAAAAGTAAGATGCAGCCTTTTTAGAACAACGCTGCTGGTACCTGAAAATACTTCCATAGCATAAATAATTTGCGACATGAGCAGTGAACTGGCAACATGCTTTCTCACGCGAAGAGGCAAATATAAATCTATTGAATATAACCGTCTAATGGTTCTATTAACACGGGAACATATGTGATCAACATATCATATGATCAACATATTTTTTTCTTGTATAAATATTTAACCTATTAATAATACAAAAAAAATAAGACATCGATGATTACATTGCAGTCATTAAATAGATGACACCTAAAATTTAACAAAAAACTATAATGACATTTGCCATTACATTGATGTCATAATTCCGATCGAATGGTGTCATTATTTTAACGATGAATTTTTCCATCAGCGTAATATTAAATAATAATAATGCAGAAAAGTTTTTCTAAAAACAACTTAGTGAAATTAACATAATTTAGAAAAATATTTACACAGATGAGTTATAATTTTTGTAAAAAAACTTTTAAGTGAAAACGCATGTAAAAACTTTTCAAAGGAAATATTATAAAGAAAAGCTTTTATAAGAATTCTCTAACGCAATTGTTTTTGTTAAAAGGATTTCAAGACAAAAGTTTTAACATAAGAAAGTTTAATTTAAAAAAGTTCCTAAACTGTAAAATTTGTAGACTAACTATAAAATATTTCCTCAATAAAGCTTTCAAGGAAAAAGTTTCAGGGAAAAAGATTTGCCAACTAAACTTATTCTAAAATATATATATATATTTATAACTAAATATAATAAAAAATTTCCATATTCCTTTTCATTTACTTGAGCCGTTAAATAGATGACGTTTGACACCTACGTCGTAGTAATAAAACAAAGTAACCCGATCAATAATACAGCAAATAAGAAAATGCATTTCAATTTTATTTTCTCAATGACTTTTTATTATATTATTATTATTATTATTATTATTATTATTATTATTATTATTATTATTGTTTAAATTATCAATTTTAAAACAAATTTTAAAACTTCTTTACGTTTTTTGTCATTTTTTTATATATTTTATTTTTTTTTTAGTTTATATAGTTTATTTGACCTTTTTGTTAATATTAATTTAACTATTTTATTTTAAGCTTTAGGTCTTTAAATAATTTTATTTATATTCTTTCAATATTTCGCTACTCCTTTGTGTAGCATCATCAGGAAAAATTATAAAATTAACGGTAATAAAAATTACAATTAAAAAGTAATAAAATTTTTTTTTTTAACTAAATTATTTAAAAAAAACAAATTTTGTCATAGATATATAAAAAATTTTTAAACAAGTGTACCAAATATTAAATTATCTCTTATTTACTAAATATCTGTAAATTTTAGCTACATTTTAAAATTAATTCTCTGTGTGTTTGGTGTATTAATAATTTGTAAATAATTTCTAAAATACAACGACGTTTATAGTTATTTTCTGAATTTAGAACTGAAACATTATCAAAATTGGGATAGTGATTTAAACTAGCACAATGAAAAGATATAGCTGTTTTTTGCGAATTCTGGTCTGATTTATGTCCTGCTATTCTACTTTTAAGTTTATTTTTCATTGTGCCTACATATACTTTATTACAATTTTCATTTTCGTTACAAGGTATTTTATAAACAATATTTGACAATTCTAATTTTTTGATTCTATCTTTAGTTTTACTGAATAATTTGTTTAGAGTATTTTGAGTCTTAAAAGCCATTTTATATTTAGTATTATCAAAGATTTTAGATTTTTCTAAACGTTCAGATATTTCTGGTACATATATTAAAGATTTATAAATTTTTTGTTCTATAATATCTCTTGTATTTTGATTACTTCTTCTCCCATATTGATTTATTAATCTATTTGTTAATTGTTTTGGAAAATTATTATCATTTAAAATATTTCTTATTTTTTCCTTATTATTTTTATGGAATTCTTTATTACTAATTGCCAGACCCTGTCTATTAAATTTTCAGCTGCATTAACTATTATTCGTTTACTATGTTTCGAATAATAGTTAATAATTCTTCCGGAAGACGTTGGTTTTTGATACCAATCTATTAATATGTCATTGCCTCTCCTTATAAGTAATGTATCTAAATACGGAAGTCTAAAATCAGACTCTATCTCAACTGTAAATTTAATGTTAGGATTAAATTTATTAAATGTCGTTAGTAAATTGTCAATAGCCCTATCGGATATTATACAAAATAAATCATCTACATATTTAGTCAATATTATTGGTTTAATACTTAACTTTTCAATACTCGTGTCTATTAATTTCTCCATAATAATATCTGCTACAATTGGGGAAGCAGGAGATCCCATAGGTAGTCCCTTCTGTTGTTTATAAATTTTGCTATCATATTAAAAATATCTGTTATCTTCAATAACAGTAAATAAGAGATAAATTAATATTTGTTATATTTGTTTAAAAATTTTTTATACATTTATGACAAAATTTGTTTTTTGAAAAATGTTAGTTTAAAAAAAAAAATATTACTTTTTAATTGTAATTTTTATTACCGTTAATTTTATAATTTTTCCTGATAATGCTACACAAAGGAGTAGCGAAATATTGACAAAATATAAATAAAATTATTTAAAGACCTAAAGCTTAAAATAAAATAGTTAAATTTATATTTAATTTTTTATCTTAAATAAAAACAATTAAATTAATTGGTGTAAAAAATTTTGCATATCACATTTAAATTCTTTAAACAAAAGAATTTAGAAAATTAAAAAAAAAATTGTATATATTTAAACTTATTTCTCATTTAAAATTCTGCACATATTTCTGTTTTTTTTTTTTTGAATTAAATACTGCTTAATTTTTCAACATTTGTAAACCTCTGAATCATTTTTAAGTCAATTATATATTTTTAATGAAATAACAAGTGCAAACATACTATGAAAGAGTAAAAATAAATTTATAGAAATTACAGGAAACGGAAATAAAGCAGCAGTTTCATAAACGCACATACTAAGCTAAACAACAAAAAAAAAAAACAAAACCAACAACACACTTAAAATAACACACCCATACACCTCATCCCATGTAAACGTAAAGAACTGTTCTTTTAAAATCGGAAGCCATTATTGTGGTTATATTTTTTGATTAAAAAAATAAAATTATTATTTGTAGGTGTTGCCGTTATATATAAATTTTTAAATAAGTTTTCCCAATTTTCCATCGGTTTTATTTTTTGTGTAAAAATTAATGTTTATTAACGAGTATTGCCCAGCGAAAATAAGATTTTTCAGAACTTTTTGACAACTTATGAATTCCATCCTAAAATCATTTGTAATTTTTTCAGACCATAAGCGCATCAAACCTTGTTCCAGTGGGCGAGAAGATAGTATGCTAGTCTACAAATCCGGGGTTGTGGGTTTGTTTTCTACCAAAGACTCTGGTATTTTTCACTGCAAGTCGACAAGAAGACCAGAATGATGCTTGGATATAATGTGGGTACCTTAAAACTGTTTAACTGCGGAAGTGACACGTCACGAAAACTGCAAGTATCAAATTTTAATTTTCAAGATAAAAATCGAGGTAAGACTATATACTACCATACTGTGACTGGAAAAAGGCTGAGACGATAGCGCACATTATGTTTAAATTTCCCGAGCACTGGCTTACATTAGACTTTGAACCACGGGCATATACATATTAAACGTGAATGCTGTGGAGACCTAAGCTTTAGACAAATTTTAGCAAATCTGTATTGAGGAAGAAGGACCACATTAATCAGTTGGCAGTTTTAAATCAATACAATCACAGAAACCACATTATATTATCTGTAATAATGTGTGGTTGTGGTGAACAAATTTTAGTTGTTTATAACATTACTCTGGTCACGATAAACAAGTTTTGGCTAAGATTTTATCATCAAATAGTTGCTACACCCGAAAAATGCAACATGGTTGGTTTGAACTATATAAGTTTCCAATTTTTGTTTTATAATTTCCAAAGTTTTATTTATATTTATAAATATTCAAAATTAATATATATATTATATTTAACCATAATATGTTAATAATAAACAAAATATATTAATTTTATTTATATGTAACCAAATAATGTTGTTTTTTATTTATCGGGTTTGACAAGTAACATTTCGTTGTCGGCATTGTAGAATGAAAAGAGGGAACGTCTAAGATCTGAAGAAGCTTGTTTTAATTCAATTTTTAATACAGCAAATTGTGTTTTTATAATAAAATAATAACTCATTTCCATCTGTCTGTCTGCTTTTCTTTTACGTTCGCATCACGTAAAAACTGCTGGATGGATTTTAACAAAATTTTGTGAGGAGGTACCTAAGTATCCTGGTCCTAATATAGAATACTCTTTTTGCGAAAATATATTATTTCCAAAATAAAGTGAAAAAAAGCTGTGAAAGTACGCAGTTGAACTAACCGGATATGCATACTTAACTTAAAAAATACATAAACTGATATGTAGTATATCTGAAGTCGAAACTAAAAACGCCTTCGCCGGTATAGTACTAAATCCCCGGCGAAGTAAAATAATTATAAATTGGCTATTTTAGCTTCAAACTAATTCGCATCAGAGGCGCTTGCTACACTGTTCTAAAAATAATCACAACATGCAATTGCAGTGTTGCCATAAGCGAAGTTTTACTATCACACTAAGCATCTATCTTATCTACTACTATGCCTTTTTAAACAAAGTAACATATTTAATATAGGCATTAATTGCCTGAGTGTTACTTCTCTTAAAAAAAAAAACAAAAACGTAAGGGTCTTTGGTGTAGATTGCTTTCACAGCAAAATCGAACAAAGTATTGAAAGGACGCTGACGAAGTGGCGGGCACGGCTAGTTTAATAATAAAATTTAAAAAAAATATTCCCAAATGATATTTTATAGTTTTTGAACTTTACTATAATCCTTTAGTATAACCATAATATTATAATGTTTAATAATAATATGGTTTGACTACAACCATATAATTTAACCATAATATATTGCTCTTAGATTATAATTACCTCAGCCATGTTTTTTCTTTGCGAGTACCAAATAATATTAAGCTAAAGGCCACAGCTTTTGAGCCTTAGACCAATGTTGACAGTTATGAGAGACTCTTTGATAGGCAAGTATGATGACAGTTGACAGTATGATTAGTCGAGAGTAAAGTCATGAGACTCAAGTATGGTAAAGTAGCCGTCAATTACCAATCGGGTTTAAGAACTCTAGAGGCAAAGGAGTTTGAAAAGGGACTATAAAGTCAGTGTCCTGCTTCGGTGTCCCACCCCCACCTATAACGAAACAAATAGTATTGACAGCAGACAATGTCTTCTTATTTCTATATAATTTTTATCTGATTGTGCTACATGGGACCGCACATTGTAAGGATGGAAAGTTATGTCTGTCTCTCATCTAATCGATCATTAGAGTTTGGCACTTATCTCTCGTAATCGTTTTACCAAGTTTTAAACGGATGATACCTTACTGATCAGACCAAATAGAGAACATTATCAAGGTCCCATGGATATTCAAATTTGATATTAATATTTCTTGTTAGTCAGGCTTCACATATGATTTTTTCCAATTTGGAATTATCAAAACAAGAGTTGTCACTCTTTTTAAAGTCAGTAAAGGATCGATGCAGAATTGATTTCGTCCTACATCGCCTGTCGACGTCTCTGGGCCTATGTTTATATTATATCCAATTTTCTTGGTTTGGAATAACTGTGCATTGGGCAGTGTAATATCGGTTCTTTGATCTTTTTTCGAGTATTCGATACACAAATAAATTGGAAATAAATTATCTATATAAATAAAATCAAACGTCGTTCGTTGGTAATCACATAACTTAACAACAGCTGCACCGAGCTGTACAATTTTTATTTGGTAAATCTTCATGGTAACCCACATTTACGTCCACTTTTTAAGTAGTTAGAGAACTAAAATAGGCAGATCTTTGAAATTTTGAACATATAACATACACAATTTAGCAAAACACAGGCTGGATTTGAATAGTGGGCATGGTACCTCCCATACGAATGGAACAATTATTATCATCTACCTGGATATCTGCAACAGGTAGAGTCTTGTTTTGCAGAAGTAACGCTTATACTAACTTGCCAAGTCTAACAAAACGCAGACTGGATTGGGGCAATAGGCGTGGTACCTCCCATACAATGTAAAAAATTATTATTGCCCAACTAGATAACTACAACAGGTAGAGTCTTGAAACTTTGCATAAGTAGCGCTCAGAGTAATGTGCATAGTCTAACAAAATACAGACTGGATTGGGACAGTGGGAATGGTACCTCACATATAAAGTGAAAAATTAATATTGTGTACCAAGGAAACTATAATATGTAGTCTTTAAAATTTGCACAAGTAACCCTGATACTAATGTGCATCTGGCAAAACACAGACTGGATTAGTATAGTGAGAGCGGTACCTTCCATACAAGGTAAAAAATTATTATCGTGTTAATACGTACAGTCTAGCAAAAAAAAATTTGTTTTACAGATTGGATGAAAACAGTGGACGTCGTACCTTGAATATAAACTAAAATATATTTGACGTCAGAGACGCATGCGTTTTCGAGTTAAAGGTTGGCCAAATTTTTCTTCCAAGTATTTATTGTATTTTTTGTGGATGGGTGTAGCGAAACGCACCGAGGATAGCTAGTTAGAAATAAATTCAGTAGAATATTTGACGACTACGACGATAAATTTTCGTTGTTTTTAAGTAAACGAAAGTACTGAGTACACAGTTTAAAATTATTGAGTTGTATATATTGTCAACACTAACTCCAAGTACATTTAAACGCCTGACAGGAGTCTTGATTCAGGCCTTCCTTTTCAAATTTTTCTTTTTCAACTGGCCGGGAGCTCCTTAGTTTTGTATAATTCTTAATAAAAGCTCATAACAAAATTCATAGTTTCAGTTAATTAACAAAATTTTTCGTTTTCTTTTAAAAATCTTTCAATTTTACATAATATTTTTAGGCCTACTGACGATTTCCTGTAACTATATTGTCGACATGACCGGAGTGCAAACTTTATTGGCAAAATTTCAAATATTATTTAGTATTTTAAACATAATCAACGTCATCATTATCAACAATATAATGATACACTCATTATCAAGTATAATCTAACCAATTTATTTATGTGAGTCGTTTACTTGTTGCATGGCTGTGTGGTAAAAGTGTACGAGTATTTTATGAAGGAAATTGTAGATTCACATAAGAAAAACACTTTGGGTTATTTTCGAGGAGCACACAGAGCAGCACATCATATACTGAATGTACTGAATTGTTAACAAGTTCGTAAATAACTTTTACTTTGCACACAACTAGAATTTTTTCCATTCTTTCTTTTGGCTGGCATTTTTATTATTTGTTCTAAGACTCATGCTGGCTAAAAGACTGAGGGGAAAACACGCAAGTAGTTATTTTGTAGATTTTATGAACAAGACCCCAAAAAAAGAGAAAATAAAAATTATGCAAATATGTGAACACACAGAAACACACAAACACTTAATTTATGTAATGCAAAGGATACACGAAGAAGTCCTGCTATGCCTGCAAACATGAATAAAAAGAAAAAATAAATAAAAATGCACACCCAGCTCTTTTTAACATGCAAACAATAATTTTGGTAGTAACTACATCCTTTTCTTGCTTTATTTTTTAAATCATTAGTAAGGCTGATGGCAGGCTTTATACAGGGATGTGGGCATTGTTATAGAATGTACATATTTATGTGTGTGTGTATGTGTGAGTGTATGTATGGAAGGCGTTTATTTATTACTTGATAATAAACGTAACATTATTATTTTATTATAAATATTACAGCAATAATATCAAATTTTGATCTAGATTTTTTTTTACCTTTTTTTTTGTTGGGAAAATCAATAGCAGCAGTAGCAGCAATAATTAGAAAAAGGTAAAAACGTATCTCGTTTTAAAAGAAATGATGCGAATAATAATTCTTGCAAAAAAAACCGACTTCAAAACAGATAGAAGGGCACCAATTCTAAACTAAAAATGTAAGAAGTAATCTGTAAGAATTAGATTTAAACCAAATAAAAGATACGCCAAAATTAGAGGGAAAAAATAAAGACTATTGAATGTCAAGCCTCTCCCTATTACTGTTTAAAAGTTAAGTTATTTTCACCAGCATCCGTCTTGTATGGGGACAATATTCAAGCCTCTATCTATAACGGTTTCAAAGATAGGGGCACAGAGATCAAATAACATCACCTATTCGGACACCCTTTAATTTACAATGTTAAATTAAAGACATGTTGTTATAGAGGACTTGGTCACAAAGATTCTTTGTAAATTTCAACTATCTGTCTATAACGGTTAAAAAGTTTAACCATATATATCAAATTACATGAACTATTGGGACACCCTTTACATTATAATTCCAAATATTTATATTTGTTATCATACCAGAGAAAGTAGTGGACATTCTGCCTAATTTTCAAGTGTTTGTGTTTAACGGTTCAAAAGATAGGGTCATATAGATCAAATTACGTAATTTATGGGGACACCCTTTAATTTCTAACTTCAAATTGTATACTTGCTATAGTGGACTTTGCAATACAGGTTCCTTGTAAATTTCAGCTGTCTGTCTCTAACAGTTCAAAAGTTTGGCCACATACATAGAATTACATTAACTATTGGGACACCCTTTAAGTTCCAAATTCAAAATTTTATACCTTTTGTTATAGCTGACTTAGCACTACAGGTTTTTTGTAAATTTCAGCGGTCTGTGTACAACTATTCAAAAGTATGGCCATATACATCAAATTAAATGAACTATTGGAGCACCCTTTAATTTAAAATTTTGAGTATTTATACATTTTATTATAACGGTCATAGTAGTCGACATTCTGTCAAATTTTCAAGGTTTAGTCTATAACGGTTCAAAAGATAGACCCAAATAGGTCATATTATGTCACCTATGGGGACACCCTTTAAATTTTAAATTTATTTTTTTATTAATTTCTGCTGTTGGGAGCTATAGCGGCACGCAGTTTTTTAAAATTTTAATTTGCTGCCCTTTACGGTTCTTAATACACGTAAAAAACATGTATGTTGTATGGGGACACCCTTTAATTTTTAATATAATGAACTGTTTTTAAAATGGGACCAACCTTGAAGCATAACCTTTCAAATAAAGCAAAAAATTTTCTGCGGTTACATACATAAAAAAAAGCAACATTCAGACGAATAGATAACCTCCTTCTTTTTTGAAGTCGGTTAATGAAGTCGGTTAAAAATAAGTGAATTCGTTGGTTGTTGGTTTTGTGTTTATAGAAAATAAATTTGAAATATATTCGTATTTCAATCCCAAGCAATTATTATGAAATTAAAATTTCAGCATCAGCCAGCATAATTATTGATTAAGGTTAAAGTATGTTTTAAAAAAGTACTTTCCAAGTAAGTACTTTTTTTAAAGTAGTTACAAAAAATTACAAATTTAATAAATTTAAACCTTAAAATATCTATACATAGAATAAAATAGTAACTCAATTTCGTGTTTCTGTCTGTCTATCTATCTTCTTTTTTTGCGTTCGCATCATGTAAAATCTACGGGATGGATTTTAACAAAATTCTGTGAGAAGGAACCTTAGCATCCTGATTCCAATATAGGATACTTATTTTTCGCAAAAATATCTCATTTCCAAGAGAAAGTGTAGAAAAGACAGTGAAAGTACGCAATTTCCGGTTTAAAGGTACTGAATTTTTTTCTGAATTCTGAAAGCGGGTAAAGTAAAGTACTTTTTATAATATTTATTAAATAAAAGACACGAGTTGTTTTCGCTTTAAAGAAAATATGAATAATGAAAATTCTAAATAATTCACCACAATACCCCCTTTACAAAGAATCAAACACTTGTTTGAAAACGAACTCTCTTAATATTTAAATTTTCATTAGCCATATATGCGGTCTTAAGTCTGTCTATAGAAATGGTTTGCTCTTTTCCGTTAATGTAAATTTTAAAGAATTTCTTGTATTTTTTAATAACCGCGAAAGGGCCACAAAAAGTTGCTTGAAGTGAAATTTTAACACCATTAACTTTCACAAAAACATGAGTGCATGTTTGCAAGTCCTTAAATATAAAGGTGTTATCTTTGCTATGATTTGTCCCTGGAACTGCTTTAATGTTTGAAAAATTTTGGCGGTCTTTTAACAAAATCTGAATGAGAGTTTTCACTGAATGATTTGTTGAAAATTTCAGATGGTAAACGAATTCCAGTTCCATAAACTAATTCTGCACTACATAAGCCTCTTTGATTGTTGATCTTAAACCGAGAAGAATTGTTGGTATAGAATCAGTCCAATTTTCATTTCTGTGGCATTTGATAGCTGATTTAAGTGTTCTGTGGAATCTCTCGATTAAGCCATTAGAACTGGGATGATAAGCTGTAGTTCTAATGTGTTCTGCTCCGAGGAATTTTGATAATTCATTAAATAACTCCGATTCAAACTGACGGCCCTGATCGGTAGTTATTCGTAAAGGTACTCCAAATCTGCAAATCCACTGCTCATAGAAAGCTTTGGCTATAGTTTCTGCTTTAATATCTCTCAAATAAAAAATTTCAGGCCATCTGCTAAATCTATCTATACAAGTTAGGCAATATTGAAATCCGTTGTATGGAGGCAATGGCGCAACAATGTCTATATTTAAATGTTCTAATCGTGCATCTGGGCTTTTATAACATCCAACTGGACTTTTCATATAACTCGTTACTTTTGATTTTTGACAATCTAAACAATTTTTGGTCCACACCTGGATATCTTTATTCACGCCAGGCCAAACAAATCTTTTTGTTATCATTTTAACGGTCCCTTTAATGCCAGGGTGTGATAAACCGTGAAAGTTATTAAAAATCAGCTCACGTAAGGGTTTAAGAATGTAAGGACGTAATAAGTCATGAGAGTTGTCACAATAAATTTTGATTGATGTGTTGGGGACTTCCATCTGCACTAAATTGAGTACCGTTGGTTTTGTACGTAATTCTGCCAATTCTTCATCACAATCTTCACATTTCTTGATTTGCTCTGGTGATGTGGTTGACGGTAAAACAATTGTCTTAAAACTATAAATTTTAAAATAAATATTTAATACATTGAGTACATAAATAATAAATTGAACATGTTAAAATTCCAGTGGTTCACCACAGTGGGATATTTTAAAAACTGGCATATTTTAAGCGAACCTTTTATTTTTGAAAGTGGGATATTTTAGACAAAATTGCGCAACAGATGGCGGCTTTGTGGAATTATATTGTTATTAAAATATTTTAAACACCTCTTACAGAGGTTTACAATAATTTTTAGCATTTTAGAATTTTTTATAAATTTTAGAATTTTATCCAGAGATGGGTATCGCTATAAAACATAATTAAAGCAAGGAGTGGATTACTGACGAAGTTGCGGGCAGAGCTAGAATTAATATTAATTTATTAATATTTCCTTTTCCTCCGTTTGAATAGTCGACCAAAGAAAATGCTTTTTATTTTAATATTTTACATTACAATGCTTTTTAGCAAATAAATGGTATAAAGGAAAAAAATACTTATAGACCCACAGACAAAATATAAAAAATTATTTTAAAAAAAGTTAAAAATTATTCCTTGCAGAAACAAATATGCTTCAAGTTCAGCCGGCACCGTCTTTTGACTGACACTTATGGAAAACTTTGAAAAACAAAATGAAACTTTTTTCAAGTAAATGAAATAAAAAAAAAAGATTTATTTAAGAAAGTTGGTTTTATGTAAATGTAACGAAAAAAAAAAGAAAAGTACAGTTGTGTGTAAAAATTTGAAAACTTAACTTTGATAATTCTGTGCAACACAATTTGAATTTTTAACATATTTATAATCCTATTAATATAAATTTTTCGCCTTTTTAATGAGTTTGTCACTTTTAGTCGAGGAACTTTTTTTTTAAAAATAATTTATAAAAAAAAATTCAGTTTTTAATATTTTGAATTCATCCTAATATTCTTTTATCAATGGCTTTGGAGTGATTGTTTTCATAGTAGTGGTACAGATTTTTAAATTTTTGGTGTTGCACAGTGGGGCATAATCTAAATATTTTGGAAATAACTTGGCCATTTGTAAAGGGCTAGGCCGATTGATCCAAAATTTTACTTGAGCATATTTTAAGCTAGGTACCATACACTTTCCAGGTGTGGCGCTACGTGCTGTCAAAGTTAGTTACCTCGAACCTGCAAATTCTTTTACAGAAAAGTAAAATTATAAAAATTTTTATTATTGAATCATTTAATTCAAATTAAATTTTTTGTGGATAGTAAGTTAGTAAAAATCTACAACATTAAGGTGAAGCAAATCCTACAATTCCCAAAATAAAGACCAAAAATCCTATATTTGGAATTTTTTAGTCTTTTGCCCATAAAGTCCACACATGGACTCATAGCTCATAAAATACTTTCAGCTATTTTTTGGACGTATATATAGCTATATTACAGCAGTCCTCTTTTTCTGATCCCAGTTTTGGGATTTTAGAACATATAGACTAAAGTCCAAATATCGATGAAAAACAGATCAAATTGAAGGACCTCCATTTTCTATCAGGATGATAAATTTTACACGAAATTTGGTTTAAAAGTACTCACATACTCGTACAGCTTACATAAAATAAAAAAATTTTAAATATTCCTTAAGAAAATTTTTTTCTTTGAAAAAAACAAGATTGATGGCCCTTTAGGCTAAAATATACAAAAATGCAATAATTTTGGAATTTTTAAATTAAAAATCATCCAGTTTTTAACTCATAATCTAATAAAAGATATCTCCTCAATATTTTAAAAATTTAAAAAAAATTAGCTGAAAATTATACTTTTTATTTCGCAAAAAAAAAACTGTACCAGGGAACCGAAAGAACTTAAATTTTAATTTTAAATTTCTTATAACTCGCTCATTTTAAAATAAAAGATTAGAGCATGTATAATTTAAGACCATGTATAATTTTTCAAAATCAAACAAAAATTTAAGAAATGCCAAGCTCTAAAATTATTTGAAGGTACGAGGTACCCAACTCTGAGACCACATAACGCCACCCCTGTTAAGGGGTACGCAGCGTCAAAATTTAACCTCAAGTACTCCTCTGCTAAGCTTATGTCAGGGCTATCCCTTTACAAATGGCTAAGGTATTTCCAAAATATTTTGATTCTGTCCCACTGTGCAGTGTAGCCTCCCAAATCAAATTTATGAAAAAAAATAATAACAAAACCACTTTGACGTAAACAAGTAAAAAAAGAAATGAAAAGAAAAGAAGCAACTGCTCATTATCATACAAAAATTATATTTATTATATTGTGGCTACTTGTCGACAGAGATGGAAAAGTTGCTATATGCGAAAAATTTTAAAAATTCTCCAATATTTTTTTCGATTTTTTTACGCTCGCTTTTGTCTAATTTCGAAAATAATGGAAACTAGTGCAGTAAAAAGCAATAATTTAAAAATGAAATAATTACATGGATACTTCACTTGCCAATTCGACTAACAGAATTCAAAGCATTGTCTGGATCACTAAATCCTTTTTCATTCTTTATATCTGCATACTATGGGTGCAATTAGTTGTTAACCTCAGTTATTTAACCAACAAACCATGTACCCGCCCGGCTGAAGTTCCTATATGCTCAGCCTCCTCAAGTATACTGCAGTGATCAGTGGGGCAGATTCAAAATATTTTGAAATTAAAAAACACATCCATTTGTAAAGGGTTTGAGCATAGTAGAGGAGTATCTCAGTTTAAGTTTTAATTGTAGGCACCATCCACTTGCTAGGTGTGGCGCAATATGGTCACAAAATTGGCTACCTTGCCCCTGCAAATTCTTTTAACTCTTGGCATTTCTTCAATTTGATTTTTAAAAATTATATATGATCTTAAAGGTCTAGTTAATGGTTAAATCTGTAAGGCCCATTATTAAAACTTTTTTTTATTTTTTTATTTTTTCCAATAGTTAATGAGCAAAATTAAAAATATTGTGGAACAATTTCAAGGTTATTTCTTCTCTGAGTTAAAAACTAGACGATTTTCAATTTAAAAAACCAAATTTATTGAATTTTTGTGCATTTTAGACTAAAAAGGGCCATCAACGTTTTTATTAATAGAAGAAAAAAATGTTCTTAAAGGCCATGATTCACTCTCATTCATACTCACTCGTACGATTTGTCAAAAATTGTATGTGTGCTCAAAAAGTGTGATTGTGTGAATGAGAAATGTATGTATGTGACAGACTTTTTGACAGATCTGTACGATTTTATAATCTTTTGAAAAAATTCATAAAATAGTATTTTTCCATACGATCAGAGTTGCAAAATCTTATTTTGTATTATAGTGTGGAATCTACATCGCCATTTTGAAACGATTTTTTGAGTAGGACAGAATTCTGTCAGATTTTTTTGTGATTAAATCGTACGATTGTGTAGAATAGTGAATCCTCACCTTAGGGAATATAAAAAAATATATGTCTTTTTTTAAGATTACAATATACATATATGTACGTGCGTTTAAACCAAATTTCGTGTAAAATAAATCAACCTTGAGGAAGATGACTTTAGCTTATATGTTGTAAAATCCATAATAACGAGTGATTTTTTAAGAGCTTGAGAACTTTTTTTTTTAAAAAAACGCATAAAATTTGCAAAATCTCATCGGTTCTTTATTTGAAACGTTAGATTGGTCCATGACATTTACTTTTTGAAGATAATTTCATTTAAATGTTGACCGCGGCTGCGTCTTAGGTGGTCCATTCGGAAAGTCCAATTTTGGGCAACTTTTTCGAGCATTTCGGCCGGAATAGCCCGAATTTCTTCGGAAATGTTGTCTTCCAAAGCTGGAATAGTTGCTGGCTTATTTCTGTAGACTTTAGACTTGACGTAGCCCCACAAAAAATAGTCTAAAGGCGTCAAATCGCATGATCTTGGTGGCCAACTTACCGGTCCATTTCTTGAGATGAATTGTTCTCCGAAGTTTTCCCTCAAAATGGCCATAGAATCGCGAGCTGTGTGACATGTAGCGCCATCTTGTTGAAACCACATGTCAACCAAGTTCAGTTGTTCCATTTTTGGCAACAAAAAGTTTGTTAGCATCGAACGATAGCGATCGCCATTCACCGTAACGTTGCGTCCAACAGCATCTTTGAAAAAATACGGTCCAATGATTCCACCAGCGTACAAACCACACCAAACAGTGCATTTTTCGGGATGCATGGGCAGTTCTTGAACGGCTTCTGGTTGCTCTTCACTCCAAATGCGGCAATTTTGCTTATTTACGTAGCCATTCAACCAGAAATGAGCCTCATCGCGGAACAAAATTTGTCGATAAAACACATTTCGAACCGAACACTGATTTTGGTAATAAAATTCAATGATTTGCAAGCGTTGCTCGTTATTAAGTCTATTCATGATGAAATGTCAAAGCATACTGAGCATCTTTCTCTTTGGCACCATGTCTGAAATCTCACGTGATCTGTCAAATACTAATGCATGAAAATCCTAACCTCAAAAAAATCACCCATTAAATGAAATCCATAAAATGAAATTCTTTCAGCAATAGTTGGAGTATATATATACACCAACTATTGCTGAAAGAATTTCATGACCCCTAATTCATATGTGGACTTTATGGGCAAAAGACTAAAAAAATCCAATTTTGGGATTTTAGGCATTTATTTTGGGAAATTTACCATTTAATTTTCGTTGACTAATTTTTATTTATTATTTACAAAATATTTTGATTTTGCCCCACGTGCAGTGTAGCTTAGCTGAAAATACCAAAAGTCACGGAAGCAAATCAAACTGCCCTAGTACATGAAAAATATTACTAAAGTTTATTCACACAGATCTCATAATTTATATACATTTTTTAAATTATATTATTATAAAAATAAATTATAAATTTATAAAAATATAAAAATATTCTATGACTTGTGATTTTGAGCCAAAAATTTTGTTTTGTAACCGAACAGAAAATCATATTTTCCTTCTCTGCTTAAAGCAATTCAAAAAAACGCTGTATAACCTAAAAGTATGCTACAACAAACAGTAATACAAAAATATATGCAAAAGATACCAACAATCCTCAAGTAAATAATCCTCTTTTTACAATTTACATTTTATAAATATTTGAACTGTGTTAAAAAATATTCGTTAAAAGAAATCTATTGAAATGAATTTTCTGTTTTTTTACTTTTGAAAGACATTTCTTAAAATAATCTATAATCTGCTATTCATTTGCATAAAAATTTATCGTATATTATAGTGATAGGATTCATATAATATAAAAATCACTTGATTCAATATTCTGTCTTAATAAAGAATTTAAGTAAGTGACAGTTCTCAGCAAATTGCCACATTATACAATTTAGAGCTATAATAACAGGTTTTACACAGGTGGGCCTTTAGAATATTCAGTCGCATTAGCATGGATTTATCCTTATTTTATAACGTTAACAGCCACCACGAAAGTAGGAATAACAAAGGCTAAAGAAAAAAACCTTGCGAGGGTTGCTTAGAACCTAACGACAAAGACCTTTAAGTCAAGAGATTAATATATCAGTACCCAAAAAATGCAAGATGATTGGTTTCAACTATACAATTTTCAAACCACAATCAAAGTTTTATTAGTATAATAAAAATAATATTGTATTTATAACCATAATATATTATTAGTAAACAAATTATGATAAATTTGCTAGTATGTAACCACAGGCGACATGAAATAACTCCCCACGAAATAACTCCCCAAAATAAAATGAAATAACTCCCCAAGATTTGGGAACTTATTTCAGATGAAATAAGCCCCCAATTTGGAAATGAAATAAGTCCCCAAAGGAATGAAATAACTCCCCAAACTAAAATGATATAACACCCCAATTTTTTGGGGAGTTATTTCATATGAAATAAGTCCCTAATTCTTGAAATGAAAAAAAACCCCAATAATTTATCAAGAGATAAAATAATCCTGCATTATCTTTTATTAACAGAAGTTGAAAATTTTATACAAAAACTTACATTGCTTCGTAAAAGGACAATTGTAACTTCGTAGGCCAGTTGAAAGAGCATCTGCCATTAATTTTGCATCGCATTCATTACAGATTTTGAGATGCTTGCAGGGAATAAATACAATATTCGGAGATTTGTCTTGGCATATAACACATACGTTTTCATTATTGGATAATGGAAGTTCCAAAATTTCATCCTCAGATTGTTCGTCGGAAGATTCGTCTTTGATAAAATTCTCTTGAGGTATCATATCGACACAAATTTCGTTTCGTTCAAAAACCATTCTGGAAAGAAATTCGGAAACGGTTAGTTTTCCCTCCTTTACTAAAACTGATGCGTTTTCGATTTTGCTACATCTTGCAAATTTGCCTCGCTTTCTTCGTTTTTGGGCCATCGCTCCACCACTTTCACAAAGCATGCCAAAATGTCTACTTTTGAAAAATTCCTCGTTTCACAAACTTAAAAAAATGGCCATTAATTTTTACTATTTTTAATTTTTACTATTTTTAACTAATTTTGAAAATGAAATAAGTCCCCAAAAAAAGAAATAAGTCCCCAAAAAACGTTGTTGTTGTTTTCCCGTATATTTTTTTGCGGAGTTATTTCATTTCTTTTTGGGGAGTTATTTCGTGGGGAGTTATTTCATGCCGCCGTAACAACAGTATGACTAAATACAAACAAATAATGTTTGGTGTTTTTTGTTTAAATATAAAAAATTATTAGAATCTAATATCTCGGATTTCTTTCAAAATATAATTAAGGATTGATTCATTTCATATACTGAAAGACTAAAAACAATAAACTAATAAATAAGTGTGTGTATGTTTATAAAAACAAATAAGGTGGATTTTGATATCAGATATCTTACTATAGTTATTTAATTTTTTTCATAATATAATTTTATATTTTATAGTTTTATTTTGAAGTTAGATTATAATATGGTTCTAATATAACAATATAATAATAATGCAATCATATAATTCAATCATAGTATGTTGCTCTTAGATTATGGTTACCTCACATATGTTTTTTCTTTACGTGTAAAGTGGAAATTATCGAGCTAACTAATCCCCAAATTTGGAGAATCGGGAAAGACGTAAAGGCTAAAATTTTTGAAGACAGGGACAGGAGAAGCATAGCATAGCATAGAGAGGCATAGAAAGACGCTGAAGTAATAGATTGTCGAATGTAATCTCTTTGCAGTCCTAAACACTGGCCTGCACTTAAAATCGGATATAAGCAGTTTTTCTTTATGGTCACAGGGACATTGGTTAACTAGAATTGATACCTAGATGAATATACACTTTTACAAAAAAGGTCAGTCTAGTGCGCGCTCAGTACTATCTTCAATATATAACTTTAAAAGTATAAGTTTTATTATTTATGTCATATGGGGCACCCTTTAATTACTTACTGTCTTTCTGTTTGTGTTCGCATCTCGTAAAAACTACTGCATGGATTTTAACAAAATGATGTGAGAAGGTACCCTAGTATCCTGATTCTAATATAGGATACTTTTTTAAACAAAAATATTTTATTTTTACGAGAAAGGGGAGAAAATGCAGTGAAAGTACGCAGATTTTTGTCAGATTTAAAGATACTGCATACTTTAAGGCATATTTTATTTTGAAAACGAGATATTTTAAACAAGATTATTCAACAGAAGGTGCTGTTGTAAAATAATGAAAAATATGAATTAAAAGCGGAATATTTTAAACACGTTTGCGCAACAGATGGCGGTGTTTTAAAATAATGACAAAATATGTATGAATTACTTACTGCAAAATAGCCAATTGAAAAAAATTTGTATTTTTACTTTTTGGAATTACATTGTTATTAAAATATTTTAAACACCTTTTGCACAGCTTTGCAATAATTTTAATAATTTTGAAAATTTTAATTTATGTTATACTTACAATGAAATTTATAGTCAAGCTTAAGTTCGATTTTATTCTCTCTAAGAAAGAATTAATTTAATTACAAATTAGGTGATGATATTAAAGAAAAATTGGGAAAATTTAATTTTTAGACACCAGCACGAGCGGAATGCACATTTTCTAGACAGCCACGTCCGTCATCAACACTTTTGTATCTATCTACTTATAGTAATATTTTCATTGTAAGCATCATCATTTAACCAACCAAACCCAGATAAAGGAATACGAGAAAATTTGTATTCAATTATCAATCGTCAGTTGATGAGAACGAAGTCTACAACTACCTTAAGCTTCCCTCTTATTGAATATTTTTACTTTTAATATTTACCACCTTATATTTTGTTGTTCCTTCTGCCAACCTTCGGTTAGCAATGAAAGTTACTTTTTGTTTATTTGTTTCACTTCCAACATTCGTGTTTTTTAGTTAACACTAATCTAGTATCAAACCAAAGAATTTTATATAAATTTTACAATTTTATATAGTGATGGGTACCTTTATATAAAGTACAGCGCACGCTCGATAACGTGAACACTCCAAAACGCGAACACCCCAAAACGTGAACAATTTTTTTTGTGAATTGACTATTCTAAAATGTGAACAAAGCAAGAAAGCTCTATAACGTGAACTATAAACGTTACATAGGTAACATTGAGTTCAAATAATCCTGATCTTGGGGAATTCCCTAATAGTAAGTTATTCGTTATTTTTTTTTCATTGTTATGTGTAACACACAAAGCATTTTAGTCGCAATTTTGGCTTGGTACGGAGCGTTTCGCATCATATTTATTTTCTGCGTAAAGATGAGTTGTAAAAAACCTGTGTGCTTGACATTAAAACAAAAATTAAAAGAAAAACGCTGCACACTTCAGAGTTGCCCAACATGGAGAAAGCTCTTTATCGCTGGTTTATTCGTATGCGGAATAAAAACTGGCCAGTTAGTGCTGTAATGCTGAAGGAAAAAGGAACAACTTCATTTAAAATTTAAAGAAAGCGAAAGTGGTTTCAACGCTAGTGATGGATGGCTTCAAGGGTTCAAAAAAATATATGGGCGTCCGGCTTCTTCAAATTTCAGGCGAAAAACTTTCTTCACAGCCTCGACTGGTGGAGCCGTTTAAAGAAAAACTTAAAACTGTAATGTCTGAAATGGAGTTGTGCAACGATCAGCTTTATATTACTGAGGAGTCTGGCTAATTCTGGAAGCTTCTGCCAGAAAAAACTTACGTATCCAGTTTGGAAAAGAGAGCCCCAGGCGTAAAGACAGAGAAGCAGCGAGTCACGTTCTTGTGTGGTCCAAACACCACTGGATCTCACAATCTTAAACTTTAGGTAATTGGAAAGGCAAAGAATCCACGCTGCTTTAAAAACTTTCAGTGCCCCACCGACTACAAAAGTTCAAAATCAACCTGGATGACGTCGACTATTTTCAAGGAATGGTTTCATGAATCATTTGTTCCACAGGTAAATATTTCCTTTGACTTTTGTATACATTTTTTTTATAGTTTGGCTTATTTTTAAGTTGAAATCGTTTTTAAGAGAGAAAAAGTTGCCAATAAAAGCTCTTCGTCTAATCGACAACGCACCTTCCCATCCTAATGAAGCTGAACTGAAAACGGAAGATGGGCAAATCTTCGCAATGTTTATGCCACCAAACGTTACTCCGCTCATTCAACCGATGGATCAGAATGCAATAAAAATCACGAAGCTGCACTACAGAAACATCCTTTTAGCGTCAATAGCAGCGACGCAATTTGATCTGCTCGAGTCGATGAAGAAAATATTATTAAAAAAAGCTATAAATCTTTTGGATGCCGCTTGGATTCGGCGAAGAAACCCTAGCTAGCTGCTGGAACAACATTTTGCATTTTGCAGGAAACGATGATGATCCCGAAGATGTTATGCCGTTAGCCATTTTAAAGGAAACGTGGATGGCTGAACTTCGCCCCTTGATGTGCAACACCGTCGATCTCCTTCACAGTTTAAGTCCTGATATTGAATTTACGTTCCATTCAGGAATGGAATGATGATATCGACGTAGACATTGCGGTTAACGATATTGAAGAGGAGGACGATGATGACTGCACCTCAGAAGCATCGAAGAAAATTAAACCAAGTGAAGCAGTCCAAATTTTGGACAAAGCGGTACAGTGGGCTAGCCATGAAGACGTCGATCAAAGTCATAGGAATGTACTGAGACGTCTAAGAGAGAAAGCTGTGTTTCAGTTGTTAGAAAAACAGAAGATCCAAAAAAATTACTGATTTTTTTAAATAAAAATATTTTTTAGATTTTTATCCCTGTTACGCACAAATTAATGTACAAATAAACAATAAAATATGAATTTAAATGTGTAAATACATATACTATGTATATTCCCTTCGTACTTATTTGGCATTCGAAAACGTGAACAGTTTTGTTAACGTAAACTCCCTTGGTTTTAATTAGTTCACGTTATCGAGCGTGCACTACGTAAGAGTCTTAAAATTTAATGTGGATTTCTTTCAAAGCAAAATCGAACAAAATATTATCAGGAAGCAAACTATTAAACATCAGCAAGAATTAACCACAGGATGCTTTCCAATCTAATAGAGGTTTTTTTGTCATTTTATTTATATGTATAACATGATATTCATTCATTTATTTATATCGCACACGAAATATAATACACGTTTTGAAAATTTTATCCTTGGACAGGATAAAAAACGACAAACCAATTAGAAGAGAAAAAAACTCAGATTACATAATGCACATGTGTAGCCATATTGTATAATTAGACAGTAAGCACACCAACACACTCAAGAGTATGTAGTTATATTTTTAAATATAACTGTAAGTGTGTAAGAATAAGTATGGTATTAGTTGTAAGTGAATACTACTGGACGCTTATGAGGGAAGCCTTAATACTACTTTACGGGCCCTTAAAAAGCGTTCTCCAAACTACTTTGTTGGATATCTGATTCTTTTCAAATAAAACGTTCCATGTGCTGCTACTGCTGCTTACATACAACAGAACTGCTAACGTTGCTTTATTTTACAAAATCATTAATAATTTCAAATAATTTTTTTTACATTAAAAAATCTTATTTGGAATTACATTATTTATCTTTATCTGTGCTGAAAAAAAAAAATAAAAAATAAAAATAAAGATATTTTAAATCGAAATGGTTGCCATGGTTTTTTGTTTAGAAATTTAGATTTGGCTTTCTTTCTACACTGATTGAAATTCTCATTTAGTTTAAGAAGTTTTAAGCATAAGAATCTGAGTTTTTATTTAGAAAAATTGGGAAAAATCTACTGATGAGCTAGTTGAGCACCAGCGAAAAAGCTATCTGGATATGCTTTCCCCATAGTAAATATATCGGATGGTTAAATTTTAAGGGCCGCTGTTGAATGTGAACCACACCTAAACTTCAAGTTTTTTTCTGCATAGAAAGATACACAATTGAGCAACGCGTTAAAGTTATTCAGGCTTATCCAACACTGTATGATGAATCTTCGAAAAAAATCATCTTCAGTGATCAGGCACATTTTCACCTCAGTAGATTCGTCAATAAGCAGAATTGCCGCATTTGAGCGAATGATAATCCAAGAGTGATTGTCGAAAAACCAATGCACCTACAAAGACTGACTGTTTGGTGCGGTTTATGGGCTGGCGGGCGGCATCATCGGGCCGTATTTTTTCCAAAATAACGCCGGTCAGGCAGTTACTGTGAATGGTTTTCGTTATCGTGAAATGATAAGGAACCTTTTATGGCCCGAATTGGAAGATATGGATGTGGACGATATGTCTTTTCAACAGGACGGTGCCACTTGCCACACAGCTAACGAAACAATGGCTCCTTTGGGCGACAAATTCAATGGCCATGTTATCTCACGTCGTGGCGATGTCGATTGGCCGCCAATATCATGTGATTTGACACCGTTGGACTTCTTTGTTTGGGGTTATTTGAAGAAAAGGTGTATCAGCCGAGGTCGCGGCAGCCATTTGGCCGATATATGTTGAATACATAGCTGAACCATACCAACATTATCAAAAAAAAAAAAAAAAAAAGAAATGACAATAATATCCTATATAATTTGTGTTTTATTCAAAATCAACATCGGCCCTTAAAATTTAACCACCCCTTTATTATGTTATTATATTTTTTTGAACTTAATATTTCATGATTTTTTCATAAAATGTTTACTTAATAAATTTTAACATTAGGAATTCTGCATAGATTATGATAAATAATTTAATCTTATTTTATTTATAGCATTTTTCTGTTAATTTTTTAGAAAATAAAATCAATATCGGGAGTTAAAACTTTGCATAAAAAAAAGAAGTAAATAATGATTAGCACTTGCCCACCCTGTGCTATACAAGTTGACAATAATAATTTCATGCAAGAAATTTCTCACTTAAGTTACAGAACAGAAGCGTTGAGAAGTTGATTAAAGCATTCGAATATTTGAATTCTTACAGATTTGCTTAAAAATAAAAATATCATTTATTGTACTCATATCTTGCTTATTCATTTCATTTTTTTTTTTTACAATTTTCAACTAAATTCAGAGTTCCTATTTACTGCTGTCCTTAAAAACAAAAAATAAAAACATTCACTTTGAAGCACAGTGTAATCACAGAGTATTTATATAAATGCGGCTTTCTTATACAATTCAAACTGTCACTCTAACCTTTCTTAATTTATTTATTTAATTTTTATTTATTTTTTACTTTTTATTTTTGCTCTTAGCTTTTATATAAAGAAATTAAAGCTAAATGTCATGCTAATTTGTCTCTTTGCAAATAAAATTTCCAAATAAAACTAAAAATAAATATAATAAATGTTTTTAAGATTAAACAATAATGTAAGTACTTACAACAAAAAACACATGATAAATAAGTTTATTTTTGAGAAACAGCAAACAGCAGCCTCACAGCAAGCAGCAGCCAGCAAGCATCTCTCAGTTGAGAAGCTTTTGATAATTTCTTCGCAAATGTACACAAATGTAAAATTATAAATGTAAACTTTTTTATGGCTTTTTTAAGTAAACTTGCAAGGATCCGCACAAAAACAACGAAATATTTGCTTTAATATAAAGCATTTATAAAATTATTTGTACATGAACAAAATACACACTCATACATACAAAATGTAATCATTATCTTGAATGAGTGGTTGCTTGGTGACAGAAGCAAAACAACAACAACAAAAAAAACAAACATGAAAAACGTTGTAAAAGAAACAAGCACAGACGCAAACACAGGTTCCATTATAATGGAACCTGTTTATTATACATATACATACAGCAGTGTTGCCAATTTGGCATTTTTAATGCTAAAATTAATTGCATTCATTATTTTCTTTTCGACACACAGTGGTTGGGAAATTTTGGACATAATTCGGTAGCTCATGGACCACTAAAGATATCTTAATGATTACAAACAAAAAACATGAATTTACAGTGTTTTTAAACCCATCATAATTTTCTGAAAAAAACTTAAAACGCGAATAATGCATCGATGTTTTTTAGTGAAAACTCATTACATAATTTCATGAGCACTTGAAGGTATAAGTAATTGGGAATATATCATTTATTCCAAGCCTCACTCTGATACCATAAAACCTGATCTGCATAATGTAGAAAGCTTTGAAACCCATTAACCCATTTAAAAGTTCAAGATGAACCCTGATTCAATGCCAACGACAAACCATCCTCGAAGTCAAGTGAAAAAACCAAATCTAAAATATGAAATATTTTTTGAAATTTTGTTGCTGGTGCAAATAGGAATCGGAAAAGAAAAAAAAAATTTTTGGAATTATTGTCTGTATGTCTGTCTGTCTATGTTCGTATCACCAAAAAACTACTAGATGAATTTTAATAATATTTTGTGAGTAGGTACCTTAATACCTCGCTTCAAATATAGGATGTTTTTTTCCTCAAAAAAATTACATTTCGTAATTTTACTGATTTAAAGGAACTACAAACTTTTTTTTTGAAAGCAGTATATATTTAACATTTTCAGAGCTCTACAATAATTTCAGAATTTTATATAAATTTTAGAATTTTAAATAAATTTCTTCTTCCTGTGTAATTATCCAGGGAGGGTAACTCTATATAAGGTAAAAACATAAACCATAACTGAAGCACTATAAAAGTAAATGTCTTAAAATTGTCAGGAGGCCCACGACGTGTCAGGCACATCTAGTCTATAATATACATATAATAAAATAGAAACTCATTTCCGTCTGTCTGTCTGTCTGTCTGCTTTTCGTTTGTGTTCGCATCACGTAAAAACTACTAGATGGACTTTAACAAAAATTTTGCGAGGAGGTACCTTAGTATCCTGGTCACATTATAAGACAATTTCCGGTTTAAAAGTACAGAAATTTTCGGTTTAAAACTGGGATATTTTCAACACGTTTATATTCAACACGGTTATTTTTTCAACTCACCTTTTTATTTTTGAAAGTGGGATACTTTAAGAACTACTGCGCAACAGATGGTGCCAATTGAATAAAATTTGTATTTAATTTGTATTTTTACTTTGTGGAATTACATTGTTATTAATATATTTTAAACACCTCTTACAGCGGTTTACAATATTGTTTTAATTTTAATTTTAGAATTTTTAATAAATTTTAGAATTTTATCCAGGGATGGGTATCTTTATATAAAGTAAATACCTAAGCCATAACTGAAGCACTATAAAAGTAAATGTCTTAAAATTTGGTGCAGATTACTTGCAAAGCAAAATTTAACAAAATATTGTCAAGAGGCCCACGTCGCGACATGGCAGGCACATCTAGTTTTTTATATGATTTATTTTATTTCTTTTCTTAAAGAAAAGTAACACTCAGGCAATTAATGACTACATTGATTGTGTTACTTCCTCGGGAAAGGGATAGGAGTCGATAAGACAGATGGTTAGATTGATAGTAAAGCTGCACTTTCGGCAAAACTGCAATTGTACGTTATGATTATTTTTAGAATAGTGTCGCAGCGCATCTGGTGTTATTTAAGCTTATGAAGCTAGCATAGCCAGTTTAAAATTATTTTACATTGCTGGCGATTTAGCGCTATGTGATAATACCGGCGAAGGAGGGTGCTGTGATATGCATTATTATAAAGAGAAGTAATACATATCAGAAACACCGATGGTACCACCGCTGAGTTTTGAACTCTTGACGATGCTTTAGTAGTGCTTACCACTTGAGCTAAAGCATTAAAAATTTTCTATTATATTGCTTTTTTTTTTTCTTTTAAATTCTACCTTTTAACAATTTAAATTTATTTAAAAAAAAAACTTATATTATTGATTTTCAAAGCTTTAAAAATATTTTTGTTTATTAGTTTTGAATCAACTAAAATTTGTATCTTTCACTCCGTTTACATTTGAAAGCAGTGTCATGACAATAAAAGAATACCTACAAGATAGATTTATCTTACTAGGTAGTGTCATCCGCACAGCTGATTTAGTAGTTCGACATGTCAAAATTTGTATGTGTTTAGAAATTTTATAGAGCAGAAGTGAAAAAGCAAAAAAACAAATACAAATTTCTTTTATGTTTTTTGACATTCTGAACTACAAAGCAACAATAAAATGCCATGTTGTTCTTGTGTTGTTGTATTTGTTGTAGAGACACCACTATCTAGTAAGATAAATCTAACTTGGAATACGTATTAGTTATAAAAAATGGTGACAATTGTCTCCATAGTATAGGGTCCCAGGCAATTAATAAGACAATTTATTTAAATTTTTTGATTTTTCCTTTTTGAATTTTACGTCAAATCACTGTTTTTGATCTTTTTTCTGTACACAAAAACTTGATTGTTGTCAGCAAACATCAAATCATTGTCCATTTTTTGTTTTTTTTGTTTATTTAAAGAAAGTTCATATTGTTAAAACTATAAATAAACAAATAGTAATTATATTATTATACATAGTCCCATAATCGGGCTCTCAAGTACACTAATTATATATGAAAATTTTGATATTTTTTTTATAACTAAATATAAGATTTGTTTTATATGCGTCTGTATAATGAATATAATTTAATACAACACGAAATTTAAAAAAAAAACTTTACTTCTGTATTTAAGTGATAAAAGGATATGTCAAGGGGTAAAGTTGGAAGGAAAATTTTAGTTAAGCCACCAAAATTTTTTTAATTATATGTTTTATCAACTGAATAAACACTTGTATCAAACCTATTAAATCATTGTCCTATTTACTGCCTTCAAAATATTCGAAACAGAAGTTCAGATAATTGAAAAAGTTTGCATGGATTAGTATTACTATTGTCTTAACAGTACTGTCAGTTGTAAACACAGTGTTTGTATTTTACAATTAAAAAAATTATAACAAATTTCAAATAAAAAAAAAAAAATTTTGAAAACGTAAGACTAAAATGGCAACCCTGATACACATTTAAGATAAAGCAACAGTCAGTACAAAACATTTTCAAGAATCATCAAGGGAAGAAGTATAAAAAGCATTAAAATCTGTGTTTCTGCGTTTGTACCATTGTTTCAGTGTGTGCGATTATACAATGTACAGCTTCTTGTGAAAAAAAAAAAACTAAATGCATAAAATAAAACTTAATATATTTTTTATTTGACTAAAAAAACTAATAAAACTTAAAGATACTATTCGTCGTTGGTAGTTGATTCTTTGTTTTGTAAATTATGTATTAAAACAAAATTTTTTTTTTAATATAACTTTTAAGGCATTATAAGTCAAACTTAAGAAACGTTTCAATTAAATTAAAAAATGGGCAAAAATAAAACAGAATAATTCAAATTTGCACATTAAAAATTTTAATATTTTGGTTGTTCGGGATATATGCTTATATGGTTATCGTGACTCTTATTCACAAATTATGTAATCATCTCTTATTTGCGGTGTTGGAAAATTTAAATTAAGCATTAAAAAAAGTAATAGCCTACTCAACAGCGTTATTAGTCGTCTATATACTATTTTTAGCTTTAGAATCGAATCAAGCCTTCCTTAAGCCAGGCTTAAATTATTTCGCCTATAAATTATTTCGAATTTATTATTTTTTCTTTTCAATTCTTAAAGCTGTTTAAATTGATTTTGTTAGAAAAAACGACAGCCTTGCTGATTATGTAAAAATAAGCAGATAAACAAAATTAAAGTCTGCTTTCAGAGCACAGAGTTTATTTTGTATATTTTAAGTACACTATCATATAACAAGCCTACCGTGAATAAGATTATTAAATTTTAATTGATTAAAAATAAATCAATTGTTAATTTTTTACTGGTTTAATATTCTGTCATTAAAAAAATAGTTAAAGCAAAGCAAAGCAAATACATTTTTTTTATTTTATCTTTACAAAATGTTCATGTTCAATATTATGTTTTGCTACAATCGAAAAAAAAACAAGCGAAAGTATGTCTTTTCTCTCACAACTTTTTTACCTCCCTTAGAAACTATTTTACTTGTAAACATTTCAATTGAAACGACCTTTTTCGTGTACGATAATTACGATATAATTTGAATTGTCTAAATACAGGTATCAATTGCGTTGTTGACTTTTCATTATGTTAATTAAAAAATACTTTATTTAAGGTCAAACTTAATTATAAATAATTCGTGTTATAATATCTATACTATAATTTAGTTTAATAAAATAAAATTAGGAAGTACAGGGTGGAAATACGCGCCAACTTATTTACAGATGGCTATTAAAAGTAAATAATTAGTATGTATGTATATATACTAGTTCTTATAAGTTCTTATAAGAACTAATCCTTTTTCATCCCGAAAGCACAAGAGATTGGATAAATTATTATTGAAAAGAAGATTCGTGGTTTAATATCAGTGTCGGGATTTGTTATACAATTGTACCAAAATTGTTACAATATTACAATCGAATCATTAGTGGTACACTGGTACCCTTCATTCTCTTTTGGTACAATTTCATATAAAATTTATTCAATAAATTTTTTTATTTAATAAACATTTTTTTTCTTACATTAATAACGATTTCTAATAGTTCTCCAACCCTGTGTAGAACTAACTAAATTGCAACATTCTTGATTTATATTCAGGATTATTCTTATTATAAATAATGGGTAATTTAGTTACAAGGCCTTTTTGCTGAACTGGTGCGTTTAAATATTTTAGCTTTGCCTCAGTCAGTTTCCGACACTGATATAATTTCCCATTCTTTTTAGTAAGAGATCGTAAGGTCTTTGACTCTTTAAATAAATAGCTGCAGGCATACTCTGGTGGAGTTTAAAGCACTTGATGGAAATCGTAGTGCAACCAGATTCTAACATTATATGATTTTTGATTATGAAACAGGTAAGTATTTTGGCAAAATAATTGTTAGTAAATTGCAACACAGAAACATAAATTCTAGGAATCAGGGTTAGTTATCATTACTATACATATTATAAAAATTCTGATTTGTCCTCTTTTAATGTCTAGCTACTGTATGTATGTACATATGTTTTGTTTGTTCTTTTTTCACTTACTGACAAATTTTGGTACAATTGTTGCTGATTTAGTAGAATTTTAAAATTTTACAATCATTAGGCCGGTACAATTTAAACATTGTCAGATCCCAACACTGATTTGAATGCCTATCGTATTAAAAAGTGGTTTAGACGGTATGACTTCACGTACGTAATTTTCAAGAGAAAATAACATAAAACTAAAAATAAGAGTAAAAATCTTACGACTGCATTTTTTATTAAATTTTTTTCTAAAAATATTATAGAAAATTTTTTGTAAATATTTTATCGAAAATTTTTTCTAAAAATTTTATCGAAAATTTTTTGTAAAAAGTTTATCGAAAATTTTTTGTAAAAAGTGCATCGACAATTTTTTGTAAATATTTTATCGAAATTTTTTGCAAAAATTTTATCGAAAATTTTTTGTAAAAATTATGTCGAAAATTTTTTGTAAAATTTATGTCGAAAATTTTTGGTAAAAATTATGTCGAAAATTTTTTGTAAGAATTTTATCGAAATTTATTTTTAAATTGTATCAAAAATTTTAATTTTTTGTAAAAAGTTTATCGAAAATTTTTTGCAAAATTTTATCGAAAACTTTTTGTAAAATTTTATCGAAAATTTTTTGTAAAAACTTTATCAGAATTTTTTTTTGTAAAATTTTATCGAAATTTTTTTGTAAAAATTATATCGAAAATTTTTTGTAAAAATTTTATCGAAATTTATTTTTAATTTGTATCAAAAATTTAAATTGTATTAAAACTTCTACCAAAATTTTTTTGTTAAAATTATGTGAAAAATTTGTTTATAAAAATTTTCTTGCAATCTATATTACGTTAGAATGGTTAGACTAAAACACATTGGGGGGAACATATTGACCCCCATAATGGGCCTATTGACTATTCCTGGTTCCTTGAGGGTCTAGCGGTTACCTCTATGTGTATTGCTTTCTATAAAGGCCTCTACTACAAATCAAAGCAGAAAAACTCTACCAACCTAAAAACAAACAAAAATCGCCCCTCAAAGGGGGTTATTGATCCACCGAAACCTGTTAACACTCCATGCGATCTACTGGTCGTGGTCTAATATTTATTTAACAAAAAACAGAGCAAAAGAAAATTATTACAAACGAAAACAATAAAAACAAAGTAAAAATATAGGTGGGCTTGGTTTTTTGCCCACAGCTTCGAATGGAAGGGTCCGATGTTCCTGAATTCAATTAACGAACATTTCTAAACTATACCTGGCAGATTGGTCGGCTTAAATTTTATGTATCTCTTCTGGTGCCTTGACAAAGTTGATTTCAACCCAAACACAGACGGACGGATTCAGAATATATGTATATACTTTATGGGGTCGGGAATGAATATTTATTTCATATTGTAGAAGGGTATATTGTGGTAAAGGGTATAAAGAAAACAAAAAGACCATTCGAAAATCAAACTAATAAATTAATCACTCAAAAAAATATGTTTCTGTTTATGGGTTTGTTCGCAATCGTCCGACTTCAATCGTACATCAAAGTAAGCAAAAAAGTAAAAACGAAATTATTTTTGTTCCGACAACATTTATAATAAAACAGAATTAAGACTTATCCGTTATGATATCTTTAGTTTTCAACCACTGTGTGTTGTCATTTAGAAGATTAAGTATTTTCTTATAATTGGAAAAAAATTGAGCAAATATCTATACTAAATAATTGATAATAGTTCATTTAAAGTTTGTTCTTAACCGAAACGTTGGAAAAAGTAATTAAGTTTTATTACTCCTCAAAATCAAATTTAAAAGATTTAATGACATAAATTACAAAAAAGAAGTTATTTGAGTTTCCTAATACAGCATAAGTCATTAGTCAATCTGTATAAAGGACACGCAAAGCAAAAATCATGCAATATTATTTTACCTCCTACATTGTGTTTAATGTGTTAAATTTTACCATAATTTTACCATTTTATCATAAGTTTGTTATAAGGCCTCATTTAGGGAAAACGTAAATACGCAAAAGATTTATCAGACACCGCTATATCCACAAAAAACATTGCACAGTGGGAGAGAATCAACATATTTTGTAAATAACTCAGCCATTTGTAAAGGGATAGGCCGATTTATCTTAAATTTGACATAACTAACTTAGACATAACTATAGCAGAGGAGTATCTGAGCTTAAGATTTGATGATGGGCACCATTTGTTTGCCAGGGGTGTCGCTATATAGTCTTAAAGTTTGGTACCTCTCATTTGCAAATTTTTAGAGCTTAGCATTTCTTCAAGTTAGATTCAATTTTTAAAAATTATACATATATGGTCTTAAAGGTCTAGTAAACACCTATAAAATGTTGCTTTAATCTATAAATTATGTTTTGAAATGGGCGATTTATAAGCAATTGAAAATTATAAATTTAGATATTTCGATGCCCTGGTCCAGTTTTTTTCAAAATATTGAGTACAATTTTCAGCAATTTTTTTTTGTGAATTTTTTATCATAGTTAGCGAAAAAGATTTAAAATGTTGTGGCAAAATTTCAATGTTATATCTTTTCCAAGTTAAAAACTAGACGATTTTCAATTTCAAAACTTTACTGTTAACATAACAGTAGCATAACAGAACATAAATCAGTAACATAAACTGATAAAGGGTGATAAGTATAGAAATATTCATATTTAAAAGCACATAGTTTTGCACGTAAGACAGATATTGAGCTGAATCTTTTTTTTTTTTTTTTTTTGATAGCAGACTACATCATTTATATTTACATATACAAGAAAAATATAATATTAGGTCACATTTTTAAAATGCCTTACTGTTATCTGTTATCAAAGGCGTACTCTAATCCTTTCCTTTCGTTGCGGCGTTGTAATCGGATAGGCATTGGATCGCATTGAACCTAAATTTGGCATGACCATAGCCGAAGAGTATCTAAGCTCATGTTTTCACGCTGGGCACTATACACTCGCCAGGGGTGGCGCTATATAGTATCAAAGTTGGGTATCTCTCACCTGCAAATTTTTAGAGCTTGACGTTTCTTTAAGTTTTTGTTTCATTTTTAAAGGTTATACATGGTCTGAAAGGTCTAGTCAATACCTTCATGATGCTTTAATCTATAAATTAAGTTTTGAAATGAGCCAGTTATATATATATATATATATAAATTTAATTTTTCCGAACACTGGTCCAGTTTTTTCAAATTATTAAGTACAATTTTCAGCAAATATTTTTTTTTTAATTTTTTTTTCGTAGTTAGCTATTAAAATTTAAAATATAGTGAAAAAATTTAAACATTTATATAATAACTGAGACAAAAACTGGACGATTTTCAATTTAAAAATTCCAAAATTTTTGAATTTTTGTGTATTTTAGCCTAAAAAGGGCCATAAATCTTGTTTTTTTTAATGGAAAAAAATGTTCCTAAATAATAAATACATTTGTTTTATTTTTGTGCTAGCAAACTATATGTGCGTTCGTTAAAACCAAATTTTATGTAAAATTGATCAGCCTTGTAGAAGATAGAGCTCCTTCAATTTGGCCTATTTTACATTGAAATTTTGTTTTTAGCCCATATGTTCTAAAACTCCAAAGCTAGAATCGGCTTTGGTCCCCCAGAGTCATTTTTATTATTAGATAAATTAAAGATGATAGATACAACAATGGTATTCCAATTTTTTATCATAATTATAGGCGTGCCAATGTCAAAGCAATCGACTGCAATATATTAAATTCCTCTAACAGGTATGACAAAAGTATGGTTATTAAAGATTTTCTAGCATTGCAAAGCACAAAATCTAAAAACTTTTGGTGGATAATGGAATAGTAAAATATAGAACTTTTCATTTTTTTTTTGTTTTTAATTTTAGACTTTTGTTTTTATTTTTCTCCAAATATTGAAGTAATGTTTTTGTAAAATTTTTCATGGCAAATAAAAATATATAAAAATATACTGTATTTTTAATATATTAAAAATTTTTTTGTTTAAAAAGAGAAATTAATATTATATTATATGAATTTTTTTTGAACTATTTTTGAATTAATAAATTAATTCTGTGGCAATAAGGAAAAAGTGCTTAAGTCTGATTTTTAAGTTTTGTAGCAGAGCAATTATAAACTTTAAAATTAATTTCTTTTTTAAATAGCTTATCTTAAAACTTTTCATAAGAGAGTCTAACGTATGTTTTGGAAAAAAATCTTATATCTACCAAAAGTACGCAGGTGTTGCAATAAATAACTTGTGAAAGAAGTTTTTATGCTTTAAAAAAATAACTTAGTAGTTTCTTAAGCTTTTTTCCAAATGCAATTAGACATTGAAAAAAGATAAGCGGAAAGTAATTTCACTATAACTTCCTGAAAAATGGTAGAAAATAATTGAAAATTTGCACATGGGTACTTTGGATTACGGAGATTACAAAGGTGCCAGTAACTAAAATTTTGCTTAAGTCGACTTAAGCACTTTTTCCTTATTGCCACAGAATTATTTAGGCTTAAGTTCTTAATTATAAAGAGATAAAGAAAAATTAGATACCAGCGAAGCAGAATGCATTTTCTGGACAGCTACGTCCGTCATCAGTACTCTTCATATCGATCTACCCGGTAGTTTCAATTGTTATTAATTTTCTATTTAAACAAACTTATCAAATAAATAGAATATGAGAAATTTTTAATTTTACATTTTTACATTTTCATATGTAAACTTTGTGGGCAAAATACTAAAAAACTCCAATTTTGGGATTTTTGGTCTTTATTTTGGGAATTGTAGTATTTCCTTTACATTAATGTTGTGGAGATTTTACTGTACTTAATTGATTTGTGCAAGCTAACCTTTAGCTTTGGACAAATTTGAAGATAATATTACCGAGATTCGACCCCAAATGCTTAGTGCTTAAAGTGTTTAAAACTTGGCATTTTAGAATGCGTGTAGCAGTTGTAATATCCATGGTGCCCACCATGCCCAAGGACAGAAATTGCATTTGGTTCTTTTCTAATATGGTATGGCCAACTTTTTGAAAAGAAACATGTAAGCGCGCAAAATTCTTTCCATTTAAAGTTGTCAACATTTAAAAAGACATTTCTAGCATTACACATTAACAATATTTTTATATACAGAGCTGTAAAACTGTAAGTTTATAGCTCTGCTTTAAAATGTTATACTTAAGACGAAAAAAACAAATTCATAAAAATCATTTCAGTCTTGTTGATGCCTTATTCAGTGAAAGTAAGAGTTTCATCTTTGCTTTTACTCTCAACATCCTTCTTCCTTAAGCAAACGTTTTTAATCCCATTTTCCTCTCCCTTCAAAACGGCTGCTAAAACAAAACAAAAATTATTTATTTTTAATCCAAATAAAAATCTTATATTCGTATTTCTTTCGATTATATGGTTGGTTCAACCGTCTGTTAATTATTGTACTTTATTCAAAAACTATTTATTTTTAATATTTTATCTCAGTTTATTTTCAATTTTAATGCTATTAAACCAATTTTATACCAATACGAAACATGCTGTACTCTGTTGATTTAAATTAGAAATCAAGTATTGTTCAACAACAATAGAATATAAATTGAAGATTTATTTCAAACAACAATAGAAAATAAATTGTATTCATTGCTTCCAACATAAATACTCGTACATATGTATTTGAAAATAGATAAAGAGGAAACAATGGTTGTGTGAATGCTCTCTGAAACATACCAAACTAAATTAGGTATATGAAACAAGAACTACTAATAGTTATTTCTACAGTTGCCAGCATAAAAATATGAAAGTTGGATGTTACGATTTGTGATTGAGTCGGTTTGATAGCAAAGAAAACCAAATAATCTCTTCTTCGATTAAATATATTTTGTACAAAGACATTCTTTTAGGAGGATCAAATTTCCTCCAAATTTTTGATAGCACTACCGTCTATACATATAATAAAATATCAACTCATTTCCTGTCTGTCTATCTGTCTGCCTTTCTTTTTTTGTGCTCGCATCACTTAAAAACTACTGGATGGATTTTAACAAAAATTTTTTGAGTATCCTGATTCCAATATAGAATACTTTTTTCCGCAAAAGTATCTTATTTCCAAGAGAAAGTGGAGAAAAAGTACGCCGATTTACCGATTTAAAGGTACTGCATACTTGAAGTCATCTTTTATTTTTGAAAGCGGGATATTTTAAACACGATTGCGCAATAGATGGCGCTATTTTAAAATAATTACAAAATATGAATTACTTACTGCCAAATAGCCAATTGAATAAAATTTGTTATGAAAATATTTTAAACACTTTTTACACAGATTTACAATAATTTTAAGAACTCTAGAATTTTATATAAATTTTATATCCAGGGATAGGTACCTTTATATAAAGTAACTACGTAAGAGTCTTAAAATTTGGTGTTGATTACTTTCAAAGCAAAATCGAACAAAATATTGTCAGGACACACAGAACGTATGTGAGCACAGCCATCCATATAAAAGCAACAATAAATTTTGGTTTTGCATTGCAGGTAAGTGCTTTTTCAAACAGCCTATTGCTTATTCCAGATAATCAAATAAATTTAAAAAATGTAGGTGAAACCGCGAAGTCTTCCTTAAGAGTGGAGTAGTTAGGCTTCTAATAAGTCATACAAACATAGTTTTAATGCCACAATGGATATGGTATGATTTTTCTAAGCTGAATTCCTCTAAGGTATTATTTCGAGTTCTGACATAGTCGCGGGAATTTCTATATTTAATATATTTTCTATATATTTAACATAACTCTCGCAGCAGCTTTAATTTCTGCCTACCAATATAAGCTAAAAAAGAAGTAATGTCCGGCTAGATTGGCAAAATACCCCTATGTGCAGCGTTACGTTGCAACTCTTTGGGTACGGAACCATAAAAAATCATTGATATCTCACACGTAAGTAATCTTTTTTTTTAATTTACCACACATATAAACGCGCATAGCCTTTAAAGCATTATTTTGTTTCTATAAGGTAGAATAATTCACAAATAAAATACCTTTAATCAGAATACTAAAAGATTTTTGTTCAATTAAATGCTCCCAGTATCATAATTTCAATAGCACTTCCCTAAAAAAAATTATCAGGCACAAATATATAAAGATAAATCTTTTAAAATGATGTTAAAAAAAAATAAAAAAATTGAATAATAGATTAAAACAAGAACAATGGTATTATTAAAAATATACAATAAAAATAAAATATAAAAAGAATATGTTTTCCGCTATAAAAACATATAATAACAGACATATTTTACATTTTTTTTTTATTTAGAATATAGAAAAAATCCCCTTTAAAAACCTTTGTTATTATATGGCCATTAGTACTGAGATAACTTCTATATGGTAGGTTTTTTTATAATACCTACAGTTCTGGTGACTGTTGTCCTAAACAAAAAGAAATATACAATACTACAGATTATATCTACTTTGATTCCCATTACTGACAATAAATAAAAACTTATATATCCAATATAAGCAGAATGTTTATCTTTTAGGTTGTTATTTATGAAAATTAGAATTAAGCTGCAGAATGTTGTCAACATCAGAACTACAGGACATCTTAAGTTTTTGTTTGTGACAGGAATTTGTTAGTTCGTGAGCATACAATAAGCTTAATTTAATAATGACCTAAATATTAAAAGAAATATTAATTTGTATAAAGCACTAGCTGACCCGGTCCGCCGTGCTGGCCCTAAGTAATCATTAGTGTTGTATTCAGCGATGCCAACTTAACTCTTTTCGCGCTATTTTTAGCTCTATTTGACTACTTCTAACGCGAAAATTTTCCCTTCAGCACTTTTTCAGAAAAAAGAGAAATTTTCTGTGGCGCCACCTGTCGAAAATTAACCCCACCAACTTAGGAACCTCCGTCGACTCATGCGCAACAATTTTGCTAAAGATCATAACATCATCAAATGCACAGCTTACGATTTAATTAATTTTGAGTAATTTTCAGTGGCGCCACCTGTCCGAAATTAATCGCACCAATTTACAATCCTTCATCGGCTCATGCGCAACAACTTTGCTAAAGATCATACCATCATCATACAGCCTACGATTTAATTAATTTTGAGTAATTTTCAGTGGCGCCACTTGTCGGAAGTTAATCGAACCAACTTAGAAACCTTCGCGGGTTCATGGACAACAACTCTGCTTAAGATCATAATATGATCAGATGCATAGTTTACATTCTATAAAGGACATACAAACATACAAACATACAGACAAACATTCATTTTTATATATAAAGATATATAGATGATAGATAGATAAATAAATTTATCTATCATCTTTTGTTTTTTTAGGCTAAATTTTTTCAAAGTAATGCAAGTCTTAAACGTTATGGGATAATGTGGAGAATATGTTTCAGTAAAAGGTCATAGTGCTTGTAGATATACGTTAGACAGAGATATAAAATAAGTTGATAACAAGCAATGGAGCGACAAATATCTCAAGAATATGGAAATACAGTGAAACCTCTGATAACGGACACCTCCTATAACCGAACACCTCTAATAACCGATCAAGTTTGGTAGAGATTCATCATATTCATTAGTTTTTCTCAACAATATATATTCCCATAAGCGGACCTCTATTAACCGGACACTAAATTTAAAAAAAAAAATTTGTTCAAAAAATCTCTAATAAGCGGACAGAACCGTTGAAACACGGCAACAAGAGTGATATTTAGTACTTCTTCTTTTTTTCAACTGTGATTCATATTTGTATTAATGTCAATGATATTAGTGAATTATTTGTTAAATACGGCAATGAAATTGCTGTTTATTTGAAGAACTCGTTGATATAAAAAGATTGTTCATTCAATATGTTACAGTTCTTTTTTGTTAAAGATTCAATATTGGCAAAACACAGAAATCAATAGAGCTACTGGAAAGAGACAAAATGTGCTTTGATTGGTTCACTATATCAAAATATTCCAGTTTCTGGTCCTATTTTAAAACAAATTAACCATTTGAAACATTTTGCTAGAAACGACTTTGTTGCATTCTAAGAAAAAAAGAAATATTGTACGTCTGTTATAAGCGGACACCTCTAATAACCGGACAAAAACACCTCGACGGTGAGTGCGCGGTTATGAGAGATTTTACTGTACTGTTACAGTTTGTTTGACCAATTTTCAGTCCAAGTGTCTTATTTTGAAATCGCATGTTCACCACAGTAAAACACAAACTTTGATGGTTTTAAAATCTGACTTTACACAGAAAAATATATTTTCAATAATTAAAGATTTTAATTGGTTTCAGATTAAAATTTAATTAAATAATTAATTGATTCAATTAATTATTTAATAATTAATTGATTCAATTAATTATTTAATTGGGAATTTTTTTGTCCTCTTTTAAACAAATATATATTGAAATCAATTTAAAAATTAATTGAACTTTTATTTAAAACTGATTAAAACCTTTAATTGGTGAAAATAGCTTTTTTCTATGTAAAATTAATTACATAAATGCACGTAGAAATATTTACTCATACTTATTCAAACTTTTGCTTATGGAAACTTTGTAAGCTCATTGCATTTAGCTGGCTGGTCTTTGGTGTTTATTATGTCCACTCATCGTTACTTGTGTGCAATGAACAGACATGAATTCCATGAAATATTATAATGAGCGTCTTATGAGCTTCATTTTTTTGTGTTCACGTAGTGCTTAATTGGATATGTCTACGTAAGAGCTCAAATGCATACCATATGAGCTCTTGACTTGATTAAATTACATGTGAACATTTAAAAAAATATCGTTTGATATAAACGAGATATATTCAACAATATTTAGATCAAGTAAACAGTTTATACAAAGTCCTGATAATTAAGAGTTTTGCTTAAAAGTTTTTATAACAAAGTTATGTAGCTTTACTAGCTTCGTATGTCATATGTGGTATGAAACTTTTTTAGGATAAGGTAGTATTCCAAAAGCTTAGAAACTGACACCTTTTTTCAGCTGTTTTACATGTTTTAAACCTTTTTTATATCTAGCATCTTCATGAGCATGTCTGTGTAACGTTATTCAAAAACTGAATCAATGTAATTTTGAAGGCACTGGTTTGCTTAAAATTAAATGAAGCTTAAAATCAGTTTTATGTCATTAGCAGACATTAAATTATTTGAAAAGTTAATAACTTACTTAACTATATAAATACAATATCATAATTATCAACACTTAAACTTACTGACTACGTTCTTCTTTATTTATAGTCAACATTTTTTGATATCCACCATTCTGTATTAAAGGAAACAATAAAATTATTAATAGCCCATAAAATTAATAGTAGCACTTTTTAAATATTGTTTTTTTTTTTTTTTTTTTTTTTGCTTCAACAGTTTCAGCCTGTTGGGGCTTAAAAAGCGCGTATCATAAGCAATTCCGAGCAAAGAAACAAAAAATGAAGACAATAAACCATCGCCACCATTTTTGCCATATTTAAACCAACTCCTTCTCTACATTTGTTTTTTTTTTTTCGTTTCTTCCTTATCTTGTGTATTCTTGAGTTCATAATTGCCCCTCCTTTTAACTTTTTCTTTTGTTTATTTGCAGATATTTTTTACACGATTGTGGTCTTTATGTCATTAAAATTCAACTTTAATTTTTCTCATTTAGCCTTGTTGGAAATTTTTGGTCTGCATTTAATACTGATAAATTGTAGATTTTTTTGTTAATGGGTTTTTAAGTAGTTGAAAAAAAATTCTTTTAAATAATTTTTGATAAAGAAAAGCATAAAAATATTCTTTTTATACCCTGTTCAGACATAAACCTTAATTGCGTAATTAGAGAAATTACGCACCTAAGGGTTTAATTGAGTGCAATTTACCATATAAAAACTCAATCAAGGCATATTTAACCAGGTGGCAGTACAAGGCTGAGCTAATATTGAAGAGAAATTTTTTCATTTTTTTTAATGGAGTTTGACATTAATCATGTATTTTAAGAGAAAATAAAATAAATATTACTGCCAATTTCCGTATAAAAAAATTTAGAAAAAATTTATTTCAGATATTTCCTTTTTAAATATGCCTTGAACTCAATTAATAAATATTTTTTAAAACAAAAATTGGTTAATGGCAGAGGTAGAAAACAAAGCGCCAGGGTATGATGTCCTTAGCTTCTTCAAAAATCTGCAGTGCAACCTATACGTTCGGAAGTGAGGCTCCATATTCAGCTAGGTAACATTAAAATGAGTTTAATGGTATTCCTCCAGTAAAAACTTAAGTTTAATGGTGCTCCTCCAGTTAAAAATTGAGTTTAAAAATGGTGCTACACCAATGTCCGATTTATTGAATGAAATTTACTAGGTTATACACGATAACCAAAGTGATTAAAAGTGGCTGATTAAAGCATCCACCAATAACAGTAAAGCAGTACAGCTACCACTTGAAGGTCGAGAAACAAGAACGGCCTGATTGACTTTTAATACCCTGTTCAGACATAAGTCTTAATTGCGTAATTAGAGAGTTTATGCAATTAGGGGCGTAATTAAGCTGAATTTAGCATACAATAAACTTAGCAGCTAATACATAATTGCGTCACTAATTGAAGAGAACACGAAATGCAACCCTGCTGTATGTCAACTAAGAAGTAAGTGAGTGAGAAAAATTTCGTTCACTGCCTGGCACAATAGTAGACGCCCTACAATTTAATTTTCAGATGTTAAAAAAAGCTGATTGAAATTAAAAACTACAAAGCAAATTATACGGTTATTTCTTATAGTGGATTTAATTGTTTTCAATTATAAAAAATAGCAAAAATTTTTTAAAACGCAATTTTTATCCACTTTTTCAAAACAAAAAATGTTTTCTTTGCATAATTTATTTATTGTATCTTCAATTTTTTTGAAATAACATAATTACTAACTAACATAATTACTCGTATCTTAAGTCTAAAATAAGACAAAAATAATGTTTGTTTCAAGGATTTTGCAACCATTTGCGGGTCATCCCTCTAATGTACGGCCAAGAAAAGCAGTATCTCTTCTTTTTAGTCGAATGTAACCAGGTTCATTCAGCATGCTACGCGCTAAAGGGTTTGGATGATATTCAAGCCTCTTTAGATATGTGACTGCGTGTTTCTATTTTCTTCTATTCTTCTATTCCTGCTATTTCTTCTATTCTTCTATTTCTGCTTTAACTGATGGCATGTTTAGGTCTTTGTGGATGTTCGAATTTTTTATATACCAGGGAGCAAGTGTAATTATACGAAGAATTTTATTTTGGCGCCTTTGAATTTTTTCTACATTGCTAACTGAGGCACTGCCCCATAACTGAATCCCACAACACCAAATTGGTTTGAGGATCGACTTGTACAGTAGAAGTTTACAATCTAAGCTCAGGGTGGAGTTTCTGCCAATGAGCCAATTTAGTTGTACTGCTTTCAGTTTCATTTGTGTTAACTTGAAATCAATGTGGCTTTTCCAAGTAAGGCGACGGTCAAGATGTATACCCAACGTCTGAAAGCTGTGGTATCATTTGGTTATTTATGCGAATAGGAGGGCATGAGTCCCTGCGCAGTGTGAAAGTTATGTGAGTGCATTTTTGTTCATTCACTTTTATTCTCCATTTTTCTAGCCATTTTTCCAAATTGAGTATGTGGTCTTGTAAAAGTTGTGATGCTTCTTGGGCACTTTCATGAATACTTAAAAAAGCTGTGTCATCTGCAAAAGTTCATGTGTGGACCAGGGTGCTAATTGGCATATCCGATGTGTACAGTAAATATAAAATTGGTCCCAAAATACTACCTTGGGGAACTCCGGCTTCAATGAGATGTGGCGAGCTTAAAAAGTCACCTTCTTTTAGTAAAAACTTGCGATTCGTTAAATAATCTTTTAAGAGCTTATACAAGTTTTCGGGCAAGTTCAGCTTTAGCTTAAATATTAGGCCTTCGTGCCAAACCTTATCGGATGCTTGAGAAACATCGATAAAGAGCGCAGAACAGTATTTTTTTTCTCAAAGGTCGTTTTAATTACAGTTACTAATCTGTGTGTTTGTTGGATCGTACTATGTTGTTTTCTGAAGCCGAATTGATGGTTCGCGCAAAGAATTGGATTCAGCTTAGTTATTAATATTATCTCAAACAACTTTGACATGTTTGATAAAAGGCTAATAGGTCTGTATGATTCTACTTTTGTGTGGTCTTTTCCTGGTTTAGGAATCATAGTTATCAAAGAGACCTTCCACTCTGTGGGAAAGTACGCAAGACGTAAGATGGCATTAAAAACAAACAGGATAATTCTGCGACCTATACGGGGCAACTCAACTAACATCTTGTTAGTTGTTTTATCAACGCCAGGGGCTTTTTTGCTGTTTAAATCTACTATTGCCCTTTCAATATCGCTAAATTCAAATCTTAGGGGTACTACGGCACTAGTCTCTACTGGTTGCAACTCAACTATATCAGTACACATATTTGGAGTGAAAACCTTCGTCAAATGTCCAACAAATTAATTGCCTTTTTCGGTATCATTCCTTGCCCAGTCTCCACAAGAAGTTCGCAAGGGAGGCTTATGTACGACCGGTCTTTTAAGGTTCCTACATGCACGCCATAATGAATAATCTGATTTTGCAGTTACCTCGAGGTCTTCCAAGTAATTTTTCAGAGATGCTACTTTTCGATATTGTAGAAGCTGTCTTAGCCTTTTTGTGCAATCTTTAAGTCTAGATTTGAGTTCAGGAACAAAAATAAAGCAAACAAATTTCACAATTATAGTAAATAACAATGTGTTTTCAGCTATCAAATACTAATACCCTGTTCGGAGATGTTTTCTTAATTCATGCAATTTAATTTTAATTGCGCAATTTAATTTACATGCTCAATTAATCTAAGGGGTCGAAAAGTAGCTGCATTATTATAATGGTCACTACAATAACGAAAATTTACAGGTTTATAATAAATTAAAAATAAATTCCTCTTCAAAAAATGTATCTTAAGTGCAGACAAAAATATTTATAATAATAATTAATAATTGGTTTCAGATTAAAGTTTAATTAAATAATTAATTGATTTAGTTGTATGCTTAATAAGGATTTTTTTATTCTGCTTTAAAAAAATATATATTTGAATCAATTAAAAAACAAATTGCAACTTAATTTAAAACTAATTCAAACCTTAAATTTTATCTGTGAACAATACAACTCTACATTCACAGTTGCTTAGTTGCCAATTTACATCTCTTAACAATCTAAAATTTACATATTTTTAAAACAACTCTCTTGCATAAAATCCTCTATTGACCTTTGAGTAAAATCCCAACTTGCGTCAGCAATTATGTCATCTGAACAATCGTTATTGATTATGATAGCCATCAAATAGTCAAAGTAAACGAAAAACATTTTTCAAAAATCATGAAATCTAATCATTAATTTCAATAATTAGCCAGCATTGTTTAACCTTGTCGACGTATGTCAGGAGTGAACAATGAATCTGGCGGAAAAAAAAAATGCACATATAACCAAATGGCAAAAAAAAATTAAAAGTTCTTACAGTTGCGAGCAAATTAAACTGCAATGCTAGATAAAGAAGGAGCCAACATATTATTTCTTTTTTGCCTGTTTATTATTATTTTAATATAGAGTATTGGCTTCTGATTTATATTATAATTAACAGGTATTTTTTGGCTACAGTTGTATGGGATATTTTTATAAGAGAACGATACTACAAGATTTACAACAATTTACCGCCTTTGGATTAGAGACATACAAATGCTGAAAAATGGTGGAAAAATGAACTCCTTCGTCCGAGTCAGCCGCAGTCCACCATCAAACACTTATCCAATCAATATTTTATCGTTTTAAAAAAGCAAATTTTTGTGTTAGCAAACAAGTCATTATTAAAGCTCAGGTGAATGGAGAATCCATATGAAAACTCCTTCCTACACAATACACATCCCCACTTCACTTGAAAATATAAAACTTAAAACAGGTAGACGTCACCATTCACAAAAGGACCGCTAGAAAATACAAATTTATCTAAACTGATTAACGAAGGAATGCAGCAGGTATTACTTGTTTCGTAAATAAACAAATTGGTGCCTTTAATAGAGTTTGTAAGCTCGCCATATTGCAGGCATCTTGTGATGATAACACTCCAGTAATAATAGAAAACGCTTTGAATTTCAAAATGGTACAAATATGTTTTTCTTAGATAAAGGAATATGATTAAAACTGAAGGAATAATCAATGCAATTTAAAACAGTTAAAAACTGAAATAACACCTAAATAACGAAAAAAGGAGCCCCTTGGCAGGTGGGCCAGCATGGTGCTTAGATATAACAGAGGTACCTTAAGCTGGATAACAAAGTGCAACACGGAAAAAATAACCAAATACGGACACACACTACGTCATAAAAGACCAAAAAAAAAGACCCCTGTCTCCCAGTTTTGCCCAAAGTCCTCCAGGTTTTTTTATGGGCCCTCAAAGATGTGGGGCCTCGATATCATTTTTGCAAAAAAATTATCATTTACTCAAGCTCATATTTTGCAAACCGTTTGAAGCTCTTGTCATAAAGAACAAAAATTGTTAACATATAAAAACAAAAAAAATTCATCTTCAAGGTCAAAATCGCAAAAAACTTTAAAAAATATAATTTTTTTACGGTTTTTCCCTTGTTCAGGTCCATAGGTAGCAAACCGTTCAAAATTCAAGGAAACAATCAACTACAAAAATAAACCTAAGATCTCAATAAACAACTTTCTAGAACATATGAACTTCCTAGGAATGATTCTTAACACCGTTTAGGTAGCGCTTAGGTAGCCGCAAAAGTGGTCTTTTATCACGTAGTGGTGTCCGTATATGGTTATTTTGCCATGACTTAAAAAATTACACAGTGTGTAACTGCAGTAGTGACAGGTCATGGAAACGTCAAGTATCATATAGCTAGGAGAAAAACGAAGAAGCTGATACTTGCAGACTATGCCTAGAAGTGGCTGAGACGGTGTGTTACCACGGGCAGAAACTTGTTGAATGTAGATGCCATGGGGGATTTAAAACTTGGAAAAATATCAGCAAAAAGAAGGCCGATAGGTACTAGTCGAAAGTCTGAAATCACTAAAGGCAAGATTATAGACTGAGCACGTGACTCAAAGAAAGTTGTCTATAACCATTGAGGACGGAAGTGGTCTGCTTCGATATTCCCCTACATTAATATATACTTAAAATAACATCTGAATTCCTGAACCTGAATTTCTGAACAGTTAACAAGATTAGACCCTATATGTTAAATTCGTGTTCTATGGGGGACCCTTTAATTTAAAACTTTAGTTTCTTTATTACTTTTAGTTACTTTGTGCTACAGTAATTGCTGTTCACTTTTGAAAGTTTTAATACCGGTTCAAAAGATACTTTAAAAATAGTAACAATAGCGCCAAGTAGATCGAAAACATAAGCATCCATCAGATGAATACCAATGTTCTGTTGCTACTTCCAGTCATTTATATCCCCATTATTTAATTATAATGCTTAAGAAAAGACCAAGTCCTATGCTCTTACTATAGTCTTAAATTAATTTAAATAAAATAAAGTATCGGACGCTTTTGGATCTCATATGGAATGATGTCGTTTCAAAGTTTAACAACTTTGTTTATTAACATATCCATTCATTAAGATACATTAAATCAGATGATTTTTCGGGCGAAGGTTGCCTGAACAGAATATTTATTTCGATAAAAAAAAATTATCATTTGCACGTGCTATTGAACGATATATCCGATCATGGGGACTAAATAAATGAGAGCCAATTCGACAGATGTAGCTTCAACAATATGGCCCTAATTGGAAGACTATTTAAATCATGCGCTTCGTTGGCGTGCATTTGTGAGATAATTGTGTTCAGAACAAGTCAACTTAGGCCACTTAACATTGGATAGTCTACTGGGAATGACACACTATAAAGTGGGAGCAATTGCCATAAATACATCTCTTCTCTGTGTAAATCATTAAACTAACGCATTCGTCTCTATTAAAAAGCCCATATAATGTCGTCCCCCATTTTTCTTTATCAAAGCAACGTTGTGTTTCCATTTGTTTTTTTCGTTTTAGATTTGCTTTGTTAGTTGCCTCTGCTTGATACTTGTTGACACAGTCATGGTCTCGTGATTGATGGCTAAAATTGTAAAAAAAAATCTATTGTGAATTTTAATTCCAGGAAATACACAGTTTTAAATAATTTGTAGCCAGATTTAGGTGATTTTAAAGAATATTTCAAATTCAAATAAAAATAACTTGTAAGAAGAAAAAAATGTCAATTAAGATTTATGACTCTTCTGGGTATTGTATTGTATTGTTAGCAGATTCTTAAGGTTTTAAGTGCCAATTTGTGACAAAGAACTGAAGGAAAATAGTAGAATGAAAAATTCCTTTAGGTTTTTTTTTACAACAGCAGGAGAAATAACGTCTTTAAAAGTTAAAAATATTTTTGTTCTTTTGAGTCAAGAAATACATAAATGTCGTAATGGTCTTACCCAGCAAACCATATGAATAAGAAAGGCAACTTCACTGACAAATTTGTTGAAGCTCTTACGCTCATAAAGTGTACAAAAAGTAATTATTTGCGATCCGCCTGCAAAAGCTTTTTTCTACTGTACCGAATTTTCTCTTTATTGACTTTCATTTTTAAGACCCTGTAACTCACAACTCAATGGACCAATATATTTGAAATTGAATTGATCTGAAATTCTTTGCCAAATCGGCCAATATTTTCAAGAAGTCTTCGTTCTGACTCAAAATCACGAAAACATGTTTATTTGTCCATCTAACAACAAGAATATGAGATTTAATTTTTAATATTTAAAAAAATATTTTTATCATATTATTTCATATGGTTTATTTGACATTTGTTAGTTATTTTTGTTTTTAAGCTTTAGGTCGTTTTCCATTTTTATTTTCAATATTTAGCTACTCTTTTGTGTAGCATCATCAGGAAAAAATTTAAAATTAATGGTAATGAAAATTTAATTTTTTATGTTTCAGTCTGATTTAAAAATCGGTGCAAAGTGGCAATGTTTGTTTTAAAATCCATGTAGCTTCGAAAAAAAATTTTTTGAATTTTTAAATTCACGATCTAGTGCTATGTTTCGTCGAAAATTAGAAGACAAATCAAAATTCGGTATCTCAAATACACCATCAGCGATTTGGGTAAAAATTTCAGTCTGGATTTCGCAATAATTTCTGGGATATTTTTAGAAATGTCATTTTTTAATGGAATATTGCATTTTTGGGTCAATTCAATTCAACAAAAAAAAATTTTTTTCAATTTATTGCAACTTTTTTTATTATTAGGATTCCGTACCCAAAAGGTTAAAACGTTACCCTATTGTTTTCGCTAAAAGGTCTGTTCGCTCGTCCTTCTGTCATCGTCTTTTAGTTATCTCAGGAACCGTTCTCTTGAAATTTCCACAGAAGATGTATAACTCTGCTGCCGCTATAGCAACAGATACTAAAATATATAGGGTGTTTTGGTAGAGACATGTTATTCACGTATATATATATATGTATAAGTATATGTATAAGAACTAAATTTCTTGAACTATAGGAGGCATACACCTAAAATTTACAAACCGCAATTAAAACTTAGTTTGCTATATAATCAAGTATAAAAAAAACATAAAAAAATAAAGGGTTTTCCGATAGTGACGTGATCTGCACATATATAGCCTTATTTTTAGAACCGTAACATTTAAACTCTTAAAATATATAAACAGAAGACATGTTGCCGCGGCTGCTATGATAATTACTAAAAATAAAAGGGTGTTCCAACAGGGACATGATTTGTACAAATATGCCCTTATTTTTTAAACCGTAATAGGTAGACTCTTGAAATTTTTACAGTAGATATGCTACCAAGGCCTCTATAATTACAGGGTGTTCCGCAATAACATGTTTTTCACTTATATTGCCATATGTTTTGAACCGCAATAGGTAGGCTTCTGATATTTTCATAGAAAGTTATTTTATTTGAACAGTAATAGACTGTTCTCTTCTGTTTTTTACACAGATTATATTTTACAATATCTACTGTAAGAACAATTTAATATACATAAGTAATAGGATGTTCCCTAAATGGCGCGAATTTTGGGAATTTAACCTTCTCTTCTAAACGTTATAGATGGACACTTGATATTTACACAGGGTAGTTAATATTATATTTTATCTAGTAGAAAAATAATTAAAAATTAAAGGGTGCCCCATAGGACGTAAAAAATTAACAATTTGTATTTTTAAAGTTGCATTGAACAGTACGGAACCCTACGTATATGAGTCTGACTTGCACTTTACTAATTTATTTATATATAATAGAATAATATCTCTTTTTTGCATATGCGCTCGATGCTAAAATTATTCCAATTTTTAAAATTTTTTAAAAATTAAAAAAAAAATTTAAATTTTTTGATATAAAGTGTTTCTAACTTTTTACTATGGCTTAGTGAGTACACCATAAAAATTTGAGAGTGAGACCATGATGGGATCAGAAGTTATGTTAAACTATGTTCTGCTGTTTTTGCGTGATGCAAACGTAGACAGAAGGACAAACAGACAGACAGACGGGAAATGAGTTACTGTTTTATTATATGTATATAAATCAAGAATTTTTTTTAGATAAATAACCTGAATTTGAGTTTTTTGAATTTAAGTTTTGTGGCTTTTGTTATTAAAAACCAAAATTACAAAATACTTTTAAAACAAGGTCTCATTAAATTGTGACCCACTGCGTATCTAAATTTCATTATATTAAAAACACACAGACGTATGAGTAATAAATCTAAATACATCATAAATTAAAAGTACTCATACGCAGGGTAGACGTATGAATTGTTTGGTTTTTTGCAGTGTTTAAAAGCAGCATTCACCAATTATTTTATTTTATATTGGCTACTAACATCGCTTTTAGAAAATTAAAAATTCACAACAATTTGGTATTAGAAATGTTCTTAGAAAAGTATGAAAATGAATTTAAAATTTTTTAAAAATTAAAAAAAAATTTAAATTTTTTTATATAAAGTGTTTTTAACTTTTTACTGTGGCTTAGTGAGTACACCATACAAATTTGAGAGTGAGACCATGATGGTATCAGAAGTTATGTTAAACTAACTTCATTTGAAATGAAAAAATGGCATCTTGTACCTAAAGTAAGTCATTTTTATGAAGTGTTTTTTTTACATCTAAATCTTGCTCCATAAAACTCATAAATTACAATTATTAGCAGTCATACCTGATTCATAAAAAAATGCTGTGAAGGTACACATAAGTAGGTGTCACTTATGAGCATCTTAAGTTTGTTATGAGCCTTTTATTTGGAGTGCTAATTTAATGGCTGCATGGGTATAAGTTTGTTTATAAAATTTAAAAAAACGTTGCTTTACTTTTTAACGGTTAAGTGATACCAAAATGTATGTGACAAGTTAGTCTTCCATTTGGCATGAATGATTTATACTGAACGTTTTTTTAATATAAAATTTGACTAAGTATTAGAAGCTTTTTAGCAATAAACTGTCCCACTGGCATATAAAAATTACTTTATTTGTCTATTCCTTATGGAAAAATAATTTTGTTATAATATTTTTTTCGGAGGGGAATTATGTTTTTTTTTTCTTCTTTACGAGACTACTTAACATATTTTTGGTATTAAAAAATAACTTTTACGGCAAAGAAAAAAGTTTTCCTATTATGATTTATGGAGATGGAAAAAGTTAAAGTATTTTGTTCTTAAAACATGTGGTTTTTATTTAGAAATATTAGAAAAACAAAATAATAAGAAAAAAGTTATTTAATTATTTTGTAGAAATTACAAGTAATGAACTATTGATATAATCGTACGGTGGTTTGCAGTGCGTACTATTTACTAGAACGCGAGCAAACTTTAAATCAAAGGGCCCTGGTTAGAATACCTGTAGAGACAATACAATTTTTATCGCGATGATCGGGTTTTTTTTATTAAAATGCTTCAAGCGCCCTCCAGTTAAATGCTCTCGCATAGAAGAGAAGAAGCCCCCCGACGTTTCAGCCCACTTGTGGCACCAAGGAAAGGTCAGCATCACATGGATGGAAAGGATTGCCATCTTTAGTGGAAACTGGCAAATGCTTTAGATGTCATCTGAAACATATAACTATACTTATACATAATCATATGAAGGCGTTGTTCCTAGGCAACAACTGGTGGCAGCTCCATCGTTCTGGGACTGGCAGCAATAGACTAGTCATCTACTTAGCTGGAAAAACAAAGTAAAAAATCGAAATGATGCAAAACTAAGGCAAGGCAAGGGAAACCGTGATCGACCAAAATACACCTGCCGATGCACAATAATACTCCATGAACTAAGACAAAAATTCTAATGTGAAAGCGGCAATTTCCACTGCTGAAAATCGGGTAACATAAAATGGAGATAACTTGTGGAAGTACTTTGCTCTCAAGAGAAGTAAACGAAAAAAAAAACAATCTATTTCAAGGCTCTATGAGAACGAAACTAATAGAAAGAAAGAGTTCAACAACACACTTTAAATTGGGATTAAGTAACTTATATATTAATGCAGGGGGAATATCGAAGCACACCACTTTCAAAATGGGTCTTTCTCGACCCCCTGCCGTCCTCTATGATTATAGGCAACCGACTTGTAATTCACGGCAACCTAGAATCTTTAATTAAATTTATCAATATTTTTCAATACATTCCAACATTCTAGTATCAGAAACCGACTTAGAAATCCAATTGTGATATTGGCATCGCCAAGCTTTAGGGTCGCCTTTGAATGTTTTTTTAAGCTCGATGTTCGGTTTCTGTCCCACAAACCTTGGTTTATCGAACCGAATTCCAAAACACTGCATCTTTTTGAATAAAAGTTATGTGGCAAAGCTGAGAAGGTGCAGCTTATTTTAAAGCTCTTAACGTGCAACTTGGACACACAAATCGTCTTGGGGCAGCAAAAAAAGTATATTTGAAATACAACAGTCGACAGCTTAAGGTGTCTTCTTCTTTTTAATGTCTTGTGCCTTTATTGGCAATTGAATACGTTGTTTATGTTGATTTCTTAAACTGTGAATGTTTTTTTTTTTTTTTAATTTTTACTATGTGGGCCACTACATACATCTATTTATTCAATGTTTTAAGCATATTAAATCTACAGCAGCCAAACAGATTTTATATAATGAAATTTAAATATAAAATATACGACAATATATTAAATGAATGTATTTGCAATAATATTTTATAATAAAATTTTTAAGTTTCGACTCACATACAAAATTTCATTTTCAAAATTTATACACAAAAAAGCACCGAATTATTGGCTTTTCGACGGCTAAAATAATAATCAAAACGCAATGGGTAATAAAAGCTAAACCAAAAGCATATTGAGCTGTTAGTTTTTTGTTTTTGTAATTAATGCATGGCTTTTTCAATGTAGCCATTTGAAAAATACTTGTCAAAAGTTGTCAAAATTTAATTTTCAACAAAAGCAGTAGCAATTATTAGTATTCCAAACCAAACAAAGATCTAGAATAAAAAAAATCTTTTGTAGACCAGCTAATAAAACTGTGAAAAAGGTAATTAGGAAAATAAACGGAAACATGTAGCCCCACAAAAGCTAGCAGCCTCACGAACAGTTGCCAATAGCCACACAATTAGGGGATAGTTGTATTGGTGTTTAAGAGAAAGTTATATTACAAAAAATATTACCACAACAACCTATTTATATGTAAGTACATTTGAACACATATGTATGGGTATATATAAAGAAAAATTAGCGTATTTGATTAATAAGAAATATTATTTATATTTTTTGTCCTCTTGAAATTTATTTGCTTAAATCAAGTAAAATAGTTGGTTTTTTTAAATTATAATTTCTTTATCTACCCAAATGTTTACAACTCGTTACAATACTAAAACATATAAGAATTTATGTATATGGGCATTTCCACAGAAAGGTCCACCCACCCTGATCGAAATATTAAAAATTAACAGTTTTCTCTATCTGATATTATTGAAGAGCAATGTTCAAAATTAATTAAATTAATGATTTCAAAGCTTTCTTTAGCTGCGCTAAGGGCGCTAACGGCTGCAAATTTTAAGTTCTCGTTTCGGTCAGTTTTGTTTTACAATTTACCTTTTTAAAAAGTAACACTCAGGCAATTAATGCCTATATTAAATGTGTTACTTCCTTCGGAAAGGGATAGAAGTAGATAAGACAGATGGTTAGTGTGATAGTAAAGCTTCGCTTCTGGCAATACTGCAATTGCAAGTTATGATTATTTTTAGAACAATATTGCAGCGACTCTGGTATTATTTAGGCGAATTAGTTTGAAGCTAGCATAGCTAATTTATAATTATTTTACTTTGCCGGCGATTTAGTGCTATGTGGTAATACTGGCGAAGGAGGGCGCTGCGATATGCATTATTATAAAGAAAAATTAATACATATCAGAAAAATTGATGTTGCCACTGCTGAGTATTGAACTCGTGACCATTGCTTAGTAGTCAAATCAAATTGTTGTTGAGGAAAACATAACAACACCACGCAGGATGCAAAATTATTGCGCTTTGATTGCGCAATCTAGACTTAGCAAAAATATTAAATAAAGAAATTGGAGTTATGGAAATAGCTTACTGTGGAATTAAACAGTAATGGTTCTCCAACAGGGCATACTTCTGGTTGGAAAAAAGTTGCATTAATCTAAAAAAAATTAAAATTTTTTTTAATGAGCGACAATTTTTTAATAGGCTTAATCGCACATAATAGTTCGGAGGCTACAGCAAAATCAGACAAATTTCTGATTACAGAAATGGAAGAAGCTATTGGTCCATTATGTAGGATTTTCACCGTAATTGAAGGTGTTGAAAACGCACCAGATTTCGATATTACACACATTAAAAGCAAAATTGCAGTACACCTCAGTGATCTGTTTGGTGAAAATATTTTTCTTTTTAATTTCTGGTATCCGACTGCAAATTTACGAATTCATAGTTTCATTCAGTATTCTGCTGTCGTGCTTCATCACAGAGTCTATGATAATTGCTAACATTTGCTTAAGACTAGGGTCACCACAGTATATGAATTTGATATGTGTCTATTCGTGGTCCAAAGCCTTTTCATATTAGACTTTTTACATGCAGAATATCACTTTTTACTGGCCAGATAACACTGAGAAGACCTCTCACTAACGCAACTAATAATATTTAGGTACCCAGATTATATCCAAGTTCCTTCTTGGTCTCCCTGCCAACTTGCAGGAAAAAATTCCAGAATCTTTGGTGGTAATCGAACCCATAACACCGAACTGATAGACTAGTACACTACCCACAAGCCCACCGAGGCAACGAGTGAAAATATCACTTCCACTAGCAAAGTTGCAACAGCGTCTTCACAACATCAGGGAGACAAAAGACTGAGGCACGTCTTGCATTAAATTTGTGTTGATGTGTAACAGTTCGAGGATCTCTATTGTGTTTACACGAAAAATGCAATTTTTAATTTTATAAACTGTAAAGCTAAATATTATTATTATTTAATGACACATACATATGTATGAATCAGCTGTTTATAATTTTTATTCCAAGTTCATTTCAAATGAAAAATGTAAAAGTAAACCACTACTTTTGCAGAACATTAAAAAAAAAGTTTACTTTTTTAAACGCATTTTACTTTTACTCTAGTACTCTCCTAAGAGCATGTCTGATTGCCAATCGTTGTGAATTTTGAATTTGCTAAAAGCTATGTCAATAGCCAAGATAAAATAAAGTACAAAATTGGTGAATGCTGCTTTTAAACACTGCAACAAACTAAACAATTCATACGTCTACACTGCGTATGAGTACTTTTAATTTATCATGTATTTAGATTTATTACTCATACGTCAGTTTTTAAAATAATGAAATTTAGATACACAGTGGGTCACAATTTAATGAGACATTGTTTTAAAAGTATTTTGTAATTTTGGTTTTTAATAACAAAAGCCACAAAACTAAAATTCAAAAAACTCAAATTCAGGTTATTTATCTAAAAAAAATTCTTGATTTATATACATATAATAAAACAGTAACTCATTTCCCGTCTGTCTGTCTGTCTGTCTGTCTACGTTTGCATCACGTAAAAACAGCATTTTGTGAGGAGGTACCTTAGTATCCTGATTCCAATATAGGATACTTTTCTTACAAAAAAATAATTTATTTCCAAGAGAAAGTGGAGAAAAAGCAATAAAAGTACGCCGATTTTTTTTTACCGATTTTAAGGTACTGCATACTTTAAGGCATATTTTATTTTTGAAATTGGGATTTTTTAAACACGGTTGCACAAGAGATGGCGCTGTTTTAAAATAACGACAAAATAGGAATTACTTACTGCCAAATAGCCAATTGAATAAAATTTATTTAGATTTGTATTTGTACATTGTGGAATTACATGGTTATTAAAATATTTCAAACACCTTTACAATAATTTTTAGAATTTTATATAAATTTTTAATTTCTCCAGGATGGGTAAGGTAAATACGTAAGCGTCTTAAAATTTAGTGTGGATTACTTTAAAAGCAAAATCGAACAAAATATTGTCAGGACGTACACAACGTGTGTAAATTATCTCCCACTGTATGTATTTGTACATACTTATGACTAGATTAGATAGTATATACATACAAATAACAATTTGTGTTTTACGATTAAAGATAACAGAAATAAACAATAGAATAAAATAATCTCTCTTAATTGTTATTTAATTTTGAAACATTTCAAAAAATGTTAACGACTTTTAAGATTACAATGAAAAAATACTAGAATTTACCAACAAATTATTTAATTTGATTTTTATTAAGTTAAATTAAAATAACTTTATATTTTCTTATTCTATATTTGTAAATGAGTTTTGTCTTAAATTTTCATAAAAATCTAGACATAGAATATTAAGGTTTTTGTATTGACAACTTAGAAGCTAAAATATAAAGGTTCCTTGAAGGCGCGTTCAATATGCATTATGACCAAACAATAATTTATTATTACAACAACGACTTACGTTACAGTAAGCAAAGCAAAAAAAACGTCGCATTAACGACTTTGGGCTTTCAGCAGAAGGTAAATGGAAAAAGTAAAACAAAGTACATTCACCCACTATTTCTTACTCTTTCAAATCTGCACAAACACAAACAAAAGTTTTTTATACTTTTAGAGAAAAAAACCACTTTTCACATTACATTCCAACAACTGTAGTGAGGAAGCAAAAGTAACAATAAAACTTTATTTATGAAAATGTTAGTCGTTCAATATAAATACTGAAGGAACATGTGTGCGTCTTTAATTGTTTTTAGCAAAAGGTCTACCTTTTTCTAAGAAAATGTTTAGCAACATTTACACAAAATAGTCTTCTATGAGAACATTTTACTATACACAATTCATTAAGTGGTGAATTAATAATTTATGTATTTTAAGTCTTCTATACATATGTATAATAAAACAGTAACAAGACCATTTCTGTACATGAAATATTTTATTGCTAGTGCAGTTAATAATTGAAATGGCATACACACATGTAAATTCTAGAATTTTTATGTCTGTCTGTCTGTGTTCGCATCACGTAAAAACTACTAAATGAAATTTCATGAAATTTTATGAGGGGGTACCTTAGTAACTTAATTAAAATATAGCATTCTTTTTCTTGGATTTCCGAGAGAAAATAGAGAAAAAGTATTGAAAGTACGTAATTTTACCGATTTAAGGGTACTGCAAACTTGACAGCACCTTTTATTTTTATTTGTTTTTTTATTTTAAAACTTTATATAAATTTTAAAATTGGACCTAGGCATGGGTACCTCTCTATAAAGAAAATACATAAACCACTATACAAGTAAGAGTCTTAAATTTGGTGTGTACGCCCACGACGCACAGACCTTTGTTCCCCTATAACGATGGCACAAAATTAGAAGGACTTGTCACAGACTTTTTAAAGTTTACAGGGCAGTTATATTTATCTTAGTTAAGACAAATTTAGGTTTTTGAAAAAAATCGAAACAAGCACACGCCTACCGTGCATGCTCCAAAGAGCAAATGTTTTATATTGTTTTTTTTTTGTTATTCAAGAAAAAAAGGTGAATTTATAGGATTGTTAAACCCATCAGGACTCTTGATCCTGTCAAATGTCCCTGATATAAAAACTGCAATAAATATTACAAAAATTATGCGAATTTGAAGTAACTTATGAATACCTATTAGTACCGAAGTGCACATGACTGTTTTGAGAAGAAAAAAAATCCTTTTAAAGCTCATCATCTCTACTTGAAACGCTATCTTCATCAATAACGATACTTTTGTTTTGTATATATTTCTAAATATCTTCAAAATATAAATTATTTTCAATCTTAATATTGCCTCTTGAAAACATAAGCAGATCTTTGGATATTAACATATGATTCATCAAGTCCTTATGCTTGTCTATTCGAGACGTTTTTTAAGCATGCGACAACCATACTTTTGTCACATTTTTGTGACTTGCTTCTTCTGAAAACCAACCTAAAATGTTTTTTTATATTTAATTATTATTTTTCAGAAAGCTGTACTAAATCACATGGCAAATTAAAATATTACATCACTTCCGTGGACTAAAGTTTTATGTTCGTTAGATTTACTAGACCACAGACTCTCATTTGTACTCACCTCAGAGTACAGTATTTATGGCCATATTCATAAAAATTAAAGCTTGCTTAAAATTTACTTTATGTAAAATTTTTTATAAAAATTACTTCAAGTAAACTTTTTTGTTTTAATAAAAAAAGGGCATTAATATTTAATATTGACCTCAATGAAATTTTTAAATCATTCAGCTTCATTTAAGTATTTCTATACAGAAAATTATTTTTATAATTGATTAAAAATGTGCGTTTTTTATTTGTTTTTTTTTCCAAGTTTCGATTCGAATTTTATATTTTTTTTGCCGATCAATAAAATACATCAATAAAACTGGAAAAAAACAGAAAACCATATTTTATCTTCCTTAGTAATGTTCAATAAAAGTTAAGCAACTTTTTAGCTTCAATTAAAATAAAAGCGATCTTTACAACAATTAAAATATATTATAAATAAACTTAGGCCTATTATTATAACTTGCCACTAGCTAAAGTTAGGATTTTGTTGTAGCGATAAATAATTTTTCGTTGTTATAAGCAAGCTAAAAACCACCTTAACCTAACAGGTACTTTAAGGACAAGTTATAGTATTTATCATTATCATATTTATTATAGCGAAAAACTACTTATCGCTCCAACAAAATCCTTACTTTAGCTATTGGAAAGTTATAATAATGGTCGTTAATATATTAAAAAAGTATTAAAAATTTTGCCGAAACTTTGAAAAAAAATTTATTTGTTTAAAGTTCTGTTTTTTTTTTTGCCTCGAATTTCTCTACTTTTTAAAGGTTTTTAATGAAAAAAACTACAAACGTTAGTAAGTATGAATTTCACTGTTTTCCATAATATTCTAAACAGGGAAAATGCTGAAGGAAAAATTACTGAAATTGTCTCCTTTTTTTGCTGCAAGGGGGCGGTGAAGTCACAAATAAAGTAGTGAAATTCATATTTACTGATGTTTGTTTTTTTTTTTTTTTCATTAAAAACCTTTAAAAAGTAGAGAAATTCGAGGCAAAATAAAAAAAAAAAACTTTAAACAAATTAATTTTTTCCGGCAAAATGTTCAACACTTTTTTTGACTATGATGTCAGAAAACACAACAATGTAGCAAAAACAGGAAAAAACCAGAATACCACATTATTCTTTTATGTTTAATATTCCATCGAACTTATAAGTTCTTTCAATTTTAATTTGAATAATATGACTTTTTACGTGCTATAAGAAGTCACTTTAACATAAGATTTGCAAAACCTTCTAATAACTTATTATTGCTTATAATGTTAGCTGCCGGAAAAACCGAATTGCGATCTTCTGCTTCCAAAATTTAAATGCGTGCAGTAGTTTTTAAAAAATAGTCAAAACTAAGTTTTATTTTTAATAATTAAAGCATATAATTATCTGACTTTTGCGCCCTCTGTTGCCATCAATAGTAGCTAAACCTTAAAAATTCTTTCACATCGGTTCGAATTATGCTGTTAGCTGTCGAACAGTATAACTTTCGTTACATTAGAAGATATAGCAATTTTTTGTATTTTTGTCTATGGAACAAAGCACTGTGCGACGTGGCGGGCACAGCTAGTACAAGTAATAAAAACATAACGAAAAAAAAGGGAATGCGTATACAACACAAATTGTGGTTTTAATATTTGCTTAAAGTATTGTTGTAAGTATTGTTTTGCGCAGATTAAATTTTATTTTTCTCTATTCAAACTACTAGAAGCCATTTAAAATCAAACTTTAATACATTTGTTTGTAGCTACTGAAGAAAAAAATCATTTACATAAATATTTAATATGGAATTACTTGCTTTTTGTGTAAGTGTAAGTATAAATAAAACAAGTAACACAGTCCGGCTATGACAAATCGAATAATCACTTCATTTATATGAATATTATATTTATATGAATGTTATATTTTCGAATTTATTTTGTACCATTATAATGCAATGAATTTGCCAAGTACGACTAAAAACTGGAAACAAAGATTAATGGTACAATATTAATTAAAAAATATAAACTTAAAAACAACTTATATGCGTGTTTTACATGAAATGCTGTTGAATTTTTATTGCAGATAAAGCAGCTGCATAGCAAGGTATAAAATATCAACATATATTTGCATTGCATATTTTCTGCACATATATTTAGTTACCAAACTGAGATACTGAAACTGAGATATATTAGGAAAATTATGATTTTTTAAAAACTTCTGTTTGAGCCTGTAAGCTTTTTTACAAGCTATTCTATGCGAAAGAAAACAAAAAAATTTTATATTCTTAAAATTCAACTATTTTATTTGATTATTTTAATAAAAATGACAAAATTCACAAAATATTTGAGGTATGTATAAAGATTAAAAAGAAAAAGAAGTACAAAACAACTTCATTATTAAACTTAATTATCTAGTTGAACCGTTACAATTATTTAAAATCATATTTTGTTCAGATTTTATTGTTGTAAGTAATTATTTTATTTATTTTAAAGCAAGTACGCAAGTAAAAGTACATGTAGATTAACATTGCTACAAGCATATTAATGCAGTCGAAAAAAACAAATAGATTTCTGCCGCTGCTGTTTGTACAGTGGTTACAACGAACAACTTCCATTTTTATGGTAATTTTCACATTTTTCAAAAATTACGGTTTTCAAGACAACTGAACTGAAAAAATAACAACAACGCAAAGAAGCGAAAAATATGTATATAGTTAGTATAATCATTTTCATTAAAAAAAAATATTTCAAAACTATATAGTTATGACTAATCAGTATAACACCCATTTTTACAAGAAAATATGCCTGATTGCCAATTGTTGTGAATTTTTTATTTTCTTAAAGCGATGTTAATAGCCAAGATAAAAAAAAATAATTGGTGAATGCTGCTTTTAAACACTGCAAAAAACCAAACAATTCATACGTCTACCCTGCGTATGAGTACTTTTAATTTATCATGTATTTAGATTTATTACTCATACGTCAGGAACTTGTGTGTATTCATAAAAAAACTAGATGTACTCGTTGAAAGCAACCCACACCAAAAACTCTTACCTTTTTAGCGCCGCCTTAAGCTATGCTTTAGTTATGGTTATGTATTTACTTAAAAAACAGCGCCATCTGTTAGTGGTTAGGCTTCAGTTATGGTTTATGTATTTACTTTACTAATAAAATAACTGCGTACTTTCACTGTTTTTTTTTTCACTTTCTCTTGGAAACAAGATATTTTTGCGGAAAGAGTATCCTATATTGGAATCAGGCTACTAAGGTACCTCCTCACAAAATTTTGTTAAAATCTATCTAGTAGTTTTTACATGATGCGAACGCAAAATCAGACAGACAGTAACGTAAATAAGTTACTTTTTAGGGTTCCGTACACAAAGTGTAAAAACGTTACCCTATTGTTTTCGCTACAATGTCTGTCCGTCTGTCAGCGCCTTTTATCTCTGGAACCGTAATAGGTAGACTCTTGAAATTTTCACAGATGATGTATAGCTGTTGCCGCTATAGCAACAAATACTAAAACTTATAGGGTATTCCGATAGAGAGGTGTTATTCACGAATATGTGTATATTTCTTGAAGTGTAGGAGGCATACACTAAAATTTACAAACAGTAATAAAAACTTAGTTCGCTTTATAAACAAGTCTAAAAAAATAAACCTAAATATTAAAGGATTTGTAAGTATATGGCACAGGTTTGAACGATAATAGGTAGACTCTTAAAGATTTTACAGGAGGTGTATTACTATGGCTACTATAACAAATAGTAAAAATTAAAGGATGGGCCGACAGTGACGTGATTTGCATAAACATTGACTAATTTTTTGACCATAATAGATAGATTCTTGAAATTTTCACAAATGGTGCATTACTATGACCCATATAAAATAAAATAAAAATTTAAAGGGTTTTCCGATAGTGACGCCTTTTGCATGTATAACGACATGTATTTTGAACCGTAATAGGTAGACTCTTCCGATTTGTATAGAAGATGTGTTGCAATGGCCGTTATGACAATTACTAAAAATTAAAGGGTGTTCTGACAGTGATTTGTTTTTCACGTATAGTAATTTCTTTTTTTTTTAATAGTAAAGGGTGTTCCGACAGAGACATGATTTGTACGTAAATAGCCTTATTTTTTGAAACGTAATAGGTAGACTCTTTAAATGTTTACAGTTCTTCGGCCGCTGTAACAATTACTAATATCTAAAGGGTGTTTCATCAGTGACATGTTTTTCACGTATATTACCTTATTTTTTGAACCGCAATAGGTAGGCGCATGTATATTTTTATAGATAGTGTATTACCATGGCCGCTATAACAAAAATTGCACAAATTTAAAGGGTGTGCCAACAGTGATGCAATTGTGACTTTAATTTTAAAATTAAAGGGTGACTCATAAGACATGAAAAAATCAACAACTTGAATTTTTAAAGTTGTACTAAACATAGTACGGAACCCTACGTGTGTGAGGCTAACTCGCACTTGACTGATTTATTTATTATATGTATAGATTATAATTGCAACAGTTATATAAAAAAAATTAAAAATTTTCTCCTTAATATTTCCCCTTCGTACTGAAGCCACCTGATAAATGTGCCTTGATACATATATATTTTGGCGAGTTTTAGGGATTTCAATAAAATTTTTTTTCTAATAATTAAAAGTATTTTTTTAATGCTAAAAAATTATATATAGATATTATTAGCAAGATTAAACGAAAAATCATTTTGGCGAAATAGGTGAAAAAAATTTATAAACTCTGCTTGTATATTCATACATTTGTGTTTATTATTCGTAAGCAAAATACCGCGTATTTAAACAACAAACCAATGTCTTAAGGCGACTTTTAAACATATTCATCAGAGAGTGACAAAAGTATCACTTTTAGTACTTATTAAGTATTTGAGGCCAAGCATGTATAAATGTGTGTAGCTACAGCTCAAACAACATACCATACACACATCCTCATATCAATTTCAACTTAAATAACTACAAGTGTAGGCAGAGAATAAGTGTTCGCATACTTGTTCATTATTTTTCGCGATACAACTAAGTATAAGTAAAAGTTGTATAAAGTATTGGCTATACCCATACTTGCAAGTATAGAGTGGGAATAAGTACAAGTATGTAAATATTCTAAGTATACTTAGAGTATTTTGTAAATATATGTAACTATATGTATTCATTATTTCACAGTTTAAAAATACGCTCATTCCTACATCCTAATTATTTTGGTTTCTCATACTTAACCAATGTTCGGTTATAAACAAAATATTGTTATAAGTATTGAGTACACCCATACTTATTTCACTGCAAATGCATATGTGTAGGTATTTTCTGTGTTATAAGTATAGGTATAACTAATACCCAAAAATATGTGTAAATACTTAACTACATTTATTTAATAAGTACTTTTTGTCAGTCTCTGATATTCATGCAGACCTGTAGTACCCAGACATGTTTCATTGCTTGCTAATGACAGCTCATCGCCTAGAAAGAGTCTGTTTGAAATTTTATTAATATTAAAATACATCTAGGTTTTTTGAGAACATAGGATGAGTTGGCGAAATATTTAATATTCATTATAATTTAATTGCATAGGACTTGAACAGCATTAAAAAATCTATGCAATTTTTTTAATATCGTAAAATATTAATTTTATTTTATGAAAATCGGTGCCCCTGTTGGCTAGTGAATTGCGTGTCTAGTCTATTGAGGGTTGGACTCCCATCAAAGACTCTGAGTGTTTCACTACAGCGAGTCAAGTCAATTTAAGTTTGAATATCATTTGTGATTGTATTTTATTATTAAATAAATAAAGAAACTCATATTGTAAATCTTATCGTTTACAAACGCTTCAATTTTGTATGAGAAATACTGGGATTTTTTTTTAAATATAAAATTTCTTTCATAAAAGGTTTTTGAAACGTTAACCGCTTCTTTTTTAAAATGAGAAATAAAATTTTAAGATTTTTCAATACAATTTTTTTTTACATCGAGTTTTAAGAAATGAGGCCCGTATTCTCAAAAAACAAGAATATTCCGCACAGTAGTCATTTGCAATTATTAATATAATAAACATTTTATTATATTTCTATAAAATATTTTTTTTCAGCAAATTTTAAAGGAATTAAACACGATTAAATATAATTAATATTAAAATGTCACATGTGCTGATAAGCGTTTACATGCGAGCTGCCATATGCTTACACGAGCAACTTAATAAAGCATGTTTACACGACCAAATTTATAACAATATTTTATTAATATATTTATTTTATTTACTCTCTATTTTTGGCTCTAGGTCATTACATTTATTTAAATAAAACTCTCTTTTGTTTTATTAAATAACATTTGTAAAACTTTTATTTTCAATATTTCGAACACCTTCGGTGTTCTTCTTCAGGAACTAAAAATATACAAACAATAAACAAATTTAAAAAAAAAACACACAGAACAACAATAATAATAATAATAATAATAATAATAATAATAATAATAATATTATTATTATTATTATTATTATTATTATTATTATTATTATTATTATTATTATTATTATTATTATTATTATTATTATTATTATTATTATTATTATTATTACACAAAAACAATAATGAAAAACATTAAAAAATTATTATAAAGTTGCCTTACTTTGAGTAAGGCTGTCAAGAGTGTTATGCTTACTAAAGCTTTTTTTTTGCTTATGTTTTGTTAATATATGTATGTACGTGTGCGCGCAAATTTCAGTGTCTCTCTTATAATTCATCCTTCTGTCCTCGGGTGTGTTAATAATATGCAACATTTCGATTATGTAACTCTTCTTGTAATTATTTTCTTGTTGTAATATTTTTGCATTTTCTATATTGGGAGAATGTTTTTTTCTTGCACAGTGGGCTGCTAACGCTGTTTTTTGTTCAGTTGTCCCCTTTCTGGTTTTATAATCTGACTTGTGTGCAGCCAATCTTGTCCTTAACTTCGACTTTGTCGTTCCAATATATATTTCCTTACAGTCGTTCACCCCATCTCCGTAACAGGGAATTTTGTATATTACATTTGATTTGTCCAATTTGTCAATTTTTGTTTTAGTGTTTGAAAACAGCCTGTTTTTAGGTGAAGTCAGTTTTCAGAGCAATATTGACGTTTTGTTTGTCGTAAATATTCGACTTTATGATTCTCTCTGAAAAACCTGGGACATGCGTCATAGATTTATAAGTACTCTCCTGTTTTGATACTGGCATGTTCTTTAGATCTTTTTTTGGCGTTTTTTATGATGTTTGTTGCCATCATAAAAGAGAAACTGTTTTTTTTTTGTAAAATTTTTCTTACTCTCTTAATGTCTACTTTATAGTATTTTATATCACTTATTTGAAAAACATTCCTTGCAGTGTTAATTTTTACGTATTTTGGGTGATTGGAATAAAAATTGATAATACGTCCTGAAGCAGTCGGCTTTTGATACCAATCTGTTGATATTGTATTATGTTGTCTAATTCAATTATCAATCGTCAATTGGTAAATATTAAAGTAAAAATATTCAACAAGAGGGAAGCTTAAGGTAGTGGTCGACTTCGTTCTCACCAATTGACGATTGATAATTGAATACAAGTTTTCTCGTATTTCTTTATCTGGGTTTGGTTGGTTAAGTAGATGATGCTTACAACCAAACACTACCCTAAGTAGATTAGATACAAGTAGTGCTGATGACGGAAATGGCTGTCTAGAAAATGTGCATTCCGCTCGTGCTGGTGTCTAAAAATTAAATTTTCCCAATTTTTCTTTAATATTATCACCTAATTTGTAATTTAATTAATTCTTTCTTAGAGAGAATAAAAACGAACTTGAGCTTGATTATAAATTTCATTGTATGTAATACATAAAACAGTTCGACTAATTATAATTAAAATTTTCAAAATTTTACAAAAATTTTAGAATTTTATTATTAGGGATGGGTACCTCTATATAAAGAAAATATATAAACTATAACTCAAACACTATAAAAGTCTTAAAAAGAGTATTACAATTTTGTGTGAATTACTTGCAAAGCAAAATCGTACAAAATATTATTAGGAAGCCCACGATGCGGCGGGCCGAGCTAGTTATGTATATAATTGAATCAGTTTAAAAATTTATTAAAATTTTTTCTGAAACTACTTAAAACCTTAAATGGCCCTTAAAATTTATTCTATGTAGAATCAGCTTATAATCATTTTCAAATAACCGAAATTAATTTAAGGTGATTAGGGGCCTGATTTTGTTACTCTAAGGCCCATTATTATAACTTGCCTTTAGCTAAAGTTAGGATTTTGTTGAAGCGATAAGTAGTTTTTCATTATTAAAAGTAAGCTAAAAACCACTTTTAACTATCATGTACTATAAGGACAAGTTATAGCAATGATTAGTCTAATTATTATAGCGAAAAACTACTTATCGCTCCAACAAAATCCTAACTTTAGCTAAAGGCAAGTTATAACAATGGGCCTTAATGTTTAGAAATGTTTAAATTTAGTATGAAAAGACTGGAAAATTTTTTACATTAAACATTTTTTCATACAAAATTTTATTTACGTTGAATGTTTCGTTTTACAAAAATTAAACCTTAATAGTTTTCTTTTCCTTTTCTACATTTCACTTGAAAAGAGTCTAATTCTATGATTTAAACAAAATCTTTTTAGGAAATATACAATTCATTTTCATTTGTTTTTGTTTTTGTAAGAATAATAGTTTGCTTTAAGGAAAGAAATAAAAGAGAATATTTACAATAACAATTTTCAAATTCTAGGAAAACTTCGCAAAACCCCAAATATTAAAGATTAAAGCATATTGTACATGTTGTTTTAACAACAATGGGCAGACAGACCCACCCAATTTTCTAATAGCTGATTTTACTGCTCACTTCTACAAACACAACCTCAGACACACATTAAATTTACCGTAAAGCAGTGGCGTTTCAAACAGCTCCTTGTATTAATGTTATTATTTTTTTTATGAATATTTAGGCTTTAGTGAGAGTTTAATCCCTAAAATTTATTTTACAGCCGCTCAGTAATTTCTATTACTATCTCCAGGTAAAAGCTTTCTGATGTAGAAAAGTTTCCGATCTACCTTCCTGTGACTTTATGTAACACAACAGTTTTAAAATATATGTCCTTTTTAGGTTTCTTTTTTTTTTTTTCTTTTAATTTAACGTATGAGTATTTGTATTGAATACCTTCTGTGCTTTCAATGGTTTACCTTTTTTATCTCTAAATCTTAATGTTTCAAATTACACCTGCTTATTGTTAACTTTTGGTGCTCTTTCATTTCATAGGTTAAATTATTATTTTTTATACAATACTTTATGATGGTATTAAGTCGAAGTGGTCATTAAAATATTTTGTAAAAATATTGCCTAAATTTAATTTTTTTTTTTTTTTTGGCTGACTGTTTTTATATTTTCCAATATCTTACTTCGGTTCTGTTTTCAATACTCTCGCCCATCTATTTTTTAATTAAAATACACAATTTTATTATCACATTATCACAGTTTTGCGTGACTGAGTTTGGGGGAGGGGTGAAACGACCAGCATTCTTTAGTTTTCAATCGTTATTAGCCATATACATTTAATAACACATCTTAGGTTTTCTTTTGTAATTTCTACTCTGAATTATTTGAAGAAACATATTTTTAGTCTTTTTCAGGCAGAGTCTTCCTGTTTATTCAGGCAAAAATAAATATGTATAAAACCACAAAATATAATAAATTAAACACATAGACAACAGCGGCTACACGACTACAAATGACGTGTAGTCATTGTGTACTGAATTATGTTGAAGACGACAGCTACATAATCAAAACTATAAAAAAATAAAAATGTTGTAGTAATATAAATTTTTCTATATAAAAAAATAATTGAAATTTTCTTCTGTTGAATAAAACAAAATTGTGGCAAACAAACATAGAAATTAGCCTAAGTTGGCTACAGTCACAACAGTGGTAGTGTAGCTATAAGGGCGTCAAAATAATCTTTTTCATATAAAAGTGCGTATTTAAATTTTGCCAGGTTGTAGTCGGTATCCTGCTGTCGTCCATGTGTTTAAAACATATAGTATTAAAAACATAGACAACAGCGGCTCCACCGCTACACGACTACAAATGTCGTTGGCTACAATCATCACCGTGTAGTCAGCTACTGAATTATGTTGAAGACGACAGCTATATACTTTAAAACTATGAAAATATTGTAGAAATACATATTTAACTTATAAAAAAATAAAACTTTTTCAAAAAATACTTTTATCACATCAAAATAAATAAATACATTTGCTCAAAACCTTTTGATTGTAAATGAATTTGTATTTTTAATCTTTACATTTTCTTCAATTGAATAAAATAAAATTATCGAAAACAATAATATAAATTAGCCTAAGTTGGCTACAGCCACAACGGTGGTCGTATAGCCATGTTGCTATGATGTCGTCAAAATAATTGTCTTCATATAAACGTATGTATTTTAATTTTATGTGTTTAATGCTTAAAGGCACTTAATCAAACATTAAAATAAGAATTGTCATTTGAATAATATCGGACATATTTTGAGTAGGCTGCCAAATTCAATTTTTTATGGTTACTGATTTAAAAGTTCTGCTACTCATTTGAAAGTGAATATCAGGGCACCTCGGAAGCCAAAAAATTACTTCTTTATTTCAACTACATAATTATAACGAACAGAGGGAGTAAAAAATAGACTTTATCGGTATTTTGCTAATATTAAAAAATTCTTAGAAAATTTACATTTCTAAATGACTATACCTTTTTTTGTTTTCAAAGATTTTAGTGCAAAATAAATTTTGTATAATTATGTAACTTATAAGCTCTTAGTGCTAATATATTGCCCTAAAATATCCTTTTTAATAGAGCCTTGACGTCAAATCACGCCAAAAATATATTGCATCATTTTGTAGACCGAGCTCTCCCCTACACTCCTATATATGCGCTAGATTACGGCCGCACTGTGGTCAATATTTTGAGATAGCGGCCAAAACTCCTTTGGGTTTTTGTTGTCCGATTTTAAAGTTATTAGACTCATATGAAAGTAGACAGTAGTAAACCACGGGAGCCAAAAAATTAGAACTCTATTTCAACTATTTCACTGAGAACAGGGTGGTCCAAAATGGGCTTTTTCAGAATTTAGTAAATTTATGATATTTTTAGTTAATTTTTTTGAAGTTTAAATGACCATAACTTTTTTGTTTTTCAAGATTTTTGGACGAAATAAATTTTGTGTTGTAACTTAACTTATTTCTTAACTAACTTAACTTAATTGAAGCTCTACTGTTTTCAGAACAATTTAAATATTTTTTTTTAAAAAGGTCAAATTTCTCGGAAATTTCCTACTTCATAGAGCACAACTCCTTTGAGTCAAGCTGAGTCAAAACACAAATTTTGTAGTCCTAACTCTCCCCTACATTCCTATATATACATCTCCATGCATTGGGACTGACTTTTTGAGCTACAGCAATTTTTCTGACCCAAGGTAAGATATTCGGTTCAAATGCACGTCATATTTTTTGAGAAGTTATTTGTATGTGAAAGTGGCTATTATGCATATATTTTGATGAAATTTTGTACAAGAGTTCTTATTGACCCAAAAAATAGTTCTGTTGAAATTAGGAGAAGTTGGCCCATATTTGGACCTAGTCCACATAGAAGGGTGTATCAAAATTTTGACAAAAATTACAATAGAACTCTCAAATTATGTGGTATCTGGCAATTCATTTGGAAAAGGTAAAAAAATGATTTTATTGCCATCTAATATTACACAACTTAAATACCTGAAAATTGCAAATAAATGTAAAACCAATGGAAATAACTGGTAAAACCAACTACCTGTTATATTATGCTTCAAAGAGGTAAAAAAGATCATGTTGAAACTTCGAGCAATAGTATATTCATCCATGCATTAATTTTTTTTCTTCATTATTGGTTAAACAATGGCTAAATTCAGTAATAGTGTTCGATCTGATATATATTTTGAACGGAAAGATGAAAACGACATTATTTTCATCAATAGTAAAAGTTTACTTAAAATTTTATCGATGTTGTGTTCTGTATATTACATATCCAAATGGTATTGATATTGTTGGGAATTTCAGTGTTATTTTTCAGTTTAATCCTCACAAGAATTAGCTTTCTTCCAAAAAAAACCAACCTTTGGCCCCTGTGAATATTGAGAATAAATAAATGGCAGGGGCCAAAAGTTGGCATTTTCTGGCCAAAATTAAGTTTAGGAATAATAAATAAGTATTGGTTGTAAAATACGATTGAAGAACATAAGAAATTATAAAAAATACCTATTTAAAATGTCAAAATATTCAACTTTTACATGGAAACTCAACAAAAAAATTAAAATGCATTTTTAACTCCACATTACTTACGTTCCTATCAGTCGATTTTTACGTTTGAACGCGCAAATTGAAGCTAAAAGTCCCTCCTATTGAACAAAATAAATTGCGTAAAAAAACACCAATCCGGTCAAAACTATAAGTTTTGACTATAAGTTTTGACCGCTATCTCGCGAAATTGACCACTGTGGGCCGTGTGAAAATTTTCTAACCCAGGGTCACATATTTTTTGCAAAATTTAAATACAAAAGTTTTAAAAAATCAATTTGAAGTACTTCTGCTTTCCTAATTCGAATCTTAATCCAAAAACTTTTTATTAAATCATATTATTTTTGGCGGACCCTGCCAATGAAAATTATATGTGACACAATATGTGACAATATTAGAGCAATTAATCTAAAAATTCATATAAAAAAAATCTGTAGTGTCCTACACTCAACTTTACCATACCTTGAAGAAACAAAAATTTGTATGGATCTATTAAATAAAGAATAAAAGTATATTCGAATCGAAACAATATTTATTTTTGATTTGGGATGTCAAGTTAATTACCCCTTTCGATAATGTCAACTATTCAGCTTTTAATCTCCATATGCGAAAGGTACATAATGAATTTCATTTTGATATGTTAACCGGTATGACCTGTGGAATGATAACAAAAATAGTGGCATACAAATCCACAGACGTCATCGTCAAAAAATTTAAAATGGATTCAGGAGACCTCAAAACGTATAAATCCGTTGAAATTCCGACATCAAATTTGTTTCACGATTACTATGCTTTACCTGGGCATGGTAAAGTAAAAATATTTTTATGCTTAAAAAATACTTTTATATATATATATATATGACCCGGTCTATGAAAAGGTGGCTTATGACTCAAAAACAAAATTTCGAAAAATTAGCTGTTAAAGATAAACAATGCATTTCGTCAGTTTCTTAGTAGTTTTTCTTTTGCATTATGAACAGTCATGCCCAAAAGGCAACCAAAAAATGCAAAAGAGCATAAATGCGATAAGTTCGTGTGTGTGTGTATATAAAGAGCGATGTTTTTTTTTCAATGCAAAGCACAAACCAGTTCCATTTATTATCTTGATTCTGGATTTTCAATAAAATTCTGTTTTTCTTTCATTTGTGCTCTTCTTTCTCTACATTTTTAGTACACTTCTAAGCAAGTTAGGACTTTCTAGTTTTCACCACGTGAAAGAACGTCTCAAAAACTATCGAAACCAAAAAAAAATTGGAAAAATTTTTTTTGAGTCATAAGCCAATCACCATTTCATAGGCCGGGTCACATATAACGAATTCTTACCCACAATGTGCACAGATACTATCTGGAAATTTTTTAGAATTAGCTTGATTATATGCTTGATTATATGTTTAAGGTATTTGTATTTAAAACACAATTACAAAAACCGTGTATAAAAATTCCAATCCAGTCCGTTAACTTGAATCTAGTCGTTAGTTCTTGGAAGAAGGTCAGATAAAATTTTCTGTTACAAAGTAGTTTCCAACTTGTTTTTATATTTATTTTACTTCAAATGCATCAATTATTCAGCCTTATTAAGGTTGCCGTTGTTGTACTTGTACAACAATAATATTGTTGTTGTACAACAATAATATTGTAATAAGTTAGAGAAAATTTCTGAATGTTTTCTTTAATCTTTTACAATATTATTGTTGTCGAAGTACGGCAACGACAACTGTAATAAGGCTAATTATCTCAAAGGCAGTTTAAGTAGAATTTCAACGATATTATGTTGCGATAGCAAAGATACTTCTTGCAGTTGTGTCTGCAGAATTTTCTGTTGTTAGCTTCAATATATGACAACAATTTCGTATAAAACATTAAATATTTGTTCACTGCACCGTCTCTGCTACGACAGATCGTCGAACAGAGTCATTATATTTTAGAAAATCTCAGTTTCTATCAGCAAAATAATTTAATTTTTGAAACAAACATACAATGGTTGAAATATGTTTAAACAAAAAAGTATGTATTTATATTAACAAAAAATAGCGTTTTCGTTGGCCTTTTCTTATTATGATAATTAAAATTCTTCCTTTGTGAACTCTTTGTTAAAAATTCTTAATGAAACAACATTAAATTTACGCACGTTTTTAACATTTCTTTACTTTTAGTGATTCTTTTAATTATGAAGCGAATTTGACTTTAACGAAAGCACAGAGAAGAAAAGCGAACTGCATTTGTGGCATTAAGAGAAATTATGGGCTTTTTATTGGCATTTTAATGCGTTATAGGCACTCATAAGTTATTTAGTGTTTATTAAAACTCTGCTTTTGGCAAGTAGTAGGGTAGTTCAGTCCGCTGGACAGAAACTATATTGAATAATTAATTAATGCAAAAAAAAAATATTTTTAAGCAGTTACGTGAATGAACAAAACCTTCGTTTCTGGAGCACTCATTATCCGTTGTGTTATGAGCGAAAAGTCGTTACATCCACTCAAAGCTACTGTGTGGTATGGCGTTTACGTGGAAGGAGTGATTGCTCAAACAGAAATAAAAAAGTAAATAACACAATGCTTGTGGCCTGATTTTGTAGGAAAAATACTGGGAATTTTATTAAATTTAATTTTTTCCATAAAAAAAAATTTTTCGAAGAGAAAATTTAATTGAAAAAAATTGCTGGTATTTTTGATACAAAATTAAAGCATATAAAACGTTACGTTATATAAAATTTGGTGCTTTATATAGGATGTGTTAAGCTACATATATTTTTATATGGTATAAATGCTTATTGATAACAAACTACCTTACACAACTTTTGAGTATATTATCTACTAGTTATGCCCGCCACTTCGTCAGCGTCATTGCAATATTTTTTTCGATTTTGCTTTGGAAGCAATCCACACCAAAGAACCTTACTTTTTTAGTGCTTCAGTTATGGTTTATGTGTTTACTTTATATAAAGGTTCTCATCCCTACTAAAATAAGTAAATACATAAAATATAACTGAAGCACTAACCGATAGGCATAGTTTAAGCATATCGGTTAGTGCTTCAGTTATGGTTTACGTGTTTATGTATAAATGGGTCTCATCCTTGATAAAAATAACTGCGCTTTTTCAGACATTCTCTTGGAAATTAAATATTTTTGCGGAAACAAGTATCCTATATTCGATATCACAGTTTACTCATGCACCTTCTCACAAAATTTTGTTTAAATCCATCCAGTAGTTTTAAACTAAAGCGAACATAAAGAACAAGACAGCCAAAAAGACAGGAAATGAGTGTGAGTAGTGCTTCAGTTATGGTGCCCTCCCTGGAGAAAAATAAAAAATTTATAAAAAATTCAAAAAAATATTGTAAAGCTCTGTGTTTAAAATATTTTTATTTTTATTTACTAACAATGTAATTCCACAAAGTAAAAATACAAATTTTATTCAATTGGCGCCATCTGTTGCATAATTTTGAGTATCCTACTTCCAAAAAAAAAAGGTTCGCAACCATGTTTAAAATATCCCAGTTTTTAAAATAATCCACTTTAAAAAAAAATAGGTGCGCAACCGTGTTTAAAATATCCCAGTTTTAAACCGAAAATTTCAGCACCTTTAAACCGGAAATTGCGTACTTTCACTGCTTTTTCTCCACTTTCTCGGAAAAAAGTATCCTATATTGAAACCAATATACTAAGGCACCTCCTCGCAAATTTTTGTTAAAATCCATCCAGTAGTTTTTACGTGATGCGAACACATATGAAGAGCAGACAGTCGGAAATGAGTTACTATTTTATTATATGTATAGATGTATATAGATATAGATGTATAGATTGCTTTTTTAAAACTGAAATCAGTGATATTTGTGCTGTGTTTTTAGTTTCAACTGGTTCGAGCACGTTAACTTGTGAGTTACTTAAAACTATATCATAGATTTTATTTATGATTTTCGAAGCAGCTTCTTCTACTACACATCCTAAACAGAGTTTAACATTTCAGTTTAATTATCCACTTTTAGTTAGTATTAATCTTTGGTACAGATGCCATAAACTTTGTCTAACTTAGCTTGGGTTTCTTTAGTAATCTTGTCATTCTAGCAAAAGTGTTTGATTCACCAATCCTTGAAATCCAAATAGACTTGTAACCAATGGAATTCTGGCTTGTTTCTCGTGAGGAGAAATTATAAAAAGCTTTCAAACTTGTGAAAATCTATTGACGCGAAAAAAATATTCTTATAACAGAAAAACACAAAAACAATAAGTTGATTGATTATTTCGAAATGAGTTTAAAATTTAGGTGAAATATTAATTATCGTATACAGCAGAAAGCATAGAGCTTGCATTTTCTAAATTTTTCATAAGTTGAAAAATTTCAAATCAACTCGAAGTTAATTCTTGTAGCATATGTATGAAGTTTAAGGTATGTTCGAATATTCGAATTTAATTTCGAAAATTCGAATTTAATTTCGAAAATTCGAATTTACTTTCGAATATTCGAATTTACTTTCGAATACTCGAATTTACTTTCGAATATTCGAATTTACTTTCCAATATTCGTAATACATATTCTACAAAGCTTAGGTCCAAATTAAATCGAATTTTAGATATGATTCCAGCCTAGTCTAACGTCTAAAAATTTCATTTAATATGGACCTAGGCTTTGTAGAATAAGTATTCCGAATATTGGAAAGTAAATTCGAAATTTCGATATTAAATTCGAATATTCGAATATACCTTAAATTAAATTATTTTTAATTTATTTGTGAACCCTCCTAATAGAGAAAACACAAATTTTACAACTTAATATATTTTGCAATTTAAAGTCATCTACATCATAAAATTTTTAAATATACAAGTGAATATGCAAATTATATTGATGCATTTTTATCCTCATCCGCACATATGTTTAACTGTTTGTGTGTGTTGCATTTTCACTTTATTGCGGTATTTTTACATTCGTTATTGCTGCTACTGCTGCTGTTTTTATTGTTTTTATTATTTTTTTATTTTTATCTTTGTTCATTTAGCAACTGGTGGGTTTATTATATACACATTCACAACTTTTCATTGTATATCGTATATGTGTTGTTGTTGTCTTATTTAAGTTTGGTTTACAGCTTTCGTTTGTTGGCCATTAAATTATAAACTGCAACACATATGGGCTCACATCCTTTTCACTGCTTTAATACAACCAAATAAGCGTATAAAAAAGCAATATATCTGGTACAACACCCGAGGACATTTGGCCTGATATATACACACACACATGCATGCGAACTCATATAAGTACAAATGTGAGAGTGTGAATGCGTAAGGAAGTGAACAAAAATTTATATGATATTTCGGAAACAGATTGAACATGTTTTAGTAGCAGGTTTTAGTGGACCGCTTCCTCTGTGAGGTTTAAGTATATTTTGGCTGTTATTGTTTAACATTTTTAAGAATTTATGATTTTTAATTTGCATTTACAAGCAGCAGTAGTTGAGGAAGGAGTGTTTAGATTCTGTTGTAGTCATTTATAAAACCAGTAACTTGTGAGTTAACATTTTCGAATGAATTTTTTATTTTTTTTTTTTTTTTTTTTTTGTTTAGTAAATGGGACTTTACCCTTTAATTGTTATTAAACAAATATTTTTATATAATTTTCATGTTAGTTACTCTAATATTGAGTCATATGTTATTTTCCGAAACGTAATAATTAGTAGCCAACACTCAAGAAAACGATTTAATAAAATAATAATACAAAAAAAATTGTTAAGAAGACCAAAATAATGCAAGGCTGTGCAGTAAAACCATTTTTTTAACCGACTTCATAAAAGATGGAGGTTTTCAATTCGTCTGAATGTTGCTTTTTTTATATATGTAACCGCAGAACTCAGCCATTTCTGAACCGATTTTTAAACTTTTTTCTTTATTTGAAAGGTTATGCTTTCAGGTTGGTCCAATTTTAAAAACAGTTCATTATATTAAAAATTAAAGGGTGTCCCCATACAACATACATGTTTTTTACGTGTATTAAGAACCGTAAAGGGCACCAAATTAAAATTTTAAAAAATTGCGTGTCGCTATAGCTCCCAACGGCAGAAATTAAAAGAAAACCCTGAATGTCTATTACTATGACCGTTATAATAAAATGTATAAATATTCAAAATTTTAAATTAAAGGGTGCTCCAATAGTTCATTTAATTTGATGTATATGGCCATACTTTTGAACAATTGTACACAGACCGCTGAAATTTACAAAGAGCCTGTATTGCTAAGTCAGCTATAACAAAAACTATAAAATTTTAATTTCGAAATAAAAGGGTGTCCATATAGTCATTGTAATTCTATGTATGTGGCTAAACTTTTTAACTGTTATAGACAGACAGCTGAAATTTTCAAGGAACCTGTATTCCAAAGTCCACTATAGCAAATATACAATTTGAATTCAGATATTAAAGGGTGCCCCCATAAATTATGTAATTTGATCTATATGGCCCTATCTCTTGAACCGTAAAACACAAACACTTGAAAATTGGGCAGAATGACCACTACTTTCTCTGGTATAATAACAAGTATAAATATTTGGAATTATAATGTAAAGGGTGTCGCAATAGTTCATGTAATGTGGCCAAACTTTTGAACCGTAATAGACAGACAGTTTACAAAGAATCTTTGTGACCTTTATAACAACAGGTCTTTAATTTAAAATTGTAAATTAAAGGGTGTCCCAATATGAGATGTTATTTGATCTATGTGACCCTATCTTTGAAACCGTTATACACAGAGGCTTGAATGGTATCCCCATAAAAGACGGATGCTGGTGAAAATAGCTTAACTTTTGAACAGTAATAGGGAGAGGCTTGACATGCACATAGTCCTTACTTCTTTTCCCTCTAATTTTGGCGCATCTTTTATTTGGTTTAAATCTAAATCTTACAGATTACTTCTACATTTTTAGTTTAGAATTGGCGCCCTTCTATCTGTATGGAAGTCGGTTTTTTTGCAAGAATTATTTTTAAAGCTTTTGTGTTTATAAATTATACACAAAATTCCTGACTTTTGGGTCTGGTGCGCACGGGGTGAACCTGGATGTTTAATGGGGATTAAGAGTGTAAGGAATGGTTCGGGCTACAAAATGCAGTTTTTACGTGTTTTGACGGTAAGGTGTTATTATGCTCTATAAAGTAAGATTTTCAAAAAAAAATTTTTAAAACGTTCTAAAACACACAAAACTTTTAATTTTAATACTGTTTATAGCTTATAAGTTACACAATTATACAAAGTTTATTTAGCATTAAAATCTTCTAAAACAAAATAGTTATAGCAATTTAAATTATTTAAGAATTTTTAAATTTTTAGCAAAATACCGAAAAAAAAATTATTTTGTCTCCCTCTGTTCTCTATGAGATAGTTGAAATAGGGATGAATTATTTTGGCTTCCGGGGTTAACTGGTGTTTACTTTCAAATGAATAATATGACTTTAAAGTAAATAAACATAAAAAATTACTTTTTGCCATCTTCTGAAAATATGTGCAACAGTGCGTCGTATTTAATTTTATGCAGCATCTATACATATAATAAAATAGTAACTCATTTTCTGTCTGTTTGTTTGTCTATCTGTCTTTCCTCTTTTTGTGTTTGGATTTTAAAATATTGTGATGAGGTACCTACGTATTCTAGTTCAAGAGCTAATCTGAACTAAGGAGCTGATATGAGCTCCTAATGTCAGACTTCATATATACATGAACTAAAAAGAAATATGAACTAATGAGCTGAACTGACTAAGGATGCGTTCAGCTCCTAATGAACAAAAGTTAACTAAAGAGTTAAGTATTAAATTTATTGGATGATAAACTAAGGAGCAAAACTGAACTAAGGAGCTAATACGAGCTCTTAATGTCAAACTCCGTATATACATGAACTTAAAACGAATTTGAGTTAATGAGTTGAACTGAACTGAAGAAAGGAACTAAACAGATATAAGGAGCTAAACTGATCTAATGAGCTAAACTTAAGTAATAAACTGAAGTGAAATGACGAGTTAAACTGAACTAAGGAGCTGATAAACTAAGAAGGTGATATGAGCTCTTAATGCCAGACTCCGTATATGAATATGAAATAATGTGCTGAAGTTAACTAAGGAGCTAAACTGAACTAAGGAGCTAAACTGAACTAAGAAGCTGAACTAATCCAATGAGCTAAACTGAAGTGAACTAAGGAGTTAAAATGAACTAAGGAGCTGATATGAGCTCTTTATGTCAAACTCCGTAAATAGATGAACTCAAAAAAAATATGAACGAATGAGCTAAACTGAAGTAAGGAGTTAAAGTGAACTAAGGAGCTAAACTGCACTGAGGTGTTGAACTGAACTAAGGGGCCGATATCAGCTCAGTAAGGTAAGTAAGGTAAGCTCACTGAGGTCAGTTGAGTGATTATTTCAATTGAACTAGGTAGTTCATGAACTACACAACTGTAATGTAAATGTTCGATCTTCAAAAGAAAGATTTTTAAAATTAAAAAATATATTTCGTTTAGATGTAATAATATTTCGATAACTTTTTGATCCTATACATATATTTTCCTTAAGAAAAATTATGACAAAATAATGCCCACTTCTCACTTTCAATAAAAGATTAGAAAATAAATAATCATAAAGGTCTTTCACAAACCTGCCCATTTTTGTTCGCTTAATTTATTTATATTCTATTTAGCAATTATCAAGTAATCCACTTTACTAACATTTCTCTACTTTGTATCCTTTATATCCTTTGTAGCCTTTATACCCTTTATATCTTATTTCTATTTTTTTCATTTTACTTTCAATTAACAAAATTTTCCGATTGAACTGAACAAGTTTTGAAATTTAGCTTAAATCACTTGTTATATCCTTGCAGGGAGAGGGGGGAAGGATGAATAACAAAATTACAAAATTATTTTTTGTAAATATGGGTTATAGTTTTTGTTATTTATGTACTTACTTTTTTATATTTTCTCTACAAAAAATATTACTTAAAAGTCCTTTTATTAACTGCTTTCAAGTACCACTTTTTTGCATATATTTTATTCCATTTGCCTTTTTAGTCACGTAATTGTTTATTTACTGCTAGAAAACTTTAAGCCTTTTGCCGCACGTAAAACGGCTAACTGGCACAAAGAAAATTGAAGAAAAGAAAAATATATCTAAGTTTATATGTAGGAGTAATTTTGCCTAAATCATTTCTTATTATTCCCTTTTTATATTTTCAGCAATTTCGTTAAGTATGTTATTCTTGTTATTTTCTTTCTTTCTATCTATCTCCTTAAACATCTGATTTGCAAAAGAAGAAACTTGCATAATGTAAACTGAGATTAAGGGCAGTAAAATGTAGCAAGGATTTTTTTCAAGTTTCTAACACATTTAATTTCATTTTTGTAAATAAACCCTTTTAAAAATTTTATTTTCATTTTTAACTAAAAGTAACGGACCATCACTCATGCAATGCATTGTGTCAGAACTATGAAATTAGGTTAGCGGAAAGAGGAGTAGTGTTTGTGGACATTCGATTTGAATTTTCCCACATTGTAAGTGACAGGAAAAGATGATTCCATTCAAGCACAAATGTAGTCCATTTAATTTTAATGTAAAGCGTGTTTAACGTATGGATATCGGGAACAAGTTCCCTTATCTCATTAGAGCACATTCCATTGTAGTAAGGGTAAAACAGAAAAACACAACCCACATTGAGTTGATGCTCAAGAGAGCCAATAGAGTTGGACACCCTACTATCACTTATAAGCTTCTTCGTCCTCTCCTTCACGCGGTCGAGTAGCTCCTAAACAAACTTTGGAGCACCGGTACATACATGAGAGTTTTAAATACCTTTTGGCCGCTTGCAGGTGATATAAATAGGTAGAAGATCAGAGAGCTTTTACACCAGGGCACATTAAAGATTTTTTTTTTTTTGAGACTTTAAAAATGTTTTATATAATAAATTTTATTTCCATAAATTTCTTTTTTAACAAAAAAGCAACATACGTGTCTTTATATTCTCCGATCTCTGCAGTTAGAGGGCGTTGAGATTTACTTATAATAAATATTATAATACAGCTTTACTACGGGGGCAGTCATAGAAATATTTGACCTAAAGAAAAACAACAATATCATATTTTTTAAATCTAGTTCTTTTTAAGAAAAGTGTTACACTTTCCAGAGATTTCAAACTGTAGAATATATTCTTCATTACATATATGTACATTATATATGTACAGTATATATGTTCTAGATCCTTATACATAGAAAAGTTCATTATGCTACATATGTCCGTCTGTCTGTGTTGACGGTGAAATGTGATTTGAAAAGGCACTAGGCGAGGTACAGAAAATTTAAGCCCACCTATCTACAAAGGATAGTTTCGATAATTTTGGTATTGCAGTTCAAGAACATCAATCCAAAGAATGAGGAGGTTCGAGCAAACAAAAATACGCGCACCTATATTTTTTCACGTTTTTTTCGGTTTTAATGATTTTTTTTTATTTTTTTAATATTAAATAAATAAATATTAGACCGCGACAGGTAGATTGTAAGAAGCGCATACATATGTAGGGGAATCAATAGCCAACTATGACGGCCGATTTTTTGTTAATTTTTAGGTTGGTAAGGGATTTCTGCTTTGATTTGTATTAAAGGCTTTTATAGAACACAATACAAAATTTAAAAAAAAAAATTGCTTACTAAAAGTTTTAAAAAATATTAACAAAGCATTTTCCAAAAAATTTTTACAACAAATTTTTACAAAATATTTTTACAAAAAATTTTTACAAAATATTTTCAAAAAATATAAAAAATATTTTCAAAAAATGTTAAAGAAACATAAGAGGGTAACACAATATCTAGTATGGCCGAATCTAGCTCTCTTACTTGTTTTTCTTTCAATATGGACAGTATAGATGTAGAAAGTTTTTCATTTTGATTTATTTCGTCTGTTGTAATAGACGAGAGTATCTTTTTTTTCTCATAGAGAGTATCGACATGATTATTTACAAAAAAATATGATTACCATCTTAAGTTCTCTTTGACAATATATGGTTGCGATGAACAACTTATAGTTATTTAATTCATTACTTTTTGTTTTTGTTTTTGTTACCATTTGAGCATTAAATTAAATAATATTTTTTTTTTCTTTTTGAAATTTAGTGTTTAGTTTTTTTTTTAATTATTATAATCTAATTTTACGGTTTTATTATTCAAAAAATAATAATTTATGAATTGAGTCATTTCTCACATTAAATGCTTAAGAAATAAATTAAAAAATAATTGAGTGTTTGATTATAAGGTGCATATGTTTATATAAACAACTAAGGTATATTTTTATAACTCTTACTATATTTATTTAATTTATTTTATAATAAAATTTTATATTTTACAATTTTATTTTTAAATTAAACAATAATATGATTCTAACATGACAATAGTATTATTATGTTAATAATAATATGATTTGATTACAACCATATAATGCAATCATAATATGTTGCTCTTAGATTATGGTTATCTTAACCATGTTTTTTCTTTGCGTATTCTCTCAGTACCATAGATAAAATTGTTCCTTTATGTTTCAATGCTAGCAAACATATCCAAATACATCAATATTGTAGCCTCCTTATAATGACCAGGTTGGGCCTAGGTGTATTAAGCTTAAATTTTTAAAACAAATACAAAATCTTTTCCACTTTTCCTTACAAGTTTTGACGTCACTTGGGTAATCAATCGACTAATGTCAATACTCAATTTCATAGACTGTAAGACTTGCTATGATTCTTATAATTTAAATATACGATTATAATATGTATCACATCACAATTTTTTCTATTTAAAACATACAATTTTAAATTTTACTTTTAAGGGCAGACTCAGAAATATCCAAACTATGCTGTAAAACTAGTTAAATAAATATTCTATTCTATTCTATTCTATTATTTTTTTTTTTTTTAATGACACTAATAAGCTTAATTTAACTTCTTGTCTTTTTCTTGAAATGTTAGATTTGAACCCTTTTATAAAATTTAATTTTCGGTAAAAATCATTTATTGAACAAAAAACATTTGAAAGTTTCTTTCTATTCATTTCTTAATCGGTTTCAGTTTTCTATTATAACGCTGTTAATTTCTTGTTCTGTTTTAAGTATAAAAAATTTATTTTTATTTAACAACTACAAACCTTTTTTTTATTAGTCAACCTTTTTAATATAAACCATTTTTTTTTCTATTAGTCAATTTAATTTTTTATTTTTCTGACATTTTTACCCAATTATAGACAATTTGAGAAAATGCTTACACATTAACATGCACCAATACATTTTAAGTAAAGTAAATTCCAAAAATAAAGAAATCAACTTGTGTTTTTATAGCAAACATTTTAATTTCTTACCAGTTTTTTTTTTGCAACCTCCAGTTTTAAAGTCAAATTCGGCAAGATTACAATGGCAGACACATGGATTAATTTCACTTTTATTGCAAACGAAAATAAAATAAAATGTTTAATTAAAAAGTTGTAACTGAAAAAGGAAGAACAAAAATTTTGTATTGTATTTGCGTTTAATTTCCGCCCTATATCTGTGTATATATTACAACAATTTGGAATTAATTAGAAAAAACAGAAATAAAATCCTTAAAGAATCTTTGAATTTTTGTAATATCCTGCCAGGAGGGAAACATTTATTTTTGCTGTATAGAAAAAAAAAACAAAACTACGTGCTTGTTTTGTTAAATAATCCTTTAAATCATTTAAATGTTTTCTTGCTTTACCTGGTTTTGGTAAATACATACATATGTATGCATGTATGTATGTAAGTATGTATGTATGTGTGTATGTATGTATGTATGTATGTATGTATGTATGTATGTATGTATGTATGTATGTATGTATGTATGTATGTATGTATGTATGTATGTATGTATGTATGTATGTATGTATGTATGTATGTATGTATGTATGTATGTATGTTTATAATGTATGAAAACTTTAAGTCAAAAAGATTGAATTGCCTTAAACTTACTAAAATTACATTTTTCAATAAATTTATAAAATTTTTATGAAATGTATTTTTTGCAAAATATGTTTTTAAAAAAGTCCCTTTTCCAAAAAATACTTTTTTTTAATAAAGCTTAGCTTTACAATCAAAAATATGTATTAGTATTTTAACATAATAGTGTATTTATAACTATAATATATTATTAGTAAACAAATAATGATAAGTTTGCTCGTATATAACCACAGTATGGCTAATGATAAAATAATAATTTATGAACTAAGTCATTTCTCATATCGAATTTTTATAAAATAAATGTTTGATTATAAGGTATGTTTCTATAAACAAATGAGGTAAGTTTTTTATAAATATAAATCTCACTATATTTACTTAATTTATTTTATAATAAAATTTTATATTTTACAATGTTATTTTCAAGTTAGACAATAATAAGGTTCTAACATAACAATATTAGTATTGTTTTAATAATAATTTGGTTTGACTACAACCATATAATTAAACATAAATATGTTGCTCTTAGATAATGGTTACCTCAATCATGTTTTTCTCTTTGTGTTAACAGAGGCACCTGTAGCGTGTCAGGAATTTTTTCTCTCTGTCTACAAGCTTATATCACTCAAATTTTGTTTAACTGACTTAAGTTACAGATACATTCTTTATCACACTCATACTCACTTTTCACCCTGATACTCACTTTGTCACACTGATACTCAAATTGTAACTTAATAACGTACGTATGAATATAATTTAATTGAATAAACTACGGCTCATACATAATGCGATCACACATCTCGCTTTTGGCGAAAATGTCACTCTATTTCAAGTGTGAACCCACTTAAAATAATATATGTCCCAATTTTTATACGATAAACCCGCTTTGAAGGGATTTTAAATTTCCAAATTTCTTAGTAGAATTTTCTTCTTTTTAGTTTACAGTTTGTTTAAAAAAAAATTTATTAATTCATGTTAAATGGCAACACATTTAACAAAACTACTTTTATATAATTTCTAAATATTATATACAAACAAATAGGCTTTGATTTTTCTATTCGTTTTGTTTAAAAATATTTTTCATATTCTTTAGTCTTTTAGTTTCTATTGCTTTGAATATTTTTACTTGAAAAACAATAAATTGTAATTTAACTTTATTGTCAAAATAAAAAGAATTTGGAAATTATCATTTCAACAGGTCATATACATATTAAAATTAAATAAATCACATTACCGAAAAATATTTATACAATTACAAAAAATATATTCCAACTTAAATTATCGAGCAAAGTTCAACTCAACTGGAGGTAATGAAAACACCCGAAGTATTTGGTGGGAATCTAACTAGATTAGCAAACTACCTACTATTCTACCGGGGCCACCTTAGAAAACAAAAAAGAGGAAAAACTTTATTAAAACAGAAAATTTCTTTTTGTTTAATCTTTATATTAGAATTCCACTAATTGTTTAGATCCCGCTTTTTGATGAAAACCGTCTGGTCACGTTTTTCAGTTTTATGGTTGTTAAGAGTTTTGTTTAAACTTTTTAATTTTTTTGTTATGAGTAGTTTTTTTATTACTTTTTATTTCTTATTATAAGGAGTAAGGATTAAAAAGTTATAAAATCTTTAATGCATTAAATTAGTTTTTTTGTTAAACACTAAGCAATTAAGAAGCATGTTTAAAACATGTTAGCGCTATTCGGTGTTTGATGGAAATTGTCTTGCGAAATTGCAAATGCGTTATGTCATTCAAGTTTAATAAAAATAATTGGTATTTTGTGGTAGTATTTTACAAAAATGCTATAATATTATGCAATTGCTTTTTTTTTTGCATCAAACACTGAACTCCGTTCTTGTCTTGTTTATGGCGATTTTTTTATTGTTTTATATTGTTGAAACGCCATAGTTTATTGTTTCTTCAGTATGTAATGAAACAGATAAAATGATAATTTTTAAAGTGAGTAAATTATTACTTAGTTTTTTTTTTAATAAAAATTATATAATTATAATAAATTATATAATTTGTAAATAATTTGTAATAAAATTATATAATTTTTAACTTTATAAAAAATATCTTAATGTTTTTTTTTATTTATTTATAAAAAATACCTCTTAAAAAAAGTACTTCTGTATATAAGTAGTAAAAAAAGTATATTTTATTAAAATATCTGTTAATAATATTTACTCTTTATAAAGGTGCTCTTTATAAAAAGTATCGTTTTCAAAAAGTCCTTTAAAGAAAAGTTTAATTTTATCAGGTAATTTTAATTACCTTTTAAAAACAGGTCTAATACATAAAGTATTAGAAAAAAGTGCAAAATAGTATATTTCTGCAATATATTATAATTTTATTTGTATTTCAATTACTTGAGAATAAATAAACTGTTGAATGCAATAACTAAATGTGTATTCCTTCTAACAAAAAAATTAGTTTGCAAAATAAGGCAAACAATTTTAAATAAACTTTTGTTATATTGAATCATATCTCAACCAAAATAAATATAGTGCAGAAAAGTTTATTCACTTTATATATTTTTATTATGAAGAATAAAAAAATATTTGTAGTTAATAAACGTAGAGAATTCAAGCAAAACTATGCACTAGAAGTAAACCTTAACGTATGAGCAATTTTTAATACAATTAAATAATAATCATACGTTGGTTATTGCTTGACAAATTGGACATCAAATAAAAAATACCACAGTCCTACAGTGAAAAAATACACGGACTTGACAGTATAGATTCGATTCGATGCTACCTAAGGGTAGTAAAATCCTATACTCGGTTTAGCGAAATTGCTGACATATTTTTTTTATTTTGGGTTCTAAAAATTAAAAAAAGGTGTCTTCAGTAGTGCAATTCACTAACTTTTAAAGATCTAACACTTGTTAAATATATCAACATGTTTTTTTGTTTCCACTAACGCATTTGCGATTCACTAAATTATGGTTAACAAATAAAAAATAAAAACAAAAATAGATGGCAATGCTGCTAACAAAATGTCAAAATATCGAAAAGAACAAAGAGGACTGAAAAATAATAAAAAAAAATATACAAAACTTTCCCCCTAAATGCTTAATTTTTTGTTTTTTTTTTTTTTGTATTTTATTTCTAAAAATTATTTAAATTCATTTTTATAACGTAAGTAAAATACATACATATGTATGTGTTTTAATTATAAATATTAAGGGCCGAATTCATAAAAAATATTTTTATTTTATAAAAGCGCAAAAATATTGTTTATAAATATGGCCCTAATTATTTAGAATATTTTGATAAAGTAAACGACACAAAAATAGTTGTAGTTAAATTAACAATACTCGACTTGCTAAGAAAAACAGCTGATTTATAACAACATCAAATGTTATTAAAAAGCATTACTGAATAGCAAAGTCTTCCGTTTTGTTGTTAAATTTTTTTTACGAGTCCCAAATCGTTAAAACTGAATAGTGAATCGCACTACAGATTTGCCTAATATCTCATTCAAACTAAGTGATAGCGCTTAACTTTGTTTGACAATAATGTAGCTGATGATTCGTTAAATAAATTCTATTAATATTTAATGTCAAAAAAAAAATTAATTATTCCTTTTGTTTTTAAAAAGAAAATTAAAATAAATTGTTTTGGTTTTTACTTTTTCCAATATAATAAATTGTAGCCACTGTAAAACTGAGCAACTTTTTTAAACATGCCAATACAATCATAAGCACCCTAAATAGCTCATAAAGATCACTTTGTACCTTAAAACTGAAATTTTTTTTAGAATTTTTTTCAAAAAACAACCACAAAACCAAAAAAAGCAATCCAAGAAATTGTTAGTGAAAACTTATGAGTTCCTGTAAGTTATACTGTAAGTTATGAGTTAGTAGACCAAATCTGAAGACAACTTTTTTGAAGGGCCCACTGCTTTTCAAAATTTTCAAGCTCCATATTAAAAATTGGTCACCTATTTCGTCAAACCGAGTATACACTGAAACAAATTTCGTAAATAATATTAACGAAAAAAATTAGTTAATCCTTAACGATAAAAATATTTAAAACAATTAAATTTTTATGCAAATCTATACACAATTTATTCATATAAACTAATTTTATTCAAAATAACATAATTTCCTTTGTTATCCGTTGATTTGACAAAATTTTCGTTTATTCTACTCAGTTTTTTATTTTATTTTTGAAGAAAATTCAATAAATAAAAATGAAAAAAGAGCTGTAAAACAGAAGAAATTTCCTTAAATTTAACTTTACAAAAAATTTTTCAATTTACATACATACATACATACATACATACATACATACATACATACATACATACATACATACATACATACATACATACATACATACATACATACATACATACATACATACATACATACATACATACATACATACATACATACATACATACATACATACATACATACATACATACATACATCCATACATACATACATACATACATACATACATACATACATACATACATACATACATACATACATACATACATACATACATACAAACGATCAAATAATATCAAATGCCCTCAACAGAACCTGAAAGCCTTATTCGATTATTCCTCTTAAAACAGGAATGAAGGAAATGAGGCATTAATGTTATGCAGTTTTATTTTCAGATTATGTTACAGATTTTTAAAGATTAAAATTTAATAAAAAAAATTAACTAACAATTTTAGTTACTTTAACTTTTTTTTTACATCTACACCCTGTAAAATAACGAAAAATATAGTCATATTGAAGAAATTTCTTCAATATAACGAATTTAACAAAATTATTTGTTTTACTAAAATCGACTGTAGATTTGACTAAAAAGTTTGTTAGTTGTATAATAACCTACTTTTCTTCAATTCTACACCCCATTTTACAGTATTTAGGTAAATTTTTGGTTCAGTGTAGGATTTTACTACCCTTTGATAGTATAATAGAACCTTTACTGTTAATCCTGTGTATTTTTTCACTGTAGCACTGTGTCATTTTTGATTCGCCAAACAATGACGAACGTATGAATATTATTTAATTGTATTAAACATTGTTCATACGTTTAGGTGTTCTTCTAGTTGAAAATTTCAAACATATTAAATTAAACATATGCCCTTCTAAACATTATAATTAAAATTTCATCATATTCTTTATTAATCATTTTCCTTATAACACATATAAGGTAGCATAAATATGAAGGTAATCAAAATGTGTTTGGAAAATCCACAACCCAACCTTGGGAGTAAAAATTCAATCATTATTTTAAAACCTTCATTTATGCAGTTACTCGTAGCAACTAATCTTATTGTAATGCATGAAGTGTTCAGCTCCATATTAGATACCACATCTTAGATTAAAAAAATAAAACCGATATAATCAAATTAGATGTTTTTAACAGTAAAAGCTTCCATAAGAGGACATTCGCAATCGAAAAGTTTAGTTTTTAAGTAATTTATTAAAAATATATTTTACATATAAAAGTTAGACTTAATCTCTTTTATTTTCTCTGACTACTAATTCTAATTGAAGAATATATTTATACATACTAGGTGATTAATTTTTTTTAAGAAAAATTAGAAAAATTTAATGTAATTACATTACATTCTTCTAGTGTCTAAAAATAAAATATTCTCATTTTTACTTTAGAAGTAATTACCTAATTTGTAATTATTATTTTGTCAACTTAAAGAGAATATACCGAAGTTAAGGCTCACGTAAAAAATTCATTTGTAAATTGGTTGGTGATGATAACCAACGAAATAAATAGTCTTTTAACGGTGCCCCAGCTGCCCTCCATGTGTTTAAAGCATAAGTCATGATTTTGCAAAAACCAATTTTCATTTCAATGAAAAATCGAATAATTCGCTAAAAACAATCGTTAATTGCACAAAAATCCATGATAGACAATTCGAAATTTCACAAGAATAGATTTTAATTAAATCCTAAAATTCTACGAAAAATTACTAAACAAAAGTCAAATTTGTTATAAAAATATGTGTAAGTTTTAAAAAAATTAAGATGTCAACAAAAATTCATTCTTTTGTGATAAAATCGAAATATTACAAAAGGAAAATTCATCCAAAAATCTCTACTAACAAAAATTATACAAATGAATTAGGAAAATATTTGTTTACTAGCAGTGCCCTCCACATCGTGGGGGTCCTGACAATATTTTGCTCGATTTCGCTTTGAAAGTATTCCACACCAATTAAAATACTTACATTTATAGTGCTTTATATGAAGGTACCCATCTCTGGATAAAATTCTAAAATTTATAAAAAATTCTAAAATTCAAAAAACTATTGTAAACCTCTGTAACAGCTGTTAAAAATATTTTAATAACAATTTATTTCCATAAAGTAAAAATACAAATTTTATACAACTGGCGCCATCTGTTGCGCAGTAGTTTTTAAAATATATCACTTTCAAAAATAAAAAGGTGAGTGGAAAAAATAACCGTGTTGAATATAAACGTGTTGAAAATATCCCAGTTTTAAACCGAATATTTTAGTACCTTTAAACCGGAAATTGCGTTTTCACTGCTTTTTCTCCACTTTCTCTTGGAAATATGATATTTTTGCGGAAAAAAGTATCCCATATTGGGACCAAGATACTAAGGTACCTCCTTAGAAAAATTTATTAAAATCCATCCAATAGTTTTTACGTGACGCAAACACAAACGAAAAGCAGACACACAGACGGTTACTATTTACTTGAGTTACTATTTGATTATATGTATAGATAAGCAACTCGTAATACCTCTAATTACTATAGAGAAGAGTGTACAAAGTTACGTAATCGTAACTTATTCTTCAGTAATTTTTATATTTAAAACTTTAAAAATAAAAAAAAATGTAATACTATTGAAAACTGTATAGCAACAAAATTCGTACAGTGATTAAAAAATTCCTAATTTTATTTTAAACTGTAACAATAAATAATAAATTAAAAAAAAGGGAATTATGCGTAATTAGAAATAAATAATTGTAACAATTTATTTAATCTATTTCATTTTTCCTCATAATTTTTTAATTTAATTTTTAGGTAACTGCCACTTTAATTTCTAGTTAATTTCAATTTATTCATAAACATTTAAAAACTAATAAGAAAACATGTTTTGCATTTTATTTTTATAACAAATAAAATACTTTTAACATAAACATCTGTCAAAACTTTAAAACGAAATCATTTGGTTGCAAGAAATATTTGACTGACAGTATATCAGTGTTGTTGCTTTAGTTGTTGTTGTTATCGTTGTCATGACATTGTTGCTGTTAAGAGATAAAAATCTTAAGGACGTTTTAAAGAACAAAAGGAGAACATTGCATAGATTTAATGTTCACAAATAACAATCAATCAATAGAATAAGTATAAATAAATAATGAGGAAGAAAATGTTATAAAAAAAGAAGTAAAACGAAAATTAGATTGTGAAATAAATAAAATTGTCTGAAGGTTGCCAGGTTTCTGGGAGATTTAAAGAGAGAGAAATGGAAATTTATTTAAAAAAAAATAAATATAAAAAATATAGGGAATATAGGGTAATTCTTAGCTTAGTACGTAATAAGTAGACTCTTTATATATTCATAGAAAGGGAACTGCCATGGCCGTAATAATAAATAATAAAATTAAAGGTTGTTCCGACTGACTGTTGATTTGTACTTAAATAACCTTATTTTTTTAACCGTAATAGGTAGACTCTTGAAATGTTTACAGTAGATGTACTTTGACCGCTATAACAATTACTAATAACTAAAGGGTGTTCAATCAGTGACATGTTTTCACGTATATTGCCTTACTTTCGCACAGGCAGGCGCCTGATATCTTTATAAAAAGTGTATTATCATGGCCGCTATAACAACAATTACTAAAATCGTACTCCAATAGTGAAGCAATTTTCGCGAATATGACATTAACTTTAAAATTAAAGGGTGCCCCATAAGACATGAAAAAATTAACAACTTGAATTTTTAAAGTTGTACTAAACATAGTACGGAACGCTACGCGTGTGAGTCCAATTAATGTGTATATTAAAATCAATGTTAAAGAATAGTAACATATTTAAGATTTTAAAAAATCAAAATTTTTTTGACGAAAGTTATGCTAATCTGCATTTAGTCAGTTTTAAAGATCAAAATCTGAAAAAAACCAGATAATTCTGCACTTCTGGCAACAGTGATTGCTACACCAAAATTTACCATAGGTCTTCAGAGAAGATATTTCAACTTAAAATCGCACAGAAAAAGAATAAGTGATTTTTTTTAAAGAAACTTGGATCTTTTAGCGAATTTATTGAATTATAATTTAATTATAGTTTTTATTATAATTATAAATTTTTCATTTTTAGTTATATATGAACTGGTTTTTTATTGAAAGTGGTAAAAGTCCATTCTTTCATATATTGAGACATTAGGTATATGGAGATGAAAAGCTGTATAGTTCATGGGCATAATCTCGAAGGGGGATTGGGTAGTTTAATTGACACCTCAAATCGTGTACACCAATATTTGAGTGAACGCTCTACAGGTCGTACCGTCTGACATATTAAAATGAAATCCATTATGTGCCTTAGGTATATGGAGATGAAAGGCCTTGTAGTTTTTGGGCATAATTGGGGAATTTGGGACACAAAACCGAAAATAATTATTTTTCGTTTCGAATATAGGTACTTTAAACCTTTATTCTATATGTAATATAACCATAAAAATATCTGTTTACATGAGGTAAGGTAAGGAAGAGTTGAGTGTAGGCTACTCCAAATTTTTTTTTTAATATACCACCACCTTGTTTGGACCACTGTTGCACGATTCCAATAGCAATTCTTTCGACAGGTTGCTCTTTTTAATTTTTAAGTAGTTCTTTTGGGGCCTTGGAAAAATTAATTTCAACCCGGTTTTGGACAGACGGCTATCGCTAAATTGACTTCTCTATATACAAGAATACATAATATAATAAATATAATATTAATATACAATAATACATAATATTTTTATTATAAATTAATACTGTAGAAATTTCCATCGTAATGATGGAAATTTATATATACCATCTCCATCTGTGGTGAAGGATAAAAAAATTAAATGATCTATAAATGAACTATATAGGACCAGCTTGCAGACCCTTTGTTTAACTGCAATGAACGATTTTCCCATGGCATGCGTAAAATATTTTTTTTAAGTTGTTCCCTTTTGACCAACTTGTAATCAAAATTTAAATAAAAACTAACGTTTACTTGGAAGCAGGTTTGTATGGAAGAGAGAAATTGCCTGATTCCGTCCAACAGATTCAGGAAGGCATGATTTTTATTTGCGACGTCCCACTTGGTAGGTCTCTTTGCCTCACCAAATTCTTAAACAAAAAACTATTAAGCTTACATACCTGCATCCTCGTAAGCGAGAGCGAATGTAGTTTTCTATTATTGTCTTACAATTACAACATTCTCAAAAGAGCTTTTTAAATGCGCTTATGAGAACCACTTTTTAAAGACATGTGTTTTTTGCTGGGTTACGTAGTTACTTTATATAAAGATTACCAGCCCTAGATAAAATTCTAAAATTTATATAAAATTTTAAAATTCAAAAAATTATAGTAAAGCTCTGTAAAAGGTGTTTAAAATATTTTATTAACAATGTAACTCCACAAAGTAAAAATACATATCAACTACAAATTTTATTCAATTAGCTATTTGGCAGTAAGTAACTTACAAATTTTTTATTATTTTAAAACAGCGACATCTGTTGCGCAACGGTGTTTATAATATCCCGCTTTAAAAAATAAAAGATGCCTGAAAGTATGCAGTACCTTTAAATCGGTTTAAAAAATCGGCGTACGTTTACTGCTTTTTCTCCATTTTATCTTAGAAATAAGCTGTTTTTGCGCAAAGAAAAGTATCCGATGTTGGAATCAGGATACTAAGGTAGCTCTTCACAAAATTTTGTTAAAATCCATTTAGTAGTTTTTATGTGATGCGAACACAAGCAGAAAGACAGACAGGAAGGAAATGAGTTACTGTTTTATTATATGTATATAAGATACATGTTTCCCATACTTATGAAAAAATTTTTTAATACATTGTTAACCAAGCCCTTGAAAAATCACTTCCTTATAATTTAATATGCAATAATTATAATAATTAATAAAGAATCAAAAAGTTTGTAGAAAATGTTGTTGCAAACCCTTTTTTTTATTTAAAATTTTTAATGAAGGTTAAATGGTTTCCATGAGATTTCACCTTTGGTTTTTTTTTTTTTGTTGGTTATTGAAAGACTTAAAAAGGACAATTTTATTTAAATATAAAAATATATCGCTTCTCGAATGCAACATGGTCATATATCAAAAAATTAAATTTTGCAAAATGTCAATTTAAGCTTTCAGAACGTAAGTTTTATGGTGTGAGTATATAAAAAGTATTTGTGTAAAACTTCGATTTAGTTTGAGTTATAATTCTGAATTTTTTTACAGATAAAAACTGTATAAAAAGTATTTTCCTTTTACAATTTAAATATTACAATTTTTTGGCTCTGCTGCATTAAAGGGACGATATGTAAATACAATACTAATACATAAAAAGATAATCACCTGTACTCAAGGTCATATTACATTGTTTTTTGTTTTTTAATATATTTTTACCGTTGGCCAAGGTACAACGTAGTTTGTTTAAGTTTCACTTTCTTTTGTTTTTAATTTTATTATAAAGTAATTTTTTTATTTAATTTATACATTTTTGTGGAAATTTCTTAAATTTTTTTTTTTATTTTATTTATTTAATTTAAGCTTTTATTTATTTTTCTGATGGAAAACAATTTTATTTCAAACTTTTTTTATAGTTTTAGAATTTTAAAGTATTTTTAATAGAATTTTAAAGTAGCGCTTTGAGGCATTTAAAACATAGTTTAAATATTTAATTTGTTTTTATTTTTACTTCACCTACGAGTACTTAAATAAGTTAATTTAAAAGTTTTTTTTTAATTTTTATTATTATCTGTTTCAATTAAATTATTTAAATTTTTCAAATTATTTTAATTTTTCCAATTTTACAATAAATAATTTGTGTACACAAAGTAATATATTTTATTTTAAAATTTCTATTTTTTTACAACACTAAAAATATTATGTGCTTTTATATATACAGCTTGTTATACACTATTGACCACAAACACATTCTAAGTTATCCTTAAACACACACACACACACTCATATTCATATACTTATAAAGAAATAAACTCAATACACACTATTGTTATTTTTTCTTTAGATTTCTTTTTTATTTTTTAATATTTTATATTAAAATATATTTCATTTTTATTCTTAAGTTAAACACAAAAAAGTTTGATGTAAAATATAGAAGCGCTTTCTAACCTACACTCACAACGGCTCAACTCGAACTGTGCTAACAGTCTTATGATTTCCTTTCAATGTTACACAAAACTCACTTTTACTTTATATTCCCGTGCGATGTTTCATCGCTCTCGAGTTTTACACTCTTTGCATAATTTCTATGTTTTCATTTCATTTCGTTTTTTTTTTTTCTTAATTTTTTCTGCTCATATTTATGCTGATTTTTACTTTAACCTTTCTTCGTACTTTGTTTCTATGTAAGTGTGTGTAACACAAATTACTTTCGTTTTTAAGTCTGTGTTTCTGTCAGAAGAACTCACAAACGGAAAAACTTCTAAAATTCCTAAATAGTTGTAGGGTGGTAAATATATGTATATCTATGTGTGTATGTACGAGCCCTTTCACTTCTCTGTAGTCACCTGTTTTAGAAAGTAATTTGATACGTAAACAAGTTCATATACTTTTGCATACACTTACACTCTGTAACAATATACAGTGTAACAATCTGCGTACGTTTTTATTTTTTGTTACATTAAGTAGCGGTCGTTGTGTTTATACGCGTAGAAGCAACAGCTAACTGTTGGTCTTGATAATTTTGGCCAAACTCTTGATGTGTTTTAATATTTTTTTAAGCCTTTGAAAATTCGCTTTTGACTGTACTTTACATTTTTTTCCGTTCTCTTTTTTATATCCTGCTCTCTTAGCATTGTATTCAATTTTAAATGAGAGCTAGAAGTTAGTAAAATATTTGTAACAACGTTAGGAAGTCTTTACAACATCATACAGGTAAACGTAAATAATAAATTCAAACAAAATAGATTTCTCAAAAATATCAAGTTTAAAAAGATGACTATCAAATGTTTAGGAAAGAAACATGTATTTATTAATTAACCCTTCACCACCCGTGGAAAGCGTATATATAATTTTGTCATTCCGTTTGTAATTTCTACAATAGTCCTTTCCGACCCCATAATTTATATTTTGGATCCTTATAACGGGTCCGCCAAATAACTTTATTTTTTTAAATGCTATAAAAAAACTACTGAATATTTCTTCAAATGGCTTTTTTTATTTGAAAGTACAATCCTTCCGGTTAATAATGGAAAATAATTTCATTCAAATGACTGCCTCGGCTGGCCATGCAGTAGCCTACACGATCGGTCCAATTTTTAAGCACATTATCTATTGTGTGCAGCTGTATTTCACCAATGGCTTCACGAATATTGTCCTTTAAAGCGTCAATTGTCTCTGGCTTGTCGGCGTAACACTTATCTTTGACGGCACCCCACGGCACCCCAACGGTGTCAAATCGCAGCTCCGAGCTGGCCAAACGACATCAGCTCTGCGGTTGATAACGCGATTTTCAAAAACAGGGCGCAAAACATCGAGTGTAGCTTCGGCTGTGTGGTACGTAGCGCCATCCTGTTGAAACCAAATGTTGCCAATATCTTCCTCTTCAATTTTTGTGAATAAAAATTCGTTCAACATGGCCCAATAACGATCGCCATTGACTGTAACGGCCACTCCTTGCTCATTTTCGAAGAAAAATGGCCCAATTATGCCTCTGGACGCATCGGCTTTTCAATGTATACGTGCAGGTTTTCTGTGCCCCAAATGCGAAAATTTTGCTTGTTTACATACCCGCCAAGATCAAAATGAGCTTCATCTGAAAAGATGATTTTTTTTTTGGTAAAATCGGCATCTTCTGTAAGTCGATCGGAGAGTGAAAACGCATTAGATGGTCAGTTGGCTTCAACTCCTAAACCAATTGGACTTTGGGTCTTTATGCAAAATTCGTCTCAAAGATGTCTCCGGAATGTTTAATTTTTGAGAACGACGGTGAATTGATGTTGATGGCGCTTCACGCACACTTTCTGCCACAGTAGCAATATTCTCGGGTGTACGGACTGTTTTTGGCTTTTCACTCTTTGGTTTATCGATCAGGAAGTCAGTTTCTTTCACTTTTTTCACAAGATAACGAACATACGGAACTGACGGTGCTTCTCTTCTTCCAAAATGCGTACGCAATTTTCGCACACATTCTGCAACATTACCATGATTTTCAAAGTAATGTCGCAATATTTCCCAGCGTTGTTCAAGCGTATACACAACCATATTCGTTCAGCGAAAGATTAAAACTAATTATCTGTCAAATCAGACATGAGCTAAGTGTTGCCATTTACGAAATAAGCACTAGTTGAAAAAAAAATGCTAGATGGCGGACCCTTTACATAGAGAAGTTGATTAAACGAAGTCCGTCTGTCCATCCTTCCGTGTTCGGGTTGAAATGAAATTCGTTAAGGCACTAGAAAAGGTACAAAAACTGTAAGCCTAGCAATCTGTCAAGCATAGTTTCAAAAATTTTGCTATTACAATTCAGCCCCAATCGTCTTTAAATCATAGCGCTATGATTAAAAAAGGCGAGGGCTTCGTAGTTTCAGTTATTTTTTGTACTTTTCTGTCAATGGGAATTAACATTTTTGTTATTTTAATTACTTCCAATATTGCCATTGAACCTTCAATGCTAATGAAAAAAAATTCTTAAGTATGTTGAAAATACCACTAGGAGAGCAGCTAAGCTATACAATTTTTTATTTATCTCGTTAAGCAAAAGGGGGATTTCCTGTAAATAGGTTTGGGCAAAACCCAGAGCAGCACTGAGAAATGGCCTAATGCGAGCGAAGGGTGAAATAAATTAACCTGAAAAGGTAAAGGAGGGTTACAACACGCAGAAAAAAAACATGGTTATGGTATGGTCGCAAGAATCATCCTATGCTCTCTATAATAAAATATAGTTGTTTTAAACGAGTGCAACATGGTTGGATCGAACTATACAAATTCCAAACCACAACCAAAGTTTTAATAGAATTCCAAAATAAAATTGTGTTTATAACCATAAAATATTCTTAGTAAACAAATTATAATAAAATAGATTGCTCGTATGTAATCATAGTATGACTGAAAACAAATATATAATGTTTGGTTTTTTGAAGTTTTGTATTTAGTTTTCTAAAATTATTAGAATCTAATGTTACGACTTAAATCGACTAAAATCGAATGCTTAGAAAAACCAAAAAAAATTGTGTCTTTTATTATAAGTTATGTTTATAAAGGGTGTTTTTTATAGAGGTATAGAACTTTAAGTTGCAACAAAACAACGATGGATTATTCGATTGACATGAAATTTATTTGTCCGAAAGATAATCTTATGGCATTACATTTTAAATATGATTTCTGGCATATGACCGCCACGGCTGGCGCGGATGTAGTCCAATCTGGACGTCCAATTTGCGATGACTTTTTTCAACATTTGTGGCCGTATATCGGCAATAACACGGCGAATGTTGTCTTCCAAATGGTCAAGCGTTTGTGGCTTATCCGCATAGACCAACGACTTTACATAGCCCCACAAAAAGTAGTCTAGCGGTGTTAAATCACAAGATCTTGGAGGCCAATTCACAGGTCCAAAACGTGAAATTAGGCGGTCACCAAACGTTTCATTCAATAAATATATCCAAAATTGCACTATTTGCAAGCGTTGTTCAGGCGTGAGTCTATTCATGATGAATTGCCAAACCAAACTGAGAATAAATCACTTGACAGCTGTTAAATCTGTCGCCATCTTGAAAAGTAATGTCAACTTAAAGTTCTATACCTCTATAAAAAACACCCTTTATAAACAAATAATATAGGTTTTATATATTTATATATCTCATTACATTTATTTCATAATAAGGTTTTATATTTAACAATGGATAACAATAACAGTACTATAACAATATTATAACAATACTATTATCTTAACAATAATATAGTTTGACCACAACCATATAATATTCAGTCAATTTTTTTACTTTGCGAAAGATGCTCAAAGAGCCCTTTGGCAGGAAGACCAGTAAGGTGCTCAGATACAACATAAGTGCTTAAAGCTAGATAACTGCGTTGGTGACAGGTCATGGAAACTTAAAGTAAAATCTAGCCAATATGAAAGTCGAAGAAGATGAAAGATACTTACAGACTATGCCTGGAAGAGGCTGAGACGATAGCGCACATTATGTCTAAATCTCCAGCAGTGGCTTGCATAAGACTTAGAACCACGGATAGAAACTTGTTAAATGTGGATGCGATGGGGGATGTAAGCATTGGCTAGCAGTTTCTAGAGACTGCGTGATGTGAAAGAAAGAAAGCCGACAGTTACCAGTCGACAGTCTGGAATCACTAAAGACAAGATTAAAGGCTGCTGGTAGCACCAATTATAGGTCATTTGAGGACGGAAAGGGGTCAAAAAGGGACCCATTCGGGAAGCGGTCTGCTTCGATATTCCCCCTATATTAACAATAACAGCATTGTATAGCTAAAGATTTATTAAAATTTTAATTGTAATAAAGGGTGGTTAAATTTTAAGGGCCGATGTTGATTTTGAATAAAACACAAATTATTTGGGAAATTATTGTCATTTTTTTTATTTTGATAACATTGGTATGGTTCAATTATGTATGGAAGAAAATATCGGCCACTTCGGCGACACACCTCCATCCGATGCTCCAAATTTTCGATGACGCTGAGGCATAATTGAGGTTCTATGCCGTTAATGTGCCGAATTATCTCATCCTTTAGCTATTGAATTGTTGCTGGCTTATCGACGAACACCTTTTCTTTCAAATAACCCCAAAGAAAGAGGTCTAACGGTGTCAACTCACATGATCTTGGCGGCCAATTGACATCGTCACCACGTGAGATAACACGGCCATTGAATTTGTCGTGCAAATGAGTCATTGTTTCGTTAGATGTGTGTGGCAAGTGGCACCGTCCTGTTAAAACCACATATCGTCCACATCCATATCTTCCAATTCGAGCCATAAAAAGTTCGTTCTCATCTCACGATAGCGAACACTATTCACAATAACTGCCTGACCTGCCTCATTTTGGAAAAAATTTCGGACCGATAATGCCGCCAGCCCATAAACCGCGCCAAACAGTCACTCTTTGTGGGTGCATTGGTTTTTCGACAATCACGACAAGCACGACGACGAGTTCAACCATACTATCGCGAACAGCAGCAATATTTTCTGCACTTCGAGCTGTACGAGCATGCACTGGTGTTTTCACATCTTCTACAGATCCGGTTTGCTCAAATTGTTGCACGATTTTTCCGATTTTACGCACATTTGGACAATTAAATTGACCGAAAAAATCACAAAGTCCACGATATGCATTTTGAGTTGAACGCTCATTTTCATAATAAGCCTGAATAATATTAACGCGTTGCTCGATTGTGTATCTTTCCAGGGTTCTAACTCAATAGTTAGTCTGAAATGGAGAAGTAGTCGTCAAATTAAATGCAGAAAAAACTTGACGTTTAGGTGTGGTTCACATTCATCATCGGCCCATAAAATTTAAATTATCTAAGTAAGGGTGCTAGTAGTTAGTGTGCTAGTTTATTAGTCTGGGGGTTGTGGGTTCGATTCCCACCAAAGACTCTGAATGTTTCACTAAAACGATAATTTAAGTTAGAATATAATTTGTAATTGTATTGTAATATTTAATAAATAAATAAATTATCTAAGTAAATAAATAATAATAATGTTAAAGGGCAAAGATGAAAGATTTTTTTGATTTGTACAGTTCAAACAAAATTTTAAAACAAACATTTGTCAAAACTAATTTCTTTTTCAAAGCCTTTTGTACTTTTAAATCTGAATATATTATCATATTTGTCCTCTGTATTAACTTGGAAATGTGTTATTAAAACATTTACATTTTAAAAGGATTTTCAATAGAATTTCATAATAAAATATTTAATTTGCAATAAATAAGTAAAAACTCCCTCAAGCATTAAACGCACAAAAATACAACCAACAACAGAAGCAACAGGAATATTAAATGTTCAAAAAATGTGTTAAACAGTCTCACATTTGAAGCGAAGGACATTAAGCTCTCTTATTCTATAATAGACTCTCTCTTAAAATTATTGAACTAACGACCAGCTTTAAGAGTATGACATTGAAAGTATGCAACAGATTTTTTTGCCATTCGGATTATATTAGTGTGTGAGTAAGAATTTGTTATTGCTTTTTCCCAGTGTTGATTTTATAGTGTCAATACAAAAAGAAAATATTCAACTGGTAGCAGCAGCCTACAGTAAGAGTATGAAGGACATTTTTGCAAAAAAAAAACGAAAAACTCATAAAAACATACACAAACATTGCCATTTGTATGTATAAGCAGACTGGAAAGTACAACTGTTGAAAGGAAAAGCAACAGGATTTAATGGAAAACATCGCCACAAAAAAGTGCTTTAAATAGATGACAAAACAATAACAACAAAGAAAAGTAAAACATCGCTTAAAGTAAGTAAAGAAATTTTTGTTTTTTTATTTATTTTTGTTTTTTTTCGTTTGCTCCAATTTATCCCTTGAAAAGGGAATGTTTTTCAAGTGAAAAAAGAATATATATATAAAATCTATATGAATGGAAAGTAATAAAAAGTGAAGCAGATAAATGTGGTAACAAGCAAAAAAAGAAATATTTAAAGTGCTTTGAAAATAAATTTGTTAAAAACATTTGGCTGACACCAGGTTTATTGACTTTAAAAAAAGTTGAAGGTCTTGATGCGAAATAATTGTTGAAATGAAGTAAAAAAAATATTGTTAAGTCTATATTTTAATATATTTTTTTATAAGCTAAACTTCATTAAAAGTTTCATCCTTCATACAGTGGGCAACATATAAATGATTACCTTACACATTTTTCTTGGGTTGATGATTATTGAATGCACTCAAAAAAATGACTTACAAAGGTATCTATCATGTCATATCGCCATAATGTTCTAATATTTAAAAAAATATTGTTGTTGTGTTTCAAATAAAAAACGTTCTAAAATAATTTTATTTATTATTTTATTTTATTTATATTCCCAAAAAATTGAATACAATGGTAATTTATAACTAAAATTACTTAACTAATTACAGTATAACCTTTGCATACTAAAGTATTTTTCAAAGAGTTTAATCCATCCCACTTGTATAGTTTTATATAAAATAATAAAACTTTTCTTTCTATATTTATTGTTTTGTCATATAATTCAGTAGAAAGCTAAGCCGCATAGCTAAGTCGCCTTATTCGAGCCGCCTGTTATGCGGCTTGCAAGCTGAAATTTATATACTTATGAAACGCCCTATTTTTATAATTTTCTTTTCTATCAATTGACAAACTTAAAATAGTACAATAAAATATGAGGGCTTGTTCACAACAGTCATATTTTTCCATGGTATTATTTTAAAAAATATGACTTTATGATATATTGTGAGTCCCCCAAATATATTTTTTTTTTTTGAATAGGCCAAAAAATAGAAATTAACGCAGCCAAAGTATTTTTTCTTCCTTTCATCATATGCCGCAATTAATCTTTAGTTTGTATGTAATTTAAAATACAGAGCGGGTGCTCCAGTAGACTAGTAGGTGGTGATAGTCTATCAGTCTGGGGGCTGTAGGTTCGATTCCCGCCAAAGGATGTTTCACTATGGAGTGAAGGTCTTCATTACTATGCTATGATAAATTAAGTTAGAATATAATTTGTAATTATATTGTAATATTAGCTGTGCCCGCCACGTCGTAGGTGTCCTGACAATATTTTACTCGATTTTGCTTTGGAAATATTCCACACCAATTGTAAGAATCTTACTTTTATTGTATATGATTTATATATGGTTTCAATAATTATAAGGAATTAAATAAAATAATTTAATTTTGACTAAAAAGTTTGCTAGCTGTATAATAAATAAAATCTACTTTACTATGTATAGCAATATCCCAAAAAAATTTACTTTTTAATTTTCAGACTATGAATGCCGAATTATTTTTACTACTACTGCATTACTACATTAATTGGTAATTAAAGTGTCCCTCACTTGTTCTAAAACGGAAATTTAGGGTGTCCAATAAAACTTAGATTTTTTAAATTTTTATGAATTTAACGCAATATTTATGTTAACAGCTACAAACTCAATCTTTTTATTTTTTGCATACATAGTTTAAGTAGTTATCTTCCATTTACTATTATTATTTTTATTGCATATATACACTGGAAAAAAAATGGCAGCAACAAACTTGGAAGCAAGAAAATACTATTGCTATATTTAATGAGGCACAAATTGGGCTAAATATTATGTCTTGCCATTCTACACAGTTGTTAATGATTTCAAGTTCTAAAGTTCTGCGGTGGTGCGTGACGACCGCATTTTTCGTCTACAAGAAAATTTGGAAAATGTTTAAAAAAAAAGCGTAAAGATTGAAAAAAAATCGTTTTCTTCACTTTCATTCACATATAACTTTTGAAGTAGGATGTAATCTTCAAGCACCACCGCAGAATTTTAGATATTATAGTTGTCAACAACTATGTTGAATTTCAAGTCATAATATTCAGCCCAATTTGTGCCGTACAAAAAACATTAAAGCCTATTTTCGGTAAATTTTATTTATTCATTCATAGTAGAGGGTGTTTTTTATAGAGGTATCGAACTTTCAGTTGGCATTACTTTTCAAGATGGCGACCGATTTAACAGCTGTCAAGTGATTTATTCTCAGTTTGGTTTGGAAATTCATCATGAATAGACTCACGCCTAAACGCCATTCGTCGAAAGGGCCCAAAACGAGATTACCGTTGTTCCCGATTTTCATAAGCGAAGTTTGTTTAGCGATGAAACGCACTTCTGGTTGAATGGCTACGTCAACAAACAAAACTGCCGCATTTGGAGTGAAGGTAATCCTCAAGTGTATGTCGAAACACCGTTATATCCAGAAAAACTGACTGTTTGGTGCGCTTTATGGGCTGGTGGAATCATTGGTCCGTACTTTTTCAAAAACGCTGCTGGCCAGAACGTTACAGTCAATGGTGATCGGTATAGAGCCATGATTACATTCCTGAATTGAATAACCATGATGTCCAGGAGATATAGTTTCAAGACGGCGCAACATGTCACACAGCTCGTGCCACAATAGATTTATTGAAAGACACGTTTGGTGACCGCCTAATTTCACGTTTTCGACCTGTGAATTGGCCTCCAAGATCTTGTGATTTAACACCGCTAGACTACACTCTGTGGGGCCATGTAAATTCATTGGTCTATGCGGATGAGCCACAAACGCTTGACCATTTGGAAGACAACATTCGCCGTGTTATTGCCGATATACGGCCACAAATGTTGGAAAAAGTCTTCGAAAATTGGACGTCCAGAGTGGACTATATCCGCGCCAACCGTGGCGGTCATATGCCAGAAATCATATTTAAAATGTAATGCCACAAGATTACCTTTCGGATAAATAAAATTCATGTCAATCGAATAATCCATCGTTGCTTTATTGCAACTTAAAGTTCTATACCTCTATAAAAAACACCCTTTATATATATTCATTGGTATATACGAATAATTGATAAGAGCATCTCTCTTAGTACTATCAATAATATGTCCGTTTGTGTACTTTTTCCGTTTTTCCATTTGGTAGCTGAGTAAATTGCAGACATGGGGGAATTCAGTTACATTTAAATTACAATTACAGGTAATGTGTAATTGGAAATTTTCAATTACTAATTACAAGTAATTTTAATTACATTTACAAAATTTGAATGTAATTGTAATTGAAAATTTACAATTACAATTACATGTAATTGTAATTGAAAATTTCCAATTACAATTACATGTAATTAGTAATTGCATTTGTAATTAATTACCAAATGTAATTGATATCCCCCAAGTCTGGTAAATTGAACAAATATTCGAATATTTAGAGTTCAAAGATATAAATAAAACATCGTTCTTGAATTTAGTTCCCCACAATGCACACAATTTACTTTTAACACAGACAAGCTTAATTTGCTTACTGCAAATTTTCTTCGATAGACCTGTAGATGTACATATACTCATTCCACAGTAATGTCAATGTGGAGAGAGTGTTTGCCGTGGCGAAGAGGAACGAGGATATGGCACCTCATAAAGAAATATACACCAGATGTCAGCAAGTAAAGGCCCGGCAAAACAAATGCATTCACTTCCTTTTTGACATTCTGCAGTTCCATCAAACGAAATAGGATATGGAAAATGGTGTAAAAATAATGAAAAAGGATTTTCAAAAAATAAAAAATGGAATGCTGAGGAACGAAAAAGGAAAGTCGAGTACTATTTCTAAATTTGATTCATATGGATGACCCTATGCAATTATTTAATTTATTACGTCAACTACCTTATGTCGATGTACAGAATAAGCGGATAAAAATTCTTTAAAAGCAAATAAACAATTTGAGAGGTTTAAATTATAAATATCACGGTGAAAATTTGGATTTAGAGTCTCCTCAACTCAAAGAAAACTAAAGAATTTAGACGCTTATGTAGACCTCTGAAAATTTAAATAATAATTTTATTATTTTTATTAAAAATAATTTGATGTTTTTAAAAGTATAAATAATAAAGATTCTGTGAAATACATTTCTATTAAAATAACTGAAATTTTATTCGGAAAACTAAAAATGTAGTTACGTACAAAATTTTAATGACAAACTTACATACATATTTTAATAAAAAGTTTGATACTAATAAATATCTTATAAAGGGTGATTTTTTTGAGGTTAGGATTTTCATGCATTAGTATTTGACAGATCACGTGAGATTTCAGACATGGTGCCAAAGAGAAAGATGCTCAGTATGCTTTGACATTTCATCATGAATAGACTTGCAACGAGCAACGCTTGCAAATCATTGAATTTTATTACCAAAATCAGTGTTCGGTTCGAAATGTTCAAATGTGACAAATTTTGTTCAGCGATGAGGCTCATTTCTGGTTGAATGGCTACGTAAATAAGCAAAATTGCCGCATTTGGAGTGAAGAGCAACCAGAAGCCGTTCAAGAACTGCCCATGCATCCCGAAAAATGCACTGTTTGGTGTGGTTTGTACGCTGGTGGAATCATTGGACCGTATTTTTTCAAAGATGCTGTTGGACGCAACGTTACGGTGAATGGCGATCGCTATCGTTCGATGCTAACAAACTTTTTGTTGCCAAAAATGGAACAACTGAACTTGGTTGACATGTGGTTTCAACAAGATGGCGCTACATGCCACACAGCTCGCGATTCTATGGCCATTTTGAGGGAAAACTTCGGAGAACAATTCATCTCAAGAAATGGACCGGTAAGTTGGCCACCAAGATCATGCGATTTGACGCCTTTAGACTATTTTTTGTGGGGCTACGTCAAGTCTAAAGTCTACAGAAATAAGCCAGCAACTATTCCAGCTTTGGAAGACAACATTTCCGAAGAAATTCGGGCTATTCCGGCCGAAATGCTCGAAAAAGTTGCCCAAAATTGGACTTTCCGAATGGACCACCTAAGACGCAGCCGCGGTCAACATTTAAATGAAATTATCTTCAAAAAGTAAATGTCATGGACCAATCTAACGTTTCAAATAAAGAACCGATGAGATTTTGCAAATTTTATGCGTTTTTTTTTTTAAAAAGTTCTCAAGCTCTTAAAAAATCACTCGTTAGCTCTTCTCTTTCGCATTCGGTTATTTTTCAAGCGATTTTCAAAAAAATTCAAATTACCTTTCAAAATGCTTAATATCACTCACGACGATAAAATTTTGTTGCTATTACACAGAAAAAAATGTTTGTTCCAATTAAAGGTTTTAATTAAAGTTTAATTAAATTGTTAATTAATTCAAATATATATTTGTTTAAAGCGGAACAAACATATTTTTTTAATTAAATGAATAATTGAATCAATTAATTATTTAATTTTAAATTTTAATCTGAAATTAAAATTATTTTTAAAAATATTTCTGAGTACTATTGAGTACCCAGTGTAAAAGTATTGAGTGGTGTCGAGCAAATGAAAGTAAAAGAAATTGCCAGCATTATACCAGACGAAAGTTATTTAGCCTGTCGCTAAAACCGAGAAACAAGTCCTGGTACTATCAAAAGAGTTATATAATGTGGTAGCTCTCTAACCACCATCCATGAATAAGGTTCTCGTTTTTATCTGATAATGATATGGGATAGAAGGGCTAAAAATTTATAATATATATTTCAAGAATATGCGTTAATAGTCGAGAGCATTCAACAATATTCCACCACATTCCAGCATATACGGGAACATTCTGGAATATTCTAGAATTTTAGGCGATACAATTGCGTTTCAGTACTGAATTATTCCAGGTCATTGTAGAAAATTTTAAAATACTCTTAAATGCTGTGACAAGTTGTGAAACATTAGCGGCCATATTAAGCTTTTTTTGGTATGTAGATATCCCCTCCAGTGGCTATATTCTATTTAGAATATGTTTTCCATAAAAATTTGTTACTTTTTATATTTAAAGTTTATCCCTTTTTCCAACTACATCTATCTCAATATCATACCAACTCCCTGAGTGAAACCCGGTACCCCAGCTAGTACATGAAAATATAAGTTTGTGATTAAAGACTGGGAAAATTATGTTTTTTATTTATTTTTTTTTTTTTGTTTTTTATTTCGAACAGCACTCACGCAATCATGCAATTCTATCACTATTTAGGAAGGTCCGAAATTATTTAAAGTTATTAGGTGTAAAGTTGGAAATTTTTTTAATACTCAATATTTGATCTGTCTGGGAATTAGTTTTATATTTTGAAGGTTTTGTTGGAAAACATGAACGGAACCGTTTCGGTACATGAAATATTTTTTGGAAATTTTGTTGCTGGTGTTGTTCTATATGGAATACAAAACACCAATTTTTTAATTTTTGTCTGTCTATCTGTATGTTCAACTTTGTTCGCATCACGCAAAAACTACTGGAATTATTTTAATAAAATTTTGTGGAAAGTACCTCTCCTTTCAATTGTAGAATACTTTTTTTCTAGTAAAAATATTATATTTACAAGATAAAATAGTGAAAGTACCCAATTTAACTGATTTATTGGTACTGAAAACTTGGCAGCACTCATTTTTATTGAAAAATGTATCAAAACACTCTGTATTTGCAAACACTATAAGTTAATATATTCAGCAAAAATACTCGCCAAAGGATTTTGTAAAAATTTGTCAAACATTATTTGGTCGAGTTCTGGAAATTTAAATTTCAAAATTTTGATTTTCTTGAATAACCTAAAAATAACCTAATTTGAATAACCTAATTTTGTAAATAACGGAATTATGAAAAAGTCAAAGAACAAAAGTTGCTACCGAACCCCTAAAGAACCATTTTCAACATTAACAAAGATTTTGGCATATTGCTATATATGTATGTATATGTAATTAAATTTTCGGTTAAGTGTATATTAGATTAAATGATTTTCTTAATTTAACACAATTAACTAATGCACTCGTAAATTATTTGGAAAAGTATAAATTTGTATGAAAGATACTAAACATACGAATTATTTTTCAGTAAATAATGGCCAGTTATAAATTACCTTATTTATTATTTACATATAAACTTCATATACAAATTCAACTAATTAGCATAAGCCGTTGTACAGTATCATCGGTCAATTAAATTAGTCATCTGAAATGTAAACAAATTCACTGGAAAGCAATCAATTTATAAAATTATATGTATAAATAACGAATATTTAAGAAAGGTTCAGATTTTTTTCACTACAACAATAACTAACAAATATTTGGACAAAATACCTAAATATGTATAATGATGATGAAATTAATTTTTATTTCTAGTACTAATTATAACTAGTACAAGTAAATGTAAAAGGATCTCAAAAATAAGATTGAAATCCATAAATATATTCATCTACATCTGTTTTACAGGTTTATGTGAATTTTATTTAGTATGCTCCCATTCATATCTCTATCTTTTTTTGGATGTATATATTTATCATATAAAGGGTGTTTTTTATAGAGGTATAGAACTTTAAGTTGGCACTACTTTTCAAGATGGCGACCGATTTAACAGCTGTCAAGTGATTTATTCTCAGTTTGGCAATTCATCATGAATAGACTCACGCCTGAACAGTAAGGCGTAGATTCGTCGAATGGGCCCAAAACGAGATTACCGTTGTTCCCGATTTTCATAAGCAAATTTTGTTTAGCGATGAAACGCACTTCTGGTTGAATGGCTACGTCAACAAACAAAACTGCCGCATTTGGAGTGAAGGTAATCCTCAAGTGTATGTCGAAACACTGTTACATCCAGAAAAACTGACTGTTTGGTGCGTTTTATGGGCTGGTGGAATCATTGGTCCGTACTCTTTGAAAAATGATGGTGGCCAGAACGTTACAGTCAATGGTGATCGGTATAGAGCCATGATTACTAACTTTTTCATTACTGAATTGAATAACCATGATGTCCAGGAGATGTGGTTTCAACAAGACGGCGCAACATGTCACACAGCTCGTGCAACAATAGATTTATTGACAGACACGTTTAGTGACCGCCTAATTTCACGGTTTGGACCTGTCAATTGGCCTACAAGATCTTGTGATTTAACACCGCTAGACTACTTTCTGTGGGGCCATGTAAAGTCTTTGGTCTATGCGGATAAGCCACAAACGCTTTACCATTTGGAAGACAACATTCGCCGTGTTATTGCCGATATACGGCCACAAATGTTGGAAAAAGTCATCGAAAATTCAACGTCCAGATTGGACTACATCCGCGCCAGCCGTGGCGGTCATATGCCAGAAATCATATTTAAAATGTAATGCCACAAGATTATCTTTCGGATAAATAAAATTCATGTCAATCGAATAATCCATCGTTGTTTTATTGCAACTTAAAGTTCTATACCTCTATAAAAAAACACCCTTTATAAAAACTTGTAGAGAATTTTGCTACAAATAAATATGAATACATTACATTTGCTCAATTCGAGATACATTTTTATATTTTATCTTTTTTTTTTGTTGTTGTTGTTGTTTGCTTTTCATTTGTTTGTAGTCCTTAATTAATTTAGTCAATGTTTATGTTGACTGCATCTGTTACAGCTTTTAAAAGGTAAGTTCTATAAGGGTATTTATTTATACATACATATGTATATTCAAAGCAAATAAAACTTTATTTATTTATTTATAATGGTTGGTAAAATATACACCAAGACCTCTCTTTGCGCAGTGGATATGTTCTAAAATAAAATGACACAAATTGAAATGGCACATAGTGAATTGTAATCTTTATAGGAAACCATACCAATAAAAGTACAACAGAAACTCTAAATAAATTCCCAAAAATTTTATTAATAACTAAATATGCAACTGCTTGTGCAAACCTTGGCAACACTTGGTTTTTTTTTTCGATTCTCTTGCGAGAACAAAATTAACTTGTGTATGCTTTTCATCACACCTTATGGGTGTATTCAGTGATCAGGGTTGTCAGATATGGCGATTTCTCGCCAAACGTGGCGATTTTCTATCTTATTTGGCGATCAAATTTTGGATTTGGCGACATGGCGATTTTATGGCGATTTTTAAAATATTTGGCGATATTGTTGGCGATTTTTAATTGACTTTTGGTCAACATTAGAAACTGAATTAATGAATATCAAAATGGATAACAAATTAATTGAAGTTGTTTTGTCATATTTAAATATGATTTGACTTCTGGATACCTGAAACTTTCGGAACGTAAATTTATTTAAAGTTCATAATATTTCATATTTTAAAATGTTTTTCATATCTAAAGAAACTTTATTTAAAGTTTACAAACATCTTTTGATTTTAAAATATTGAATTTTTTTGATTTAAAATGTCGAAATTGAAGTCGTCTGAGATTCTAATGAAATTAATTGAAGGACATTGGTGCTCTGATTATTGGTTATTGCATTGGGACTGTATAAAAGAATTTGTCGTAGTGATGTGATTGAGGAGAATACGTATTATCTGTCAAGGTTGCCCGGTATATCGTCCTTTTATACCCTCTCTAAACTATCGACAGAATAACTGGATAATTTAAATATTTCTTTCAATTGTAATTGTGGTTCTAGTAAGATAGCAAGATTTGTGGGAGAAAAATATTAATCAAGGTTTTACTCGCTATTTTCGTTAAGCTCATCTTTATTTTGATTTCTTTCATTTTATATGTTAACGATTCAAATCTTTGTGAAAGATGGTTTTAATATTTTTGTCTCAGGTAAATTTTTCGCTTAAAAGCTGAATATTTTTGTAATAACAAATGAGAAGGATAAAAATAAAGTTTTTTAAAGTTCCAAAAATTAAAATAACATTAATAGATATTTAAACGTAAAGCCAGCTAAACTTTTATATTCAACCAAATTAGTCATTGGTGTACCATTGTACTTTTAAAGTTTAAATGTACCAAAAAAGTACAATTGTACCAACCTTACCAAAGTAGAAAGGTAACATTTTAAGTAAAAATGTTACCTTTCTCATGTTCACTAATCATTTCAAATAAAAAACAAAATTTTTATAAATTTTGGCGACTTTTTTTCTATTTTTGGCGAATTTTAGCTATTTCAATTAAATTTATTTTTTTTTATTTGTTAAAAGTATTTTTAAAATTAAAAAATATTGCATATATTAGGGGAAAATTTCAACAAAAAACAGTTTTGGAGATTTTGGCGATTTTTCACATCGATTTTGGCGAAATAGGTGAAAATAAATCTGACAACCCTGTCAGTGATGGCAAAAAACCATCCAATTGTAGAAGGACAGAAAGGAAAAACAAAAACGTGATTTGTTTGTTGGTGTTTTGTTGAAGCTTTAATATTCTGTATATTATTCTATTAACATGCATAATTCTCATTGTGTTTTGTACAATTTTATTACTTATAGAGTATTTTTGGCTTCTCTAAAATTAAGAAAAAGGTTTCCTGATGATCTGGCCTGAGCAACCAGTGAAATACGTATAGGGACTAGCTCTTTTCCCCCAACAAATAAATTGCATTTTTATTATAAAACGTTATGGGTAATTAGCATAATATTAAATATAACTTGTTTAATTATTTTAAAAAATTAAACAGGTATAGTGGTGGTCATATAATTTAAATAAAATATAAAAAAAATTTCTTAAAACAGTGATTTATTCGTTTTTTTTTTTGTTCATATGCGAGGTCTGCTCAAAAGAAAAGAAACAAATTTTGAATTTTCGCAGGTTTCGTGTTAGTCATATGTTGACATTATCAGCCAATTTGGATTAGAAAGTTTGTTGTTGACAACTAAAAAGGTTAGTCACGATTTTTTATTTTTGATCCCATTGGGATGATTGTGCCTTGGTTTCGACGTCATAGACTGCATCGTCGTTTTGACGTCATTCAACAACTCGTCAGCGATTTTAATACGACGTTCCTTTTGCTCAAAATTTTGCAAATTTTAAAACAACGTTTCATGCTCAAAACATTCAAGAAAATTGCATGGGATGAGCCGATTAATATGCCAAAATCCTCTGCAACTTCCTCAGTAGTGATTTAATGATTTTTCAAAACAATTTTTTTTACTGTTTCAATTTTTTCTGCCTTTGGTTGACGTGGTTGCAACGACAGCACGCTCATCCTCTTCTCGGCCTTCTGTAAAGCACTTGTACCACCTATATACACTTTTCTGAGACAAAGTGGATACGCCGAATGCCACAGTCAATATTTCAAGTGCCTTCGAGCACTTTAGCACTATTATTAACGAAAAATTTAATACATATTACATTACGTCATGCGCATGATTTGCCGTTACTTGACGTAGTCGATGAAATTGATTCATATAATTTCATGCAAACAAATATGGGTAATAAACAAGAATTAGAATCCCTGTAATTAAAATCCAAATTTCAAGCTAAGCTCAATTATTAGCCAGCAGGAAGGAAGCTACTGCGTATTTCTATTCGAAAGAAAAATCATTCGAATTGGACTTATATACAGTGTTTCTAAATTTTTGTCTTTGGAATTGAAATACTCAGTAACTTCCCAGGATCACAGTTCTTGTGACATCATTTGTTCAACGTCCATGCTCATAGCGGGGTAACAATTTTAATTTTGGAAATAATTCGGTATCACATGATCCACTAGAGAGAGAGACAAAGGCAAAAAGACGTGTTTTCGAATAGACGAAGTATGTGTTCCTTTTTTATTTTCGTAGTGTTCAAACAATAGCAAAACCCTAACTATCATCCAAAAGTAAATTAAAGTTATTGCAATAACTCTTTATTGAAAAAATATCAATATAATTTAAATAAATTCTTGCTTCTTCTGCATGCACATTAAATACTTTCTTACATTCTGTTGATTAAATAATTTATCGATTTTTGCAACTCAATGACAAGCTCAAAATGTATTAAGGTGTGTGTATGTGTGTGTATACACGTGTTTGTGTGAGTGTCACAAAACTAATATTTTTTTATCTTTAACTCATGACTTATTTCAACACCATTTTATAAAACGCAAACCCCCCCAGCAGCAGCAACCAACACAGTGTGTCTCGTTAGTGATATGGTTTCGTATTGTGTGGAATATTTAAAATTCAAAGCTATTGCCTCAATTCTGATCCTTTAAGCCGATTTAAAACTAAAACACACATGACTTATGAAATGTCTTTAAATACATTATGTTTCACCTCATGAAATAAAATTTAATTAAATTCTATAAAAAGAAAATAATAAGCCAGTGCTCAACATGTTAAAGAGAAGAAGAAAAAAACATTATTATTTTAATTGAAATGAGATTATAAAATAGTGTATAACTAACATGTCTTTACTACTACACCCGTAACCTCTTTTATGATTTTTTTTTTTTATAGTAAAATGTAAATGTGTAGGAATCAAAACTAACGAAACAATTGCAGTTTAAGAAAACCTGAAGGCAATGTATTTTACAACGATGTAAAAAGTAAAATTTAAGAAATAAATATATTTTTTAATAACACCCTGAGAAAAAATATGGTTATGGTTAGGTCACAAGAAACATTCTATGTTCTCTGTAACAATATATGGTTGCGAAAAACAAGGTCTTTTAATCCTTACTATGGTAACGACAAACTAGTTTTAGTTAATATTTACTCACTAAATGGTTAATACACCCAAAATCTATACATACAGGGTGGCGCAAAAGTAATCCTCCTATCAGAAAATGCTATAAATTTTGCGATTGGCCCCTAATGTCAATTCTGTTTTGACATTGCGGCCATTTACATGACATCATATTCTCGACTTGACGTAAAAAAATTAAAAGACCAAATAAAAATAATCCACAAGAAGAATCAAAGTTTTTAATTTTTTTAGTAACTCATTTCCTGTCTGTCTGTTTGTGTTCGCATCATTTAAAAACTAGTTGATGGATTTAAACAAAATTTTTTGAGGACTTACCTTAGTATCCCGAGTCCAATATAGGATATTTTTTTACCGCTAAAATATCTTATTTCTAAGAGAAAGCGGAGAAAACGCAGTGAAAGTACGGCGATTTTTCTACCGACTTAAAAGTACTGCATACTTTAAGGCATCTTTTATTTTTGAAGGGGATATATTTTAAAAATAACAATAACAAAATGAATTGCAAGCATGATATTTTAAACACATTTGCACAACAGATGGCGCTTTTTTAAATACTTTGTTTTTCACTCAAGTGCTCATGTATGAAAATTTAAAAGTTTGTTAATTTTTCATATATGAAAAAATCGTATGTATGTATGTATGTATTTTTTTTTCATAATTTATTTATTGTATCTTCAATAATTTTTGAACTAACAGTAATTGCTCGTATCTTAAGTCTAAAATAAAATATTCTTTTTAAGTCCAGCCAGTGCTAGACAAAAATAATGTTTGTTTCACGAATTTCGAAATCATTTGCGGGTCATCCCTCTAATGTACGGCCAAGAAAAGCAGTATCTCTTCTTTTTAGTCGAATGTAACCAGGTTCATTCAGTATGTTACGCGCCAAAGGGTTTGGATGAGATTCAAGCCTCTTCAGATATGTGACTGCATGTTCCGCTATTTCTGATTTAACTGATGGCATGTTTAGGTCTTTGTAGATGTTCGAATTTTTTATATACCAGGGAGCAGATGTAATAATACGTAAAATCTTATTTTGGCGCCTTTGAATTTTTTCTACATTGCTAGCTGAGGCAGTGCCCCATAACTGCATCCCATAACACCAAATTGGTTTGAGGACCGACTTGTACAGTAGAAGTTTACAATCTAAGCTCAAGGTGGAGTTTCTGCCAATAAGCCAATTTAGTTGTACTGCTTTTAGTTTCATTTGTGTTAACTTGAAGTCAATGTGGCTTTTCCAAGAAAGGCGACGGTCAAGATGTATACCCAGGTATTTAACGTCTGAAGGCTGTGGTATCATTTGGTTATTTATGCGAATAGGAGGGCATGACTCCCTGCGCAGTGTGAAAGTTATGTGAGTGCATTTTTGTTCATTCACTTTTATTCTCCATTTTTCTAGCCATTTTTCCAATTTGAGTATGTGGTCTTGTAAAAGTTGTGATACTTCTTGGGCACTTTTATGAATACTTAAAAAAGCTGTGTCATCTGCAAAAGTTGATGTGTGGACTAGGGTGCTAATTGGCATATCCGATGTGTACAGTAAATATAAAATTGGTCCCAAAATACTACCTTGGGGAACTCCGGCTTAAATGAGCTGTGGCGAGCTTAAAAAGTCACCTTCTTTTAAAAAAACTTGCGATTCGTTAAATAATCTTTTAAGTGCTTATACAAGTTTTCGGGCAAGTTCAGCTTTAGCTTAAATATTAGGCCTTCGTGCCAAACCTTATCGAATGCTTGAGAAACGTCGATAAAGAGCGCAGAACAGTATTTTTTTTTCTTTAAAGGTCTTTTTAATTACATTTACTAATCTGTATGTATGTATGTATGTATGTATGTATGTATGTATGTATGTGTGTACGTATATGCACATATTTTGTAATATGCAACTGCCGGCGTATGCAGTAACAAATTCTTTACCGATCTCATTTATGAGAAATTTCAAAAATAAACACTCATAAATGCATACATACGTAAATAAAAAATTTACAAAAATTTATGTAAAAGAGCATTAATGAGGATGAGCTAATTCATTACTTATTACATATGAATAATACCGTTCATGTATGTATGCTAAAAAAAACCCGAACAGTAACACGCATTCATGTGTGATCGTAGGTACAGCATTTTTTGTCTCATAAATGAGATTGAGTTTTCTAAAATTATATATATTTTCGCGGTCTTAAAATTTTAGAAATCTCAATCTCATTTATGAGATTCTTAAAATTTTAGAAATCTCAATCTCATTTATGAGATTTCTAAAATTTGATCGCATAAATGAGATTTCTAATATTTTATATTTTTTTTTTTCAAATATCTATACATATAAAAAAATAGTAACTCATTTTCTTTATTTCTGTCTGTCTTTCTGTTTTTGTGTTCGCATGACGTAAAAACTACTGGATGATTTAAAAAAAAAATATGAGGTACCTCAGCATCCTGATCCCAATATAGGATACTTTTTTCCGAAAAAATACCTTATTTCCAAAAGAAAGTGGAGAAAAAGCAACTAAAGTACGCCGCACACTGTGGCCGTGTAGTGTATTTAATGGTCTTAAATCAAGGAGGTTGCGGAGCTTCATGAAATTTTGCACACATTTATTTTAAATTTTTTATGAATTTCAATTTTTTTTTACAAAAATACGCCCACTTTTACGCCCACCTCCCATACAACTTAAATAGAAAATGTGGCATAACTTCCATGATTTTAAATATGTTAACTCAATTTTCATAAAACATTAATATTATAATTGTAGAATGACCTCCTGAAAATATGAACTTAATCCGCCCACTTTTACGTCCACCTCCCATACAAACGATATTTCGAAAATGCAATATCTTTATATGCAATATGTTTATTTTTCGCAAAAATGCATATAACATCTATTAAATGTTGTTTTGAAAATATGAAGAAAATCCGCCGACTGTAACACCCACCCCTCGTACAACTCCAATATAAAAATTTTCCATACAAATCAATCTACAATTTTGCCGTGTCTATACAATATATTTGGAATTTCTCAGCGTCTATTACCTGACTGCAACTAATTGTGGATAATATAATTTTGAACCGAAGATTTCATTCTGGCATTGCTCTCCCCAAAGGTTTTCGTTGGACGTCCACGTTTACCATCCACTGTATCATCCACTACTTCATCAGTCAACGTATAAGAATGTGTTAGCCATTCTTCATTGTCATTAAAAAATCTTGATGAAGTACGCTGACTCTTGTTCCACTACTTTAAAAATTGAGACATAAATGTTTGTTTCAAAAACCGTCAGAATTTTTCTTGAGTTTTCTCGGACACTATTTTATAATTCCGAAAACTACACCAATTATAAGATCAATATCTTTTTTACGTTGAAAAACAATTTCCGAAAGCGTGCTGAAAGATATTTTTAGCTTTTCCATTGCTTATTATATAAATTGGCTTTAATTGCTTAATAAACACTTACTTATCACTATACCACTCTCAGATATAATATAAAAGAATGTTTATAACGGATAACGGAGCTAATTTTTAAGAGAAAAAATGTGAACAATGTTAAGTTATTGATTAAGTTATACGTAAAGCTCTTCATTTAATGTGTAGTAAGTTTACATTTAGATTTTTTGTTGTTTAGTCTACGTAAACAATGTACCGATATTACTTTGATAAATACTTTTGTGTACATTTGTTTTTGTAATCGGGACTCAAATTTAAGTTTTTTCTATATAGTACACATGCAATGAAATGCGTAAAATAACGCATAACGCATATTTTTTACTGTAATTTTTTGGTTTTTCATTGTTTTTTCGGTGGCGGGCAAATTGGGGCAGAATTTTTTTTTTAGTCTGTTAGCTGAGACTCTCAGCTTTAATTTGGTATAGGACTCCATGTGTCGCACTGCTTCGCACACAACTAAAAGTCTAACGGAAAATCATAAATGTTTTTATTTTTGGTTTAAAATATATTGTCAAAACAATTTTTTTTTTTTAATTTTTAAAAATTTTTTTTTTAATTTACATATAATGCTTAATGTCCATTTTAATTGAAAAAATACTTATAAGGTACATTCGGTGTATAGTTTATAAGTAACAGGCTTTTGAATATGACATAGAAAACTATAACATTTGGGACTTGTTCACATACTTCAAATTTGCGCTGCTCGGGACAGAAAACCAATGGAGATATTTGCATGAAATTTTTCACACATGACCTTTAGATAGTTTTTAACCATCTGTGCAAAAATCATCAAAATCGAAAAGCAGGTCCAAATTGATTTATTGCCGCAGTGGCCACAGTGTGCGCCGGTTTTTATTTACCAATTTAAAGGTACTGCTTACTTTAAGGCATTTTTTGTATATTTTAAATACGGTTGCGCAACACATGGCGCTATTTGGTACCCAGGAATGGGTACCTTTATATAAAGCAAATACGTAAAGATTCTTAAAATTTGGTGTGAATTATTTACAAAACAGAATCGACTAAAATATTGCCAGGACACACACAAGGTGTGTGGGCACAGCTAGTCAATATAATATAATACCAATCCAAATTGGCTGATAATGCCAACATATGACTAACACTAATGTACCAACATAATAAAAAAAAAATTCGATACGAATAAACACAGCCCACGAAAATTCAAAATTTTTCCCTTTTCTTTTGAACAGACCCCGTATGCAAACGGAAAGCCACATTTAACGCCACACAGTAGAAATTTTTCATATAAAAAATGTAATTTTTTTAATAAAAAATCCATTTTTATGAATTTTATTAGTGATCACAGATATTTGTCCTTTTGCCTCTAGGACGCTTAGTTTAGCCAGAAAATGAGTTTTTAGTTTTTCATATAAAAAAATCTAATTTTTTAATAAAAAATCTATTTTTATGAATTTTATAAGTGATCACAGATTTTTGTCCTTTTGCCTCTAGGACGCTTAGTTTAGCCAGAAAATGAGTTTTTAGTTTTTCATATAAGAAAATCTAATTTTTTAATAAAAAATCTATTTTTATGAATTTTATTAGTGATCACAGATTTTTGTCCTTTTGCCTCTAGGACGCTTAGTTTAGCCAGAAAATGAGTTTTTAGTTTTTCATATAAAAAAATCTAATTTTTTAATAAAAAATCTAATTTTTTAATAAAAAATCTATTTTTATGAATTTTATTAGTGATCACAGATTTTTGTCCTTTTGGCTCTAGGACGCTTAGTTTAGCCAGAAAATGATTTTTTAGTTTTTCATATAAAAAAATTTAACTTTTTTAATAAAAAATCCATTTTGATGAATTTTATTAGTGATCACAGATATTTGTCCTTTTGCCTCTAGGACGCTTAGTTTAGCCAGAAAATGAGTTTTTAGTTTTTCATATAAAAAAATTTAATTTTTTTAATAAAAAATCCATTTTTATGAATTTTATTAGTGATCACAGATATTTGTCCTTTTGCCTCTAGGACGCTTAGTTTAGCCAGAAAATGAGTTTTTAGTTTTTCATATAAAAAAATGTAATTTTTTTAATAAAAAATCCATTTTTATGAATTTTATTAGTGATCACAGATATTTGTCCTTTTGCCTCTAGCCAGAAAATGAGTTTTTAGTTTTTCATATAAAAAAATGTAATTTTTTTAATAAAAAATCCATTTTTATGAATTTTATTAGTGATCACAGATATTTGTCCTTTTGCCTCTAGGACGCTTAATTTAGCCAGAAAATGAGTTTTTAGTTTTTCATATAAAAAAATGTAATTTTTTAATAAAAAATCCATTTTTATAAATTTTATTAGTGATCACAGATATTTGTCCTTTTGCCTCTAGGACGCTTAGTTTAGCCAGAAAATGAGTTTTTAGTTTTTCATATAAAAAAATCTAATTTTTTTAATAAAAAATCCATTTTTATGAATTTTATTAGTGATTACAAATTTTTGTCCTTTTGGCTCTAGTCACGCTTAGTTTAGCCAGAAAATGAGTTTTTAATTTTTCATATAAAAAAATGTAATTTTTTTAATAAAAAATCCATTTTTATGAATTTTATTAGTGATCACAGATATATGTCCTTTTGGCTCTAGGACGCCTAATTAAGCCAGAAAATGAGTTTTTAGTTTTTCATATAAAAAAATCTAATTTCCATTTTTATGAATTGTATTAGTGATCACAGCTTTTTGTCCTTTTGCCTCTAGGACGCTTAGTTTAGCCAGAAAATGAGTTTTTAGTTTTTCATATAAAAAAATTTAATTTTTTTAATAAAAAATCCATTTTTATGAATTTTATTAGTGATCACAGATATTTGTCCTTTTGCCTCTAGGACGCTTAGTTTAGCCAGAAAATGAGTTTTTAGTTTTTCATATAAAAAAATGTAATTTTTTTAATAAAAAATCCATTTTTATGAATTTTATTAGTGATCACAGATATTTGTCCTTTTGCCTCTAGGACGCTTAATTTAGCCAGAAAATGAGTTTTTAGTTTTTCATATAAAAAAATGTAATTTTTTAATAAAAAATCCATTTTTATAAATTTTATTAGTGATCACAGATATTTGTCCTTTTGCCTCTAGGACGCTTAGTTTAGCCAGAAAATGAGTTTTTAGTTTTTCATATAAAAAAATCTAATTTTTTTAATAAAAAATCCATTTTTATGAATTTTATTAGTGATTACAAATTTTTGTCCTTTTGGCTCTAGTCACGCTTAGTTTAGCCAGAAAATGAGTTTTTAATTTTTCATATAAAAAAATGTAATTTTTTTAATAAAAAATCCATTTTTATGAATTTTATTAGTGATCACAGATATATGTCCTTTTGGCTCTAGGACGCCTAATTAAGCCAGAAAATGAGTTTTTAGTTTTTCATATAAAAAAATCTAATTTCCATTTTTATGAATTGTATTAGTGATCACAGCTTTTTGTCCTTTTGGCTCTAGGACGCTTAGTTTAGCCAGAAAATTAGTTTTTAGTTTTTCATATAAAAAAATGTAATTTTTTAATAAAAAATCCATTTTTATAAATTTTATTAGTGATCACAGATATTTGTCCTTTTGCCTCTAGGACGCTTAGTTTAGCCAGAAAATGATTTTTTAGTTTTTCATATAAAAAAATCTAATTTTTTTAATAAAAAATCCATTTTTATGAATTTTATTAGTGATTACAAATTTTTGTCCTTTTGGCTCTAGTCACGCTTAGTTTAGCCAGAAAATGAGTTTTTAATTTTTCATATAAAAAAATGTAATTTTTTTAATAAAAAATCCATTTTTATGAATTTTATTAGTGATCACAGATATATGTCCTTTTGGCTCTAGGACGCCTAATTAAGCCAGAAAATGAGTTTTTAGTTTGCCTCTAGGACGCTTAGTTTAGCCAGAAAATGAGTTTTTAGTTTTTCATATAAAAAAATGTAATTTTTTTAATAAAAAATCCATTTTTATGAATTTTATTAGTGATCACAGATATTTGTCCTTTTGCCTCTAGGACGCTTAATTTAGCCAGAAAATGAGTTTTTAGTTTTTCATATAAAAAAATGTAATTTTTTAATAAAAAATCCATTTTTATAAATTTTATTAGTGATCACAGATATTTGTCCTTTTGCCTCTAGGACGCTTAGTTTAGCCAGAAAATGAGTTTTTAGTTTTTCATATAAAAAAATCTAATTTTTTAATAAAAAATCCATTTTTATGAATTTTATTAGTGATTACAAATTTTTGTCCTTTTGGCTCCAGTCACGCTTAGTTTAGCCAGAAAATGAGTTTTTAATTTTTCATATAAAAAAATGTAATTTTTTTAATAAAAAATCCATTTTTATGAATTTTATTAGTGATCACAGATATATGTCCTTTTGGCTCTAGGACGCCTAATTAAGCCAGAAAATGAGTTTTTAGTTTTTCATATAAAAAAATCTAATTCCCATTTTTATGAATTGTATTAGTGATCACAGCTTTTTGTCCTTTTGGCTCTAGGACGCTTAGTTTAGCCAGAAAATTAGTTTTTAGTTTTTCATATAAAAAAATGTAATTTTTTAATAAAAAATCCATTTTTATAAATTTTATTAGTGATCACAGATATTTGTCCTTTTGCCTCTAGGACGCTTAGTTTAGCCAGAAAATGATTTTTTAGTTTTTCATATAAAAAAATCTAATTTTTTTAATAAAAAATCCATTTTTATGAATTTTATTAGTGATTACAAATTTTTGTCCTTTTGGCTCTAGTCACGCTTAGTTTAGCCAGAAAATGAGTTTTTAATTTTTCATATAAAAAAATGTAATTTTTTTAATAAAAAATCCATTTTTATGAATTTTATTAGTGATCACAGATATATGTCCTTTTGGCTCTAGGACGCCTAATTAAGCCAGAAAATGAGTTTTTAGTTTTTCATATAAAAAAATCTAATTTCCATTTTTATGAATTTTATTAGTGATCACAGATATTTGTCCTTTTGGCTCTAGGACGCTTAGTTTAGCCAGAAAATGAGTTTTTAGTTTTTCATATAAAAAATCTAATTTTTTAATAAAAAATCTATTTTTATGAATTGTATTAGTGATCACAGATTTTTGTCCTTTTGCCTCTAGGACGCTTAGTTTAGCCAGAAAATGAGTTTTTAGTTTTTCATATAAAAAATGTAATTTTTTTAATAAAAAATCCATTTTTATGAATTTTATTAGTGATCACAGATTTTTGTCCTAAGCTCTAGGACGCTTAGTTTAGCCAGAAAATGATTTTTTAGTTTTTCATACAAAAAAATTTAACTTTTTTAATAAAAAATCCATTTTTATGAATTTTATTAGTGATCACAGATGTTTGTCCTTTTGCCTCTAGGACGCTTAGTTTAGCCAGAAAATGCGTTTTTAGTTTTTCATATAAAAAAATCTAATTTTTTAATAAAAAATCCATTTTTATGAATTTTATTAGTGATCACAGATATATGTCCTTTTGGCTCTAGGACGCCTAATTAAGCCAGAAAATGAGTTTTTAGTTTTTCATATAAAAAAATCTAATTTCCATTTTTATGAATTGTATTAGTGATCACAGCTTTTTGTCCTTTTGGCTCTAGGACGCTTAGTTTAGCCAGAAAATTAGTTTTTAGTTTTTCATATAAAAAAATGTAATTTTTTAATAAAAAATCCATTTTTATAAATTTTATTAGTGATCACAGATATTTGTCCTTTTGCCTCTAGGACGCTTAGTTTAGCCAGAAAATGAGTTTTTAGTTTTTCATATAAAAAATGTAATTTTTTTAATAAAAAATCCATTTTTATGAATTTTATTAGTGATCACAGATATTTGTCCTTTTGCCTCTAGGACGCTTAGTTTAACCAGAAAATGAGTTTTTTGTTTTTCATATAAAAAAATCTAATTTTTTTAATAAAAAATCCATTTTTATGAATTTTATTAGTGATAATTGTCCTTTTGCCTCTAGGACGCTTAGTTTAGCCAGAAAATGAGTTTTTAGTTTTTCATATAAAAAATCTAATTTTTTAATAAAAAATCTATTTTTATGAATTGTATTAGTGATCACAGATTTTTGTCCTTTTGGCTCTAGGACGCTTAATTTAGCCAGAAAATGAGTTTTTAGTTTTTCATATAAAAAAATGTAATTTTTTTAATAAAAAATCCATTTTTATGAATTTTATTAGTGATCACAGATATTTGTCCTTTTGCCTCTAGGACGCTTAATTTAGCCAGAAAATGAGTTTTTAGTTTTTCATATAAAAAAATGTAATTTTTTAATAAAAAATCCATTTTTATAAATTTTATTAGTGATCACAGATATTTGTCCTTTTGCCTCTAGGACGCTTAGTTTAGCCAGAAAATGAGTTTTTAGTTTTTCATATAAAAAAATCTAATTTTTTTAATAAAAAATCCATTTTTATGAATTTTATTAGTGATTACAAATTTTTGTCCTTTTGGCTCTAGTCACGCTTAGTTTAGCCAGAAAATGAGTTTTTAATTTTTCATATAAAAAAATGTAATTTTTTTAATAAAAAATCCATTTTTATGAATTTTATTAGTGATCACAGATATATGTCCTTTTGGCTCTAGGACGCCTAATTAAGCCAGAAAATGAGTTTTTAGTTTTTCATATAAAAAAATCTAATTTCCATTTTTATGAATTGTATTAGTGATCACAGCTTTTTGTCCTTTTGGCTCTAGGACGCTTAGTTTAGCCAGAAAATTAGTTTTTAGTTTTTCATATAAAAAAATCTAATTTTTTTAATAAAAAATCCATTTTTATGAATTTTATTAGTGATTACAAATTTTTGTCCTTTTGGCTCTAGTCACGCTTAGTTTAGCCAGAAAATGAGTTTTTAATTTTTCATATAAAAAAATGTAATTTTTTTAATAAAAAATCCATTTTTATGAATTTTATTAGTGATCACAGATATTTGTCCTTTTGCCTCTAGGACGCTTAATTTAGCCAGAAAATGAGTTTTTAGTTTTTCATATAAAAAAATGTAATTTTTTAATAAAAAATCCATTTTTATAAATTTTATTAGTGATCACAGATATTTGTCCTTTTGCCTCTAGGACGCTTAGTTTAGCCAGAAAATGAGTTTTTAGTTTTTCATATAAAAAAATGTAATTTTTTTAATAAAAAATTCATTTTTATGAATTTTATTAGTGATCACAGATATTTGTCCTTTTGCCTCTAGGACGCTTAATTTAGCCAGAAAATGAGTTTTTAGTTTTTCATATAAAAAAATGTAATTTTTTAATAAAAAATCCATTTTTATAAATTTTATTAGTGATCACAGATATTTGTCCTTTTGCCTCTAGGACGCCTAATTAAGCCAGAAAATGAGTTTTTAGTTTTTCATATAAAAAAATCTAATTTCCATTTTTATGAATTGTATTAGTGATCACAGATATTTGTCCTTTGACTCTAGGACGCTTAGTTTAGCCAGAAAATGAGTTTTTAGTTTTTCATATAAAAAAATCTAATTTTTTTAATAAAAAATCCATTTTTATGAATTTTATTAGTGATTACAAATTTTTGTCCTTTTGGCTCTAGTCACGCTTAGTTTAGCCAGAAAATGAGTTTTTAATTTTTCATATAAAAAAATGTAATTTTTTTAATAAAAAATCCATTTTTATGAATTTTATTAGTGATCACAGATATTTGTCCTTTTGCCTCTAGGACGCTTAATTTAGCCAGAAAATGAGTTTTTAGTTTTTCATATAAAAAAATGTAATTTTTTAATAAAAAATCCATTTTTATAAATTTTATTAGTGATCACAGATATTTGTCCTTTTGCCTCTAGGACGCTTAGTTTAGCCAGAAAATGAGTTTTTAGTTTTTCATATAAAAAAATGTAATTTTTTTAATAAAAAATCCATTTTTATGAATTTTATTAGTGATCACAGATATTTGTCCTTTTGCCTCTAGGACGCTTAATTTAGCCAGAAAATGAGTTTTTAGTTTTTCATATAAAAAAATGTAATTTTTTAATAAAAAATCCATTTTTATAAATTTTATTAGTGATCACAGATATTTGTCCTTTTGCCTCTAGGACGCTTAGTTTAGCCAGAAAATGAGTTTTTAGTTTTTCATATAAAAAAATCTAATTTTTTTAATAAAAAATCCATTTTTATGAATTTTATTAGTGATTACAAATTTTTGTCCTTTTGGCTCTAGTCACGCTTAGTTTAGCCAGAAAATGAGTTTTTAATTTTTCATATAAAAAAATGTAATTTTTTTAATAAAAAATCCATTTTTATGAATTTTATTAGTGATCACAGATATATGTCCTTTTGGCTCTAGGACGCCTAATTAAGCCAGAAAATGAGTTTTTAGTTTTTCATATAAAAAAATCTAATTTTTTAATAAAAAATCTATTTTTATGAATTTTATTAGTGATCACAGATTTTTGTCCTTTTGCCTCTAGGACGCTTAGTTTAGCCAGAAAATGAGTTTTTAGTTTTTCATATAAAAAAATCTAATTTTTTAATAAAAAATCTAATTTTTTAATAAAAAATCTATTTTTATGAATTTTATTAGTGATCACAGATTTTTGTCCTTTTGGCTCTAGGACGCTTAGTTTAGCCAGAAAATGATTTTTTAGTTTTTCATATAAAAAAATTTAACTTTTTTAATAAAAAATCCATTTTGATGAATTTTATTAGTGATCACAGATATTTGTCCTTTTGCCTCTAGGACGCTTAGTTTAGCCAGAAAATGAGTTTTTAGTTTTTCATATAAAAAAATTTAATTTTTTTAATAAAAAATCCATTTTTATGAATTTTATTAGTGATCACAGATATTTGTCCTTTTGCCTCTAGGACGCTTAGTTTAGCCAGAAAATGAGTTTTTAGTTTTTCATATAAAAAAATGTAATTTTTTTAATAAAAAATCCATTTTTATGAATTTTATTAGTGATCACAGATATTTGTCCTTTTGCCTCTAGGACGCTTAATTTAGCCAGAAAATGAGTTTTTAGTTTTTCATATAAAAAAATGTAATTTTTTAATAAAAAATCCATTTTTATAAATTTTATTAGTGATCACAGATATTTGTCCTTTTGCCTCTAGGACGCTTAGTTTAGCCAGAAAATGAGTTTTTAGTTTTTCATATAAAAAAATCTAATTTTTTTAATAAAAAATCCATTTTTATGAATTTTATTAGTGATTACAAATTTTTGTCCTTTTGGCTCTAGTCACGCTTAGTTTAGCCAGAAAATGAGTTTTTAATTTTTCATATAAAAAAATGTAATTTTTTTAATAAAAAATCCATTTTTATGAATTTTATTAGTGATCACAGATATATGTCCTTTTGGCTCTAGGACGCCTAATTAAGCCAGAAAATGAATTTTTAGTTTTTCATATAAAAAAATCTAATTTCCATTTTTATGAATTGTATTAGTGATCACAGCTTTTTGTCCTTTTGGCTCTAGGACGCTTAGTTTAGCCAGAAAATTAGTTTTTAGTTTTTCATATAAAAAAATGTCATTTTTTAATAAAAAATCCATTTTTATAAATTTTATTAGTGATCACAGATATTTGTCCTTTTGCCTCTAGGACGCTTAGTTTAGCCAGAAAATGATTTTTTAGTTTTTCATATAAAAAAATCTAATTTTTTTAATAAAAAATCCATTTTTATGAATTTTATTAGTGATTACAAATTTTTGTCCTTTTGGCTCTAGTCACGCTTAGTTTAGCCAGAAAATGAGTTTTTAATTTTTCATATAAAAAAATGTAATTTTTTTAATAAAAAATCCATTTTTATGAATTTTATTAGTGATCACAGATATATGTCCTTTTGGCTCTAGGACGCTTAGTTTAGCCAGAAAATGAGTTTTTAGTTTTTCATATAAAAAAATGTAATTTTTTAATAAAAAATCCATTTTTATAAATTTTATTAGTGATCACAGATATTTGTCCTTTTGCCTCTAGGACGCTTAGTTTAGCCAGAAAATGAGTTTTTAGTTTTTCATATAAAAAAATCTAATTTTTTTAATAAAAAATCCATTTTTATGAATTTTATTAGTGATTACAAATTTTTGTCCTTTTGGCTCTAGTCACGCTTAGTTTAGCCAGAAAATGAGTTTTTAATTTTTCATATAAAAAAATGTAATTTTTTTAATAAAAAATCCATTTTTATGAATTTTATTAGTGATCACAGATATATGTCCTTTTGGCTCTAGGACGCCTAATTAAGCCAGAAAATGAGTTTTTAGTTTTTCATATAAAAAAATCTAATTTCCATTTTTATGAATTTTATTAGTGATCACAGATATTTGTCCTTTTGGCTCTAGGACGCTTAGTTTAGCCAGAAAATGAGTTTTTAGTTTTTCATATAAAAAATGTAATTTTTTAATAAAAAATCCATTTTTATAAATTTTATTAGTGATCACAGATATTTGTCCTTTTGCCTCTAGGACGCTTAGTTTAGCCAGAAAATGAGTTTTTAGTTTTTCATATAAAAAATGTAATTTTTTTAATAAAAAATCTATTTTTATGAATTGTATTAGTGATCACAGATTTTTGTCCTTTTGCCTCTAGGACGCTTAGTTTAGCCAGAAAATGAGTTTTTAGTTTTTCATATAAAAAATGTAATTTTTTTAATAAAAAATCCATTTTTATGAATTTTATTAGTGATCACAGATTTTTGTCCTAAGCTCTAGGACGCTTAGTTTAGCCAGAAAATGATTTTTTAGTTTTTCATACAAAAAAATTTAACTTTTTTAATAAAAAATCCATTTTTATGAATTTTATTAGTGATCACAGATGTTTGTCCTTTTGCCTCTAGGACGCTTAGTTTAGCCAGAAAATGCGTTTTTAGTTTTTCATATAAAAAAATCTAATTTTTTAATAAAAAATCCATTTTTATGAATTTTATTAGTGATCACAGATATATGTCCTTTTGGCTCTAGGACGCCTAATTAAGCCAGAAAATGAGTTTTTAGTTTTTCATATAAAAAAATCTAATTTCCATTTTTATGAATTGTATTAGTGATCACAGCTTTTTGTCCTTTTGGCTCTAGGACGCTTAGTTTAGCCAGAAAATTAGTTTTTAGTTTTTCATATAAAAAATGTAATTTTTTAATAAAAAATCCATTTTTATAAATTTTATTAGTGATCACAGATATTTGTCCTTTTGCCTCTAGGACGCTTAGTTTAGCCAGAAAATGAGTTTTTAGTTTTTCATATAAAAAATGTAATTTTTTTAATAAAAAATCCATTTTTATGAATTTTATTAGTGATCACAGATATTTGTCCTTTTGCCTCTAGGACGCTTAGTTTAACCAGAAAATGAGTTTTTAGTTTTTCATATAAAAAAATCTAATTTTTTTAATAAAAAATCCATTTTTATGAATTGTATTAGTGATCACAGATTTTTGTCCTTTTGGCTCTAGGACGCTTAATTTAGCCAGAAAATGAGTTTTTAGTTTTTCATATAAAAAAATGTAATTTTTTTAATAAAAAATCCATTTTTATGAATTTTATTAGTGATCACAGATATTTGTCCTTTTGCCTCTAGGACGCTTAGTTTAGCCAGAAAATGAGTTTTTAGTTTTTCATATAAAAAAATGTAATTTTTTTAATAAAAAATCCATTTTTATGAATTTTATTAGTGATCACAGATATTTGTCCTTTTGCCTCTAGGACGCTTAATTTAGCCAGAAAATGAGTTTTTAGTTTTTCATATAAAAAAATGTAATTTTTTTAATAAAAAATCCATTTTTATGAATTTTATTAGTGATCACAGATATTTGTCCTTTTGCCTCTAGGACGCTTAATTTAGCCAGAAAATGAGTTTTTAGTTTTTCATATAAAAAAATGTAATTTTTTTAATAAAAAATCCATTTTTATGAATTTTATTAGTGATCACAGATATTTGTCCTTTTGCCTCTAGGACGCTTAGTTTAGCCAGAAAATGAGTTTTTAGTTTTTCATATAAAAAATCTAATTTTTTAATAAAAAATCTATTTTTATGAATTGTATTAGTGATCACAGATATTTGTCCTTTTGCCTCTAGGACGCTTAATTTAGCCAGAAAATGAGTTTTTAGTTTTTCATATAAAAAAATGTAATTTTTTTAATAAAAAATCCATTTTTATGAATTTTATTAGTGATCACAGATATTTGTCCTTTTGCCTCTAGGACGCTTAATTTAGCCAGAAAATGAGTTTTTAGTTTTTCATATAAAAAAATGTAATTTTTTTAATAAAAAATCCATTTTTATGAATTTTATTAGTGATCACAGATATTTGTCCTTTTGCCTCTAGGACGCTTAGTTTAGCCAGAAAATGAGTTTTTAGTTTTTCATATAAAAAATCTAATTTTTTAATAAAAAATCTAATTTTTTAATAAAAAATCTATTTTTATGAATTGTATTAGTGATCACAGATTTTTGTCCTTTTGGCTCTAGGACGCTTAATTTAGCCAGAAAATGAGTTTTTAGTTTTTCATATAAAAAAATGTAATTTTTTTAATAAAAAATCCATTTTTATGAATTTTATTAGTGATCACAGATATTTGTCCTTTTGCCTCTAGGACGCTTAGTTTAGCCAGAAAATGAGTTTTTAGTTTTTCATATAAAAAAATGTAATTTTTTTAATAAAAAATCCATTTTTATGAATTGTATTAGTGATCACAGATATTTGTCCTTTTGCCTCTAGGACGCTTAATTTAGCCAGAAAATGAGTTTTTAGTTTTTCATATAAAAAAATGTAATTTTTTTAATAAAAAATCCATTTTTATGAATTTTATTAGTGATCACAGATATTTGTCCTTTTGCCTCTAGGACGCTTAGTTTAGCCAGAAAATGATTTTTTAGTTTTTCATATAAAAAAATCTAATTTTTTTAATAAAAAATCCATTTTTATGAATTTTATTAGTGATCACAGATATATGTCCTTTTGGCTCTAGGACGCCTAATTAAGCCAGAAAATGAGTTTTTAGTTTTTCATATAAAAAAATCTAATTTCCATTTTTATGAATTTTATTAGTGATCACAGATATTTGTCCTTTTGGCTCTAGGACGCTTAGTTTAGCCAGAAAATGAGTTTTTAGTTTTTCATATAAAAAATCTAATTTTTTAATAAAAAATCTATTTTTATGAATTGTATTAGTGATCACAGATTTTTGTCCTTTTGGCTCTAGGACGCTTAATTTAGCCAGAAAATGAGTTTTTAGTTTTTCATATAAAAAAATGTAATTTTTTTAATAAAAAATCCATTTTTATGAATTTTATTAGTGATCACAGATTTTTGTTCTTTTGCCTCTAGGACGCTTAGTTTAGCCAGAAAATGAGTTTTTAGTTTTTCATATAAAAAAATCTAATTTTTTAATAAAAAATCTATTTTTATGAATTTTATTAGTGATCACAGATTTTTGTCCTTTTGCCTCTAGGACGCTTAGTTTAGCCAGAAAATGAGTTTTTAGTTTTTCATATAAAAAAATCTAATTTTTTAATAAAAAATCTATTTTTATGAATGTTATTAGTGATCACAGATTTTTGTCCTTTTGCCTCTAGGACGCTTAGTTTAGCCAGAAAATGAGTTTTTAGTTTTTCATATAAAAAAATCTAATTTTTTAATAAAAAATCTATTTTTATGAATGTTATTAGTGATCACAGATTTTTGTCCTTTTGCCTCTAGGACGCTTAGTTTAGCCAGAAAATGAGTTTTTAGTTTTTCATATAAAAAATGTAATTTTTTTAATAAAAAATCCATTTTTATGAATTTTATTAGTGATCACAGATTTTTGTCCTTTTGCCTCTAGGACGCTTAGTTTAGCCAGAAAATGAGTTTTTAGTTTTTCATATAAAAAAATCTAATTTTTTAATAAAAAATCTATTTTTATGAATGTTATTAGTGATCACAGATTTTTGTCCTTTTGCCTCTAGGACGCTTAGTTTAGCCAGAAAATGAGTTTTTAGTTTTTCATATAAAAAATGTAATTTTTTTAATAAAAAATCCATTTTTATGAATTTTATTAGTGATCACAGATTTTTGTCCTAAGCTCTAGGACGCTTAGTTTAGCCAGAAAATGATTTTTTAGTTTTTCATACAAAAAAATTTAACTTTTTTAATAAAAAATCCATTTTTATGAATTTTATTAGTGATCACAGATGTTTGTCCTTTTGCCTCTAGGACGCTTAGTTTAGCCAGAAAATGCGTTTTTAGTTTTTCATATAAAAAAATCTAATTTTTTAATAAAAAATCTATTTTTATGAATTGTATTAGTGATCACAGATTTTTGTCCTTTTGGCTCTAGGACGCTTAGTTTAGCCAGAAAATGAGTTTTTAGTTTTTCATATAAAAAATGTAATTTTTTTAATAAAAAATCCATTTTTATGAATTTTATTAGTGATCACAGATATTTGTCCTTTTGCCTCTAGGACGCTTAGTTTAGCCAGAAAATGAGTTTTTAGTTTTTCATATAAAAAATGTAATTTTTTTAATAAAAAATCCATTTTTATGAATTTTATTAGTGATCACAGATATTTGTCCTTTTGCCTCTAGGACGCTTAGTTTAACCAGAAAATGAGTTTTTAGTTTTTCATATAAAAAAATCTAATTTTTTTAATAAAAAATCCATTTTTATGAATTGTATTAGTGATCACAGATTTTTATCCTTTTAGCTCTAGGACGCTTAGTTTAGCCAGAAAATGAGTTTTTAGTTTTTCATATAAAAAATGTAATTTTTTTAATAAAAAATCCATTTTTATGAATTTTATTAGTGATCACAGATATTTGTCCTTTTGCCTCTAGGACGCTTAGTTTAGCCAGAAAATGAGTTTTTAGTTTTTCATATAAAAAATGTAATTTTTTTAATAAAAAATCCATTTTTATGAATTTTATTAGTGATCACAGATATTTGTCCTTTTGCCTTTAGGACGCTTAGTTTAGCCAGAAAATGAGTTTTTAGTTTTTCATATAAAAAAATCTAATTTTTTAATAAAAAATCTAATTTTTTAATAAAAAATCTATTTTTATGAATTGTATTAGTGATCACAGATTTTTATCCTTTTAGCTCTAGGACGCTTAGTTTAGCCAGAAAATGAGTTTTTAGTTTTTCATATAAAAAATTTAATTTTTTTAATAAAAAATCCATTTTTATGAATTTTATTAGTGATCACAGATTTTTGTCCTTTTGCCTCTACGACGCTTAGTTTAGCCAGAAAATGAGTTTTTAGTTTTTCATATAAAAAAAATCTAATTTTTTAATAAAAAATCTATTTTTATGAATTGTATTAGTGATCACAGATTTTTATCCTTTTAGCTCTAGGACGCTTAGTTTAGCCAGAAAATGAGTTTTTAGTTTTTCATATAAAAAATGTAATTTTTTTAATAAAAAATCCATTTTTATGAATTTTATTAGTGATCACAGATATTTGTCCTTTTGCCTCTAGGACGCTTAGTTTAGCCAGAAAATGAGTTTTTAGTTTTTCATATAAAAAATGTAATTTTTTTAATAAAAAATCCATTTTTATGAATTTTATTAGTGATCACAGATATATGTTCTTTTGGCTCTAGGACGCCTAATTAAGCCAGAAAATGAGTTTTTAGTTTTTCATATAAAAAAATCTAATTTCCATTTTTATGAATTGTATTAGTGATCACAGCTTTTTGTCCTTTTGGCTCTAGGACGCTTAGTTTAGCCAGAAAATTAGTTTTTAGTTTTTCATATAAAAAAATGTAATTTTTTAATAAAAAATCCATTTTTATAAATTTTATTAGTGATCACAGATATTTGTCCTTTTGCCTCTAGGACGCTTAGTTTAGCCAGAAAATGAGTTTTTAGTTTTTCATATAAAAAATGTAATTTTTTTAATAAAAAATCCATTTTTATGAATTTTATTAGTGATCACAGATATTTGTCCTTTTGCCTCTAGGACGCTTAGTTTAGCCAGAAAATGAGTTTTTAGTTTTTCATATAAAAAATTCTAATTTTTTAATAAAAAATCTATTTTTATGAATTTTATTAGTGATCACAGATATTTGTCCTTTTGCCTCTAGGACGCTTAGTTTAGCCAGAAAATGAGTTTTTAGTTTTTTATATAAAAAAATCTAATTTTTTAATAAAAAATCTAATTTTTTAATAAAAAATCTAATTTTTTAATAAAAAATCTATTTTTATGAATTTTATTAGTGATCACAGATTTTTATCCTTTTAGCTCTAGGACGCTTAGTTTAGCCAGAAAATGAGTTTTTAGTTTTTCATATAAAAAATGTATTTTTTTTAATAAAAAATCCATTTTTATGAATTTTATTAGTGATCACAGATATTTGTCCTTTTGCCTCTAGGACGCTTAGTTTAGCCAGAAAATGAGTTTTTAGTTTTTCATATAAAAAAATCTAATTTTTTAATAAAAAATCTATTTTTATGAATTTTATTAGTGATCACAGATTTTTATCCTTTTAGCTCTAGGACGCTTAGTTTAGCCAGAAAATGAGTTTTTAGTTTTTCATATAAAAAATGTAATTTTTTTAATAAAAAATCCATTTTTATAAATTTTATTAGTGATCACAGATATTTGTCCTTTTGCCTCTAGGACGCTTAGTTTAGCCAGAAAATGAGTTTTTAGTTTTTTATATAAAAAAATCTAATTTTTTAATAAAAAATCTAATTTTTTAATAAAAAATCTAATTTTTTAATAAAAAATCTATTTTTATGAATTGTATTAGTGATCACAGATTTTTATCCTTTTAGCTCTAGGACGCTTAGTTTAGCCAGAAAATGAGTTTTTAGTTTTTCATATAAAAAATGTATTTTTTTTAATAAAAAATCCATTTTTATGAATTTTATTAGTGATCACAGATTTTTGTCCTTTTGCCTCTACGACGCACAGTGGTTCAGAAACGTTTTTCATTGGCCAAAACTCTGTAACTTTTTAACTAATAAAGATTTTTTAGTAGTTCTTTTTTTAATCAATAGACAATCTAGACATCTTAAGCTTTTACCGAGTTTAGGCCTTATTAAAATCGGTGCAGCGGTTGCTGAGAAATTCAAGCCTAAAGTTGAACTTTCGATTTGCTTTTTCTAATTGTTGTTTGAAATTCCGTTTCAAATGTGCCAACTCATTTTTGACCCACTTTTCCTTAAACAATTTGGCTCAAATTTGGTCCACGGGTCAATCTTGGATGACAATACAATATTTTGCTATCCTTAGGGTGGCCCCTATTTTCACTGAGGTATTTTCCGTATTTACATTAGGATTGTCCAAATTTCAACTTTATGCCTAACAATACTTACATATTTCCTAGTTTTTGGTCAATTTTAAAACAAAACAGTGTAATTTAATTTTTCTTATTTATTTATAGTTATAAATAGATTCTAGGTAAATAAAATAACATTTAATATTAATGTTTGTATACTTTATTTTATTCAAATACTAAATTCAAATTATAATTATTATTCATGTGGCTGGAATATTTCCTGTAAATATTGTATATTCTGCTCTGTATTACCTGTGTCCTGTAGCAGTGCCTTAGCTTCGGCATTTAGTTCCGAATGATTCAATTTCCATTGACTTCGAATGCTAGAGATGAAGGGATCTGAAGTTTCCAATAATATATGAAATAAATCTTCATTTGTAGTTATTCGTGATATTTTTCTGGTATTATGTTCTCTGTAAAACCTGTAATCCTTGTTTCTTTTTTCCTGGTCCTCCTCTGACAAATCTCCAATTGGTAATAAATGGTGCTTAATGACCTCTTCTCCATGATAAAGAACTTTATGCACTGTTGCTGACATATTTCTATATTTGTATTTGGATGTATATATAGCAGCGGTTTCCTTGGCTTAATCACCAAATTTTTTAGCATTAATTAGTTCATTGCACGCAAGTACTTCAGTAATTGTTTTAAATCTTGAAATAACATCTATATCATCACCTGTTATATCAGATGTAGTTTCGGGATCCAAAAAAATCTTCTTGCGGTGTTGCCACCGTTTGTGTTACCTGATCCTTGTTTTGGTTGATCTATAATCAACCCGTGCTTGAGAAATGCATCTTGAACTTGTTTCTTTTTCAATTTTCTTATCTCTTTGTTGGTGTCATTATTTCTTACTGATCCTGAAGCTCCAAAGTCCAAATCATAGCTTATTTTCAGTATGTGTTCCATAAATCTTATCCTCGTATGTAGCGGTAATAATCCAAATTCAAATGCATCAAACTATCCTCCGACTTTGAGGATATTATTACCTAGGCTAGCTCAGGTATTTTTCTTTTGTATGGAATTTTTTAAGACAAAAACCAAGTTCAACTACCTAAGCTGATTTGGAAAACGTACAATAAATTTGCCTTTTTAAATCGAATACTTGTACCGAAATAAAATTTATTTCCAAATTATTGTGATTTATACGACATATAAAAATGTTAAACCTAAAGTAGATTACCTAAACACAAAAAACTAAGTTTAACTACCTAAGTTGATTCGGTTTATACAAGTTTTCTATGGGAAAAATTGTCATATACAACTTATACTGGATTTTAAGGAAATTTTACCAAAAATTGTTTTGTGTACTAACATTCTCAATTTTCGAATAAAATTAACTTTTTAGTTAGATTCCTCTCTTTCCCCTTACGTTTTGCTATCTGCAATTTGTACTTTTGGCAGTGAATGACTTCTAAAGTAAATTTCCTAGCAATTTTGATAGAAATTTGTTTGTAAAAATGTTGAGTATTTTCATTAAAATAGAAAAAGTGTTCTACGGGCGGATCCGGGCGGGTGCAAAAGTATATATAGGCTTAAAGAGAACACTTTTGCCTTTCTTTGGGTGGTTTCGGTTTTTTGTCCTTTTTTGTCCTTTAGAAGTTATATACTACTAAACTTCAAACTTTGCGAATATATGGAGGTTTCCAATTTTAAACATAACACCCTATTTACAAATTATACAGGATGCGCATATACCATTTCTTAAAAACAACAGTTCACCCAACATAACAAAAAAAACCGCAGCTCAATATCGATAACAGTTTTTAAGAAATCGCAATTAATATGAGATCAAATATTACAATTTTTATTTTATTTTTAAATTAACATAAATTCTTTGCCTTTAGCAGCATGTCACGCCCACTACTGCGAATATTTTGACCCAATATTTCGGCTACCTTAGTTTTGATCTGTTTTCTTTCTTGTGACATAAAAATTTTAAGAATCTGTGTCAACAAAAAATATAGGTTTTGGCCAATGAAAATTAATTCTGAACCACCGTGCGACGCTTAGTTTAGCCAGAAAATGAGTTTTTAGTTTTTCATATAAAAAAAATCTAATTTTTTAATAAAAAATCTATTTTTATGAATTGTATTAGTGATCACAGATTTTTATCCTTTTAGCTCTAGGACGCTTAGTTTAGCCAGAAAATGAGTTTTTAGTTTTTCATATAAAAAATGTAATTTTTTTAATAAAAAATCCATTTTTATGAATTTTATTAGTGATCACAGATATTTGTCCTTTTGCCTCTAGGACGCTTAGTTTAGCCAGAAAATGAGTTTTTAGTTTTTCATATAAAAAAATCTAATTTTTTAATAAAAAATCTATTTTTATGAATTTTATAAGTGATCACAGATTTTTGTCCTTTTGCCTCTAGGACGCTTAGTTTAGCCAGAAAATGAGTTTTTAGTTTTTCATATAAAAAAATCTAATTTTTTAATAAAAAATCTAATTTTTTAATAAAAAATCTATTTTTATGAATTTTATTAGTGATCACAGATTTTTGTCCTTTTGGCTCTAGGACGCTTAGTTTAGCCAGAAAATGATTTTTTAGTTTTTCATATAAAAAAATTTAATTTTTTTAATAAAAAATCCATTTTTATGAATTTTATTAGTGATCACAGATATTTGTCCTTTTGCCTCTAGGACGCTTAGTTTAGCCAGAAAATGCGTTTTTAGTTTTTCATATAAAAAAATCTAATTTTCAAAAATCGAAATAAATATGTAGTTTTTAAACGCTTAGCTTGATTATACTACTGACACTCCCTATGGCTAACAAGAAAAGTTTAAGTTTTGAATTAGAATCTAATACGAGTAGTGATTAGAGAGGGGTGTTAAGATGATCTAAAGTTGCACAATTCGTGTATATGAAAAATTCAAACCGTTAAGAATTTCTTATAATCGTTCCGATTTGGAGACAATGTATCCATAAAACTAGTTGTGAAAGTGCTGTAGAGCTACATATTTCTTTAACTAATGCAGTTTTGTTTTTAGAATAAAAGCATTTAAAACAAGTAAAAGTGCTATATTCGGCCGTGCCGAATCTTCTATACCCTTCACCACGGTGATTTTATTTATACAGACATGTACAGCATTATCCATATTGTTGACTCTTTACTTAAATAAAGTCGTATGAGAAAAAATCATTATTCATGAGTTAAAGAAATAGAAGACAAATTCGTTTGCTACAATTGTCGCCGTGTTGTCAGCTACTTAATGATATTGACAGTTTGTAGTCGGTATCCTGATGATGTCTATGTGTTTAATGGACCTAGGTTTTAAAACAGAGATATCATCTGTTTAAAAATCAAACGCATTTAAAAAAATATGTTACTCTATATACACACATACATATATGTATATTCTTAATATTAATTATATGTTATGTTACAGTCATGATTTTCATTTTCAAAGAAATATTGAAATTTTTGTTTTATTTTTTCTAAAATAGTGTGTAAAAATTTTTTGTAAAAATAATTTTTTAAAAATTTTTTGTAAAATTTTATTCGGAAATTTTATGGAAAATTTAAAAAATTTTTTTTTTGCTTATTTTCTGTAAAATATCTTTTTCAAAATGTTTTGTAAATTTTTTTTAAATTTTTTTTAAAAAAAATTTATTTAAATTTTTTTTTTAATTTTATTGAATTTTTTTTTGTTAAATTTAGCACCTTTATGCATTCTATATTGAGTTAGAATGGTCAGACTAAAGCAAAAAGAAATCCTTACAAAAAAAAAAAAAATTCATTATATTGACACATGGGGGGTCCTTTCAACTGCTCCTATTTGTCACTGTATACTCTGTGGCTCCATTGGCTACCTCTATACGTATTGCTTTCTATTAAGGTCGCTAATACAAATCAAAGCAGAAAAACCCTACCAATCTAAAAACAAACAAAAATCGCACCTCGCAGGGGGTTATTGATCCCCCGAGATCTGTATGCACTCCTTGCGATCTACCTGTCACAGTCTAATATTTATTTGACAAAAAAAGGCAAAACAGAATCATTAAAGCCGAAAAAAATAAAAAAAAAAACGTAAAAAAAATATAGGGGGGCGTGGTTTTTGGCCCGTAGCCTCCAAAGGAATGATCCGATGTTGCTGAATTGCAATACCAAAATTTTCGAAACTATACCTGACAGATTGGTGTGCTTAAATTTTTTGTATCTCTTCTGGTGCCTTGGCAATTGACATTACCACACTAACACGGACAGACGGACGGACAGACGGACAGACGGACATCGCTTAATCAACTTCTCTATGTATAAGGATCCAGAATATATATACTTTATGGGGTCGGAAATGAATATTGTAGAAATTACACACGGAATGACAAACTTATATATACCCTTTCCACCTGTGGTGAAAGGTATAAAAATGAAGTTCTACTTTAAAAAATATTATTCTAGTTATAAGTGAAAATAGAATGCTTATATCCTAAGACTGTTAAAAACAAACAGAAAAGGCTAAAACAGAACAAGTTATTTAATTAAATTCTACAGGCACTGTCGGCAACAAGTGTTGAGTGTTGCTTTAAGTTTACTGTTTTCTATTTTTAGATTAAGTTTAAGTTTAATTTTTACTTTTACTTTCTTATTTTTTTTATTTTTCTCTTGGCAATAAACACCCCACAGCTGTTCCGTCATTGTCAGTTGTACATAAAAAACCAATTAATATTAATGTCAAACCATAGAGATCTGTTGCTCGTCTTTAAGGCTTGACATTAATATTAATTGTTCTTTTTTTATTTATTTGCAACTTACTACAGTGAAACAGCAACATGTTGTTTGCGGCACATACAACACAACTTGGTTGTGTGAATGTGAATTATCTGAAAACAATATTCTGTGTGAGATTATACGTTGGTATAAAAACCTTCTTGTTATCGTTAGAATCATATTTCGTAACATATAGTGATAAATTAATGCCAAATAATCCTGACGATTACAGCGCCTTTGCTATAATAAATTAAATTAAAAAAAAAAATACCAAAAATCCAATTTTATAAAAAAAAAACAGTCCATACCACCAAATTTATATTTTAAAATTAATAACATACCAAAAATAGCATTTTTCGAGAAAAAAAAGTCAAAACTACACGAAAGTATCAAAATTTTACAAAATAGCGCGATGCTATTACGACGTTAATGATATTGCATCAACATCAATACAACATACTGATTACCAAATTTACAATATACTTAGTTACAATTTTAAAGTGAAAACGCGAAATTACCATCTTCCGATTTTTATTTTTATTGCCCTCACAACATTATCAATGCAAATTACACCGTTGATTTATTAAACTTACATCATTGGGGCGTTGTGAATATAACAAGGTAAACCTTAAACATAAATCTAGGTGATTATATAATGATCCACTTCGATGTTCCCTACTGTTTTAAAGAAAATAATGCAGAAAATTCAAATTCAATGGAGAATGTTTATTATCATTTGAAAGAACATTCTTTGGCATTTATTTTTTATTTAATGGTCCATCCGTTGAGTCCAATTTTCGATGACTCGTTCGAGCATTCCGACTGGTAACTCCTCCAAGGCCTGAATCGAAGCTGGATTGTCCGCATGAACTTTAGACTTTGCATATCCCCACAGGAAAAAGTCTAACAGTGTGATATCACACGATCTTGGTGGCCAATCCACCGGCGCAAAACGTGAAATTATGTGCTCACCGAAATGTTCTCTTAATAAATCCATTCATTGGATTCATTCATTCTCTTAATAAATCCATTCATCGGGCCACAAACCACACCAAACCGTTCGTTTTTCTGGATGAAATTGCAGCTCTTGAATCTCTTCAGGTTGCTCTTCGTCCCAAATGTGGCAATTTTGTTTGTTTACATACGCATTGAGCCAGATACATTGGGCCTCATCGCTAAACAAAATTTGCCTCGAAAACGTCGGATCTTCTTGGAACTTTTCCAGAGCCCACAAAGCGAAGCGATTCAGGCTTAAGTCTTTCCATTATGAAATGCCAAACAATACTAAACAAAAATAACATGACAGCATGAGACGACTCAAGCGTGATCTGTTAAAAAAGGCTATTGAAAAAAAGTACCTCGAAATGGAACACCCTTTATATTATAAGTGACTAGAAATAACTCAAAATGTCTTAAAAAACGAATGTTCTTCATATAAGTAGTAATAGGCACTAAATTCATATTTTCAAATTTACAGTGTTGTAGCGGTATAGAATTATTGTAAACTTGGTATTAAAAAACTTAGAATGTAGTTTTGTATTTGCTGCAGTGTATGATAACAAACTAAATTTTTCATAAACGTTTCATGCAAAGATGCATAATTTTAAATTTTTTAATCGTTTTTTAAATAGCGCTATTGTGAATTTGACTCAATTGGATTATTTACAATAGCACGTATGTATTAAAGAGTGCATACAGATGCGTGTTTTTGTATTTCTGATATAAGTTGATATTGATATTGTTTTTCACTGTTTGGGTGCGAATGAGTGAAAAGAGAGAACGTGAGTATCATATCTGTTTGCCTATGATACGCGAAAACAGATATAAACAGATATTAATAGTTGTACCACAAGTACTTGTTGTACGCTGTGAATAAATATGCGTTGATGCGTATGTGTGTATTATACGGCAAAATAGTTCATCTAAAAATGCAATATTGTCTTAAGTTAAATGTATGAACATACATATGTACATATGTATGCATATTATAAAGAAAATGCTTCATTGAAGTTAAATGCAGTGAATTCTAAAATTTATATTTTTAATTCTAATGGCAAAACTTCAGTATTTAATTTGCAAAACACTGGCTTATTTTTAACCGACTTCAAAAAAGAAGGAGGTAATCTATTCGTCTGAATGTTGCTTTTTTTTATGTATGTAACCGCAGAACTCAGCCATTTCTGAACCGATTTTAAAATTTTTTGCTTTATTTGAAAGGTTATGCTTCAAGGTTGGTCCCATTTTAAAAATAGTTCATTATATTAAAAATTAAAGGGTGTCCCCATACAATATACATGCTTTTTACGTGTATTAAGAACCGTAAAGGGCAGCAAATTAAATTTTTAAAAAATTGCGTGCCGCTATAGCTCCCAACAGCAGAAATTAATAAAAAAAATAAATTTAAAATTTAAAGGGTGTCCCCATAGGTGAAATAATATGACCTATTTGGGTCTATCTTTTGAACCGTTATAGACTAAACCTTGAAAATTTGACAGAATGTCGACTACTATGACCGTTATAATAAAATGTATAAATACTCAAAATTTTAAATTAAAGGGTGCTCCAATAGTTCATTTAATTTGATGTATATGGCCATACTTTTGAATAGTTGTACACAGACCGCTGAAATTTACAAAGAACCTGTAGTGCTAAGTCAGCTATAACAAAAAGTATAAAATTTTGAATTTGGAACTAAAATGGTGTCCCAATAGTTAATGTAATTCTATGTATGTGGCCAAACTTTTGAACTGTTAGAGACAGACAGCTGAAATTTACAAGGAACCTGTATTGCAAAGTCCACTATAGCAAGTATATAATTTGAAGTTAGAAATTAAAGGGTGTCCCCATAAATTACGTAATTTGATCTATATGACCCTATCTTTTGAACCGTTAAACACAAACACTTGAAAATTAGGCAGAATATCCACTACTTTCTCTTGTATGATAACAAATATAAATATTTGCAATTATAATGTAAAGGGTGTCCCAATAGTTCATGTAATTTGTTATATATGGTTAAACTTTTTAACCGTTATAGACAGATAGTTGAAATTTACAAAGAATCTTTGTGACCAAGTCCTCTATAACAACAGGTCTTTAATTTAACATTGTAAATTAAAGGGTGTCCGAATAGGTGATGTTATTTGATCTGTGTGCCCCTATCTTTGAAACCGTTATAGACAGAGGCTTGAATGGTGTCCCCATACAAGACGGATGCTGTGAAAATAACTTAACTTTTAAACAGTAATAGGGAGAGGCTTGACATTCAATAGTCTTTATTTTTTTCCCTCTAATTTTGGCGCATCTTTTATTTGGTTTAAATCTAATTCTTACAGATTACTTCTTACATTTTTAGTTTAGAATTGGTGCCCTTCTATCTGTTTTGAAGTCGGTTTTTTTTTGCAAGAATTATATTAAAATAATTTAGTAAAAATAATAATGTACCTAATAAGAATAATTTGTAGGTTATACGATAATTATTTTATCTTCAAAATGAAATAATTACTTCAACTAATCAATACAAATGACATTAAATTTTCGTTGTTACCTACGAAGTTAAAATAATATGGTTTTGGTCTAGAATACTTTTTTCGTTAAAACAAGACTAAAATAAATAAGTTTGTAAAATTTTGTATGTTTCCATAACTAAATAAAAAAACAACATTAGTCTTTTCATGTCAGTTTATTTAGGTTTAAAATAAATAAAATAATAATAAAGTTTATAAAGTAAATACAAGTAGGTATATAAATAAAAATTAACATTGAAAATACGCCGATTCTTTGTATACTGATTTAAAGGTACTGCATACTTTAAGCATGAGCCCCCACGCAAACCCCTAAGGGTCAGTGAGCACTTACACAATATCAACCAGAATCTCACAAAGAGAACAAAACATGTAAGAATTTTAAATCAGTAAAATACCAGCTTTCAACAATGCAGGTTTGTGTCACTTTGCTAAATATTTAGCAAGCCAATGCATTTTCATTGTAACCACTTTTTTTGGTTGGGGGCCTTTGCTTTAAGACACCTTTTATTTTTGAAAATTGAATATTTTAAACACGGTTGCGCAACAGATGGCGCTGTCTTAAAATAATGACAAAATATGAATTATAAGTGGGATATTTTAAACACGGTTGCGCAACAGATGGCACTGTTTTAAAATACATAATGACAAAATATGAATTACTTACTGGCAAATAGCCAATTGATTAAACTTGAATTTGCTTTGTATTTTTAGTTTGTGTAAATACATTGTGTTAGAATATTTTAAACACCTTTTACACAGCTTTACAATAATTATTAGAATTTTAGAATTTTATATAAATTTTCGAATTTTATTTATTTTTAACTTATTTTTCGATTACAAAGGACTTCTATACAAGGTACAAGACGATGCTTTCAAGAGTCATTCATATCAACTGAAAAATTTTATATTTTCATACTTCCTTTTTTTATTAAATTTCAAATAAAAAGACTTTTCGTTTGTTGGAAAAATTAATGTTTCTTTTTTTATTTAACATAATGTTTTATCACTTTGTTATTTTTAAAAAGAAGAATAATAATGAATCAAGCTTATTTATCTAATACAATTTCAGAAAGAAATAATTAATAACTATGGATAATTGATCATTATTATAATAATAGTAATTATAATAAACGTTAACTTTATAATTAAAGAAAACAAAAACAAAAAACGGAAAACGGAAACAAAAAAAAAAAAATTTTTATTTATTACTTCAACAATTCATTAATGAATAAATCAAACTTAAAAACAATTAAAATTTGATTAAATATAATGATGATAAAGAGAAGAAGCACTTTTTTTTATCATATATAAAGTATTATTATTATAATGGAAATTATCAAATATTGATTCAAGTGTTTTATTATTATTTTTTGAAGTAAAGTGTCCATCAAAATGATAGGATAAGGGTCATTTAGTAGAAAAAAAAAATAGAAAGGAACTCTAAAACTCATTTTAAAATGATGTCGCGATTAAAGAATTTTGAAGGATGGAGAAAAAAATATTTTATAAAAATTTTTAAAAGATTATTAAATCATACAGACAGTCAAAAACTCTGTCACTCACATGTACTTTCAATTCGCCTTATAATACATACTTTCGAACATATGTACATGACATTTTTGCCAACATCTTTAAAATGATAAAACAACAACCTTCGGTAACTTTGAATTAACAAAACCAAAAAAAGTAAGTAACCTTATCATTTTGATGCACACTGTATTTTATTGTATTAATAATTGGTGTATGGTGGTCGATAAAAATTATTATATTTTTAAATTTTAATATTATTTGAATATAATTAATTTAATTATTTTTAATTATTTAAAATAATGCTTTTTTATGGATAATAATTGTTGAATGGCTATGAAAAACGATTTTTAAACGATTAAATGTCCTAAACGTACATATTTAGCAGAGTAAAACCGAAATATTTTTCATATTCTACGAGTACCATATGTACTCGTATACGAATAGTGTTGATAGTTAAAAGTATGATTATGATTATTTTAAATTAAATTATTTATGTAGTTAATAATGTCTGTGTATGCAACTAGTTTATATGAGGAAGAGTTTTGTTTGTTTTAATTAAAAGTTAAAGTTTTTTTTTTAAGAATGAAATTTTCAATGCAAATGTTAAACATGCTATTTTTTGTTTTAATAATATTTAATAATTATTGTGTTAAGCTTATATAAAAATATAGTTTCTATAATTTCTTTGTTTAAAGAATGCTTGGCATTATTTAATTTTTTTATTTTAATTTTTTTGTAATTATATAAAATTATTTTAAGTACATTATTTTTTAGATAATTTGTGATTTTTAGGTTAGGATTTTATAACCTAACTAAGATTGAATTTTATTATTTTATTGAGACACTTTTTTTTATTCATATTTTGTTTTATTTTTATTTTTATATTTATATAAAATTATTATTTCATTTGTTTAAAAAAGTTTAAACGGAATTTCAATTTTGCTCACATAATTATTCTTAACAAATATTTTTATTTAAAACAAAACAAAAATTTAACTCAATTAAATTATTTTTTTTATTTAAATTTTTTTTTTACTAAAATCTCCTCTAACATAAAGGCGTGTTCTTTCCTTTAAGGAAATACTAAAATTTTTATGCAGATTTTATCTTTTTTTCTTTATAAGCTGAAGTTCAAAAATCATATTAAAAGCAAGGTTTACTTTATTAAATATTGGTCATGTATTCATGTTACCATGAATACATATTACCAGGGTTCAGAAGTTTTTAGTTCATGAGCGTTAACATTTCAACATTTATGATATTTTTCATAAATAATATTTCTAATATATATTTTTTTTCAAGGTCACAAATAAACGGTGAAAACCGAAAAATATCCGTATTCATATGTAATAAGTAATGAATTAGCTCTTTCTCATTAATGCTCTTTTACATAAATGATTGTTTTTCCTTTTTTCATTTATTAACGTTATTATTTATGAGTGTTACTGCATACGTCAGCTATTGCACATAAAAAAATTACATACGTACGATCTTTTCATTAATAAAAAATTAACAAAATTGTTAATTCTCATATATGAGCACTTGCGTGAAAAACAAAATATGTTCTCATTTATTCCTTTTTTTAATAGAAAGAAAAAAAATAAATCATCTCACTCATAAATAAAGAAACACAAAAGATTTTCTAGTCTCTCATACTTAAATTTACATACTGACACATGATTGAGCAGTGAGTGAGCATTTCGGTACTCTGCATGTTATATGTAGATTAAGTGGCCCATACATTACTCATTATTTTTCAGTAGTTTATTTTCATATTATTTTCATTTTGGCCTATACTTTTCAATAAGTTGCACTTTAATATGGCGCAACTGTGACGATAACAAAGTAACCAGTAACTGTCACGATAAAAATATAACCATAAATATAGGCCGTCGTCTGACAGGAAAAAGAATATGACTGGGTCACTGTTAGAAGTTCAACCTTTACCTACTCGAGGTTGTGGCCACAAGCAGGCTCTTAGTTAGTTTTTGTGTCTGCTAGAAGGGCGGCTAAATTGAGCGGGGAGCAATTATACTCTCTAATGCAAAAGTTTGTTTTTAGGGTTTTGGGAACTTGATTCTGGCAACATGAAGAGTTTTAATATCGACTTACCTGCGCGTAGAGTTTTGTGATGGAGAACATCGTTTCCTCTATTACTTATGGAATTTTATAGATTCTAATTGCATGGACCAGGATACCCCGAAAGAAGTTGGGAGGTTAGTCTATTAAAAAACTCTTGTTTTATTGGCTAATAGAGAAATCCGAAGAAATCGAAAGGAGGTGGCACTTCTGACACAAAAATTCCTCGAAAGGAAGGCCAGGTACCGCAAGCTTAACAACTGCTGTCCTTCATCCATCGTCTGGCCAAAATGTAAGTAAAAGAAAATGTTACTTGCAGATTGTGCCTAGTACATTGTGTGTGATTGCCCAGGACTGGCTAGCATTAGATCAGGCATGGGCAAACACATATTAAACAGAGGCTTAACATTGGACAAATATTAGCAATTATATAGATAGACTGTGTGATAAGGAAGAAGTTCGACAGTTAACTAGTCAACAATTTCAAATCAATCACTACAGTAAAGTTAAGGCTAGTCATCGCGGGTAGACGATACTTGCAGACTGTGCTTGGAAAAAAGCTGGGGCCTAATCACCGCAATCGATATCGAGTAAACTATCGTATAGAATAACAAATTCGATACGACTCGAGTGAGCTAAGTATGGCATTCGACATATATCGAATCGTTATTTAGATCAAATTGTAATAGATTAATAATAAGTCAACAAGGGAACAACAAAACACGCCTTAAAAACATTTCCTTTCAAATTAATATTTTTTTTATCCGATATCGAGTGCCATGATACCAAAATGAAAAATTACGAGAGATTTTACTCGATATCGAATGCGGCGATTAGACCCCTGATTTAAAAAAGTCTTTGGACCATGCAAGCGCTGACACATATTGTATGGAGATGCAGTGGAGATTAGCTTTAAGCAGATGTTAGCAATTATTATAGTTTCTGTGATGAGGAAGTATGTCGACATGTATCAGTCTGAAATCACTACAGTCGAGAGTAAACGGCTAGTGACGTTAGCGGTCTACCTCGGCATCCTCTCTACATATAAATAAAACCGCGTAAAAATTGCTTCATACATAATGCCACATAAATTTGACCTTTTCTGCAATTTAAATCAAAAACTCAATGTGTTGTGCCGCCTTCTAATATGACAAATGCATAGACGGTATTTTTCAAAAAGTTTGCACAATTATATTGTGCGTAAATTAAATTCATCTTGATACTAGAAAATTGTTCTTGTAAGAACAATTGCAATTAGATTAAGTTTAGATTGTTTATAACAAATATAGAATTATTTATATCTCGCCTTCTTTTAGCTCTTATGATGGAGACAATTGTTTTATGAAGTAGCTTGAGCATGAGTTTGCGCAATATTTCTAAATATATGATTTCCTATAATCACATATAGGTTTCCCAATAGCTCTAAAGAATTATTTAAAAAAAAAAACTTTTATTGACAACCAGTACATACAGACCAGACCGATGACCACAGCAATAAATTGAGATTTACGGGAAAGCAGTTTAAGCAGTGTTTAAAAAAAAAAAACTTCAAATATTTTTTTTTTATATAATTTATACAATTAAGCTTTCCTTTGCATTACTGGGATCGACAAGAGCTTTACAATACAAGGCGGAAGTTGCCTCTGCGTTGACACTGATAATTGCTACAGAGAAATTTTTGCTGGTAGTTTTAACATTTCAAAACAATTGTTATTTATTTTAAAACATGATCATTGAACAATTTTTCAATTAAAAAATCTTCCCTAACTGATTTTAAAATTATTATATAATTTTCTTTTTTTAATTTGCTTAATTTTTATTTAACAATTGAATGAAATTATATAAATAATAAACAAGTTGTTATATTAAACTTTATGGGTTAATTTTTAACTTATAAATACAACTTAAAATTAAGATAATGAATGTTTTAAGAGTTATGTCACTAAAAATTTATTTAATTTTTAGTTATTTTATAAAATTTTATTTTTTTTTTTTTTTTTTGTTTTTTTTATTTCTATTATGTCTGTCTTCTTAGTTTTTCTTAGCTAAAAAAAATTTATTTATTATATTTAATTAATTATATTTATTTAAATTTTTTTTTTATTTTTTTTTATCTAACATTCCTGCTGCTGGTGTATTTTTGGGTACCCCTTCATACTTCCTCATACATTCATTTGTGTAGGTATGTGTGTGTGTGTTTTTTTTTTTTACTTTAATCCATACAACATTTTCATACAATTAAATGATTTTTTTATATTTTTTTTATTGGATGTTTATTTATTTGGAATGCTCTTAATTAGAAACATAATTTTATATTTACAAAAATTTTAATCCATTTAAGTTTTTTTTTTTTGTAGTAGACTTATTAAAAGTTGTAAAATATTGCAATTTTACTGCATGATTGTGGTATATTTTTTTGGAAAGAATTATTTTTTTTAATGAAAATAGGGAGATTTTCTTTTCAAAAAGAATTTAGTTAAATGCATCAAAACAATTTGTAGTGGGGATTTTTTCTTTTAAAAATTTTAATTATTAATTTTATTTTTTTTTTCTTCTATAAATTGGAATTGATTTGTTAATTTAATCAAATATTAGTAATTTAACACATGATTAACAACAGTTTTATTTTATTTTGTTTAATTAATTTATTTTTGTAGTTTTAGTATTTATCATCATTTTTAAAACCCTAGATTATAAATAAAAAATTTAAGGTTTATGTCCCAGATGTTTGCTCTAGACCAGCAGTAGTACTCTTTTGTGATTTTTTATACTCGTGAGTATAGGGACCAAAACTTCTGCTAGCGCTATGTCAACGCACTTATACTATATGCGTTGCTTTGTTTACGATTCAACAATGAAACTCTACCGAGATGCTTGTGCTGCTTTTAACCCAAGCATACAATTCGATAGTATGTGTTTGGGTGGCACTACTGCTCTAGACGGATGCCACATGTTTTGAAAAAATGCCACATATTTTAGGAGATTAAAATATAACTGTGAGCCCCTTAAAATATAAATTAAAAACAAACAAAAAATATTTGTCGGTAAGAATTTTTTTTTAAATTATTTTTATTTATAAAATATAGTTTGGTTTTGTTTAAAAAATAAAAAACAAAACTTCAAAAAATAAAAAAGAAGTTAATTTAATCTCTATAAAAATTGCAATCTTATAAAATAAACAAAACGAAACGTTTGCATGTTTTTTTGCGGAGAGTAAAGCAAAACAGAAACAATAAGACCGATTGGGCCTTTTAGTTTTGTATAGCACATCTATTTAATAGTACACAGTTAGAAAAAAAAAAAAACAATGAGAACAAACCTTTCGCAAACGTTTACTTAATGATTTCGTCATTATGGTAAAGAATGTAAAGCAGATTACGATTTAATCGCACACAGTTAGAAAAGAAAACAATAAGGACAAAACCAACCGGTTTTGAGAAAAAACCTTTCACAAACGGTTGCTTAATGGTTTGGTCATTATGGTAGATAATGTACGAAAAAAGAGCAGAGTGCGAAAATAAAACGAAACGTTTGAAGTCGTTTTATTTTATTATTTTCAGGGAATAAAATATATAAGAGAAACAATGTGAATGCTTTTACCATTTAGTTTTGTATAGCTTTTGGTCGTAAACACACAGGTAAAAAAGAAAACAATAAGGACAAAACCAACAGGTTTGAGAAAAAACCTTTCGCAAACGTCTGCTTAATGATTTCGTCATTATGGTAGAGAATGTAAAGCAGAGTACGAAAATAAACAAAACGAAACGTTTTCATTCGTTTTGTTTTATTATATGCAGGGAGTAAAATATAAAACAGAACAGAAACAATGTGATCGATTATGATATTTAGTTTTGTATTGTTTTCGGTCGTAAATACAAACTATACATTCATTTAATCGTACTCACTTAGAAAAGAAAACAATAAGGACAAGACCAACAGATTTTGAGAAAAAAAACTTTTCACAAACGTTTACTTAATGATTTGGTCAATATGGTAGAGAATGTAAGGCAGAGTACGAAAATAAACAAAACGAAACGTTTGCATTCGTTTTATTTCATTATTTTCATGGAGTAAAATATAAACCAAAACAGAAAGAAAGTGACCAATTGAGCTATTTAGTTTTGTATTGTTTCCGGTCGTAAATACAAACTGTCATTTAATCTTACACAGTAAGATAAGAAAACAATAAAAACAAAACCAAAAGGTTTTGAAAAAAAACCTTTCACAAACTTTTACTTAATGATTTGGTCATTATGGTAGAGAATGTAAAGCAAAGTACGAAAATAAACAAAACGAAACGTTTGCATTCGTTTTGTTTTATTATATGCCGGGAGTAAAATATAAAACAGAACAGAAACAATGCGATCGATTGTGATATTTAGTTTTGTATTGTTTTCGGTCGTAAATACAAACTGTACATTCAATTAATCATGCACAGTTAGAAAAGAAAACAATAAGCACAAAACCAAATCGCTTTGAGTACTAACCCTTCGAAAACCTTTCGCAAACGTTTACTTAACGACTTGGTCATTAGGGTAGATAACCTATCAAAGCGGTATATAACTTTTTTTGTTGAAATATACTGTGATCTGATGACATTATTCTCTCTGGGGATATGTAAAGCCCCAGTTCTAAGCAGATGAACCAGAAACGATTCGGCGAATTTTCGACGCATTAATGTCGAAGTGCAGCCTTATTTACTGAGAAAGATGTGCGAAACTTGGACCTCCAAAGCTAATTGGATGGATATTCAATACGTTTTTGTCTGTTTTATTTCAATTTAAAGTTTTCCGCCTCTAAAAAAGCTCCCTTTATTTCGAATAACTCTTTAATTCATTTTATAAGATTGCAATAACTAGTTATTAGTTGAAATAAATACGTATTAAACAAAACAAACTTAAAAAAAATATAGAAAATATAGAAAATATACCAACCATTAAAAAATTTATACTGCAAAATCACCCTCACCCCAAGACATTTTATAATCATCAATATTAAATAAATCGAAAATATCCTGTGAATTTGAACTAAATGTATCGTTGGCATTGGAGCTGTTATCACCACCTATTCCACTGCTCATGCCCGCACCACCCCCAACCATGCCATTCGTGTTGCAAATAGACATTTGTTCGTGGCACTGATGTTGCAACAAGGAGTTTGTGGTCATATTTAAGAAGGGTAATTCACCTGATGGTGCTGATAATGCTGAGATATGCGATGATAGAGAAGAGGATGTTGATATTAGGTTATTACAAGATGTTGCTTGTGCTTGTAAGCCACAAGTTGTTAAGGAATTTCCGTTAAGTTGTGCTGCAGCCGATGCTGTTGTTGCTGTTTGCGAAGTCATGCCAAAGGGATGTGGAGGTGTATTGATGTTTGCGTCCGGCGATAAGGTGGAAAAATTAAAATCACTCAATGGATTATCAAAATCATCACAAACATCCATGGGCGTAGTAGAATTATTACAATTGTTATTTCTGTTGCCATTGCCATTGCTGTTGTGGTTACTGTTATTATTATGACTGTTTATTTGTTCACTGTGTTGTTGTTGGTGCAGTTGGTGATGCTGTTGCAATTGGTGCTGGTGCTGGTGTTGCTGTTGGTGACTTTGCTGTGCCAATTGTTGCACAAAACAATCAGTATCAAAATCATCCAAAATATTGTGTGTGTGATGTGAGGTTGAACTGTCATTGGAGCCGCTAGAAGGCGTCAACATCTGGCTGTTCATAAGTTGGGCCAGCGATGATGAAAATGTGTTATTCAGATTATGATTCAAACCATTACAAAGTGTTTTTTCATTGGAATGCTGATTGTGTTGTTGATGGGTTTTATTTTGTTGATTGATTTGGGGTTGGCTTTGATAAGATGCATTATCTTCCTGAATATCCATTTCCAATTGTTGTGACATTAATTCCAGCAATTCAAATTCATCGAAATGATTTAGTTTCGCCTCCTCAGATGAATTGCTGGAATGTAAAGATGTTGAGGGACGTACAGCGGTGTTGTCCAAACAGACCTTACTCAACATATCGTGGTGTGTTGGAGAAGTTTGGTGGTGAATTTGTTGCTGTGGCTGTTGATGTTGCTGATGCTGTTGCTGTTGCTGATGATGACAATCTAAGAACATATCCAAAGTTTTAGCTACACTTTCATTCTCCATATGACATTCCGGCTGTAGAGGTGAGGTCATATCAATATTTTCTATAAAGTTGTTATTGTTGTTGCTGTTAATTGGTTCGCTACTGGCATTATTGGTTTTGTGATAAAATTCATAAATTGAATTTATATTCAAGTTACTGTTGTTCGTATTATTACAATCCATTTCCATGGAATGCATTTCTTGTTGCTCGGTTGTTGGCATATCTTTTCTATTACTCGGCTCCATGGGATTTTCTTGTTTAATGATATTCTTGGTGTCTTCCAGTTGACTGTAAAGCGAGTTGTCACTTAAGTCACTCATTCGCACATTGGATCCGGTGGGTGTTAGCGGTGTTGTGAGCGGTGTTATGGGTTCCAATGCATTTTCAGACAAATCTCCTTGCTTGATAAGTATGTCTAATACATCGTTTAATTTTTCCGATTTAATCGACGATTTCAAAGGTTTTTGTTCATTTGGAGTTGAATTGGAATTTGCTGAGTTTCCGTTTCCGTTTCCACTTACATTCACATTTACCGAAGATGCCATTAGAGGTTCTTCCTTGATTTTTATTAAAGGATTTAAGAAATTTGTTTGTTGTTGTTGCTTTGCCTTTAATTGTTTTGTGGCCTCTTCGTACTGTGGTGGTGGTGGAGGAGGTGGCGGTGGTGGTTGTAAGTTTTGTGGTTTTATGTCTAATTGTATAATTTGTTGTTGGGGTATTACCTGTTGCAGTTGCTGTTGTGGTTGCTGATGCTGCTGCTGCTGCAACTGCATTTTATGTAAATGTTGCTGTGTTATTAAGGGCTTTGGCTCGTTGGGATTATTACCGGCTGCCATTGCCACAGGTTGTGTGGTTGTTATGGGAAACACAATACTGGGAAGGGAATTGGTTCTTTGATGGCCATTTAATAATTTTTTAGTTGCCGGAGTGGCATTGGCCAAACTAATATTGCCAATAGTATGTGCAGTCATGTGTTGGTCATTAAGACCCACCAAAAATATTGTTTGATTGCCTTCATTCCATACTAAACCCAAATTGTTATGTGTCTTTGTCAAGGGCAATTGATTTGTAACAATGGTAGCTGTGTTATTAGTCGCTGATACACTGCACGAATTGGCCTTTAGCGAGGCATTTTTTAGTTTTAATTTATCATCCTTTGCCTTAGTTGCAGTTGCATTAGCTGTATTAGTTGCAGCGGTAGTAGTGGTGGTGGTTATGGTAGGTCCGGTTGGAATGAGTACAGTTTGTGTCTTTTGAGTTAATAGTCTAAGCTGAGCTTGAGCCTGAGCCTGGGCTAAGGCTTGGGCCTGAACTTGAGCCATGACTTGGGCTTGAGCTTGAGCCTGGGCTTGTGCCGCTGCTTGAGCCTGGGCGGCTGCAGCTGCTGCTTGGGCTTGTTTCTGTTTTTGTATTTTAGCCTCCAGTTGCTGTTTGACCACCATCTTTTGTGTCATAACCGGAGCGGTAGTGACGGTCGTCGTGCTGTTGGTTGTATTTAAATTGCCAACAATTTGCAATTGATTACTGGATTTCCTATTGACTATTGGCACCGGCACCACCACTGATTTTACAGGATTTGCATTAGTTTTTATAGTCACTTTGGCTGGTGTGGAAATGTCCTTAAGATGTGGCTGTTGAACAAGAGTCAATGTTTGTGGTATATTTCTATTGTTATTATTATTGTTATTACTAATAGCTCCAGGAGTGGCGGTTGTAGCGATTAAAGTGATTTGTTGAGTTGGCATGGCATTTACCAGCTGAGCTGTTACCGTCTGCTGTTTGTACGTAGGTGTGTTTGGCACCATATTTTTATGTAAGGATACGTTTGTTGGTGGTGGTTGCTGTTGTATGTGCACCTGTTGCTGCTGCTGTTGTTGTTGCTTTTGTCGTATTTCCAACAATTCCTGCTGTGACCTCTGCAGTTGTCTTTGTAACTCATCGATTTTTCTTTGTTGTTCCCGCAACAATTCTTCGTTGGACAAAATAATGGTGGCCGTTTGGGGTTGAGGTTTTGCGACAGTTTGTAGGGTCATGGGTTGTGGTGAATCAACTTGCTGTTGCACTACATCCATTTGTTCTTGCTCTAGTTGGTTAGATGGTTTGGGGGAAGTAATCTCTGAATGTTCCATGGCCTCTACGGTGTTGGAAACATTTTCAGTAGTAGCTGAGACAATGGGCATGGTAACAGCATCGAAATTTTCTAAAGGTAAATAGGGTCTTAGACGTTCAATTAGTTGTGGTTTGGGTCCTGAAACGGGAAGATTACGTTTTTTCAAATGCATTTTTAAATCAGAAACTTTCATCTTTTCCAATCGTGTGCAGTCGGGTAGAGAAGAAGTACAAGATTCAGCATAACTTGTGCAGGGGCTGGGTGGTATAGATGAGTTTAGCGACAAGGCTGGTGAAGGCAAGGGTGGAGGTCTGGGAGCCCCCGCCCCTGATGTTGACGCAGGTCCTGTACCTCCTTGGCCGCTGACAACATCTATTTGCTGTGATGCTATATTAATGGCTGCATTATTGGGAGTAGTCAAAGCCAGTGTGGTGGAGGTAGAATTAGAGGTGGCTGTGGTTACTGTATTTATTACATTGCTACCTGTTTTACCTGCAGTACTAACCACACTGGAGGTAGGTGTGGTAGTTGCTCCACTGGTGGCCGGTATAATGGACTGATTTTTGTTCAAAGTTTCTAAAAATTTCAACAGACAATTCTGTTGCTCCAACATTAATTGATATGATGTTTCCTCGGCGCTGGTGCTACTCTCACTAGAGAACTTATGAGCCGCACTTGGTGGTCCCTTATATTCATGGAATTTTATAGTGCGTGCTTTGGATACTGGTTTTGATTTAGATTTTTTTCGATTTTTATCCTTGCCTGGGGCATCTGATTTTGCTATCTGTAGAGCTGGTGACTGTATGACAGGTCGTGGTGTAACGCTTAGAGGAGGAGAAGAGATTGACGATAGAGGGCTTAACGTCGATGTAGAAGAGACAAAAGAGCAGGGTGAATTTACAAGGGGCATGTAATGAGACGTAGTTGTGCCAGCCACAGATTGACAAAGTTCCTCATACAAATTTGAAGTTTCCTGTTTAACCTTTATGGCCAAGTTATTGGGTAAAGTTGGCGGCGGAGGAGGAGCTACATAATTCGATTGTACAGAATTCAATTTTGTTTGATCCAGTGGTGTGGAAGTAACCATAAGCTGGCCAGCCGTGGTAGGTATACTTAACGCCACTGTAACTATACCAGCTGATGCTGCTGCTACTTGCAAAACATCACTACATTTTGAGGGGGGGCTGGTGGTGCTGGTAACTACACTTGAAGTGCTAGTAACATCTACTGCACACTCCAATCTGGGTGGGGTTTGTCTTGTATCACTTTCCGATGACTGCGAGTCATCTTCGAAAGTTACATAACTATTAGGATGTTGTGGTCTGGTCAAAAGACCCTCACTGGTTGCCTTAAACGTTACCAAACCCTCTTTTACGATTTTCTCTATGGGCTTTTCGGTATGTAAAATATTTTTCTTTATCAACTCCAAGGGCCCCGGGCGATGTTGTATTTGTGAATTGAGCTGGTCGGCCAAGCGAGCCTTCTTAAGCATGCGCTGTTTTTCGGCCAAACTTGGATCAATATGGCATTCATCTTCTTCAAGTATATGTCGTCTCTCCAAGTCTTCCCTATTGGGACGTTGTTGAATTTTGGCCTTTAATAAGTCACTGGTTTTGGCACGTTCCAATTGTTTGCATTGTTCGTGAATGGCGGGGGAGGTTTTTAAAGCTGTCGAAAGAAAGAGACATGAAGAAGAGTCAAAAATTATTATAAAAACGAGAAAGTTAAAATTAAACATTTTCTTTTGTTTCATTTTTGTACAATTTATGCAAAACATTTTTCAAAGAAATTTAAATTGATTTTTTTTTTTTTTTTTTTGTTTTCTTCGTCAAGAAGAAATAAAGTTCTTCTCCTTCAAAAATTCATATTAAAATTAATTTGTAATGCAAACTACTTTTCAAGGCAATTTTATAAATTAAATATAAATTTATTTCACTCTTGTTGCTTGTATTACACCGAAGTACAAAAAAACGAATTTCTGGAAAGTTTCTTAAGTAAGCAAATGTGATCAAATTAAAACAACAACTAAGACTGCTATATTCGGCCATGCCGAATCTTATATACCATTCACCATAGTTTTGCTAGATTTTGTCTTACCCTCTTATGTTTATTTAAAAAAATTTTCATAATTTTTTGTAAATATTTTTTGAAAAAGTTTTTAAAAATTTGTTGAAAGTTTTTTTTTTAATTTTTTTTTGGCGTTTTTGAAAATTTTTTGTAAAAATTGGTAACTTCCTGCAATTTATATTTTCTCATATTGCCTCAGCCCCCCCCTAGTGGTTCTATTGACTGCTCCTGGTACCAGTAGGCATCCTCAGGATCTATTGGCTACCTCTTTATATATTTTCTGCTTTCTGTAAAGGTCTTTAATACAAATCAAAGCAGAAAAACCTTACCAACCTAAAAATATATACAAAATCGGCCCTCGCAGGGGATTATTCATCCCCCGAGATCTGTATGAACTCCTGAACTCCTTGCGATCTACCTGTCGCGGCCTAATATTTATTTAACGAAAAAAGAATCATTAAAACCGAAAAAAAAAATAAAAAGTATAGGTGGGCGTGGTTATTTGCCCGCAGCCTCCAAAGGAATGTTCTGATGTTACTGAATTGCAATTCTAAAATTTTCAAAACTATGCTTGGCAGATTGGTCGGCTAAATCTTCTGTATCTCGTCTGGTGCCTTGGAAAACGACAATACTACCCGAACACGAACAGACTGACATGGCTTAATCAACTTTTCTATGTAACTATAAGGATCCAGAATATATATATACAGGGGTGGGAAATTCATATTTTAGAAATTATACACGAAATGACAAACTTTCCAATTATGGTTAAGGGTATAAAAAGAATCTATTTTAAAATAATTCAAATAAGAAAATATAAAATACTTACGTGGTATAATGCCTTGTTCAACAAGCTGCGAATGTGGTCTTCTAACCATCAATTTAACTTTGAGTGCTGCAAAATATTGGTTTGTGAAAACAGCAAAAAAACACCCAAAAGCCAGCCGCAAAGTCACATAAAAAATAGTAAATAAAAAATAAGAGAAATATTTCATACATCAAGATAAACAAGTAAAGAAATTAAAATATTTACACCAAAAGTCTATAAACAATTACTTTAAGTACAAAAATTGTTTTCCTTTTTTATTTTTGTTTTAAGTTATAAATAACAGCAATTTTTCTAGCTGCTTTAAACCATAAATAAAAAATAAAAAAACCCCCGAACAATATAAATCTTGTGGATAAGAGGCCACCACTACTTACATACTTTTTATCAGTATTTTTTATTTCCTGACAACTTTAGGGTATGTGTAATATTGTGATTGTGTTTGTATTTGTGTTTCTTTTTTTTATAATCCTGCAACAGGGTCTTATTTATGAAGTTAAATGTGGTCAGAAGTGAGTTATCATTTGTAAGAAAAATGCGCAACAAGTATAATAGCACCATGATTAGTGAGTGGGTGCTTATGAAAGGTTTTCTGCTAGGCACGGGTAAATTGTAGAAAACCAGTTAAAAATATAAAATCATTCATTCGTTTTTAATGACTTTAACGTATTTAAAAAAAAGTGTCAAACCCTTATCGCGTTATGCCAATGTATACAGTAGGTGACAATAAAATAGGTTTTTTTTTTGGTAAAAACTCTATTCCATAATTTTTGTTATTAAAAACTGAAATTACGGAGTAAAGTTATTAAAAATAGTTATGTATGTGAATATAAATATTTTGAGCTAAATGCCTTTGAGAAAATATAGCATGTTATAACAATTTTTTCCATGAAATTACTATATATATTTTTTGTGAAAACTCTATTCCGTAATTTTTGTTTTTAAAAACTGAAATTACGGAATAGAGTTCTTAAAAATATTTATGTATGTGAATTATAATATGTTGAGTTAAATACGTTTTGTTCTTATAAATAGTTATGTATGTGAATATAAATATGTTTTTGAAAAAAATATAGTATGCTATAAAAAGGTTTTCCCATGAAATTAGTACATATTTTTTTGTGAAACTCTATTCCGTAATTTTTGTTATTAAAAAAATAGTTCTATATGTGAATATAAATATGTTGAATTAAATATGTTTTTGAAAAAAATATAGCATGCTATAAAAAAGTTTTCCCATGAAATTAGTACATATTTTTTGTGAAACTCTATTCCGTAATTTTTGTTATTAAAAAAATAGCTCTATATGTGAATATAAATATGTTGAATTAAATATGTTTTTGAAAAAAAAAATATAGCATGCTATAAAAAAGTTTTCCCATGAAATTAGTACATATTTTTTTGTGAAACTCTATTCCGTAATTTTTGTTATTAAAAAAAAATATTTCTATATGTGAATATAAATATGTTGAATTAAATATGATTTGAAAAAAATATAGCATGCTATAAAAAAGTTTTCCCATGAAATTAGTACATATTTTTTGTGAAACTCTATTCCGTAATTTTTGTTATTAAAAAAATAGCTCTATATGTGAATATAAATATGTTGAATTAAATATGTTTTTGAAAAAAAAAATATAGCATGCTATAAAAAAGTTTTCCCATGAAATTAGTACATATTTTTTTGTGAAACTCTATTCCGTAATTTTTGTTATTAAAAAAAAATATTTCTATATGTGAATATAAATATGTTGAATTAAATATGATTTGAAAAAAATATAGCATGCTATAAAAAAGTTTTCCCATGAAATTAGTATATATTTTTTTGTGAAAACTATTCCTTAATTTTTGTTATTAAAAATTGAAATTACAGAATAAAGTTCTTAAAAATGTTTATATTTTTGCAAAAAATATAGCGTGCTATAAAAAAGTTTTCTCATAAAATATATTTTGCAATGATTATTCTAGCGGTTCTGTCTAGGGGAGAAGGACAACAATAATTTGTACTAATAATAATTTGTACTAACAAATTGTGGTCACGATTTATTAAAATTGAATTTTAAAATATTTTTATAAATATTTCTATATTACTAAACACAAAATATATTTTTATAAAATTTAAAAAATGTGACGAATTTCTATATAAGTTCTCTGTATGATATATCCACTGTTTCCAAATCTTTACATTTTAGGTACTCAAATCATTGCAGAATATGAAGAAAATGTAAAGGAAAACATTTTTTATCTCATGCTATATTTTTTTAAAAATATATTTCCCTCAATCATCAGAAAAGGTTTGAAATTGGACTGGAAAGAACTTATTTATTACAATTTTTCACATTTTAAAAATTTTATAAAAATTTTATAAAAATTTTATAAAAATTTTATAAAAATTTTCTAAAAATTAACCTGGATAAGGTATATTCACATTTTTACTAGTTTTAATCTCAGGGTATCAGGAGAGTTGTCGAAAAATTAGTGCACAACATGTAATCAATGTATAGAATTTTTTTTATCGCATGCTATATTTTTATCGCATTCTATATTTTAACTCAGAGTATTTATCTTCACACACATAATTTTCACCCACTGCAAATCGAAAACTTTTCACCCATAACTAGAAATATAGTTTTGGTTTAAATTTAACACCCCAAATAGCTTAAAAAAGAATTTGCAATTAATCCAGTCGATAACCGTGTATACTTTTAAAAAAATTCTTATATTCATTTTGTTGGTATAATCTATTGTCTTCCACTTCTACTAGATTTGATTATCTGTCATAGAAGGATTTGGACACAGTGGCACAGATTTGGCACAAATTATAAAATTTGAAAAATATATTAAAAAAAATAACAAATTTTTAAAAAGTGACTAATTACACTTTTTAAATTTTTTTTATTTTTTTCTCTCAAACACATTTTGGATTAGTCGTGTCTTCAGTCTTTAATAATCTGCATAATCTATTGTCTTCCTTTGTCACTAAGTTGTCTGAAATAGCAGGGTTATATAACAAGGGTCGAAAAATCATTGCAGAATATGTATTAAATGTATTGAAAAACTTTTTTATCGCATGCTATATTTTTTGTCAAAAACAAAAATAAATCATTCAATTTTCACCCACTGTATATAGAAAACTAAAACCAACAAGAAAATAGAGTTTACATTTAAATTTCAAATAACTTAAAAAGAAACAACATTCAGTTTATTTAGTCCAAAACCGTGTATACTTGTGTGTTTAAACAAATTGTAGCAATTTCTCAAATATGAGTATTTTAATATTTTTTTGCTCGACATATTCGTTCATATACTTCTTAGAAAGCTAAACATAAATCCTGTGGTTAATCATCACCATACAAAAGACACTCACAACACAACTACTGAAGAACAATATTAACAATTGTGTTCCCTCTTCTTGTGGTAAACAAGCAGTTCTATAAGGAAAAATCTATACCAAAACAAAAAAATATATATTGTTTTATTTAGTTATTTCTTCAAGTGAAGCAAAACAATAGACATTCATGTGGGTAAAAGGAATAAGGAAAGTTAGACATTTAGATTTAAAGTATTGTGGTAAATGCAACGTTTTATGAAAATAAAGACTTGGTTTCTTTAAAGAAACCAACCGACCACAAAGCAAATAATTTACATAAAAGCATTTATGTGTATTTGCAGAAAAGACATGGATTTAAATTGTGAAATTTTTAATTAAATTAATAGTTATAATATAAGTTAATGGACAAATTTATAAACTACGAGTTGTGCCCACACACGTTTTATGCCTCCTGACAATATTTTGTTAGATTTTGTTTTGAAAGTAAGCCACACAAAAATTTCAAATTCTTTACTTAAATTTTGGTGTGTATATTTACTTTATAGAAAGGTACCCATTCCTGGAAAAAATTCAAAAATTTATATAAAATTCCTAAATTCTAAAAATTATTGTAAAGCTGTGTAAAAGATGTTTAAAATATTTTAATAACAATGTAATTCCACAAAGTAAAAATACAAATCAAATATAAATTTTATTCAATTGGTAATTCATATTTTGTGATTATTTTAAACAGCGCCATCTGTTTCGCATCCGTATTAAAAATATCCCGCTTTCAATTCATATTTTATCATTATTTTAAAACAGCGCCATCTCTTGCGCAACCTTGTTTAAAATATACCTCTTTCCAAAATAAAAGAAGCCATAAAGTATGCAATACTTTTAAATCGCTATAAAAAAAAAGTTGGCGTACTTTCACTGCTATTTTCCTCCTCCTCACAAAATTTTGCTAACACCTTCACTCGTTGTAGCGAAACACCCAGAGTCTTTGATGGTGGGAATCGAACCCACATCTCGCAAGATGATAGACTACCATACTACTAGCCTACTTAGGCACCCTATCGATGGAACTACTGATAGTTGTGTGTTTTTCTTTTTTTGCGAATTGAATATTTTTAATGAAATTTATACTTCTTAGTCGATTTAACAATTTTTCTAGTGAAATTTTAATGATCATGTGAAATTTTGCTGAAATTTCGATTATTAAATAAAAAATTTATCATTTATTTATATTAAACTGGATGTGCCCACCACATCGTAGGCTTCCTGATAATATTTTGTTCGATTTTGCATTGAATGTAATCCATACCTAATTTTAAGCTTCATCCATTTATTTAAAACTCTAGAACTGTTGTAGAATTCTGTAAATAGTATTTAAAATATGCGGCTGACAAAAATAAAAGGGACTGTCAAGTTTGCAGTACCTTTAAATCGGTAAAATTGCATAGTTTTACTACTTTTTCTCTATTTTCTCTTGGAAATGAGATATTTTTATGGGAAAAAAATTCATCCAAAAGTTCTTACGTGATGCGAACACAGACAGACAAACCGACAGACATAGCTGCGTTTTATTCCATTTCGATAGCTATCTTCAGCAGCAACAAAATTTTCAAAAAATATTTCATGTACAGAAATGGTCCTGTTACAGTTTTAATTTATATATGTATAGATATAGATATATGTAGATATCAAACGCAAACATATTTACGCTTAATTTAGACACCCTTGCGTATGCGCTATTTTTTAAGATTAAATCGCAAATATTAATCATACGCCATAGTCAACAATCGATAAACGAAAACACTATTTGGATTATTTTTTTCAATTAATTAAAGAAATTTATGAAACAAAACTGGTTAAAAGTAAGTGAAGTACTTTTGAAGCCCTTAAACCAATTATTACCGACAAGAAGTTTATAAAGAAGTATTCCAAAAACGTAAATAAAATTGAAGTGGCCTATGAATTTTTAGAGCCTAGACTATGAGATAAGAACTAAGTACTAACTTATTTGAAATTTTTGGCTAGAAGAACTAATGAAGTTCTAAACAATGGACTATTGTTTAGAACCTCCGTTTATCATGAGGCGTATTAGTGTCTAAAAAGATTGGGGTACTTAACTTTACGTACCATATGACGTATCCTTTTCGTTTTTCATAAAAACGAGAGCAGTTTGAAAACTCGGTGATTAAAATTAATTACTAGTTTTTCGTCGTGATCGTGGCTCAATAAGTTGTTACGAAAAAAGATTTCATTATTTAGCATGCCGGATCTCAAATGGGCAATAATTATTTCTGTAATAAAGACACTTTTGAACACAAAAAGAGTACCCAACGTTGTTAAGATTGCATTAGTTATTGATGCAGAAATGTTTAGAGCAGTTTATACAGACACGCTGGTGTTTGTCTCATGCAAACAGGTTCAAAAATATAAATGTGTCTGCTTTGAATGGCTGTCAAAGTTATTTTTGATTCAACTTGTGTTTAAGTTTTGCGATTTTAAGTCAAATATACTGAACGACAATATCCTCTTGGCCATTTAATACAAATTGTGTTTTATTCTATCTCAAATAATAAGGATTTTTTTTTTTAACTTTTAAAAGCTTTTCGAAGTTCTCAACGGACTTAATATTTTATAAAAAAATTAAAAATAATTTTACATATTAGCAATTCAATTTAAATTAATTTCATTCAGTTTCTGTTTTTTGTCTTTATTTGTTAAACCTCCCTTATGGTTTGTTTTTCCTCTAGAAATTTAAACCTCAAATGCGTGACAACAAATATGACATAAACAGCAGGCGACAATATCACTTTACTTACATTGACGCCATTAAAAAAACAACAGTAACAACAACAACAAAAATACTGCTATTTTTAGCAACCATAACAACCGCAAGTGAAAAAAATATAATTTTTATTCATGATTTTATATTTCTTAGAAATAATGACATATTTTAATGCAATAAAATAAAAAAGAAAAGAAAAGAAAATCAAGATTATAATTATAAAATTAGAAATAATGATGAAGTTAACAGGTTGTGGAAATGCGACTGCGGTCACAATAAATGCTTGTGTTCTGTTGAAGGCCAACATCTCAATAGTGGGCGTATGTTTATTGTTGTTCTCCAACTTATGGGTGTGTTGTTTACCCAATATTTACACAAGTTAGTTAGAATGTTGAGCATCTTAAAAATTGTTTTTGTAATTTTTTAAAACAAATTCTTGTTAAGTGTTTATTTTTAGCGCATGAGACATATAAAAGTATGTTGGTGGGCCATAAAATTATATTTTAATTTCTAAGGTTTAAAAATATATGAAAATTTTTATGTAATTGAACTAAAGTTAGTTAAGTTGGTCCATCGCTAAGTTTTCTATAAAGATAATAAAACAGTAACACGGCTATTTCTGTACATAAAATATTTTTTAAAAATTTTGTTGTTGGTGCAGGTAATAATCGAAATGGAATACAGAACAGAAGTTATCAAAATTGTTGTCTGTCTGTGTTCACATCACGTAAAAATGACTGAATAAATTTTAATAAAATTTCGTGAGGTGCTATCTTTGTAACGAGTGATTTTTTAAGAGCTTGAGAACTTTTTTTTTTTTTAAAAACGCATAAAATTTGCAAAATCTCATCGGTTCTTTATTTGAAACGTTAGATTGGTCCATGACATTTACTTTTTGAAGATAATTTCATTTAAATGTTGACCGCGGCTGCGTCTTAGGTGGTCCATTCGGAAAGTCCAATTTTGGGCAACTTTTTCGAGCATTTCGGCCGGAATAGCCCGAATTTCTTCGGAAATGTTTTCTTCCAAAGCTGGAATAGTTGCTGGCTTATTTCTGTAGACTTTAGACTTGACGTAGCCCCACAAAAAATAGTCTAAAGGCGTCAAATCGCATGATCTTGGTGGCCAACTTACCGGTCCATTTCTTGAGATGAATTGTTCTCCGAAGTTTTCCCTCAAAATGGCCATAGAATCGCGAGCTGTGTGGCATGTAGCGCCATCTTGTTGAAACCACATGTCAACCAAGTTCAGTTGTTCCATTTTTGGCAACAAAAAGTTTGTTAGCATCGAACGATAGCGATCGCCATTCACCGTAACGTTGCGTCCAACAGCATCTTTGAAAAAATACGGTCCAATGATTCCACCAGCGTACAAACCACACCAAACAGTGCATTTTTCGGGATGCATGGGCAGTTCTTGAACGGCTTCTGGTTGCTCTTCACTCCAAATGCGGCAATTTTGCTTATTTACGTAGCCATTCAACCAGAAATGAGCCTAATCGCTGAACAAAATTTGTCACATTTGAACATTTCGAACCGAACACTGATTTTGGTAATAAAATTCAATGATTTGCAAGCGTTGCTCGTTAGTAAGTCTATTCATGATGAAATGTCAAAGCATACTGAGCATCTTTCTCTTTGGCCCAATGTCTGAAATCTCACGTGATCTGTCAAATACTAATGCATGAAAATCCTAACCTCAAAAAAATCACCCATTATATCGGTTCAAATATAAGATACTTTCATTCCGTAAAAATATCATATATTCAACAGAAAATAAAGAAAACGTAGTGAAAGTACGCAGTTTTAAGGATGTAAATGTACTGCAAACTTGACAGCACCTTTTCTTTTTAGCAGTGGGATATTTTAAACACTACTTACAGAACTCTACAATAATATTAGAATTTTATGTAAATTTTAGAATTTCATATAAAGCGACTGTTGGAGTAATTACACAGGGATGGGTACCTCTATATAAAGTTAATACATAAACTATTATTGAAGCTCTCTAAAGAGTAAGAGTCTTAAAATTTGGTGTGGATTATTTTCAAAGCAAAATCGTACTAGCGGAAACAGCTAGTCATCAACAGGATTTTGTGCCAAATAAAAATTGCTTTTGAAATTTATGTACTAAACTAAACTTAAGGATCAGCAGAAAATTTTTTGAGGTAAACTTACATCTTTACATAAAAAGTATTTAAAAATCTGGAGTGGTCTACACTCAATTTTTTGAGGTAAATTTAAATTTTTACATAAAAAGTAATTAAAAATCTGGAGTGGTCTACACTCAACTTTAGCATATCTCATGGAAACAGATCTTTTTCAAGTATATTCGAATCGAAAAAATTTATATATACTATTTACTATACTTCTTTTTAACTTCTTATACCAAAGGAAAATACTGGATTTTATTTTGATATATCGAACGGTATGACCTGTAGAGCGTTCACAAAAATAGTAACAACAAATTTCGATAAAAAATTTATGTAGAAAATTTTCGATTTAAAATATATGAAGAAATTTTTCGATTAAAAATTTATATAGAAAAAATTTATATGAAAAAATTTAAAGAAAATTTACAAAAAAAATTTTATATAAAATATTTGAATTAAATTTATATAAAAATTTTTTATAAAATATAAAAAATTAAATATAATTTTTAATCAAAATTTGTCAAGAAATTTTTTGATAAAAATTTATGTAGAAATTTTTTGATAAAAATTTATGTAGAAATTTTTATAAAATTTTATATAGAAAATTCACGATTAAAAATTTATATATAAAATATTTGAATTTAATTTTAACAGGAAATTTGCGAGAAAAATGTATATAGAAAATATCAATAAAAACTTTTATATCAAAAATTTTTTATAAAATATAAAAAATTAATTAGAAAGTTTTGATAAAAATTTGTCAAGAAATTTTTTAAAAAAAATATGTAGAAATTTTTTTAATTTAAATTTTCGATTAAATTTATAAAATTTACATAAAAAAAATATGTATAAAATGCGCAATAAATATTTTTATATAGAAAATCGTTAATGAATAATTTCTATAAACATTTTCGATAAAAAATGTATATAGAAAATTTTTGATCAAATAGTTTATATAAAAAATAGTTGATAAAAGTTTTGAATAAAAATATTTTTAGAAAATTTTCGATAAAAATGTATATAAGAATTTTTTAGATAAAGTATGAATAGGAAAATTTTCGGTAAAAAATATATCAGAAAATTTCTGATAATAATTTATATAGAAAATTTTCGATAAAAAATTTTATAGAAAATTTTCGATAAAAAATTTTATAGAAAATTTTCGATAAAAAATTTTATAGAAAATTTTCGATAAAAACTTTTTCGATAAAGAAATTTCAATAAAAATGTATATATAAAAATTGTTCGATAAAAATTTAAATATAAAAAGTTTTTGATAAAAAGATTTATATTTAAAATATTTTCAAAAAAAAATTCCTTAAAAATGTATACAGAAAATTTGCGATAAAAATTTATATAAAAAATTTTTGATAAAAATATTTTTAGAATATTTTTGATAAAAATTTTAGACAAAAAATTTATAGGAAAATTTTCGGTAAAAAAATTTGCAGGAAAATTTTCGATAAAAATATATATAGAAAATTTTGAATAAACATTTCTATAGAGAATTTTGATAGGAATTTATATAGAAAATTTTTGATATAAATTTTTATAGAAAAATTCCGAAAAATTTAAAAATGTAAATCTTGTTTTCCATAAAATTTTATAGCAAATCTTTTAAAAAAAAAATATCCGATAAAAATTTTATAGAAACCTTATTCAGCAAAAAATAGCTCCAAACTGAGTTTTTGGAAGAATGTTTTGGGCCCATCCCAAATTTTTTATAAAAACTATGTTTAGAACTTTATTCTAGATATTACTTTTGCCATAGACTAGATAGTTTGTTGTAAACTTTTTTTTGTATAGTATTTGTTTACGGTTAATTTAGGCCTTAATGCAGAACTCAATTTTAAAAATTTTTATAATCTTGTGCACTTTTTCTATAATAGAAATGTTTCAATTTATTTTCTTTTTTCTCGCCTAACTCAATCAATCCATTAGTGTACTTAGGCCTATCTAGCTTTCTGTCAATTAAACTACCATATAATTTAAATTTTAAGTAGAAAATCTCGATGATGTAGTGGTTTCCATTATTTGAATGATTTTATCCATACTAAATTGATTTGTGTAACAAACGTATTTAACAACAGATAAAATAATTTTACTTGATTGATTGCAATTTTCACACTAATTAAACATTTAATGGAAAGTATAATGAAGAACAACAAAAAAATGTGCGTTTTATACCCTGAGATGTTGTCAAAAGTAATAAAAATGCCAAAATATTTTTTGATCATGAACAAACAATTAAAATGTACAATAATTATAAACGCTGCTAGTGGCGAGTGGCTAATGACGATGATGATGATGCTGATGCTGATACTGATGGTGCCTACATGACTATAAAAGAATTCGCATAGAAAAAAAAATCTGACCGGCCGGCCGGCCTTCGTTTTAGATGTTTTAAATTGTATCCTAATTATTAAAATTAGATTTCGTATTTATATTTATTTTTTTTCTATTTTACTAATTAATTTTGCTGTTTTTGTCGTATTTTTTATTCTAAATTTACAGTTTACACCTCCAAATATCATGAATTTTTTTTAGTCTTTTTCTCATTTCGATATTTTACGCCTTATCGATTTTATTTGGAAAACAATGTTGTAAACAATTTATAATTTTATTTTATAGATTTTTATCTTTATGCTTAAAGAAAATTAGATCATGGAAATTAGTTTGTAAATAAATATTATTTGAGACTTTTTTGTTGTGTAATGTGGGCTGTATTGCTATAAAAAAAATTTTCTGATAAACTTTTTTTTTTATTAAAAAGAAGTCACACCCACTTAGGAATTTTTAATATGAAATTTATTGTTATTCTCGGCGAATTGTTTTTATTATTTAGGATTTTTTAAAATTTAGATTTAAAAAAAACAATCTTTCGACCAAATTTAAAACGAATACTGAAAGAATAAAATATTTTAGACTTTTAAAAAATATTCTCAGCAATATGTATAGAGCGTTAGAGGAAGGTACCAAAACAACTGCGGCTAGAAAGTACAACAGTTTTCGTGAAAAAAATCTTTTTTCCAAAAAAAAAAAATCTTTTTTTAAAGTCTTTATCTTTGAAACATAAAATTAAATATTAAGACTAGCTGTGGCCGTTACTTCGTCAGCGCCCTGACAAAATTTTTGTTTCAAAATAGGCTTTTGTTTTGTAAGCAATCTTTTCGAATTTTAAGACTTTTATGATTTAAACACATAGACGACAGCGGCTACACAGCTACACGACTACACGACTATAAATGCTACATACTTTAAAACTATGAAAATATTGTAGAAATACATATTTTATTAAAAAAAATATATTTAAAAAAATACTTTTATTGTATCAAACGAAATATATGTATATATATTTGCTCGAAACCTTTTGATTGTAAATGAATTTGTATTTTCAATTTTTTGACATTTTCTTCTGTTGAATAAAAAAAAATTGTGGCAAACAATGTCACAACAGTGTTCGTGTAGCCATATATGTATCTATGACGTCTTCAAAATAAACGTCTTCCTATAAACGTTGGTGTTTTAATTTTGACAGTTTATAGCCGGTAGCCTGTTGTTGTCTATATGATTAATGCATTACTTTTAAAGTATTTCAGTTATGGTTTATATATTTAATTTATATAGAGATACCCATCTCTGGGTAATTAATCAGGATGTTGCAACATAAGTTTTATAGAAAATTCCATTATACAGACTTTTATTTTAAAGTCATTTTATTTGAAAAATAATTGAATATTGTATTGTGCATGTAGTCACTTTGGCAGGTGAATGGGTGACGAAATCTGTAGATCTATATTATTCACTTCGACTGCTCAATTGTGGTATTTTATTCAATTGTTAAGACAAATGGTTCTATATCTCCCTAAAGATAATAATCTAATGACATTGACAAAGTAAAATAATGGCACGTGGTGCTGTTTTCCTGCAAACACATATCTGTAACAATAATGCCGTCCCACCGTGAGTCACGAAAAACTAAGCAACCTTACCAGCATTATTTTTGGAAGCATCAGCCAACCGAAGGTGGTAAATATTTAAGAAAAAAATATCGAACAAGACGAAAGCTTTAGGTGGTGGTAGACCTCGTTCTTACCAACGGACGATGATAATTGAATACAATTTTTCTCATATTCCTTTATCTTGGTTAGTTTGGTTAGTTAAATAGATGATGCTAACCCGTCTTCCAAAATTCATTTGTATACTTATATCTATACATCTAATAAAATAGTCACTCATTTCCTGTCTGTCCGTCTGTCTGTCTATTTCTTTGCGTTCGCTTCACATAAAAACTACTGGATTGATTATAACAAAATTTTGTGAAGAGGTACCTTAGTATCCTGATTCCAATATATGATACTTTTTTTCAAAATATTTTATTTCCAAGGGAAAGTGGAGAAAAATCAGTAAAAGTACGCCGATTTTTTTACCGATTTAAAGGTAAAGGGCATCTTTTATTTTTGAAAGCGGTTGAAAGCGCAACAGATGGCGCTGTTTTAAAATAATGAGAAACTCATTTTCTGCCCAATAATATTTTTTGCTTAATAATAATTTTCAGAATTATATACAGGGATGGGTTCCTTAATATAAAGTAGAAGCACTATAAAAGTAAAAGTCCTCAAATTAGTTATCGATTACTTTCCAAGCAAAATCGATCAAAATATTGTCAGGACGCACACAACATGTGTGGGCACAGCAAGTTTTTTAAATAAAACTTTGTTTGGCTGCTGAGGCTGCTCACTCATTATCAAAGATTTGTGGTACAGTGATGCTTCTATTTCAAAAGCCACACTGCACAGAGTCAGGTTGAGGATGGAGTTGTTTTTTTACAAACACATATGACTTTTCTAAACCCCAAATACAGTAATTTTGACGATATTTAAAATTTCCTCTATTTCTTAAGATAATATTGATCAAAGAAGTGGCTGACAAAACTTTCACTATTTTTATGATTTTGTTTAAGAATGAAAACGCATTGTTCTCTCAATTCGATAGAGTGATTGGTAGTGCGCTAGTTAACCAGTCTGGGGATTGTGGGTTAGAAGACACTGGGTATTTTTTGCAGGAACGCAACAAGCTTCGCCGGTAGTTAGTGCTCTATTTTTTAACCATAAACTGTTAAACTTAAATTTTAAAAATCTTATATTTTGAGACAACAGAACATTTTTGGCTCCTTAAATTTTAAAAATCACGATAAATGGTCAAATCAGGCAACCGTGGTAGTCAGAGAGAGAGACAGGTAGAGAGAGAGAGAGAGAGAGTGAGGTTAAGATGAAAGCTAAAAGCGTTGTTGTGGGAGAAATATAATTATTTCCTTTCTATGTTGGTTGGTAACTGCGTATAAGTGTTAGTGCCCAGTCATTTCTGATTTTATTCAAGGAACAAATGTAAACAATACTAAAACAATAACGACAACAAATGGCTCATGCATATCACGTAATCGATTACGTTTATGCGAGTAATAACAATAAAAGAAAACAGCAATAACAAGAAGCTGAAGATGAAGAATCAACAACAACAGCACGACAACGAAATACACCAACCTTCAGTCATTTAGTTAGAATTGTAATCCTACAATTTTATTATGAAAAAATGTTTTAAAGTAGAAAATGCGTGCGTGAGTGTAATTGTGTTTCTCGCAAGTGTTTATTTACGTTCTATTTCTGCAAAGTGGTCCCAAAACACGTTCCTATATTTCCAACAAAGCTGTGCTGGTTATAAATTTAGCTGTTCTAGAGCTGGCGAAAAAGTATAAATTTGTTTGTATTTATTTTTGAATGAACAAATATATTACGTAGGCTTTAAATACTTTCATTTTTTACGTCATAACAAAGTCATGTTCATTAATGCCAATTCAGCGAAAAGTATTTTATAATGAAATGCAGTTTAGAGTTTCATATTACCTTCGTCAGCGTTTATTATTTCTAGCTACTAGGTGTCTACTTAAATTATAAATACAAATATGCCCTTATTATTCTTTATTTAGCTTTTATATTTATAACTAGCTGTGCCCACCCACGTTGTGTGCGTCCTGACAATATTTTGTTCGATTTTACTACGAAAGTAATCCACTCTAAATTGTAAGACTCTTACATATTTACTTTATCCTAAAGTACCCATCCCTGGATAAAATTATAAACTTTATATAAAATTCTAAAATTCACAAAATTATTTTAAAGCTCTCTAAAAGGTGTTTAAAATATTTTAATAACAATGTAATTCCACAAAATCAAAATGCAAATCAAAAACAAATTTTATTCAACTGGCTATTTGCCAGTAAGTAGTTCATATTTTGTCATTATTTATAAAAACGCCATCTGTTGCGCAACCGTGTTTAAAATATCCCGCTTACAATTCATATTTTTTCATTATTTTAAAACAGCGCCATCTGTTGTACAAATATACCTTTTTCCAAAATAAAAGATGCCTTAAAGTATGCAGTACTTTTAAATCGCTAAAAAAAATCGGCATACTTTGACTGCTATTTTTACTTTCTCTTGGAAATAAGCTAATTTTTCGGAAAACAGTATCCTATATTGGAATCAAGCTACTTAGATACCTCCTCATAAAATTTTGTTAAAATCCATTTAGTAGTTTTTACGTGATGCGAACACATAGCGAAAGACAGCCAGACAGGAAAAGAAGTACTGTTTTATAATATGTATAGATTAATATTCCTGAATTTGTTAAGCTTTATAATGCGTTTAATTTTGCGTATAAATTCCTTTTATATATTTTAAAATTAACGACATTGTCAGCTGTCTGGTAGAGAGGTAACTCTGTGTATGCTTAATACAGTAAGACCAGAAGTAGGGTTTCACTAAATATTTTGAGCGCATAGAAAAAAATTGTTTATACTAATTAAAAGTTTTAATTGGTTTCGGATTAAAGTTTAATTAAATCAATAATTGATTCAATTATTTGTTTAATTCAGAATTTTTTGTTTTCCTTTTAACGAATATATATTTGAATCAATTAAAAAAATAATTGAGCTTTAATTTAAAACTAATTAAAACCTTTAATTGGTGCAAAAAAATTGTTCTATGCAGAAAGCAATTATCTCTTTGGTCAGTGGGAACAGCATATGTTTAGGATGAAACGGCAAAGAAGCTTGGTCTTTGGCATGCAACCTCTAGATAAATGTTGATCCGCGAGTTTAGTACAGACTTAAGCGGCTTCTCTATTCGCGGACTTGAGGAATCCGAACGAAACGGGTTAAATTACAAAATGGTGGAGATTTAAACATCTAAGGTTAAATGTTAATGTGTAAAAAAAAAGTTGCAATAAGAAAATTCCCAACTAGCTCCCGTCATGGTAAATCAGAGTTGATAATGATCACTCGTAAATATATAAAAAGCGAAAGAAGTCAATGCAATAATTTGTGTCGTATCGAAACAAGGCAGTTTGGTTATAAGAAGAAGAATAGACCGAGAAGTGTTTGTAAACATTCGAATGAATCTTTTCTACAATGGCATAGAATAATGCTGTATTTTACATACAAACTATAATGATTAAAATAGAAATTCTCTGTAAGCCGTAATTCGATTCGCTGCACAGAAGGCTATTTTGCCAATCTAGCCCGACATTAGGCCAAAAATAAATTTTGATAAATGTAAAAATTTAAGTACGCAGCTCGACAGAGAACAAAATTCTGCATCATATTCAAGGCGTTTGCTTGAGATTTGTCGTTTTGTGACCCTGTTAAAATCAGGATAATATCGCATACGTTTTTATTGACTTTATACGATTTTGAGAGATTTGCATCGGGTGGTTAAATTTTAAGGGCCGATGTTGAATGTGAACAGCACCTAAACGTCAAGTCTTTTCTGCATTTAATTTGAAATTTCTCAATTTCAGACTAACTCAATCGAGCATCTTTTGCGCGACAAATTCAATGGCCGTTTTATCTCACGTAGTGGCGATGTCAATTGGCCGCCAAGATCATGTGATGTATGACACCGTTCGACTTCTTTCTTTAAGGTTATTTGAAAGAAAAGGTGTACGTCGATAAGTCAGCAACAATTCAAGAGGTAAAGGATAGAACCTCATTTATGCCTCTTCGCCGAGGTCACGGCGGCCATTTGGCCGATATTTTGTTCCATACATAATTGAACCATACCAATATTATCAAAATAAAAAGAAATGACAATAATTTCCTAAGTAAGTTGTGTGATAATCAACCCTTAAAATTTAACCACCCTTTATATCGCTATAAAATATACGATCTCTACTTTTATACTGTAGAAAACGTTGCGCGAAACGAAAGCAAACGTTTCGTTTCGTATAAAAGAGTTCTTTTGCACTTAACAAAATGAACTAAAATGAAATTTATTACCTTCACTTTCGATAGACGGTATTTAATTTGTACGACATTTTTTTTTCTTACATAAACTGAATTTATTTATAATCTCTCACAAGCTGCTAAACATAAGTTTGAATAGACAATACTGTATAATTAATTCTACTTTTGAAGTGACGAAAAAGTGATTCTTAAATTATTCGTGTGTGTTTTATTGTAGGAAAAATTAACAAATTAATTTTACTTCACAATAGTAAAGGCCACCCTAATGTATATTTTTTTTCAACAGCTGCGTGGGTGCCTGTTTATTAATCTTAATGTGTTTTCTTTATTTGTATTCGTATGTATGTATGTTATGTATGTATGTATGTATGTATGTATGTATGTATGTATGTATGTATGTATGTATGTATGTATGTATGTATGTATGTATGTATGTATGTATGTATGTATGTATGTATGTATGTATGTATGTGTGTTTGGTCATTTCCTCATTATCTATGGAAGAATTTTTCTGTAGGTGGTATTACATCCGCATGCGATCAATGATAACATTTGAGTCCAAATGGTGGTGTTTTCCTTCAACACAGTGTGTATTTAATTATATTGTTAGACATAAAGAACATTTGTTATGTGTTTTTTCATTATTTCTATTGTTGGTTTTACTTAAAAAAAACTGTGAAAATGATAAAATGAGAACCCTTTCTTTTAACAAAATATTTGGTAATTTAGGAAACAAACGCTTTAGAAGGATTTTATTTGTAATAAAATTGCTAATGGCCGATAGGATGATGTTGATCTGAGGTCGATTTTTAAGAGATGTATTTCTTAAATTTAGCCACAAAAATAAAAATCCTAATTTTTGTAACATTTTCAAATGCAAATTTAATTCACGTTTTTATTAAACGTGAAACGTAAATTATGTACCAAAATTTTCGTTAATGATAAATATAAAATTTAAACTATTATATCCTAATTGTAAATTTTAAAGGCCGATGTTGAATGTGAACCACACCTAAACTTCAAGTTTTTTTCTGCATTTAATTTGACAATTACTTCTCCATTTCAGACTAAAGCAATTTGAACCCTGGAAAGATACACAATCGAGCAACGCGTTAATATTATTCAGGCTTATTAAAGAAAATGGGCGTTCAAATCAAAATGCATGTCGTGCACTTCGTGATTTTTCAATTTAATAGGTCAATTTAATCGTCCAAATGTGCGTACAATCGGAAAAATCATGCAAAAATTTGAGCAAACCGGGAGAAGTGAAAACACCAGTGCATGCTCTTATAGCTCGTTCTAAAAAAAAATATTGCTTCTGTTCGCGATAGTGTGGCGACGACTCGTCGTCATGGTCAACAATTGCACCTCTCACGATCGTCGTTGATGAAAATTATGCATAAAGACTTGCATTTACACGCTTACAAGGTGCAATTGACTCAAGAACTAAAGCCTCTTGATCATTCCAAACGTCGTCAATGGTCAGAATGGTGGCAAGAAATGGCAACAGTGGATGATCAATTTCGAAGAAAATCATCTTCAGTGATGAGGCACATTTTCACCCCAGTGGATTTGTGAATAAGCAGAATTGCCACATTTGGCGAATGATAATCGAAAAACCAATGAACGCATAAAGAGTGACTGTTTGGTGCGGTTTATGGGCTGGCGGCATCATCGGGCTGTATTTTTCCAAGATAAGGCCGGTCAAGCAGTTACTGTGAATTGCGTTCGCTATCGTGAGATGATAACGAACTTTTTATGGCCCGAATTTGAAGGTATGGATGTGGACGATATGTGGTTTCAACAGGATGGTGTCACTTGCCACACAGCTAACGAAACAATGGCTCTTTTGCACGACATATTCAATGGCCGTGTTATCTCACGTGGTGGCGATGTCAATTGGCCGCCAAGATCATGTGATTTGACACCGTTGGACTTATTTTTTTTTTTTTTTTTGGGGTTATTTGAAAGAAAAGGTGTACGTCGAAAAGCCAGCAACAATTTAAGAGCTAAAGGATGAGATAATTCGGCACATTAACGGCACAGAACCTCAATTATGCCTCAGCGTCTTCGAAAATTTGGAGCATCGGATGAAGATGTGCCGCCACGGTTGCGCAAAAGATGGCGCTGTTTTAAAATAATGACAAAATATGAATTACTTACTGCCAAATAGCCAATTGAAAAAAATTTTGTATTTTATTTGTATTTTTACTTTGTGGAATTGCATTGTTATTAAAATATTTTAAACGCCTTTTACAGAGTTTTACAATGAATTTTAGAATTTTTGTAAATTTTAGAATTTCATGCAGGGATGGGTACCTTTATATAAAGTAAATTAGTCAAATATTATTTAATAAAGCTATTTTTGTGCTTTTATTCAAAATATTGTAGCTCTCTATTAATATTAATATTAATATTTATATTATTTTTATTTTCTTACTTAATTGCAATTCCTACTATTACAAATTAATTTTTTTAAAATTTGGTCAAATATTTTATCCACTTAATTACTGAAATTATTTTTAACCACAAACCCCACAAATATTTACTTAAGCTTAAGCTTTGTGTTGTATTCATAAACACAGTTGCCTTTATCCTTGAAATAACAATACTTTTTGGCTTTTTGTGTTGTTTTATTTATTTTTGTTTTCTACATTTTTATTTAAAACAAACTGAATGAACATAATGCCCCTAATCCAGTAATAATGATAAAAAATACACAAAATTAAGTTTTTACTAAAATATTCAAGAATTGTGGTTTAAAGGTTGATGTTTCCTGAAACTGGCTTTTCTACGAATTTAAAGCATAAAAGCAGAGAGGAAACTAAAAAAAAGGCAAAAGGAAATAACGTAACTAACCAACCGGACATTCAAACAAACCAAAAATATATTTCCAAAAAAAAAAAAAAAAATAGAATTAAGCGGAAGTATTATTCTTGTTAAACAAGTTAAAATACACATAAAAAAAATATAGGAAAATGTTTAATCTATGTAGATACAGAGAAGGGACTTTCAGTGGACATTAAAAAAATATTCTATTTTTTGTCCAGCGTCAGTCTATTGTGTTGTTTGCAAGACTCCAGAACCACGTCGTTTTACGTCGCAGCTAAGAAAGTTATCGAAATGGAGTTTAAGGGACCATTCTTATTGCTTAGTATTCCCTCTGGAAAATCGTATATAAGTATTAGGGAGATCGATTATTTGACTTTTCTCGAAATCCGGTTTTCGGTTTAATGAATAATTGCTATTTAAAAAATAAAACAAAGTTTTCGGCAAATCTATTAAAAAATATGCGCTTAAACGGTTTTATTCAAATGAATACCTCTTAGCATGAAGATATGCTAGAAGTACCTTTGACTTTCTCAGATACATTTCGTCCTGGCACAACCAGCTAATATTTTACGCAATGATTAAATTTTGGCAGCATATTTCAGAAAGGTACTATTTGCTATCGCCTTGGAACTTCTTGGAACTGAGTCAAGATTTATTTGATGCACATGTGTGTCAACCTTATAAGGATTCCAGACGTCTTTAGAACTTAGCATTAAATTTAAAATTTAGAATATTCTCACACACCTTACAATTTTCCGTAATATTTTTATGTAATATTTTTAATTTTATTAGTTTTTTTTAACAGGAAAACCGGTTTTTATAAGTTTTTTTTACATTTTGTTATGACATTCTTTATTAAACGTTTTAGGTTGCTAAATGTATTTAAGTTTGCTAGATTTATTAAATGTATTTGCCACAAAAGGAAAGAAAACGTATATTAATAATAAATTTATAAAATAACCGATTTATTATTCTATTCTATTCGGTTTATTATACCAAAATAACCGGTTTATTCGATATTATTCGAAAAATTCGATATCATACTAAAAATTTGATATTATTTGATATTCGAAAAATTCGATATTTTTTGAAAAATTCGGTATACGAAAAATTCAGTATACGAAAAATTCGCTTTTATACGAAAAGTTCGATATCATTTGGAAAATTTCGATATTATACGAAAAGTTCGATATTATTAAACAAATTCGATGTTAATCGAAAAATCCGATATTTTTCGAAAAATTCGATATTATTCGATGTTATTTGTAAAATTTGATATTATTCGAAAAATTCGATTTTATTCGAAAAATTCGGTGTCATTCGGAAAATTTCGATATTATATGAAAAGTTCGATACTATAGAAAAAGTTGATGTTATTCGAAAGATTTGATAATAATAATAATAATAATAATAATAATAATAATAATAATAATAATAATAATAATATCGAATTATTTGATATTCGAAAAATTCGATATTATACGCAAAATTCAATATCATTTTCAAAATTGCGATATTACGAAAAGTTCGAAATTATTCGATGTTAATTGACAAATCCGACTTTTTTTTTAATTCAATATACTTCTATGTTATTCGAAAAATTTTATATTATTGGAATAATTCAATATTATTTGATATTATTTGAAAAATTCGGTGTCATTCGGAAGATTTCGATATTATATGAAAGGTTCGATATTATTCGAAAAATTCGATGTTATTCAAAGGCCCGTTATTATTCGAAACTTACATTTAAAAATAACGGACTTCAGCAAAACTAAAAAACAGATTAAAACCAGTCAAATAACAACCGAATCGATTTCCTTAATAAAAAAACGATCGTATACGGTGAAGGTGCGAACCTAAAGACAAACTATACCAGCGAACTGCGGTGCAAGAGCAATCGCTTTTAACAGTGATGGTTTATATCGTAGTAGTTGCCAGAGGACGCTCACCACTCGTTTTTATTAAAGGGGTTAAGGGAAATCCGTAAATCTACCCCTAAAACGATTTAAAACGATTGGACGTTTTTACAAGATTCGGCATCATTCCAGAAGAAGCAAGCAATTTTAACAACAACAACAATAATTCCCATCTCCACTTCTTTTTCTAGGTCTTAATAAACCCAAATGGATTTATACATATGATTCATTCTGTGGGTTGAGGTATCAACTGAAAAATTTTGCTTGCGCTTATAAAGATCAAAAAGCTAAAATTTTAAATTTAGTGTTAAATGTTGTACTGTGTTAAGAAACCCTTCATGTACAGAGTCCAAGTCGCACTTGGCGGATTTACATAATTTTTAAGATGTTAAATACAAATCCTCTTAACAAATTACAATGTCGAACAACATTTGAAAGGGGTATTCACTTATCATAAGAGATATTGAGCTGTGGTAATGATAGTCATTCTTGCGACTTCAGTGTTTACCCTTTGGTAGACAAAGTCGCATGATGCAGTAACGTTAACGGTAAAACGCAACATCTGTCGAAATTTAAAATTTATTTGTGATTAACAGGCATCTTTAAAGGAATAAAACATACTCCTTATTAGTTTTGTTCTAATTAAAATCATTTTGTAGAGCTCCACAAACTTTAAAACAACCTTTTCAAACCAAATTTTATTTGTTTAAGAAAACTAAAGCAATTGAAGATGAAAGTTTTCGTTTAAAAGATTGTCCTTAGTTCCGTACTTCAATTATTTATAGAAATAATAAGAAGGAAGTTTTAGCAAAAATAAAACTTATTTATGATTTAAGAGTCTTTGAGTCTTTTGAAAAGCTGAAACAAAAACAATTTTTTTTTTTTAATTTAAGGGGAAGAAATAAATAAAGCAATTTTTGTTGCAAGCTGAAAAAAAAACAATTTATTAAACCCGCCCACAATTTTAAATGACAATGCAAAATATTCCAAAAAAAATTTCACAAGTTTACTTCTAAAAAAAACATAATAATAAATGCTTTTCTCTTACATTCTTTATTTTTATCCATTTGTGGCTGTAGAGGACTGGAATCAACAATTGCCTTTGGTGGCGATTGTCTAGGATCATAAAAATCGGAATTTGTGCCATCATCACTGCTCCCTCCCAGAAATGATGTATTTAAACGCTGTTCACCTGAAAAGGGTTAAAAATAAATAAAATATATTTTTTATCCATGACAATCTTATTTTTATAGATTTTTTGATTGAAAATAAATTCATGTATGAATGTTCAATTGTAGTGACAAGGCAAATTTAGAAGCAGGGCAACATTTTGTAAAAGAAATTTAATTTTTATATATACACGAGGCAACCGCTGAGGCAATGTGTTAAGACAACACATGGGGGACAACAGTTGCAGCAATCTCAATAACATTGAATAATATATTAAAATAATAGGTAAACGTAAAAGCAAAACATACTATACGAGTACATGTGTCAACAGTCGAAGTACCCTGGCGTGGTAACTTCAATGATTTCCTTTCTTAATGAAAAATTAGTTAAACATGAAAGCTTTCTAAAATAATTAAAGAAAACCTTTTATTCATAAAACTATTTTGTTTTATTTTTTTTACTTACCATACGTAGTATAAGATAAATTATAGTAATCATGAAAAAAAGTCGATGTCGGGACTTTGACGGATTTATACGTTTTGAGGTCTCCTGAATCCATTTTGACTATTTTCGCGATGGTGTCTGTGGGTGGCTGTGGGTGTATGCCATTATTTTTGTGGAATTTGTACAGGTCATAGCGTTTGATATATCAAAATAAAATTTAGTAAGTGCCTTTGGTATAAAGAGATGAAGAGCTGTATGGTTTTTTGGCATAATCGGAAAGGGGCAAGGGGTAGTTTATCCTCTCCCAAATTTTGTGAACGCTGTACAGGTCATACCGTATGACATATCAAAAGGAAATTCAATATGTGAGATGAAGAAATTTTGTGTAAATTATGGGCATAATCGGGAGGGGGCAAGGGGTATTTTACTTACTCCTAAATTTTGTAAACGTTTTAAAGTCATACCCTATGACTTTAAAGTATGTATGTGCCTTTGATTTATGGAGATGAAGAGCTGTAAAAATTTTGGGCATAATCGGGATGGGGCAAGGGGTAATTAAGTTAACACCCGAAACCGATATAAGCCCAATATATCGATAAAAATATGTGTTACCATTGGATATGGTAAAGTTGAGTGTAGGCCACTCCAGATTTTTTTTACAATACAATAGAACTATTAATTTTGTATACCCCTCACAACAGCCGGAATGGGTACATATAAGATTGTCGTTCTGTAATTGTGTGATTTCTACAATATTAATAAATATATAATAAAGTATATACTTATACTTTATTATTCTAGATCCTTATACCTAGAGAAGTAGAGCGATGTCCGTCTGTGTTCGGGTTGAAATCAACTTTAACAAGTCAGCAGAAGAGATATAGATAATTTAAGCCCACCAATCTGCCAGGCATAGTTTCGAAAATATTGCTATTAAAATTCAGCAACATCAGACCATTTCCTTTGAGGCTGCGGAAAAAAAACAAATTTTTATGTTGTTTTTATTTTTTTCGGATGACTTTCGTTTCGTTTTTTTTTTTTTTTTTGTTTCTAAATATTAGACCGCGACCAATAGACTGCATATAGATCTCTGGTGACAATAACCCCCTGGGAGGGGCTATTTTTAGGTTGATAGGGTTTTTTTGCTTTGATTTGTAATAAATGCCATAATAGACCCGCAGAATGGCCACTGGGAACAGGAAGCAGTCAATGGGCTCCTTGGGGAGGAGGCAATATTGCCAAAAAAAAATTAAGGGTTTTTTGCCTTTAGTCTGGCCATTCTGGATTGTCCTACGGAGCCCAAGAGCAGGGCGATGGGCTCTAATAACATCTTTAAGGGTAAAACGATTAAGGGGGATTATTATTTTCATAGATTTTGGACAGCACCAATATTGATTTGAAGCAAAAATGACCTCATCTGGCTAAGAAAAAAAATTACTATTCCATTAAGTCAATGCATGGCGGTTGTAGACATGTGTTGTAGTTGCAATGGAATAATTTCATAAACTGGGCTAAGAACTGCCATCCAACATACTCTCTAGATTTGCACCTTCTATGATAAGAGAAAAAAAAGGCCGCAATTGAAGCCCGTGAGAAATTTCATTATTTGAAGAAACTGAATATAAAGGAGTCTATTATTTATTCCCACTTGTTCAACATGTAACCGAGCACTGTTTTGCGATACAATAATTTTTTCAAGTCTTCAGAAGGTAGTTCTTCGCAATATATTTTCGCCAAAATCAATTGTAGTCGATAACGTTCGCCCGTGATAGTTTCGTTTAGTTTCAACAACTCATAGTACACCATAATTGGCCTACTTTTCATTGCGATCTATAAAACCCCTTATAGTTTTGCCTTGGAAACAGCTGTTCACTGCAACTATTTCAAGGTAACAATAAACAGTTGAGGGAGAAGCTGTGTTCACTTTGAGGGAAAAATTTTACAGATTTCTTGAAGCGATTTTTTTCCATAAAATGCATTAAACACATAGACAACATCAAGCTACCGGCTACAAACGATCAAAATTAAAACACAAACGTTTATAGGAATACGATTATTTCGACGACATCATAGCTACATGGCTATACGACGACCGTTGTGGCTGTAGCCAACTTAGGCTAATTAACCGACTTCAAAAAAGAAAGAGGTTATCAATTCGTCTGAATGTTGCTTTTTTATGTTTGTGCCCGCAGAACTCAGGCATTTCTGAACCGATTTTAAAATTTTTTTTTCTTTATTAGAAAGGAAATGCTTACAGATTGGTCCCATTTTAAAAGAAGTTCAGAATTTTGAAAATTAAAGGGTGTCCCCATACAACATACGTGTTTTTTACGTGTATTATGAACCGTAAAGGGCACCCTTTTAAAATTTAAAAAAAACTTCATATCACTATAGCTGCCAATAACAGAAATTAATAAAAAAATATACTTAAAAATTAAAGGGTGTCCCCATATATGACGTCAATTTAAATATTTGAACCATTGTAGACAATCACTTGAAAATTGGACAGAATGTCCAATATTTATAATCAAAAATTAAATATTTATAATTAGAAGTTAAAGGGTGTCCCAATAGTTGATGTAATTTGATGTATATTGCAAAACTTTTGTACCGTAACAGAGAGACGGTTGAAATTTACAAAGAACCTATAAATTTAAGTCCTTTATAACATCAAGTATATAATTTAAATTTGGAAACTAAAGGGTGTCCCCATAATTGATATAATTTAACCTATCTAACCCTATCTTTTGAACCGTTATAGACAAACACTTGAATATTAGACAGAATCTCCACTACTATGTCCCGTATGATAACCTTTATAAATATTTAAAATTTTAAAGGGTGTCTTAATAGTTGATGTAAATTGATGCATATTGCCAACCTTTTGAACCGTTTTAAACAGACATTTGAAATTAACAAAGAATCTGTCCTTTAAAATAAGTATTTAATTTAAAATTTTACATTAAAGGGTGTCCCCTAGGTGATATTGTTTAAGCTATATGGCCATATCTTTGGAACCGTTAATTTTTATTACTGTGCCAGTAATAATAACTGTAAAAAAATAAAGGGTGTCCTCATATCTGACGTAATTTGTCGTTATGGATAGACATTTGAATGTACAGAACGTATATTACTTGTCCGTTAGAGCAACAAGTATAGAAGTATTTGAATTGAGTACTATTTCTTACAGATTACTTCCTTTTAAATTTTTAGTTTAGAATTGATGCACATATATTTGTTTTGTAGTCGGTTTTTGCAAGAATTATTTCTATTTTTGTTTGTGATAATTTTATTTTATTCAACAGAAGAAAATGTTACAAAATTAAACATACAAATTTGTTTACGATCAAAAGATTTTGAGCAAATATATTTATTTGTTTTGATATCATAAAAGTATTTTTTGAAAAAGTAATTTTTTAAAATATGTGTTTTTACAATGTTTTCATAGTTTTGATGCACGTAGCCGTCGTCAAGATAATTCAATAGCTGACTACACAGCGACGATTGTAGCCAAAGGCATTTGTAGTCGTGTAGCGGTGTAGCCGTTGTTGTCTATGTGTTTAAAGCATAAGAAATGAAAAAAAAATTTACAAAAAATTCAAGAAGAAAAAACTTTCTAAAATCAAAAATAAGCTTTTTTATCAAACAACGCTTTGTCATATAATAAGTTTTAGCATAAAATAGTTGTTTTCATTTGGAAATCGTGTAATTATTTAATGAACAATTAAAACACACTCACCTTCTGACATGTCGTCGTAAGCTTCCTGCAACAAAATTATGTCGTGAAATGAGTGCTCAAATGCACTTTTACCACTCAAGTGTGCCGATGTTAACAGGCCGGTACACGATGAATCGGAAATGATTTCAAATGTCGTTGCCGAACCGGGCGATGAGAATGTTGCAAGTAATGAACCACCACTTAGGCTGTGTAGTGATGGCGATTTTGGAATTACTCGTGTTATTGTGGTGGCACCAACAGATGCTATTGGTTGATGTATGCTGTTTGTAGCTGCAAAAGCCCCCAAAGCTACTGCTTCTGAAACACCTACTGCTGGCGTGGCGGTTGCGTTAACGCTTGCTATTGCTGTTCCTGTTGTTGTTGTTGTTTTTATTTCGGCTGAATTTATTGGCAATGATTTTGTTATGTGACCATTAAGGTTTTTATGTGTCTTTACATATGTTTTCGTTGGAAATTTCGCATTCGATGACTTTGAAGAAATCGACGAACGTGATGAGGCGGAAGAGGAGCAGGATGAGGAAGGCGATGATGAAGATGACGAACTTGAGGAGGAACAGGAGGAGGAAAACGAAGACGAGTTGTATTTATTCGCCTTAAGATTGCTTTTGCAATTTAAAGTTACTTTGCCGCTGCTTAAGTTGATGGGCTGGGATTTATTTGATGAGATCGTTGAATATGATTTGGCCGAACAATTCGAAGTGATACTAGAGGCGGGCGAGGCAGATGATGAACACGTTGCTGTCAACGATATTGGAGGCAATATTGACAAAGAATTGGCGTTGTTAGCAACAGATGTTTTTGATAAAAAAGTAGTTGCAACTGTGCCGTTTAACTGATGTAAATGGATTGTATTACTGTTGCTGCTGCCGATCCTATTGCCGTTAATTAATAAATTATGTTGCTGCTGTGACTTCAAATATGCCGTTGTCGTATCAATAGTTATGGGTGTCACACAAATTGTGTTATTTAATAAATTTATACCGTTTTGTAGGCCAGATGTTGATGTTATTGTTATACTGTTGCCGTTACAATTAGTTGCGGTTGTTGTATTATTGTTATTCGTATCGGCTGTAGTTAGGAGGGTGCTGATGTTATTACTGCTACTGTTGTCCTTGTAGTTTTGATTTTTAACAACAGCTGTTGTTGTTGGTGTTTTATTCAATGTATTGTTGGTTGCCTGCGGTTGAAACCAACTGGGAAAACTGCCTTTGAGCGTGTCGATAAGATCCTGATCGAGCGTTAGACGCCACGATACAGGGCCGTCCACGCCGTGCGTAGACTCTGAAAGTAAAAAAAAAAACAGACATTTTTAATCATTAAAAAAATATTCTATTTAAATTGAAACGTTCTTGTTTCACATGTTTATTAATTTCTTAATTTAGCTGTAATTCAGAATTATTATTAAAAATTTGTATATTTTGTTTTGAGTTTCTGTTATTATTCTATTACAAATTAATTTTATTCTATAAGTTGTTTTCGCACATAACGAGAAAATTGTTTATTGTTTACACAGTTGCATATGATTAAAAAAATTAAAATTTTTATTTGATTTTATGAATGAATAGACATTAAATTGGGTCAGTTTATTATTGAATAATAATAATAGAAAACTGAAAAAAAATAATAAAAACATGGAAGAAAATTAAAAAAAAAAAAAACAAACAACCAGCACCAGCAGTTTTTATGACAGCAGTGTTTTGCATATTTCCCTACGTGTTCTGACAAGGTTTTATTTGTCTAGTCTGACTATGTCATTTGATTTTCAATGAACTACATCAGGGTTGGTACAATTGTACGATTTTTAGTACATTTCGAACCTTGAAAAGTACAATTTTACACAAATGACTCATTTGGTGTACAATTCAATATTCTGGTCAGTTGTTATACTGATTTCTAAATCAAGACATATTACTTTTAAAGTAATGTCCCGATATAAAAAAATAATTTTACTTATTCAAGAAAGTTGTTACCAGAGTACCGAAATGCTCACTAACTGCTCTATAATGTGTGAGTATGTACAGTTTAGTTTCTTTCTGCTTCTTTTCATACATTCATGAGTGACTAGAAAATATTTTGTGTTTGTTCATTTATGAGTGAGATGAATTATTTTTTTCTTTTCTACTCAAAAGTGAATAATGAGTAAATACTTTGTTTTTCACGAAAGTGCTCATATATGAAAATTTACAAGTTTTAAATTTTTCATATATAAAAAAATCGTATGTATGTATGTGTGTATATAGTATAAGCACATATTTTGTAATGTGCAACGGCCAGCGTATGCAGTAACAACTTGTTTTAGAGATCTGATTTATGAGAAATTTCATAAATGAACACTCAGAAATGAAAGCGTTCAGAAATAAAAAAAGGATGAGCAAATTCATTACTTATCACATATGAATGAAACCGTTCATGTATATATATTTAAAAAAACCAAACAGTTACACTGATTCATGTATGATCGAATTCAAAGCATTTTTTGTTGTTCATATAAGACCGTAAAAAATATACAATTTTCGAAATAACTGCTCTATATTGTGTGAGTATGTACATTTTAGTTTCTTTCTGCTTCTTTTCATACATTCATGAGTGACTGGAAAATATTTTGTGTTTGTTCATTTATGAGTGACTTGATTTATTTTTTTCTTTTCTATTCTATTCAAAATTGAATAATGAGAAAATACTTTGTTTTTCACGCAAGTTCTCATATATGAGAATTTACAAGTTTTAAATTTTTCATATATAAAATATCGTATGTATGTATGTGTGTATATAGTATAAGCACATATTTTGTAATGTCAACGGCCAGCGTATGCAGTAACAACTTGTTTTAGTGATCTCATTTATGAGAAATTTCATAAATGAACAATCAGTAATGAAAGCGTTCAGAAATAAAAAAAGGATGAGCAAATTCATTACTTATCTCATATGAAAACCGTTCATGTAAGTATATTAAAAAAAAAACCAAACAGTTACACTCATTCATGTGTGATCGAAGGCAAAGCATTTTTTGTTGTTCATATAAGACCGTAAAAATATACGATTTTCGAAATATCATGAATAAGATTTCTAAATTTTATCTCATTAATGAGATTTCTAATATTTTATATTTTTTCAAATATCTATAAATAGTAACTCATTTTCTGTCTTTCTGACTGTCTTTCTGTTTTTGTGTTCGCCTGACGTAAATACTATTGGGTGGATTTAAAAAAAAAGATTGTGAGGAGATACCTTAGTATCCTGATCCCAATATAGGATATTTTTTCCGAAAAATATCTTATTTCGAAGAGAAAGTGGATAAAAAGCAGTGAAAGTACGCCGATTTTTTTTTACCTATTTAAAGGTACTGCATACTTTAAGGAATCTTTTATTTTTGAAAGCGGAATATTTTAAACACGGTTGCGCTATTTTAAAAAAATCACAAAATGAATTAAAAGCGATATATCTTAAACAAGGTTGCGCAACAGATGGCACTGTTTTAAAATATGATAAACCATGAATTACTTACTGCCAAATAGAGAACGAGACTTACCACACCATCATTTTAAACATTGAGAGCTGTAGATCAACGATATCTAATTTAATTTTCCTAAATTGCTTGGCTGCAGAAAACACCCAGAGTCGTTGGTCGACATCCAAATGGCGCTTAAAGCCTTGAAAGGATACAATGTTAAATCAAAGCTAGTAGGCAAGTGCTCTGGATGTGCTGATGGATATTGCTTTGTTAAGGGCAACGAAAATGCTGATGGACTTGCAAGTTTGGGCGCGGAGGATATTAATTCAGAAAGAGTAGAATCGATGAAGCAACTGATAAGTCACTAAGGTAGCCTTCTCTCTAGCGGGCAGTAAGAAAAAGTAATGAGTTCCTGGTAAGCTAGTGAATATTGCAGAGTCTCAAGGGAAATTTAGCTCAGTCTGGATAAGGCAAAAGTTTAACTGCTTCCGGGTTTGGACAGGAAAATTATAAGAATTCTTGTAGGTTTGATCCATGGCCATTGTGCTATTCGAGCAAGAACCAGTAGATGGATTACCGGTACATTTCTGTGTGATCTGGGAGGACAAAGATTAGCTGAAAGGAGCACATTTTGTGTCACTGGCCGGTATTACAATGCCACAGGCTTAGACGATTATGCGAAACATTTCTCGACGGGCTAAAGTTACACAGAAAAAAATTTTTGCACCACTTAAAGGTTTTAATTAGTTTCAAATACAAATTTAATTATTTTTTTAATTAAATCAATTATGTGGCTGGGTGTTTCACTACATCGAGTTTAGGTCTTTATTACTATGCTCGAAAATTTAAATTCGTATATAATTTGTAATTGTATTGTAACATTTAATAAAAAAATATAATTTATATTTAAATATAATTAATATAATTTGTAATTGTATTGTAACATTTAATAAAAAAATTTTATTAATTAATAATTTAATTAAATTTGCATCTAAACCTAATAAAATATTTTAATTGGTGCACAAATTTATTCTCTGTGTATCGCTCGGTGTAAACTGGTAGATGTCGTCAACTTTATCAGGCAAATCAGGTGACTAAGTGATAGGTAGCAAGTGATTTTCCTTATATTTTATAAGTTGCGCTATCTGAAGGGAATCGCAACGCATCCTCTCGGTGTCGGATTGGAGGAGCCTTTTTTGGTACAACTCTTCTAAACGTAACCTAATCTTGCTGTGCTTTGGTATTAAGTATTATTTTCCAAACCAGTTTACGTTTAGTTTCAAGATATTTCGTGCTATTCGAAAGGGCCTATGTGATGCTGCTGATGAATAGCGGGAATAAACCAATCTTGTATCAACTCGAAAATAGTAACCTGAATAGTGACCTTATTCAACCTAAATCAAATCTGTTTTGTGATATTATTTGCATATATTTCACTTTAACTACATCTACTGAACACTTTGAGCGTCATTGAGCCTGGGAAAGCATAGTAAAGTAAAAACATATTAAAGGGTACTAAAACCCATTTTTTCTGTCAATCGGTCAAGGTGGATCTTAACATTTCAATTATTACAACAACTATTGTCGACTATGTAAATAAGTAAAATTCATCAAATACTTTGTGTACAAATTGTACAAAAAAAAACTCAGCATGTGAGCGTGACAAATTTTATTGAAAGGGAATTATAAAATTCATCATCATTAAGGCGGCTGGCTACACACGATCAAAAATACATATGTACATCGAAATCTACTCAATGAAGACAAACATTTTTCAGAATAGCCAAATACAACAACTAGGTTACTTGGCAACAAACAACATCAGCTACAAATAAGAAAAATAAAAAATAAATAAATAAAAAAACATCAAGCAATAAGATGTTTACTGTGAAAATAATTTTTAAGGGCATCTCTTCATTTAAATACAACTAATAGAAATTGAAATATTTAAATAAGTAAATGTAAACAATTTGTCGATCTCATATAGAATTTTTATTTGCTTTTAATTTTTTTATATTAACAATTTATTTTTAGTATGAAACAAAATAAAATTTGGGGTGGTTTAATAATACTCATATGTGGCTTTTATTTAACCCCCACAGAAGGAATTTTTACAACAAAAAAAAAACAATTTCATGTACTAAAAGAAAATTTGTCAATAAATCAATAACACAATGCAACAAATAAAAACTTTTCGAAAATTACACGAAAACCCTATACTTGGTTTGGCGATTGTGGTGACCAATTTTTATTTATGGGCCTCAAAAGATTGTCAAAATCAGTGGGGCCTTCAAAAAAGGTGTCATCAGTTTTTGTCTAATATCTCATTCATACTAGGTGACAGCGCTTAATTATTTTCGGCACTAACGTAGCCGAGGATTCGTTGAATAAATTCTATTAACATTTTATATCAAAAAAATTATTTATTTCTGCACTTTTTTGAAAAACAAAAAAAAAAACTAAAAAACCATTTTACCAGTTTAGGGCAGAAAGTGCCCTTAGCGGGCTATTTAGGGTGCCTAGACACGTTCACATTGTATTATTATGTTCACAAAAGTTGCTCAGTTATACCGTGGCTACAATTTTACAATACATTGTTACTACCCCCGGGGGTTCCAAATGTCACTGCAGGAATATGGCAAATGCTTTGACGCGGTCCACTCGGGGCAAATAGGGGCACCAGACGCTAGGGTTCCTAGAGCCTAAATCTGGAAGAAAAGGTCTGTGAGTAAAATCACGGGTTCTCTTCGAGGCCCGACCAGTGCCCAAAGGACTGGTACCATGGGAATCGGTGGCCCCACAGAGAGCCTATCCTCTCTGTGACCGGTTATTGGTGAGGTCCCCTTCGGGGGTACACGTGATGGCTGTGGTTTAAGATCGATTAAGTAGGTAAGGTACAAGGTCGATCAAGTGTGCTGTTGCACTCTCAACAGACGGAGTTTGGATAGTCTCCAAACCCCTAAGCAAGAGGTTATAATATGGATCTAGGCTTGCCTTGGAAAGGCTTGCCATATTGTATAAATTGCTACTCATGTGACTGTATCACACACAAATTGCGCTTGGTGGCAATCGTAAAGTGTTGTTATACTACACAATTGGAGCGCTAGTCTACGCTTACGTTTCACTCGGTGGTAAGACCACCGTGAGGTTAGGCCGACTAGGCAGGTACTCACGTTAATCTTGTTCCACAAAAACAAAATACATTGTTACTGGAAAAAGTAAGAAAAAATATTTTTTTAATATTTGTGCTGGAACAAATAATTTTTTTTTTTTTAGCATAAAATGTGCTTAGCGTTTATTCAACAAATCCTCGGCTACATTTTTACCGAATAAAGTTAGGCGCTATTACCTAGTATAAATGAGATATTAGAGAAAAACTGGTGGCACCTTTTTTTAGGGCCTACTGATTTCTACAATTTTTGAGGCCCATAAACGAAAATTAGTCACCTATTTCGACAAACGGAGTTTAGGGTTTTACTCCTCTTTGAGAGTAGAATCGAACCTATACTGTCAGGCCGTGTATTTTTGCACTGTTCCACTGTGTAATTAATAAAAAATATTTTTTGTGTAAAATTTTAAATTTTTGTTTAAGCCGTATTGCCACCACTCACTTTTTTCGTCTTTTTAAGATTTAGGAGAACAGTAATAATAGTTCAGCTATATTTTTAAAAAAAAAACTCCAAACTTAAAATTTTTCTTTTATTTTTATACATATTATCGATGAAAAGTGCAAAGAGTAAAAAAAAAATCTAAAAAATGTTAGCTTAATATATTACAGTGATGCTAATTCATTAGTTTTATTGTTGAATATAGCGATTTTAAATTGTATTTTTCATCTAGGCGTTTAATTGCGAAATGAAATGATAATACATCATTGAAAGAAAACAAAAAAAAATTAATAAAAATAAATACATTTTTGTTTTCATTTTGTATATTTCTCTTCTTCTAACATTAGCTATTTCACTCTTTCAATCTTAAGCAAACCATAGACGATGCAATGAGTTTTACAACCAATTTTAGGAATAGGTAGGTTAGGCGAGTTGTACACCAGTTGTAACTCTTATGACCTGATTGTATTAAAGTTGTGTGTCGGTTAAACGAAAGATCAAAAAGTTTTTATTTTTTGTCAAGTTGTACCAACAAGTTGCAAGGTTTGTGTGCCTCTCGCGTTAGATTTTAGTAGTATTTGGGTTTAGTATTGTTGTATTTGACCACCTTGCAGATAACATTGACTGTTAAGTATTATTTGCGGACGATGTCAATTATAGCATACGTGAGAATAGTGAACGTTATCTTACTTTGAGAGAGCTGGCTTGCTAAATTGTATCGTTTGTGGAACAGCATATTTAGATTAATAAAAGACGAAAAAAAAAATTAGTGTCATTACGGGTCTGCCTTTCCATCTACGTTCGAATAACGTAAAAACGACTGGATGGATTTTAACAAAATTTTTTGAGGAGGTACCTTAGTATCCCAAACTCCAATATAGGATACTTATTTGCAAGCAGATAGTGGAAAGCACTGAAAGAACGCCGATTTTTTTACTGAAGTGGGATTTTTTAAACACGGTTGCGGAATAGATGGCGCTGTTTTTAAATAATGACAAAATATGATTTACTTACTGCCAAATAGAATTTTAGAATTTTATCTAGAGATGCATGCCTTTCTATAAAGTAAATACGTAAAAGTCTTAAAATTTGGTGTGGATTACTTTAAAAGCAAAATCGAACAAAATATTGTTAGGACGCACGCAACGTGTATGGACACAGCTAGTAGTAATATATATGTATGTACTTCCGCTATAACAAAAAATAATTAAAATAAAATATTGCTAGAATTTTAATTTAAAATATTTATATTTAAAACTGAAACGCACTTAAAATGTAATCAACTAGAAAATCAAATGGTGGCATTAAAAGTTAGAATACAAATTGTTGTTTTTTTGAAGTAGTTAACAACACTTATTTCTGTACCCACATAAATTTAAAAATTATATTGGGTACAAAACTAAAAACATTAAAATTTATTAAAGAGCTTTTTAACACGAAACAAGTAAACTCATATTGTTGAAGAATGTTATCAACGTTTTCATGTTTTTTGAATGAATTTGTACACGAGATGCTTAAATATCAAACCGATATTGTTGACAAATGACAAAGTGTTCAAACGTTTGACAAAAACCAAAGTGATGCAACAGTATAAAAGTTGCATCAGATTATTCTGCTTCTATGTATTTAAAAAAAAAAAAACTAAATTTTGCCTGGCAGACTTTGAATAAAAGAAAACAGAATGAAAAAAAATCATCAAGAGTATTCAGACCAGTAGAAGATATAAAAATCAAATAAATTGCAACTGATACCACATGTGCAGAAGTGTGTGTATGCCACACTTGCACATACACTATTGTTCATTTTAATTCAGAAAGAATACAATGATAATTAATCGAATTGTTAGCAGGCTTGAATATCAAAATCCAGTGAAAGAAAAAAGTGCAAACAAAAGATTTGGAGATTATGCAGCAACAATAACAAAACTTGCATAAAAAAGGCAGCATTACAACTATTTTGCAAAATGAAGTGAGAACTACTTTACTATATTTTATAAAATCATGTGCAAATAAATTAATTGCTACACACGCTTATAAGACATCAATAAATGATACTGTAGCAATGCTTCATGTTTCAATAGTGCAAGTATTGCAATTTGAAATCAAGTACTTACAGAATAAAGCACTGCATGAGCACAAAAGATGAAGCTCATAACCTGCTCATTAGAATATTTCATTGAGTTGATGTCTGAGTTCATAGCACACAAGTAACCATGAGTGGACAATAATAATTAGCGAAGACCAACAAGCTAAATACCACGAGTTTGTAGAGTTTCCATAAGCAAGTTTTAAACAAATCACACTAAGTGTTTCGAACATAGGCCGAGTAAACACGGCGCTCACTAGTATAGAAAGTTTGATTTACTCGGTCAGCTCATTGCGTTTATGATACGAACAGAGGTTTTCTCACTAACAGTATTGTGTAGTAAGCTAAATTGTGTTGGAGTATGATCACTTGAACATGAGCTTATAAGCACATCCATTAGATGAGCTTGCTCATGCCACTGTTTATAACAGAACATAAATATAATTGGATGTAATTATAAATAAATACTTTTTTCCAGCTCTCTTGCAATTTGAATTTTTTATTTTAAATTATTTTTGTAGAAGATGTGGTGTCACATCTTCTCATATTTTAAAGAAAAACTTTTAACAAATTACATATATTTGGGGGACTCACAAGGCGTACTATCATATTATATTGTCAAAATATTCAAAAATTTTACAAAAATTTTACTTAAAAATATTGTTGCTGTTATTCTAGGAGAAACCTGTATCAAATTTAGACTACTAGCTGTGTCCACACACACACACATTGTGTGCGTCCTGACAATAGTTTGTTCGATTTTGCTTTGAAAGTAATCCATGCTAAATTTTAAGACTCTTATGTATTTTCTTTATACAAAGGTACCCATCCCTGGGTAAAATTTATATAAAATTCTAAAAATTTTACAGTAAAGCTCTGAAAAATGTGTTTAAAATATTTTAAAAATTCCATAAAGTAAAAATATAAATCAAATGGAAATTTTATTCAATTGGCTATTTAGCAGTAAGTAATTCATATTTAGTGATTATTTTAAAACAGCGCCATCTATTGCGCAACCGTGTTCAAAATATCCCGCTTTCAGTACATATTTTGTCATTATTTTAAAACAGCACAATCTGTTGCGTAACCGTGTTTAAAATAATATTTCGATTTCAAAAAATATAAGAGCCTTAAAGTATGCAGTACCTTTAAATCGGTAAAAAAAAATCGGGGTACTTTCACTGCTTTTTCTCCACTTTCACTTGGAAATAAGATATTTTTTCAGCAAAAGAGTATAATTTATTGGAATCTGGATATTAAGGTACCTCCTCATACAATTTTGTTAAAATCCATCCAGTAGCTTTTACGTGATGCGAACACAAACAGAAAGACAGACAGAAAATAAGTTACTGTTTTATTATATGTATAGATCACTATTGCAATTCTCTATCACACTGTGTAATTTTTTAAGTCGTGGCAAAATAACCATATACGGACACCTTAACACCGTTTAGGTAGCGCTTAGGTAGCCGAAATGAATTTAAAAATTTTCGGGAAATTTTTCACTTTTGCGGCTACCTAAGCGCTACCTAAACGGTGTTAAGAATCATTCCTAGGAAGTTCATATGTTCTAGAAAGTTGTTTATTGAGATCTTAGGTTCATTTTTTTAGTTGATTGTTTCCTTGAATTTTGAACGGTGTGCTACCTATGGACCTGAACAGGGGAAAAGAGGTAAAAATAATTGAATTTTTTTTAAAGTTTTTTGCGATTTTGACCCTGAAGATGAGTATATCAAAATCCCTCAGAGAGTATATCAAAATCCCAAACGGTTTGCAAAATATGAGCTTGAGTAAATGATCATTTTTTGCAAAAATGACATCGAGGCCCCATATCTTTGAGGGCCCATAAAAAAAACCTGGAGGACTTTGGGCAAAACTGGGAGACAGGGGTCTTTTTTTTTTGGTCTTTTATCACGTAGTGGTGTCTGTATATGGTTATTTTTTTCCGTGTTGCACTGTGTATTTATATGAGAATTTTATAAAAATTTTTGAATTTTATCTAAAGCCTATGTTCCTTTTATATAAAGTAAATACATAAACCATATCTGAAGCACAATAAAATTAAAAGTCTTAAAATTTAGCAAAATCGAAAAAAAGTGGCGGGCTCAGCTAGTTTTAAAATAATTGTTAAATGCAATTCTCGATTTTAAAATTTAGTTCGATTTCTCATCATGTTTTCATGTTCATGTTTGCTGGGTATTTGTTTTTTTTTTCATATGTATTGTTTTTTTCTTTTTTTTTGTGTGTGCAAAATGACTGACTGACATTCACTTGTCAATTGCAAAATGCGGCTGGTTATTTTTAAATAATAAAAAAATTAAAAAATACGAAAAATACTTTTCTAATGTGAACTCGTGTATATCTGTGATTGTAACTGCATGGTGAGTGCTTTTGAAGTTTAGTTTTGCTAAACAAAAATAAATTCTTACAATAGAAATAAATATTTTTATCTTCATAAAACAAACATTCTTAGACAGAACATTTTCACAAAAAGGCAAATGCTATTTTTAACAAGTCGCACGTTTAAACGCCGTGTGTTACAAAGAAGAGAAATAAATTATTCCCAATTTTATTTGACTTTAAGCCAACCAACCAACTAACAAAAAAACATCAAATAATAAAATAGAATAGATTTATAATAGACTTAATTAAAAAAGAAAAAAATTAAATAAAGCGTTTTAAAAATAAAACTGCTTTATTTTCTATTTTGAAGATTTGAGTTAAAAATTTTAAAGATCTTATGAGGCATGGCATGACATAAGCTGGCGCGTCTATTTATTTTTGTTCATTCTTTTTTATTTAATTTATATTTTTAGTTGCTGGGTTGCATACTTCTGGTAGTTGTTTAACAAACGTTTTACAAAGCTTTTGAACAATGTATTCTTAAATATGTTTGTGGCACCCACAAAATAATTTGGATGCTTGTATCCATGTAAAGTTGTTAATAGTCATATCATTAATACCTAAGCAGCAAGGCTTACGTGCTCTATCACATTGAGCAAGAATTATTTTAAAACTTTTAAAGTAGTCGGTAAATTAAAAAAAAAAAAAATTAAAAATATTTGTGCAACAAAATATGTATATATATTTACATATATGTATGTATGTACATATGTGCATATTGATGTCTTCTTTAAAAATAAGTGATCCAAAATTTACTCAAAACTTGTTGTTTTTCCAAGTATATTTTAATTAACAAAAAAAAACTACATAAAAAGTGCTATGCCTGGAAAAGAACATCAGAAAATTGACATTCACAGTCGGTGTCGAGTAAATTAATGTCAATCACTATTAGCTTATCTGAACCCTAAATCGATTAGGAAGATTATTATCGATAAGTTACCTTTTGCCACTTATTTTATAAATTGTCCTTTTTTAACGTAATTTTTTATAAAAAGTACTTTTTATAAAAGTGCCTTTTATGAAAAGTACTTTTATGAAAGGTACTTTTCATAAAAGGCACTTTTATAAAAAGATTTTTTTTATAAAAGGTACTTTTTATTTAAAGATATTTTTAATAAAAGATATATTTTTATAAAAGGGTCTTTTTTATAAAAGGTACTCCATAGTGAAAGGTACTTCATAGTGAAAAGTACTTTTTTATAATAGGTACTTCTTTATAAAAGGTACTTTTTTTATAAGGTACTTTTATACAGGCGGTAATTTATAAAATGTAATTTTTTTGAAAACTACTTTTTTATTAAAATTATTTTTTATAAAATTCATTTTTATAAATGGTACTTTTTTATAAAAGGTTCTTTTTTATAAAAGATACTTTTTCATGAAAGATATTTTTTATAAAAGTACTTTTTTTAAGGTAATTTTTATAAAAGTAATTAAAAAAAAATTTTATAAAAAAAAGAAAATTTTCTGAAGGAACTACCGCGCAGACCATATGGTCTGAAGAGGTCACTTGCACAATCTCGAGGTTCCTATTGCCTCATTATCATTAGGAAACTGCAACTCTGCGGACAACCCCTACAGGCTAGATTGACAGAATAGTGGCTGTGCTGACAGAGCGCTGAGTCATTATTGTGTATATTAGGAGATTTAATCTTGCATATAATGACCACTGCAGAAGTTGTCCAGTCCTCTCAGCACAGCACGGCGTTCCTTGGCAGTCAGAGGCTGCAAGATCTTGCAGTCCTATCGGTAAGATTACTGGACCGAATTAATTTATCCGGAAGTGCAGAAATGTTAAAAGTTCGGTATCACAAAGGGACCATAAAGAACTTAATGAATGGCTTTGAATACTCAACCGACGAACTATGCAACCTCACTTTACCTCAACCGATTTTTTATAAGAGGTACTTTCTTTTTAAAGATACCTTTTTATAAAATAGCTTTTATATTCATGCTATTTGTTAAAGTAAATTTTAAATTTTTTATGAAAGAATTTTTTTATATCAGGGCTCAAAAAGGACTTTTCTTTTTAAGATATTTTTAATAAATGTTACTTTTAAAAAAGTACTTTTTAAACACATACTTTTTTATAAAGGTGCTACCTTAAAAAAGGTATTTTTTACAAACGGCACTTCTTAAAAAGCCATTTTTTATTAAGTTTATAGGAAATAACTGCGTTTCAATGCGGTTATTTTTTATAAAATATATATTTTTGTTTAAAGTACTTTTTATAAAGTGTTTTTTTAAGCACTTTTTTTGAAAAAAAATGTGTTAAAATACTAAAAAGTACTTTTTTTAAATAATATTTAATAAAATAGGTACTTTTATGAAAAAAAAATGTTAAAATACTGCTTTTTATACAAAAGGTACTTTTTCTATAAAATATGTTTTTTTTTCAAAGTACTTTTATATAGAAAGTACTTTAGTATAGAAAGTACTTTAGTATAGAAAGTACTTTAGTATAGAAAGTACTTTTTGGTCAAAATATGTGATTTAAAAAATGCAATTTTTTGTGGAAGGTACATTTTTCTGAAAGGTACTTTTTTTAAAAGATATTTTTTATAGTGTTTTTATACAAAGTGCCTTTTTAAAATAATTGCATTTTTATAAAAAATAAATCCGACTTCTTTGGATTAATATCAAAAATTGGTTTTATTTACTTTACCTTCCAAGTTAAATTTTCTAAACGTATCTGAATAGGCCTACTTAGCTGAAACAACAACGGTAATTATATTTGCTTTTAACAATATTTGAAGTGGCTTACGGCAATTTAGAAGCAAAAAACATTTATTTGTGGCTGAGTTTGTAACCCATGTAAGACTATTAAACGTATTATTTGGCAATAGGCATATACATATGTATGTGTGCTTTCAAAACGCTATTTACTAATATTGAGTTCAAACCTTATTATTATGTCTTAGTATATGTGACATAATTAGGTTTGTACTCAATATTAGAACATAAATGGGAGAAGAAATTACATTTGCTTCATGCAAGAACATGTCAAGTAATTTTGCAGTACAAAACAACTAAATTACAAATTAAACTTAATTTGGTACTGCTTTAAAATAAACATAGAACAATGTTGCATTTTATTCAAGTCATCTTGAAGGTAAAATTATTCTATCAAACTGAATTCTAATTTTGATTTAATTTTTTTAAACAAATTTTACGTTCTAGTTAAAGCAATGTTGTAATATAAAAGCAGGAGTTATTTCTGTTCAGCTCATTATCTTTTTTAAACCCTATTGGATTTATTGCCTTTTTCGTGAATTTTACCGAAGTACCTCAAGTAGATTCCTCAAGAAACACTTAAGAATGGCACTGGACTTAAATTTATAGCCTTTTTATGAACTAAAATTTAAACACAAATTATTTATTCGATCGAACTTGAGAGAGAGAGAGAGAGAGAGAGAGAGAGAGAGAAAGAGAGAGAGAAAGAGTTAAGTGAATAGTTGGTTGAGGCAACAACAAAAAAAAACATTAAAAAAGGAAAACCAAGTGACTGTGGATGATTGGAATTAAAATTTCTCGTATTCTATGATCTTAGTTTGGTTGGTTAAATAGTGGGTATTTACAATAAAACACTAACAAAAGTTGATAGATATAAAGAAGAAGAATGAAACGATCAAAAAAAAATATTATATTGTACTGATGCCTGAAACAAAATTTTCCCGTTTTCATTAAAAATTAACCACCTTTATTTGTAGCAATTATTCTCTTCACTCTATGGAGGAGTTGTTAGAAAAATATACGAACTTTAACCTACTTAAGATTAATTAAATTTGACGTTAATACTACCTAGCCCCGGTTCGCTACACCCATGCACAAAAAATACAATAAATACTTGGAAGAAATACGCACGCTATTCTCACGACAAAATTGCTTCAGTTTATATGCAAGGCACGTCGTTCACTGCTCCCATCCAGTATGTTTTTGCTAGACTATGCATAGTAACACGATAATAATATTTTGCTTTTTATAGGAGATACCACTCCCACTATCCTAATCCAGTTTGTGGTTTGCTAGATTATACACAATAGTATGAGGGTTCCTCGATACTCTACATATTGTAGTTCTCTAGGTGCACGATAATAATTTTCACTTTGTATGGGAGCTATCACCACGCCCACTGTCCAAATCTACTGTAAATTTTGCTATGCACTATGCAGATCAGTATGAGGTTTACTTGTGCAAAGTTTCAAGACTCTACCTGTTAGTTAGTTAGTTCTCTAGGTACATGATAATAAATTTTCTCTTTGTATGGGAGGTACCACGCCTACTATCCCAATCCGTTATGTGTTTTGTTAGACTATGCACATTATTATAAGGGTTACTTGTACTAAGGTTTCAGGACTTTACCTATTGCAGATCTCTATGTAGACGATGTTCACTTTGTATGGGAGGTACCACGCTCACTATTCCAATCCAGCCTGCGTTTTGCTAAACTATGACCATTAATAGGGGTGTAAATGGTACAAAATTTCAAAAAGCTACCTTATTTAGTTCTCTAGCTACTTAAAAAATGGGCGTGGAAAATTTTTATTATTTTAAAAACCTAAGTTGGGTTATATGAAGACTTAAAAAAAATTGGTTGCAACTACTCTTAAGTGATGCGTTTACCAACGAGCGACATTTGCTTTTATTTATATAGATAGAGATATAGTTTGATTTTTTCCGACTTATCTGCCTTTGGAAAGCATAGCTTAATGCTATCCGACGCGTGACAGGTTGCGGAAAGTGGTACGTCCTAAAGATATGTGAACCAGCGGTTCGAGAGAGTAGGGTCTCAGAGGCATATCGGTTGCATCTCCACCTAAGTTGTGAGTGTTAATGATACTCGAAATGACATGGTTATTAGCTACTGCCGGGTCGATTTGGTACGTTTGCAAGCGTATGTTCTTGCATTTTTTTAACTTAATTTATATCTTAACTTAATTTATAACTTATTATTATTAATTTATATATATATAATGCCCTACAACACTGTGGGGCACTATTTTAACTTAATTAACCGACTTCAAAAAAAGAAGGAGGTTATCAATTCGTCTGTGTGTTGCTTTTTTTATTTTTGTATGTTTGTGCCTTCAAAACTTTCACTATTAGAAAGGTTATGGCTACAGATTGGTATCATTTTAAAAGAAAATTTTAAAAATTAAAGGGTGTCCCCATACAACATACATGTTTTTTACGTGTATTATGAACTTTATAGGTCACCAATTTAAAATTAAAAAAAGTGCGTATCACTGTAGCTCCCAATAACAAAAAGTAATTAAAAAATAAAACTAAAAATTAAAGGGTGACCCCATGTGACTTAATTTCACCTTTATTCTCCTATCTTTTGAACCGTTATAAACGGACAGTTGAAATTTACAAAGAACTTGTATTGCTAAGTCCGCTAAAATAACAAGGGTAAAATATGAATTTGGAAATTAAAGGGTGTCCCAATAGTTAATGTAAAAGTAATATATATGGCCAAACTTTTCAACTGATAGATAGTTGAAATTTACAAAGAACCTATATTGCTTAGTCCGCTTTTACAACTATAAAATTTGGATCTATAAATTAAAGGGTGTCCCCATTATTGATGTAATTTGACCATTATGTCCTCATCTTTGGAACCGTTATAGACAAACACTTGAAAAATAGACAGAATGTTCACTACTATGTCTGGTATAACAACATGTATAAATATTTAAAATTGGAAATCAAAGGGTGTCCCAATAGTTGGTGTAATTTGATGTATATGGACACAAAGTTAAAATTTAAAAAGAATCTCTATGACAAAGTCCTCTTTAAAAAGTATTTATATTAAAATTAGAATTTAAAGGGTGTCCCAATAGGTGACGTCATTTGATATATATGACCATATCTTTTAAACAGTTATTGATAAACACTTAACAATTAGACAGAATGTCCATTACTATATCTGTTATAATAAGTATAAATATTTAAAATTATAAATTACAGGGTGTCGCAATAGTTTATGTAATTTGATGTATATGACCAAACTTTTAAACCGTTACAGACAGACGGTTGAAATTTACAATGAACCTGTATTGCTACGACCGCTATAATGGAATTTTTTATTATAAATTAAGTTTAAATAATGCAACACAGTGTTGTGTCAATTATTTATGAATCTAATTTAGAATTTACTACTTACGAAATAATTTAGCTTTTAACTAGAAATATTACTTATTAAAAATAAAACTTCAGAGACATTTTCTCAATTTTCTAAAGCATACTCAGCATCAACAATATCCAAAAATAAATATATTTTTTATATATCAACTCCTTACTAGAGTAAGGAGGAAAATAACTGAAGGCTATTTGATGAACAACTTAAAGGTTTAACTAATATTGCAAAAATTCATTTATTAGAAGAAAAAAACCCATCTTAAGGATATTACTTGCGCAAACTAAACAACTAAATAAATGTTTCTTCTCCAGAACACACACTCACAAGCCTTTAGAGTACTTAAGTACTCAAATGTTTAATAATTTCTGTAGCATATGTTAGGGGATGTATAAATGAGGTTCTTATGATTGGGTTTGTAACACACGCACAAATTTATAAATACATAAATTAATATTTCTAGTTGTGCAACATATGATGTCTGATGTGTTGAATGTGATGTGATGTGATGTGCTGATGGCGGAGGAAAAGGGAAAAAATAAAATGAAGCTGGCACTGGTTTTAAGATAAATACTCGTTCGTACCATTAGATCCTTGTTTGTTCAAGCAAATTTATGTTAATCTACAAGTTTTTTTGCCACAAATTCTCTCAAGATGATGATGATGATGTTGGCAAGAAAACCTTTAATTACTTAAGCAGAGTTTATTTGTTTAAGGCTTTCGGCATTACATAAAATACAAACAAGACAACTAGTAAAGAAATAGTTTAGGTTTACGATAGAAAATAAGATTAATAAAATTATAAGTGATGAATGAGATAATTTAATTAATGACTTGCTTTATTCTTTCTAAAAATCACATAATTTTTCTACTTAAACGAAATAACTTTGCCGTTGACGTTTTTATAAAGTTGGCATAGCAGTGGTCACGCAATAAATTGGACATCTGCCAGCATAAAAACCAAAAAACTTATATAAACATTTATGATTTAATTTCTACGTCATTTATAAGTCAAATTCTAGTCAATGGTGGGAGCTTTATATTTTGATTCAATACGAAGAAATCCACAGCGGAGGCTCATTGAATATTTTGAAATATATTTATACACAAAAGAGGCGTCATGAACGGTTAGGTTTGTAGACCAAAGGAGTTAAATTTTTAATCGAATAAAACTCATATATTCATTTACATATATTTAAATTTGTTATTATTATTTGGACCGCTGAATTGAAATCTGCACTCCGTTTTGTTAAATTAATTCTAGTTTTCAAGATATTCCCTTATACACAAAATGAAGGAAGTTGCATAAGCATAACTCGAAAACAGTTAACCTTATTTGGTTAAATAAAACTTTAGTAAATCCATACTAAAATTATCTTTAAGTCATACAAACATATTCTTCTTAGAATCTGCTTGTTAGTTTCAGAGATATCGAAGAAGTTAAGACAAAATAAAATAATTTAACCCTTTTTGCTTTTTAAAGGTGATAAAAATTAGAAAATGAATAAAATCATGTTCTTTTTTGCAACCTATATATGTATATATTAAATTCTAAATTGGTATTATCATTTATTCGAGTAAACAATTTTTATGTTCGACTAACCGATTAATTTCTATTCGAATAATTCTTTACTCTAAATTCTTTGGTTTCTCTTTTCGATATTATTAAAAGCACGAAACACTTAAGGCAAATAGTGCTTGAAACGTATTAAGATTTGATTATTCGACTAATATTAATCGAATAAGTTTTTATAATTAATGGCAAATATTTATTTATCAGTGAAAAAGGAATTTGGTTATAAAAGATTCTTATTCTTTTTTTTATCCGAATAAAATATTTTTTTATTCGATTATTCAAATAAAATATTTTTTTATTCGATTAATCGAATAAAAAAATATTTTGTATTTATTTTAATTTCTTTTTAATATCTTTAAACACAAATTTGAGATAAAATCACGTGAAACATTTAATTATTCGATTATTCGACTTATTGAATAAATTATAATTCCGAATTTAACAATTTTTTTCATTCAATTATTTAATAAACTCATCTATAAAAAAACACAAAATTGGCTAAATGTTATAATTGAACCTCTTACAATATAATTTTTATGGTCTGAGTGCATAAAAAATATTTGTTCGGATAAAAGTTGCACTTACATTTTTTCCTTAATAACTTCAAAACTTTTTAAATACATTTATTTTTTTTTAGTTATTAATTCGAATACATCTTGCTTCACTTCAATCTCTTGTTGAATAATTTATTATTGCTTTCGGAAAATAGAAATTTTTTATCAAAATATTTAATTATTCAAACTGATTACAAAATAATTATTCTAAATTGGAAATTTTGTTTACATCAAAATATGTATGTATATATTTTTTAATCGAAAAATATTTATTCGAATAAGTTTTTATTTATCTAAACTTCGTTTGGTTTCTGAGGAAATATTTATTGTCGCTTGATTTTTAAATGTTTTCTAAAATATTTTCAATACATTACTATCAGCTTAAAAGCAACATTGACGTTCAGAAATTTTTTTCGCAATACATATATTCCAGTATTCAAACTGATTTCAAAATAATTATTCTAAATTAAACATAAATTTTGTTTATATAAAAATAAATGTTTTTCAATCGATTAATCAAATAAATTTTATTCGAATAAATTTATATTTATCTAAACTTCGTTTTATTATTGCTTTGGAAAGATAGAAAATTTTTTATCAAAATATTTAATTATTCAAACTAATCAAAATATGTATATATGAATTTTTCAATCGATTAATCGAATGTTTATTCGAATAAATTTTTCTTTATCTAAACTTGGTTTTTTTCTGAGAAAATATTATTTCCCGCTTTATCTATACATATAATAAAATAGTAACTCATTTCCGTCTGTCTGTCTCTATGTCTGTCTGCTTTTCATTTGCGTTCGCATCACGTAAAAACTATTGGATGAATTTTGTGAGGAGGTACCTTAGTATCCTGATCCCAATATAGGATACTTTTTTCTTATCTCATTTTCAAGAGAAAGTGGAGAAAAAGCATTGAAAGTGAGCACTTGAACTAACCGGATATGCATACTTTATTTTTTATAAAGTAAAAAATATATAAACTGATATGCAGCAGCATAGTTTAGGGCAGAACTATAAACGTAAGGGTCTTTGGTGTAGATTCCTTCAAAGCAAAATCGAACAAAATATTGCAAGGACGCTGACAAAGTGGCGGGCACAGCTATTTTTTAAAATATTGGCAACACATTTCTATCAGTTTAAAAGCAACATTGACGTTGATTAGGAAGTTCTATCAGAAGACTGCTTATACTAACTGATGGGGGCGTTAGGAAACAAACTGCTATCATGTCTTCGTCAGACTCTTAATCTTTGAGTGGTGATAACTTTTAAAACTCAGGCATAATTCAAGAAGTTTTAAGTTTGTATATATAAAAACTCAGTCGATCCTCGAGTGGTCGGTTGACAACTGCACGAGAGGTAAAATTAGCTTTGGCAAGGAACAGAGACAGTAAAGAGCAATGGTTTTAGTCCCGAAATAGGAGAATTGTAAAGAGTTTTAGGGCTGATAACCCTGTTAACTCAGACCTGGTCAAATAACGAAAGCGGGATATTTCTGAAGTTGTAAGGCGCAGCTTATGTGGGGCATGTATACTACTGATCAGAGGCAGATACTGATTGCACTGTTAGCACCTTTGATCTCAGCGTTAAAGAATTGAATGATTGTGCCAGTGCTGACGTTTTGTATGTACTTCGAACCGAGATAGAATTGCGAGTGTAAATGTAATGGTCAATGATAATGCCGCAAAACGTCGTCTATTATTAAACTTTTTCACTTATTACGGTTAAACGAAACGAATCTGATTTGTTAATTTAGTAGATTATACTAAAACTAATTGAAGATACTAAATTAAAAAAATATATATTTTCTTTCATAAAAAATATACATACATATATCGATTATTAAATAAAATTTATTCGAATAATTCTTTAATTTTCTAAACTTTGTTTTGTCATAGTTGTACAACCTATTTTTTAATTGCAAAGCAATTTACACACTCATTTTAAGATAAATAAAACTACTGTTTTCGATTATTTGACTAAAGTTAATCGATTAATGTAATAGGTTTTATTCGAAGGACAAGCCTAAATATACATAAATAGTATTTCTTAATAGCAGAAGAAGAGAGCATTACTTTATAAATATTTGTGGTAATATCAAGACGAATTTTGAGGGTTAAAACCCGCAAATTTCTTTTAACTGATTCAGAAATTCCCAAAATAATTTAGAAATCCCCCAATGTGTTTATGAAAAAAGAAAGACAAATACTATTGCCATCGCAGTAACACTGTATATGGCACGATAACTCCCTGCCTGCATTAAAGTTTACGTTGTCAGGCAACTGAACAGTAACCACTTCAAGGTTACTTTGTACTTGATGAGACCGTGCATCGAAATGCAAACATACCGAGTAAAACAATTAAAGAAAAAAAGAAAACGGATGTCATTTTTATTATTGCGCTTTAATTTTTCAATAAGCACTAGTTTCTATTTCATCATAAATGCGGAAATAATACACCACAGCCAGAAAACAAAAAAAAAAACAAAAAAAAAACTTGCAACAAAAATCTGCCATTAAATAGAATTAATGTCAGCTGCAGTTAGGAAAAATTATTTTGAAAAACAAAACTGTTTTGAAACCAAAATATATTTAAAAAAAAATGAAAAATTAATAAAACAAGCAAAATATTTACACAACATGTCGAAACCACAACAAGAATAAAATAAAAAAATTTATATCAAAATTAATGTAAAAAAATATTAATGCAGTTCCTCGTTAAAATCATGCGAATTGTTTAAGGCCTTGAAACGAGGGCGGGTTGCTACTAAACGCTTGTTGTTGTGAGTTGGCGGCGGTAGTTAAAAAATAATTAAAAATTTAAATTAAATTTGGCAAAGTGCGAAAATTGTTGTTGTTGTTTTTATGGCGTATGATTATTTGTATTTAGATGCAATAACGCGTGTTCAAATTATTTTGGCAATAAAAAAAAGACTGAAAACAAAAATACATACTTACATATGTACATATGTACATATGTACATATGTACATATGTACATATATAAAAGAAAAATTTAATGAATAATGTCACCATTAACTGCGCAAATTTTTCAAAACAAATTCTATTTCTAAATACACATTTTCTAGGTGCCAGAAGGGCTTGCGTACCTATAAAGAATTTGAGACAACAATAAAAAAAATGACACATAAAATACCAAAGACAAACGATAAGTTACACAAAATAATAAATTTTATATTTTTCTGTTACTTAAGCCCCTTTCACACTATAATACTGAGTATTAAGATTTTCATTGGATTTTGTAAGATAGAAATCCAATGAGAATTTTGTGATTGTCAAAAAATCTAACGTAACATAACATTTCGTTTTCACACTATCACACTTCAAATAAAATGAAAAATATCAGCAAAGGAACAAGCCGAGACGAGACATTGAACGGCGTCGGCTGAGCAATTTTATGTGGACGGCAGAGGTGACGGGTGTTAAGTTTGTTTGGCGGTTCAAGTTTTCGGTTAATAAAAAAATAAAAAACAAAACAAAAAAAAAATATACGTACATTCAACAATTTCTAGGCATGGCAGAACCAAAGTACATACGTAGGCGTTTAGACTGATGGCAATTTAAGGCAGGTGCAGGACAAAGAAAACATTTCATAGGCGGCGGCGAACTAACGGCTACGACTCAATCAGCTTGGTTCTTTGCTTTACAAAAACACAACCCTGATAAAATGAAAAATGTTATCGTTTAGAAAATTTTCTAAAAATGGTTTGGTATTATGGGATGTCAAATTTCTCTCCGTATTATTTCACATTTTGATAACATACTCCTTTGACACTATCACACTCATTGGATTCAAGTATTTGACAAGTCTTAATACTCAGTTTAATAGTGTGAAAAGGGCTTTAGCAAGCGAGGCACCTTATGTTCGCTTAAAAAGCGAAGGTGTAATTTTTTCTCATTGTATACTAGCTGTGCCCGCCACGTTGTAAGCGTTCTGACAATATTTTGTGTGATTTTGCTTTAAAAGTAATTCACAATAAATTTGAAAACTCTTACGTATTTACTTTATATAGCAGTATCCATTCCATGATAAAATTCCTAAATTTATATAAAATTCTAAATCTGGAGTGACCTACACTCAACTTTACCATACCCAATGCAAACAGATATTTTTATGTATATATTACATAAGGAACATAAGTTCAAAGTATATTCGAACCAAAAAATTAATTATTTTCGGTTTGGGGTGTTAAGTAAACTACACCTTGCCCCTTCCTAATTATGCCCAAAATTTATACAGCTCTTCATTACCATAAACCAAAGAAACATACTGAATTTCATTTTGATATATCATATGTAAAACTTTTACAAAATTTGGGAGCAACTAAACTACCCCTTTCCCCTTCCCGATTATGCCCAAAATTTACACAACTCTGCATCTCCGTATACCAAAGGCACATACGGATGTTTTAATATGTCATACGGTGTGACCTGTAGAGCGTTCACCAAATCTGGGGATAAGGAAACTACCGCTTGCCCGGCCCGATTATGCAAAAAAACTATACAGCTCTTCATCTCTAAATATCAAAGGAACGTACTAAATTTCATTTTGACATGTCAAACGGTATGACCTGTACACACTCCACAAAAATATAAAGGTATACATCTCTGGATAAGATTCTAAAACTTATATAAGAAAGTAAAAATACAAATCAAATACAAAATTTATTCGATTGGCTATTTGGCAGTAAGTAATTCATACTTTGTCATTATATATTTTAAAACAGCGACATATTTTGTCATTGTTTTAAAACAGCGCCATCTGTTGCGCAACCGCAAAATAAAAGATGCCTTAAAGTATGCATTACATTTAAATCGGTAAAATAAGGTACGTACTTTCACAGCTTTTTCTCCACTTTCTCTTGAAATTAAGATATTCTTGCGGAAAAAAGTATCCTATATTGGAATCAGGATACTAAGGTACCTCCTCACAAAATTTTGTTAAAATCCATCCAGTAGTTTTTACGCGATGCGAACACAGATAGTAAGTCAGACAGACACAAAATGAGTTACTACTTTATTGTATGTATAGATGATGGGGGTAGCGTGAGTAGTTAATAAATTATAATTTTAAAAATGATTAAAATAAACCGCTAAACATTACGGGGTCGGAAAATTCCAAACTATAACGGTACCCATTTTTTCCATTTAACATTCCGATTCTTCGAGTTTCAGAACGGTTGTCCCGATAACATTCCTATAAGGAACCCCTCATGTGTGAGTCCGACACACATTTGTTCGATTTATTCCTATTTAAATGTGTTCGTTGCAAACTTTTTTGGCGAAGTAAAATCCTAATATAAAGAATTTAAATTTAATTTGTAAAGATAAGTATACGAAGATAATAATTAAATTTAATTACTTGTTTTTGTGTGTCTTTTTTATCAAAATTTACTGAGTTTTAAAAATATTTCACTTATAAAAAATTATATTCGGAATTGTATTATACAAGATTATTTATTTCTAAAAAACGCCTAATTCCTTCAAAATTTATTAAATAAATATTTTATGAACGAATCATAAAATATTTATTTTATAAAAATATAATCCAAACAGATTACTATGGGAAAAACATAGCCATATAGCTATTTCACTGGTACTTAACCAAACTTTCTGAATAAAATGCCCAGATTCTTATGCCCAAAATTTAATAAACCAAATGAGAAGTTTATTCAGTCTAGAAAGCAAGAAAACTGCAAATTTCTAAACAAAACATAAGACGGTTACTATGTTTTTTGTTTACAAATTTGGATTTTTCTTGCTTTCTAGACTTGATAAACTTCTCATTTGGTTTATTAAATTTTGGGCATAAGAATCTGAGTTTTTATCTGGTTAAGCACCAGTGAAATAGCTATATGGATATGCTATCCCTAAAGTAATCTGTTTGGATTATTATATTTTTATAAAATAAATATTTTATGATTCGTTCATAAAATGTGTAATAAATTTTTAAAGAATGATACGTTTTTAGAAATCAATAATGTAATATTTCACTTTCTTTTAAAATCACATTTCATTAAGTTGCTATAAGTCGTAACTGTATTACTTTATGCTGGTTCTAAATTTTTGCTTTTTTATTATAAAATAATTGCAAAATCATGCGATATTACGCGAATAAAAACATTTTGATTAATTTAATTTCAATTCAAATCAAATAATGACGATATAATCTGAACAATATCGATTTGCAATTACAAAAGTTGCTCACATTTTTTAACACTTAAACAACAATTAAAAACCACTTTATTATTAAATGATTTTTTTTTAATTATTCTTTTTTAATGCTTTTTATAAAGCATTTAAAACATTTAAACATACAAATCTAAATTGAAAAGACAACGAATTTAAATAGCAAAAATAGCCAGGAGTGAAATAAAGCGTTTGTATTTAAACAAATTGAAACTGGCATTTAAATTGCATGAACGACTGACAAACTAACCAACCAACCAGCTATCCCAGTGACTGGTCAAAGTAAAATTACAACTTGTAACGTTTTGCTTGCAAATGAGTATTCGGATAAACTGCATTAATGATGCAAATGAAACGACGACATCAACCAAAAAGACGAATAAATGCTCAAAGTGTTCAGATTGCATACAAATGACTGTTTGCACTGAGGTAAATTTAAACTTTAGAAGAGTCTGTTCGTTTTTAAATTATAGACAGAGAAAAATATACGAATTGACTTGAACACCAAAAAGATTAAGTTAAAAAATAAAGTGAAAAAACAGCAGAATTGTAGAATATTCTCACTTGAGTCCGTTAAATGCTAAAAGAGCTTAGTGCGTGGTACTGGAAAAAGTATATCCTATATTTTAACATACACACATGGTTGTGGTATGGTCACAAGAACCTTTTTATATTCTTTGTAAAAATATATGGTTGCGATGAACAACTTATAGTTGTTTTTATCATTACTATGGTCACGATAAACAAGTTTTCGTTACTATTTGATCACTTAAATGTTGCTACACTCAAAAAATGCAACATAGTTGGTTCGAACTATACAATTTACAAACCACAAACAAAGTTTTATTAATATTTGAAAACTAATATTGTATTTATAACCATAATATATTAGTAGTAAACAAATTATGATAAGTTTTGCTCGTTTGTAACCCACAGTATGTCTAATAATAATCAAATAATGTTTGGATTTTTGAAGTTTTGTATTTAGATTATTATGGTCACAACAAACAAGTTTTTGTTACTATTTGATCTTTAAATGGTTACTACACCCACTCGAAAAATACGAGATGGGTGCAGGTTTCAACTATTCAATTTTCACACCACAACCAAAGTTTTATTATTATTCCAAAATAATATTGTATTTATAAGCATATTATTAGTAAACAAATTATGATAAGTTTTGCTCATATGTAACCACAGTATGATTAAAAACAAACAAATAATGTTTGGTTTTTTAAATATTGTGTTTAATTTTTTAAAATTATTATAATCTAATTTTACGGGTTTATCTTTAAAAAATTAAAAATTTATGAATTGAGTCATTTCTCATATCGAATGCTTAAAAAAATAAAGTAATAAATAATTGTGTGTTTGATTATAATATGAGTTTGTATAAACAAGTAAGGTATGTTTTTATAAATATACATATATCTGAATCTATTTATTTAATTTATTTTATAATAAAATTTTACACTTTACAATGTTATTTTTAGGTAAGACAATAATATGGTTCTAACATAACAATTTTATTCTTACATAAATAATAATATGGTTTGACTACAACCATATAATTCAATCATAATATGATGCTCTTAGATTATGTTTACCTCAACCATGTTTTGTCTTTGCGTGTAGGTACTAAGGTACCTTCCCATAAAATTTTATTAAAATGTATCCATAATTTTTACGTGATACGAGCACAGATAGACAGATAAAAATTCCAAAAATTGGTTTTTTGTTTTTTTTTTCATATCGATTCATATTTCCACCAGCAACATAATTTTCCAAAAAAGTATTTCATGTACAGACAAGGTCCTGTTACAGCATTGAGAGCAAGCCTATTTCGAAACACTATAACATGCAGAAAAACTAACTGTTTGGTGCGATTTATGGGTCTGTGGTATCAAGTAAAATAAAAATTACAGGTAATGTATAATTGCATATTCTTAATTACACATAATATGTAATTTTAATTGGAAATTTTCAATTACAAATTAAAAGTAATTGTAATTGTAATTAAGCAATAATCATTACTTGAAATTAAGCGACATTCAATTATATTCTTAACAATTTTCAATTACATTTAATTATAATTAATTGCTTTCAATTATAATTACATGCAATTTGTAATTGAAAATTTCCAATTATAAATTTCATTTAATTGTAATTGAAAATTGTTAAGAATATAATGGAATTTTGCTCAATTTCAAGTAATGATTATTGCCTAATTACAATTACTTGTAATTTCTAATTGAAAACATTAAATGTAATGGGTAATTGAAAAAATCTAAATTAAAATTAAAAATAGTTAAATGTAATTGTAATTGAAATTTTTACATTTAATTGTGTAATTGCGTATGTAATTAATTACAAACTGTAATTGACATCCCCCAAGTCTGATATGTAAATTTAGAACTTGGAAAAAATATTTAACACACGTTATTACCGAAATACAGCTTTATTTAATGCAACAGAGGTGTGTAAAAAAATGGACCTCCGGATTATTCCATGGCCGCACTAGCAGCGGCGGCCCCATGCCCGAAATCATATTTAAACATTAATCCCATAAAATTATCCAATTAACAAAGCCAACTAAATGGGTGTGAAAAACGTTATGCTCTGTTTTATTTAAAGTTCTCCACCTCTGTAAAAAAAGCACCCACTACAAACGCCTCTTTAAAAAAAACACCCATTATTATGAAATATGTAGTGTCATAAATAAATGCAAAAACAAAATAAAAACGGCGCCGACAACGGTATATTTTTATATTATTCTTTTAAAAGAAAATCAGCAAATAATTTTTTACAAGTTTAGGAAAAATAAAAAATAATTTAAAATTATAAACAATTTAATTTGTATTCTCTGTATATAAAAATAATCATAAATTTTAAGTTATAAAAGAAATGTAACAATTTGTTTTTTTATATAAATATATACACATATATTTTTAATATATATAATGTGTTGAGGTTAAAATATATTTGTCAGTTGGGATTAATTTTTATGTTTACAAAGACTTAATTTATAATAAAAAATCTTAAAATTCTAGAAAAAATTAAAATAAAATAAAATAATTTTACTACTTATGAAATTTTTGAGATTTTAAATAATAATTATTTAATATTTCGCCAATTACCCATAACATTTTGTAATAAAAATTTAATTCATTTGTTGGGGGAAATTGTACTTTAGCTGAACAGTAATTAAAAGCAAAATTTCTATGTCTTGTCGTTAGTTATAGTGTTTCTATATTACGAAAGATAAAAAGAATTTAAACATTTTAGTCCATCATTTATTTCGTCAAAAAATACTCTGAACTCGAAAACGACATCACGTTTACAGATCTGAGAGTGAATGAATGCTAGATTGCTAACACTATAGAGAATTTATATGGTGCTGTGATTTTAATATTAAATGGTCGTATTGATGACGCCTTATGATCGGAATTATCAAGGTTATGTCAAATGTCGTCAATAAGGTGAAAAGTGGCATCAATGTAATGACTAAAATTATTGTCGTTTTTAAAAGCATCTATACATATAATAAAATAGTAACTAATTTTCTGCTGCCCGTCTTTCTTTTTTGTGTTCACATCACGTAAAAAGTACTGGATGGATTTCAACAAAAATTTTTAAGGATGTACCTTAATATTGATTCCAATATAGGATACGTTTTTTCCGCAAAAATATCTTGTTTCCAAAAGAGGGCAATTTTTCTAATATGTATTAATTTTTCTTTATAATAATGCATATCACAACGCCCTCCTTCGCCGGTATTACCACATAGCACTAAATCGCCGGCGAAGTAAAATAACTAGCTTCAAAACTAATTCGCCTAAATAACACCAGAGGCGCTGCAATACTGTTCTAAAAATAATCATAACGTGCAATTGCAGTGTTGCCAAAATCGAAGCTTTACTATCACTAACCCTCTGTCTTATCTACTACTATCCCTTTCCAAAGGAAGTATCACAGTTTATGTAGGCATTAACTGCCTGAGTGGTACTTCTCTTAAAAAAAAGGGAGAAAAAGCAGTGAAAGTTCGCTGATTTTGTACCTATTTAAATGTACTGCATACTTTAAGGCATCTTTTATTTTTGAAAGCAGTGTGTTTTAAGCAATGTTGCGCAACAGAAGGCGCTGTTTTAAAATAATTAGTAACTCATTTCCTGTCTGTCTTTTACAGAGCTTTACAATAATTTTTAAAATGTTATATAAATTTTAGAATTTTATCCCGCGATGGGTACCTTTTTATAAAGTAAATACGTAAAAGTCTTAAAATTTGGTGTGGATTACTTTCAAAGAAAAATCCAACAAAATATTGTAGGGACGCACACAACGTATGTGGGGACAGCTAGTATGTAAATAAATCTGAAAGGTTTATATTAAGAATACGACACCATCATATGTCTATTTAAAAATATGAGATAAATTGCCCTATAAATGAGGGAACTATAGCATATTTGATTAGAACGTTGGCTACTACGCATGCATGTAATTGATTTGAAGGACGGTGGTTTGTATCCCAGCCAATGACAATTAAGGCCATAATTCACTATCATACTCAGTCGTACGATCTATCAAAAATAGCATGTGTTCTAATAAGTATGATAGTGTGAATTAGAAATGTATCTGTGTGACAGACCTTTTGACAGGTCTGTACGATTTGATAATCTGTTGAAAAAAAAATTATAAAATATTTTTTTTCAACTGATTTTTGTTGAAAAAAATATATAAAATATTTTTTCACGCGATCAGAGTTGGAAATTTTTTTTTTTTGTATGTGTGTAGAATGGCATCTACAACGCCGTTTTGAGACGATTTTTTGAGTATGCCAGAATTCTGTTAAATTTTTTTGTGGTGGAATCGTACGATTATATAGGATAGTGAATCCTGGCCTTTGATAACACAGAATTTTTTTTGTTTTGCTAGTACATATGCAAGCTTGTCACAGCGAACTTATTCGACAGTATCTATCAATAGCAATATAAGCATATAACGATGATAGAATAGTGATCGTGACAAAATGACCAACTGACACTTGTCATAAGTACTATGATACTTGTAATAGTATTGATGTCATTACTATGACAAGTGAAAATATTTTATTTTTGTATTAAATTCGTCACGCATATACCTTTAAAATATGACTTGGGATCCACATTAACCATACTTTCGCTTTAAATGCGTATAAAAATTTAAACAGCAAACTTTTGCATGAAGTTTGCTTTGTTTTAATTTAAAAAAAAGACAATCATTTTTAAAAGTAAAATTCCTTTAAACCGGGTTGCTTAATGCTGAATTGAAAGGAATTTATGAATTTTTTTTTTTTTTTTGTTTTATAAAAATCAACTTTTTGACCAGCCCTCGAAATGTGAGCAGAAATTTTCAAAGTGTGTATAGGAAAAGATAATATAAGTAAAAAGTTTTTAAATTATCAACATATATTTTTGAACAAAAAAAAAAACAACGGCTAACCCTTTTAAACAAATAAGCAATAAAAAACTTTGATTGTAGGGTGTTCATGAAAAAGGATAAATATTTACATTAATAATGCTTAACGTATAGAATAATAAATACCTGCCTCTTCGCCAGTTATTTGAAAAAAATAAATTTACATTTTTATTATATGCCATTTTTATTGAACGTCATCATCATCATCATCATCTACATGACACTACGTGATGAATGACAAATTTATTCAAGCGCTACCAAGAAATAAACGGCAAATTCAGTTTGCCACATATTTTCAATATACCGAAAGTAAATACATAAAGTTGTGAACAATAAATTCAGGCATTTAGATGTTTAGTTCTAATTGGGTTTTATGATTTCGACAGTTAATTAAAAATATAAATAAATTGCAGTAACTGCTTGTCACTGATATATACCTGTGAGAGAAGTTTATTTTTTTTTTTTTTTTTTGCCCCAACATATGGCAGGAAGGCATGGCCAACAAGGACTTGGTCGCTAATATACGAAATAAAGAAATCTCTCAATATTCATGGACTCGAACATGTCTGATCAAGTTCATGCATGCACAAGTGCATGTGTATTTTCAGAATTTTTAAATAGTAACATTTGAAAAAACCTTGATTGTTGAAGCTTCAACCACCAATACTATTTATATGAATCATTATTATTTTATTTTAAATTTATTTTTTATTTAAGGTAAAAACATTTTTCTTTACTCTTCAATAGTTTCTTTAATTTACGTTGCTTTTGCTTTTTTGTTTAAAATTTATATTTAAAATTTATTTTGTAATAAAATTTATAAGAATATACGAAAATTAAGTCTCGTAAATCATAATGGAACGCTTCAAATCAAACATTTAATTAATGACACATAGGATTATTTCGACCTTTTAAGTGTTTTCTAGAATTTGTATATGTTTAGTTGTTAATGGTTATAGTTTATTATAATTTTAATTATTCAATATTTTGCCAAAAGACTAATATTTTGAAAAGTTTTTTATTTTATTTTAGGATAAATTAATTATAAATATTGTAATTATTTAAAGTACTATTACAAACTGTGTAATTTTTTAAGTCATGGCAAAATAACCATATACGGACACCACTACGAGATAAAAGACCAAAAAAAAAGACCCCTGTCTCCCAGTTTTGCCCAAAGTCCTCCAGGTTTTTTTTTATGGGCCCTCAAAGATGTGGGGCCTCGATGTCATTTTTGCAAAAAAATGATCATTTACTCAAGCTCATATTTTGCAAACCGTTTGGAATTTTGATATACTCTCTGAGGCAAAGTTGTAGCTCTTGTCATAAAGAACAAAAATTCTTAACATATAAAATCAAAAAAACTTCATCTTCAAGGTCAAAATCGCAAAAAACTTTAAAAAATTCAAATTTTTTTACTTTTTTTTTCCCCTTTCAGATTCAGATCCAGAATTCCAGAATACAAATCAAATACAATACACATTTTATTCAATTGGTTATTTGACATTAAGTAATTCATATTTAGTGATTTTTTTATAATCATATGTTGCGCAACCGTGTTTAAAATATCCCTCTTTTAAAAATTAAAGGTGCCTTAGAGTATGCAATACCTTAAATCGGTAAAAAAAAATCGGCATACTTTTACTGCTTTTACTACACTTTCTCTTGGAGATAAGATATTTTTGCGAAAAAAAAGTATCCTATATTGGGTTCAGGATACTAAGGGACCTTCTCACAAAATTTTAATAAAATCCATCTAGTAATTTTTACGTGATGCAAACACATACAGAAAGACAGACAGACAGACAGACAGAAAATAAGTTACTGTTTTATATGTATGTATAGATTATATGAGCCCTTGATTACGCAAGTGCTATAAGTCATAAATTTCTGGTTTCGTGATATTAAAAGGTTTGCATTTGAAAGGACTAAAAAATATTTTTGAATTATGGAATAAAATATTTGGACAATTAAATAGTGCCAACAAATAAGTATTTATTATGATTGTGAAATTTAAACCCATTTTTAAAAGGAAATGTAGTTTTGAAAGGTTTGAAATGACTTATACCATTTTTAAAATTAACTGAATCACTTTATAAACGACTTAAACCATCAAGGAAACATTTTTATTAGAAATTAACATTTTATTAAAACTCAAAAGTAATTTATTTTTTAGTATTTAGGGAAACAAAGTGTTTGTGGAAAATTGGTGAGATATAGGAGGGTAGTAAATCCATCATATCTTTACGTTTTTCTTCTATTATTGGTCTAATGGTTGTGTATAATGGAAACAAATCAATATTTTCGTATATTCTTAGTCTTCCTCTTTCAGGTGAAACGTCTAACACTTTAAATTCGGAAATGCCATCCAACAAGTTTTATAAAACATCTTATATGGAGAATTTTCTTAGAAATCTGATCCATTTTTAGTATTTTTAGTCAAGACATAGCTTTTCCATTGGTTTTGTGATGTCATGACAAAATTACTAATAATTATTTATTTATTTATGCCACTATTAAAATATACAGTAACTGTATTTTGTTTACAAACCAAAAACTAAACTCAATTTATCAACATAATTTGTATGGCATAATGCGAATTACTTCAGATTATGTTATTTTATTAGGATTTAATATGAAATATCTGATAAACTAGATTTTCAAAATTTTTGACTTATACCACTTTCAAAATCAAGGACTCATATTACAACATCACAGTGAATCTATACATAAATTAATTAAAGAATATGGAGTTTGACAGCTAAACTACCATTTAAGGGGAAAAATTGTAAGTTTAAATAACAAAATCCATATAAAAAAATTAAAAATGTTTCCCTTAATATTTTCCCTCCGTAGTAAGGCTACCTGATAAATGTACCTTAGTAATGGATAATAGCAAATATATTAATTATCTTCGTTGCTTCAAATGTCAAACTCTAGACTAAAAAATCAAAAATTTTATTTTTATAGGTTTAATTTTTTAGCAATAAAAAAGCACTGCGGGTATGTGTTACAGAGTCGAACATTTTGTTCAAATATACAAGTTTAAGCCCTTCAACTTTCGGTGATCAAATTTAGGTCGACTGGTTTAGTAGACAAGCGGGCAGCAGTCGAATGGTAATAAACCGTAAGATCTGACATTGCCATACCCGTGGAGCTGAATACCGAACTGTGTACTTGTGCTTTCGATATTAAGATGTAGTGATTTATATATGTATAAAAAAAAATATAAATCCAAAAGAACGGGACATTCAGCAGAGGTTGTTCTCCACACTAACCAGCCATTTGTAAAATAGTATTTGCATCAAATCTAACTGTTGCGATCTAATTTTTATATTATAGGAAAAAACACCTAAACATTTTGTGGCAAAATTTATGTTTGCTGGTAGTAGGGCTCTGAAAATATACAGTCTCCATATCAACATCCTTTAACATTTTCTTATTGTCATACTTATAAAATAAACGCATGACAACAAGAGTATAAAGAATACATGTCAGTTAAGAAAATATAAATAAGATTTAACTCCAGTGGGAAAAAATACCGTATAGATTTTAAAGCCATCTCAATGGTTTCTTTCAGAAATAAAATTTTCATAATAATCATTATGAAGGCTTTACAAAAATATTAAAAAGAAATTAAAATTTTAAAAAGCAATTTTCTAAAAAAAAATGAAAAGAGAGTTCTTCGCCGCTTGGTTGAGAAATTTATATTATTTTCGGAAATTAAAAAAAATAATTTCGTGCTATCATCTAGCACTATTTCTCAGGGTTTCGAATTTGTCATTTATGATATTTATGATAAATGAGATTTCTAAAATTGATTTTATTTTCGGTCTTAAATGAACAAAAAAAAAATAGTTGCATACAATCACATATGAATCAGTTTAACTGTCTGTTTTTTGGCATATATACATGAACGGTGAAAAACGAGAAATATCCGTAGAATTCATATGTGATAAGTAATAAATTAGCTCATTCTCATTAATGCTCTTTTACATAAATGCTTGTACATTTTTTTTTTCATTTATGAACTTTTTCATTTATGAGTGTTCATTTATGAAATTTCTCATAAATGAGACTCTAAAACACTGTGTTACTGCATACGTAGGTAGTTGCACATTACAAAATATGTGTATATACATACACACATACATACATTTATGCGAACATTTTTTACGGGATCATTTTTTTACGATGTTTTCATTTATGAAAAATTATAAATTCTCATAAATGAGCACTTTCTTGCAAATAAAAAAATATTTTCACATTTATTCACTTTTGAATATAAAGGAAAAGATTTTCTAGTCTCTCACACATGTATGAAAAGAAGCAGAAGAAGAACTAAAATGTGCCTATAATGTATAAGATTGAGCAGTGAGTACCATTTCGGTACTCTGCTTTTACTTTAAGGGCAAATTTACTACAGAAATCAAATACAAGTTAGACCGTACCCACTTTATTGTCTAGATTTGGTACCCAGCCATTTATATAATGTTTTGTTTTTGTATTACAATCCAACTAGTCGTCCGGAAATTTTTGTGTGAAAAGCACAAAATTTTTTTAATTATTTCTATACATTTTTTTAGCCTAATCGCTTGCTTGGAATACAAAAGCAGTTTAAAATGTTCGAGAAATGTCTCACCAATGCAAAAATTATTGTTTTGAGGTCCTTGCTCAAACTTACATTTTGCAGGGCTTAAGAACAAGTTAGGAGACTTATTGACTTTACCTCGTGTTAACAAAAACAATTAAATTAATTAAAAATCTATTTAACAATAGCCAACGAAAATGGTATGATGGTTCACTGGCCGCAGTTTTATTAATTTTGCTTACGAAAATACTAAATTTAAATCTTAATAAAAATAATTCGAAATGTTCATAATTTATTAAACAAAAAGAATTTTATAAATAAACGGAAATATTTATTGATATTTTTCCTTATTAAGTCACATATGTAAATATAAAGAATATAGCTACATACATACATAAATTTTATTGCCCAATTCTATACAAATTATTAATTTATAAATTGTCTAATCATCATACCTACAAGAAGAGAGGAAAAAAAACAAATAAACAGGTTTAATTATATGATCAAATATAGATTTATAATATTACAAATAATAAAGAATATCAGCACGTAATTTAAACAAACAATTAAAATTGATCCTTTTATGCGAGTTAGAATTGACTTCACAGCTTGCTTAAAGCAAAGTGAGCGGAAAATATACGTTTTCTGGTCACTGCCTTTTGTAAAAAAGTACCTCTTATGAAAAATCGCTTTTATAAGAAAAAAATATAACATTTTATAAAAAATAAATTTTTATATAAAAATAACATTTTATAAAAAAGTACATTTTTATATAAAAAGTAGTTTTTTTTAATGTAAAAATTTTTATATAAAGAACACTTTATAAAAAAGTATTTTTTTTATATAAAAAGTACATTAAAAAAGTACTTTTTATATAAAAATTAAATTTTATAAAAATTAATTTTTATGTAAAAAATACTTTTCTTATAAAAACTACATTTTATAAATTTTTTTGTTTTATAAGAAGTACACTTTACCAAAAAAGGATATTTTTTGTACAAAAATTACATTTTATATAGAAAAGTACTTTTTATATAAAAATTACTCTTTATATAAAAGCACCTTTTATTAAAAGTACCACATCTACTTACTATTTTAAAAAGTACATATTATAAATAATTATACATTTCATAAAAATATTATTAGCTAAAAAAATAAATTTTAAAATAATTAAAAAAGTAACATTTATAAAAGACACTTTTTGCATAAAAGAGACTTTTGCAAAAGTATCTTTTATACAAAGAAAGTACCGTCTTTAGAAAAAAAAATTCTCTACGAAAAAGTAAAAAACCTAAACCTTCTTTAATAGAATTTATATGTACTTGTAATAAAAAAAGGCTTTAAAAAAAGTGCAACTGCTTTTACTTTGTACTTTTTATAATAAAACCTTTAAACAATTAGCTCTGTTTATAAGAAAGCACCTTTTGTAAAAATATTTAAATATAATAATAATGCCTTTCTAAAAAAATTGATTTTATAAAACTACTTTTAATAAAAAATACCTTTAATTTGAAAGTAGAATTTAGATTTACAGACAAGTGTTTTTATTAAAAATTACTATTTATAAATAGATTCGGCCCTATGCTCTTCACAGCGCCAATAGGAACAAATATATATAATATAAACAGGTATTAAAAAAAATTTTTTTCTTAAAAAATTACCTTTCATAAACAAATTCTTTTCATAAAGAAATTAAAAAAAAATACTTTTATATAATAGTATGTTCTATAAAAAAGTTTCTTTTACATAAAGTACCTTCATTAAAAAACTGCCTTTTATAAAAAGTACCTGTAATAAAAAATAACTTTAGTTGAAAAGTAGTTTTAATAAAAACCCAAATTTCATAAAAAAAAATATTACAATAATTTTATAAAAAAGGACCATAATTTCATTAAAAAGGATCCTTAAAAAAGTACTTTTTGTAAAAGTACTTTTTACAAAAAAATAAAAATCTAAAAAAATATTTTTGTATAAAAAAGTAACATCCATAAAATAAATTTTATAAAAAAAGTATTTTTGTAAAAGTACCTTTTATAAAAGGTACTTTTAAAAAAAGTACCTAACTTAAAAAAATACCTTAGTATAAAAAAGTAACATTTATAAGAAAATACATATAATGAAGAAGTCTTAACTTTTTTAAAGTACATTTTAAAAAAGTACGTTTAATAAAAAGTACGTTTCATAAAAGAGTACGTCATATAAAAAAAGAAAGTTTTAAAGAAATATATATTTTACAAAAAAATACCATTTATAGAAAAAGGACCTTACAATAAAAAAAATATCTTCTTTTAAATAAGTACCTAAAAAAGTAACATTTATAAGAAAATACATATAATGAAGAAGTCTTAACTTTTTTAAAGTACATTTTAAAAAAGTACGTTTAATAAAAAGTACGTTTCATAAAAGAGTACGTCATATAAAAAAAGAAAGTTTTAAAAAAATATATATTTTACAAAAAAATCACATTTATAGAAAAAGGACCTTACAATAAAAAAAATATCTTCTTTTAAATAAGTACCTTTTAATAAAAAAACACTTTCTACAAAAAATATTTTTACAAAAAATACCGTTGTTGTTATAGTATTTGTATTTATACATACAAATTAAAAAAATATCTATTTAAAATAGATATTTAATATGAACTTGTAATAAAAAAAGGCTTTAAAAAAAGTGCAACTGCTTTTACTTTGTGCTTTTTATAACAAAACCTTTAAACAATTAGCTCTGTTTATAGGCAAGCACCATTTGTAAAAATATTTAAATATAATAATAATGCCTTTCTAAAAAAATGATTTTATAAAACTACTTTTAATAAAAAATACTTTTAATTTGAAAGTAGAATTTAGATTTACAGACAAGTGTTTTTATTTAAAATTACTATTTATAAATAGATTCGGCCCTATGCTCCTCACAGCGCCAATAGGATCAAATATATATAATATAAACAGGTATTAAAAAAAATTTTTTACTTTTTGTAAAAGTACTTTTTACAAAAAAATAAAAATCTAAAAAAATACCTTTGTATAAAAAAGTAACATCCATAAAATAAATTTTATAAAAAAAGTATTTTTGTATAAGTACCTTTTTTAAAAGGTACTTTTAAAAAATGTACCTAACTTAAAAAAATACCTTAGTATAAAAAAGTAACATTTATAAGAAAATACATATAATGAAGAAGTCTTAACTTTTTTAAAGTACATTTTAAAAAAGTACGTATAATAAAAAGTACGTTTCATAAAAGAGTACGTCATATAAAAAAAGAAAGTTTTAAAAAAATATATATTTTACAAAAAAATACCATTTATAGAAAAAGGACCTTACAATAAAAAAAATATCTTCTTTTAAATAAGTACCTTTTAATAAAAAAACACTTTCTACAAAAAAAATTTTTACAAAAAATACCGTTGTTGTTATAGTATTTGTATTTATACATACAAATTAAAAAAATATCTATTTAAAATAGATATTTAAAAGTACCACAAGTGATTTTTTAAAGCTAATAATTTTATTTACATAAAAACATAAAATTATTAAAGAATTATTGGTTTTACAACAGATTTTGTAGGCGTAATTAAAGTGTTGGTCCATAGCTGTCACTTAAAATGATTCATTGCATTTAAAAATAAATTTGAAACATAAATATCAAATAGATTTCAAAAGTAAGAAACACATTGAATATTAATAAAAATGCAACCAGTTTTTCCCCAGGTTGAAATGATAAATATTATGGTTAAATGTAAGCAAGTGACTGCCAGTGTGGATGACACACTCATAAGTGCTTGAGAAATTTTATTATGAACAGCCAGCAGAAGAATATTCGAGAAATATCTTAAAAACAAACAATAATTAAAAGTTAATCCGACAAATCGTTGGCATTATTTTTTAATAAAACAACATCATTCACTGAAACAACAACAGTTTAAATTGTCAAACGAAATGAAAATAGGCTGCTAATATAGATTTGGAATTTGCATTTCAACATTAAGAGAAAAAACATTAAAAAAAACTGGATCAACAAAAAATTTATTTAAAAATCCACTTAAAAAGAAAACAAACAGCAGATATTAAAACAAAATAATATAAAAAAAATAGAACGAGGATAACCGTCAGTGCAACGACGGCAATACTATTAATAACAGTCGCAATAGTTAGCAAAAGAAACGACAACAGCACTGTGTGTACAACATAATTTATAAATCGACAGGCCTAAAATCGTGAGGCAGCACAGCACCAATGACAATAAGCTTTACACACTGGCTGGCAGTTTGCGCTATAGAATAAATATACACTTGGAAAAATTAAATGAAAAGTAGCATCAAATGAAAAATACGATTTTCCTCTTTTCAATAAAAACTTTAAAAACGATACTAACGGGTTTTCATGACTACTGCAGTGATGTTGTGATTTAATTGAAAAGGGATGGGTAACCAACCCACATTCTCTCTTCCCCTAATGCGCTAAACAATCGTGGACTTTATTTAACAATTAAATAGTTCTTAAGGATTATGGAGGGCATCCAAACTTCAGTTACGTTGCCAGTGGGCAACTCTTGGCAACTTTTTTCAGTTGCCAAGAAGTTATCAAACTCGTTATTTTGACAGATCGGCAACTGAAAAGGAATGTTAACAAGCATACAATAAATAGCAAAGTGGGAGAAAGTCAGTTTTAAAATACCAAATGTGTTAAAATATAAAATACAAATAAATACAAATAAAAAACAATTGAGAAAAGAGAAATAAGTGAAATAAAATTAGCTTACAAAGTGATAAAAAATAAAATAAAAATCAGTCAAGGAAAAATATATAAATTTTTTGCCATTTTTTTTTCAGTTAATTTGACTTTAAAATGGATTCACACCTTTTGCCATTCTTCTGAGAACTTGTTAGTGGTCCACAAGTATTAATAGCACAAATTTTTGTCTGGTGATGATTTTTACCATTTTGTAATCTACAGGCAAAAAATTTTTATTAAAAAATAAATCAATAAAAAACATTGTTACTTTTCTGTTTAACAGCCTTTTTCAATTGAAAAATCTTCAAAGCAACCAGAAAAATGCGGTTGTCAATATCATTACTATTTGGCAACTGACGTTGCGAGCCATCAGTTGTCAGTTGCCATCCGTAATGTAGTTTTGGCAACTGGCAACGCAACTGAAGATCGGTTGCCATCCGTGAGCGAATTATAAGTTGCTCAAAAAAACAAGTGCACAATGGGGTAAAAACAAAAAAGAAAAATCTAAACGGCTGGTGCGATTAAAACAAACAATTCACAAGCTAATAGGAATTAGTATTTGGCCTTAACTTTTAAGTTGAAACTTTTCAGACCTTTCCAGGAGCGGCTGGATGGGGTCCCAAAAAAGGGCACCTCAAAAATGAACATTTTACCAAGGCCTTCATGTTCAAATGGTTAGTTTTTCGTCTATGAATTTTGAATTTTGCACATATGCTTTGGAAGGGCAATATTTATAATTGTTCCAGACCGAAGTCCAGTTTTTTTTTTTTTTTTTGGATGAAGAGAAAATATATATAAATTCAGAATAAATTTTTTTTATTACAAAACTTTCTCTCAGTGCAACCAACAGACACTGCAAACAAATATCGTCATTATTTAATTATTTATGAACATGAAAATAAATGAAAAACTAAATTAATTTTCCAAAATGTGTCACCACCAAATAGAAAATATGTATTGGAAAAAAAATTAAATTTTGAAAAATAAAAAACTTTGTTGAACGTTCGCTATCTTTTTTTATGTTGTTGTTCATTATTAAACGTTTAAAAAAAATGTTTCTCTATTAAGATGTCACCAAGTTGTGCCAGCCAACAACAAGCTGTTGTAGAATTTTTATAAATACATTCATCCATACATGTAACCAATACACACTTATCCATACATATGTACATACATACATATGTATGTACCTTGTTTATGGTGTTCGTATTATTATTAATATTTTAAATTAAATTTATAAAAAAAAAAGTTTTTTGTTACTAAGAATAACTAACGACAGAACAGCAGCAGCAATAAAGAAAGTGTAAGTCTAATTGACGTCATTGATTTTTTGGCAGAGGCGGTACAATTCTTTTTGAAATGACTAAGTGTTAATCGCAAAAATATTCAAACGAAAATTAAACTATGGAATTTAAAGGTTGGAAAAACAAAATTAAAAATTTAGTTTTAATTATTTGAAAAGAATTACACTGATGTAAAAATTTTTTTTTAATTTTTATAGTTTGTTGCTTTAAACACATGGACGACAGCGGCTACACAGCTACATGACTGCAAATTGCGTTAACAACTATTGTCGCCGTGTAGTCAGCGATATAATTATATTGAAAACGACAGCTACATCGTAAACTCTGACATTGTTGTAGATATTTTTATTTTACTTTTATAAAATATTAGCGGACCGGGTCAGCATTGCAGGCCCTAAGCAAACATTAATTCGCAACAACTTTGCTAAAGATCATAGCATGATCAATTGCACAGTTTACGATTTAATTCGTTCTGAGTAATTTTCTGTGGCGCCACCTGTCGAAAATTAACCCCACCAACTTAGGAACCTAATGCGCAACAACTTTGCTAAAGATCATACCATCATCAAATGCACAGCTTACGATTTAATTAATTTTGAGTAATTTTCCGTGGCGCCACCTCTCGGAAGTTAATCGAACCAACTTAGAAACCTTCGCCGGCTCATGGGCAACAACTTTGCTTAAGATCATATGTAACATGATCAGATGCATAGTTTACGATTCTATAAAGGACATACAAACATACAGACATACAGACAAACATTCATTTTTATATATATAGATAGAAAATAACTTTTTCAAAAAATAATAATAAAAAAGTAATCAAAGCAAGTACGTAGTTTGAGCAGAGCTTTTATAGCGCAGAAACGTGGGTACTTGCGGCAGCAGATCAAGCGCTACTGGGTTTTTTTAAGAGAAAAGATCTTCGCAAAACGAAGACCTGATCTGTGTTAGCGAGGAGTGTACAAGTCGAACGAACCCTGAGCTGTATAAGCTAATTATATCCCGACATGCAAGCTATTAAGCACATCAAAACAGAGCGATTGCGATGGCTGGATGGCTGGATGGCTGGGCCATATCGGTCAAATGAATCAAAAAGCGTTGGATGACAACTGCCATGGAAAACGCAGACAGGGGCGCCCGGGTGGAAGGACCAAGTGGAAAAAGACACGCAGATTCTTAATATAACAAACTGAAGAATGCACGCACATGACCGTAGTGTTTGTAAATTATTTAATAGGCTTTCCAAGACCAACAATAGGTCGTAATTAAGTAATTTCAGAGAAAAAACATGGTTATGGTATGGTCACAATAACAATCTTATGTTCTCTGTAACAATATATATGGTTACGATAAACAACTTATAGTTGTTTTAATCATTACTATGGTCACGAAAAACAAGTTACTATTTGGTCATTAAATGATTAATACGCCCCACAAATGCAACATGGTTGGTTTGAACTTTATAATTTTCAAACAACAACCAAAGTTTTATTCGAATTTCAAAATAATATTGTATTTATAACCATAATATAGTATAAGTAAACAAATTATGATAAGTTTGCTTGTATGTAATCACAGTATGACTAGAAATAAACAAATAATGTTGCGATTTTTTTTAAGTTTTACGTGTAGTTTTTTTAATTATTAAAATATAATTTTTCGGGTTCGTCTTTTAATTAATAATAGTTTATGAAATGATTCATTACTCATATCAATTGCTTAAAAAATAAAATAATAAATAATTGTGATTTTAAACCGACTTCAAAAAAGAAGGAGGTTATCAATTCGTCTGAATGTTGCTTTTTTTATGTATGTAACCGCAGAACACAGCCATTTCTGAACCGATTTTAAAATTTTTCCCGTTTTAAAAACAGTTACATGTTTTTTACGTGTATTAAGAAACGTAAGGGCACCAAATTTAAAATTTAAAAAATTGCGTCTCGCTATAGCTCCCAAAGGCAGAAATTACTAAAAACTAAATTTAAAATTTAAAGGGTGTCCCCATAGGTGCCGTAATTTGACCTATATATGCCTATCTTTTGAACCGTTATAGACAAAACCTTGAAAATTTTACAGAATGTCGATTACTATGACCGTTATAACAAAATGTATAAATATTCAAAATTTTAAATTAAAGGGTGCTCCAATAGTTCATTTAATTTGATGTATATGGCCATACTTTTGAACAATTGTACACAGACCGCTGAAATTTACAAAGAGCCTGTATTGCTAAGTCAGCTATAACAAAAACTATAAAATTTGAATTTCGAAATAAAAGGGTGTCCATATAGTCATTGTAATTCTATGTATGTGGCTAAACTTTTTAACTGTTATAGACAGACAGCTGAAATTTTCAAGGAACCTGTATTCCAAAGTCCACTATAGCAAATATACAATTTGAATTCAGATATTAAAGGGTGCCCCCATAAATTATGTAATTTGATCTATATGGCCCTATCTCTTGAACCGTAAAACACAAACACTTGAAAATTAGGCAGAATGTCCACTACTTTCTCTGGTATATTAACAACTATAAATATTTGGAATTATAATGTAAAGGGTGTCCCAATAGTTTATGTAATATGATATATATGGCCAAACTTTTGAACCGTAATAGACAGACAGCTAAAATTTGCAAAGAATCTTTGTGACCAAGTCCTTTATAACAACAGATCTTTAATTTAAAATTGTAAATTAAAGGGTGTCCCAATATAAGATGTTATTTGATCTATGTGACCCTATCTCTTAAACCGTTATACACAGAGGCTTGAATGGTGTCCCCATAAAAGACGGATGCTGGTGAAAATAGCTTAACTTTCGAACAGTAATAGGGAGAGGCTTGACATTCCATAGTCTTTACTTCTTTTCCCTCTAATTTTGGCGTATATTTTATTTGGTTTAAATCTAATTCTTACAGATTACTTCTTAAATGTTTAGTTTAGAATTGGTGCCCTTCTATCTGTTTTGAAGTCGGTTTTTTGCAAGAATTGATTATGTAAACAAATTAGATATGTTATTATATTTATTATCTCACAATATTTATTTAATTTATTTTATAATAAAATTTTATACTTTACAATATTATTTTTAAGTTTGACAATAATATGGTTTTAAAATAACAATATAATTATTTTAATAATATTGTTTGAGCGAAAACATATAATTCAATCATAATATGATGCTCTGGGATTATTGTTACCTCAACCATGTTTTTTCTTTGCTTATACGTAAGTAAGTGATTAAAAGTTCACTAAAATTGATAAGCAGCTTGTTTCCATGGCCATTTCGCTAAGTGCTTAATTTAGCTCATCAGGAAACCTTCACCCGAATTTTCTGAGTTTTATTTAACCACACACTTTTAAAAAGTGATGAAGAGGTAAAACGCACTAAGGACAATGTTAACAATCTAATGCTATAAAGCATTTGTTAAATATACGAAAGATACTTATTTTGCGGGGCTTTTAGAAATGCCTTGTCATGACATGAATTTTTCTTATTTACCAGACAAATTCATCCATCTTTATTAATTGCTTAAAACGAATTATGTTAAATCTAATCATTAATTATTGCATTTCACATGAGTATTTTTGCACTTAATTTTTTCCATTGCACAAGCAGCAGAAAAGAAGAAAAGAAGAAAATAAAAACAAGAAAAAATTTACTAAAAACAAACACTTTGTTGTGAAGTTCAATAAACTTTCAAGGTTTTAGTGATTGGCCAAATGAAAATATATCTACGATAACTGCACTTCTCAAAGAATATATAAAATCTCAACACAAACTATAAAAATCATATAGCAAAACCACACACACACACACAATCTTTTAAAATAAATTATTAAAAATGTTTAATGCTTCAAAAAACACTTACAAAATATTAACATTAGTTTGTTATTAAGATGACACATCTTTTTTAATTTACAAAATTATTTTAGAAAAAAATTTTAAAAATTTTCAATTATTAATTTTGTTGTCAAATTCGGTCTTACGCTCATTCATAGAAATTTTATTAAATATTAATTAGAAAAAGGAATAGAAATAGAAATTCAAAAATAACTAAATAAAAATTAATAATTTTTGAGTGAATAAGTGAGTATTGCCTCATTTACAGCTGTTGAAATAATTTTATTTATTAATTTCTATTTGTTACAAATATTTTTATTACAAATGAGTTGAGCAAGATGACAACGTTGACGACGACGACGGCAAGTACAACGAATGTGCGTAAAAAAACTTAAAATTTACTATTTAAATTTTGTGCATTTTCGAATTTATCTTAATGATGTCGTCACTTGCGCAATTCTGAAGGAAAAGAAAAACCAACTGCTAACGAATTGCAAGCAGATTGTAGCCCAACCAAAAACCTCGCTTACACAGCTAACTGACGTAACTATCATTTTTACAATTTAACAAGAAAGCACTTTTTGCTAAATTGTATTTGTATTCTGGTTTTAATGGTGCAAATGGTTTAGCGAACTGAAATTCATAAAAGTGTAAAATTCGCATGTAAGCATTGGCGTAGAAATGTCATTCTGAGGGGTGCAATGACCCCCATCCAGACTTGCAGTTGCAATTTTATTAAAAAAAAAAAATTAGATGTTATATTTAAACACAAAAACGCAGTAAAATAAATAATATAAGGAAACAAGGGAAAAACATTCAATTTCAATTAATTCTGAACAGCATTTGGTTGCTTAAATTTTTATTGTTTCAGAAGTTTATTTTCAGAATTTTCCAATTGCTTTGAATTTTGTTTTATTGCATGTAATAATTACTGCCAATTACTTGTAATTTGTAATTGAACATTTCCAATTATAACTACATGTACTGTGTAATTAAAAATGTCCAATTACTAATTACAAGTAATTGTAATTGAAATTTTTTAATTGCAATTACTTGTAATTAATTACTAATTACAAGTAATTGTATTACTAATTACAAGTAATTGAAATTTTTTAATTGCAATTACTTGTAATTAGTAATTGAAATTTTTCAATTACAATTACATCTATTTGTAATTGTCTTTAGTACCTGAATTCAATTATATTTAATTATAATGTGTAATTGGGAATATCCAATTGGAAATATCCAATTATGATTATGATTATGAATTATGAATTTTTGGGAATTACATTACGTGTAATTATAATGATAATTAAAATGTAATTGAAACCGCCATAACTGTAATGTAATTAAATTTTTTCAATAGCAATTACTTGCAATCCTTACATGTATTTGTAATTGACTTTAGTCCCTGAATTCAATTAAAATTTATCATAATGTGTAATTGGGAATATACAATTAAACATTATGTGTAATTAAAATGAAAATTAAAATGTAATTGAAACCCTCCATGACTTACCCAAATGTCGAATTTTTGTTTGAACATATTCTTTGTTTCTTCAAAGGTTTTTTTTTGTTTAGTTTTAATACATTTTTCTAATGTTTATATTTCATTTTTTTTTTCTGACCTTGAACTAAGCGACAAACGATATGAAATAAAAATATTTTAAAAATTTAAAAATGAAAAAGTTTCATAAGTTTTAGTGCAACAATATTTAAAAAAAACACACACAATGTTCTAGTTTTTTTACCTTGTAGTCTATAGACATTAGTGCTGGCAAATTCTGTTGCTTTTTATTACTCAATACTACTCAATACTACTCAATACTTATCAATTGGGTACTCAATAGTATTCGATAGTACATAATAGAAACGCACTGTTAATCAGAGTTTTGAAGTCGTTCAAATTTATATTGAATTTGTTTCCAAAAGTATAACGTTAAAAGTATCGAGTAACTACTCTTGGGTATTGAGTACTCAAAAATATTATCAAATACTCGGTACTCGATACCCACTACTCAATACTTTGCCAGCACTACTAGACATCGCTTTATTAGTAATAAAATTCTTAAAATGCTTATTTCTATACATTGTTATCTAGACTCTTAATGATTACCAACGTTGCCTTTCAATTGCCGCAAAAAAACAAAGTAAATTGTCTCTACATGAACAACCGGTATAAATATGTATATGTCAAGTCTCTGTAGAATGTGCAGGGGCGAAGAGGAATTTAGAAATTCATTGAGGATATTCTGTGACACTGCCCTTTAGCTTCGTAATACCGAGCTTGGCGAAAGCTGGGCTGAGTGCATACTATATAATATATCAACGGCTTCATCAAGGGAATCAGGTAGCTAAGTGATGGGATCAGGTATCTAACGGACGGAAATTGATTGACTGTGAATTAGTATTTTGAAGGGAATTACAAATAATTGTAAATAACAATAAATGCAATATCAATTACAATAAATTTGTTTTAGCACAAATAATTATATACAACAGACTTGGGAGATGTCAATTACAGTTTGTAATTAATTACATATGCAATTACAAAATTATACGTAATTGGTTTATTTCAATTATAATTGCATTCCAATTTTGTAATTTTAATTGAGAAATTTTCGATTACACATTACATGTAATTTGCAATAGAAAAATTACAATTACTTGTAATTTGTAATTGGAAATTTTCAATTACAAATTACAGGTAACACAGTGCAACACGGAAAAAAATAACCATATACGGACACCACTACGTGATAAAAGACCAAAAAAAAAAAGACCCCTGTCTCCCAGTTTTGCCCAAAGTCCTCCAGGTTTTTTTATGGGCCCTCAAAGATGTCATTTTTGCAAAAAATTATCATTTACTCCTTATTTCCTTGAATTTTGAACGGTTTGCTACCTATGGACCTGAACAGGGGAAAAAAGGTAAAAAAAATTGAATTTTTAAAGTTTTTTGCGATTTTGACCTTGAAGATGAAGTTTTTTTGATTTTATATGTTCACAATTTTTGTTCTTTATGACAAGAGCTACAACTTTGAGTACTCAGAGAGTATATCAAAATTTCAAACGGTTTGCAAAAACCGATGTCAATTTTGCAATGACACATCTTTGAGGGCCCATAAAAAAAACCTGTAAAACGTAAAAACGTAGTGGTGTCCGTATATGGTTATTTTTCCATGACTTAAAAAATTACACAGTGTGTAATTGTAATTGAAAAAAAAACAATAATAATTTAATTTACCAGAAAATTTTAAGGAATATATTAGAATTTTGTTCAATTGAAAGTAATGATTATTGCCTAATTTGACATTACAATCACTTGTGATGTCACTGTAATGTCTAATTGAAAATTTTCAATTGCAATTACATGTAATGTGTAATTGAAAATTTCTCACTTACAAACCACAAGTAGTTGTAGTTGACTTTAGTCTCTGATTTAAATTACAATTACTTGTAATGTGTAATTGAGAATATGCAATTACACATTACTTGTAATTTAAATTGAAATGTAATTGAATCTCCCCATGTCTGATATACATACTCGAAAATTCGGCCGGTTTTTAAAACAACAACAAAAACTGCTATACTGATTATCTTTTCTTTGTTTTAGAATCACATGCCGTAAATAAAATCCTACACTGTCATGATAAAAAATTTAATAAAAAAATAAATAAAAAGGAAAAAGAAAACAGAAAAAATTTTGTTTTTTTATGAAAAAACACATATTTGACAAAATATCAATTTTAAGACTTTGAGGATAATACTCAAATATTTAGGTGGGTGTATTAAAATAATATTGCTACTGTCCCCCTTAGTCAAGGTTATGAAATAGAAATTTAGTCAATGTCAAGGCAGAATTTAATGAAAATTTTATATTTAGAAAGTAAAAAATTATACACTTTTTTTTTAGAAAAACAAAAACAAAAAGAGTATTAATCGATTTATTTACCCATAACATTATAATTTTTAATAATATTATGGTTTGACTGTAACCATATAATTTAATCATAATATGTTGCTCTTAGATTATGATTACCTCAACCATGTTTTTTCTTTGTGTGTTTGCCTGTCTGCTTAAAACTTGACGTATTTAGGCCGCTTAGGTTGTTTTTAATTTTTATATAATTTTGTAAAGGTACATTTACTTACTTGTAGTAAATAACATGTTTAATTAGTAGACATTTATTTTGTCTGAGTGTTATTTTCTCTTAATAAAAGAAATATAATTGACTGAAATCATTTTTTTTTTTTTTTTTCAATTTAATTATTTATCAGATTATTTTTCAACATTTGCTGGTTTGTTATTCTAATCAATTAAAAACAAATCAATAAAACTTAATGATACTTAAAAGTATCTTATAATTTTAATCGGTTATCTAATCATTTACTTCAATATATTTATTAGAAAAGTATAATTTTTTTTTTTTTTTTTTTTTTTTTTTTTTTGTTCAGAAAATATTACCCAAGTTGCTTTGCTGGTGTTTGTGGAAGATTTAAATTACTCTGACTCACCTGCAAATAAACAAATAAAATAAATACAAAATAATTTAGTAGAGAAAATGACTTCAATTGCAAAATTAGAATTAAAAGGAAAATATATAAAAATTGTTTTGAACGAGTATTAATTTCACATGTTTAGATCTAACAACATACGGCACAATTATAAACAAAAATTTAATTAAATAAAAAAAATAAATTATGAATTTGAAATAATTTTATTTTTTTTTTTTATTCAACTAATTATATCATGAATGATACAAAAAAAATAATATTTAGCAGATTCCTAATATCGAATATTTGAAATTTTTATTAGTCGAACTATTTATTTTACATACAGATGAAATTTTAAATCAAGCTTAAGTTAGTTTTTATTCTCTCTAAGAAAGAATAAATTTATTTAAATATTGGGTGATATTATTAAATAAAAATTGGGAAATATTTAATTTTCAGACACCAGCAGAGCTGAATGCACATTTTCTAGACAGCTACGTCCGTCATCAGCACTCTTCATATCTAATCTACTTAGGGTAATGTTTAGTTGTAAGCATTATCTATTTAACCTACTAAACTCAGATAAAGGAATACGATAAAAATCGCATTCAATCATCAATCGTCAGTTGGTGAGAACGAAGTCTTCCAGTACCTAAAGCTTCCCTGTAGTTTATTATTTTTACTTCAATATTTACCACCTTGTATTTGTTGTTGCCTTAGCCAACCTTCGGTTAGCAATGAAAGCTACTTTTTGTTTTCTTCCAACATTCGTTTTTCTTTAATAATATCACCTAATTTTTAATTTAATTTAGATTAAGAGCAAGTTGTAAGAAATTTTTAGCCATTTTAAATTTTTTTAAAATTTTGTCAATTCAATATCAAATTTATATTAATTGCTAACTAGCTTGCCTGCCACTTCGTCAGCGTCCTTACAATTTTTTGTTCGATTTTGCTTTGAAAATAATCCATGTCAAATTTTAAGACTCTTAATTATGGTTTATGTATTTACTTTATATAGAGGTACCCTACCCATCACTGGATAAAATTCTAAAGTAATTGTAGAGTTTCGTAAAGTATTTAAAATTTCCCGCTGACAAAAATAAAAGTTGCTGTCAAGTTTGCAATACCATGGAATCGGTAAAATTGCATATTATCACTAATTTTCTCTATTTTCTCTTGGATTTGAGATATTCTTACGGGGAAAAAAATATGCTATATTTGAACTGAGATTCTAAGGTACCTCCTTACAACATTTTGTTAAAATCCATCCAGTAGTTTTTACGTGTTGCGAACACAAACAGATTGGAAAAAAGTTGCTGTTTTTTTATATACCAGCTGTACTTGCTACTTCGTCAGCGTCCTAACAATATTTAGCTTTGAAAGCAATCCACAGTAAAGACCCTTACGTTTTTAGTGCTTCACTGTATTTTCTTTATCTCATGTCTCATCCCTACTAATCTATAAAACCCGCCTTAAAGTATGCTTTGAAAGCAATCTACAGTAAAGACCCTTACGTTTTTAGTGCTTCACTGTGTTTTCTTTATCTCATGTCTCATCCCTACTAATCTATAAAACCAGCCTTAAAGTATGCATATCCCTAAAATTGCGTGCTTTTCGCATTTTCTCTTGGAAATAAGATATTTTTGTGGAAAAAAACATCCTATAATTGAATCCGGATCGTAAGGTACCTCCTCACAACGTTTTGTTAAAAGCCATCCAGTGGTTTTACGTAATGCGAACACAGACAGACAGACTGGTAAAAAGTTACTTTTATATACTAACTGTACCCACAGCTGTTATTGTCAAGCTCTGTAAAAGGTGTTTAAAATATTTTAATAACAATGCAATTCCACAAAGTAAAAATACGAATCAAATACAAATTTTATTCAATTGGCTATTTGGCAGTAAGTAATTCATATTTTATGCTTATTTTAAAAAAGCGCCATCTATTGCACAACCGTGTTTAAAATATCCCGCTTTCAATTTATTTTGTCATTATTTGAAACAGTGCCATCTGCTGTGCAACCTTGTTTCAAATATATCGCCTTCAAAAATAAAAGATGCCTTAAAGTATGCAGTACCTTTAAATCGGTAAAAAATTCTGCGTACTTTCACTGCTTTTTCTCCACTTTCTCTTGGAAATAAGATATTTTTGCGAAAAAAAAGTATCCTTTATTGGAATCAGTATACTGAGGTACCTTCTCACAAAATTTTGTTGAAATCAGTAGTTTTTACGTGATGGAAACAGAAGGACAGACAGACAGGAAATTAGTTACTATATAGATTACAAAAAATTTATTTAATTGCCTCCATTTTCCCCCGTGGGCATATTGTCTTGTAGACTTTGAACAACTTGCTGCTATTGCTTTCAGGGTATGGCAAATAAAAATCTTCGAGGTCTAACGAGTGTCTAAACGACTGGTGTCGAAACACAAGAACCGGTAGCCCCACAGAAACAACTACACATGAAGATCTCTGAGGAGTAGCCGGGTGGCTGCTGTGCGGTGTGAGGTTGCTCTTCAACCGACGTCACCAATAGTTAGCCATATTCTAAAATTGCTACTTTTTCTGTTGCTAGACACACGCAAAGAAAAAACATGGTTATTGTGTGGTCACGGCAACCACACTATGTTCACTCTAACAATACATGTTTGCTGTGAACAAATTATAATTATTTTCAACAATGCTTTGTTCCCGATAAACAAGTTTTTGTTAACACTTAATCATTCAATGATTATATGCACCAAAAAAGCAACATGGTTGATTTAAACCATATTAAAATTCAAACCACAACCAATTTTTTTTTAATATTTAAAAATATAATTATAAACATAATATGTTAAGTATGACTAAAAATAAACAAATAATGTTTGGTTTTAAAAATACATATTTTCGCTTTGGCCTTTTTTCAGTTCAGAAATATGTGTGTAAGCTATCGGTTCATCTAAACCCGTAAAAACATTAAATACACATTTTTTGTCAACAAATAAATTAGTTTTTTTTTTTTATTATTAATAATGATAGTTTTAAATTAAAAATATCAAACATATAAAAAGGTAAGCAGAAAATATCAAAATATGTATGTAAGTCCAAATGGAAATATTCGTTTATTTGTTTTTTGTTATTTAGTAAATATATTCATACGCTGTCACATATAATCACTTACATGTTTCACATTATATTATAGTATGTTTAAAATTATAAACATAATTATGGTTGTTTTTTAAAATGTTATTTTTATGTACGACAAAAATATGTTCCAATGACAACAATATTATTATTATTATTATGGTTTAAAATAATATGGTTTGAATGTAACCATATAATTCAACCATAACATGTTGCTCTTAGATTATGGTTACCCCAACCATGTTTTTTCTTTGCGTGCACAAGGTCGTTGGTAGACTTATCATATTCACCCAGTGGTAAAAAGACAGTCAGGTTATGGCGATTAGTTAGGCACTGATGTAAATCTGAGTTTGTCATGAACACAAAAGATCAATATTACAACAACCCGCATACCACAGCTACATATTTGTACGTGTTTCTCTCACTTTCCGGTTTTTCTTATTCATTGTAAATTTCCTCAAGTAAAAAAAAGTTTCATTCAAACATGTCTTTCACTCGTTTATTGCTTTTAATTGTGTATTTAAACCCCAAAAAGTTTCTGCTGGTGAACTTGATAAGAAGTTTTAAACAACTTTGGCAAACTTTATAAAAAGATAAACGCAAATATTACAAGCCACTCACATTCATACGAAGGAGAGGTAAAATTGTTTCTCATGGTAAAGCCTACAACATTTTCACACTAAATTTGTTAAAACTAAAAGGAATGAATTTAAAAAAAAAATAAAATCCTTCGAAATAAATTCACATATTTTCTTTTGTAAACAAAATTAAAATAAGATAAATATTTTAGTTTATAACAAAAAAAAAAAAAAAAACTGCTAAAGAAATCATAGACATTTAATAAATGTTGACTTTATTGCTTTGTATCCCAACTATTTCGTGAACAAACTTTAGAAAGACAAATAAACTGTTGACGAAAGATAATAACTTAAGCACCTTAAGTTCTTATTTAAGTAGCAATGATTGCCAATATAAGATGAAAATATATGCTCTGCTAGGCTGTATTAGAAAAACGTTAGAAATGTTTTATTAACACAAAAGGGAACTATATGAATCTATGGCATATGTAAATAAAATCAAATGTGTTTACGGAAAGAAAATTGGTCACGCCCTCTTTTACGCCCACTTTTTTAAGTAGCTAGAGAACAATAATAGGTAGATCTTTAAACTTTTCAACCAGTATACTCGTACATAGTTTAACGAACCACAGGCTGGATTGGAATAGTGGGCGTGATACCTCCTACACAAATACACAATTATTATCGTCTACCTAGAGATCTGCAATAGGTAGAGTCTTGAAACTTTGCACAAGTAACCCACTAACCCTCATGTGCATAGTCTAACAAAACACATAATGGATGGGGTCGCTAGGCGTGATCTCTCATATACGAAGTAAAAAAATATTATCGTATACCTAGAGAACCACAATAGGTAGAAAATTTGCACAAGTAACCCTCACACTAATGTGCATAGTGTAGCAACATTTACAATAGATTGGGACAGTGGGCGTGGTAACTCCCATACAAGTTGAACAACTATTATTCTGTACAATATGTGAAAATACACAAATAACCCTCATACTAATGTTAATAATCTAGCAAAATACAGACTGGATTAGGATAGTGGGAGTGGTACCTCCCATAAAAAGTAAACAATTATTATCGTGTCAATAGGCATAGTCTAGCATAAAACAGATTGGATGGTAACAGTGGGCGTCGTACCTTGTATATAAACTAAAACATTTTTGTCGTGAAAATTACGTGCGTTTTCGTGTTAAAGGTTGGCTATACTTTATTGTATTTTTTGTGGATGAGTGGTTGTATCGAAGCGCACCGAAAATAGCTAATTAACAAATTAAATATTTTAAATTTTTTTTAAAAAAAAAAGTAAGAATTGGCAAGTGAATCATAAATCGTTTAATGCCAGAACAACGCTTTCAAATTGTAGAAATTTACTCCGAAATAAATAAATTTGTTAACTAAGACCATTGGGAACTTCGCCTATTTTACGGTGAACAAAATTGTCAAGCAACTAGTGCAGTTCTTGATCGTTTTCGCATTAAGGTTATCTTTCTCGATTCTTACCGAGGAGAATATTTCTGTTATCAACATCACACTTGTTCGTACGACTCATTTGAGAAAATCTTTTGTGGAAAGTTAAATCCTTCCAGTGGCGGCCCCAATAAGCACTACTTTACGACTGTTCAAATGTAATAATTTTCACTTATTCAAGAGTTTGAGGTTGAGCCCCTGGTGTTCTTGTGATTATCAAAAACACCTCGTTTTCGAAATGTTATAGTGTTTTGGTAGGTAACAGCTCGATTTATGGGAATGTTGAAGTGACGACGTAATTCAATATAAACTGTCGTGATCAACTGATTATTTCGAACTGTGTACAGTTTAAATTGGTAACAAAATTCTAAGACTACAGAATACTACCGGTTCTTTTCCACAGAAATTCACAGCAAATCCCCTTTTTGCTAGTTGATCTGCTGTTTCATTCCCAGCTGTTCTTATGTGTTTTTTAACCCATATCAACGTTACGAGGCACATCTGTTAAGTTTTAAAGCATATTCCAGCACTAGATTAGAGTATCCGTTCACTTGTCTCATGCGTTTTATAAACGACTGAGAAGCTTTCTTCCATGCACCTAGCTTTCCAATGCATGCAGCAAGTCAAGCAAACTCAAACTACAAGGCAGTTTTAGCTCAGCTGAGTATAAACCTGATCCTGCTCTACCGTCCATAAGAGAGCCATCGTTAAAAATGCTGATGTCATTATCCATACACTCATTGTGTTTAACGCCTTCTGCAATGAGTGTCCGATGCAGTCTTTCGATTATTTTTCTTCTACTTATGCGATCCATCAGCATTTGAGCTTCCCTAACGCCCTCACTAACTAGGTCCACAACGCTTTTATGCCAGATGTTCGGCTCAAAGCTATGTCAAATAGCATCGCTCCATATACAAAACTGTCAAAGTCCATTGCCTCAATTGCCTGTGTTGGAGGCGTGCGCATTGCACCACATATACTCATACAAGCAATCCTTTGAACCCCATCCAACTTACGCTTGATTCTAATCTGAGAGGCTTTTAGCCCCGCAGATGCATAAGTTTTTTGGTGACATACAAGTATGTATAATTGAAAAATATTTTTCCTAGGGTTATTTTGTATCAATTACTTTAAACAATCACGCACTTCCACCACACAGTTAACAAAACTGGCTGTCATTTGAAAAGTTCCAAAATATTGAAAAAAAAAAAATAAAGAAAATCTTTCAAAGTTTTTTTTCTGCAGTTTTTTTTCCAACATTCTGCACAAAACATTAATTTTTATTTCATTGGAACGAGAAAAAGAAAAACAAGCAGAGGAAATCGCTGGAAACGTGTATTGTTGTCATCTCATAAAAATTTACAACATGGAAAGTTTCAATTGGTAAGAGAAGCTGAAAAATTGAGGTTGCTCCTACCAAAAAGCAGTCTATTTCATTTTATTTCATTTAGGTTTTTATCAACGGTTTTTACAGTTGACTAAATCTATTGATTGATTTGACAGGTGTGTTAAGTCAGACAAATTTCATTTAATTTTTATTTTTAAATAAAAACAGTATTGAACGACTTTAGATTGCAAAACCTCAAAATAAGTTAAGCGTAAAATAAACATAAAAAAATTATTTAAATAATGTTTAAATTGAAGCAATATAAACAATCTTAAAGAAAGAAAAAAACTGTTAAAAATAAAGCTTTTGTAAAAATATTAACTCGTATAAAAAATGCCTTTTACAAAAAATCTAATTAAAAAAATAATACTTTTATAAAAACGTCCTTTTATACAAGGCATCATATGAATCAGAAAGGGCTTTCTATGAAAAATACTATCTATAAAAAAGGGTTTTATAAATAATTCTTGCAAAAAAAAAACCGACTACAAAACAAATATATGTACATCAATTCTAAACTAAAAATATAAAAGGAAGTAATCTGTAAGAACTAGTACCCAAATCAAATACTTTTATACTTGTTGCTCTAATAACGGATATATGTTCCGTATATTCAAATGTCTATCCATAACGGTTCAGCAGATAAAGCCATATACGACAAATTACATCAGATATGAGGACACCCTTTATTTTTTTACACTTATTATTACTGACGCAGCAATAAAAAGTAACGGTTCCAAAGATATGGCCATATAGGTTAAACAATATCACCTAGGGGATACCCTTTAATTTACAATTTTAAATTAAACACTTATTTTAAAGGACAGATTCTATGTAAATTTCAAATGCCTGTTTAAAACGGTTCAAAAGTTTGGCCATATGCATCAATTTACATCAACTATTGAGACACCCTTTATAATTTTAAATATTTATAAATGTTGTTATACGGGACATAGTCGTGGAGATTCTGTCTAATTTTCCAGTGTTTGTCTATAACGGTTCAAAAGATAGGGCTAGATATGTAAAATTACATCAATTATGGGGACACCCTTTAGTTTCCAAATTTAAATTATATACTTGATGTTATAACGGACTTAGAATTACAGGTTCTTTGTAAATTTCAACCGTCTCTCTGTTACGGTTCAAAAGTTTTACAATATACATCAAATTACATCAACTATTGGGACACCCTTTTACTTCTAATTATAAATATTTAATTTCTGATTATAAATATTGGATAATCTGTCGAATTTTCAAGTGATTGACCACAATGGTTCAAATGGTTCATATATTTAAATTGACGTCACATATGGGGACACCCTTTAATTTTAAAGTTTATTTTTTAATTAATTTCTATTATTGGCAGCTATAGTGATATGCGTTTTTTTTTTAAATTTTAAAAGGGTGTCCTTTACGGTTCATAATACACGTGAAAAACACGTATGTTGTATGGGGACACCCTTTAAAATCAAAATTCTGAACTTCTTTTAAAATGGGACCAATCTGTAAGCATTTCCTTTCTAATAAAGAAGTATTAATAATAAAGTATTACATTTTTAAAATCGGTTCAGAAATGACTGAGTTCTGCGGGTTCTTTTTTTGAAGTCGGTTAAAAAGTACTTTGAACTAAAAACACTTTTTATTTTTTTAGGTTTTATAAAAAAACCTTTCATAAAATAAATATCTATACATTTTTTCTTTCTTTTTTTTGTGTTCGCATCACGTAATGGATGGATGGATTTTAACAAAATTTTGTAAGGAGGTACCTTCGTATCCTAATTCCAATATAGGATACTGTTTTCCGAAGAAATACCTTATTTCCAAGAGATAATAAGAGAAAAAGCAGTGAAATTACGCCGATTTTTTTACCGATTTAAAAGTAGTGCATACTTTAAGGTATCTTTTATTTTTGAAAGCGGTATATTTTAAACACGGTTGCGCAACAGATGGCGCTGTTTTAAATAATGACAAAATGAATTGAAAGCGGGATCTTTTTAAATATTTTAAACACCTTTTACACAGCTTTACAATAATTTTTCTAATTTTATATAAATTTTAGAATTTTATCTAGGGATGTGTACCTCTTTAAAAAGTATCTTTAATGAAAAGTACGTTTTCTTAAATCGTATCTTTTAAATTACTTTTTACAAAAAGTACCCTTTTTAAAAAGTATCTATAATAAATACAAATTATCCCCTTCGGGGGTGCACGTGGTGCTTGTGGTTTAAGATCGATTTATGTAGGTGTGGTGCACGGCCTCCTAAGCCCCTAAGCCAGAGGCTATAATATGGAATCTAGGCTTTTAGGCTTGCCATCTATATATACATATATAAAAAAGTTGCATTGTGTTAGAAATTGATGTTCTCTGGAATGCGTGAACCGATTTTGTTTCTGCAAAGTTTATATGAAATGTGACGTCAATACCAAGGTTTTTATGTACAAACGATCTCTGTATGTGTATTGATTGGTTCATGAGTTATAGCCGGAATAGTTGGCATGGTACCGCCCATACAAAGTAAAAAATTATTATCGTGTTCCTGGCGAACTGCAATAGATAGCGCCTTGAAACTTTGCAAGAGTAGCCTTTGTGCTAAGGTGCATAGTCTGCCAAAATACAGAATTAATTGGGACAGTGGGCGTGGTACCTCCCATACAAAGTGAAAAATTATTATTGTGTATATAGAGAACTATAATAGGTATGGTCTTCAAAGTAGGTACAAGTAAACCCCATACCCATGCGGATACTCTAGAAAAACATAGGCTGAATTGGGACAGTGAGCGTGTGGTACCCCCCATACAAAGTAAAAAATTATTATCCTGTATCTAGAGAATTGCACTAGATAGCGCCTTGGAATTTTGCATCAGTAACCCCCATATTAAGATACATTGTGTAGAGAAACAAAGTGTGAATTTGAATGGAGGGCGTGGTACCTCCTATACAAATTGAAAAATTATTACCGCGTACCTAGAGAACTGCATTAGGTATAGTCTTGCAACTTTGCACAAGTAACACTCATACTAATGTGCATAGTCTAGCAAAATACAGACTGGATAAGGATACTGGGAGTGGCACATCCCATTAAAAGTAAAAAATTGTTATCGTTTTATACGTATAGTTTAGCAAAAAATAGGTTGGATCAGAACATTTTTGACTTGAGAATAGCGTGCGTTTAAATTTGGACATATGTACTTTTCTTCCAAGTGTTTATTGTGTTTTTTGTGGATGGGTGTAGCGAAGCGCACCGGGGATAGCTAGTATTATATAAATTGCTACTCATTGTGATTGTATCACACATAAATTGCGATACTGGCGGCAACGTCATATCGTGGAGTGTTGGTATACTACACAATGGGGGCGCTAGTTTGCGCTTACATTTCACTCGGTGGTAAGATCACCGTGGGATAAGGCCATCAAGGGTGGTGCCCACGTTAATCTTGTTCCACATCTGTGCAACAAGGGCGTTTGTGGGCCAATGAAAATACCGTCATCAGGCTAGAGCCGGCCAGGCGTATTATTGACGTAAACCAGCCTCGAATGGCTTTTTGGTATCACATTTACTTACTACTTCTGCAAAATTCATAGAACATTCAGAAAAATTTTGTTAGGATCTGCTTAAACTTCAAAGGTTTTCTCTTTTAATTCTTTATATTCAAATTTAAAACAACATTCAATTTCTAGCACATCACAAAGGAATTTCTTTTTGGCACGAATTTCTTTTTTTTTTTTATGCAAAAATTCTTAGAGGTTTTGCTTTTAAAAGCCAAAAGAAAAAAAGTAGAAACTGATCACACACAAAAGCTCAAAATGCCCATAAATTGTAGAATTTACGCAAAATGTAGCAAAATAGCAAAAATAAATCTATTTGCGTGTATATGAGCGAGAATCTAATGCACTTATGGGCCAAATTTATTTTATCTTCTTGCATTTTCTTTTTTGTCCATTTAATTGTAAAATTGCTTCTTTATTTGTATTAGAGGATGGCGGCCTAAAGAATCTTTTTTAAATTTATTTTTAGTTTTCTATCTTTCTGTCTTAGTTTGCATTGCAAGTTTGATGGCAAAGTTGCTGTTTTTTTAATGTAAACGCCATTGTGCTTAGGAGACCAACAACAAACACACTTTCGTACATTTAACAAGAGTCGTGTAGCCAAACGTCAATTGCATTGCCCAACATTGCAAATTGTTTTTTATGTTCGCGCTTGCAAGATGATCATTCGTGTGCCATCCGTCAAAATGTTGTGTAAATTTTTCTGCTTCTAATTTTTTATTTTCACCATTTCACTCTTATGGTGCATAAAAACGAAATTAAAAACAGCGAAAAATTATACTTACTGACTGACAGACAGACTGAGTAAGAGAAATTTTTATTTTAGAAAAGAAAAAAACATCTAGTCTAACCCTACGAAATTGCGTGTTTGTACTATTTTGTTTGTTTTTTTTTTCTTTCTTTCCTTTTTGTCTATTATTTACACAGACAACAATTGTCTAAAGACGAGTAATTTTGTTATACTGGAAAGCTATTTTTTATTCTCTTTACTTTCAGTGCTTTTTAAGAAATTTTCTAAATTTAGTCAAACGAACTTTGACAAATTGCCAACTTTGAATTTCATATATGAACTCAAAATGTGCAGCTTCACAAAAGTTGCACACACTTTTTGCACCACCAGTTCCTGTTTGAAACTAAATTAGGCAGAGCATTTGAATCAGCTTAGAACAGTGAACGAAATTTCGTAGGAACTAATAACGAAAACAATTAGTAGAACCTTGATGATAAAAATAATGAAATCAACTTAATTTATATTAAAATAAACCAATTTTATTCTAATCAATAATAAAAAAGAATAATATTTTACTGAATTTGAATAAAAATAAGTTAAAATGTCAAGTAAAATTCTGTTAAATTATTAAAAATTTTGTGACACCGTAAGAAATAGAATCCTGAAAATTATTTAAATTTTCATCCCTAAAGCAAGTTAATTTAAATTATTTATCCGTTAATTTGTCTTAATTTTTTTTACTAAAAAGAAAATTCGTAAAACTAAATAAATTTCTCCAAATTGAATACTGACATGTAGAATTTAAATATTCGGCCATGCCGCATCTTATAAACCCTTCACCATAGTAATTTCACAATAATTTACGTTCGGTTTTTATTTTTATGATTTTCAACTTTATTATTACTAATATAATATAAAGATATAGAACAATTTTTTTTTAATTTTATGGAAAAAATTTATCGAAATTTTTTGGTAAAAATTTATCGAAATTTCTTTGTAAAAATTTATCGAAACTTTTTTGTAAAAATTTTATCGAAATTTTGTTGTAAAAATTTTAAGAAAATTTTATCGAAATTTTTTTGTAAAAAAACTTATCGAACTTTTTTGGTAAAAAATTTATCGAAAATTTTTTGTAAAAATTTAATCGAAAATTAATTGTAAAAATTTTTTCGAAAATGGGTTGTGAAAATATATTTTTATAAATTTTTTGTCAAAATTTTTTCGAAAATTTTTATAAAATTTTTTTCAAAATTTTTATAAAATTTTTTTTTTTCGAATATACATTCGGTTTTATTTTTATGATTTTCAACTTCATTATTACAAATATATTATAAAGATATAGAACATTTTTTTTTTTTTTGTAAAAATGTTATCGAAAATTTTTTGTGTAAATTTTATCGAAATTTTATTGTAAAAATTTGACATTTTACAAGAAATTATGTAAAAATTTTTGGAAAATTAATTGTAAAAATATTTTTTTGAAAATTGTTTTTCAAATTTATTGGAAAATCTTTTTTTTTAATATTTTGTAATTTTTTTTTCGAAAATTTATTGTAAAAATATTTGTTCTAAAACTTTTTTAAATTTTTATGTAAAATTTTTTTGAAATTTTTCTGAATCTTTTCCGAAAATTTTTTGTAAAAATTATTTTTCAAATTATTTGTAAAAATTTTTTATATTTTTATTTTCTAAATTAGGACCTTTATATTCCGTTAGAATGTTCAGACAAAAAGCAAAAAAAAATCCATAAAAAAATTTTCCTCATATTTACACCATCCCTCATGTGCCTTTTGAATGCTCCGGGTCACCAGCCTGTGGGCCTATTGGCTTATGTTCTTGCTATGTACATCAAACTCAGTCGAGTATTCGTTACATATTAAGCGATTAATAGTTTTATTCGACTCGATTATTCGTCGAATATAGAATGAATATTTTTTCAATTTAATTTAATTTCGGGGAAAAAGTATTTTCTCTAATGATTAATCGAATAATTTTGCCTTGAGTACAGCCAGCATAAAATATATTTTTGTAAGCTTATATTATGAGATTAACAATTGTTTTGTCGTTGTAATTAAAATAACTTTTTGGACTATGGGTTCCATATTGACCGAGTAATTTGTTTATTCGATTATTCGTGAAATACTGAATAAACATTTTGTTATAAATAAGCAAATAAATAAATTTTGTTATCAAAATAGTTTAGTCCTATGTAGTAAGTGTTTGCACTTACATCAAACTTAGTCGAGTTTTCGTTAGATATTAATCGATTAATAGTTTTATTCGACAAGATTATTCGTCGAATATAGAATCAATATTTTTTTCATTTTAATTTGAAAAGTATTATTCATTAGGGAAAAAAATATTTTCTTTAATGATTAATCGAATAATTTTGACTTGAGTGCAACCAGTATAAAATTGATTTTTGTAATATTATATTATAATATTAACAATAATTATCTCTTTGTAATTTTGTGTTCCATGTTGATCGAGTAATTTGTTTATTCGATTATTCGTGAAATATTGAATAAACATTTTTTAATGAGCAAATTAATGAATTTTGTTATCAAAATAGTTTAGTCCGATATAGAAAGTATTTACTATCCACATCAAACTTAGTCGATTATTCGTTAGATATTAATCGATTAATAGTTTTATTCGACTCGATTATTCGAAGAATATAGAATAAATATTTTTTCAATTTAAATTAAAAAGAATTAGTCATTCGAGAAAAAACAACTATTACACAGGGCAACAGCAAAAATATGCTCGAGTAACTACTATATACATTTGATGTATCATGGCTACCTTAGTACAAAAATGGTAAAATTTTTAAATTCTATGGATAGATTTTTTTTTAAAAATTTTTTTTTAAAATTGCAATTTTTTTGAGACGTTTCTTCAAATAATTAATGATAACTCAAAAACTACTAGTCCGATATTATTAAAATAAATTCAGAAAAAGATTTGCATAGCCTTTAATACGTCTATATATCGCGTTTCAATCGGATCAATAGTATCGGAGTTATAATAAAAAACTTAAGAAAAAAATATATTTTTTACGTAAAAATGGCAAAAATTTTCGTTTTAAAAAAATCATAAAAAATCGAAAACGGCAAAAAACTTCCAGATTAATTTTTTTATCGCATAGCGACATATAATAGCAACAAAATGAGATATCGACCATAAAAATCGATTGATTTTTTTCGAATTTATTCACATTTTAGTGAATTCGCTCATTTTCACAAAATTTTAGTTTTTTGCTTGATATACGCATTATAGCGGGTTTTCAAATGTGTGAAAAACATAAATTTTCCAATTTCAAGGGGTGCATGTCGGATTAATGTTAGATTTGATGAGAAACTTCCACCCACAAAATTTTAGTCGAATTCGACAACGTTAACACGTAGCGCATAGGCCCCAAATCTGAAAAAAAGCGTTTAAATCGAAAATAATTGACAAATTTTCAGTTTTTGCAAAATTAACGCTATTTATTTCCCCTTTTGCAAAAAAGTGGATCCTGGTCCTTAGGGCAAACACAATGAGATTTACAATAAGCTACATATCTTTTAAATCGGTTAAACAGTTTTCAAGTTACTTGCCGAAGGCAATTGACAAAAAAATGTAACTAAGTCAAATCGATGGAATGATCGAAAATGCATTTCATTGTTTTATTCATGTATTTTCTTTTATTTTATATTTTATTATTTAAATTTATTACAACATATAAAATAAGGAAATAAATAAATAAATATTATAAACTACAAACTTTGGAATTTTCTTTTATGACATTTTCTATTATTGAATAACGAAGTGTTGCTCTGAATACTCCAGCAAAAATCTGCCATCATGTGTGCATCCCAGCGACCCTGGTATCTTTCCTCCATTGTCCGAATATCTTGGTGAAATCGTTCGCCCTGTTCCTCACTTAAGTCTCCTAGATTTTCAGGAAAACGATCTAAGTGACTGTGAAGGTAATGTAACTTGATGCTCATGTTGCATCCAAGATTCTGGAAGTGAGTTAACATCTCTTCAACGTGCGCAACATAATCATCATCCTTGTTATTTCCTAAGAAATGTTGAATAACCCATACAAACGAATCCCATGCATTTTTCTCAATTTCTGACATTGAACTGAGAAAATCGGTATCTTTGACCAATTTGCGAATTTGTGGGCCGTCAAATATTCCTGCTCTCAGCTTTTCCATACTCAAACTTTTAAACTTCCTTGAAATATACTGGAAACATTCACCATCTTTGTTAAGTGCTTTAACAAATTGTTTCATCATACCAAGTTTAATGTGAAGAGGGGGTAATATGATGCGATCTCGGGGCACCAGAGGTACATTTATAACATTCCTCATACCTGGGTCCAGTGTTTCCCTATAAGGCCATTGTTTTCTCTTCCAGTGTTCTGACTTAGCTCTGCTGTCCCATAAACATAAAAAACAAGGGTATTTGGTATAGCCACTTTGTTGACCTAATAGGAAATTTACCATCTTAATATCAACACAAATTACCCAGTTATGTTCATTATACTTTATCTTCTTCATGACCAATGCAATTACAGAGTATTCTTCTTTTACCTTGGTTGAATGTGCGATTGGCAAGGAGTGAAATTTATTTCCATTGTGCAAAAGGACACACTTCAAGCTGCGTTTTGATGAGTCAATTAATAAACGCCATTCGCTTGAATCATATCTATGTAAGCCCATGGCAGTCATCAAACCAGGAATATCCGTGCAGCAGACAAAATCGTCCTCTTCTGCAAAATAGTGAAGTAAGCCTTTTTCTCGGGTACGGTAATACGAAACTTTAGTTTCCTCCGTTATGAGATTTGATTCCTTCATCCGGGATGCAAGTAATTCCGAAGATGCTTTTGACAATCCAAGTTCTCTTATTACATCATTTAGCTGGTCTTGATTCCATGGTCTCGGTGAGATATTTTTGTGTGGGATGAACTCGTCATTTTCAGATATAGGTAGTTCTGGATCTGAACTTCCTGATTGAGAACACATGCTTGAGGTTGAGTGTCCTTGTGAAGATGAAAGCACTTGACTACAGCTTGGTCCCTGATCTTGTGCATCCATAATTTCCTGTGAATGTAGAACTGCAAGTTGAAACCCATCAGCAGACCTCGTAGGGTAAGACCATCGCAAATGTTTCCCAAAGCCGGTTTTTGTAGTTAAACAAAAATAGCAATCAGATTCATGATTCGTTGTTTCTCTCCATAGCATAGGCTTCGAAATTCCCCAGTGTGGTCTGAAAAATTTTTATAACAGAAAATTAAAAATTTTATAAAATATTCCAAATGTATTAACCTATACTTACTTTTTGTTAGATGAGCTTAGAGTTAAATTGAATCGACATGAAGTACATATAGTACTCGGCGTCCAATGTTCGTTAAAATTCTTCGGATTTATATTAAAGCAATCTTCATATGACTTTTGAAATGAAGCTGAGAAGCATTTCCGTTTTTTTTTTCGTTAATATATTGGCCGCACACATAACAAAATGAGTCCGGATTGTTCTTACATAAAAATGTTCTAGTTTTCTTGCTCATGGCTGATTAAAAATTATGCTTCTGTTACCGCAAACACTTGTTGAATGAATAGAAATGGCTCAAGGAGCTCTTATAAATAATGATACTAAAATTTCGAACAACCCTTAATGTGGTCCTATTTTTTACCTATTCCCAAGAATCGTAAAAAACATTAAGGAATGCTATGCAAAAAATCAATCTTTACAGGTAGCCAGCGGAAAAACCCAATTCGGCGTGCACGCAAATTTATGAACGTTTATTACTTTGCCGCCGCAATTGTCAAAATGAAGCAAGGGCGACAGGTAGCCAACAGAAAAGGAGCATTTCATCGTTTATCAGATTTCTACTGAAATCGTAAAAATTAAAAAACTTTTCCTTTATTGCTTACTTTTTTTAATTCTGAAAATCATAAAAATGCCATAAAGATCTGTTCCAAACAATTTTCTACATTCAATACTGTATTTCCACAGTAACACGTGTCCCACAGAAATACGTGTTTTGCCCAAAACAGTATTTCGCGTACTTGTTTTGCCATACATTTCTCATTCATCCAAAACACTTTGGCAGTACCTGGATATTGTGTAGTGGTTTCAAAAGCATCTAATTTTTTTATTTTGTTGCGTTGTGTAATAGGAAGATATCAGTCAATTTTAGCGAAATTTTATATTTTATTGTTAAAAAAGAAAAAAATAAAAAATTTTAAAAGTAAAATGTTTTTGTAAATTGTCTTCGGCAAGTTCTCAAGGACATATAATGTCCAGTGAAAATTGTAATAACTCGAAAACTTAAAGACATGTAGCTTATTGTAAATCTCATTGTGTTTGCCCTAAGGACCAGGATCCACTTTTTTGCAAAAGGGGAAATAAATAGCGTTAATTTTGCAAAAACTGAAAATTTGTCAATTATTTTCGATTTAAACGCTTTTTTTCAGATTTGGGGCCTATGCGCTACGTGTTAACGTTGTCGAATTCGACTAAAATTTTGTGGGTGGAAGTTTCTCATCAAATCTAACATTAATCCGACATGCACCCCTTGAAATTGGAAAATTTATGTTTTTCACACATTTGAAAACCCGCTATAATGCGTATATCAAGCAAAAAACTAAAATTTTGTGAAAATGAGCGAATTCACTAAAATGTGAATAAATTCGAAAAAAATCAATCGATTTTTATGGTCGATATCTCATTTTGTTGCTATTATATGTCGCTATGCGATAAAAAAATGAATCTGGAAGTTTTTTTCCGTTTTCGATTTTTTATGATTTTTTTAAAACGAAAATTTTTGCCATTTTTACGTAAAAAATATATTTTTTTCTTAAGTTTTTTATTATAACTCCGATACTATTGATCCGATTGAAACGCGATATATAGACGAATTAAAGGCTATGCAAATCTTAATTTTTCTGAATTTATTTTAATACTATCGGACTAGTAGTTTTTGAGTTATCATTAATTATTTGAAGAAACGTCTCAAAAAAATTGCAATTTTAAAAAAAAATTTTTTAAAAAAAAATCTATCCATAGAATTTAAAAATTTTACCATTTTTGTACAAAGGTAGTCATGATACATCAAAATTATATAGTGGTTTTAAGAGCACATGAAATTTTTTTTATTTTGTTGTGCTGTGTTATCTTTAATGGATAATCGAATAATTTTGATTTGAGTGCAGCCAGCATAAAATTTTTTTTTGTAAGTTTATATTATTTTGTCGTTGTAATTAGAACAAACGAAAAGCTTATTTTTTCTTATTATTTTATTATTTATTTACTACAATGTTGTACAAAAGATTATTACATTGAAAAACTTTTATGATTACTACCACTGTTTTAGTATTAAATATTTTCATTTTGATTACAATGTTACAAAAATTAAATATGAAAATTTTGCATTAAATGAATGATAAAACTAAAAATGTATCAATGTTTATGGTCAGTGCATTAAATTCGGGTATTTTTGTTTTATATTTCCGTCATGCTTAACAATGATGCGCCTGTTTGTCTGTCTATAATATACACAAAAAACATTATGAATACAAATCAACAGCAACATCATGATCACTATCGTATTGTCATTATTATTATTATCATAATGATCGTGTAATAGGAAAATTTTCCTTTTCTTTTAGTTAGTTTTATGTTAATTTGTATTATTTAAATGTATTTTTGTTGTTGTTTATTTTTGCATTTATTAACAACGAAATAAAACTTGAAAAAAAACTTGTTTATTTCAATTTTTTATTTATTTAATTTGTAGCTGCTCCAATGCTCCGATGCTCTATTACTTACAATAGTGTCTAGATCGACTATTTATAAGAATACATATGTAAATACTGGCATTAACCTTGTTTATTTTATAATAGAATTTGAAAATATTTTTCGATAGAAATTTTCTAAATAAATTTCTAATTTGTATTATAATTTTTTTTCTTAGAATTTTTCTATTGTAGTAAAAATAAACATATTTTTTATTTTTAAAAGATTTAAGTTTAAAGTTGATTGGTAAATTGTTGGTCAGTAGATAATTAGTTGCTTGGGGGGTACCACTCGGTGATAGCGAACGGAGGTAAGCTCCTAGTAGCGATGCTGACAAAAATAAAGTCAGTTCTCACTGCGGCAAAAGATTGTCTTCAAGTTATTTTTCGGGTTTCAAGCGTCATAGGACAACTCAATTTAGCTTTTCTCAATTTAAATTTTGTCCGGACAAAAATTAAAATTAAACCAAATCAAGCGGAGAGTTGAGTGCATGAAATCACTTCTCTCACTCTCTGAGAGAAATGTAAAACTACGTGTAAAAAAAATGTTGTCCGGACAAAATTTTTGTGTGAATCCAGCTTTAGTGTATGTCCGTGCCATTTCGAAATATTTTCTTTCCCCTATCTGAGAGGTTATAATATATTCATCTGTGAATCAGGAAGTACGTCGTTTCACATCGTTGATAGAACTACCGTCTGAAGTTATTAAATTAACTTCAGACTGTGCTGAAGAGCTGCTCAATGCGAAAGTTGAAGTGTAGCTAGCTTTTGGGCTGAAGCAACTAAAAGTTCTTTCTTAGCTCATTAAGAGCGCTGTTAAGCTAGAAAATAACCTTTAGCTTTTCCGATCCAAAACCGTGGACATTTATGTATGTCATCTATACATGTAATAAAACAGTAACTTATTTCCTGTCTGTATGTCTGTCTTTTTCTTTTTGTTCATATCACGTAAAAATTACTGGAAAGATTTTAAAAATGGGATACTTTTTTTTTGCAAAAATATCCTATTTTCAAGAGAAAGTGGAGAAAAAGCAGTGAAAGTATGCCGATTTTTCTTTTTAACAACAATTTTTGCTAAACTTCAAACCACAACCACAGTTTTATAGGATGGAAAAATAGTATATTATTTTTAAATAATAATGTTTTTAACGCTTAAAAAAATAATCCTTAATATGATTCATCTTTTTTGTATATCAACCTACAGCTGCAAAGCAAAATTGATAGGCCTTTTTAGCAGTATTGGAAAAAAAAATTAAGGAAACATATATCAAAATGCTTTCACCTAAAAGAAAATGTAGAAGATGTTTCAAAAATCTCAAAACAAAATCATAATTTATTTAAATTATAGAAAACATATTTAGCATTTTTAATAAAAACTAAAGAAATATAAAACAAAACTACTACAGTTTGTTGTTGTTGTTGTTTAATCAAAAAAGCAAAAAAAAAACTTTTCTTTTTTTTAGTATTTTATTAGCCAGCCCAACTATATTTTTTATTTTTAAAAACGAAAACTACCAATTCCAAAAGAAAAAAAAAACATACAATATTTATGAATAAACTTTAGTTTTTGTTTTGATTTTTCATTTCTCAAAATGTTTATAAATTCCAAGCGTTTTTTTTTATTAGACGACAGATGAAGTGTCTGATAGTCTGTGTTTTTTTAATTAGTGAACTTGTGATGATTCAACTTTTTTTAAGTTTGTTTTTATAGTCTAAAATCATTTAACTTTTAGTGTTTAATTTTTCTTATTTTTTAATATAATGAATCTCCTAATGATATGCAAACATATTAACAATGAATTTGAAAATCAAGTTTAGTCTTGGTTTAATCAAAGAGTAGTGATAGCTTTTCTTAATATTATCACAGTGCAGTCATAGTCTAGCCATAAGTAATATGCTAGTCGTTGTGTGCCCAGAGCCAAGTCGTGGTCCAATTACAGACTTGGAAAAGTCCATTTATAGCCAAGACTAACATAGCTATAGTCTAAAATATATAAATATAGACTATGTCTAGCAAAGGTCTAGTAGCGCCATAGCCTAAAAATAGACTCGTCGTATTCTAGCCATAGTATATTCTAGTCATAGTTTAGTCATAGTCTAGTCATAGTATAATCTAGTCATAGGTTAGTCATAGTTTAGTCATAGTCTAGTCATAGTCTAGTCATAGTCTAGTCATAGTCTAGTCATAGTCTAGTCATAGTCTAGTCATAGTCTAGTCATAGTCTAGTCATAGTCTAGTCATAGTCTAGTCATAGTCTAGTCATAGTCTAGACATAGTCTAAACATAGTCTAGTCATAGTCTAGGCATAGTCTAGTCATAGTCTAGTCATAGTCTAGTCATAGTCTAGTCATAGTCTAGTCATAGTCTAGTCATAGTCTAGTCATAGTCTAGTCATAGTCTAGTCATAGTCTAGTCATAGTCTAGTCATAGTCTAGTCATATTCTAGTCATAGTCTAGTCATAGTCTAGTCATAGTCTAGTCATAGTCTAGTCATAGTCTAGTCATAGTCTAGTCATAGTCTAGTCATAGTCTAGTCATAGTCTAGTCATAGTCCAGTCATAGTCTAGTCATAGTCTAGTCATAGTCTAGTCATAGTCTAGTCATAGTCTAGTCATAGTCTAGTCATAGTCTAGTCATAGTCTAGTCATAGTCTAGTCATAGTCTAGTCATAGTCTAGTCATAGTCTAGTCATAGTCTAGTCATAGTCCAGTCATAGTCTAGTCATAGTCTAGTCATAGTCTAGTCATAGTCTAGTCATAGTCTAGTCATAGTCTAGTCATAGTCTAGTCATAGTCTAGTCATAGTCTAGTCATAGTCTAGTCATAGTCTAGTCATAGTCTAGTCATAGTCTAGTCATAGTCTAGTCATAGTCTAGTCATAGTCTAGTCATAGTCTAGTCATAGTCTAGTCATAGTCTAGTCATAGTCTAGTCATAGTCTAGTCATAGTCTAGTCATAGTCTAGTCATAGTCTAGTCATAGTCATAGTCTAGTCATAGTCTAAACATAGTCTAGTCATAGTCTAGGCATAGTCTAAACATAGTCTAAACATAGTCTAGTCATAGTCTAGGCATAGTCTAGTCATAGTCTAGTCATAGTCTAGTCATAGTCTAGTCATAGTCTAGTCATAGTCTAGTCATAGTCTAGTCATAGTCTAGTCATAGTCTAGTCATATTCTAGTCATAGTCTAGTCATAGTCTAGTCATAGTCTAGTCATAGTCTAGTCATAGTCTAGTCATAGTCTAGTCATAGTCTAGTCATAGTCTAGTCATAGTCTAGTCATAGTCCAGTCATAGTCTAGTCATAGTCTAGTCATAGTCTAGTCATAGTCTAGTCATAGTCTAGTCATAGTCTAGTCATAGTCTAGTCATAGTCTAGTCATAGTCTAGTCATAGTCTAGTCATAGTCTAGTCATAGTCTAGTCATAGTCTAGTCATAGTCTAGTCATAGTCTAGTCATAGTCTAGTCATAGTCCAGTCATAGTCTAGTCATAGTCTACTCATAGCCAAGTCATAGTTTAGTCATAGTTTAGTCATAGTCTATGTGTAGTCAAGTCACAGTCTAGCCGTAGTCTAGTCATAGTCCTATTAAATATTTGAATATTAGTCAAGTCGAAGTCTAGTCATACTTCAGGTCTAGTTATAGTCGAAACATAGTCCAGCCACAGTCTAATTCTAGTCTGGGCATAAACAAGTCATAATCTAACCGTAGTATAGACATAGGAATGCTATAGCCCTCTTAAATGAGCCGTATATTTATCCTTTTTAACGCACCAAAGGAGCAAAATAATATTTTAAGCTTTAAGTCATGAACATTTTTACATATAAAAACAATTGCTAAAAAAACCAAAAAGCAACCAAAAAGCAAATTAACCAAGCAAACAGAAATTAGTTTTGAAAACAACACCACAAAAGTGTTGTAAGTACAACAGCAAAAGTAATAACTTTTTTTTCAATGGCGGTTTGTTGCATTTAATTTTTTATTATTTCACTTACTCAGTTGTTATTGTTACATTTTTTTTATGGTAAACGAAATGTAAATCCCTTCGACTTTTGTCAAGTGTAAAAACATTTAAAAAATAAAAAAAAACATTTGGTATTTTAGTAATAAGAAAGATTTGCGAAAACAGTGATTGCGAATGTTATATTTCGGTTTAAAAGTCAAGTTACTTTTTGTGGCATGTTTTAAAAGTTTGTTTTTATTGCGGTTAAATTTGCTGTCATAGTTTGTGGCAGACTACAACCAACAACTTGTTGCACGTGAGTTTAAAAGAAAATTATAATAAAAATCACATTTGCTTGCCAATAACATAAACAGATATAAACATAAAAAAGTGTCGAAATAAATTACTGTTTCGACTTGCAAGCGAATGTCAAAAGTTTGCAAGTTTAAATAATGGGGTGATGGCGTCGTATTTTAAAAATCCGTTTGAAAATGTTTTTGAAACACAAATTTGTGCAAGTTATGTTAAATGATTACAAACAAACTTCAGTTGGTGCACAAGTCATTTAAGCAGTTTTTAATGTATCGTCGTATGTAGTGTAAGAAGTTTACTTACTTTTTTCGTGGAAAGATCTATATGCAATAAATAAAATCAAATGTCGTTCGTTGGTAATCGCACCACTTAAGAACGGCAACACCGCTTCGGCTAATATTTTGTTTTTAATCTTCATCATAACCCATCTTAGGTTTTTACGGAAATAAAAATTAACCACGCCCACTTTTAAGCCCATTTTTTAAGTAGCTAGAGATTTATAATAGGTAGATCTTTGAAATTTTGCACCAGTAACCACCTTATTAATATACATAGTTTAGCGCAACACTTCGCTAAACTGTGTATATTCATAATGGGTGTTACTAATGCGAAGTTTCAAGTTCCCTATCCCTCTAAATGAAAGTGGACTTGGTGTTGTCTTATATATGCTATATCCGGTTCTAACTTGTTTTTGACATAGTGCTCTATTCCTCTATGAAATATGAGAAAAGCTGATTTTAACTCTGTAATAAAGTCAATATGGAAAAAAATGGACATAGTGTTGTATCCCTCCGAGGTATATATATATATATAATAAAACAATAACTCAGTTTCTGTCTGTCTTTTTCTTTGTGTGCGCATCACGTAAAAACTACTGGATGAATTTTTTCTAAAATCTTGGTACCTTAGCATCACGGTTCAAATATAAGATACTTTTTTTCCTCAAAAAATATCTTATTTCCAAGAGAAAGTGGAGAAAAAGCATACTGCATACTGTATACTTTAAGGCATCTTTTATTTTTTAAAGCGGGATATTTTAAACACGGTTGCGCAACAGATGGCGCTGTTGTAAAATAATGACTCTCCTATTTCCTGTCTGTCTTATGCAGAGCTTAAGAATAATTTTTGGAATTTTAGAATTTTATATAAATTTTAAAATTTTTACAGGGATGGGTAGCTTTATATAAAGTAAATATATAAGAGTCTTCAAATTTGTTGTGGATTACTTTCAAAGCAAAGTCGAGCAAAATATTGTCAGGACGCACACAGCGTGTGTGGGCACAGCTAGTATTAAATAAAATTTTGTTGAAAACTAACAAAATTGCAATCTAATAAACAGTAGTCTTAGTAACCAATACAATCAATAATAAAAACGTTACCAAAATAAAAATCAATTGTATTACAATATTGCCTTAATTAAACTAAATGAAACTAAAACGTGTTTTTATCCATTCAAACATTTGAAATTTAAGTTTTTTATTAGAAACATGCTCACATTTTGATGTGGGTTTCCAATTAAAACACATTTTGTAGGTTGAATATTTATTTTCCAACTAAGAAACACATTATGGTTTTAATGTGGAAAAAAAACCAAATAGAGTCAGTCAGTCGACATGTTTACAACAGCTGTTTTTACATTAGAACGGAAATTTATTTTATATATATATATTTTTTTTTTTGTTGTTTGTTTTTAGCTAAAAATATTTTTGACAGGCGCTATGAAAACTCAGACTATTTTTCTTTTTTTTTTTGAAAGTTAACAAATTGCAAAAATTAGAATTCAACACACAGTACTGCTTGCTGTTCCCTGATCAGATTTGGCATAATTTTTATTGTGTTATAAAAAATATGTTGTACTCTATTGGCAATTAATAATTATGTGTGTTGTTTTCCTCTTTTTTTTTTCGTTTCTTTTTTAAAAATATGTACACACAAATGGTCGTAATGTTAATTGGAGTCATTGCACTTTAAGCCAATTATAACAACAACAACAAAAATATATTCTTACATTTTGGTTTTATTTTTAAAATATGTATGAACAAAAAATAAATAAAGTGAAGATGGCATTATGTAATTAAGGCGTTCGTGCGAAAAACGACACGCGACAACACAACAATATTAGTAAAAAGTAAAAAAAAAATAACACACAGACCACAAACAATAGTCGCTAAAGATGATTATAAAAGTTCACTCCACTGACTACTAACGTGACTCAGATAATGATATAACAATAAAACTTAAGGAAACATTAATTTCTATTCATCAAGATTTTACTTTTCTAGAGCGATAAAAATTGCTTACTACGCCCCTTAATTTTTTTATAAAACGACTAGCTGTGCCGGCCACTTAGTAAGCGCCCTGACAATATTTTGTTCGATTTTGGTTTGAAAGTAATCCACACAAAATTTTGGATTATTTACTGTATTTACTGCATATAGAGATACCCATCCCTGGGTAATTGCAAAAGCTTAATATAAAAATCGAAAATGTACACAACCTTCTAAAATTAATTGTAGAGCTCTGTAATTTTTTTTTTTTAAAGAGAAGTAACACTCAGGCAATTAATGCCTATATTAATTGTGTTACTTCCTTCGGAAAGGGATAGGAGTAGATAAGACAGATGGTTAGTGTGATAGTAAAGCTTCGTATCTGGCATTGAAATTTGTATCTGGCAACATTGATTATTTTTAGAACAGTATTGCAGCGCCTCTGGTGTTATTTAGGCGAATTAGTTTGAAGCTAGCATAGCTAATTTATAATTATTTTACTTCGCCGGCGATTTAGTGCTATATGGTAATACCGGCGAAGGAGTGCCTATTTTTACCCTATTTTCTTTTGGAAATAAGATATTTTTTCGCGAAAAAAAATATCCTATATTTGAACCGTGATATAAAGGTACTTCCTCACAAAATTTTATTAAAATTCATCCAATAGTTTTTACGTGATGCGAACACAGACACTCGAACAGACAGACAAAAATTCCAAAAATAATTTTTTTGTATTTTATTTCGATTACTATCTATCTGCACCAGTACCAAATTAAAAAAAAAAATATTTTAGCATGTAAAATGGTTCCGTTACAGTATTATTTTATATACTAACTCTGTCCGCCACGTTGTAGGCGCCCAGACAATATTTTGTTGGATTTTGTTTAGAAAGTATTCCACACCAAGTTTTAAGACTTTTACTTTTACAGTCCTTCAGTTATGGTTTATGTATTTACTTTATATAGAGGTTCCCATCCCTGCAAAGTTCTGTAAATAGTATTTAAAATATCCGGCTGACAAAAATAAAAGTAATTGCTGCCAAGTTTTCAGGGATGTATCATGCCCACTGTCCCAATCTAGTCTGTATTTTGATAGACTATGCACATTAGTATGAGGATTACTTGTGCAAAGTTTCAAGATTATACCTATTGCAGATCGCCATGTAGACGAGAATAATTGTTCACTTTGTATGGGAGGTACCACGCCCACTATTCCAATCCAGCCTGTGCTGCGCTAATCTGTGTATATTCATAATGGGAGTTACTAATGCTAAATTTCAAGTTCCCTAACTACTTTAAAAATGGACTTAAGTTGGCAGCTGCGAGGCGGCCAATTGACATCATCAAGACGGCTGGCTGATGACACGATTACCAGCGTTCCACAGTTCCGAACTTAGTGCGAAAAAGTTCGATTGTTTGAGAGAGCTGAGTGACATGGCGAACCATCCTCTTGAAACCAAAGACTATCCAAAATCATATCTTTAATTGTAGGCCATAAAAAGTTCGTAATCAAAGCTCTGTAGCGCTGGTCGTTATATAAAATGGGATATTTTTTTTTAAGAGAAGTAACACTCAGACTGGTTGTGAAAACTTCAAGTATCATTAGCGAAAATGAAAATCGAAGATGAAAATCGAAGATGAAAATCGTAGATGAAAATCGTAGATGAAAATCGAAGATTATACTTGCAGACTGTTTGTTCCTGAAATTGACTGAGACGGCAACGCACATTGTGTATCAATTTCCAGCTCTGGCTAGCATAAGACTAAAGACCACTGGTAGAAGTTTGTTAAATGTGGATGCCTTGGGGGACCTGAGCCTTGGACAAATGCTAGTAATTACTAGAGACTCCGTGATGGCAAAGAAGGCCGACAGTTAGCAGTCGACAGTCTAAAATCACTTAATTCAAGAGTAAAGGCTGTAGGTAGCACGTGACTCACTTTTCACTTTGGATATGATATTTTTTAAAACTAATTTTTACTAAGATTTTTTCTATGCCTATGATCATAACTTAGTGTAAATATGAATATCAAATTTACTGTTTTTAACTTCGAGTACTAGTAGCACCTTGAATATGACTTTGACTGCAACTATGACATTTTTTTTGTTTTTGTTTTCGTTTTTTTTTTTTTTGCTTTAACTTTAAAGTTTGAATTGCATTAATATTGCCTTTGACTATCTTTTGACAATGACCTTGACATAAACTTGATGTTGAACATGTTTTAGCCAGTGATTTAGGTAATAAGTAGGAGTTGAAATTTGACTCTATGAGAGTCATACACTTTGTTTTGTGATTCCTTCTACTCGTATATATTGTACAATGCCTTAAAGTTAATCAGATTTTTGTTGTTGCTATGAAAAAAAAATGTAAGTTATAGATTGATATGACTTTAACAATGTTATTTTCGTAGATAGTCTAGCCGCCATTAAGGCCCTTAATTCAAAAGTAGTGCAATCTAAATGTGTGTTAGCATGCATACAATCTTTTTAGTGTGGGTCCCAGGGCATTAAGGCATTCGTGGAAACGAAATGGCCGATCAATGTGCGAGGAACTGGATGTGACGGTTGCCCAAGGAGAAATCAATATCCCCTTGGCCGAAATATCTAACATACTAGGAGAATGGTCGCTAAAGGAAATGGCTCGCAGGTGGTCTACATTAACCACTTGCAGATTGTCTAGAATTCTTTGGCCCTCAATTGACAAACAAAAGGACAAAGGCACTACTGACCCTCGAGAAAAGCTCGTTAGCACTTCTGGTAGGTGTTATAACGGGACACTGTATGATTGGACGTATGTCGGAGCGTATGGGAATCTCTCGTGGAGGGTGCTACAGAAGTTGTATGGATGAGGACGAGGAGTAGTCAGTTCAACAACTTCTCTGCGACTGCCCGGCTCTTCAAGAACGTTGGCTGAAATTTTTGGGCCAAAGACTCTTTCAGGACCTGGTCTGTCTCAGAGATGTGACACTGAGCAGCCTATTAGGCTTTGTGAAAAGCTCCGGTTGGTTTACAAGAACCAACGGTATTGGAGTTCTCTAGGGAATGGTGGGGGTAGATGATCGTTGGGGCATCACAATGGGCCTTATTGGCCCCCGAGTGAACTCGCATTTTTGCGAGCGGCCCGTTTAACCTAACCTAACCTAACCTAACCTTAAAAATGTGTATGTGTTTATATGAGGCTATTCATGGCACTCTGGCCTTAAATTTTGCGATGTTATTATTTATTTGACTATCGACTCTATAACCATGACCATAACCTATGTCTATGATTTTATTTATGATAGTTAATAGACATTGACTACAACGGGGACAATATCTTTAACTATAACCGTGATTTGATCATTTATTATGCCTTTAACATTCACTTTGTCTTTGAATAGGTTTTGATCATTTTTGATCAGTTTTGATTGAATAAGCTCACTATGATACTATAATGCTTCTTATGACTGTTGACTACGCAATGACCACGACTGTTAATCAGACTTGGGGAATGTTAATTACAGTTTGTAATTAATTACACATGTGCACACATGTAATCGAAAATTTTAAGCAAAATATAATAAAACATTGTTCAATTGAAAGTAATGACTACTGCCTAATTACAATTACTTGCAATTTGTAATTGAAAATTTCTAATCACAATTACATTTAATGTGTAATTTTCTATTACAAATAGTTGTAATTGACTTTAGCCCCTGATTTAAATTACAATTACTTCTGAAATGTAATTAAATCTCTCTGCTGTTGATAAAGCGTGTTTTTTATAGAGGTATAGAACTTTAAGTTGGCATTACTTTTCAAGATGGCGACCGATTTAACAGCTGTCAAGTGTTTTATTCTCAGTTTGGTTTGGCAATTCATCATGAATAGACTCACGCCTGAATAACGCTTGCAAATAGTGCGAGAACGAGATTACCGTTGTTTCCGATTTTTATAAGCGAATTTTGTTTGGCGATGAAGCGCACTTCTGGTTGAATGGCTACGTCAACAAACAAAACTGTCGCATTTGGAGTGAAGGTAATCCTTAAGTGTATGTCGAAACACCGTTACATCCAGAAAAACTGACTGTTTGGTGCGCTTTATGGGCTGGTGGAATCATTGGTCCGTACTTTTTCAAGAACGATGGTGGCCAGAACGTTACAGTCAATGGTGATCGGTATAGAGCCATTCCTGAATTGAATAACCATGATGTCCAGGAGATGTGGTTTCAACAAGACGGCGCAACATGTCACACAGCTCGTGCCACAATAGATTTATTGAAAGACACGTTTGGTGACCGCCTAATTTCACGTTTTGGACCTGTGAATTGGCCTCCAAGATCTTGTGATTGAACACCGCTAGACTACTTTCTGTGGGGCTATGTAAAGTCATTGGTCTATGTGGATAAGCCACAAACGCTTGACCATTTGGAAGACAACATTCCCCGTGTTATTGCCAATATACGGCCACAAATGTTGGAAAAAGTAATCGAAAATTGGACGTCCAGATTGGACTACAACCGCGCCAGCCGTGGCGGTCATATGCCAGAAATCATATTTAAAATGTAATGCCCCAAGATTATCTTTCGGATAAATAAAATTCATGTCAATCGAATAATCTATCGTTGTTTTATTGCAACTTAAAGTTCTATAATTCTATAAAAAACAGCCTGATTAGTACTGATTAGTACTATTAATTTGATTTGACCATGCCAGACAATTACTTACGCAATGTCTTTGATTACAGATACGATACGAATATAATGCTATAATTTACTATGACTACAAAGTGTTCTCATGTGGCTGTGAAATTATTTTAAATTATAGCTATTACTTTGACTTTGACTATGTCTCTGGGCATTGTGCTTTTCACTATGAACTTGATTATTACCTTGATTCGAACGTTGCTAATGTTAATTTTGACAAGAACTGTGACTTTATAAGGAATAACCTTAAACTATTCTATAACTAATGCTAGTCATTATATGCCATTTGTAAACTGTAGGGTTCAAAATTAATGTAGAATACTTAATAAAAAAAAAATAGAGCACCCACCTAAACAAATCATGCCTTTTGTTAAGTGCAGGAGTGAAAGAAAATGTGTTTTTCCTTTCCTTTCAGTTCAGTTCGATTCTTTCCATTCATTTTTAAGCCATAAGACTTTATGAAATTGGTGCGTTCATAATGTTAAAACAATAAACAAGTGTTTTTTGTTATTTTTTCTTTTTTTCTGTTTGATTTAGAAAACAAGTAGAATACAAAACAAAAAATCTATAAATGATGGTCATTGACTTTTTTGATCAAAACTATCGATAAAATTGAAAATAGAAGAGAAAAATAATTAAAATGGAAACAAATTGAATCGGCTGTACATTTTAGCAACAGGCAAAAAGAGAGCATTTAGCTTTTTTGTTAAGTCAGAAGAACAAAGAGTGGTATATCAAAGAAATAGTGTAGAATATGGGCTTGTTTGTTATTGAATCTATTTGAAGTTATCGACATAAGAAAGGACTATAATTATATCATAATAATTGTTAAAATTTATAAAACTTTAGCTGTTAAAGTGCAATAATCTATACATATAATAAAACAATAACTCATTCCCTGTCTGTCTGTCTGTATGTTTGTGTTCGCATCACGTAAAAACTACTCAATGGATTTTAACAACATTTTGTGAGGAGGAACCGTAGTATACCTATTCAGATATAGGATACTTTTTTCCCATAAAAACATCTTATTTCCAAGAGAAAGTGGGAAAAAAGCAATGAAAGTACGTAATTTTACCGATTTTAAGGTACTGCATACTTTAAGCAAAGCGGTTGAGCAACAGAGGGCGCTGTTTTAAAATAATGAAAAAATATGAATTGAAAGCAGGATATTTTAAAAACGGTTGAGCAACAGATGGCGCTGTTTTTAAATAATGACAAAATATGAATTACTGCCAAAAGTACAATTGAATAAAATTTGTATTTGATTTGTATTTTTACCTTGTGGCATAACATTGTTATTAAAATATATTAAACACCTTCTACAGGTTCTTCGGGAGAGCCGTCACGTTACTCCCCACGTTACTCACCATTAACCGGTCACAGGGACTGAGATGTTGCCATAGTAGCAATCGTTTGGTTATAACTCAAACGTTATTTTCTTTTAATACTCGTGCAGCCTGTGGGACTCGTACCACTATTTATTCCGGAATCATTGGCATCAAGGTATAAAAAGTCAACAAGTCAATATGCCCCCGGGTGCACTATGGCTTTGATCATATCTTAGGCTTAAACTCTTACCTCCATAGTAGTGCACATGTGGTAGTGTACTTTTTTAACAGTTCTGAAGTTGCGGGTTCGATTCCCGGCAAGGACTATGGATTTTTAATATATGTTTTTTAAACAAAATATATTTTTAAGAATATGGGCATATTTTAATCATAACTTAGACTTTTCCATGACGACAACATGACTGCAACTGTGACTATGACCTTTACATAAATTTTATATAAATTTACATAAATTTTGATATTGACTACTACACGACAGCATGACTGCAACTGTGACTATGACCTTGAATATGACTATGACTTCTACATAAATTTTGATATTGACTACAACTAACTCTGTGCTATAACTCTGACTGTGACACTAACGATCATTCGTTATTACTTTATTAAGTCTCGACTGTAGCTGTGTATTAATCTATCGGACTATGTCTTTGACTGTGGCTTTGTCTATGCAGTCACTATAACAATTGATAGTCCTATGACCTCGACTATGGTTTTGCCTAAAATTTATCAATGACTTTACTTATTATTTTAACTTAAAATTGGACGATGACATTGACAATGAATTTATCAATGACTCTTACAAAGTCTTTGAGAGTAGCTGTGACTATGGCCTGGAATATGACTATGGCTATGACTTTGTCATAAAGTCTATCTATAAGATTGACTGAAACTTTGGCTTAAAACTTTGATCGTAGCATTAGCTATGACAGTTTCATGCTTTTACCGCTTTGGGACTGCAACTTATACTATGTTTTTGTATTATAACTGTGATAATTTAACCATAGCATTAACTATAAGCATGAGTAACTATACTTTTACTGCAGCTATGACTGTGACCTCAAAGATGTCTGTGACTCTGACTTTAATATCAAGAATGACTTTGGCTTCAAGTTTATGACAGTGACTATTCATGTAATCAAGAATTTCACCAATTCATGACATCTTTGAAAATGGCTTTAAATAGAAGACTGTCACATTGACAATGACAAATATAACTTTGGCTATAAATTTGACTAAAACTTTGATTACAACATGGACAAATTAGTTAGAATTGCTTTCCCACGCATCAAGTACTTTGAACATAAAGAAAACTTTGTAAAGAAATAACGAGAAATTTTTTTCCAAATTGTTTTTGCTTCCCTTGCGTAATTGGACAACTGCTTTCGTATGTGTTTCTAACAGAAACTAAAACAAAAACAAAATTACATATTTTTGGCAAACAGAAAATAATCTCTTCAACAACAATGTCCATAATAGAACGACCTTTTTCGAAAAACTTTCGAAATAATGGCTGCTTATGTGTTTAGGCCAAAAGACACATAAAAAAATACACAATAAAAACAACACGTGTTGCCTAATTTATGCTTTTTTGGAAAAGGCTACATAAACATAAAAATCTTTACAAATTAGCGACTCTCACCCTGACAACTTGGCCGTTTGCTAAAGTATTAACGAGAAAATGAGAAAAAAAACGCACAACAATAATAACAACGGAAGACCAATAAGACATAATTCTAATGATTTGTTCATTTTATTATTGCGTCCAAAAACGTCTGGCTACTTGTTCCAACTGTGAAACTTCAAAAATAAAAATATTCAAATATTTTTGAAAACGTGTGTAGTAAAACATGATTTTCAACATCACATTGATGACTGTATAGTTTTATGCTTTTACACTTACTAAAAAAAACATATAAATATTCAGAACTTTTTAAAATGTTACTGAAATTTATTGCCTTTCTTCTGAAAATCAAAGCAAAAAAGCTTCTAGAACTCAGCGGAAAATGATCGCATATTTTTTTAAAAACTAAAAATTTTGATTACAAAACATTCCAAAAATTCTTTTAAATTCTTGACTGAATTTAATAAAAAAAAAAAAAAACATTATAACGCTTATATAATTTGATATCAATACTATGACAAGTGTTTTCACTTTTGACCACGTGGCACTTGTCATCCTTGTCATGTTAACCTTTATACCAGTTAAACATTTTGTCGTTCTGCAAGGAAAACGATTACAATTCATGTCATCAATGCAATGGCACACATACAGTGGTCGGCATATTTATTTTGACACCTGAGAAATTTTAAAATTTTTAATTTTTTTTAGATTTCCAAAAAATTAAAAATTCCAATTATTTTTTAAAATGAAATTAGCATTTATTTAATAACTAAAAAAAACATAAAATCATAACTTCTTAAATTATATTTGATTTCTATGCAACTAATTTAAAAATTTAGGGGGTGGCATAAGTATTTTAACATATAGTATTTTAACTCTTTAAACGAAAATATGTCATTCCAACTATTATAATGCTTTTAGATATTTTTAATATCAATAAAACGTGTATCCTCCTTTAGCGGCAATGACTTTCCGGAGTCTTTTAGGAACTGAATCGATCAAGTTTTGAATGTATTTTGTTGATATGTCCTCCCACAAAGATTTAACCTCTGAAGTTGTTCCTTCCCTGGTTCTTGTTAGATTAGCGGTTCTTTGGTGCTTTATATATGACCAAACATTCTCAATCACATTCATATCCGGAATTTGGGGTGGCCAATCCAAAGTTTCAATGCAATTTTCTGTCAAAAATGTCTTAATCATTTTACTCTTGTGGCAAGGCGCATTGTCCTGTTGGAAAATAAATGACGGTCAATCAACCTAACGCCAGAAGGAAAAGCGTGTTTATTTAAAATTTTCAAATATTGGTTTTGGTTCATCGAACCGTAGATGGGAACCAAGTCTCCCAAGCCTTTATATGCTATACAGCCCCAGAACATGACTGTGCCACCTCACTGACTAACTTTTTCGACAACAGCTGCTATTTTTTTTTTCGAGTTTTTTGGTCTAGTCTAACAAAAACTTTTTTTCTTTGACGTGTGATACTCGAAAGTATTTTCGTCGGTCTATAAGATGCTTTGCCAGAATGATAGGGGTTTTTCCACGCTTTTCTGTTCGCGAATTCTAACCTTTTAATTTGGTTCCTTGGGGCTATACATGGAATTGATCATGCTACATATGTATTAATGTTGGCTTCTTTTAGACGTCGTCGAACTGTTCTTTCGCTTAAATGACTATCACAGTGCGAATTCCATTCCGACGCAGAGGCTTTGGGTTTCAAACCTGGATTAGATTTAAATTTTCTGATAATTTGTCGATCTTCCACTGCCGTTGTTTTACGTTTTCTTCCTGTTCGAGGCAAATTAATGACAGATTCTGTTTCTTTACATTTATTTATTTGATAATGAACGGTTTGTCTAGGTATATTGTACTCCTTGGCAATATTTGTTACAGATATTCCAAGATTATACTTGGTTATAATTTCACTCCTGACGATGTTAGTTAATTCCGCTATTTTTCCCATATTTACAAAATAACGAGTGATTTTTTAAGAGCTTGAGAACTTTTTTAAAAAAAAAAAACGCATAAAATTTCATCGGTTCTTTATTTGAAACGTTAGATTGGTCCATGACATTTACTTTTTGAAGATAATTTCATTTAAATGTTGACGCGGCTGCGTCTTAGGTGGTCCATTCGGAAAGTCCAATTTTGGGCAACTTTTTCAAGCATTTCGGCCGGAATAGCCCGAATTTCTTCGGAAATGTTGTCTTCCAAAGCTGGAATAGTTGCTGGCTTATTTCTGTAGACTTTAGACTTGACGTAGCCCCACAAAAAATAGTCTAAAGGCGTCAAATCGCATGATCTTGGTGGCCAACTTACCGGTCCATTTCTTGAGATGAATTGTTCTCCGAAGTTTTCCCTCAAAATGGCCATAGAATCGCGAGCTGTGTGGCATGTAGCGCCATCTTGTTGAAACCACATGTCAACCAAGTTCAGTTGTTCCATTTTTGGCAACAAAAAGTTTGTTAGCATCGAACGATAGCGATCACCATTCACCGTAACGTTGCGTCCAACAGCATCTTTGAAAAAATACGGTCCAATGATTCCATCAGCGTACAAACCACACCAAACAGTGCATTTTTCGGGATGCATGGGCAGTTCTTGAACGGCTTCTGGTTGCTCTTCACTCCAAATGCGGCAATTTTGCTTATTTACGTAGCCATTCAACCAGAAATGAGCCTCATCGCTGAACAAAATTTGTCACATTTGAACATTTCGAAACGAACACTGATTTTGGTAATAAAATTCAATGATTTGCAAGCGTTGCTCGTTAGTAAGTCTATTCATGATGAAATGTCAAAGCATACTGAGCATCTTTCTCTTTGGCACCATGTCTGAAATCTCACGTGATCTGTCAAATACTAATGCATGAAAATCCTAACCTCAAAAAAATCACCCATTAGTAATAGAATTTTTTTAATTATCTTTCATCGAATGTTAATACTTAATACTCAACAACGACCGCTTTGTATTAAAGCTTAACACAAAAGCAAAATGAGATGAAATTATATAATGTCAAAATAATTATGCCGTTACAAATTCTTGTACCAAAAAATTGCATTTCTCCCTTCAGAATGAGCATGGGTAAAGATTTTAACAAAATATTTTGCATAGGTATACTTAAGAAAAGAAATTATCTTGATAACTGTGCTGTTATAGGAATTTCCATATTAAAAAACAATAAAACAATTCTTCACTATACTTTGTCAAAATAAATATGCCGACCACTGTACATCAACAAGTTCCAAATAATAGAAGGATCTTTGTTTTTGTCATCCTTGATGTGATGATAAGCTTTACACGACTTAAATACTTGGTTATCAATGGCATCCACCTCAATTCTGTCATCAATGCAATGATACACAAACATAAAGACACATAAGTAACAAATAGATATCACTTTAAGAAATTCATCAATACAATAACTAAAGTTTATAATTTAATGACAAGATGTCATCAATATAATAAATACTTGATTTTCAACAAAAGAATTTGGTTTATATTTTATTGTATTTTAAAGCAATTATTGCCTACTAATCAATAGCGTTATCCTTTTTAAAAAGGAAGCGGGTAAAAAAGACAGTTGTTGATAAGTTTAAGTAAGCTTTACCTTTTATAACAACTCTGTAATTACAAATTACGTGGTTTTAACGTGATGCGACCACAAAAAAAGGAAAGACAGACAGAAAGAAAGAAATGAGTTACTATTTTATTATATGTATAGATATGGCATTGATGACATTGCAGTCATAAAATATGTGACAACAAAAATATGACCAAATTCTCTGATGCCCTTGTCATCACATTGACTGCCAATTTCACCCTATTTTTGACATTTGTCATAACATTAATGTCATAATACCGATGACACGGCATCATTAATAAAGCTATGTATTGCTCAATCAGTGTAGACGACTAAAGGAAATTTTATGAATTGAAAAAAATATATATTTGAATTATAGTTAGTTACACTTACGTCACGAGTGTGTGTTGATGCTTACCTGAAAAAAACAACAAAAAAATTACTAAAAAAAAACATTTTTGTTTTACAAATATTTATATTAGAAAAAAGGGATTAGCAAAAACCTAGTGTTTGTATTCCTGATTACACAAGGCAACAAAATCGAAAAAATTTTATGTAGACTTTAAACCACTATACAATTTTGATGTATTGTGGTTCGAGAAGTACAAATATGGCCCTAATTTGTAATTCTATGGAGAGGTTTTTTTTTTAAATTGTTAAGTAAAATTTAAAGTTTTTTTTTTTTTTGACATTTTTCCACATAATTAATTATAACTCAAAAAGCGTTTGTCCGATATTATTAAAGTGAAAGAAAGAAAAATTCAAAATTACATAACCTTTAATCCTTTAATATATTGCGTTTCAATTGGCCCAGTAGTTTCGGAGTTATAATAAAAATTTTAAGCAAAAAATATATTTTTGCTTGAAAATACCAAGTTTTTTTTTTTTTAAATCATGAAAAATCGAAAACGGCAAAAATTGTTCAAATTTAAAAAAGCCACATGTAATAGGAACAAAATGAGGTATCGAACATAAAAATTTATTGATTATTTTCGAATTTATTCACAATTAAGTGAATTCAAGTATTAAAAAATGAGCAAGAAAGCCAGAACATTTTTATGTAAAAAAACATGTAAAACACATAAAAATGTTCTGGCTTTTTTGCCAATATGTCTAAGAGATTCTTCCAAATATGTCTGAAAAATTCGTGTAACAAGAATTTCCATAAGTTAACTGAAGTCTTCAGAAAAGGCATTTTTAAACACGGAAGGAACAAAATAGCAACATTGAGGCAGGGCTAACAATTCGTACGAATTGTAAAAGTAGTAGGAGAGGAGAACTGTATAATGTCTCCTATGCCATTGCTCAGCCCTCTGTAATGGCAGGGCAATATTTCTTGTCATATAAGGCTATGGCATCATAGAGATAAGATAATTTATTTGGACATTGATATGATTCAGTGCCTAGAGTCTAGTGTGGATATACAGAAACACCTTGGGCCTTGCTGCACCTCACCACCAGGTATAACCTTTATAACACTGAATTAGACTATAACTATGACCTAGAATTTTACTACGTATTTTACTAACATTTTTAGTGTGATATTGCCCATAACTCTAGAAATGACGTTGACTTCTGCTTAGAAGCTTGTTAGATGTGGGTGCCATAGGGGACTTAAACCTTGAACAAATACTACTTATTACTAGAGTCTGATATCACTAAAGTCAAGCTTAAGGGTCGGTAGTAGCACGTGACCCTATGAGAGTAAGGTTGCCGGTTGCCTGTAAACATTGTGGACAGAAGGGGTCGAAAAGGAACCCATTATGGAAGTGGTCTGCTTCGATATTTGCCTACATTATTATTATATATAATACTAGCTGTGCCCAAACACGTTGTGTGCGTCCCTTTACTTTTAATACAGTACCCATCCCTGAAATGGTACTAAATTATTGTAAAGCTCTATAAAATGTGTTTAAAATATTTTAATAACAATGTAATTCCACAAAGTATAAATACAAATCAAATACAAATTTTACTCAATTGGCTATTTGGCAGTAAGTAATTCATATTTTGTCATTATTTTAAAACAGCGCCATCTGTTGCGCAACCTTGTTTATAATATCCCGCTTTCAAAAATAACAGATGCCTTAAAGTATGCAGTACCTTTAAATCAGTAAAAACATCGGCATACTTTTTACTGCTTTTTCTACACTTTTTATTAGAAATAAGAAATTTTTGCGGAAAAAAGGTATCCTATATTGGAATCGAAACCCTAAGGTACTGTCTCACAAAATTTTGTAAAAATCCATCCAGCAGTTTTTACGTGATGCGAACGTAGAAAGACAAACAGACAGAGAGACAGGATATGAGTTACTGTTTTATTGTATGTATAGATATTGACTTCTGCTTTTGCTCTGAGTTTGAATACAACAATGACTTTCACTATGAATTTGATTACCACTTTTAACATGACACTGAATATAGCTGTGACTAAACTTTAACTACAGCTTTGACTCTGACTTTACTATAACTTTCGCTATAAAATTGACTATAGCTTTGATTATGAAAGCAACAGTCACTATGACATTGACAGTGACTATGTTTTCGATTGTGACTTTAACTATTCCTTTATTAAGCCTGAACCTTAAATCTTTAACATGACTGTAGCTTTAATTAAATCCTCGGTTTAGACTTTGGCTATGGCAAACTGTAGTTAAAACTGAAATTATAACTATGACATCAGGATTGTTTGCTATGTCGTTGACATGACTGTCATTGACAGTCAAATTATTATGGCTTAATGTTAGCAACCACAAAACACAACTTATTTAAGTCTTTCCGGAACTTTAACCTTTAGATTGTCAATAGCTGTAGTACGTTGGCTATGACTTTAGAAAAACAATGTTCATCCATAAACTTTTAGTTTGTGCCTCGTACATTTGTAAACACATATTTGTAAGCATATTGTATGTTATGTTATAGAATATAGAGTTTATTGTACTATTTCAATATTTTTTTACTTCGTTTTATTTTTATTTATTGGTTATTGCAGTTGTTATGGCACAGATATGACCTAAATAAACATCCATATTTCTTTTAAAGGAGTGCAAATTAAATTGCATGCAACAATATGTTGTTTGTACTTGTACTTTGTTGCTGTTGGTATTGCTTGTACGAGTATATTGTAAGTACAGTAAACTCCCGATTATTTGCAGCATTGACTGGTGCGCAGATAAGCCGCATAATTGCCGATAGCGATTAAACAGTGGCTGAAGGTACTAAAAAACAACAGGCAAGTACTTTAAATCAGTTCATATTTTATTATTATGTACTAGCTGTGTCCACACACGTTGTTCGATTTTGCTTTGAAAGTAATCCACACCAAAATTTAAGACTCTTATATTTTATTTTATTTTTATTTTATATTTACTTTACCTAAAGGTACCCATCCCTGAAAAAAATAACTAAAATTTATATGAAATTCTAAAAATTATTGTAAAGCTCTGTAGAAGGTGTTTGTAATATATTAATAACAATGTAATTCTACAAAGTAAAAATACAAATCAAATACAAATTTTATTCAATTGGCTGCTTGGCAGTAAGTAATTCATAGTTTGTCATTTTGTTGTGCAACCGTGTTTAAAATATCCCGCTTACAATTTATATTTTGTCATTATTTTAAAACAGCGCCATCTGTTGCGCAACCGTGTTTAAAATATCCCGCTTTCGAAAATAAAATATGCCTTTAAGTATGCAGTACCTTTACATCGGAAAAAAAATCGGCATACTTTCACTGCTTTTTCTCCACTTTCTCTTGGAAATAACATATTTTTGTGGAAAAAAGTACCCTATATTGAAATCAGGATACTAAAGTACCTCCTCACAAAATCTTATTAAAATCCATCGAGTAGTTTTTACGTGATGCGAACACAAAGAGAAAGACAGGCAAACCGCGGATAATAGAGAGTTTACTGTATTGTAGCAACAACATAAAATATGATGTGTGTATTCAATTTCATTATTTGAAAAAGGAGAAAAAACGCTGATGTAAACAGGCAATGGTGATACCCGACAATTTTTTAACTTTGTTTTGTTTTTTTAGTTGCTGAAGTCTCCTTATGTATTCTGCTGGCACTTTCAACAATCCCTTAGATTTACGTTAATAAAACAAGACAATATTTTGTTAACGCTAGAATTCATATTCAACAAATATTTGAATTCTGGTGATAGAAATTTCCCTGGAATTAAAGTAATAATTTCATCCATATTAGTGATTGCGCATATTGAAAGGTACTTAAGGGCAAAAACAAATTTAATATAAAATTTACCCCATTTTACGAGGATACACGCTGTTAACATACCTGTTGTGACTCCAAAATTATTTTTTATTTAACTTGTTTCCGGTACTTAAATTACACATTGAAAAAGTAATTTTTCGACCTCAGAAACACTTCGATGGCCTCTGTGACCACTTCCATATAATTTCCCACAATTAAAAAAAATTATTAACCCTTTAGAACGGTTCACTAAAAGACTTCAAAAACGTTTTCAAAAAATTTTAAAAAATGTTATGATTTTTTTTAGGTTTCAGGGGGGGTACCGGAACACTCCCATTTGGTTCTTCACTAAATTTTAACCAAATTTAAACAAAAATTAAAATTCCGGCAACCTACCCTTAAGCCCCTTAGGTTTCATTGCGGTACTTAAATTACACATTGAAAAAGTAATTTTTCGACCTCAGAAACACTTCGGTGGCCTCTGTGACCACTTCCATATAATTTCCCACAATTAAAAAAAATTATTAACCCTTTAGAACGGTTCACTGAAAGACTTCAAAAACGTTTTCAAAAAATTTTAAAAAATGTTATGATTTTTTTTCGGTTTCAGGGGGGGTACCGGAACACTCCCATTCGGTTCTTCACTAAATTTTAACCAAATTTAAACAAAATTAAAATTCCGGCAACCTACCCTTAAGCCCCTTAGGTTTCATTGCGCGGTCATATTTGCTCTCTTATATTTTCTGCATAAGAACTTGTTTAATTAAAAAAAAAAATTGTCTAAGAGACAGTAAATTAAAACTTTTTTGGTCTCATATAAAATATCAAATATTTGCCGAATGTGAATGTATTCTTAAACTAAAAATATATAAATTTGTTTGTATATAAGCCGCAGCAACAACATCGATCGACCTCCTGATACCTTTATGTGCAACCAGTAACATGAAAAGAATACCATGCGGCACATAACCAATCCGTAAAAACGTATTTATATTACAACACATTCTGTGACGTTGACAGTTTTATTTATATACAGCATACAGCACAGAAGAAAAGGGTATACTCTAAATTATAATAACCTGGGATGTATTAAAATAATAAAATATAGAGACTTTTTTATAGAGTCATATAGCCAACGAGTGTTGTTAAATAAATATTTCATAGGAGAGAAAAGAAACATTTTGAACGGCATGTATGCAACATCGTCTGTAAAACTATTATAAGATAAGAATTTTTTCCAATAGAGAATTTTAAGAATGCTGGCAAATCAAGTGAGTGTATTTCACAACTTTTAAAAATTTAAAATACACATTTTTTAAACTTTCAACCCACCGTTAATCACATTAGGCCCACACATATTTTTTTTTTGTTTTTGTTTTGTGTTGAGCAGAACAAATCTTTTAAAAATCTTGTAATAAGAAGAAAAATTTTACTTCCAGCCGATGATCGAACTAGTTGTTATTGAAGACACATCGATAAAAAATATCATCTTCACGACTTTGCTGGCAGATATACATATATACATACGTTTCTTGAAAATGTTCATGCCCAACACTAGCTGCTAGTCCCGTAATTTGTTTTCAGAACACTGTCAGAGTCTTTGACAGGCCCTACTAATCAGTCTATGGAGGCACCCTCCTTCGAAGCACAGAGACGGTTGTTGTCTCGAGTAATCCAAACGAGAAACTACATGATAAAAAAATTTCTCATGCAGTAATTAAACCACATGCACCGCCTTGTTAAACCACATGTGGTCCTTCTAAATACCATTTAAATCCGAAAGAAGAAGTTTGTTATCATGTCGCGATAACCAGCACCATTAACTGCTTGACGAGCCTTCTTTTTCAATAAAGTTCAGTCCGAAAAACCGCAGCAAGCAGGCCCACATTTTATTGTTAACGATTAAGAAAGCCTTTACGGTTAAATAAAAAAGGGCTCGAAACTTTTATTATTTATAAAAAATTGTTTAACAATAAAAACGCGTTGTTCTCTTGTGTAGTTTTTACTACAATACATTGGACTAATTAATTAGATTGAGTAATTAATTGACAATTTCATTAGCATTGAATTCTAAATAATGCTAACGATTTTTTTTTCATTACTACTGATTTCATTAATGGTAATGGTTTTTATTGAAAACGTTTCATTGGTAATTATTTATAAAACAAAATCACTACGATTAATCAATGAGTAAATTATAAAAAAAAGCATTATCATTATTGGCCACATTTGCAATCAACCTTTTTGCAGTGATGTTTTAAAAGAAGTCCCACCTCCAATCTCTTCTTTCTTTATTATGTGCACTTTTTCATTTAATAATTCTTGCAAAAAAAAAAACCGACTTCAAAACAGACAAACTTAAAATCATGTTTCTTTAAGACGGTAACTATTGCGACACCCTGTAATTTCCGAATTAAAATTTTATACTAGTTATAGCGGTCGTAGCAATACAAGTTTATTTTAAATTTCAACCGTCTGTCTGTAACGGTTTAAAAGTTTGGCCATATACATCAAATTTCATAAACTATTGCGACACCCTGTAATTTATAATTTTAAATATTTATACTTATTATAACAGATATAGTAATGGACATTCTGTCTAATTGTTAAGTGTTTATCAATAACTGTTTAAAAGATAGGGTCATATATATCAAATGACGTCACCTATTGGGACACCCTTTAAATTCAAATTTTAATATAAATACTTTTTAAAGAGGACTTTGTCATACAGATTCTTTTTAAATTTTAACTTTGTGTCCATATACATCAAATTACATCAACTATTGGGACACCCTTTAGTTTCCAATTTTAAATATTTATACTTGTTATACCATACATAGTAGTGAATATTCTGTCTATTTTTCAAGTGTTCGTCCAAAGATGAGGACATAATGGTCAAATTACATCAATAATTGGGAGACCCTTTGATTTATAGATCCAAATTTTATACGTGTTGTAATAGCGGACTAAGCAATATAGGTTCTTTGTAAATTTCAACTGTCTATCTATAACAGTTGAAAAGTTTGGCCATATATATTACTTTTACATTAACTATTGGGACACCCTTTAATTTCCAAATTCATATTTTACACTTGTTATTTTAGCGGACTTAGCAATACAAGTTCTTTGTAAATTTCAACTGTAACGGTTCAAAAGTTGGGCCATATATATATCAAAATAAACCAACTAATGGGACACCCTTTAATTTCTAATTTTAAATATTTATACTTATTATAACAGACATAGTAACGAACAATCTGTGCAACTTTCAAGTGTTTGTCTATAACGGTTCAAAAGATAGAAGAATAAAGGTGAAATTAAGTCACCTATGGGGTCACCCTTTAATTTTTAATTTTATTTTTGAATTACTTTTTGTTATTGGGAGCTACAGTGATACGCACTTTTTTTAATTTTAAATTGGTGACCTATAAAGTTCATAATACACGTAAAAAACATGTATGTTGTATGGGTACACCCTTTAATTTTTAAAAATTTGAACTTCTTTTAAAATGGGACCAATCTGTAGCCATAACCTTTCTAATAGTGCAAAATTTTTAAAATCGGTTGAGAAATGACCGAGTTCTGAAGGCACAAACATACAAAAAAAAAAGAAAGCAACACACAGACGAATTGATAACCTCCTTCTTTTTTTGAAGTCGGTTAAAAACAAACAAAAATCAGAAAACTATAAGAAATTTCTGAGAACTAAATTTTTGTGTTAAATTTTTAACCCGTTGGAGAATGTGTAGTACAGATTTTCAAAACTAGAATAAATGCAATTAGTAGTGCCTCACTAAATTAAACAAATAGTAACAGATTTAGAAAACGCATAGCCTGGCATAAAATTTATACTTTATTCGTAGTTATTAAAAGTAATTATACAATTTAATTACATTTCCATTGCCATTGGTAAAAACAATTGTAATTAAAAATAAAAGAGTAATGGTAATTAACTTTTTCCATTGTAACTATTTGAAATAATGCCAATGAAAATTCAATGCTAATGAAAAAATCCCAAGTATGGTATAACCCAGAGAATCGAACTTTTATTATAACGAGTGATTTTTTAAGAGCTTGAGAACTTTTTTTTTAAAAAAACGCATAAAATTTGCAAAATCTCATCGGTTCTTTATTTGAAACGTTAGATTGGTCCATGACATTTACTTTTTGAAGATAATTTCATTTAAATGTTGACCGCGGCTGCGTCTTAGGTGGTCCATTCGGAAAGTGCAATTTTGGGCAACTTTTTCGAGCATTTCGGCCGGAATAGCCCGAATTTCTTCGGAAATGTTGTCTTCCAAAGCTGGAATAGTTGCTGGCTTATTTCTGTAGACTTTAGACTTGACGTAGCCCCACAAAAAATAGTCTAAAGGCGTCAAATCGCATGATCTTGGTGGCCAACTTACCGGTCCATTTCTTGAGATGAATTGTTCTCCGAAGTTTTCCCTCAAAATGGTCATAGAATCGCGAGCTGTGTGGCATGTAGCGCCATCTTGTTGAAACCACATGTCAACCAAGTTCAGTTGTTCCATTTTTGGCAACAAAAAGTTTGTTAGCATCGAACGATAGCGATCGCCATTCACCGTAACGTTGCGTTCAACAGCATCTTTGAAAAAATACGGTCCAATGATTCCACCAGCGTACAAACCACACCAAACAGTGCATTTTTCGGGATGCATGGGCAGTTCTTGAACGGCTTCTGGTTGCTCTTCACTCCAAATGCGGCAATTTTGCTTATTTACGTAGCCATTCAACCAGAAATGAGCCTCATCGCTGAACAAAATTTGTCACATTTGAACATTTCGAACCGAACACTGATTTTGGTAATAAAATTCAATGATTTGCAAGCGTTGCTCGTTAGTAAGTCTATTCATGATGAAATGTCAAAGCATACTGAGCATCTTTCTCTTTGGCACCATGTCTGAAATCTCACGTGATCTGTCAAATACTAATGCATGAAAATCCTAACCTCAAAAAAATCACCCATTACATACATATGTATGTAAGAAAATATATTAACCATATCATATTAAAAATACGAATCTTAAAATTGTATGTGGATTACTTTGAAAACAATATACAAGTTCGAACAAAATATTGTCAGAACGGTGACGTCTCGTTTGCTAATTTCTATATAAGTCATAACCAATCGATTTGATTTTGATGAAACCTGTATTTGATCAACCCTTTAAAAAGCTAAATATTATCTTCTCTCATTAATGCTTTACAAATGATGTGAATAGTGCTGGCCCACCTATTAGTGGTATTTTTTTTTTTTTTTTTTTTTGTTCGCATCACGTACAAACTTTGTCCTAGTCCCAATATAGCATACTTTTTTCCGCAAAAATATCTTATTTCCAAGAGAAAGTGGAGAAAATGTTGTGAAAAACGCAATTTTCGGTTTAAAGGTATTGATATTTTCGGTTTAAAACTAGGATTTTTCAACACGAATTTTTTTTCAACACGGTTTTTTATCAACTCACCTTTGTTTTTGAAAATGGGATGCTTTAAGAAACTACTGCGCAACAGATGGCGCAAGTTGAATAAAATTTGTATTTTTACTTTGTGGAATTACATTGTTATTAAAATATTTTAAACCGATGTTGAATGTGAACCCCACCTAAACGTCAAGTTTTTTCTGCATTTAATTTAAGATTCCTCAATTTCAGACTAACTCAATTTGAATGATGGAAAGATACACAAATGAGCAACGCTTTAAAGTTATTCAGGCTTATCCAACAATGGATGATCAATTTTCGAAGAAAATCATCTGCAATGATGAGGCACATTTTTACCTCAGTGGATTCCTCAATAAGCAGAATTTCCGCATTTGGGCGAATGATAATCCAAGGGTGATTGTCGAAAAACCAATGCATCCACAAAAAGTGACTGGTGTGGTTTATGGGGTGGCGGCATCATCGCTCCATATTTTTCTCCAAAATGAGGCTGGTCAGGCAGTTACTGTGAATGGTGTTCGCTATCGTAAGATGATAACGAACTTTTTATGGCCCGAATTGGCAGATATGGATGTCGTTAGCTGTGTGGCAAGTGGCCACACAGTTTCTCGTTTGCGCGACAAATTCAATGACCGTGTTATCTCATATGGTGGCGATGTCAATTGTCCGCCAAGATCATGTAATTTAACACCGTTGGACTTCTTTCTTTGGGGTTATTTGAAAGAGAAGGTGTACGTTGATAAGCCCACAACAATTCAAGAGCTAAAGGATGAGATAATTCGGCACAGTAACGCCATGGAACCTCAATAATGTCTCAGCGTCATCGAAATTTTGGAGCATGGCCGATATTTTGTTCCATACATAATTGAACCATACCAATATTATCAAAATAAAAAGAAATGAAAATAATTTTATAAATAAATTGTGTTTTATTCAAAATCAACATCGGCCCTTAAAATTTAACCACCCTGTATAAGCAATATTGCTCTAGCAAATATAGCACCAAAATAGATTTCGAGCTTGTGGAAAAAGTGCATTTTGTTAAAAAAAAAAACTCCATAAAACTGCAACACTGTCTACTACCAAATGTCGTTGTTATATGTCGCAAAGAAAAATCAAAACAAAGTCACCATTTTCTTGTGCTTTCCTTCTTAATCTTTGACAACAACATTTATACACAATTAATTGAATCACAAACCAATTGTTTTTGTTGCACTTGCTACTGGGGGGGTAGTGTAAAGCTCTGTGCTCTTAGAGCGTTTTTGAGTGGATGGATGGCTGGTTGGCTGCTCAGTTGTTTACATTTTATTTTCTGGGGCATATTTTTGATGTTGTTGCTTACTTTCATTCTTTCTTTTATTTATACTTCATAGGTGATTGAATGCATGGGGGTGTGTGCATGAGTGTGTAGGGGTATGTATGCATGTATGTATGTATGTATGTATGTATGTAAATTCATATTGTGAACGACATAATGGCACATTTAATGAAATCAAAGTTATTTGTTTTTGTTTAATTATTTTTTATTACACCACCCGCTCGCTATAAATATTTTTATTTTTATTTTCATAAAAACATGTACAATGTTTAGGTAAACATAAATTTTCTTTTTCGTACATTTATTCAAACAAATTTATGAATTAAAAGAGACCCCAATATCACACAATTACATTATGTAAAGTTTTCAATAAAATGTAAAATGGCGAAAAAAAAATGTTTTGCTCTAACGATGGCATCACATGCGTGGGGTTTGCTGTTGGTAGAGAAAGAATCCACACAAAAAAATGTGTATGGATGTACTTACATATATTTTTTGCAATTCGGTGTGTTGTTGATGAATTTGTAGCTCAACAACATTTTAATATTGTTTGATCTGTATGCCTGAAGTCATTTCAAAAAGTCGTTCGTTTTCTTTTGGAACTAGAAAATAATTTTAGCGAAAGAGTTTTGCTTTGCTTTTTTTTTACTGTGTGTTAATTGTGCGTTAAATTTTGTGCGTAAATAAAACGAAAAATTTACGTATCAACAAATTAATAGAGATTTAAATATTAACAAAAAATATTTTCAAAATAATGACATTTTTTGATGACATCTAAATATGACCCATATTAATTTTTGTGGGTGTATACTTGTTGTTAAAATTAATAATTCATATATTTAGATTTAGTTTTAGTTGGCAAAATTGTACATACATATATACATATGTAAGTGTATATTTAAGGAATTTTTTAATGAAAATAAAAGTGAAGAAAAAGTAAAAAAAATAATAATATCGTTTTTTATTGATTTATGTTTTAAAACTTAACAGATGTACCTCGGCTAATGAGGTAACTTTGATGTGGGTTAAAGGACACATAGGCACAGCTGGGAAAGAAGCAGAAGACCAACTAGAAATAATTCTTGCAAAAAAAAAACTGACTACAAAACAAATATATTTGCATCAATTCTTAACTAAAAATTTAAAAGGAAGTAATCTGTAAAAAATAGTACTCAAATCAAATAATTTAATACTTGTTGCTCTAACGGACATAGTAATATACGTTCTGTACATTCAAATGTCTATCCATAACGGTTCAGCAGATAAAGCCATATACGACAAATTACCTCAGATATGAGGACACCCTTTATTTTTTACACTTATTATTACCGACACAGCAATAAAAAGTAATGGTTCCAAAGATATGGCCATATAGGTTAAACAATATCACCTAGGGGACACCCTTTAACGTAAAATTTTAAATTAAACACTTATTTTAAAGGACAGATTCTTTGTCAATTTCAAATGTCTGTCTAAAACGGTTCAAAAGATTGGCCATATGCATCAATTTACATTAACTATTGAGACACCCTTTATAACTTTAAATATTTATAAATGTTATTATACGGGACATAGTAGTGGAGATTCTGTCTAATTTTCAAGTGTTTGTATATAACGGTTCAAAAGATAGGGCTAGATAGGTAAAATTGTATCAATTAAGGGGATACCCTTTAGTTTCCAAATTTAAATTATATACTTGATGTTATAAAGGACTTAGATATACACCTTCTTTGTAAATTTCAACCGTCTCTCTGTCACGGTTCAAAAGTTTTGCAATATTCATCAAATTACATCAACTATTGGGACACCCTTTAACTTCTAATAATAAATATTTAATTCCTGATTATAAATATTGGACATTCTGTCCAATTTTCAAGTGATTGTCTACAATGGTTCAAATGGTTCATATATTAAAATTGATGTCACATATGGGGACACCCTTTAATTTTTAAGTTTATTTTTTTATTAATTTCTGTTATTGGCAGCTATAGTATTATGCAGTTTTTTAAAATTTTATAAGGGTGCTCTTTACGGTTCATAATACACCTAAAAAACACGTATGTTGTATGGGGACACCCTTTAATTTTTAAAATTCTGAACTTCTTTTAAAATGGGACCAATCTGTAAGCATTTCCTTTCTAATAAAGATTTTTAAAATCGGTTCGGAAATGACTGAGTTCTGCGGGCACAAACATAAAAAAAGCAACATTCAGACGAATAGATTACCTCCTTCTTTTTTTCAAGTCGGTTAAAAAGGGTATATGCTGTGAATTTCTGTGAAGCAGAACCCAGCGAGGTCCTACAACCTGAAAAGATGGAGGGAGGCTATTATATGTAGACAGGCTGGAATAGTGCTCAAAGAGCCCCTTGATAGGAAGGCGAGTAAGGTGTTTAGATATAATAGAAGAACTTTAAGCTGCATAACTGTGCTAGTGACACGTCATGGAAATTTAATGTATCGTCTAGCCAAGATGAAAATTGAAGAAGATGATTCTTGCAGACTATGCCTGGAAGAGGCTGAGGCGATGTGTGTGAATCTTCAGCACTGGACATTAAAACCACTGGCAGAAAATTGTTAAATGTATATGCCTTGGGGGACCTGAGCCTTGTACAAATGCTAGCAATTACTTACAACAGACTCCGTGATGAGAAAGAAGGCCGACAGTTACTAGTCGACATTCTAAAATCACTAAATTCAAGAGTAAAGGCTGGTGGTAGCACGTGACTTAATGAAAATAAGTTGGTAGTAAATTACAACACTATTTTGTTCGATTTTGCTTTGAAAGTAATACCAACCAAATTTTAAGACTGTTACGTATTTACTTAAAAAAAACAAAATTATATAACATTCTAAAATTCTAAAAATTATTCACCCCTATTCTATTAGGCGTCGTCGACGCAATACGACGACTTTTTGTGTCGACGGGCTTAAATTGGTATTCCCTTTGCCGACATCTACATTTATCGATGACTCTTTATTTTTATTTGGAATTTTGTAAGAAAATGTGACGTCGAAATTATGTTGTGTCGACGACGATTCCGTCGTCTTGGTTTTTATAAACGATTTGAAAGAAAAATTAAAAATGGAAAAAAATATAATAACATTAAATGCCTTTGGCCCTCCAAGAACATCGTAGGATGCATGGCAAAAGGTGCGAATCTAAAGCTGAGGCTAAGGCTATTTACACTTAGCCTCCTGGAAGAGGCCGGTAGCAAACATGCTGCATGCTAATTTATTCAACCTAGAATAATTTTGGAACCTATTACAATATAACAAGGAATTCTTGCAGAGTGAAAATGCGCTTTTTACTTACTTCACATCCGGTAATTGAAATATGTATGTATATCAGACTTCCGATTAATCGTCTCTAAATGACCAGTATTTTTTTACAGTCTTCCTCACTTGAATCCTAATCGGTTAAGGAAAACATTTTTTTTAATTTATTTACATTTTTGTTTTGAAAACTTTCAATAAAAATTGTAAACAAAATAAAATAATAGATATGTGTATTTTATTTCACTAAAATTGCCGATAACCCGTCGACGTCTTCATAATACTGTAAAAGAATACCAAACTATAATCGAATTGATGACGACGACAATACAAAGTGATGGCATCCAAAAAGAGAAGACGCAAAGAGGGGTATTTTGCCAATCTAGCCGAACATTAGGCTTTCGCTTGAGATTTGTCGTTTTGGGACACTGTTAAAATCAGGAAATTTGAGTAAATCGCATACGTTTTTATTGACTTTAAACGATTTTGAGAGGTTTTCAAAATATTTTTTGGTGTCTAAACGAATAAGGATTTTGTATTGATTTTTTTTTTCTGTGAAAGGGTTTATTAGTAGCTACTTATGTTAATTTTTAGAAATTTTTTTTTTTTATTTTTAATGATAAAAAATTTCGTTCAAAATTAAAAAAATTTTTTTTGTAAAATTTTTGGTCAAAAAAAAGTGAAAAGCTTTTTAAGAGTGATCTCCATCGCGATCCTAAAAATGTTATACATCACTACAAAATTTACGATCTCTTCTTTTATGCGGTAAAAAATCGTTGCCCATATTTGCGCCATTTTTTTGCGATTTTTTAAAAATTTTACCATTTTATTTTTTTTCTTATCTTGGATTGGTAAATACGAGTAAGAAACCCTTGTATATATTCATAAAATGTTTTGGTTTTTAATAACTGAAGGTAGATGTTGTTTTATTTAAATCATTACATCTAACACTGTTATAACCTGTACAAAAAACAATTTTAATATCAAACGAGATATAGACGTAGATGCCCTGTCTTTCGGACTATCTACTTTACACGCCAGAATTCGCCTATTTGAGAGCATATTACACCTGTCATATAAACTGACAGTGAAAAAATGCCAAATAAAATCTGATGCGGACAAAGCCATTGTTAACGCGAGGAAAAAAGTATCCAAGAAAAATTTAGAAGTGAATTAGGGCTAATAGTGGGTGTACCGAAAGCTGGATTTGGAAACACCAACGATGGTAACACTAGCAGAAGATTTTTTTCCAATCCTGAATTAGCTACAGAAATAACTTGAATTGAGTTTAATTTCATATACCGAATCAAGGTTATCATTGAAGTAATAGAAAGTGGTCACAAAATCCAAATGCACGAGTTTGCCGATTATTGCTTAGGTACTGCAAAAATTTACTTTTCTCTATATGAGTGGCATCCTATGACACCTACAATGCACAAGATTGTAATACATGGTGCAACTGTTATGAATGAGGCATTGTTGCCTATTGGGCTGTTAACAGAAGAAGCGGCTGAGCCACGAAATAAACATTTCCGGCTTTACAGGCAGAATTTTGCTAGAGAGTTTTCAAGGGTTCAGTGTAACATAGATATTATTCATAGGCTTTTGCTAAGTTCTGACCCACTCTTTACTAGACCCACTCCAAAAAACGGTCTTTACCTTTTACGAAAGAAGCAATTTCTTTCATGCTTCCACCTGTACTTAATGTTGAAAAGGATTCAGATTCGGAAGAGGTCTTTGAAGAATCCGACGAAGAAGAACCATGACACTCATCATCATCTTAGTGCAAAGGAGAAGTTGTTTTAAATAAATTAATTGTTATAATTTTAAATAAAATGTATCGTTACAATCATAAATAAGTTATTACTATGAATAAATTAATTATTTTCCGATAAATAAAATACTATAAAGTAACAAATTACAAAAATATTTTTTTAATAATATGCTTGGGAGGCGGGGATTGGTTAGGCATTGAAAAGCTTAAACATTAATATTTTTAGGAAATTGGCAAAAATTCACAGGGACGTTTTGGGGGTGGGATTGGAGGAATACCTAACCCTGCCCTTAAAAATAAATTTTTATGGTTTTAAGAAGTATGTAATCTATTTCTTTTAATAATTGCATTATTTTTTCAAATAATTTTTTATTTCACCGCCCACAAAAGGGGGCGGGGCTAAAAATGGCATTTAAGAATCTCTTGAGTCCAACTTTAAGTTTTTGAACATTCTTTGACCTTAAAAGTTGTAATTGCCAAACAAAATGACGGGAAAATTAAAAAAAAAACTTGAATTTTTCAGAGGTAGGATTAGTTCTTCCAAAGGGAACTTTTTCTCCTAGATCCGATTTTTCCTATTTTATAACAGATTTTTCTGCAAAGTTTCATTAATCTAGGGGCGCTCACTACATTTTTAGAGCCAATATAAGCTAAAAAAAAAGTAATGTTCGGATAGGTTGGCAAAATACCCCTATGTGCGACGATGTCGACGACGCCAAATAGCATAGCGGTGATTGTAAAGCTCTGTAACAGATAGACAGACCGGAAATGAGTTACTCATTATTTTAAAACAGCGCCATCTATTGTGCAACCGTGTTTAAGATATATCGCTTTCAAAAATAAAAGGTGACCTAAAGTATGCAGTACCTTTAAATCGGTAAAAAAAAATCGGCGTACTTTGCCTACTTTCTCTCCACTTTCTCTTGGAAATAAGATATTTTTGCTGAAAAAAGTATCCTATATTGGAATCAGGATACCAAGGTACCTTCTCACAAAAATTTTTTAAAATCCATTCAGTAGTTTTTACGTGATGCGAACACAAAGAATAACACAGACAGGAAATGAGTTACTATTTGATTATATGTATAGATGTATAGATTTTGTAGTGGTACTTGCCAACCTGGCAGTACATTTTATTTTTGTCAGCGGGAAATTTTAAATACTATTTACAGAACTCTACAATAATTTTAGAATTTTATACAAATTTTATATAAAGCCCACGTTTCTGAGTAATTACCCAGGGATGGGTAACTCTATATAAAGTAAATACATTAATCAAAATTGAAGCACTATAAAAGTTAAAATTGTTAAAATTTTTTGTAGATTACTTTGAAAGCAAAATCGAACAAAATATTGTCAGGACGCCTACGATGGGGTGGGCGCAGCAAGTAAGAAATATATTACTGAAATATACTAATGTAGTTCCCAGCCTATACTTTACATATTTTTTTTTCTGTCAAAAATAGACGTCCATAGACAGTGGAATAAATTTCAATAGACATTTTTCCTGTACTAACTGTTAGCTCCAAAAAGTTTAGCTATTTAAATTTATAATATCATTCGTTATTGGTTGTAACTCGTAATATAATGTAAAGATCTGCCTGCTAGTGAAGAAAAGGAAGTAAATATGCGAAAAAGGCGTTTCGAAAATGAATTTGAACAACCCATTAGTTGATTTAACTGAATCTACTAAAGCATTAAACACATAGACGACAGCAGGATACCCACTACAACCTGTCAAAATTAAAATACATACGTTTATATGAAGACGATTATTTTGACGACATCATAGCTACATGGCTACACGAACACCGTTGTGGCTGTAGCTAACTTAGGCTAATTTCTATTTTTGTTTGCGACAATTTTATTTTATTCAACAGAAGAGAATGTCACAAACTTAAAAATACAAATTCATTTATAACCAAAAGGTTTTGAGCAAATATATTTATTTGTTTTGATATGATAAAAGTATTTTTTGAAAAAGTAATTTTTTTTATAAGTTAAATGTGTACAATATTTCCATAGTTTTGAAGTGTGTAGCTATCGTCTTCAACAGAATTCGGTAGGTGACTACACGGCGACGATTGTAGCCAACGGCATTTGTAGTCGTGTAGCGGTGTAGTCGCTGTTATCTAGTATGTGTTTAATGCTTAAGATACAAAGACTGTAAAGATCTCCCAGCAAGTTCGAGTTTTTGAGAAAGAGAGAAATAAAAAGCAGTTTTATTAAAACACGAAAATCATACTCAATATAAATCAGTAACAACATCATGCTCTTACATTACTGTTACCTCAACCAAGTTTTTTCTTTGCGTGTACGCTAGATAACAATGCAGTTTTAAATTCTGTTAAATTGATAATGGTTTTCTGTGAAATACTCCCTCCTCTGTAAAACGACTAACGATTTACAAAACAAGATTGATTAGTCAACTTTTTTCGCCTGGATGGCCTTAAATAATTAAAATAGACGACGATACCTACCTGTAAGTTCCCGAATGGACTAAACTCAAACTATATAATAAAAAATACTTATCGTTTAGATTACATAATATTTATCAGAAGAGAAATACTTAAAAAAAACACTAAATATGACATGAGGATGACTTGTCCCAAATAACTTTACAAAAAATCATACCATAATTTTAACGACATGTAAATGCTTTTAATTTAATAAAAAAATGAATTTTTTTTTAAATAAACATTTTAACGAAATATTTATGATTTATTAGTTTTACTATTTATAATTTAAATATAATCTTTTTTCCTAATTACAAAAAAATTTAAGAAAATATGAACAAATGTAAATTTGTATTATAGAACTCATTAGTCATAAGAAAGCTTGTCGGACAAGCTGCTATAGGAGGGGTGGCAGAAGCGCGTTTCAGTCTAAAAGACCAACAAGAGCACGTACTACATACTACTAACTCAATATGTAGTTAACAAAAACTAATGAACAATCGTTTTGAATTCTTAATAATTTGTTAAATGTACAATTAGCAAAAACTTGTAACAGCTAGTGACAAAACAAGATTTGTTTTCTTTTATTTTTAATAAAATTCTTTAAAAAAAAATACGAGGGCTGTCCTAAAATTAACTGATTTATCTATTAATATTGCAACTCGTTTCTTCTAAGTTCAATAGATTTCTATGAGATATTTTTAATAGCTTCAATGGCTTCTTTATTAAGAGGTTTTAAAAGAGCAATGGGTAAATTCGAGGGAACAATGTGATCACCCTGTGCCACTACTTTTATCGTAAATTTGCTTAAAAAAAGTTATTGGTGTTTGCTGTGGTATTGCCATAATTTAAAATTTTGCAAATTTATCTTACAAATACAGGGTGGCGCACGAATCATGCTACTAAAAAAACAAAACGTAATATCTTTTTTTCAGTATTCGACAATATAAAGGGTGTTTTTTATAGAGGTATAGAACTTTAAGTTGCAATAAAACAACGATGGATTATTCGATTGACATGAATTTAATTTATCCGAAAGATAATCTTGTGGCATTACATTTTAAATATGATTTCTGGCATATGACCGCCACGGCTGGCGCGGTTGTAGTCCAATCTGGACGTCCAATTTTCGATGACTTTTTCCAACATTTGTGGCCGTATATTGGCAATAACACGGGGAATGTTGTCTTCCAAATGGTCAAGCGTTGGTGGCTTATCCGCATAGACCAATGACATTACATAGCCCCACAAAAAGTAGTCTAGCGGTGTTAAATCACAAGATCTTGGAGGCCAATTCACAGGTCCAAAACGAGAAATTAGGCGGTCACCAAACGTGTCTTTCGATAAATCTATTGTGACACGAGCTGTGTGACATGTTGCGCCTTCTTGTTGAAACCACATCTCCTGGACACCATGGTTATTCAATTCAGGAATGAAAAAGTTAGTAATCATGGCTCTATACCGATCACCATTGACTGTAACGTTCTGGCCACCATCGTTTTTGAAAAAGTACGGACCAAGGTTTCCACCAGCCCATAAAGCGCACCAAACAGTCAGTTTTTCTGGATGTAACGGTGTTTCGACATACACTTGAGGATTACCTTCACTCCAAATGCGGCAGTTTTGTTTGTTGCCGTAGCTATTCAACCAGAAGTGCGCTTCATCGCTAAACAAAATTCGCTTATGAAAATCGGGAACAATGGTAATCTCGTTTTGGGCCCATTCGACGAATCTACGCCTTACTGTTCAGGCGTGAGTCTATTCATGATGAATTGCCAAAGCAAACTGAGAATAAATCACTTGACAACTGTTAAATCGGTCGCCATCTTGAAAAGTAATGCCAACTTAAAGTTCTATACCTCTATAAAAAACACCCTTTAAGTTTATCATTTTGCAGGTTACTATTTACAATAATAAAAATGATTGCTTGGAATACCGAAAAAGAGGATACTATGCTTTGCAGTCCTTCATTTCCGTCAAAAAGGAATTTAGGCGAGAGTTTGGCGGCACTCCCCCGAGTCGATGGATCATTATGAGGCTGTTAAATATGTTTGTCAAACCTAGAAGCAGCGCAGAAATCCCTATGCTGGATTCCAGACACAATCGCAGCTAAAGCATCGTCAATTCAGCCAAATCCAAGTGTTTCGACTCGAAACTTATCGGCACAATTTGGAATTAGCAGCCGGTAATTACAACCGATAATTCAGAGTGAATTTAATCCAAAAATACTCTATGAGAGGGAACTACAAGCAAAAAGAGTCACTGTGCAGTTTCATCAGGGTCCATTGTGGGGGCCATACTTCTTTGAAGAAAACGATGTAACAGTGACTGGAAATGGGGACCCTTATTTAAAGATGTTGAAAAAGTTTTTTTTTTAACCAGAACTGCTTTGCGGACGTATCTGCTTCAACAGCATTTCGTTTACAGCAAGATTGGGCAACAACCCAAAGAAATCAACATCCAGAAACTCCACTGGCCCCCCTAAGTTAACTGAACTGACTACACCAAATTTTTTTCTTTGCGGTTACGTCAAGCGAGAGGTGTAGAAAACGAAACCAAGGAATTTGACTGAATTGAAACATTACATTAAAATAATAATTGAGGCGATTCCGAATTCAATTAATTTTTTAATTGTTTCAAATATATATTTCGTTATTATTAAACAAATAATTGAATCAATTAATTATTCAATTAAGTTTTAATCTGAAACCAATTAAAACCTTTAAATATTGAAAATATATTTTTAAGTCATTAAGGACGGAAGGGGGTCGAAAAGGGGCCCATTTAGGAAGCAAGCTGCTTTGATATTCCCCCTAAATTGGACAGAAAAAGGGTCTTTAACTGCATTGTGACCCGCTATTCAAGGTTTAATGCCATTTAAATTGTTTAAAAAAAGAAGAATTTTCCATAAAAAATTTTGCCTTCCCAAACTTTATATTTAACAGCTTTTTTGCTTTCAATTTGAAGTGCTTTTTAAATAAGTTTGTAAAGACAAATTGTTATATTATGGTCCTATAAAATTCCGCCTGTCTGAATATATTTTGTAAGACTAAATTTTTAATCATTTTATACAATCAAATGCAAAATTCTCTTCTCGATTGAAATTTTGCAATAAATCAAAGACATAATTAAACAAACGTAATAAAATTTAAATAAACAATAAAAAATGTTTACAAAAAAAATAAAATATTCAAAAACAAGTTTTACCTACAAAATTTTAATGGTTGGTGGGGAGGCTAAATTTCACATTTATCGTAAAACAAACAAAAAGCAAAACAATTATATGCAAAATATTCGTACAAAGAATTTATTGTTAAATTCTCAAAAGAAAAAATCTAAGTTCAATATCGTTGTTAGTTATTAAAATTCTCCCGAAGCGTTTCTATTATTATTTTCTGTTTTTCTACAAATAGGAATCCGCATGTTTTCTTTTCTATGCAGAATTTTAGCTGCAAAATAAATATTTTACTTTAAATGAAAAAAGCAAAGAATTTAAAAAAAAATATTTGCACTACATTTTTTAAATACGAGATTTTCGAATAAAAGCCGGTAAATTTTGGCACATGTGGCAATCATGTTGTTTAACTTATGTTTACTTTGCGGATTTTTATTTTTAAAATGGTAAAATAAATTGCCGTACAAAATGCACTGATAAAAAAAAAACATTTATAACTCTGATAGTATGTGACATCAATACTATGACATGTGTCTTCATATTTTACCCCGTGACACTTGTCATCCTTGAAGTGATATTCATCTTTACACCAGTTAAATATTTTGTCATCAATGCTGACGATTACAATTGTGTCATCAGACATCAAATAAATGCCACATAATAGAAGTGTCTTCGTTTTTGACCCGGTGACACTTGTCATCCTTGATGTTAGTTTACCTTTACACCAGTTGAATACTTCTGTCTTCGTAACAGGTGACACCCGTAACAGGTGACATCCTTGATGTGATGTTAACCTTTACAACAGCTAAACATTTTTCATCAATGGCAACGATCAAGACATCAAGTAAATGTCATATTACAGAAGTGTCTTTGCTTTAGAGCGCGTGACACTTGTCATCCTTGATGTGATGTTAACCTTTACACCAGTTGAACATTTTGTCGTCAAAGGCGACGATTGGAATTGTGTCATCAATGACACACAGATTTGAAATAAAAGTCAAATAATTCAAATGTCTTCGTTATGACCCCATGACACTCGTCATCCTTGTGATGTTAACCTTAACAAGAGTTGAACATTTTGTCATCAATGGCTACGTTCACAATTTTTGCCTCTATTGCGGTTCACTACTTTTTTAATAATTTGGTCGTCTTTCATAAATCGGTATTGCCATTCACAACTTTAATGCGGTTGACTTTTTGGTTGGGTTTAATGGTATTGCGGTTCACCATTTTGTATGAGTTTGGTTGAAATATACACACCTGCTTATTAGCAGTTGAGTCAAACACAACAAAAATCGTTGCATTCCACAACTCCAAAAAATAATTTGGTTGAGTAAAAGTCGGGTTGGCTGACAGATGACCAAACTTAGTTGAGTTGAGAACGGCAATAGGGGCATTTGCCATCAATTAAATGACACACAGACACCAACTAAGTACCAAATAAAATAAGGGTTTTTGTTTTTGACACCGTGATATATGTCATCCTTGATATGATGTTAAGTTGAACATTTGGTCATCAATGGCATCGATCACAATTATGTCATCAATGCAATGATATACAGACATCACACAAATACCAAATAGACATAAATATATACCATTCTTTATTTACATATCAATTTAATCATTCTGTATAATTTAACCATCCTTTATAATTTAATGACAATATGTCATCAATATTGTAAATGCTAATATTTAGTAAAAGAACTTGTTTTTTTAATTTCAACAATTATTATCTACTAATCAGTTGCGTTACCCTTTTTGAAAAGCGATAGAGTAAAGATGACAGTTGTTGATAAGGTTAAGTAAGCTTCAATTTTTATAACAACTCTGTAATTGCAAGTTATTTTTATTTTAAGAACAGTGCTGCGGAGCCTTGATATAGCTATTTTATTAATTATTTTACTTTCCCAACGATTGATTGCTCGACGAAAGAGGCCGGTATGATAACCATTTATACGAACACATGGCCGTCTAAACAGTTATTGCCAGACAATTTTTACTCTCATTTATTTGGCCCTTAACTCTCATAATCTTTTTTAAATTGACGCCAAATATGATGACGAAACGTCATCAATAACATGACAAGCTGTCATGTTTTCTCCTTTGCTCATGTGATTTGTAAGTACAAATACAGTGTTTTGTTTTCAAAAAGGTGGGAAGATTTAATTACATATGATTTTTGTCATAATAACGATGACGAATTTCATTTTAAAGATTTTATAAAAAATAAAATAAATAAAATTTAAAGACGAAAATAATAAATGGAAATATTAGAGCATTTTTTACATTTTTCTTGTATTCATATTATATCATTAATAACAAACAAAATATGGCAACATTGCAGTCACCTAAACTATGACAAACTTCTATAATGATTTTTGTCATTACATAGATGACAGATTTGATTTTATTGATGAAACATTGATGTCATTATTTCGGTGATACGGCATCATTAATACGACGATGAATATTGTATCAGTATGCTACTAGCCCAGTACCTGTGTTCGTCTAGTTGGTTAAGGAGCATTTAAGGCAGACGATTTGGCCGGTAATATCCGTCCATATTTCTTCGTAATTGCTATTTTCATCAGAAGAGAGGTGTACAATTTTTGAATAAAAGAGGTATGATAACAAGGAAATAAATTGAACTTTTCGCGGGTGCGTTGGTATCATCACCTTTCACGGAAAATTTTTCGATCAAAAATTGCCTTTTTTGAAGGGTAGGGGAACATGCCACTACTTAGCTGATGCCAAAATAAATATACTGCTCGGCCGATTTTTTGTTGTTGTTATCTCACGCAACTGAAACTGATTAACATGTGTAATTTTAACCAGCTAATCTGCCTCTGGAGAGAGGTGAGATTTCTTCAATTCGCAAGATTTATTCAATTTGCCCTCAAACACAAGATCAGAATTAGACCATTCGAAAGCATTTCGCCCAGCAAATCCGCATCTGCCATTTTAACCAAGTTACATTCTTTTTAGATTTTTCAAATAAAATATAATAAAAACTTTAATAACCCGTTCCAGTTGGAAAACTCTTAATTTAATTTAAATTTTATCCACATTTTATTTAAATATTACGTGAATTTGAGTTTAGGATCAAGGGGTCGGGTACTGGTCAAATTTTTTCTTGTTCGGATTAAAAAAAATGCATAAATAATTGCTGAAAACTGTTTTTGGCACAAACGTTAAATGTGAGTGAAAATGATACAACAACTACAACTACGAGTATTACTTCAATTAATTTGGTGCTCTTAGCATTTTGTTTTTTGTTGTTTCATATTTAAATAACAAGTGTGAAATATTTGTTAGTCAAAACAATAAAATTCTTTGAATTTTATAAAATTGTATCAAAAAGCAAATAGTTTTTGCGGACAGTCCGACAATCTGCCTCTAAGTGAATCATTGAGATGCCATTATTGCTGATAATAGTTAAGGGCGTAAATCACTCACTTAACGCTATAAGTCATACCTATGATCTTAAAACAATTCTACTTAAAAACCAAAATCTCTAAGAAAATCAAAAATTAGTTAGATAAAGCGTACAGTGTTTTATAAACATTTTATTGTGTAAATAATTCGGTAGCTCATGAATCACTAAAGATATCTTAATGGAATTTTACACAGAAAAAGCAGAGAGAGTGGCTCTGCAGACGGTCGGAACCCTAGGATGAAGAGGGCCTGGTGAGTATTCCGCGAACGTTAGCTACCTAGTGCATAAATTTTATTATTTTTTTTTAATGCCTCTAAAAGTTTTAATTTAAATGTTAAGACTTTTAAATTTAAAAATATTTGCAAAAAGTGTGTTAACATGTACGGTTTTTATCTCCTGAGGTGAAAATTGACCTAGAATTTTTTTTTTGGAATTTTTGGCTGATCTTAACTGGGTATTTTTGACGTGATGGACTTATTTATGATCGGATTGTTATTTTAACATATGGGCTGCATTTTTCATAAAAAATTTAAATAAAACAGCATGATTAAAATTGCATATAACGAGTGATTTTTTAAGAGCTTGAGAACTTTTTTTTTTAAAAAAACGCATAAAATTTGCAAAATCTCATCGGTTCTTTATTTGAAACGTTAGATTGGTCCATGACATTTACTTTTTGAAGATAATTTCATTTAAATGTTGACCGCGGCTGCGTCTTAGGTGGTCCATTCGGAAAGTCCAATTTTGGGCAACTTTTTCGAGCATTTCGGCCGGAATAGCCCGAATTTCTTCGGAAATGTTGTCTTCCAAAGCTGGAATAATTGCTGGCTTATTTCTGTAGACTTTAGACTTGACGTAGCCCCACAAAAAATAGTCTAAAGGCGTCAAATCGCATGATCTTGGTGGCCAACTTACCGGTCCATTTCTTGAGATGAATTGTTCTCCGAAGTTTTCCCTCAAAATGGCCATAGAATCGCGAGCTGTGTGGCATGTAGCGCCATCTTGTTGAAACCACATGTCAACCAAGTTCAGTTGTTCCATTTTTGGCAACAAAAAGTTTGTTAGCATCGAACGATAGCGATCGCCATTCACCGTAACGTTGCGTCCAACAGCATCTTTGAAAAAATACGGTCCAATGATTCCACCAGCGTACAAACCACACCAAACAGTGCATTTTTCGGGATGCATGGGCAGTTCTTGAACGGCTTCTGGTTGCTCTTCACTCCAAATGCGGCAATTTTGCTTATTTACGTAGCCATTCAACCAGAAATGAGCCTCATCGCTGAACAAAATTTGTCGATAAAACACATTTCGAACCGAACACTGATTTTGGTAATAAAATTCAATGATTTGCAAGCGTTGCTCGTTAGTAAGTCTATTCATGATGAAATGTCAAAGCATACTGAGCATCTTTCTCTTTGGCACCATGTCTGAAATCTCACGTGATCTGTCAAATACTAATGCATGAAAATCCTAACCTCAAAAAAATCACCCATTATTACTCACTGACTGAATGACTTACTGAACAATATCATGGGTAGTATTGCCAGGACCAAAAAATTGTGATACCCCAAACTGACTTTACAAAAAGTGAGAAAAAACAATTAAGAGTGCTGAATTCGGTTATGCCGAATTGTACATACGCTTCACCATAGTAATATTAAATATACCCTTACACTGTTATGTTTCCCAATTTCACAGTTATATACATTACATTCACTTTTTACTTTTATGACTTTCAACCTTATCGTTTTTAAAAATTTTATCGAAAATTGTTTGTAAACAATTTTATCGAAAATTGTTTGTAAACAATTTTATCAAAATCTTATGTAAAATTTTTACAGAAAATTTTTTGTAAAAAATTTACAGAATTTTACAGAATATTTTTTGTAAAAAATTTACAGATAATTTTTTTTAAAAATTTTATCGAAAATTTCTTATAAAAATTTTATCGAAGGTTTTTTGTAAAAATTTTATAGAAAACTTTTTGTAAAAATTTTATCGAAAATTTTATCAAAAATTTTTTGTAAAAATTTTTAGAAAAAATATTAAGAAAATTTTATCAAAAATTTTACAGAATTTTTTTTTTTTAATTTTATAGAAATTTTTTTGTAAAAATTTTATAGAAATTTTTTTTGTAAAAATTTTATAGAAATTTTTTTTGTAAAAATTTTATAGAAATTTTTTTTTGTAAAAATTTTATAGAAATTTTTTTTTTTGTAAAAATTTTTTAGAAATTATTTGTTAAAATTTTATAGAAACTATTTTGTAAAAATTTTATAGAAATTTTATCCAAAAATTTTTTTGTAAAAATTTTCTCCAAAAATTGTTTGTAAAAATTTTATCCAAAAATTTTTTGTAAAAATGTTATCCAAAAATTTATTTTAAAAATGATATCCAACAATTTTTTTGTGTAAATGATATCCAAAAATTTTTTGTAAAAATAATTTCCAAAATTTTTTTGTAAAAATTTTATCCAAAGATTTTTTGTAAAGATTATATCCAAAATTTTTTGGATATAATCTCTAAAACTTTCTCGAAGGGTTCGCAGTGGGCTGACAGGCAGAATTGATACTCTTGGTGGAGGCCTGCAACTGTCCAGCGAACTTGACATATTTTACAGAAAATATTATAAATTCTTAATTTGAGGAGATAAAAGAGAGCCTTGGGAATCCAATTCTGTAAATTTCCTCAAGCTTTTCTAAAAAATTTAATTGTTATTAGAATTTTAGACGATACTTGCACATTGTGCCTGCAAGAGGCTGCGACGACGATATAGGACACTGTGTGTCTTTAAAAATGGTTAATGTCTGTATATGTCTGTACTGAAGGTTTTAAATTTACTTGTAATTTTACATTAAACTGAGCTTTAAAAATTCTCAAACAGTTTATTAACTTGTTAGCCTGCGGTTTTAAAAAAGAATACGTTGCCACTAGAAAGAAACAACTTTAGTAAACTTCCTCAAGCTTTTCGAAACAATATAGTTTTTTATTAGAATTTAACCAATTTTATATTTTGTGTTTTTAATGTTTGCACATCTTTTATACAGCTTTTTCCATGCAATTATTTTCTTCTTTTACATTTAATACTATTATAGTAAACTTGTTAATAGAACAAAACATAATTCTTCGAAAACAAAAGTTTTTAATATTAATTTTGTTTTCATATGAAGTAGAAAAAAAAGAAAAGGAGAACAAAACAAAAATAGCGCCATAATTTTGAATATTTATGGAAAAAATTGAAAAACCATGGATGAAATGATGCAATATATGAAGAAGCTGATATATTATGATGATGGTCATATACAAAGTGTGGCATAAAAATGTGTTATTGAATTTTTTTTTTTTTTTTTTTTGTATTAACTTTCTTGTGCAGATCTTTTTGCACGCACAATGCCACAATCAAAGGTTGTATTCGCCCATTCTTAAATGAATTAATTGCTTTGCATTGCATGACGGGTATCCCGCCTCATAAAAACCCAATACCATGGCTTTCAATGTAGAGTCCTACACAATGGTTCCTATCGAAACCTTGTGTGAGACAGGGATGTCTATTATTCCATTTACTTTTCTCACTAGTGATTGAAAAATTACTCAGTGAAACGTTTGCAGATAAATATCGTGAAATGCAAAAGACCCTAAATAGCCACCTCGAGAATTTAGATTATGCAGATAGGATCTGCAACATATTTAAATCAAAGGTATTGTCAGTACTGACTTATGGCTGGCAACAGATGCCCTCAGCTCAAAGCTTCACAAACGGTTGCCTACGGTATATATAAACAAGTAAGAGTGCTATATTCGGCCGTGCAGAATCTTCTATATCCTTCACCAAGGTGATTTTATTTTTACAGACATACATAGGTACAACATTTCGTATACGATAATATCGTCATCTGAAATGCCTAACTATGTAAACATTTATAGAAAATCTTTTGTAAAAATTTATAGAAAATCTTTTGTAAAAATTTATAGAAAATTTTTTGTAAAAATTTATAGAAAATTTTTTGTAAAAATTTATAGAAAATTTTTTGTAAAAATTTATAGAAAATTTTTTGTAAAAATTTATAGAAAATTTTTTGTAAAAATTTATAGAAAATTTTTTGTAAAAATTTATAGAAAATGTTTTGTAAAAATTTATAGAAAATTTTTTGTAAAAATTTATAGAAAATTTTTTTTAAAAATTTATAGAAAATTTTTTTTTAAAAATTTATAGAAAATTTTTTGTAAAAATTTATAGAAAATTTTTTGTAAAAATTTATAGAAATTTTTTTGTAAAAATTTATAGAAATTTTTTTGTAAAAATTTATAGAAATTTTTTTGTAAAAATTTATAGAAATTTTTTTGTAAAAATTTATAGAAATTTTTTTGTAAAAATTTATAGAAATTTTTTGGTAAATATTTATAGAAATTTTTTTGTAAAAATTTATAGAAATTTTTTGGTAAAAATTTATAGAAATTTTTTGGTAAAAATTTATAGAAATTTTTTGGTAAAAATTTATAGAAATTTTTTGGTAAAAATTTATAGAAAATTTTTTGTAAAAATTTATGGAAAATTTTTTGTAAAAATTTATAGAAAATTTTTTGTAAAATTTTTTGTAAAATTTTATAGAAAATTTTATAGAAAATTTTTTGTAAAATTTTTTAGAAAATTTTTTGTAAAATTTTATAGAAAATTTTTTGTAAAATTTTATAGAAAATTTTTTGTAAAATTTTATAGAAAATTTTTTGTAAAATTTTATAGAAAATTTTTTGTAAAATTTTATAGAAAATTTTTTGTAAAATTTTATAGAAAATTTTTTGTAAAATTTTATAGAAAATTTTTTGTAAAATTTTATAGAAAATTTTTTGTAAAATTTTATAGAAAATTTTTTGTAAAATTTTATAGAAAATTTTTTGTAAAAATTTATAGAAAATTTTTTGTAAAAATTTATAGAAAATTTTTTGTAAAAATTTATAGAAAATTTTTTGTAAAAATTTATAGAAAATTTTTTGTAAAAATTTATAGAAAATTTTTTGTAAAAATTTTGTAATTTTTTTTTTAAATTTTTTGTAAATTTTTTTTTTTTAGATTTTATAGAAAATTTTTTTGTAAAATATTTTATAAATTTTTTAGAAAATGTTTTATAAATTTTTAGATTTTTTTTAATAAAACATTATTTGTAAAATTGTTTTAAAATTTTTGTTATAAAATATTATTTGTAAAATTTTTTGTCATTTCTTTTTTTAATTTTTTAGAAAATTTGTGATTTTTTTAATATTTTTGTAAAAAATTTTCTTAAGAATTTTTTTAAATTTTTAACATTTTTTGTAAAAAAATTTAGTTAAAAATTAGGACCTAATTAGGACGCAATCTAAATTGCGTTAGAATGTTCAGACAAAAGCAAAAAAAATCCTTAAAAAAAATTCATCATATTGAAGAACTATATGCAGAAAGATATAAAGAAGATCGGAATATCGTTGAACGAGATTTAAGCGAAGTCATTCGACAGAATAAATTGGAGAAACTTTGTAGAGGCCCGGAAGAAGTATAGTATATAGTATGAAGTATAATTTATATAAATTTCGGATGTAAAAACAGCGAAATAAAGCAATATTGCTTGGATATAATCGAGTTTCCATAAGCTAGATAACTACGTTAGTGTCAAGTTATGAAACGTCCGGTATCATCAGAATAAAATAAAAACGAAGAAGACAATATGTATATCCAAAAACAGTGCCTGGAAGAGGCTTGGACGGTAGCACACATTGCACACCAAAGTTCCCCACTGCCTAGCATGACGCGTCACAATTTTTTTTTAAGACATCACTACCTTAGCGAAGCTTATTGCTTCTCAGCAGAAAACACCCAGAGTCTTTGCTAAGAATCGTACTCGCAACCTCCTCGGTCTATCGAGGCACTCCTGTCGATGCTAAGACAAATGTTTATCTTGACTATAGTAATGATTAAGGGCCATATTCATAAAAAAAAAATTATGGGTTATAAAAGGTTTATTGAACAAATTTTGTATAAAAATTTGTTTTATAAACCTTCTATAAAATAAAAATATTTTTTATGAATTTGACCCTTAAACTATAAGTTGTTCATAGCAATCATATATTGTTACATAGAACATAAGATGGTTATGGTGACCATATCTTAACCATGTTTTTTCTCTGCGTGTGGTGTGTAAAGTTTACAAAAACTACTGCATTTACATTTTTTATTTTACCAATGAGTTGAGTTTCTTTATCAGCTTGTTTAGCACCTCAGGGGAGTTTTTAAACATTTATGTGCCACTGTACATAGTGTTTGTACGTGTATGTTCATTGCATTTGCATGATTTTTTTTTCCTACAAAACTAATTGTTAAATAATTGTTTATTTATTCCTTTTCATTTTTTTTTTTTTTTATTTTAATTTTTCTATTGTTGTTTTTTTTTTCATTTGGCATGAATGTGAAGGTGAACGAGCGTAGGTTTGCTAAAAAATTTTAGCTCAGTGGACTTTAATTTTTTTTGCTGTTTTTTTTAATCTTTTTAGATTTTTGTTGTAATTATTGGTACTTGTTTTTGATATTCTTTGATTGTTGTGCGCATTCATACGTACTTATGTAGATGCTTTGTTTATATTACTTCGTGTTCTTGTAGGTTGTTTAACTAATAATGAGAGTATAATAACTGACGTTATTAGTCGAATGTTTTTATCTATTTCTGTTGACTAAACCCCTCTTTTTTTGTAATCGTATGCAAGCAAACAAACAAACAAGTTTGAATGACACTCAAAAATGACTTGTCAGATATGGAGATTTATCGCCAAACGTGATGATTGTCAAACTTACGGGGCGACTTTTTGACGATTTTTAAAGGAGTTGGCGATTTTGTTGGCTATCTTTCATAGACTTTTGGTGAAAATTTAAAACTGGAGTAAGGAATGTCAAAATGAATAATGAAGACGTTTAAGCTGTAAGGTAAATTATTTTTCGATTTTAAAGATTATTTAATGATGCGCTTCAACTGTGATTTTTTTAAATTCAACTCCAATAAAATAAATTTAAAATAAGAGGACGTTGACAATAAAAAAAAACCAAAATATGTATGTTCATATATTTATATACATATATCTTGGCGACATTTTCCTCTATTTAGAAATTTTCGATTTCGAATAAATTTATTTTTTGTGATTTATTACAAATATTTTAAAATTAAAAAAAATATATGTATTTTTAGCAAATGTAACAAAAAAGCAATTTTTCCGATTTTTCACATCGACTTTGACGAAATTTTTGTAAAAAATATCTGGCAACCCTACTGCACCGTTTTAAAAATAGTTTATTTGATAAACGCCAGCCATATTTAATAAATAAATAAACTGAGTGATTACAACGTCAGAAAGGGATTTGATAACACAAAAGATCATATATGTAAAATGAACTTAATCAAACTAAGAATAAGGAAGTGAAGAACCCATGGAAGTGCTCCTGAGATTGAAATAATTAAACGTGCAGAATGCATAATTATAAGAAAACTAACCCAGAAACCCCAGATTTTATACAATTAGAACGATGTGATGTTTAACTGGAACGATTATTTAATTTTTACGGTTCAGTAGATCCAATGATTCCCCTATTAATCGCTTTAATCGCTGTCCGCCTTTTACTGATTTCTTTCTAATGAACCATAATAGGTGGACAATTGCAAATATTACACAAACTATTTTACTATGGCGGCTATAGTAACAAATAAATATATAAAAAACCAGCTGTACCCACACACGTTGTGTGCGCCCTGACGATATCTAATTCGATTTTGCTTTCAAAATAATCCTCACCCAATTTTCAGACTCTGACGTATTTACTTTCTATAAAAGTACCCATGCCTAAATAAAATATTAAAATTTATATAAAATTCTAAAAATTTTTCTAAAGCTCGGTAAAAGACAGACATGAAATAAGTTACTCATTATTTGAAAACAGCGCCATCTGTTGCGCAACAGTGTTTAAAATGTCTTTCAAAAATAGAAGATGCCTTAAAGTATGCAATACCTTTTAATCGGTTAAAATAACCAGCGTACTTTCACTGCTTTTTATCCTTCTTTCTCTTGGATAGTATTTTGCGGAAAAAAAAGTATTCTATAATAGGACCAGGATACTAAGGTACCTCCTCACAAAATTTTGTTGAAATCCATCCAGTAGATTTTACGTGATACGAACACAAAGAAAAAAGAGACAGACAGAAAATGAGGTACTGTTTTATTATATGTCTAGACTAGCTATGCCCGCCACTTCGTCCATGCAATATTTTGTTCGATTTGAAATCCACACCAAAGACCCTTACGTTTTAGTGCCGCCTTAAACTATGCTGCATATCAGTTAATGTATTTACTTTATAAAAAATAAAGTAGGCATATCAGGTTAGTTCAGTTCAGTTATGGTTTATGTATTTAATACACTACTAAAATAACTGCTTACTTTCGCTGATTTTTTCCACTTTCTCTTGGAAATAAAATATTTTTGCGGAAAAAAAAATATCCTATATTGGAATCAGGATAGTACTTCCTCACAAAATTTTGTTAAAATCCATTGAGTAGTTATACGTGATGCGAACACAAAAGTAAAGCAGAAAAGGTGGTTTGTGCGAACATGATACTGTAATAGTTCTGCTAAAACCACATTCGCTTCAAACAATGATTTCTCTGGACGTAATAATATTTCGACAATCGTTAAGAGCAAATGTATTACTAAAATGTTCGAAAGTTTCTTGTATTAATCGCTCTGTTGGACGATTCTAAGCACCAGAAAATTCACGTAAAGCCCGATTAGTTTGTTGAATTGAATGAATTATTATTTTCAAAATAAATTTAAAATATCTCTGGCGTAAGTCTAACCTCAAAACAACTGAGAACAGTCTAAAACTGCTGCTAATTTGGAGTTCTCCGCCTCTCAAAAACCCCAAAACTTCTTTACAATTTATTTTCTTAAACGAACATCAACCTGAGCTTAACTCTTAAACTGAAACCTCTGCCTAGCTTGAAAAAAAAAATTTTGCTATTGTGCATAATAACTTATTATTTCAAACGCTCGACTTTGTGTTTGCTGGGTTATGAGATTATGGTTATAAGGTAGGTATGGGTGTATGTGTATGCTTATGTGTATGTTACTAATTGGCTTGAGAATTTGCATATGTTTTAGAGTAATAAAACTTAAGGTCATATAAACAAAATGAAAATTTGCTTCTTCTTTTTTATGGTGTTAACAAAGAATAACAACATTAAAATTGCGTTTTTATTTATTGTTTGATTGAACATTAAAATTTGGTCCGTAATAAAAAAAAATCTTTTTGGTGAGAAATGATGCATATATAGAATATGTTAGCAATAACTTGTTTATTTTTCACATTTTGAATATGAAAAAAATCGAGTTTCAATGTGAAAGAAGTTAAGAATTTGTTTACATATACAGTGGGCGGCATAATAATGAAAACTTTTATGAATTTTTCTAACTTTCTCAATTTGCTGGCTGGAGTTTTGTAACAAAGTGTATGTACATATCTTCTGTATATAGAAGATATGTACGACGACGGGACAAAAAGTGTTTGTTGTTCAGTAATAAGCCAGTCTCTAACTTTGGCGGTCACTTTAGGCAAATGTTGTTTAAGCATTAAAGTGACCGCGAGATGGGATGGTGATTCCGGAAAGGAAAAGTCGATCAGTGTCAAAAAAGCTACTTGTATCGAATCCTCTTGTAGGTACAAGAGGCTCCAATACGATTTGATCATTAGTTTTGGCATATTTTGTCAATCCAACCAAATTCGTTTGTACCCTAAATATGTGACCGCACAAATATGAAGGGACCTTATGACATTATGACATATCTATAAAATATAAATATAATTACATAGATATTAGTGACGCCCTTTGAAGAGTATCGTATTGGCTGAGATTTAGACCCCAATCTCGGGAAGGCCGATTAGTCCGGTGTGCTGTTGCACTTTAACAATGTTATCAATAGTTTTGAGAGTTTAGATGGTCTCCAACTCCTAAACAAGGGGTATAAACATGGTCCTAACTTTCCCAACACACGCGAAGCTGCAATGTTATCTACATTAAATGTGGCTACATCGAACAAAGACATGAAATGTTTTGACAACATACTAAAAACTATTTTTTTAATAATTAAAATAAAAGTTGCCAAAATTACTCTAACACTTTGTTGTGTGCCGGCCCATGTATAATGTTTTTATTTTCTAAAAAATTCCTGAATTACTAAAATTATTGTATCGTGACATGTTTTTGTTTTAGAAATATAGATCATAGAAACATGCCATATTGAAGTAAGCGGGAGTGTGATACTAAATCTTTTCCTTAATGCTAATTTAATATAATTTATGGCTTTTGTGTAATAATGGCCTCCAGTGGTGAAAATCTAATAAAACTTATATTCTTCTCTAAGCTTCAAATTTAAGCAGATTTTACCTATGTACGAGTATGTTTGCATTTGTTTATATGTGTGTATATGTATCAATGTATACCAGGGTTGGTATAGTTGGTAGAACTGTAACATTTTTCGTACAATTTAAACTCTAAAAGTACAATGCACAGTGGCTTAAAAAAGTTTTATTTTGTAAATAGGGCGGTATTTCATGACCACTAGAGATATCTTAATGAAATCTCATAGAACATTCCCCTATGGTAAAAGGGGGCTTATTCATAATCGCAGAGCACCGCTGAACCATGTTTACCCAACAGAGTTTGGTTTGATATTAGATTAGTATTAACTTAAAAGAGAATGTTGGGTGAAAACAAATAAACAAAAAGTAGCTTTCATTGCTAAACGAAGTTTGGCTGAAGCAACAACAAATATAAGGTGGTAAATATTAAAGTAAAAATATTAAACAAGAGGGAAGCTTTAGGTAGTGGAAGACTTCGTTCTCACCAATTGACGATTAATGATTGAATGCGATTTTTCTCGTATTCCTTTATCTGAGTTTGGTTGGTTAAATAGATGGTAATTACAACTTAACACTACCCAAAGTAGATAGATACGAAGAGTGCTGATGACGGATGTAGCTGTCTAGAAAATGCATTCCATTCGGCTGGTGTCTAAAAGTAAATTGTCCCAATTTTTCTTTAATATTGATTACCTAATTTGTAATTTTCGTTATTCTACAAATTGCATCTGTATGTGAAATAAATAGTTCGACTAATAAGATTTCAAATATTCAATATTTTTTGTATATTATTTTTAGCCGATCTTCCGACCTTTTTCCACAATATTTAAAATTTTGCTCGCTAACTGTGAGATAATTATTGAGTAGTATGTTAGGTCGATTATGGCCTCTTAGAGAGGTTTACATAATAGAATGAATAAATGAAATGAAAAAAAATCGCTGAGAGTTAAAGTCAAAATTTTAAAACTTTAAAAAATTTTAAAATGCTCATTTTAAAGCAACATTTTGTAGTTATTAACTAGAACTTTAAGACCATGTATAATTTTTAAAAATCGAAGAAAAATTGCACAAAGGGCCAAGCTCTAAAAGAATTTTCAGAGGCGAGGTATCCAACGCCACAGCTGAATGGTGATCAGCGTCAAAACTTAAGCTTAGATACTCGTATGCTATGCTCAAGTCAAATTTTTTCAATCGACCTTGCCCTTTACAAATGGCTGAATTATTTCCAAAATATTTTGATTCTGTCCCACTGTGCAATGACTCATTTAGTACAATTTAAACATTTCAAACTGTTCTTTAAAAAAAATCATTTTTAACCCACTTATTTATTTATGTCTCAATTTAGAAAAAAAAAGTACTTAATTTTAGGTTATGTTTACACGTAGTCTTGAAGTATGAGTGTGGGATGCTTTTTGTTATCTGCAAGGATAATATACTAATTGGAAAAATGGAAAAATTAATAACAGATTGCATCGAAAATATCTGTTATTTTCTGTTTAGTCTGAATTACAATGTAACCTAACAAACATAAAGTACGAACAGTACAATTTTCAATTTGAAAAATGTAATTTACCCTCCCTGAAGTACACATGCACATATGTACCTGCATATGTATTTAGTAAATTAATGTTTAAGGGGAGCACAGGTATTCGCATATACTTTTACGCCGCCATTTTAATAGTGAAATTAAATACCAGTGATGCCATTCTAATGGCTTTGTATGCTGTCTGTCATATTAAAACCATTTTACCAAGTTAATAATAATGTCGTGCCTCAAGTTAGAGAAAACCTTAATATAAAGGTTTTTATTTGTTCGAAAATCTTTTATTAAAATGAAAACTACGCAAAAACGCAATTAAAAAAATAAATTTTTAATGAAACGAATGCAATAAAAGAACAAAAAAAAGGTTGAGAATAAATAAATAAATAATACTTTATACAGAAATGAATAAATGTACACAGAAAGAAAAATTTTGACATTCTAAATTTTTGCTAAAAAAAATGTTTTTTGGCCTAACAACACGTACTTTAATATTTAAATATAACTTATATTGAGTTAAGTGTAATTGTAATTGAAATGTAGTTGAATCCCCGTGCCTGGTTAAACTACAAATTTTGGGTTAAGAGCACCCACTGTTAGCGACAGTAACTGGTGCTCAATGGTGAATATTCCTCCTGCTTTAAGCAGGACTATATTAATGTGGAGGATATGGGGTTTGAACAAGGCAGTGATACCTTGTGCATGTACATATATTCCATTATCTTTATTAATTTACCTGTTTTTCCTAAAAAAAAAAAAAAACAAAACACAACGAGAACTACAGCGACATAAATATTTTAAGCTCGAAGGACCAATTGTTGCATCAGGCATTTTGCAAGTATTTTTTTTTTAATCAAGTGCGTAATACTCAGTTTTTATTTAGAGTGTATACGTGTATTGATGTTGCTGGTCATGTACATATGTTTATGTTGGTCGATGTTGGTGATGTTGATGGTTGCTATTGCAATTGTTGGCATTGATTAGTTGCCAATAAAATAACCTTTTAACGCGTGTATGTTGGGTTTTATACAGATTTTCAGCTTTATTTTTCGCTCTTTATGTATGCAATTGAAAACAAACAACAACAAAAAATATTTGTGCTATTTTTCATTTAATTATATTTTATTGAAGTGTGACAAATATTTAGTGAATTTTTGGTTGGCTTGTTGGCGTTTTATTTAAAACTTATAATAGAATTTTATTTAATTAAGGTAATTATTTACCATAAAACAGAAATTAATAAAAATTTCCGGTATTAAATTATGAAATATGTATTTAATATAAATTAGAAGTGTTTTATTATTAACAAAAAAAAAAGATTCAACTGAGAAAAGCATGTTGAAGACAGCCAATATTTTCTTTAAGAGTTTTTTTATTTAATGATTCGGTTTTTTGTTAAAAACACACATACGTTAATGTTTTACCACATTTAGTTTGGGACAATATAGCAACTACAGTATTGCCCCTGTCAAATCTATGTATTTCTTTAATCTGGCAACTCTGTATTGCATACTAAATTAACGCTTAATAGCAACAGCTAATATTATTAAACTTATCGATAATAAAAAATCGATGTTATGTATTTTCAGTAAAAAGTTTTCTTTATTTTACTTGTACTTTAGTTTTAAAATCAAACCGTAGTTTTGGTGCCCAAACAAAATGTTCTAATATCCACAAGAACAGTAACAGGTTCACATAAATATTTCATTTACTTTTCGAATTAAACTTTATTAAATTAAGAAAGAAGAAAGAAAGAAGAAATTCTAATACAACAAATATTATAAAAACAAACCTAAATCACAAAATAACACTTGCCCAAGTGCGAGCCGGACTCACTTACGAAGGCATTTGTACTACCGTAAAATATATAACTTTACATTAGAAGTACCACGCATAGGGTGTTTATGGGTTTTTAGGTAGTTAACAACACTTATTTTCGTACCCACATAAAGTTAAAGTTAAAAAACAACAACAACAACAATACACATACAGCTCAAACGCATAAACAAAAACAGCAACACACATACAGCACAAACACATAAATAAAAAATATACCATTAGCACACATCACCGATATCTTCTGTTATTAATATCTGGGTGAAAAAAAATAAAAAAATAAAAAATTCGAAATCTCACTACAAAACTGAAACAAACAAAAAAATCAGTAATTCGAAGTATTGTTAACAAAAAAATCACCCAAAATCGAAAACAAGAAGGAAACACATATACCCGTACACAAAAAGTAAAAATAGAAATTTTATCAAAAAACACAGAGTTTCACCAAAAAACTAAAATATAAAAAATTCACAGATAATTCGATAAAAATTTACTAAAATTTATATTTCATAAAGGAATCGAAAAAAGATATAGCTGAACTTAAAAATACACTCATTGTACAATGTATTCAGTGTTGCACCCGTTACGGAATTTATTTCCAAAATAGAAGGTATTTAACCCACTGTGCAGCATCGAAATATCACTTCAATCTTATACTCTACTATACTAGCAGTGCCCGCCACGTGTGCTTTGCAAAAAATCCACACCAGATTATAAGACTCTTACTTTTACACTGAAGCAGATATGGTTTACTTTATATGAACCCCTGATTTTGAAAGTGGTATAAGTCAAAAATTTTAAAAATCTATTTCATATCAAATCCTAATAAAATAACAATCTGAAATAATTCGCAGTATCCATGAAAATTAAGTTGATAAATTGAGTTTTGTTTTTGCTTGGTAAACAAAATACAGTTACTGTATATTTTAATAGTGGTATAAGTCAGTCTGTTTTCAAAGTATGGCAAAATAATTATTGGTAATTTTGTCATGTAATCCTATTAATGTAAAAATGCAATATTTATAGTTAATTGTAGACATTATACGGCGAAGAAATATGTTATGCTCCCACGAAATGGGAACGAATTCCGATGAATCAGTTCATACGTCAGTTCGATTTCACAATCATAATAAATACTTATTTGTTGGCACTATTTAATTGTCAAAATATTTTATTCCATAATACAAAAATATTTTTTTATCCTTTAAAATGCAAACCGCTTAATATCTCGAAATAAGAAATATATGGACTTATACGACTTTCGTAATCAAAAACTCATATAGGCGTACACATCCCTGGGTAATTATCCACAGTTCCCTATAGAATTCCAGTATATCCAGTCTAAAAAGTTCTTACAAAATCTTTGGCGCCAACATCATTCTCAGAGAAGCTGTTGAATTGACTCGGCCAGACAGACAGATTTTTATACTTTCACGACGAGAGATTATTATACGATCTGACACTACCAATCATACAGTGAGCCTACTATAAGCCTACTAGAAGGGATATCGAATTTTTCTCGAGGGCCAATAGTCCCTTCGTCTTCTCCTTATCGATTGAGGTCCACTACCTGCAAGCCGTTACTTTTAGCCTTTTTAAAAATTCGGCCAGGGGTTATTATGTCCCCCTATGCATTTACCACGACCAGCTTGGAGTTTTGTGAAAATGCATAGACCACAAGGTTTACAACTTTTAATCAACAACTTTTAGACTGAACTAACTGAAAGTTTTTTTCTTAAGTTATTTGTTTTGTTTTTTTTTTTTTTTTTTGTGCGGTACACATTTGGCTATATTCCCCGGATTTTATTCGTTTTCATTTTTTACAAACTTTAAAAAAAAGACAAATAAATTTGTTTTTCCAAAAAGTTCTCATTATCTCTGAAACCAATGAATAGTTTTAAGTATTTACGACTTAAAGATAATGTTAGTACAGATTTTCGATTTGTTTCTCTAACGAAATGGTATAAACCTTTCTCGAGTTATGCTAATACATATAAGTCGTGCACCGTCATTTATTTTTGATATGACGGTATATCTCGAATTCCAGATTTGAATTCAGCACCCCAAATAACCTAAGAAACTTTTTTTTACTTTACCATAAGTAGTATAGGTAAAATATAGTAATCGTGAAAAAAACTCGATGTCTAGATATCAACGGCTCTTAATGTTTTGAGGTGTCCTGAATCCATTTATAGGGTTACGTAACCCTATTGTTTTCGCTACAATCTCTGTCCGTCCGTCTGTCAGCGCCTTTTATTTCTGAAACCGTAATAGATAGACGCCTGAAATTTCCACAGAAGATGTATAACTGTTGCCGCTACAGCAATAAATACTAAAACGTATAGGGTGTTCCGATTGAGACGCGTTATTTACGTATATGTGTTTATTTCTTGAACTGAAGGAGGCATACACTTAAAATTTACAAACAGTAATTAAAACTTAGTTTGCTATATAACCAAGTGTAAAAAAATAAACCTAAAAATTAAAGGGTGTTCCGATAGTGACGTTATTTGCATGTATATGGCCTAAGTTTTGAACCATAATAGGTAGACTCTTGAAATGTTCACAGAAGGTGTATAACTGTGGCCTCTATAGCAATAAATACTAAAATTTATAGGGTGTGCCGAAAGTAACGTGTTATTTGCGTTTATGTCTTTATTCCTTAAACTGCAGGAGAAAACCACATAAAATTTGCAACAGTAATTAAAACTATGTTCATTTTATAAACAAGTGTACAAAATGTAACCTAAAAATTAAAGGGTGTACCGCTAGTGACGTGATAGGCGTGTATATGGCCTAAGTTTTAAACGATAATAGGTAATAGGAAATTTTTACAGGATATAGATTACTATGGCCACTATAATAAATTGTAAAAATTAAAGGGTGCTCCGACAGTGACATGATTTTCATGAATATAGCCTAATTTTTGAACCATAATATAGAGACTCTTGAAATTTTCTCAGATGGAGTATATTACTACGGCCATTATAACAAATAGAACAAATTAAAGGCTTTTTCGACAGCGACGTGATTGGCATTTATATTTTTTAATTTTTGGCAGATACTTGATATTTACACAAGATATTTAGTACTGTGCTCTAGTATAAAAAATAATTTAAATTAAAATAAGAGGTGAACAAATTAACAACTTGTATTTTTCAGTGTTGTACTGAACATAATACGGAACCCTAAGTGTGTGAGTCTGACTCAAGCTTGACTGATTTATTATTGTTTCCGTAATGATGTCTGTGTCTGTGGGTGGGTGTGTCTACCACTTTTTTTGGGAACGCTCTACAAGTTCTACTAGTACATACTGTTGACATATAAAAATAAAATTCAGTGTGTGCCTTTGGTATATGCAGATAAAGAGCTGTATAGTTTTAGGACATAATCGGGAAAGGGGGAGAGGTATATATATAATAATTATTCTTTCGATTTGCATATACTTCGTACTTTTATTCTTGATGTAATATCTATATCTATAAAAAAAAATTTCTATGAGGTATTTGAAAGTTAAAGTGAAGGCCTTTCCACATTTTTTTATATAGTTTGACTAAACATTTTTGAAAAATTTAAGAAAATCACCGTATTTTATTTTTTTTTTTTTTTTTTTTTTTGTTATTAAAATAATAATAAACATTAAATGCATTAAAAACATAATAAATATTTTATTGATATAAGCCTACCCTCACAATATTTGCAACATTTTGCTGGTGGTTCATCTGAATCATCAATGACCGGCATGGTCCCCCGCGAAGGCCCACACAGCAAATGTTGAAAATTTTGATTAAAATTTTAAAAACATCAGCATAACACGTCAACAATATTTAAGTAGTTTTTTTTTAAATTCTTAACGACTTTTATTCCAAACACTTTTTTAATTAATGCCTTTAAAATTTTCAATTGGAATGTTGTTTATTTAAAGCAAATTTTGTTTCACTTGGTAGTTTTCATTTTTAATTTCAAACTTTTTTTTTGGGTTTTTTAAACTTTTTTTCTTTTATGAAAATTTTAACACATTTTGTTAAATATACTTTTGCTTTCTTTAAATCTAAACAATATTGATTTAAATAAACACTTGTTTTTTACTGGTTTCAAACTTTTTTTCTTTTCTTTTTTTAAATTTTTTTTAGTAATATATTTTCTTAATTTATGGAAATTTTCAAAATGGTATGTTTAATTGAATTTTAAGGTATTTTCTATTAGGAAAATTAATTTAATTTATGTTTTATATAATATTTATTTTTTAATTATATCTATTGGACATGACTAGATTTTTCGAGAAATTTTATAAAATTTTATATTTAGATTTTTTTTATAAATTATTTTCTTTTATATTTTTTAAATTCGTTTTAATTTTTTCAAAATAATTTCTTTTTTAAGGAAAACAAATGTTTTGTGTGTATGCGCTCTTTAAATATTCAATACGTTTTAACGTGAAACCTCCGCAGAGACCACTGACATGATTTTTTCGATTCGAAATTAATGTTTTATTTAAAAAAAAAAAAAGAAAAAAGAAATATCAAATACACACACTCATGACAAAAGAAAAAAATCTTGTAGCTGTTTTTTTTGAGGAAAATTTTACTCACACAAATATTCAAGAATTTTCAATTTTCAACACAAAATCTTGAAAATCAAACACAAAAAAGAAATTAAAAATCAAAGAGTATGAGGTGTCTGCTCTTCTAAGCAACAAAAAAAATTCAAAATCATTTGAAAATTTTCAAAAAGGACCGGTGCAGTGCGTGAAAGAAAAACATTTGCAAGATTTTTGTTTATTTTTGTGAATGAATTCGGACAAAAAAAACTTTCTGCTCTTTTATGTCGTAAGAAAACTTTTGCTTAATCTCTAATTTCTCTCCAGTTGTTTTTGTATTTTGTTTTTTGTATGCTTGAATTTCGAAAATTTTTCGAACATCTATTATATAAAAATTAACTTGGCTTTTAAACATTGAGAAGAAAAAAAAACACAAAAACATAATAATAAACAAGTAGTTGTTTTTCTTTTAAACAATGGGAAAATGTTGATCACGATGAACGATAAAGAATAGCGATAAATCGAAAAGTCAAGAAAGAAAAATGTTTGCTTGGTAGTATAATATGAAAAATAAATAGAGTTTACAAGTGTAAAACAATTTCAAAAAGCTCTATCTTCTATGAAATATAATGTAAAATTAAAATTTCTCAGATTCTATTTCTTTGATAAGTTTGTTTAAATAGAAAATTAATAACAATTGAAACTACCGGGTAGATTGATACAAAGAGTACTGATGACGGACTTAGCTATCTAGAAAATGCATTCTGCTTTGCTGGTATCTAATTTTTCTCTTTATAATTAAGAACTTAAGCCTAAATAATTAATTTAATAATTCAAAATAGTTCAAATAAAATTCGTATTATATCACTTTTAGATAAATATACTATAGAGATTTAAATTGGTGTGGGGAAAGAAAATTTAAATTTAGAAAGATATAATTTTTAAAATATAGTTTAAATCAGGGTTCAGAATTTTTAATTTATGAGCATTGATGATATTACTAATAAATGAGATTTCTAAAATTTTGTGTTTTTTTCGCGGTCATAAATGAACAACAAAATATCTTCTATAGGGTTTTTCAATAAGAGCGCTACAAAAGTTTTTTTTTTAAATAAAACAAAAACGATTTTGGATATCAATGAAATGCTTCATTCCTGTAAAAGCACGTTCGATGCCATTATGTATGGAACTCGATTTCTTTTGCATGACCACCACGGGAACGCTTGAATAAGTCCAGACGCTGAACCCAATTTTCGACGGTTTTCAAGCATAAATCGGCCGATACTGCTGCAATTTCACGAACCACGAGGTTAGTGGTCTGTTTCGATATCCACGTCTACAGTAATAATAAAACAAAATATCCTAGATTCTTAAATTATGCACATTATAACATCCAACAACATTAATAGTTGCCAAATAAACTTAGTACGAAGTAACCAAACTCTGTAAAAAAAAAATCTTCCAAGTTTTGAAAAAAATTGTGGAAATTGCCAAAAATTTGTAGAAGTTAAATTCCGGGCTAAACAATAATAAGTTTGGATACGGCGCCAGAATTCTTCCTTTGGTGATCTTAAAAAATCTCGAGCAACAAACCACTTAACCTGCCTGTCTTGAAGAATAAATTGCCAATTAAGTGTCAGATGATTTACAAGAACTAATTAAAAATGCTGTAAAACAAGCTTTAATGTGCATAAACTCAGAAATTTTCAAATAAACTTTTCGTGAAAACAGAGCTCATTCATATCTAACAATAGTAGCTAATTCATATTGTAAATTAGAAAAATAGAACTCATAAGATTAAGTTTATTTTTATAATTTTATTACAAAAACCCACTTATTAATTTAAAGAATTGTTATGTTTAGATACAAAATAAAGAAAACAATTTTTTTACATGAACATACACAGTGGCATCATTTCCTCACAGACTTGTTGACATTTTATCAAACGTTCTTAAGACTCTCCTCAACAACCACACTGACTTGACTGGTGACCGTTTTATTTTTTTATGTTGAATAAATTCCTTTCGTATGAATCTTATATGCAAAAATTTAACAAAAATGCTAAAAATAGTAAAAATTGCAACAACAAAAAATAGTTTTTTTTTAGTGTCATGCTTTCGAAATATTAAATTTTTCCGATTGACGTATTTTTCACTTAATATTAATTGCGGCTGCTGCATATAATTTTTATCGTTTAAAATAATTTTTATTTGCAGTTTTATTATTTATTTTCTTAGTCTTCTGTTTAATGATGAATGTAAACATTTTGGTTTTTACTAATTTTGAATATAAAAATAAAACTGTTTCTAGTTTTTGAATGAAAAGCAAATATTTTTATGTTATTTGAAGCCCAAGAAAATAAACATGATGGTGAGTGGGTGGTTGGTTTGGGTTAGATATAAGGTTGTATAAAATATGTTGAGTCCTTTCAAAGAGTTAGCTTGCAACAGATATTTCGCCGCCATTGGCAAGATTAAATTTGAGTCTCTAAAATTTAGTTTTTCATTCTTATTTCAACAAAATATATTTTTGTAATGTATTTTATTAATTTTAATGTCGTGACATGTACTGCCCCTGGGGGTACCAATTGTCATTGCAGTACATTCTCAAATGCCTAGACGCGGTGCTCACGGGGCACTAGAAGCTAGGGTTCCTAGAACCTAAATCTGGAAGAATAGGTCTGTTGTTTTATTACACGGGTCCTCTTCGAAGCCCGACCAGTCCCCAAAGGACTGGTACCACCCACGGGAATCATTAGCCCCACAGAGAGCCTATCCTCTCTGTAACCTGTTGTTGGTGAGGTCCCCTTCGGGGGTACACGTGGTGGTTGTGGTTGCACTCTCAACAGAACGGAGTTTGGATAGTCTCCAAACCCCTAAGCAAGAGGCTATAATTGTGGAACAAGATTAACGTGAGTACTTGCCTACTCGGCCTAACCTCACGGTGGTCTTACCACCGAGTGAAGCTTAGGCGTAGACTAGCGCCCCCATTGTGTAGTATAACAACACTTTACGATTGCCACCAATCGCTTTTTGTGTGTGATACAGTCACAATGAGTAGCAATTTATATAATATGGCAAGCGTTTCCAAGGGGCCACCGATTCCCGTGGTACCAGTCCTTTGGGCACTGGTCGGGCCTCGAAGAGGACCCGCAATGTTCACCTTTCTTCCAGATTTAGGCTCTAGGAACCCTAGCGTCTGGTGCCCCTATTTTCCCCGAGTGAACCGCGTCAAAGCATTTGCCATTCCTGCAGTGACAATTGCAACCCCCGGGGGTTCAATAGGCTATAATATGGAATCTAGGCTTGCCATATTATATAAATTACTACTCATTGTCTACTATACAATGGGGGCGCTAGTCTTCGCTTAAATTTCACTCGGTGTTTAGAGCACCATGGGATTAGGCCATCGTGGCAGGTACCCATGTTAATCTAGAACACATCTGTCGTTAAATTTGTTATTTATTTGTTGTTATATTAGATATCCATACATATAACTCATTTCCTCTATGTCTGTCTTTCTATCTGTGTTCGCATCACGTAAAAAGTAATGGATGGATTTTAACAAAATTTAGTGAGGAGGTACCTGAGTTACCTGATTCCAATAAAGGATACTTTTTTTTGCAAAAATATCTTATTTCCAAGAGAGAAAAAACAGTAAAAGTACGTACGTAATTTTACCGATTTAAAGGTACTGCATACTTTAAGACATCGTTTATTTTTGAAAGCGGGATTTTTTAAACACGGTTGAGCAACAGATGCCGCTGTTTTGAAAGAATAACCAAATATGAATTACTCACTGCCAAATAGCGAATTTAATAAAATTTGTATTTGATTTGTATTTTTACTTTGTGGAATAACATTGTTATTAAATTATTTTAAACACCTTTTACAAAGCTTTACAATAATTTGTAGAATTTTAGAATTGTTCAAAATTACTTTGAAAATCATGGATCAATTCGTCAAACTCATCGGGCAATATTTGCCTTTTATGTTGCTCATAATCATCCATCAGAGCGATTAATTCGAGAAACTATGGATCGTACCTTTAGTCTTAACAATAATGCGCTTCCCGAAAGCGCACACAACACGCGATCAGTCGTTCGAATGTCTTTACAAATAATGATGGCGAGATATGCTTACTAACTTTTCACTTCAGATATATGGTTTCAGCAGTATAGTGTCACACTGAGCGCGATAAATCAATATACTGAGAGGACCATTTGGCGAACCAATAATATCAACAAATATGCCTGTTAACTGGCCACCTCATTCGTATGATTAGACGCCATTATGTTATTTTTTAGGTGTATGTAAATCCCACGGATAAAAGCGAAACGATCGAGCACTGGAAACATTGTGAAAATTGGATATCCATGGAAAGAAATGTACGCGCTAGCCCCTGTTGCCATTTGCCCTAATTTTATTAATGCCCTAAATTTGTCTAAATATTAAAGCTACTTGGATTGACCTTAAAAATATTTTCTCTGTTTTACATCAATTTAAAGTTTCCGCCTTTGGGGCACAAATTAAACAGTTGCAGAGCAAGCTCATCTAATGGTTGTACTCATAAGCTCATGATCATAAATTGGTCATACTCGAACGCAGGTACCAGCTCACTGAACACGTGCCAACTTATCAGTGATGCCCTTTGATTACATTTTTTCTTACATTTCTCGTAACTTTTAAAGGCCCCACGTAACATTTATTCAAATTTTCTAATTTTTGATACAAAAGACGACCTACAATTTCAGCGATTAAATTTTAAAATTTAACTTTCTTATGAAAAAATTTAACTTTTTGGAAAGAAAAGCGTAACTGCAAAAACCAGCAAAAACTATGTTAATTTTGGCAGGAGTTACAATTATTTAGCATATTTATACAACAATAAAAACAATACTGTTGTACTGTACTTTTAGCGAAATTCATACCATAAAAGAAAAATTTTACATTTTTTCAATCAAGTAAAGTTGTGCGTCAATATTCTTGGGTGGTGCGGATTTGTTAGGAATAGGGAAGGCACCTGCTCTTCCACATAAAAGTTTCAAAATTAATATATTTTGGAAATTACCAAAAAGAAATTAAAAAATAATTTCACATTTTCATCTTTCGTGGGTGGGATTGGAGGTATACCTCCCCCTGCCATAACCTAAAAATTTTATTTTTATGGTATTAAGGCGTATATAATTCCTTACTTTTAATAATCACATTATTTTGTCAAAAAAATATTTTATGTCACCGCCCACAAAAGGGGGCGGGGAAAATGTTATTTTAGAATCTTCTGTATGCAAATTGAGAGTTTTGAATATTCGCTAAAGAAAGTGTGAGAAAATTTAAAACAAAGTTGAATTTTTAAGATAATCCTAAATCTTCTAAGGGTAACGTTTATTTCCTTGATCTGATTTTTTTTTTTCATTTTCAAGCCTTAACAGCCTAAAGCCATAAAAAATTGTTCTGCCAAGTTTGATTGATCCAGGATTAACTTTTAAGAGCTAATATAAATTAAAAACAAGGTAATGTCCGGCTACTGCGTACAGCTCCAATACAGGCAATTGAGGCAATGCAGCCGTTACGCTTCAACATTTACTCATATTTATTCAAACTTTCTTATGAAAACTCTGCAAGATCATTGTATTTCGTTTGTTGGTCATCGGTGTTTATTATTGCTCACTCATCATTACTCGTGTGGAATGAACAGACATGAATACAATGGAATATTATGATGAGTGTCTAATGAGCTTCTGCAGTGTTTTAACAGGTATTTTAATTTGAATTTTTAAGCAAGCATATTGGATTTAAATACTGTTAATCAAATCGTAGAGTATTTGAATTACTAAATACTCGAATTATATAGACAACCTACACACATTTTATGTTTTTTATTTTCGAAAATTAAAAAAAAATTCTGGGTTGCCAATATGGGTTTTCGATGGAAACTAACAGCGACCACCTGTAGAGTTTAAAAGGATACAATTTCGACAAATATTGAAAAAAAAAAATTATATATTTTTGTATGTAATAAAAAAAAAAATGATTTAAAGATAAAAACGTCAAAAAAGTCATGATAAGTGGAAACAAAAAACCCATAGTGTAAAGGCATATGTAGCAAATCTGAAAGTTATAAAAAAAATAAGCAATTAAGACATTTACAATAAATTTTCGTAAAATACCTATTTCCTCGTAAAAATGTTCTAAAAATTTCATGCTTAATCAAAAACCCATCATACTGGTGATAAACTTTGTGTCACTGATTCAATACAATTATTTTTAGTTAAATTTATTTTTAAAAATAAATTCGAATGAGAATATTTTTATTTAGTTACGCCATTTGTTTTATTACCAATTAAAAAACAAAAACACTAAGAAGTTAAACAATTTAAATTTAAATTGTAAATTTAGAAAATTCTTGTTTTTACCCAATTAATTTAAGTGTAAAATTTGAGTGTCTAAAATAAGGAACTTAAGTTAATAAAAGTTTTACATTTATTTGCCGAATAGTGAATCGAAGCCATCATTAAAATTATTTTTGGTTCTCGTACTCGTATGACTGCTTGTATTTTCGTTCAAACCACTTAAATTTTTGACCACCTGCACTAAATTTCAGCAAATAAACTGATTTATAATTAAACTTGAGACAAAAATATAAATATTTTTTTTTTAATGACAAGCAAAAGCAAGAGCCATTACATTTCTTTGTTTTCAAGAACAAATTTAATTTTTTTTTGTTAAATTTAAATCAACAAAAGCATGTAATTTTTGGCTTTTATGTAAATGATGCAATTATCCTTTAATTTTTTGTTAATTAACTTATGCTTGTTTAAGGCGCCACATGGCTAAAACTATAAAAACGAGATTTAAGAAAAATGTTCATTAATTTAATACAAAAATAAAAAATAAATAACAATATACAGTGAAACCTCTCATAGCCGGACACTCACCGTCAAGGTATTTTTGTCCGGTTATTAGAGCTGTCCGCTTATGAGAAAGGTACAGTATTTTTTATCTGTTAGAATGCAACAGTCTTCTCTAGCAAAATGAGTAACGGTTCACTTCTAGCCTTATTAATATAATAAAGGCACATTCAGACAAACATTCCCTTTGTTTTTATTGATTTCTGCAGCCTGTGATTTGCCAATAATGGATCTGAAAACATAAAAGAAATGTAAAAAGTTCACGCATCGAACATTTCTTTTTTTTCAAACTTTTTAAATAACACTCTTGTTGCCGTGTTTCAAGGCTTCTGCCCGCTTATGAGAGCTATATCGAACAATATTTTTTTTTTTTTTTTAATTTACTGTCCCCGCCCGGTTATTAGAATATCCGTTTATAGGCGGTGTCAGTAATGAGAGTTTTCACTGTACACCAAAATCACGCCTAGTATATGTCACCCTTTAGTTGTTAATTTTAAATTTGTTTACCCTTAATTGTACCCTTAATTGTAGTCAGTCTGCCCATTAGGTACAAAATATAAGCTATGTATGTATATGCAACAAGCTTTGTCTTTTGTTGGGACACTCTTTAAATTTAATACTTGCTGTTATAGCGTACGTATCACTTCACATACTGTGTAATTTTTCAGGGCCTATCTATATTGGTTCAAAAGATAAAGCCATAAACATATAGCAAATGAAGCCACCCATAGGGACACCCTTTCATTTTAATTTTTTATTTTTATTGCGGATATAGCAATTCCTAGACTGCAGAAATTTCACGTGTCTGTCTAAAACGGTCAAAGAGAAAGGGCCATAAACAAAGATAAAACCATAAACATATGACAAATTAAGCCACCCATAGGGACACCCTTTAATTTTTTATTTTTATTGCGGATATAGCAATTCCTAGACTGCAGAAATTTCACGGTTTTGTTTACAACGGTCAAAGAGAAAGGGCCTTGTACATCAAACAACATCTCATATGTGGACACCCTTTAATTTTCAATTTTAAATTCTATACCTAGTTGTATAGAGTATTGCTATGTAAACACCTTCTGTGTAAATTTCCACTGTCTGTCTAGAACGGTTCAAAATTTAGGGACATATGTATATGTATATCAAATTACATCACCTAAGGGATCACTCTTTAGTTTTAAAGCTTATTTTCATAATTTTTTACACAGTTTGTTAAAATGTGTAAAAATTTATGTGTAGATGTGTTTTACGGTTCAAAAGACATGTAAAACTTATATATGTTGTTTGGGCACACCCTTTAATTTTTTAAATTATGAACTTTTTTTTTGTAAATGGGACCAATCTGCAAACAAAACCTTTTCAATAAAAAAAATTTCGAAATCTGTCCAGAAAGGATTAAGTTCTGAGTGGGCACACAAACATAAAAAATACAGCCGAATTAATGGCCTTTATTTTTCTTTCACTGAGGAGTAAATAGGCCCATTAGGAAATATGAGGAAAAATTTTTTTAAGGATTTTTTTTAAAAATTTTACAAAAATTTAAAAAAAAATTATTAAAAAAAAATTTACAAAAAAGTCAAAAAAAATGTTTAAAATAATTTTTACAAAAAAATCTCCAAAAAATTAAAAAAAGGCGATACAACGAGCTCTTTATACGGCTGAACCTATTCTAATAAAAAATTTAAGCAATACATATTTATATCCTTATCCAAAAGGTGCAATAGGCGATTTATATTTTAAAACTTGGGTGCAAAGAAAAGAAACGGGGGAAAACCGGAATTTTGATACGACTGAATTGATAATAAAATTATATTATTATAACAGATTTTGTGTAAAAACTTCATGTGTCTACACATAATGAACAGAAGGACAGGCAGACATGAGATCTTAAGAGCATAGCCCTAAAAATAATCACGCAAATATGTACGCTCACTATGGGTCATATTTTATTATTTTTTTAGAGAAGTTACTCTCCGGAAATTATGCCTACCAATTCAACGTGCTACTTTCTTTGGGAAAGGGATAGAGTAGCGATAATACAGATGGTGAAATAAAGAATGAACGCTTAGCTTGTGGCAACTGTAATTGCTGAATGCTGTAATTGAGCGACAGTGTTGCAGCGCCTTTAGTGTCAAGTAGGCACATCAATTTTTAAGTTATATAGCCATTTTATTAATTTCGTCTTTACTATCTCAGCGCACAAAATTAACAATATTTAACACAAACGTCAAGTCTACTCTCCTCTACGGTTGTGAGACATGGAATGCTGCACCTCGAGACATGCAGAAGATACAGGTGTTTGTGAATCAATGCCTTCGCAGGATAGTGTGAATATTTTGGCCTAGAGTGGTGTCCAACAACAGGCTTTGGGAACAATCCAACCAACAAATCATGGTCACAGAAATAAAAAGACGTAAATGGCGGTGGATTAGCCACACTTTAAGAAGACCAAGGAACGACATCACAAGAGATGCCATAGACTGGTACCCGCGAGGGAGTCGAAGAAAAAGACGTCCAGCCCATACGTGGAGAAGGCAAATCAATGTAGAAGTGACTGAAATGGGTAAAACCTTGGCACAAGACAGGAATATGTTTAACCAATTTATTGAAGCTCTATGCTCCTTATAGGATCAATGGGAATATATATATATATATATATATATATATATATATATATATATATTAATTCGCCGACGATTTAGTGCTATAGAAGGTTGCCTCGGTAGGCTATTGCTAGTCTATCAGTCCGAGGTAGTGGGTTCGAATCCCACCAAAGACTCTTTTTCATTACATGTTTGCAGAAAGACCAAGACGGAGCCTAGATATAATCTGGATACCTACAAAAGGTTAACTGCGTTAGTGGCAGGTCACGGACCAGTTAAAAATCTAGGTAAGGCGATACTTGCAGGGTGTGCCTGGAAAAAGGCTTACATAATAAGGCTTTGGACCACAGGCAGACACATATTTTATGGAGATGCTGTGGAGACTTAGGCTTAAGCAAATGTTAGCAATAACCGTAGACTCTGTGATGAGGAAGAATGTTGACAAGTATCAAGCGCGAGTCTGAAAACACTATAGTCGAGAGTAAAAGGCTAGTGACAGATAAGTGCTTAAATCAAGAGCACATGTGATCATGATAATTACGTAATGGGTACTCTTGAGTATTTAGAGCGATGGTAGTAAATATTTTAATTCTTAAAATTAATTTATATACAAATATTTAATCCTTCTAAGCTCTTTCTGACATCTTGAGTTTACATTCTAACGAATAAAGTACTCGTTACATATACATATGTATGATATAAACGCACTATCAAAATTTAATATTGAGTTGATGATATTATTTTTAAATTTATATATGAATATTTTAAAAAACTTTATCAAAATATGTTTTAAGTATGCATTTTTTTCTTAATTGCATTAATTTAGAAACAATAAATAAATTTTAAAAATTAAAAAAAAATTATTACTTTTGTCAGTAATTTTCGCTAACGCAAAGCTAAGAATACCAGAAAGAATGAGTGCAATGACACTGACACTTTTTCTCAAGGTCATATCATTTGATTTAAATTTCTTTTATTTATACTTAAAATTTTTGTTGAAATTTTGACAAATTAAAATAAACCACTAGGTTATGCAATAATTAAAAGAGAATTTATAAAAAACAAAAACAAAAAAAATAATATCGAATAATTTTTTTTTTTATGAAAACTCTTGACATAATATAAATTTAAAAAATTATATGAATTAATTTTAGTATGATTTAGCAACCGAAATGAACAAAAATATTTTTTGTGCGAAATTAAACATAAATAAAATACATAAATAAATGTGAATGTTATTTTTTTATTTATTTATATAAATGTTTTATTTATTTACTTTAATCTTAAAAAGTTATCCCATAAGTAATGAAAAAATTCAAAAAATTTACAATTGGTCGAATGACCGATTTAGTTTTTAAATTTTGACTTTGACTTGTTGAAAAAAAATTGGTTTTGTATTTGTCACACCTCTAGTGCGATTCTGTTTAAACGATTACCAAAACGCTTAACGAATTTAACAACTAAACTGTCGATTTTGCTATTCGGTAATAACTTTAAACGATATTTGCTGTTGTTTTAAATCAACCGTTATTATGGTGGCCATAGACGTTATTCTTCTTGTCAGTTTGATTCACATGAGATTTTAATCGTCTGGCTTTGTTTAAGAACCCCTTATTTAACTCATTTTTGACGTTTTTCTATTTCGGAAAATTTTTAAATTATTGCCGCAGCACAGCCGCAACTGTTAATGTTGTTGTGATAATGAAGCGCCACAATATATGAAAAATTAAATAAAATAACACCTAGTCTGTGGATATGGATAGCCCTTGGTTATTGTTTTTACTTATGCGATTAAATCAAATGGTCGATTTTCATTAACTCAATTAACGAAATTCAGGATAATACCCAGATACGTAATAAATATGTGCACAAGTAAACACATACACATTAAATAAATACACAAACATTAAGTAAAATTCAGCTATACATCTATACATATAATAAAACAATAAATCATTTCCTGTCTACGTTCGCATAACGTAAAAACTTTTGGATTGATTTTAACGATTTTGCGAGGAGGTACCTTAGTATCCTGATTCCAATAGCATACTTTTTTTATGCAAAAATATATTCCAAGAGAAAGTTGAGAAAAAGCAGTGAAAGTACGCAATTTTACCGATATGCATACTTTAAGGCGGCATATTTTAGTAGGGATGATACCTTTTATATAAAGTAAATACATAAACCATAACTGAAGCACTAAAAATCTAAGGGTCTTTGGTGTGGATTGCTTTCAAAACAAAATCAAACAAAACATTGTAAGGATGCTGACGAAGTGACGGGCACAGCTAGTAATAAATAAATATATTTTATTAATGAATCACATAATTGTTTAAAGTCAGTGAATCGTAACACTCTGTATGTCCTGAGTCGTCATCCCTTCCTAACAATAATTAAAAAGGAACCATTATACAAACTCTTTGAAGAGTGACTTTGACCATTAGTTTTTTTAGGGCTTTAGTTTAAAATCCTAGTGCAAACAGCGATGATTTATGTAATTTTACAACATTTTGGAGATAGGTGATAGGTGTTTCAAAATCCATATAAAATATCTGATTAACGTTTAGCATTACGTAAGTAGTAAAACACAAGAATCACCGTTGCCTTTCTCTTAATAACCGATCCGTTGCAAACTTATCAAATACTAGCTGTGTCCATACACGTCGTCCTGACAACATTTTGTTATATTTGAAAGTAATCCACACCAAATCTTAAGACTCTTACTTATTTGCTTTATATAAAGGTACCCTGGATTAAATTCTAAAATTCTAAAAATTATTGTAAAGCTCTGTAAAAGGCAGACATGAAATGAGCTACTCATTATTTTAAAACAGCGTCATCTGTTTTTCGCAACATTGCTTAAAATATTCTGCTTTCAAAAATAAAAGATGACTTAAAGTATGCAAAACCTTTCACTGCTTTTTCTCCACTTTCTCTTGGAAATTAGACATTTTTGCGGACTAATAAAATTTCAAATATTCAATAATAAAAATCGAAAAGCACCACGCAATCATGTTTACCCAACAAAGTTAGGTTTGATACTCGATTAGTATTAACTAAAAACGAATGTTGGGAGAAAACTAATAAAAACAAAAAGTATCTTTCATTACTAACCGAAGGTTGGCTGAAGCAACAACAAATATAAGGTGGTAAATATTAAAGTAAAAATATTAAACAAGCGAGAAGCTTTAGGTAGTGGTGGACTTCGTTCTCATTAACGGACGATTGATGATGCAATACAGTTTTCTCGCATTCCTTTATCTGAGTTTGGTTGGTTAAATAGATGATGCTTACAACCAAAACACTACCCAAAGAAAATGTGCATTCCGCTCTGCTGGTGTCTAAAATATTAAATTTTCCTAGTATTTCTTTAATATTATCACCTAATTTTAATTTATTCTTTCTTAGAGAGAATAAAACGAACTTAAGCTTAACTTCAAATCTGAATACTAAGGTACCTCCACATAAAATTTTGTTAAAATCCATCCAGTAGTTTTTACGTGATTCGAACACAAAAACAGAAAGACAGACAGACAGATAAGAAATGAGTTACTATTTTATTATACATAATATGTATGGATGTATTAACGTTATTTTAAATATTCTATCTATTTTTTACCAAAGGATCTTTTAACAAAAAACTTTTCGAAAAATGTACCTTTTACAAGGAGTACTTTTTTCAAAATATGCTTTTTATGCACGGTACTTTTTACCTATGTCATTTTTATAAAAGTACTAATTGCAAAAGTCGATTTAAAAAAGATAATTTTCACAAAAGGTACTTTATTACAAAAGTTACTTTTTCAGAAGGAACTATAGGCAAAGATTACCTTAAGGGCCCTTCTGTAGCCCTTTCTTACTAATCATATTTATTATAAAGTAAAATTTCACAAAGGGTACTTTATTTATTAACAAGCAAAGCTTTGTTTTACTTTCTTAGACATAGGTACGTTTTGCAAAAGGCTATTTTTTTTTTCAATAAAAATATTCTTTACAAAATGTACTTTTTGCGAAAGAGATATTTTTTACACGAAACTTTTTTGACCAAAATTGTTTCTGACAAAGAGTAAAAAGAGAAAAAGTTATTTTCACCAATTAAAGGTTTTATTTGGTTTCAGATTAAAATTTAAGTAAATAATAAATTGATTCAATTAATTGTTTTAGTACTATTTTTTTATTTTGTTCTGTTTTAAACAAATATATATTTGAATCAATTAAAAAATTAACTAAACTTTAATTTAAAATTGATGAAAATCTTTAATTGATGAAAAAAATTTGTTGTAAGTACTTTTTTAAGTTTTTACAATAGGCATTTTTCATATTGTGTGTTTCGGTTGATCTTATTATAGTAATATATGTATATTGTGTATTTTTCTTTCGGTTTAAGGAAAATTGTTAAATTCAGCCAAAAAATAAAATCCCATTTTATTTTTTATAAAAGGTAAATTCTATCCATTTTACTTTAAACGTATTTTTTTGCAAAATGGTAAAATGTCATTAAACAAGACGACTTTTAAGGTACTTTTAACGCAAAGGTATTTTCAGCGAAAATGTACTTTTTTGCGAAAACTACCTTTTAAGAAAAGATACTTTTTACGAAATACTACTTTTGCAAAAACGTAGTTTTCAAGGATAGGTGCTTTATGCAACAACGTAATTTATACAAAAGGTCGTTTTAAATTTTACAAAATTTTACCAATTTCAAAAAGCAACTTTACAGAAGGTACTTTTAACGTAAATTCGTTTTTTGCGCTTTTACAAACTGAAACAAAATTAAAAGGACAATTTTAACAATTTATGAAAAGGAAACTTTTATAAAATTTATTTAAAATAAAGAACTTTTTTTAACATTACACGATGGATGGAGCTTTCACACTTTTTACACATAAATATAATTTTTTTTTTTTTCAATCCCAGTTGTAAAACTTAACCTTATGTGTTAGTAGTTATGCCTTCGATATGTAAATAAATGTTTATATTTTTTTTTTATTTCGTTTTCATTGAAGTCAAATTTAATTAAATAAAAGCTGTTATAAAACATTCAAATGACTAAAAAGTCTTGCAGCGCAAAACATATTCTTGTTTTCAGAAAAAAAAAAAAACAACAAGATTAATAATACATAAAATTAATTAACCAGCCCAAGTCCAAAAGCAGATCAACAAATAAAAAGACATATAACACCCACTTATGACATTATTTCATTTTGTAAGAATTCACTTAATTGAGACACTTGCCGTGGCAATTAATTTTTCGTTGTTGAAAAAAAAAATAATAATTTCAAGATGATAATGCTGCTGATGCTGCACTACACCACTGAACTAAATTGTTCAACCGCCACCCCCAATGCTACCCAACAAAAAAAAACAACTTATTAAATCGCAACAGACAAACAAACGATATTTACATATCTTTAGAAAAAAAAAATAAATTAGAAAAGAAGATGAAAAAACACCAACAATTGTGCCAAAAATTTAAAATTTTGTCGCTTCCATAGACGTGTCTGTGTGTAAGGGTATTCACAGAATTTAATGATTGTTTTAATTATGGCCAAATTGATTTGAAAAAAGGATTTGGGGAAATAAGAAGAAAAGGCAATAGCAAATAATTATGGGTCGTAAAAGAGTGATAAATAACAAGCAAAAAGTGGAATCATAAAATTTAATACCTCTTAAAAATTTAAGAGCTTTTTTAGAAAGCGGATTGGGTAGCATGTAAAACCAATGTGCAAACTTTTTATAATTTTTATTTTCATTTCTTTGGAAATAGTCAATACTAGGCCACATAATATGAATGCTTCCTTTATATTTAAATGGGTGTTTTTTCAGCGTTTCATTTACCGAAATGGATTAAACTATGATACCTGGTTGCACAGTGGTTTGAAAACGATTTATTTTGGACATAATTAAGTATCTCATGAACCACTGAAGATATCTTAACAAAATTATACAGAGACAAAGCAGAGGTCTTTTTGAGTGAAGCTGCGACTCCCGAGGGTGAAGGGTGGCTTTTGGGTATGACCCCAAAGTTGAGTACCTCGAGTATATAATTTTTTGGAAATATCATAAAAAGTTTAGTTTTAACTCAAATGTTAAGATTTTTTAAACTAAAGTAGATCTTGAAAATATCTAAAAAAAATGTGCTTACATGTGTAGGTTATCTCTTTTAGTTTGGGAGAAATTTGGCTTACAATTTTTTTGTTTTTATTTTTGGCCGACTCTAACTTAGTATTTTCGGCGTGGTGTACTTATTAATGATCGGAGTATTAGTTATTTTAAGACATTGCCTGTATTCTTGATAAAATTCAGAATAAATTAGTTTCAAGTTTTGTTCTGAGAGAGCTAATCGTTAAAAAGTTACAAATCTCTGAATTGGGAAGATGTAAAAAATACCGTTTTTTAAGGATTTTTCCCAAAGAGGTGGTATTCTTTTTTTTTCTTATGTAATTTAAACTTACTTCAGTACTAGTAAATTTTTTTTAACCATTTTAAAGACAACCTATAGCAAATGCGAATAAAAGAGAAATTAGGTCAAAAATTATAACAGTTCTCCCTCCAGCCCTATCCGAACATGCCCAATTTTTAAACAAAATTTTTGGAATAATCGTTGAATTTATCGGAGTGCAAAGCACAGATTACAAAAACGTAAAGCCTCAATTGCCTCAATAAAGGCAGGGTAGGCATATTTGTAAAAAAAAACAATTTTTTGGGACATTTGTTCCCCGTTCCGGAAATTTATACCTCTGCTTTGTCGCTGTGTAATTTCATTAAGATATCAGAATGCTTTGGAAATTTATTTAAAAAATCGTAGATCATTTCGGCGATATGTGCGCAATATTCCATTTAGGGATGTGGCTCTTTTTAACCGACTTCAAAAAAGAAGGAGGTTATCTATTCGTCTGAATGTTGCTTTTTTATGTATGTAACCGCAAAACTCAGCCATTTCTGAACCGATTTTAAAATTTTTTTCTTTATTTGAAAGGTTATGCTTTCAGGTAGGTCCCGTTTTAAAAACAGTTCATTATATAATAAAAAGGGTGTCCCCATACAACATACATGTTTTTTACGTGTATTAAGAACCGTAAAGGGCACCAAAATAAAATTTTAAAAAATTGCGTGCCGCTATAGCTCCCAACGGCAGAAATTAATAAAAAAAAACAAATTTAAAATTTAAAGGGTGTCCCCATAGGTGCCATAATTTGACCTATATGTGCCTATCTTTTGAACCGTTATAGACAAAACCTTGACAATTTTACAGAATGTCGATTACTATGACCGCTATAATAAAATGTATAAATATTCAAAATTTTAAATTAAAGGGTGCTCCAATTTGATGTTTATGGTCATACTTTTGAACAGTTGTACACATACCGCTGAAATTTACAAAGAGCCTGTATTGCTAAGTCAGCTATAACAAATTGAATTTGGAAATAAAAGGGTGTCCCAATAGTTAATGTAATTCTATGTATGTGGCTAAACTTTTGAACTGTTATAGACAGACAGCTGAAATTTTCAAGGAACCTGTAGTCCAAAGTCCATTTTAGCAAATATACAATTTGAATTTAGAAATTAAAGGGTGTCCCCATAAATTATGTAATTTGATCTATATGGCCCTATCTCTTGAACCGTTAAACACAAACACTTGAAAATTAGGCAGAATGTCCACTAGTTTCTCTGGTATAATAACAAGTATAAATATTTGGAATTATAATGTAAAGGGTGTCCCAATAGGTCATGTAATTTGATATATATGGCCAAACTTTTGAACCGTTGTAGACAAACAGTTGAAATTTACAAAGAATCTTTGTGACCAAGTCCTTTATAACAATAGGTCTTTAATTTAAAATTGTAAAATAAAGGCTGTCCCAATAGGAGATGTTATTTGATCTATGTGACCCTATCTTTGAAACCGTTATATACAGAGGCTTGAATGGTGTCTCCATAAAAGACGGATGCTGGTGAAAATCGTTTAACTTTTGAACAGTAATAGGGAGAGACTTGACATTCACGTAGTCTTTACTTTTTTCCCTCTAATTTTGGCGCATATTTTATTTGGTTTAAATCTTATTCTTACAGATTACTTCTTACATTTTTAGTTTAGAATTGGTGCCCTTCTATCTGTTTTGAAGTCGGTTTTTTTTTTTGCAAGAATTATTTATTACAAATAATAGCAAATCCCAGACTGTTCCAGATTGGCATATGGTAGATTATACAGTGGGGAGCAGAGGTGAGTACATGTTTGTATTGCCTGCATTTATAGGCGCATAAAAATAGTAATAGTAAAGCGATTTAATTTTTTATTTTATTTATAATTAAGTTGTTAATAATAATGCTTTTAAAACAAAACAAAAAAATACATATTCAAAGAAAAATCATAATAAAATAAAAATAACTCTTTTTCCACTTTCTGGGAACATTTAAAATATTTTATATTTTTAGTACTTGGTCCATAGCCATTTACTTTGCAATGCACTATTTAAGCGTTTGGCATATTTTAACCAATCTATACATATAATAAAATAGTAACTCATTTTCTGTTTTTCTGTCTGTCACGTAAAAACTACTGTATGGATTATAACAAAATTTTGTGAGGAGGTACCTTAGCATTCTGAGTCCAATATCTCATTTCCAAAAGAAAGTTCAGAAAAAGCAGAAGTGAAAGTACGCAATTTCCGGTTTAAAGTACTGCAGGTTTCGGTTTAAAAGTGGGATATTTTAAACACAGTTGCGCAACAGATGGCGCTGTTTTAAAATACATGATGGCAAAATATGAATTACTTACGGCCAAATAGCCAATTGAATAAAATTTGTATTTGATTTGTATTGTTACTTTGTGGAATTACATTGTTATTAAAATATTTTAAACACCTTTCACACAGCTTTACAACAATTAATACAATTTTTAAATTTATATTTAATTTTTAGAATTTTATCCAGGGATGGTTACCTTTATATAAAGTAAATACGTGTACGTAAAGCACTATAAGAGTCTTAAAATATTGTGTGGATTACTTTCTAGGAAAAATCTAAAAAAATTTTGCCAGGTCGCACACAACGTGTGTGGGCACAGCTCAAGATGGCAAAACAGTTTTAAATATAAAAACTGTTGTCGCACCAAGCCATGCAAATGTAGCGACCAAATTTAGGTATATGAATGAAGCAGAAAGAAACTATTGATTTAGCTAACGAATCACAGTTGTGAAGCAAAGTCGTCTTGTTTATTGACATCTGGACAAGGAAGCACCCATCATAGTAACCTTCACTATGAACATTAGAACGAATTGTGGATACAAACAAATAAAACTTTTTTGTAATCGCAGAATACATTTTTCAAAATCCTTATTACTTATTGAACACACCTCGTACATACATATAAAATAACCAATAAGGAAAATATTTTAAAGCAACTAAATCCACTAAAAACTTGTTATTTGTTTATCGTCACAACAAATTTAATTTCTTTTTATTATTCATGTTTTCTATCTTTTTCATTCTCAATTTCTCGTAAATTTTTTTGTTTTCGTTTTAGCCTGTTGGTGTATATGGATGATGATGTTGTTGGTATTGTTGCTGTGGTGGTGGTGGTGGCACAACTTTGCAATGACCATCACCTCATCAGTTTTATTATCGTAGCGTTAAATGTAGAAACCAAAAACAATCAAATAAAATGAAATGAAAAACAAGAAGAACAAAAAATCAAACAACAAATGGTCCCACCAAGAAATGAAAATTTGCTACACAATAATGGAATAAATGGCGGCGCAGCGAGTATGGGAAACCGTCAAAAACTAAAACTTAACAAAATAACAAAACCCAAAAGTATTTTAGCCAATATTTAGCAATATGCAAATATGAGAAACGAGAATATTAAAATACGAAAGCAACACCAAAACCAAAAGAAACAATTGCAACAAATGAAATGTGCCACCACCAACCACCTCATGCCAACAAAAAACACAACACCGCTGTTTGCCACATCATGAATAAACATCATTCACCCACGCCATGAAGACTTTACATCATACTTGCACAAGTATTGGTAGTCAATACCAAGTCTCTAGGTAGGCAATAGCAAGTCTCTAGCAATTCTCACTCCTTTATGAACTAAAACTAAAATAGACAAGCGACAGTGGTGTAAAATAATGTTTTCTTTCAAATTATCTATCGTAAGCTAAACTATAAAATCTTTTTTTACAACTTAAAAAATATTTAAACATTGAACAAATTTAAAAAAAAATGGTTTACTTTAAGTGCGTACGAAAATAAGTGTTGTTAACTACCTGAAAAAATGAGGATGGCAAATATAGTAGAAGGCAAGATGAAAAGCACAAAAAATTTCTAATGCAAAATGTTTTATTTATTAATAGATAAATGTTACAAAAATGTGTGCTTTAATGTAAGCGAAACAAACCCAAGAGGAGGCGCAAAAACGGAAATCAAAAATTCATATATAAAAAATGATAATAAAAATTACATTTACAAACTTCAAATAATGTCAAAGTATTAATTAGTTATATTTATAATAAATATTATAATATTTAGTTAGAAAAACGTTAATTCAACAATGATAGCACAGTGCAACAAATCAAAGCTTTTCGAAAAATACACGGACTTGACAGTATTATGGATTCGATTCTACTACTAAATGGTATTAATACCCTAGCTCGGTTTAACCATTTTGGTGATCAATTTATATTTATGGGCCTCGAAAGATTCTGAAAATCAGTGGACCCTTCAGATATGATCACAAGGAGTGTATTCAGATCTCGGGGGATCAATAACTCCCTGTTAGGGTCGATTTTGTGTTTATTTTTAGGTTGGTAAGATTTTTCTGCTTTAATTTGTATTAAAGGCCGTTATAGAAAGCAATACATAGAGGTAGCCAATAGACCCACAGGGTGCCCACTGGTAACCAGGAGCAGTCAATATGAGGAAATTGTTTTTAAAGATTTTCTTGCTTTAGTCTGACCATTCTAACACAATATAGATTGCAGGAAGTTCCAAATTTGTACAAAAAATTTTTAAAAAAATTTACAAAAAATTTCAAAGAATTTTTACAAAAAAAAACTAAAAAAAAACAAAAAATTTTGAAAATTTGAAATTATTATTAGTCGAACTATTTATATATTACATAGATATTAGAGAGAATAAAAACGAATTTAAGCTTGAAAATATATTTCATTGTTTGTAAAAAAAAAAATTAACAAATAATTTTACACAAAAGTTTAAAAAAAAAATCAAAAAAAATTTTACAAGAAAATACTGAAAAAAAAATTTAAAAAAATTAAAAAAAAAATTTAAAGAAATATGAGAGGATAACACTATATCTAGCATTATTATGGTGAAGGGTATATAAGAGTCGGCATGGCCGATTATAGCACTCTGGAAAACAATTCCAATATCTCGATCATAATAGGTGATACCGCTCAACTTTAATTGGCAATAATGTAGCTGAGGATTCGTTAAATATATGCTATTAATATTTTATGCCAAAAAAAGAAATATTTTACAGCATAAATCACAACCTAAATTTTCGCTAAGTAACCTTTGGTAGCAGAAGCGAACCTAAACTGTCAAGTCCGTGTATTTTTTTCACTGTTGCACTGTGTAACTATCCGGGATCGATTTTTTAACAAAAAATTTCTGATGATTAGAGCCACTTAAATTGCTGATTTTAGTAGGCCATTGCTTTTTATATTTTTTGTTGACAGTTTAAATTTTTCTACCATCGAAAAGAGCATTTTCTTAAGATTACAAAAGTGTTAACAAGAAAAACAGGAAACAAAAGGAAAAGACAAAAAATTTTATATTTTTTTCGGTTATATGATTTTGAGATTTTAGCAGTAGGTGCTAGCTCCTTTGTTTAAAATATAGTTTTTAATAAATCATAAAGTGACATCATATAATCAAAATAATATCTGATTCCTTATCGTAAAATTATCTTCTAACCTAATCTAACGATATTCGATCATGTTTTACCGTCTTCGCTTATCAAAGTTATAATGTATTTGATTATGGTGAGAAACTTATCTAGGCGAAACTAGTTTTAGACGGTTTAAGGGGTACCGTAGAAGATACATTTTCTCTCGACTTTGATATTATGTATTTCGAAAACATATTTCATTTTACGATTACAATCCTCTTATTAAACCCTAGCAGCAGTAGTCAGCGACAAATGTAATGAAATCTATTTTATAAGAAGGAGAATTTTTCATGTTATTCCTCTAAAAACTACACAGACGCTAACTGGTAAATACTGTTCTGAAATCCGTTTAGCTGATGATTTCAGAAAACAAATTGGAAAAACAGCAAAAATGAGACCTATAAAAAGATGAACCGGAATAAAATGGCATACAACGCCAAAGTCTATTTTGATCCTTTACTAAATCTATACATATAATAAAACAGTAACTTATTGCCTGTCTGTATGTCTGTCTGCGTTCGGACACGTAAAAACTACTGAATGGATTTTAACATAATTTTGTTAGGTGGTACCTTAGTATCCTGATTCCAATATAGGATACTTTTTTCCGCAAAAAATTTTATTTCCAAGAGAAAGTGAAGAAAAAGCAGTGAAAGCACGTCATTTTACCGATATGCATACTTTAACCGTTCACGAGTTATGATGAAAAATAGTAATGTGAACGGAACTACTATTGGCCATGCCTTTTAAAAAAATCGCACCGTGATAGAAAAAACTTAAAGCAGATTTATGAAGGGTAATCCATTTCGAGGTACTTTTTTCCATAGCCTTTTTTTTGACAGATCACGTGGCAAACGAGGCAAATTTTGTTTAGCGATGAAGCCCATTTCTGGCTCAATGGGTAAAACAGACAAAATTGCCGCATTTGGGACAAAGAGCAACCTGAAGAGATTCAAGAGCTGCCACTTCATCCAGAAAAAACAACGGTTTGATGTGGTTTGTAGGCCGGTAGAATCATCGGCCCATATTTCTTTAAAAATTATGCCGGTGCGAACGTAACCGTCAATGGCTACCGTTACCGTGCCATGATAACCGACTATTTGATGCCTGAAGTTGAAGCTCGTGATCTCGGCGTCATTTGGTTTCAGCAAGACGGCGCCACTTCCCACACATCGCATCAATCAATGGATTTATTGAGAGAACATTTCGGTGAGTACATAATTTCACATTTTGGGCCGGTCGATTGGCCACCAAGATCGTGTGATATCACACCGTTAGACTTTTTCGTGTGGGGATATGTAAATTCTAAAGTTTATGCAGACAAACCCGCTTCGATTCAGGCCTTGGAAGAAAACATTCACAGTCGAAATGCTCGAACGAGTCATCGAAAATTGGACTGAACGGATGGGACATCTGCGACGTAGCAACGGCCAACATTTGATAGACATAATCTTAAAAAAATAAATGCCAAAGAATGTTCTTTCAAATGATAATAAACATTCTGCATTAAATTTGAATTTTCTGTGTTTTTTTCTTTAAAAAAGTAGAGAACCTCAAAATGGATCACTCCTTATTTAAACTATTTTTTTTTAAAGGAGGCAAACGTTATTTTTTTTTTTTTTTTTTGCAGAACAGTACAACTAATTTCAGCTGCGAACTAATTCCTTTAACCTTCTGTTTTCACACATTCATAGGCTCTTAGCCATTGATTTTTTTTTTTATTTTTTTATTGTTGCCCGTAATACTGCAAAATGAAAAACGAAATGAGAAAAGAATAAAAGATTTTTTGTTTGTCTTTCAGATGGATGATTGTTCAACTATTAATTTCGCATACGAAATCTTCTCTTTTTTTTCATTTAAAAACAATTTAGTACCTCATTAATCTCCTCCACCAATACAGGGATACAATATCGTCAGTCTATTATTCACAAATTATCGTCCTACTTTGTGATGACCGGCTGACATGTACCATTGACGTTTCTTTTGTCAAATGATGATTAATGAAAGGTGAAAATGAACTTTGCCGACATTTTCGGAAAATGTTCGTGTCAATTTTGTAAGTTTTTGTTACATGTAATTGTTAGGTTCTTTGAGGGGGCATGTAATTGTTAGATACGAAATATACTTACACTGTTGTTGCTACCTTTGTACTTTTGTTATTTCGAAAAATTGTACATCATTCTTATGATTCATTCTACTTGCACTATTTAGGGCTTTTAAACATGAAAATATATTTGATTATTTATGTACAAGGTGGGTCAAAAGTAATTTCTTATAAATAATTGGCAGCCTTTTTGCTTTTTAGTTTATAATGTGATATCGATTGAAAATATTAAATAAACCCAATTTTTAATAATTAGTTTAAGTGAGTCCTCAGCAATTTTTTGGCGCAACGAGCGGTATAGAGGCGGACAATTCTTGCGACATAGATTTAATGCACCTAGTTAGTACGAGTCAAACACTTTATTATTTGCGCACAAACGACAACGCTTTCTAACCAGTTACCAGATATGTATATCTAAGAGTAAAATGATGGTGACTTCTTCACAATTTTATCATACTTTTGTCCCAGCCTGTGTGTAGCATATATTTATATTTTGATTCATTATATATATATAATGATTTTGAATATTATAATTTCAATTTGCCAAATTGTTATTGCTTTTGTGATACATATGTCTTTTGTATTGTTTAAATAAAACTATGAATCATTTTATGAAAACAAAATTTATCACATAAGTAGTAGACTGCAAGTGCATAGTTATTGTTACACACACAGGTTGTTCTATTAATTATATGAGTTACACACTGTGTAATTTTTTAAGTCATGGCAAAATAACCATATACGGACACCACTACGTCATAAAAGACCAAAAAAAAAGACCCCTGTCTCCCAGTTTTGCCCAAAGTCCTCCAGGTTTTTTTTATGGTGATGTGGGGCCTCGATGTCATTTTTGCAAAAAATGATCATTTACTCAAGCTCATATTTTGCAAACCGTTTGAAATTTTGATATACTCTCTGAGGCAAAGTTGTAGCTCTTGTCATAAAGAACAAAAATTGTGAACATAGGAATGATTCTTAACACCGTTTAGGTAGCCGCAAAAGTGAAAAATTTACCGAAAATTTTTTAGCTACCTAAACGGTGTTAAGAATCATTCCCAGGAAGTTCATATGTTCTAGAAAGTTGTTTATTGAGATCGTAGGGTCATTTTTGTTGTTGATTGTTTTCTTGAATTTTAAACGGTTTGCTACCTATGGACCTGAACAGGGGAAAAAAGGTAAAAAAAAAAATTGAATTTTTTAAAGTTGTTTGCGATTTTGACCTTGAAGATGAATTTTTTTTTTTGATTTTATATGTTCACAATTTTTGGTCTTTATGACAAGAGCTACAACTTTCAAGAGGTTTCCTTTTAAAATTGGTATGCACTGCATTGTGAATTGTAGCATCTGTACTGCACAACGCACAGACCGTCAAAAGTACGAGGTTAACTTGAGTTTGAGGATGAAATATATATTTATATGCAAAAAATAGTTCTATTTGTGTCCTTAAAGCTCGATACATTTAATCCAGCAACTTACTGGTTTCTTATTCCTTCTTAAAATTAAGATTTCTCAACGACCTCAAAATAACCGTTTGACTCTATGATGATAAATTTATATTTTTGCTGGCAAAAAGTGTTCTATTTCTCAACATAGTCTTCCTAAAAATATAGTCCAATGCCTTTCTAGTTTTTTTATTTCCTCCAAAGAATAAGATTTCACAAGAGCCTCAAAATAGGCGTTTGTTTCAATGATGATAAAAGATATTTTTTGGGTCAAAAAAAGAGTTGTTTAACATGGTCCAGGGTCTTTCTAGTTTTTTTTTTTTTTATTCTCTGAAAAAAATAACATTTCTCAAGGCCCTCAAACGGGCGTGTGTTGCAAATTTCTTACCACCCAGCCATTTCTATAAATTTAGAAATAAAAAATATCCGCAAGTGGCCCCTATCCACACAAAGGTCTACTTTATTTCAAATTTGATATGAAAACTTTTACTTAAAAACACTTCAAGTATACTTTTTTTGGATAGGGGCATAAATCTGTAGAGTATGCTACATGGGGTAGAAGTCCGTACACCAATTTGGATGGGATTTCTGCCATGTGTGCAGCCGAGCATTCTGTTGGTGGCACACATCACTTTTTCGTATTCAAATACTAGTGTGCATGTATTAGTGAAAAGTTTGTATGTACTATTGACATAACTGCAATGTCAGGGTGTAAACACAGTGTAAACAAAATTAAAAAAAAAAATAATCGTGTTTGACAATGAAAATCGACTACTGTCCACAAATAAAATTTATTGAACAGTCACTTATTGGCTTAAGAAAAGTTGTATTCTTGGGGTAAAAAATGTACACTTAATGCCAAACATAAAATCAATTTGTCCATCCCTGACTTCAAATAATAACATAAAGGACAATGAGAAAACAATTACCCTGCCAACATTACTTAGGGAATAAAAGTTTAAAAAAACCTTTTACAAAAACAAAGTACATTAGTATCGAAGCAATAACAATTCAAAAATATTAATTGTTTTTAATCCATGCTTAAAGTATATATTTAGACTTTTTATTTTAGAATTGTATAAAACATTATGGTTATTCCAGGACAAATTAACGTGGTACTTAAATGACTTGTTCAGATTTCAATGAGACTTTTATTATATTCTTTGGCTCCCTAAATCTAAATATATAATTTTTAAAGAATTCTATCTCTTTCAGTTTTTTAGCTATGCAGTTATCAAAATAGGAAAATATATGTATATTTTTTGCATATGCGCTCGAGGATTAAATATATTGTAATTCCAGTTCTTTAAGTTCTAAAAAGTTGAGTAAAAGCCTATTTTAAAAAGGGTTTAATAAACTTTAATTTGATACCATTCATAAAAAAAAAATATTTTTTTTTTGAATTTAAAAAAAATTTGAATTTAAAAAAAATTAATTTAAAAAAAATTTGAATTTTTTGAAATTGTATCTTTAATTTTTTACTTTACCATACGTAGTATAAGGTAAAGTATAGTAATCATGAAAAAAATCGAGATCGGGATATCGGCGGATTTATAAGTTTCGAGGTGTCCTGAAGCCATTTTGTCTATTTTCGCGATGGTGTCTGTGGGTAAGTGGGTGGTTGTGTATGCCACTATTTTTGTGGAGTTTGTACAGGTTATACCGTTTGACAATGAAATTTAGTATGTGCCTTTGGTATATGGAGAAGAAGAGCTGTATAGTTTTTGGGCATAATCGGGAGGGGACAAGGGGCAGTTTCCTTACCCGCAAATTTTGTGAACGCTCTACAGGTCATACCGTATGGCATATCAAAATGAAATTCAGTATGTGCCTTTAGTTTATGGAGATGAAGAGTTGTGTAAATTTTGGGCATAATCTGGTAGGGGCAAAGGGTAGTTTACTTAACACCCCAAACCAGAAATGATCCATTTTACGATACGAATATACTTTTAACTTTTATTCTTAATGTAATATATCCATAAAAATATCTGTTTCCATTAGGTATGGTAAAGTTGAGTGTAGGCCACTCCAGTTTTATTTAATTAGATACTTTTTTAGGGTTTAGTACACAAAGTGTAAAAACGTAACCCTATTGTTTTCGCTACAATGTCTGTCCGTCTGTCCGTCTGTCAGCGCCTTTTATCTCTGGAACCGTAATAGGTAGACTCTTGAAATTTTCATAGAAGGTGTATAGCGGTGGCCGCTATAACAACAAAAATTAAAACTTATAGGGTGTTCCGATAGAGAGATGTTATTCATGAATATGTGTTTATTTCTTGAACTATAAGAGGTATATACTAAAAATTTACAAACTGTAATAAAAACGTAGTTCGCTTTATATACAAGTCTAAAAAATAAACCTAAAAATAAAGGGTGTTCCGATAGTGGTGTTATTTTCATTTATAAGGCCTAAGTTTTGAACCATAATAGGTAGAATCTTGAAATTTTCACAGAAGGTGTATATCTGTGGCCGCTATAGCAACAAATATTAAAATTTATAGGGTGTTCCGATAGAGAGGTGTTATTCACAAATATGTGTTTATTTCTTGAGCTGTAGGAGGCATACACTAAAAATATGTAAGCAGTTCGCTATATAAACAAGTATAAAAAATAAACCTAAAAATTAAAGGGTGTTCCGATAGTAGTGTGATTTGCATGTATAAGGCCTAAGTTTTGAACCGTAATAGGTAGGCGCTTGAAATTTTCACAGAAGGTATATAACTGTGACCGCTATACTAGCAAATACTAACACTTATAGGGTGGTCCGATAGAGAACGAATATGTGCTTATTTCTTGAACTGTAGTAGGAATTCACTAAAAATATGCAAGCACTAATTAAAATTAGATTGCTATATAAACAATTCTGAAAAAATAAACCTAAAAATTAAAGGGTGTTCCGATAGTAGCGTGATTTGCATGTATAAGGCCTAAGTTTTGAACCATAATAGGTAGACTCTGAAAATTTTACCAAAGGTGTATAACTATGGCCGCTACAGCAACAAATATTAAAACTTATAGGTGTTCCGATAGAGAGGTGTTATTTACGAATATGTGTTTATTTCTTGAACTGTAGAAAAATTTACAAATATTAATTAAAACTTAGTTCGCTTTATAAACAAGTCTAAAAAAATAAACCTAAATATTAAAGGGTGTTCCGATAGTAGTGTGCTTTGTATGTGTAAGGCCTAAGTTTTGAACCATAATAGGTAGACTCTTGAAAATTTTACCAAAAGTGTATAACTGCGGCCACTATAGCAAAAAATACTAAAACGTAAGGTTTTCCAAAAGTGACGTGTTTTTACGTTTATGTCTTTTTTTTAGCTGTAAGAAGCAACCACTTACAATTTGCAGACTGTAATTAAAACTATGTTTGTTTTATAAACAAGTATACAAAATTGAACTTAAATATTAAAGGGTGTTCCAATAGTGACGTGATTTGCATGTATATAGCCTAAGTTTTGAATGAATAGGTGGAATCTTGAAATTTTTACAGGAGGTGTATAACTATGCAAATAGTAAAAATTAAAGGGTTTTGCGCCAGTGACGTGATTTGCACGTATAAAGCCTTATTTCTTGAACCGTAACAGGTAGACTCTTGAAATTTTGTACATAAGATGTGTTTCCACGGCCGATATGACAATTACTAAAAATTAAAGGGTGTTCCGACAGTGACATGTTTTTCACTTATAGTAACTTATTTTTTAATCGCAATTAGTAGACTCTTAATATAATTATAGAAAGGAAGTTGCCATAGCCTCTATAATGAATAATAAAATTAAAGGGTGTTCCGACAGTGACATGATTTTATAAACCATAATAGATACCCTCTTGAAATGTTTACAGTAGATGTGTTACTTCGGCAGCTATAACAAATACTTAAAATTGAAGTGTGTCCATTAGTGACGTGTTTTTCGCGAATATTACCTTATTTTTTTAACCCCAATAGGTAGGCTCCTATTTTAATAGAAAGTGCCGCTATAAAATCAATCACATATTAAAATTTAAAGGGTGTTCCAATTATTATGCAATTTTCGCGAATATCACTTTGATTTTAAAATTTAAGGGTGTCCCATAAGACATAAAGAAATAAACAACTGGAATTTTTAAATTATACTAAACATAGTACGGAACCTTACGTGTGTGAGTCTAACTCGCACTTGACTAATTTATTTAAATATAGCTTAGTGATTACATCATTAAAAATTTTAGAGGGGGGGGGGAAAATAGCAAGTTGTGTCTAAAGTAAGAAATGTTCCTTTCCTTTGACATAGGTGGAAAGGGTAAATATAATTTTATACCGTTTTTAATTTATACAAGACTCATTCCAAACCTACAAAGTATATATGTACATACATATGTATATTAAGGATCGTTATGCATAGGGGAGGGAGTCTTAAATGAGCGATATACCTACTCCGGTCAGTCCACGGAACCTAAAAAAAACTACAGAAAAATTAAGCACACTAATCTGTCAAGGGTTTAGAATGGCGTGATGTAGTGTAGTGGATAAGAGCACCAAATTTCAAATCGAATGTCGCTGTTTCGAATCCCGGAAGAGGCAGAGAGAATTTCATAGCGGTTTTTGAGCTCTTAATTAAAAGGCTTCAATTCCCCTCTAGAGAAAACCATAGCAGACTAGTCATCAATTTATCTTGTAAAACAACAAAATAAACGATATAGAAGCAAGGCAAAAACAACGGTCAGGATGCAGATGCTTTGTGGAAACCCTAAGCCCCTAAGAGGAGTTACAGAAAACAAATCTGTCAAACATAGTTTCAAAATGTTTGCTATTGGAATCCTACAACATTGGTCCCTAAATGGTGGAGATATGGTTATAAGAAGGCGAGCATCTCTATTTTTTTCGTACATTTTTTGTATACTTACGTTGTAAAACAAAAAAAACTAAAGTGTCCATAGTAGCAGCAATATTTTTTTTCTTTTAACAGTTTTTTTACTAAATTGTTTATGGATAAATTCACAATCTTTACATGAAAATATCTTATTGAGAACGCCAGCCAACGGGAATAATATTAACAAAAACATATGACTAAGAATATAGCGTCTGCAACATAGGATATACCCATATGTAATTGAACAAAAGAGAAAGCAAGAAAGGAAGATATAGCATTCTTCGTATTTATTCACAAGGTAGGTATTACTTTCAAACAATATATTTTTATCAATCAATGAAATACGAGAAAAGAAAACTAAGAAGTTTCTTTGCTCTATTAAAACAAAGGTGAATTTCGAACATGAAATTAATTTCAATATGATCATTTTATCTGAGTTATCGAATTTTGCATTTCGAAATACAATTTACCAACTATCGTTATTTGTCTGTGCTCAGTTTTTCCATTATAAATTTTTCAAGTTTTTCAAAATTAATTCTGAACAAAAATTAAAAAAAAAAATACGTAAAAAATTTTTTCAAAAATATATTTAAGGGAACTAAATTCATTTTCTGCTTAAAAGAAAATTTTGATACTTTAAGCAGTCAGTCAGTCAGTTAAATATGTATGACCAGTTCAAAGCCCAAAAAATCGTGAAGGCGCCGCGTTGAATAATGTCTTGATAGATTATATACCTTTTCGAGGAGATATTTCGAACTAATTAAATCTTGTTTAGATGATATTTTGATGACAACAACCAACTCGTGCACAGTAAAACTGTACGAAGTGGAAAATTCAGTTGATTATAAGGTTTATAATGGGTGATTTTTTTGAGGTTAGGATTTTCATGCATTAGTATTTGACAGATCACGTGAGATTTCAGACATGGTGCCAAAGAGAAAGATGCTCAGTATGCTTTGACATTTCATCATGAATAGACTTACTAACGAGCAACGCTTGCAAATCATTGAATTTTATTACCAAAATCAGTGTTCGGTTCGAAATGTTCAAATGTGACAAATTTTGTTCAGCGATGAGGCTCATTTCTGGTTGAATGGCTACGTAAATAAGCAAAATTGCCGCATTTGGAGTGAAGAGCAACCAGAAGCCGTTCAAGAACTGCCCATGCATCCCGAAAAATGCACTGTTTGGTGTGGTTTGTACGCTGGTGGAATCATTGGACCGTATTTTTTCAAAGATGCTGTTGGACGCAACGTTACGGTGAATGGCGATCGCTATCGTTCGATGCTAACAAACTTTTTGTTGCCAAAAATGGAACAACTGAACTTGGTTGACATGTGGTTTCAACAAGATGGCGCTACATGCCACACAGCTCGCGATTCTATGGCCATTTTGAGGGAAAACTTCGGAGAACAATTCATCTCAAGAAATGGACCGGTAAGTTGGCCACCAAGATCATGCGATTTGACGCCTTTAGACTATTTTTTGTGGGGCTACGTCAAGTCTAAAGTCTACAGAAATAAGCCAGCAACTATTCCAGCTTTGGAAGACAACATTTCCGAAGAAATTCGGGCTATTCCGGCCGAAATGCTCCAAAAAGTTGCCCAAAATTGGACTTTCCGAATGGACCACCTAAGACGCAGCCGCGGTCAACATTTAAATGAAATTATCTTCAAAAAGTAAATGTCATGGACCAATCTAACGTTTCAAATAAAGAACCGATGAGATTTTGCAAATTTTATGCGTTTTTTTTAAAAAAAAAGTTCTCAAGCTCTTAAAAAATCACTCGTTATTTTCAATGTTTAACTTAAAGCTACCTATTTATTAACGGACATAACAATATTATAAATTTTGTTAACGGTATGCGACATGATGTTTCAAGGTACATATGTAAATTTTGGGAAATAAAGGAAGGCTTAGGCTTTCTTAAGCAGGGTGGGCAAGTAAGATCTACCAATTTTAAAAACAATTAACTTCTTTATTGTTTGATTTATTATTTTTCTGTTTTTAGTAGGTTATACAATACACAACTCCGTGTTAAGCAATTCGGTTTACACAATTAGCCGCACAAACTGAAAATCCCAGGGGAACACACCGGCGTCAGTTGCATCCATACAAATGTACTTTTTGGTGCTGTATTATGGTGTTGTAGTTCTCTTGGTACACGATAATAATTTTCCACTTTGTATGGGAGGTACCACGCCCACTGTCCCAATTCATTCTGTATTTTGACAGACTATGCGCATTGGCACACGTATTACTCGTGCAAAGTTTCAAGGCTCTATCTATTAAAATTCGCCAGGAACACCGTAATCTTTTACTTTGTATGGGAGTTATTACGCCTACTATTCCAATTAAGTATGTGTTTAGGTAAACTATTTACGTTAAAATAGATGTTAGTAGTGCGAAATTCCACGGTGCTACCTAATTTAGTTGTCGTGATACAGGATAATATTTTTTCACTTTGTATGAGAGGTACAATGCCCACTATTCCAATCCATTCCATCTTTCTCTAAACTATGTATGTTAATATAGAGGTTACGCGTGCAAAATTTCTAGGAGCTACCTTTTACTGTTACCAAGCTACACGATGATAAATATTTACTTTGTATGGGAGGTGCCCGCCCACCTCTAATATCAAAAAAGAAGTACCCTATTTTGCATACAGCTTAAGCTTTCCAACAAATAAACACCTTTTGTGCTTTATATATGTATGTATGTACATACCTACATATGTATGTAAGGGTGATCCCTTTCGAGGTTTCCTACTTTTTTTAAGAAAAAAACACAGAAAACTCAAATTAAATGGAGAATGTTTATTATCATTTGAAAGAACATTCTTTGGCATTTATTTTTTGAAGATTATGTCTATCAAATGGTGGCCGTTGCTACGTCGCAGATGGTCCATCCGTTGAGTCCAACTTTCGATGACTCGTTCGAGCATTTCGACTGGTAACTGGCGAATAATACGCGTGATGTTTTCCTCCAAGGCCTGAATCGAAGCGGGTTTGTCCGCATAAACTTTAGAATTTACATATCCTCACAGGAAAAAGTCTAACGGAATGATATCACACGATCTTGGTGGCCAATCGAGCGGCCCAAAACGTGAAATTATGTGTTCACCGAAATGTTCTCTCAATAAATACATTGATTCTGCTACCAAATGTCGCCGAGATCAGGAGCTTCAACTTCAGGCATCAAATAGTCGGTTATCATGGCACGATAAAGTTCGCCATTGACGGTTACGTTCGCACCGGCATAATTTTAAAAGAAATATGGACCGATGATTTTATCGGCCCGCAAACCACACCAAACCCTTGGTTTTTCTGGAGGAAGTGGCAGCTCTTGAACCTCTTCAGGTTGCTCTTCGTCCCAAATGCGTCAATTTGCCAGAAATGGGTCTCATCGTTAAACAAAATTTGCCTCGAAAACATAGGATCTTCTTGGAACTTTTCAAGAGCCCATAGAGCGAAGCGATTCAAACGTAAGTCTTTCCATTATGAAAAGCCAAACAATACTAAACACAAATAATATGACAGCATGACACGATTCACACCTGATCTGTCAAAAAAAGCTATTGAAAAAAGTACCTCGAAATATATATAGATTTCTTGAGTTTTTTCAGGGTTTTTAGCTATTTTCCATTTGTTAAAATATTTATTATCAGCAGAATAAAATTGCGAGCGAAATATGACAGTATCGGCTTTTAATATTTAAAATAACACACATTTTTTCTATCGAAAACTTTAAAAAAATTTAAAGTCTACCAAATTTTGCATAAATAGATAAAAACTACCAATTGTCGTCCAAAGCGCAAACACATTATCATTTTAAATTAATTTTAACGTTAGGCTAACGATTTTGTGATTTATTCAAAAGGAAAATGCTGGCAGGGTAATAATCAAATTCGAATTTAGGGCGTTTCGCCGGCAAACAAAGAAAACAACAAAAAGCCCATAATACTTTTTTCCGGTTAAAAGAAAAACGAAGCTTTAAAAAAGAAAAGAAAATATCTACTTGGTGTAAAACATGTTTTTAAAGGCCCTTCAACAAAAAGAAATTAGATTAATTACAATAACAAATTATTTATCAACAATAGCAACAAAAAATAGAAAAGTGTAGGCGTTGTACAATACATACATATGTATGTATGTTTGTTAGCAGCTACTTAGGTTGACGGACAAAATATAAACCAAAATAAAACAACAAAATTTAAATTAAATACAAAACAGCACAAACAAAATATTTAAATGCGAAAATATAAAAAAAAAGAAAAAAATAATAATTTTTACATTTATAAAAAAAGGGGAGAACGTCTAACAAGGCAGGAGGCGATGAGAACTGCAGTCACAGCTGGTTTAGTAGAGGTCTAGTAGCAGCCGCAGCTGCTAAAAATTTTCTTCATACAAAGAATCTTGAGAGGAGACAAGAAACACAAAATGTTTGTGTATGGTAAATACAAGAGGTGCCTGGGTGATCCACTTACATGAATAGAAAATAGAAAGAACATTAAAGAAATAACATAACATAATTATGGTTCCTTTAGACTTTTTACTTTTTCCGTTTTTTTGAAATTTCTTCCTGAGCATTTATAGAACTTACCTTAAATTATATGAAATGGTTTTTACTCCCTGTATAACACATCCAAACAATTAGTTCACCACATTTTCATTCACTTGTTTAACTTAATATTTGTAAAAAACGTTGTTTTCGTCCAATAATTTGAAGATTAAAATTACCAACCACAGCACATTCTAACTGGTAGCTAATATTGCTTTTAGTTATCTTGATTTTTGCGTTTTTATTATATTTCTTATTATTTATATCAGTATTTAATCATCTCTCGAACATTGAAAGTTTCCTAACTATTTCTGGAAGCCTTTTTATGTACTCATGGCGCTTGTTTATATCGCACTTTTACAAAAATCACAAATTAATTGTTAACAAAATATTTTAGTTTGGTTTTTAGTTAATTTCTTGATTATTATAAAATAAATTTTGCACTTTTATGCACAGACGTCGCGGAATTTTTATTTTTATCTTCATTACACTATTATTGTAAATTCGTTTTTCTATTTTGTTGACATTTTGTTTTGTTTTTTTCAAAAAGAATTTTGACATTAAACTGTAATGGTTCTCAAACTGTATGTATTTGATGGTTTTTGTCTCAGATTGCTATTCCCCTCGTTTACATTATACATAAGATGATAAACTATATGAATTTAATTTTATTTGAATTATTTTTAATGAATAAATTAATTATTTAGGCTTAAGTTTTTAATTAGAAAATGCATTCCACTCTGCTGGTATCTAATTTTCTTTATCTCTTTATACTTAAGAACTTAAGCCTAAATAATTAATTTATTCATAAGACGATAAATGTTAATACTAACATCATGTTAGTGTTTAGTGTAGTCTGCCCATGTTAATGTTTTATCCACGTCTTAAATGGTTGTTAACTCATTTATTATAAAAATTCTTTTATAACATGGCAATGGGGATGTTGTTGTATTTTAGTTTGACCATATTATTTACAAACACCGCCATCTGTTGCTCAACCCTACTAATAATATTTGCTGTACAATAAGCATTTAAACAACACTGATCAAACAGAAAATAATATAAACACGTATTCGCCACCTATAACAACATGCACAAATTAATTCCGTTGCTCTACTAGAGTCATGTTTATGTTTTGCTCAAATTGATGACTAGTGAAGTCGGGCTCTTATTATAAAGAGAAATATAAAATTAACTTCTATAAATAAAAGAACCAGCTACCAGTGCTATCAGCTATTTGGTAAATAAGAACAAAATAATATATAGACCTCCTTAGCTACATTTAACACAATTCGCAAGTCATATTTTTTTTTTTTTTTTTTTTTTTGTTTATCTTTTATTTCACGACTATTGTGATATTACTTTATTTATAGTTTATAAGATCTTATTGTACTTAGTTTATAATTTTTTATACATACATATAGTAATGGCCATATGTATGGGATTATTTTTGATTTATTCAAGGTTTATAAAACTAACTTTACCTCAAAGATTGTTTAATAAACCTATTAGAGGTCAAAAGTGTTCTATATTATAGCTTTTAATATTCAAATTGTTTTTATAATTCATATTTATTTTGTTGTTGCTTTTGTTAAGTAAACAATTTGTTAACTATTTATGGCCCATTGGGCTATTATATTGGAAAATAATAAAAAAAAAAGTATTTTTAATTTGAAAATTACGTTGATATTTTAGATATTGGTTGCAGTCCTATGATACTACGACAAGTATTAAGAATATCGAGCCTTTCAGTTATAGAAAATAAACTCAAATGTTTTGCAACTTAAAATTTTGTTTTTTTTTTTCTTTTTTTTTTTTTTTTTGTATTACAAGTTGGCTTAGTATCCAAATCAATACAATATTACTTTCATAGTGGATTTATTAATTACAATACCTCTGTTGTAAATATTTAAGGGAAATCTTCCAGTATTTTTGAAAATAGAGTAGTATCCTACCGATCAACAACTGCATAAGCTACGCTATGATTATCTTTAGACGCGTCTGTAAAAAGGTTCTGCCAATAAGATATTGTTGCATGCTGAAATAGTTGATTTTACATATCGAAGAAGTATTTTGTTTTAAATATAAATAAAGTCTGGTGTGGCAGAAGTTGGAATCACAAGTCTGTATTGGGTGTCTTTAGACGAATTAAAAAATTGTATGCATATAATTATTTATAATGTATAGCTGATTTAATTCTTTGAGATTGTCTAAACGACAAAAATTTTGAGATGAAAGCATCTTTCATAGAGCAGTGGTGACTAGATTCTGCTAGTAATATTTGTATTTATATTATTCGGTAGGCATATGTACTAGCTCTTACAGTTTTTTGATATACAGTTTTGATTTAATTCATTTAAATGAACTTCTTATTCTATCATATAGAAAATTTGGGTACGACCTGACTTTAAATAAGTTATTTTGCATTTTTATAATAATTATTGCAAGACGGTTGTGAGAAATCATATCACAGTTATGTATACACAATTTTGTAAAGTGATAGAGATACATATATAGATATATGTAATTGCATATGTTTAGTAAACAAATTTAGAGAAATTTGGTGAATATTTGAAATTGCTCAGGATTATATACAAGGCACATTAATCAAGTAACCTCACTACAAAGGAAAAATTTTACGAAAATTTTCAATTGTTTACATGGATTTTGACAGTTAAACTTAAATTTTTTTCACCTTAAATGGAAGTTTAACCGTCAAACTTCACATAAAAAAATTAAAATTGTCGCTATTTATCAGGTGAAAACGAAACTATAACAAATACAACAATAAGAAACAACATGTATTTTGTTTGGTGGGCTGCTTCTGTCAAAGTAAATTAATTCGCCTTAATTGATATCATCGCAAAATGTAAAAAAGCTGTGTTCGCTTACTTTCAAAGCAGAAATTTTAACATTTATGAAAAACATGAGAATTCTTAAAATATGTCAAACATTAGTTTTGTTCTTTAATTTTTACTTAAAGAACAAACCTAATGTGTTTTATTTATTTTAACTAAAAGAAAAAACTAAAAATAAAAAGCAATTATAACAAAAGCATACAAGAAGAATATGTGTTATTGTGTTGTGTGTATTGTAATTTTAAATAAAAAATCAACATACATTCATGTCACGGCTTTTTAAATAAACTTTTTTCAATTTTGTGTTTGTATAGTTTTAATTTATCTCTTGATAATAAAGAACTTAGAACAAAATAAATATTAATTCAGTTAAATAAACAAATTTTTAAGAGAAAACAGTCTTCAAAAAACGTAAGCAAGCAAACTTTCGCTGGGCTATCAACATCACCTGATATAAATTCGCCTTGTGTACGAGTATTTTGACCTACGTGCAACACTGTAAGAAACCAAATGGTACTTCTTTGTACAACGTTGTTTTAATTCGGCGTGAAATAAGAAAATAGACGCCGAAATTTTTTTTATTCCATCACATTTCTCTTCAATAAAGGATTAGTTTAGTGCTTGTGCAAAAACATACTAAATAACTGATTATAATATAAACTTAACAGGTAATTTATACCAAGTTTGTGTTTCAAAAGCAAAAATTTTTATACTTTTAATTCAGTTTTTCGTTCAAAAAGTCTTGTATAAACAAAATGGCTGACATTTCTACGGAAGAATTAAAAACTGAAATTCATGCAGTTTTGAAGACGGCCGATTTATCCGTGGTCTCGGCCAAAAAGGTGCGTGAACAAGTGGAGAAAAAGTTGGAATGTTCGTTGGTCAGCCGCAAAAAGGAGTTTGATAAAATTGTGATGGACTTCATAAATTCACAGCAGGAAGAATCAGAAGAGGAAAATGAAGATGGTAGTGCATCCGAAAAGGAGGCCTCTAGTGAGGAAGAAAAAAAGCCGGCAAAAAAACGTCCACAGCCCACACAACGTAAACCAACGCCTGCCAAAAAGAAGCGTAAAACATTGACTGCCTCTGACTCTGGTTCCGAATCAGATGCCGGTTCAGATTCAGACTTTGAAGTGCCCAAAAAGAAGGCAGTTCCAAAAAAGAAGAAGACACCCGGTGAAAAGCCCACAGGCGTTCGTAAATCGACAGGTTTTACCAGATCCTATAATTTATCACCAGAGTTGTCTGCATTGATGGGCGCTGAAGCTCTGCCCCGCCATGAAGTGGTCAAGAAAGTCTGGGCCATTATTAAGGAAAGGAACTTGTACGACCCGAAAAATAAACAATTTGCCATTTGTGATGACGAGCTCATGAAAGTAATGAAGGTTAAACGTTTTCGTACTTTTGGCATGTTGAAACATTTAAAGCCCCATTTCTTGGAGTAATTTACAAATAATACAAATACATACCCCGCGGGCGTTTAATGGACAAACATTACATGGCCATTTAGATATACTAATCCAAGAGTTTTAGTAATTTTAAAGCTAATTTTTTGCATCTTCATTTTTTATATATATCGTTGCAAGTTGGTGACAATTTAAAATTAAATAAAAAATAATTTAGTAATTCTAAAATAAAACGAAAAAAAGAACTCTTTATAATTAATTGAAACGATATAGATTTTAGGTTTTTTTATACATCTACATATTTTATGTTCGACTGCATATACGCATATGTTCGCGTATAATTAACAAATAAGGAAAAACAACTTGTAAACGCAATAAACTATTTTATTTCCAATTAAAATGATTTTCTTTTAAGTTCTTTTTATATTTTACATTTAAGAAAACTATAATAAACAATTTAAAATGCTTCAATTTAAACAAAAATTTAAGAACCTTTATTTAAATAAAATTCAATTTGGGTTAAATACGTCAGTTAATGTTCCAAGTGGAAATTAGTTCCACAGACGACTGTTTAACGCTAATTAATTTATTGAAACTTACATATACTTACTTTTTTTACTTATAGTACAGATTAAGTACAACTATAAGGAAATACACAGTTGTTGATTGAAATTCTTAAAAACGAAATAGGTATCTAAATTTTGACCAATTACTTTCAGGTATTGCAATGAGAAAACGCAATGGGTTTTAATTCTTAATAGTATACATAGATACGTATAAATTAATACGCTATATGGCACTATAGCTAACGTATCGCAAAATAAAACACGTAGAAAAAATTTCAGCGCACACCGAACAAATGATAAGGAAAATTTCAATAGTCAACCAAAATTCGGACATTCAATAAATAGGGTATTTACAAAAATATATAATTATATTAAAAAAATATAATAATTATATTAAATAATTATAATTCCATTAAAGAATTATATTTTTAACTTATTTTCTAGTATTTTATTAAATCTTATATTTATATTTTGTATTTTACCGTTACACTAAATTCTACACCCATTCACAAAAATACCTCAAAATCAGGTATGTGATGGAAAACGATCGTTTTCAAAGGGTGTGATGAATTTCGATCGATTTTGAGAATTATTTTTGAACACATCTCTTAACTTTTGTGTTTGAAAAGTATACTAGAAGATACAAATCAAACAATAAAAAGGAATTTAGACAAAAATATTAAAAATTAGAAAAAACTAATTTTCATACAAAACAAAAAAATCGTTTTAAATCGATTCGTTTTCAAAATCGTTTTTCATCACATACCTGAATATGGCTGTTCTAACAAGGTATGACGTCCACTTTTCCCATCCAATCTGTATTTTGCTCGATTATGCACATTAGTCTGAGGGTTACTTGTGTAAAGTTTCAAGACTATACCAATTGTAGTTCTCTAGGTATACAATAATCGAGCCTGTGTTGTGCTAAACTATGTATATGCAAAATTTCTTACTTAAAAAGATGGCATGGTCAATTTCTGTTTCCGTAAAAACCTAAGTTGGTTTAAGATGATTTAAAAAAAAATAGGCAAATTGGTTCAGCCGTTCTTAAGTGATACGACATTTGAATGAATAAAAATCAAAACTGTTTAAATTTTGCATGAAAATTTATTTTTTGCCACAACTTTCTGGATATACCTGAAATTGCTTATTATTATGGCCGTTACAAAGTAAATGGGGACACAAGACAACAAACGTTTTTTTTTTAATGCATATAATTTAGTAAATCCTAAAAACATACTTCTTTTTTTGGGATTCTGCCCAAAAAAAAATAGTAAATGGCAAAGGTACTAAACCAAAGCGCCAGGGTGTGATTGCCTTAGCTTCCGCCAAAATCTGCAGCGCGACTTATACCTTCGTATAGGAAGTGAGACTCTAAATTCAGCTAGCTAAAAATTAATAAGAGTTTAATGGTGCTCCTCCAGTGAAAATCTTTAGTTTATTGGTTCTCCTCCAGTTAAAAATTGAGTTTAATGGTAAACAGTTGAGTTTTTAAAATGGTGCTCCACCAATGTCCGACTTATTGAAATTAAAATTTATAGGTTATAAACGATAACCAAACGATTACACGTGGCTGATTAAGAAACCACCAATAACAGTACCGTAGTACAGCTATTCGAGGACGCCAATCAGCCAGTGTGAGAACGACACGCAAACCACTCGAAGGCCGAGCAACAAGGACGGCCTGATTGACTTTAAGCGATAATGTCAATGACGCACGCACGTGTTCCCCGACCCAGAGCTACTTTACGACTGAAAACATACAACAGTATGATTTAAGGTATATAAATCAGAGAAGCTAAACGGTGTTAACCGGTCTCTGAATTAGTACTTTACGCACTCAAATTGTATTAAATATGTATGTGATAAAATGGTTATAAATCTATATATATAAAAAGAAGTGTACACTTTGATGTCACCACTAACTGAGAAAACGGGTCGAACGATTTTAGCCAAAATTTCAGGGTATGTTGGGGATGGTAGATGGTTTGTGTAAAACTTGCACGAAATCGGCCCAGTTATATCTACATATATTTTCTAAAATTATCTTATTTTTCTAAATAGATTCAGGCTAAATGTTTAGAAATTTTTAAGTACATAACTAGTGTAGAAATATTTTTACCATTTTTTTATTTATTAATTGTTCTAGTACATATATATCAAATGTTGACATACATTATTTGTGAAGTTATTCTACAATTATGTAAAAAAAAGTTTATGAAAAAATATTAATATAAATAAGCTTTTCTATACAAAGGTTAATATAATATTGTTTCAGTAAGCTTATTCTACAATTGTAATGATAAGATTATAGTAATCATGCACATATAAGCGGTATTCAGTGTTTGATGCAAGTGGTCTTGCGAAAGTGCAAATGCGTTATACCATTCAAATTGAACAAAAACAACAGATATTTTGTTGTTGGATTTCACAAAAAAGCTATGGCACTTGTACTTTTGCAAGACCATTTGCATCGAAGTCTGAACTCCACTATATTTTCACATGGGTGCCGTTTTGATTTTCCTATAAATGTTACGATAACATTTTTCGATATATTCTATAATATTTTTCTCAAGTCATTTGGTATATTAGGGTGCGATATGGGACAAATTTCTATGTAGTAGTGGTAACAAAAACAAAAATTATTTGAAAATCGCAGTACTGTTGTACCTTTAACCACAATTTTATTTTATTTTATTCGTGATTTCAAAGCAATAGCGAAAATAGTGAAAAAAAAAAAAAATATTTAAAAAAGCGCGTAAAAAATTTAAATTAAAAATTTTCGTATATTTTTCCATTCTATATGGTGAAATTTTATCTGTTTATGTCTCTTAAAATCAATCCATTTTGAATATCATTCAACATAAGTGCGACGATGCGGGCACTGCTAGGATTCAGGATATTTTGTATGATGTATTTAATTAACCGACTTCAAAAAAAGAAGGAGGTTATCAATTCGTGTGAATGTTGCTTTTTTATGTTTGTGCCCGCAGAACTCAGGCATTTCTGAACCGATTTTAAATTTTTTTTCTTTATTATAAAGGAAATGCTTACAGATTGGTCCCATTTTAAAAGAAGTTCAGAATTTTGAAAATTAAAGGGTGTCCCCATACAACATACGTGTTTTTTACGTGTATTATGAACCGTAAAGGGCACCCTTTTAAAATTTTAAAAAACTGCATATCACTATAGCTGTCAATAACAGAAATTAATAAAAAAATAAACTTAAAAATTAAAGGGTGTCCCCATATATGACGTAAATTTAAATATTTGAACCATTGTAGACAATCACTTGAAAATTGGACAGAATGTCCAATATTTATAATCAGAAATTAAATATTTAAAATTAGAAGTTAAAGGGTGTCCCAATAGTTGATGTAATTTGATGTATATTGCCAAACTTTTGAACCGTAACAGAGAGACGGTTGAAATTTACAAAGAACCTGTATATCTAAGTCCTTTATAACATCAAGTATATAATTTTTGGAAACTAAAGGGTGTCCCCATAATTGATATAATTTAACCTATCTAGCCTTATCTTTTGAACCGTTATAGACAAACACTTGAAAATTAGACAGAATCTCCACTACTATGTCCCGTATGATAACCTTTATAAATATTTAAAATTTTAAAGGGCTTCTTAATAGTTGATGTAAATTGATGCATATGGCCAAACTTTTGAACCGTTTTAGACAGACATTTGAAATTAACAAAGAATCTGTCCTTTAAAATAACTGTTTAATTTAAAATTGTACATTAAAGGGTGTCCCCTAGGTGATATTGTTTAAGCTATATGGCCATATCTTTGGAACCGTTAATTTTTATTACTGTGCCAGTAATAATAACTGTAAAAAAATAAAGGGTGTCCTCATATCTGACGTAATTTGTCGTTATGGATAGACATTTGAATGTACAGAACGTATATTACTTGTCCATTAGAGCAACAAGTATAAAAGTATTTGATTTGAGTACTATTTTTTACAGATTACTTCCTTTTAAATTTTTAGTTTAGAATTGATGAACATATATTTGTTTTGTAGTCGGTTTTGTTTTGCAAGAATTATCTAAACTACAATCGTGTGCAAAAACGTTATTCTTTTTTTTTCGGTATTTAAATTTCTGAAAATTATAAAATGATACACGCAACCAAAATTTTCTATTTCGTAGTTATTAAAAAAAAACATTTTTTCTGTTATTAAATTTTATAAACAATTTTTATTGGTAAATTTACTTGTTTATTTGTAAATTTTTATACATAAATTAGGTAGGTATATACTGTTTGTTGTAGTTATTTCACTTGTTTTATTTCGTTAAGTTCCTGCGTTCATATTAATTCGGCCATTTTGTTTTAACTTAATATACAAGAATAAATTTATGGGTTTTCTTTCTATTATAAATAAACATTTAAGTAAATACAATACAATACAATCATTTTAAAAGCATTAAATAATTAAGTACATGATTTCTGTTTCTATTAATGATTTTTTTAATAAAAAATTAAAAAAAAATTATTGGTTTTATTGCTAAATCATTATTGTAGTTTTTCTATTTAAATAAAATGGAATAATTGTTACATGTCATGCTGGCTATTTCTATTAACTTGTTATTAAATTAAAATAAAAAAATAAAAACAGAAATAATGAATTAAAAGCATTTTGGTAAGCATCTAAATATTTAATTGATAAATGCGCAAAAACGTATATTTATTAGCAAAAATATAACATTTTAGAAAAATTATGTATTTTATAAAAAATAGAAGCTCAAAATATACATATGTATGTATTTAAAGAACATATAAAAAATATATTTATGTAGTACGTATTTGTGAATACAACAAACTATAATTTCTTTTTAACTAAATGATGAAAAAAATAATTTGGCTTTATTAAGTAAAATAAATTCTTTAAGCGGCAAAATGTTCTTTATTCTTGATAGTATTAAGTACAACAATAAAAATAATATTTTTCTTTCTGTTTCAGTGTTTTAATTAATTATAACTAAAAATTATTTTCGAAACTACTTCTTTTTTTTAAGATTTACGTAAAGAATAAAACAATTTAAAAGTATTTAAAATTCTTAAAGAATATTAAAAAGTATATAAGAATTGGAAAAGTGCAAATATATAAAAATAAAGTTCAGATCATTTGCGTTGTCACTCTAAATGCCCAAAGACTTATTTTTTTTTTTTTAATTTTTTGAATTTAATACTACGTGTTAAGGCCAGGCTTCACTATCCACTATCCACAATCGTACGATTTAATTAACCAAAAATCTGACAGAATTCTGTCCTACTTTAAAAATCGATTAAAAATGGCGTTGTAGATGCCACACTATCATATAAAACAAGTTTTTGCAACTCTGATCGCCTAGAAAAATAATATTTTATGAATTTTTTCAAAAGATTATCAAATTGTACGACTTGTCAAAAAGTGTGTCTCACACATACATTTCTAAGCCACACTATCATACTTTTAGGGCACACATGCATTTTTTTGACAGATCGTACGACTGTGGATGATAGTGAATCATGACCTTTAACGAGACATTGATTTGTTCAACCATTGAACAATATCATGTGCGCATGGTAAAACATCTGGTGAATACCATCGTTGTCGATATCATGTTTTTGTTCAAACATCATTGTTAAAACATTTCTTCGCACAACGATATCTACCAACAAATGTTGTTTTTAGTATGAAAGCTTGACTTTTAAATAACGCCATCATCTGTTGCTGTGCTATAAGTATTCAAACAACATTGACGACAAACAGAATATTATGTTTAGTCAGAACATGCACATTGATACGTTTTCTCCACATAGAAGAAAATAAGCAAATTTTTCCAAAATGTTTCCTACTTTGCCGACGTTTTGTTAATGTGCGAGCAAAACAACGGCTCGTGAAGACGGTGTGTAACATACTTTAAGGTCATGTTTTGAATTCAAATAAATATATTAAACAAATAAATATAAATATATTTCACAAGTTGTCTTTGATTTGTAAACCTTAACGTTTTTGAAGCGAGTACGAATAATTATTAAACTGGGGTTTCATAAGTCAAGTTCATCCGTAAAGTCTAGTTAAAAATTTTTAAACATCAAAAGATTAAACAAATTCAAAGTCAGCTGCTAAAAGAGCAGAAGTAAAAAATCCAGTAATTGCAATAGAAATTAATTTTCGAAATTAATTTAAGAAAGATATTTTTATTTTTAAAATAAAAAAGTTCAATCTTTTCTTATTCGTTGTTAAAGAGAAAACAAACATGCACATTAATTAAGAATAGAATATTTTTTTTTATCTAAATCGAAAAACTACATATATTGCCACAAAGAAAATTAAATACTGCATATATAATTAACTTCGAATTTTTTAAACTCATTAAAAATGTATAAACAAAAATTAATACCAATAACTACTCTGCTGTAATATATAAAAATATTATTTGTGACAACGAAGTCAATCTAAAATAAATAGTGACTCTATTAATTCTTCCTAGAACTGGTTATACAATTTTTTTCAATTAAATTATTGGTAAGAATTAAATTAATATTGCGGGCAGCTGATAATTAACTTTTAGAATATTCGACCACAATGCAGTATATACTTTTTAAAACATTATCTAGAAGCAGATAAAATATCAGCACTTAAATTGTATTTGTTTTCTCTTAAAATAAATTTTATTCATGTGAAATTTATATTAAAATCAAAAGCAAATATTGATTGTATCTCCTATTCGATTATCGAACATTGTTTTCTAGTTCATTAGAAAATTAAGCACGTTGCAAAAACAATTGTTATTGAATAGTTTTTGTTTTTTTTCAACTCATGGTTTAAAAAAAGTTGTGTTGAATAAGGTTTTGTTTTTCCATACGGCTGGCTGGTTCACTTTTAATTCTTAATATACTTTTCAATTCAATAAAAAAAATTAAAATCATATAAGAAAAGATTCGTGGTCCTAAGTTCCTTATAGGAATTACAGGATAAATAATATAAAAAAAAGAATCAAACATTCTATTCAAACTATTTATTCTTAGCGTAAATCTATCTGCTTTTTTTTCTTTTGTTTTTTTTTTTAAATTTTTCATAATAAAGCAATAATATTAATGAAATCTTTTTCATTATTCTTTTTATCAAATTTTAGACCTAATATTTTTAATAACATTATTTTTGCATGTTTCTTTTTTATACGAAATAATACAATAATATTAAATTCTTACGTGTTCATGATTTTATCAGTAAAGGGTTTTTTCTCTTAATTTTCATTGTCTAGTGTCGTCTGCAGTGGTAAATAGTTTTTGTTTTTCTTTTAAGTGCCCATTTAAGCCTGTGCGCAGGTGCCTTGCTTTTAAAGCAGTACGCTTCTCTTCACATTTTACTGTGGCAAAAAGCAAGGAAATTAATAACGATAATAGTTGGGTTTAAAGGGACCCGCCTTATTAAGACCCATATATTTTGCCTGCTCATCTGTTAACTCGGTTAGATGAGCATCGAATGTGGGCAAATGTAGGCTGGCCACATATTCATCCATTTTCTTGGGCAACAAATAAACATCGGACTTGTATCGACCGGGTGGGGCGTTAAAAAGTTCAATTAAAGCTAAAGCTTGGGTGGCAGATGTAATTGACACAGCAAATGATGGTATACTAGAGCATGACAAATTGACTAAACGTCCCTCTGCCAATAAAATAATATTTTTCCCTTCGGGCCATATTATGTGATCAACTTGTGAACGCACCTTTTCCCAAGTCAAATCCGGTGTACGTAAACTGTTTACATCGATTTCTGTATTCGAATGTCCCATATTGCATATAATGCAGCCATTTTTCATTTTATCCATGTGCTCACGCACCACCACATTCTTGTTGCCAGTAGCGGTGACCACAATATCAACATTGCGTATCACTTCGTTTAGTTTAACTACACGAAAGCCATCCATGCTGGCTTGTAATGCACAAATTGGATCAATTTCTGTTATGTAAACAATACAACCTTGACCTTTTAAGGCTTGAGCACAGCCCTTGCCGACATCGCCATAGCCGCAGACGACCACCTGTTTGCCGCCGAACATAACATCCGTCGAACGTTTCAAACTGTCCAATATGGACTCTTTGCAACTGTAAAGATTATCGAATTTAGTTTTTGTTACCGAGTCATTGACATTCATGGCCGGTACTGTCAATTTGCCAGCCTTCGAGAGCTGATAGAGACGATGTACACCGGTAACACTCTCCTCCACAATACCCTTGACCAGTTTAAACATAGTTGGGTATTTTTTCAGCATCAAATGTGTAGCATCGCCGCCATCGTCTAATATCATGTTGGGTTGCCAATTTTCAGCGTTGACACAACGATCAATACACCACCAAAAATCTTCTTCGGTTTCACCGCGCCAAGCAAAAATTGGAATGTTTGCTTCGGCCAAGGCAGCGGCAACTTCGTTCTGTAATAAAAAGAGAAAATTGCTTAAAAAGTTCAAGAGAATTAGTGTCAAATTTTTAGATTAGAATGGAGTTTTTTTTTTTAATATTATTATATTATTACACTGTTGCTCAAGGTATATTTATCTTACTAGGTAGTGTCGTCCGCCCAGCTGATTTAGTAGTTCGACATGTCAAAAGTTGTATGTGTTCAGAAATTTTATAGTGTAGAAGTGAGAAAGCAATAAAAAAATACACGCCTTCTCAATTTTCTTATATGTTTTTTGACATTTCGAACTACAAAGCAACAACAAAATGACATGTTGTTCTTGTATTGTTGTATTTGTTGTGGGGACGCCACTACCTAGTAAAATAAATATACCTTGCTGTTGCTCAAAGAAATCCACCTTGAGAAAAATGCTTAAATAGAATCTGTTTTCAGTTTTTTCTATACAGTCGAGATTTATTTATGGGAGTGGCAAACATTAGTCCCTTAATGAAGCGTTCACATTAGTATATTTTACCATAACGCCAAGTTATTTTCTATTATAATACAATAAGATGGAAAACTCTTGTAGAAGCCCTATATCCCCAAGTGGAAAGATTTAAGGAATGTACACCTAGTTTTTCACAAGTGTCGAGGTATATTCCAGCAGAACGGTTTTAACACCCACCTAAAATAACAGTCATATGTTAACGCTCAAAACGCCGATAAACGTACATTTTCTTTTGGTCCCCTATACCAGAATCCGTGCTCGGACCCTTGTTATTATTTTAATAAAGTTTTGAATTCAAGTTATGGTACGAATTTTTTATTTTCATAACTTTGACTTGGGAGTTCCTCTCCAAAGTTTCATTAATATCTTTGAAATGGACTCACTGTAAATGCCGGATATTTGGTAAAATTAAGTAAAATCTCTACGTTATTTTAATTTGAAACTTTTATTCACATTTAGAAATAAACAACCATAATTTTTAATACGAAATACCAGTATTACGATAGATCCATTCTAAATAGCTAGTAACACGAACAAAGGCAGCTGGATAATGTTTTTCACACCCTGCAAGAGATCCGAAGGAAGTCAAACCAACTAGAAGTTTATTAGATTCCAAAACCAAAGGACCACCAGAATCGCCATTACAAGTGGACACACCATTAGGAGTATTGACACACATACTAGAGGCTGCAAGAAACTTGAAAGTTTTTTGACAAGCATCGTTGCTAATGATTTGAAAGCGGGCCCATTGCAAATAATCGGTAACAAATTCTTCAGCATCAGATATCCTCCCCCAGCCCGAAGCAATAGCATAGTCTCCAGTATAAGTAGAATAAGAAGTAGCCATAGAAGGTAATTTAACAGCTTGGATTTTTCTATTAAAAGACACGCTGGGAATTCTTATTAAGGAGATGTCATGCTCGAAAGTTATGCTGTTGTAGCCAGAATGAATAATGATATTGTTATTAAAAACAGTATAGGTGACCGTAGACGCAGTGCGATAAGTAGCGCCCAAGTAAACGTTTGCATACTGAGCATCAACAGTACAGTGGGCTGCTGTCAAAACCCACTGACGATCAATTAAACAACCACCACACCAGATAGTTTTGAGAGCATGAACATACAAGGATAAACCAACTTGATAAGGAAACTGTTCCACTGAGGCCTCAATGCCGTTCGTAATGCGACCTTCATAATTCTGTACTGGTTTTGAAATATTGCTTAACTCGAAAGCTAAAGCGGTGGTCAAAGCCAAAACAAAAACAATTAATAATTTAGTGCCGTCCATTCGAGTATAGAATATAACTGATGTCTTTGTTCGAACAACCTGAGAACTTATAATATGCAAAGTTTGGTCAAATTTTATGTTGATAAGATTTGCTAACAGAATAAAAATACTTGATAAAGCTAAAGACTTTTTGTTCTTATAATATAATGAAGAAAGCTTGTTATTTACTACTGTGAAGTAGTAACGAATTTATCGAATCTATAAATTTAATATAAACCGTATCTAGTTATTTTATCAATACCAGAATTAGAAAACATGGTGATTGCAAATTGGTCACGTCAATAAAATTAGAGTATTGTCAGTTGTTCAATATAGCTAAATTAAAATACAGTATTTAAGATTGCGATAATGGTGGGTTTCAAAGAATGATTAATTTATAATTATTTTGAAAATCAATACTTTTCTTTTAAATAGGGAGATGAAAACATGTTTTACCACATAAACGCTCACATGTGAAAATAACAACAACAATAAATAAGTAGATATCAGTAAGTATGTATGCATCTGTCTACTGTGATCATACTATTTTCACCAAATTAATAATGCGTCCATCTTCCTTTTCGTTAAAATATAGTAAATTACAGTGAAATTAGCCCACTTAAAAGAGCTTTTACTATTTGTAAAAAAAAACAAAGAAAAACTAAAAACATTTTTGTTTTGAATAAAGATTATTCGGTATTTTATAATGGGTGATTTTTTTGAGGTTAGGATTTTCATGCATTAGTATTTGACAGATCACGTGAGATTTCAGACATGGTGCCAAAGAGAAAGATGCTCAGTATGCTTTGACATTTCATCATGAATAGACTTACTAACGAGCAACGCTTGCAAATCATTGAATTTTATTACCAAAATCAGTGTTCGGTTCGAAATGTTCAAATGTGACAAATTTTGTTCAGCGATGAGGCTCATTTCTGGTTGAATGGCTACGTAAATAAGCAAAATTGCCGCATTTGGAGTGAAGAGCAACCAGTAGCCGTTCAAGAACTGCCCATGCATCCCGAAAAATGCACTGTTTGGTGTGGTTTGTACGCTGGTGGAATCATTGGACCGTATTTTTTCAAAGATGCTGTTGGACGCAACGTTACGGTGAATGGCGATCGCTATCGTTCGATGCTAACAAACTTTTTGTTGCCAAAAATGGAACAACTGAACTTGGTTGACATGTGGTTTCAACAAGATGGCGCTACATGCCACACAGCTCGCGATTCTATGGCCATTTTGAGGGAAAACTTCGGAGAACAATTCATCTCAAGAAATGGACCGGTAAGTTGGCCACCAAGATCATGCGATTTGACGCCTTTAGACTATTTTTTGTGGGGCTACGTCAAGTCTAAAGTCTACAGAAATAAGCCAGCAACTATTCCAGCTTTGGAAGACAACATTTCCGAAGAAATTCGGGCTATTCCGGCCGAAATGCTCGAAAAAGTTGCCCAAAATTGGACTTTCCGAATGGACCACCTAAGACGCAGCCGCGGTCAACATTTAAATGAAATTATCTTCAAAAAGTAAATGTCATGGACCAATCTAACGTTTCAAATAAAGAACCGATGAGATTTTGCAAATTTTATGCGTTTTTTTAAAAAAAAAATTTCTCAAGCTCTTAAAAAATCACTCGTTATAAGGAACATAAAACTATTTCAATATTATTATTATTATTTATTTATTTAGTAGTAAGTAATATACTTTTAAATTCTGTTTTAAATTAATTTAACATTTCAATTAAAGTAATTATTTTTAACAAACATCACAATTTTTCTTCTAAATACATTAAAGTTAATTTCATTTTTTATACAATTTGGTAATTGATTATATTTGTTCAAGCCAGACATGGGGGGATTCAATTACATTTGAATTACAATTACAGGTAATTTGTAATTGAAAATTTCTAATTACTAATTACAAGTAATTGAAATCAGGGACAAAATCAATTACAATTACTTGTAATTTGTAATTGAAAAATTTCAATTACAATTACTTGTAATTAGTAATTTAATTTTCCAATTACTAATTACATGTAATTGTAATTGAAAAAGTTCAATTACAAGTAATTGTAATTAGGCAGTAATCATTACATCCAATTGAACGAAATTCAATTATATTCCTAAGAATTTCAAGCTTATCTTGCGTTGCATGATCAACTGTATTATTCAAACGAGCAATACGAAAACTGCATCCATGTTCAATTACGGTGAACACCTTCAGAAAGGTAATTATCGCTTACAAAATTTTGAAAACTTTGGGGTCAAATATACATTTTTTCATTTAATATTCCGTAGACATTGACATTGTGAAAAAGTAAATAGTTTGAAATTTGCACTTCAGATTTACTTGCGTGGTCTAAATTCGTTTCTAAATTACCTCAAAAACTATTCTACAATACTAAAGGCTTTTTTACGGTCTAATACTCCCTTAACATCTTCAGCACCAGTTGAAAGGTTCGCTAGTATTATTTTAACACTAAGGCGCCAAATTTATTTATTCAAATAGGATTGTTATTATTTTTTATAATTTATATGTAATTGAACATTTTTATAATTAAATATTTTTTGACAATAATTACAAAAAAAGTATTCATTACTTAAAATTTTCAATTACATGTAATTTGTAATTAAAAATTTCAATTACAAATTACAAGTAATTGTAATTGATTTTAGTCCCTATTTCAATTACAATTACTTGTAATTAGTAATTGAAAATATTCAATTACAATTACATGTAATTAGTAATTGCATGTGTAATTAATTACAAAATGTAGTTGATATCCCCCAAGTCTGGTTCAAGCCTTTATAAAATACTGTTGTCATACCTTTCGGTGAAGACCGTCGTCACTGGCTGTTGTTTTGGTACGTTTGGCGAGCGCTTTCGATGTAAAGACATCATTTTCAAGCCGCGTTTAAAATGGTACTCTTTATGAAATAGTGTTTTCTGCATTGCGCTGCTTGTTGCCCGTTGTAATCGGAAATCTTGACCATTTCTTAGATTGTACGGTTGAACATCTCCTACATACGTTAGTTGTTCACACAGATATTGTGGAGCTATCCCCATTTTCATTTTTTGTATAAAGCCAATTGTGTTTAGTTCAAGTCTCTGTTCAATTTTAAGCCATTTAAGACAGTTTAGCATATAGTTTATTTGTGTATACCGGTTACATTTTAGTATCGAACACATCGCTTTATTTTGAAGTTTCTGAAGTCTTTGTATTTGTTGATTGTTGCAGCAAGTATACATATATTATTGTTGAACTAAATTCAAAATGCGGTTTAATCATGACGTTATATATATATTAATAGCCCTAACTATTGACACCTTATTTCTTAATCTTTAAAGAAAAAAATTTTTTTGCCATTTTTTTTACATATATAGTTTATGTGCTCTTTGAACTTTAACCCTTTGTCTATGATAAAGCCGAGATACTTTATAGTATTTATTTTTTCAATTTCTTCATTATTTATTTCAACTTTAATATCAGAGTTCATATTCAGTTTATTCATTTTAACCACTTATTTACAATTTTCAAAACGCGAGATAAATTATTGTGACATTTTTGTTCCGACTCATCTTCAGTAAAAATTAGAGTATCATCAGAATATAATACTATTTCACACTTTTCCAATATTTGTGGTAACTCGTTTATATATATAATAAATAAAAGAGCACCTAAAACAGTTCCTTGAGGAACACCGATACTTCGCTACACCATTGGGTAGCATCGTCAGGAATTAAAAATAGCTTTATAATATTATAAAACTATTTTTAATTCCTGACGATGCTACCCAATGGTGTAGCGAAATATCGAATATAAAAATAAATTACAATATTTTTATAAAAAAGACCTACAGCGTAAAAACTTAATTATAAAATTATTCAAAACGTCAAAAATTACAATAATTGTTTAACAATCTTTTATCATAACAAAAATATTATATAATAAAATATATGAAAATTATATAATAAAATATTATATAAATATATTATCCCGTAGTAATCAATTTCAGTGAATATATAATTTGGGTTAATAGCATACTATTTACGAAAAACAAGTAAGAGTGTTATATTCGGCCATACCGAATCTTATATGTACATATAGTAATGCTAGAGCAACCTCTTGTTTCTTTGAAAATTTTTTGAAATGTTTTTTTTTTTTTTTTTTTTTTGTAAGAAAATTTTGTAAAATTTTTTTTAAATTATTTAGGAATTTTTTTTTATATTTTTTTTTTTTTTGAAAATTTTTTGTATAAGTTTTTTTGTAAAAATTAGGAACTTCCTAAAATCTATATTGCGGCCAGAATAAAGCAAAAAATCCTTAAAAAAATCTTCCTCATATTATACCATAACACAGTGCAACATGAAAAAAAACCATATACGGACAAAACTACGTGATAAAAGACCAAAAAAAAGACCTCTGTCTCCCAGTTTTGCCCAAAGTCCTCCAGGTTTTTTTTATGGGCCCTCAGAGATGTGGGGCCTCGATGTCATTTTTGCAAAAAATGATCATTTACTCAAGCTCATATTTTGCAAACCGTTTGAAATTTTGATATACTCTCTGAGGCAAAGTTGTAGCTCTTGTCATAAAGAAAAAAAAATATAAAATCAAAAAAACTTCATCTTCAAGGTCAAAATCGCAAAAAACTTTAATAAATTCAATTTTTCACTTTTGCGGCTACCTAAACGGTGTTAAGAATCATTCCTAGGAAGTTCATATGTTCTAGAAAGTTGTTTATTGAGATCTTAGGTTCATTTTTATATGGTTATTTTGCCATGACTTAAAAATTTACACAGTGTGTAATCCTTGGTCGGACTTTTGTTATTATTCGGCCCTATTCCCGTTGGCGTTTTTATCGTTGTTTCGTTCCTGAATTCGCATTCTTGAAATATATTGAAACGATGAAGAAACGTTATCGAAAAAAAGAAAAATTAATAATAAAGTGAGGTACCACTGCAATTGTTTGCGTGTTATTTATGACATATTTGTAAATTTATGAAAAGTTTTGTTATTTCTTTCTCCAATGTGGGCAATCGCACCTGTTTATAACAGCCTTCCCCTGTAGCTCTGGATTCAGAGCTTTCTTTTTATCTTGATATATTTTATTACTTTATGCCAACCTTCTCCATCAAGATTTGGAGGCCCAAACGGATTTAATTTCTCGGCAGTTTCGCTTGTTTTTCAGTTTAAAAAACTAATGTACTTTTTTATTAATAAAATATTTTGGGAATTTAAATATTACTTATTTAATATTATGCTAATTGGGGGAAAAGAGCTAGTTCCTATACGTATTTCACTGGTTGCTCAGGCCAGATCATCAGAAAACCTTTTTCCTAATTTTTTTTATTTTATTTTTTTTTTCTTGTAGTCGTTTGCATTTCGTTGCCTACAATTATGACGACACAGAACGAATGTTTTATTGTCGTTTCTATCTTCGTTTCAAAATAGAGAATACCAATATATTTACGACGAGTGTCGTTAACCCTAACGATAATGCCAAATTGTCGTTTTTATTTCGTTATTAAACTACAACGCCAACGGGAATAGGGCCGATTATTTTAATCAATTGGAATACAGAAACAGCACATAAGGTCTTAAATTCAAGTTATGTTACGAATTTTTTATTTTCATAACTATAACCTGCGAGTTCCTCACCAAAGTTTCATTAATATCTTTGAAATGGACTCAATCATAAATGGCGGATATTTGGTGAGATAAAAAAAAAAAATGAAAAAGTCTAAGGTGTCTTATTAACATTAATTGAAGTAAAAACTTTTATTCGTATTCCAAAAAAAAACATACATAAAATTTAATACGAAATACCAGTTTTACGATAGATCCATTCTAAAAAGTTAGTAACACGGACAAAGGCAGCTGGATAATGTTTTTCACATCCTTCGCGATTTCCGAAGGAAGTCACACCAACTAGACGTCTATTAGATTCCAAAACCAAAGGACCACCAGAATCGCCATTACATGTGGACACACCATTAGAAGCATCGACGCACATACTACAGGGTGCAAGAAATTTGAAAGTCTCTTGACAAGCACCGTTGCTAATGATTTGAAAGCGGGCCCATTGCAAATCATTGACAGTAGCTAATTCAACATCAGATATCCTTCCCCAGCCCGAAGCAATAGCATAATCTCCGGCATAAGTAGAATGAGAACTAGCCATAGAAGGTAATTTAACAGCTTGGATTCTTCTATTAAAAGACACGTAGGGAATTCTTATTAAGGAGATGTCATTCTCGAAAGTTATGCTGTTAAATCCAGAGTGGATAATAATATTGTTTTTAAAAACAGTATAGGTGACTATAGGTTTAGTGCGATATGTAGCACCCAAGTGCACTTCTGCACGTTGAACACCAACAGTACAGTGAGCAGCAGTCAAAACCCACCGATGACCAATTATACTGCCACCACACCAGCTAGGATCAGTAGCATAAACATACAAGTCTAAGCCAACTTGATAAGGAAATTGTTTCGGTGAGGCCGTAATGCCGCTGGTAATGCGACCTTCATTCTTCTCTACTGGCTTCGAAACATTGCGTAATTCGATTGTAACTCCGCGCAAATCTAAGGCCAAAGCGGTGGTGGTGGTCAAAGCCAAAGCCAAAGACAAAACAATTAATAATTTAGTGCCTTCCATTCGAATAAAGAATACAACTGATATCTCTGCTTGAATAACAAGGGAACTTATATTGTCTAAAGTTGGGTCAAATTATTGTCTGTGAAAACTATATTGTTGATAAGATTTGCTAAAAAAAAAACGTGATAAAGCTAAAAACGTTTTATTCTCAGAATGTAATGAAGAAAGCTTTTTATTTACTACTCGAAAGTAGTTTAATTTAATTACTACTCGAAAGTAGTAAAAAATTTAATGAACTAATAAACTTTATATAAACAGTAGTTAGTGTAGGTGATTGCAAAATGTGCACTTCAATAAAATTAGAGTATTGATATGCGATAATGTTTGATTTTAAAGATTGACCACTTATAATTATTTTGAAAAATTTATTTATTTATTTAGTCAGTATAAGTAATTGGCTGTACCCGCCACTTCGTCAACGTCCTTACAATATTTTATGTAGATTTTGCTTGGAAGGTAATCCACTCCATATTTTGAGACGTTTACTTTTATAGTGCTTCAGATATGATTATGATTTACTTTATATAAAGGTACCCATCCCTGGTTATTTATTTAGGAACTTGGGTTTTTTATTAAATTCTAAATTATTTTAGAGTTCTGTAAATTGTACTTAAAATTTCCCGCTGATAAAAATAAAAGATGCTGCCAAGTTTGCAGTACCATTAAATCGGTGTAATTACGTTCTTCAAATACTTTTTCTCTATTTTCTCTTGTAAATGAGATATTTTTACTAAAAAAAAGTATCCTATATATGAGAGATACTAAGTAGTTTTTGCGTGATACGAATACAGACAGAGACAGACAGACAGACATACAGAAAGTTACAGTTTTATTAGATGTAAAACAAAAAAAAAAATATTTGGAAGTGAAAAAAAAATTGCTAAAATATTTGAAATATTCCATTTTTACTTAACAATACGTAGTATATAAGGTAAAGTATAGTAATCATGAACAAAATCGAGGTTGTGTTGGCTATTTTCGCGATGTTGTCTGTGGGTGGGTGGGTGTGTATGCAACACTATTTTTGTGGAGTTTGTACAGGTCATACCGTATGACATTTTAAAACGAAATTTAGTATGTGCCTTTATATGAAGATAAAGAGTTGTGTAAACTTTGGGCATAATTGGGAAGGGGCAAGGGGTAGTTTACTTACTCCCAAATTTTGTAAACGCTCTACAGGTCATACCGTATGACATATCGAAATGAAATTCAGTATCTGCCTTTGGTTTATGGAGGTGAAGAGCTGTGTAAATTTTGGGCATAATCGGGATAGGGAAAAGGGTAGTTTTTTTTTAAATACTTTCCCCCATATTTATAAAAAATAAAATATATTTGAAATCTATTTTAGAACAAATTTTTCATACAAAAGTTGTTCTAAAATACATTTTAAATAAGTTTTATTTTTTATGAATATGGGGGTTTATCTTTAAACTTTACATATGGGAGTCAAATGTATGTTTTGGAAAAACATCTTATAACTACCAAAAGTACGCAGGCGTTGTAAGTAATAATTGTAAAAGAAGTTTTTATGATTTTGAAAAATACCTTGTAGTTTCTTAAGCTTTTTTCCAAATTAGAATAGACATTGAAAAAAGATAAGCAGAAAGTAATTTCGCTATAACTTCTGAAAAATGCTACAAAGTAATTGAAACTTTGGACATGGGTACATTGGAGTATGGAGATTACAAAGGTGCCCGCAACTAAAATTTTGTTTAAGTGGACTTTAATTTTTATTTACTGATTTTATTTGTTACGGAGTTTTCGAACTAGATTTAACTTTTTATTTATATGATGACAAACAATTGTTTATTATTTCCTGTTCCTGTTCATTCGTTTCTTGGAAAAAAAGGTGGTTTAAACTGTACTCGATGATGTCTTCTTCTTTTTCTTTCCATTCAGTTTTTTGTTAAAACACCTTTTTTCGATTCTTGCGTGACTGAATGCGGAAACGTAATCGAAATGCAGAATAGGTGTGAATAAATCGCCTAGGTGCAAGTCTGAGACACATGGGAATGGTTCCTTTCCACCGTACAATATTTAATTTTACATAATAAACACCAATAAAAATGTGTGATAATTTATGAAAAACTAGCATTAACCGTTGGGAGGTAACGAAGCGCAACGTAAAAAAAATAAAAATAAAATTGACATTTGTAAGAAAAAGAATGGCCAAGTTTTAACTGGAAAATGCACATTATTCTCAGAATAGCCTATGTCAAATTTAGAGAGTGTCGCCATTGCAGTTCTCTATGTAAAATATATTTACTTCATGTGCAGGTTACCCGCCCCCGTCCTAATATCAAGACTTAACTTGAAATTACATACTGATCATACGAGATTTGGTGGATTTGTTACATTTAGTTATCACCTTGGAACGCGGTCTCATTTCGCCGCACTCATGAATATCTTGCTGTGAAGAACCGATAAGAAAGACCCCAGATTCTTCTGAATCCGAAGTATTGATGATTGACTGTGTTGAGCCGGTGCTGCAACTGTGCTCACACGGCAACTGTTTTTGATAAACGACACTGTTGCGTGGCGAAGTTGGAGCACTGCTGGGATCTGAGAAATAAGTTTCATCATATTCCATGTTATTCTCAGAGTATAAAATTTGAAAACTCCTCTTCTAAGATAGTTTCTTAGGTTCATGACAATAATTTATTATTATTATTATTATTATTATTATTATTATTATTATTATTATTATTATTATTACAATAATTTATTATTATATTATTCTTGTACGCGAGGTTCGAAACACTTCTTTGAGTGACTATGCATAATAATGTATTAAACACTTAGACGACAGCTGGCTACCGACTACAAGCTGTCAAAACTAAAATACATACATTTATATTATAGACGACCACCGTTGTGGCTTGCCCACTTAGACCAATTTCTATCTTTTTATGCGACAATTTTATTTAGTTTACAGCATCAGTGATCCTCGATTAAACTAAGATCTTTAACAATAGGAAATCATATATTTTGTTTTTTGTAAAATACCGTTACGAAATAAGATTTAATTCTTTCGAATAACTGAAAAGCCCGATAGAAATTTCTGGACGTCCAATTTTGACGTACTAGCCTTATGTCACGAATAAAACGAACAGTTTTGGCCTCCGAGGCGTCAATTGTTGTTGGTTTATCACCATAAACAGTTGAATTCACGTAGTTTCACACGAAATGATCTTAAAAAACTGCCTATCAGTTATATAACTAAGAGAAATGTTTGAGTTTTATACTACCAACAAAGCTAAACTTGAAACTTTGAGGCCCTGTTGACTCTGAAATTGTTTCCAAGTAATGACGAAGCATTATGCAACAATTTTGTATTAATATAAGCGATTTCTTTTTGTTTAATATTATTTATATTTTATAAAGGTTTGTATATAAAAAATAAATAATAAATCGCTAATAAAGGGATGAACCAATCAATCATTATAGGATAATCTATATCTATACATATATAATAAAATAGTAACTCATTTCCGTCTGTCTGTCTGTCTGCTTTTCTTTTGCGTTCGCATCACGTAAAAACTACTGGATGGATTTTAACAAAATTTTCTGAGGAGGTACATAAGTATCCTGATCCCAATATAGGATACTTTATTCCGCAAAAATATCATATTTCCAAGAGAAAGTGGAGAAAAAGCAGTGAAATAAGGCAGTTGAACTAACCGGCTATGCACACTTTATTTTTTATAAAGTAAAAAATACATAAACTGATATGCAGCATAGTTCAGGGCGGCACTAAAAACGTAAGGGTCTTTGCTGTGGATTGATTTCAAAGCAAAATCGAACAAAATACACAAAGACGCTGACGAAGTGGCGAGCGCAGCTAGTTTTGTATACATAGGTATACAGGAAATAATCGAGAGATGTAAAATCGTTTGACCTTGAAGGTCAATTGCCAGGTCCAATTCTCGAAATCAACTTATCTCAAAATTTCAAGTCAAGTCGATAATGGCACAATCGAATCAATTCATTCATATTTTCAAACAAAAAATCTACGGACTGAAAGATTCCTAATTCGTGCCAAACTTTTGCTTACAGCAGCATCTATTATCATGCTCCTCAAACCCAATATCGTTTAAAAAGTAGGAGGAAAGAATAGAGCCAAAGCGCAAGTTTCGAAAATGGTTGGTCGTCGTATAGTAAGGCTTAGCTTAACCAGCTTGCTTTATCCATTCGTAAGCAGTTGATAGAGAGAAATTTATTTAGTAAGAGTCCATGAAAGGTGCCAAAATCGATAGTGATCGAAGTTATAGCGAAACCATGAATTTAATGTTACGGCGTGGCTTGCTCAGTCGCCTGACCAGCCGTATAGAATATCTAAGAATATTTTTCATATTTTATTTATTGTATCTTCAATATATTTGAACTAACAACAATCACTAATATTTAAAAGCAGAAATAGATATACTTGATAAGAGAATTAATAATTATTCAGGCTTAAGTTCTTTATTATAAAGTGATAAAGAAAAATTCGAATACTTGGCAAGTCCAGCCAGTGCTAGACAAAAATATGTATGTTTCGCGGTTTTTGTTATCATTTGCGGGTCATCCCTCTGATTTACGGCCAATAAATGTAATGTCCCTTATTTTTAGTCGAATTTTCATTAAGTAGCTTTAAGCTTTAATAAATACGTTACTGCATGTTTCGCTATATCTGCCTTGACTACCCCCGGGGGTTCCAATTGTCACTGCAGGAATGGCAAATGCTATGACGCGGTTCACTCCGGGAAAATAGGGGCACCAGACGTTAGGGTTCCTAGAGCCTAAATCTAGAAGAAAAGGTCTGCGATAAACATTGCGGGTCCTCTTCGAGGCCCGACCAGTGCCCAAAGGACTGGTACCACGGGAATCGGTGGCCCCACAGAGAGCCTATCCTCTCTGTGACCGGTTATTGGTGAGGTACACGTGGTGGTTGTGGTTTAAGATCGATTTATGTAGGTATGGTGCACGGTCGATCAAGTGTGCTGTTGCACTCTTAACAGACGGAGTTTGGATAGTCTCCAAACCCCTAAGCAAGAGGTTATAATGTGGATCTAGGCTTGCCTTGGAAAGGCTTGCCATATTATATAAATTGCTACTCATTGTAACTGTATCACACACAAAAAGCGATTGGTGGCAATCGTAAAGTGTTGTTATACTACACAATGGGGGCGCTAGTCTACGCCTAAGTTCCACTCGGTGGTAAGACCACCGTGAGGTTGGGCCGACTAGGCAGGTACTCACGTTAATCTTGTGCCACAATATCTGCCTTGACTGATGGTATATTTAGCTCTTTGTAGATATTCGAGATTTTTATATACAAGGGAGCTTTTTATATACAAGTGTTAACTTGGATTCTTTCTGGTTTTTCCAAGGAAGGCGTCGATGGAGATACTATATGTATACCGAGATATTTGACGTCTGAAAGCTGAGGTATCATTTCATTATTTATGCGAATGGGGGAGGGGGGTGTGCATGAGTCCCTACATAGTGTGGAAGTTAAGTTAGTGTATTTTTGCATTTGTTTTTCCAAATTAATTCTACTTGGGCGTTTTCGCGAACGCTTAAAAAAGCTGTGTCATCAGCAAATGTCGATGTGTGGACTCAGTTGCCAGTTGGCATATCCGAGGTATACAACTAATATAAAATGGGTCCCACTATACCAACTTGGAGAACTCCGGCTTCAATTGGCTAAGGTGATATTAATAAAAATTTCCTTCTTTTAGTATAAACTTTCGAACTTTAACTTATATATTTGACATTCATGCCATACCTTGTCGAATGCTTGAGAAACGCCTATAAAAAGCGCAAAACAATAATTTCCTTCTTCAAAGGTCTTTTCAACCACATAATGTTGTCTAACACCGAATTTATGGGTCGAAATACATCCTTTCGCGCTCAGAATTAGGTTTAGCTTAGTTATTAATATTCTTTTTGATGTGTTTGATAAAAGGATTATAGGTCTGTATGATTCTACCTTTGTTTGGTATTTTTCTGGCTTGGGAATCACAATTATCAACGAAATTTTCCACTCTGAGAGAAAATACTCAAGACGTAAAATGACATTAAAAACAAAAAAAATATTTTTTGGGCTATTGTGGGAAATTGAAATAACATCTTGTTACTGGTTTTATCAATGCCAGGAGCTTTCTTGGTTTTAAATCAGATATTGCTACCGGACTAACATCGGCAGGTGGCAGCTCAGCTATATCAGTCGGAACATTTGGAGTAAACACATTTTTTAAATGTGTTTAAATGTTTTTTTAAATGCCTTTTTCTGTATCATTTCTTGCCTAGCCTCCACAAGACGTTCGTAAGGGAGGCTTACGTACGACTAGTCTTTTAAGGTTTATAATGGGTGATTTTTTTGAGGTTAGGATTTTCATGCATTAGTATTTGACAGATCACGTGAGATTTCAGACATGGTGCCAAAGAGAAAGATGCTCAGTATGCTTTGACATTTCATCATGAATAGACTTACTAACGAGCAACGCTTGCAAATCATTGAATTTTATTACCAAAATCAGTGTTCGGTTCGAAATGTTCAAATGTGACAAATTTTGTTCAGCGATGAGGCTCATTTCTGGTTGAATGGCTACGTAAATAAGCAAAATTGCCGCATTTGGAGTGAAGAGCAACCAGAAGCCGTTCAAGAACTGCCCATGCATCCCGAAAAATGCACTGTTTGGTGTGGTTTGTACGCTGGTGGAATCATTGGACTGTATTTTTTCAAAGATGCTGTTGGACGCAACGTTACGGTGAATGGCGATCGCTATCGTTCGATGCTAACAAACTTTTTGTTGCCAAAAATGGAACAACTGAACTTGGTTGACATGTGGTTTCAACAAGATGGCGCTACATGCCACACAGCTCGCGATTCTATGGCCATTTTGAGGGAAAACTTCGGAGAACAATTCATCTCAAGAAATGGACCGGTAAGTTGGCCACCAAGATCATGCGATTTGACGCCTTTAGACTATTTTTTGTGGGGCTACGTCAAGTCTAAAGTCTACAGAAATAAGCCAGCAACTATTCCAGCTTTGGAAGACAACATTTCCGAAGAAATTCGGGCTATTCCGGCCGAAATGCTCGAAAAAGTTGCCCAAAATTGGACTTTCCGAATGGACCACCTAAGACGCAGCCGCGGTCAACATTTAAATGAAATTATCTTCAAAAAGTAAATGTCATGGACCAATCTAACGTTTCAAATAAAGAACCGATGAGATTTTGCAAATTTTATGCGTTTTTTTAAAAAAAAAAGTTCTCAAGCTCTTAAAAAATCACTCGTTATATGCACGCCATAATAAGAATGTATTCGATTGTGGAGTTGAGTCTAGGTCTTCCAGGTAGTTTTTCAGAGATGCTTTTCTTCGAGATTCAAGTAGTTCTCTTAGCCGCTTTGTGCAATTTTTAAGTCTGGGTTTGAGTGGAGGAGATATATGTGATTGCCACTCTCTCCGAATTTTTATTTTTTTTTTCAGTCAAGAGTTGCTCTGCATCTACAGAATAAATGTGTTTGCATCTGCCTAGTTGCCGGGTTACTGTGGAATGTTGGACAGCTAAATTGAGGTTTTGATCAAAATCAATATGACTATGCTCTACGTCTTCTGGTGTTCTTAGCAGGATGTTTCCCGAACAATGCGCACTGAGATATTTTTTATATTTCAACCATTTTATGCATGTGATAAGATATTTTGTTGGTTCCCTATACAGACTATAGTGATTAAATGATCAGAGGATAGTTCGAGTGACGCTTCAACATTAATAATTTCTCTTAGAAAACCATTCCAATCACGCCAAAATCAATAACATCAGGTATTTTTTACAGACCAGTAGACCAATAGTTGGGTTGCAAACTAGAAAATTCGTGGCAACATATTGTTTTTGCTTTAATATTAGGAATTCTTTTTTTTATTATTATAGGCTCTCCTATTTTTATGCACACAACTGTACATAAAATTCAAATAGTTAATGAATAGTGGATGGCATTGCTCTTTAACCTAAAATATAGGCTTTAACATTATTTCGTTCATGTTTTTGACAGCGGTAAATTTATGATTACTTTTTGGATAAAAATATACAAAATATTAACATAACATTTAGTTTTCTATCTTAAAATCTTACCAAATATTCTTAAACAAAATTTGTATGTCTCAACCCAGATTTCAGATTATAATGTTTATTTTTAACTTGCACATAACAACAAATAGCAAACAAAAGTATTTTTATTAGTTTATTCAAAATATTATTTTAAGTAAACTAATAAAAATGTTTGATTTTATTAATTGATTGAACACCATAAAAAGCATAAAAGAAATAAATAATTGAAAAATTATTACAAGCGCGCTAATTCATTCTTAAATAAAGCAGGGTGTTAATAAATTAAACTTACACATAACGACGACAGTATACAATTTATTTGAACAAATGAGCGCAAAAATATTAATTGTTAATAAAACCTTTTGACAATTGACAAACTATTTATCTTCATTTAAGAATTTAATTAAAAGAATTAGGCAAAATAAATGCGTATGTAAACAAACAAACAAACGATTAGATATTGGAAATATATATTTGATATACATAACTTTGAATTCTTGCTGTATAAAACAAAATGGTGTCAATTGACACAAGCAAAAATAATTTTATTGGAGAAGAGTAAGAAAATTCACATGCAAGTTTTTTTTTTTTTGAACTCATATACGAACTACGAGTCTTCACATATAGTTCCGACTGAAAAAGTTTTTGGAAAAGTACTAAATAAATGTTTCCAAGTGATAATAAACAAACTGGTTTTAATCAAACCACAATCACAATTCTACATGATTTTAACATTTCGCTTTCGATAATGGGCTCTTATTTACATATACATATAAAAAACGACTGGCAAAGTTTTTTCATTATTGCGCAATGTCAACGTGTACATATATGCATTCTTAAAGATATAATTAATGTACACAGAAAAAATAAAAACACAATAAAGCAATAATTAAAAACACATTTGTCTGTCATTCCTAAAGCGCTATATTTAGCAACTAGCTTTGCCCACAAACGTTGTGTGCATCCTGACAATATTTTGTTTGATTTTGCTTTGAAAGTAATCCACACGAAATTTTAAAACTCTTACGTAATTACTTTATATAAAGGTACGCATCCCTGGATAAAATTCTAAATTTTATAGAAAATTCGAAAATTCTAAAAATTATTATAAAGCTCTGTAAAAGGTGTTTAAAATATTTTAATAACAATGTAATTTCACAAAGTAAAAATAAAAATCAAATACAAATTATTTTAAAACAGCGCCATCTGTTGCGCAACAGTGTTTAAAATATCCTGATTTAAATTCATATTGTTTCATTATTTTGAAACAGCGCCATCTGTTGTGCAACCGTGCTTAAAATATCCCACTTTTAAAAATATAAATGCCTTAAAGTATGCACTAAATTAAAAATTGGCGTACTTTCACAGCTCTTCCTCCACTTTCTCTTGAAAATAAGATATTTTTGCGGAAAGAAGTATCCTATATTGGTTTTGTGCGTCCTGACAATATTTTGTTCGATTTTTCTTTGAAAGTAATCCACACGAAAATTTAAGACTCTTACGTAATTACTTTATATAAAGGTACCCATCCCTGGATAAAATTCTAAATTTTATATAAAATTCGAAAATTCAAAAAATTATTATAAAGCTCTGTAAAAGGTGTTTAAAATATTTTAATAACAATGTAATTTCACAAAGTAAAAATACAAATCAAATACAAATTATTTTAAAACAGCGCCATCTGTTGCGCAACCGTGTTTAAAATATCCTGATTTAAATTCATATTTTTCATTATTGTGAAACAGCGCCATCTGTTGCGCAACCGTGCTTAAAATATCCCACTTTCAAAAATAAAAATGCCTTAAAGTATGCAGTAAATTAAAAATTGGCGTACTTTCACAGCTCTTCCTCCACTTTCTCTTGGAAATAAGATATTTTTGCGAACAGAAGTATCCTATATGGGAATGAGGATACTAAGGTACCTCCTTACAAAATGTTGTTACAATCCATCCGATAGTTTTTACGTGATGCGAACACAAACAGCAAGACAGACAGTCAGAAAATGAGTTATTGTATAGATTATAAAAGCTATTAAAAAACAACGAATTTATCATTCCAATATTCGCCGAAAAAAATACAACTGTGTATAGGAAAATACACATAACCATCTTCGTATATATCTTTCTCTTACGTCGAAGAACGCCGATGAATTTAGTGCAGGGTTTTTTTTAGTTTTTTAAGTCCTTTAGTAGATGAAGCTTCTTTTTATTTTATAATTGTTTTCTTTTTTATTTATAGTATATAATTTAAATAAACACTTCTTAACTATATTCGTGACGTCGTCAGTGTCCTCTCACAATATCTTGAAAGTTATCCACTCCAAACTTTAAGACTTTTGCAGTGCTGCAGATTTGGTTTATATTTATATTATATAGAGGAATTACTGGGTAATTACTTAGGATATTCCAACATAAGGTTTATATGAAACTCTATTATTGTAGAGTTCTAAATCGCGATTTAAATCAAATGATTTTTTCAATAAAAATTGGTAATCAAATGTGTTTACTTTCATATTCTACAAATAAATAATTAAAAAAATATTGTGATTAATTTTTCATAAAATCACGACTTTATAAAAAACATGATTTTTTCCAACTCTGCTATAAATAGTGTTTAAAATTTCCCGTTTACAAAAATAAAAGGTTCTGTCTTAATAACTCATAACTCGCAACGTCTACCTGTACGGGATAAGCACAGTTCCACTATTTGTATTGTCTTTTGGTATCATTGGAAGTATATTTCTATTATTCCTTGTATTTATGGTAATTATTATTTTTATTTATTTAAATTGTTCTAATAAAACATATATGCTTTCATACTTATCAAACTCTTACAAGAATTACATTATCAAAATGTTTTATTTTTAATAAGTTTTTTTTTTTAATACATAAAAAAATTAAGTTTTATAAGTAAAATAAATGTTTGAGTTTTATACTACCAGCAAAGCTGAACTTGAAACTTTGAGGCCCTGTTGACTCTGAAATTGTTTCTAGGTAATGTCGAGACATTATGCAACAATTTTGTATTAATATAAGCGATTTGTTTTTCGTTTAATATCATTTATTTTTTATAAAGGTTTTTATATAAAGAATAAACAATAAATCGCTAATTAAGCTGGCTGAAGCAAAAATTTTAGGATAATTAAACAAATATTTAAAATATACTCTTACTGTTCCAACCAATACAATAATAATTCTACAAAATTATACAAAGGAATTTTTGAAATTACCCACTAAACCAAAGCTTTCGTAAGGAATTCGTTAAGATTTTTCGGTAGTTTGTGGGAAATCAGACTTGTCGTAACGAATTCGTTAAGACATTTGGGTAGTTTGTCTGAAAATTAAAAAAATAACGAATTTGTTAAGACATTTCGGTTGTTTGTCTGAACAAATAAAAAAATATGTAAGAAAATAAAAACCACAATTGTATTGAATAAACAAAATATAGTAAATACGAAAAAATTGAATAAATATTATGTACTTATATATAAGATGGACAATTGAAATCTAGTTGATTACGGTAAAGTATTCGCTTGAATACCAAATCATTAAATAATTATTACAAATATTCACTTAACTTTCAGAAAACGATATTTTAGCTTATACCCACAGAGAACATTTCATTGCGACTTCGTACCTAAATGTCGTTGCGATTTCGTACCTACATATCGTTGCGATTTTGTAACTACATATCGTAACAATTTCGTAACTACATATCGTTGCGAAGTCGTGTCAACCCTTTCATATAAAAATCGTTACTATTACGGTAATATTTCGGTTTCGAAATCGGAAGATTTTTTCGAACAGTCGTTACGAATTCTTTACGAAATCGGAACATTTGGTTTGGTGGGTAGTTTTAAGTTCGTTATATTCTTGCTAAGTTGAAAAAATATTAATTACAAATTAGGTGATTAATTTTTTAGAAAAAATGAGAAAATTTTATTTTTAGATGCTAGCAGAATGGAATGCGTTTGCCCTGCGAGTTTTAATATTGAATATTTTATATTTTTTTTGATTTGTACAAAGAAACTTTGGATTATTATAGGTATAATAACTTAGGAATAATAATATAGGAACTTTAAGATAAGGTCAAACTTCTGATAATGACGTGGTTCATTTAGCAGCCTGTTTCAACGAATGCGATATACACACATATATACATAGTTACATACATACATAGTGTTTTTTTTTATTTACTGATGTCACAATTTGAATCAGAATTACGTATGTATGTATATATGCTAATATACCTAAGTTAAGCTTAGGTTTAGAAAGTAAAAAAAAATATATTTCAAGTTAAAAAGTATGAGCCTTAAAACACTGTAGTTATGTAACAATAATTAGCACAAACAAAAGGAAACACTATACACAAAAGTTTAAGTTTAAAAAATACCTACATATGTTTAAAACACAAGCTCAAGCTTATTTTTTTAACTTATGTATATGTATGTGTTTAAACATCAACGCAAAAAGCTGACAGTATCATACTTGGAAACAGTTTGGAAACGTTTGAGAGAATATTTAATTAAAAACACATGACAATTTTGTAAACATAATTTGAGTATAAGGTTTGGATCATCTTTTGTTAGTTCTTGATTATAGAGCCTTCCTTCCATCTATCATTAGAATTAAAACAATTTTATGGAATAAGATTTTAAAAACCTAGTTATTCGCATAAAAATTCTACAGCACAAGTTAAAAATAATTTAGAGGAGCTGAAATATTTTAAAATTCAATTTTTGTATCTTTAAATTTTTTTACAATCAATAATAAAAACCACAACAAATATCCTTGCACGAGTAAAGTAAAAGAAATGTTAAGTGCCTATACGAAATCAAAACGTGTACATACCTGTGTTGAATAAATATTGCAAGCAGCCCAACGTACTGATGCACCCAAATCAATTAATGTCTCAATTAGAACGGCCGTTTGGGCATTAATATGTGTGCAGCCAACAATTTTGGCATCTTTTAATGGTTTATCATCGGCGGCACGTTTTCGTAATGCCATAATGCCGGGCATTTCCTGTTCAGCAATTTCAACTTCGCGACGGCCAAAGGCGTTTTGATTAATGTTACGTACACAAAAGTCAGAACATCCTTTGGAATTCTTTTGGACTTTTTCTCGTGGTGGTACATCGTCACCATCATCCGAACTGCTGCCCGTATAGGAGGCAGATGAAAAAGAATCAGTGGATGAAGCAGACAATGAACGACTACGATAGCGGCTAGTTTTCTTTAAAGCACTGGATTGTTTTGATTCTTTTTTATCACCACCAAAACCAGGATCTGGTACGGGTGTATCCGACAAGTTGTTCATATTAATTTCTATTTTATTTCAAATAATTGACTATTTCACCGTCTGTCTAACTTCTTACGATCAACGAAAAAGCCAACAGCTGTTGGAATTTATGGATTGCTCCAGACTTTATAAAAAATTAAAAAATAATGAAGAGTTCTTTCTTTTTTGTTTTTATCTGCAGAGTTTTTCTTTTTGTTTCTTTGCTCACGTAATGCTCACGTGACGTGTTGTCTATTAAATGATTTGAATTTTTATCTTTCTTGGTTGTACTTGCGTCTCTTTTCTCTGAATGTTTTTTTCTATTTACAACAAAATTTGTAGTATTGTTTGTTTTAATATTTTGTTTTTGTATGTTGTTCGTACAATTCAATTGTGGCAATTATAAAAATTAAATGAATGAAGCTTAAAACCAACAACAAAACAATGTGTAGCTTATTGGTGTAGTGTTGAGTCAAAAATATTCGTAGCTGGGTCACCAATAGTTGTTTTTACTGCAGGAGGTGCGGTGGCGTGGTTAGAGGCAAATGGCAGGGTACTTTTTCATTTAAGAAAATATTATTCCAGAACCAAATATTTTGCTTTTGAAATTTTTGCCAACAAAAACACTAACAAAACGCACACACACACAGATATGATTCGCAGAAAAATTACAACTTTGTTGATAAAGAACGCTGACGTTTACACCGAAACGAACTGAAGAATTAACTAAAATATTAAACTATTTCGCGGTCTTTAAAAATTAAAATTAAATTTTAATCACAAAGTATATTTTTAATGTTCAAAAATACTTTTTTGGGACAAACTATTCTGTAGGCAACGTCGGAAAGGAAAGAATGTTTGTTTTGTGTGATGGTGAGAATAATGACAATGCAGCGGATTTTCTTGTTTAATATTGCAGTTTTAAAGGAAACGGCAAAAACGAGATTTATTCTCAACGTTTTGTAAAGTTACGTGTCGTATTTTACAAATAGATTAGTGTTTAGGCATAGCGATTTGCATTAAACGTAATTTGTAATACATAATACAACAAATGATATAAACGATACAAAATTTGACGGATATTAATAACATATTGTTTAGGCCTGACATAATTTTTTCTAGGCAAACATCAAACTAATACCATGTTTCTACGACAAAACGAGGAACTTACTTTGCTCTCTGAATCAAGATTGCGAATAATACCGTTTACACGTAATATACGTGCTTCGTTTTGTTTACATTTTAATGTAAACAAGGTGCTTCGCCCTCAAAATTGTATATAGTGAAGCACTCCAGCGGGAAAATAGGCAGTTATTACTTACATATGATTAAATATGCAATATATTACTTTAAAAATGTTTTACCCTTGAAATCGAGAAGGTAATTTCAACCGACAGAAGAAGTACATATTGATTACCACGTATCCCAAATTATTAAAAGAAGTAATGTACTGTTTCTTCGTGTGACAATTGTTCATGTTTTCCATATATTTTGTTAAAAAAAAGATCCCTTATTTCATATCGTGGCCTCTTTTTTTTTCACTTTTTATATCGCAGTTTATGTTTAAGAGCGTAATCATAAAGGTCGTATAAATAAAACTGGAGTGGCCTACACTCAACTTTACCATACAAAATGGAAACAGATATTTTTATGGATATATTATATAAAGAATATAAGTTCAAAGTATATTCGAATCGAAAAATTTATTATTTTCGATTTGGGGTGTTAGGTAAACTTCCCTTTGCCCCTTCCCGATTATGGCCAGAATTTATACAGCTCTTCACCTTCATAACCCAGAGGTACATACTAAATTTCGTTTTAATATGTCGTACGGTATGACCTGTAGAACGTTCACAAAATTTGGGGGTAAGGAAACTACCCCTTGCTCCTTCCCGATTATGCCCAAAAACTATACAGCTCTCCGTCTCCATATACCAAAGGCAGGTACTAAATTTCATTTTGATATGTCAAACTGTATGACCTGTACAAACTCCACAAAAATAGTGGCATACACACCCACCCGCACACATCATAGCGAAAATAGCCAAAATGAATTCAGGGGACTTTTTCATGATTATAGTAATCACTTTACCTTATACTACGTATGGTAAAGTAAAAAAGGATATTATATTATTTAGAAATAGAAATATTTTTCTAAATTTTAATATTGAAATTACCGTATTAATTTGTTCACTTTGTTATAAGTGGCGAATACTTGTTTATGTCATTTTCTGATTGAACATAATTTTCTGTTTTGGATAAATGTAGTTTGAATGCGTATTGTACTAATGCTGGCAATTTTTTGAGTAAATGATCAAATACTCGGTACGCACTACTCAATACTTTGCCTGCACTATATTGTACAGCAGATAGCAATAGTATGGTTGAACAAAAAATGGTGTTGTTTGGAAATAAAAATGGCAAACTAAAATAAAACAACAAACAATGTTTTAACAACCATGTTCAGACGTGGAGATAACATTAACATGTATCGTCTACACTTAATACTAACAGGATGTTAGTGTTAATGTTTATCATTTAATGTCTAATGTAGACGTGGGGTAAATATGCTCAATGGTAACATGTAGAGCTGGTAAATAATCGATATTGCTTCCATTGGGTAATCGACGTTTTTTAAACAGTGGTACAATCTTTCAAAATTTATTTAATAGCATACTTCCACAGATTCAAATTAAATCGTCTCAAAACAAGGTGCATCGCTCCTAAAATTTTATATCTCGAAGCACGTTGATTCAAACATGATTAAAGTGTGAATCACGAATGAACATAGCACTCCGTGAAACGTGCTATAACCCATAACTTGGAACAACTAATTACTAAAAAGCCTACCTATGACGAGAAAAAACTGCAACAACTGGTAAAACTAAGTTGAAAACTAAAATAATTAATAAATGTTGTGTACAACCTAACCTTCGTTTCGAGACCTGACCAAAAGGTGCAAATAAGAACCAATTGTTTACGACAGCTTTTTACCATTTGGCTCTAACATTGTTCTGTATGAGCAACAATACAGAAGAATTCTTAAATTAAGGATTAGCTGTTCATTTTCTCAATTTATATATTTATCTTAATCAATTATCGTTTTATATAATTTTCTCTTTTAAACATTTCTTTTGTAAACTTTTCACCTTATAACAAATAACAAAATATAGGTATGTAGCTACATACAGTATAAATATTCTCATCTCATTTCTTTATAACCACAAATTTCCTTATCCTGTTCATCTGTTACCAAATGAGCTTCTGCTAATATACCAGCATCGTAAAGCTTTGTGGTAGTTTTTAATTTCCGCTGTTTCCGTTTAAATCCAACTTTAGCATTGTCCTTAATAAATTTCACAACAATAGCATCGTCCACTACAGACATTTGTAAACTTTTACCCCAGGCCAAAAGAGCCAATGGGTGTTGTGGTGTCAATAATTGAGACGGTGTTATGATATGACGATATAAACAACCTTTTAAAGTGTTTTGTAACTGCTCTTTTTGACCGGGAAAGGCACAAGGATGATACAGTAAAACAATACCACCATCAGCTAAACTATGCAACCATCGTTGAGGTGGCAAGAATTTATAGGTACCAAATTTAGGAGCCAAAGGGCGAAAGGCACCACTGAAAAAAAAAAGATATGAACAAATGAAAACTTATCTTTACCATATGCTTGTTGAGCTTTTTGGGAAATATAACTATTTATTGATCATAACAAAAAGTATATATGTTAAGTACTTACAAAGTTGGTATTGAGCTGGTGTATTCAATACTTTCATTTAGACATTTAACTGGTGGTTCATAGGCTGATGGTATAACATATTCTCTCATTAAAGCACTTGTATTTAAATTGGGAGCATATTCCGATCTCTTGCCAAGACAGAGATAATTAAATGAGTGTCGTTTGTCTTTAGGATCGAAATCAACACTCAAGTAATTCTAAAATCAAAACGAATATAAGACCTTGAATGTGAGCACTTTATAAATGTGTAAGATAATATTGGCCTAAACGTCTTTTCATTACAAAGCTGATTAATAAAAAATAAATAAAACCAAATTTAAAAAATTACCATCCCATTATCGCAATCATGTTTTTTATCATTATTATCTTCAAACTTCACAGAACCCTCTTTAACAATTTTATTATTTTGGTAATTGGGTGGGATTGGAAACCATAAGCCGGGCCAGCCTGAAGTGTTATTATGATCAGATATACCATCTGTTGATTTTTCCCCCGCTGCCACATTGACTAATTGTAGTTTTACGTCGTTTTTATAATTTGGTGGATGGGGAAACCATAAATGTTGCCAAGACGTGTCATCTTTAAGTAAGTTGTCATTTAAACGACCCTTTTTAAAGGTTTTTCCATCATTTGGTATTATAAAAATTAGCAGCATATTTAAATAAAAAAATAATTTAAACATAATTATATAAACACAATAAAATTAAGAGTTAGGATTGCTCGAAAATTAAAAATAAGGAAAACAAAAATAAAACTAAAAGAATATGAGATTAAAACAGATTTTTAAAGTCGCTATTACTAGTGGTGTGCCAAGTAAATATCGATAACTTGCTACACTAGTACAGTAGATCAGAAAGAAAATGGGACACTATGGTTAAATATTTGCAAAATAAAAGGAAAACAAATCGTATCTATCAGGCCTGTTCTGAAAATCACTTTTTATCATAGTGATTTAAAATCACGTAAAAGGTGATTTTAAATCGGTTAGGAAAGTGTCTGTGATTTCAAATCACTTGCTTATTTTTGCGAGTTCTTTGTTGTTAATTTTATAACAAAATGCTGAAATAAAAAGTTTAAAGTGTTCTTTTATCATTTTTGCAGTAAAATTACGATATCTATAAGAAAAATATACGAAATTTTCACCTTTCTCTTCTTTTGCAGTAATATTTTATACTAAAAATTTTTTTTGCCTTTTTTTTCGGTTCTTTTTAACTGTCAGCTGATTAAGTATTTATAGAAAGTACATCTACCCTTACCAAATATAAAAATTGTAATGGTTCCATAAATAACGCTTTAAAACGGCCATTTCTTAAACTAGTTTCATTTTAAACATTTTGGAGTCCACAATGTTACCTTAGACCCTTTAGATTGGTTTATTTTACGTATTATGTAAAATTTAACCAAAAAAACAATAAAAATCAGCAATTTTCTTGTGGTTTTACAATTTTAAAATTACCTAAAAACATAAAAAATTGTTTGGTTTACAGAATACGGTAAAATAAAACACGTGATTTCAAAACGGTTCGTGTTTTGAAATCACGTGATTTTCAGAACAGGCCTGTAAATTTTTTTTTTTTTATCATTTGTAACAAATAATGGTCGTCAAACTTTTTACGTACTTCTCTTTGCATGTGATAGTTTTCCAATTGATGTTTAATCAATCTGTAGGTTATTGAGGTGAAAATAAAAAAACTTACTAATTTTCTCATTATACTAGCCATTATCACTAGCCATTCCAAAGGAAAATTAAATTTAGAGCTTCCATTAAATCCATCTATCCATTAAATACTTCTATAATTATATATAACTTTCTGCGAAATGTACATTTTTTTAAAAAGACTTATTTTCTCAAAGAAAAATTAAATTTTAGAGCTTCTTGCTGCGAATTAATATCAATTAAATCCTTATGTAATTATATAGAAGTATTTAATGGATATCGATTAATGGAAATCAAATGTGGTTTGTACTTTCTGCGAAATGCACGTTTTTCACTTCGATCATGAGTTGAATAATTAAAAACACTGACTGCTAGCAGTCATACTGAAAAAACTCACCAAGGGGAATAACGCTGAAAATTTCGATTCAAAAAAGCACAATGTAGATCATACAAATTCGTATGTTTTTTTAAGGTATGGTATCATATTTCAATGAACACTAATATCTTCCATTATTTAAATACCTACATACATATGTATTTCGAAAACAAATATTTACGTCATATTAATAAAACTGATATACATGAAATGTATGATTTTTATTTGGTATTAAGCTTTAACAATAATAAACAAAATGGATATTTGAATTTGAACTTTTAAGGCTTCCCGTAGAGAAGGAAGAAAATGGAAACATAATAAACAAGGGCAGTATAGGTACGTACAAAAACTTAATTTTAGTATATTGATAAATAATGTTAAATTGTATATTTATATGTATTTTGATAGTAATATTGACCCCATCAACCATAAGGAAATTTAAACTTTGTAATACATTTTTGTGTGTGTATTGTTAAGAAAAAAGAATACATCTGGGTGATAACTTAATCTTGCTGCCACTAAGAAAAAAAATATGATTAATAACAGAAATTAAATATAAAATAAAACCTACCTTTAAAACCGGTTGCCCAGTTGTTCCCATACGAGCAGCTTCTTCTTCTCGTCTTTGCAACTCCTCATTTCGCTGTTGCTGTCTTTTTACACGTTCTGGATCTTTAACACCTCTACGTTCATTTTCCTGACGTCGTTTTTCAGCTGCTTCCAATTGTTGTTTTCTTCGGGTCTCCTATATATATACATACATATATAAATGTATTTTTGGTTAAATTTTTACGATTTAACAAATTATTTTTTTATATTATTACCGGTGATGGCATTAAATTTGCTTCTTCTGATGACCCACCACAACATGATGAACATATTCCCATTTTGCTATACGATTTGTTAATTAAAACTCGACGCAGTAAATTAATTATTACTTAAACAATTAGTTGACTGTTTTGCTTGAGTCATTTTTTCGTTGTTTCTTTTGAATCTTTTTCGGAAAAGCTGTTTTTATTTTTACTTTATTTGACATTCGTTAGTATTACCGTGTTACTTTTTGATAAAAGTTATAGCTGGTTTAAGCCTGGTACTCTGTTCAGTTTTTCATGCGGAAAGCTATCAAATTCCATACATAAAAAATTTCTATGAAAAAAGCCTGGTACTCTGTTCAGTTTTTCATGCGGAATGCTGTCAAACTACATACATAAAAAATTTGTATGAACAAGTCATGAAAAAATGTTGCTGAAGTAGTACTCTGTTTTAGCTGTGGAAAAACATTGAAATGTTTCTGGCAACATTTTACCAAACCTGTGAAATAAAGCAAATGGGCATTATTTCATTCGGAATTTTTCAAACAACAGCTGATCACCTGGCTTTTGTTAACATTTGTAAAACAATGTGGTATACTTAAAAGCAATAAAATCGTAAAATTCTTACAAATCGCGAGATAGACACCACATTTTAAATGTCAAATTTTCCTTGTGAAATAATAAATGTTGCTCAACATTTTTCACTAATTCGAACAGAGTACTAGGCTAAAGACATGAAAAAATGTTGCAGAAGTAGTAATCTGTTTTTGCTGTGGAAAAACATTGAAATGTTTCTGGCAACATTTTATCAACGATGTGATATAAAGCAAAGGGGCATTATTTCATGTGGAATTTTTCAAACAACAACTGACCGTTTGGCTTTTGTTAGCATTTCTAAAAAATGTGGTATACTTAAAAACAATAAAATCGTAAATTCTTTCAAATCGCGACATAGACATCTCATTTTAAATTTCAAATTTTCCTTGTGAAATAAATGTTGCTCAACATTTTCCACAAATTCGAACAGAGTACTAGGCTAAATGAAATAAAAAATTGGATTGAGAAGTTCTACACACCTGTTCGCATTGTTACAATCTTTTTGTTAATAATGTAAATCTGATAAATATACAATACTTTAAAAATTTGTTTTCATAAACTTAAATATCTCTGATGCTAATTAAATATCTATCAAATAAAATCATAGTTATTTATTTAGTTATTTACAACGTCACAGCGGGACCAAAAGGACCCAAGTTCTCTACACGGAGCCGGCGACCCTTGCAACCTTTAGTTATTTATCTGAGTATATACTTTGTATCGTTAAATCGCTAAACGATGCTTGTTTGAATTAAAAACTTTAAATAACATTTATTTTAAAAATAGTCGAATATTGGGTTAATTATTTCACTAACCACAAACAACATTAATATATATTTAACATATGGTAAATTTTTGATTATTAATAAAGAAAATATAGAGAGCTTCTTGAATACTAAATTATCTTGACACGATACAGCTTCGATTATTTATAGAAAAGATATTATGGCATATGTTACCGAACTCAAACTTAAAGCTTGTTAAACATTAATTTTTCTTTACACGATATCCAGTTCCATTTCTATCGGTACAAACAAATAAAATACATCTGGACCCTCATTTCCTTTGTTTTTATCAAGACACTTGGAGCGGTAACAAAAATTAATTATAAATAATTTTCCCTTAATTGAATCCTACTTTTTTAATTCATCGATCTGGTAGTTCTAGTAGCAACATGTTGTAAATGGCATCTTTATAAATGTTTAAAATCAAAACAAAAATTAAAAAACATCTGAAAGAAAAATAAAAAAAAAGAACGGTTTCTTTATTTTGCTTGGATTTCTATATTCGTGTGTTCTTTGTTTGTGGTGTTATCAGTTTGGCGGCCTTAAATTCGGCTGATTTGCACTGAAGAAATATTAATTGACTAAATAAAAATTATTAACAATACTTTGTAATATATGCTTGTGAATTACATAATTAATTGACTGTTATACTAAATAAAAATTGCTATCTATATTGAAAAAAAAAAAAAAAGTAAATAAGGTAATACTTATAAAATTCTTGATTCTAGAATAAAAATAATTATTCAAAAATGTTGAATGTCCCAGCTGAAGGCAAGGTAAGAAATATTTATAACTACAACAATGCATGTGTAAATCTAAAATGCCTTATTGGAAATATATCTTCAGTAGTGCTTTTTTTAAAGTTTAATGGTACAATTTATATCTATTTCTTAATAGGTTTTTTTTTTAATGTAAAATATTTTATTTTGTTGACAATGTGACCAACCTTCAATTGACCTTAAATATAGCCAAAATATTGGTAGGGGTAGAGACCATATATTTGTTTGTTATTGAATTCATTTTGTTAATTTGTGTTCTTTTTTTTATTTTATTACTCGCAATTTATTCAAAATTGTAATTAAATAAATTTATTGTTTTCTTTACATTACATACTGCGAATGTTTTTAAATGATGCCTGAACATATAAAAATTATAAAATATTATTTGGATGGTACATAAAGATTGACACCTCTTCAAAGTTTCGATAATTAAACATACATACATACATACATGTACATATGTATGTATAATAATCTAAATTTTTTTTTGTACGAAAGTTAATGAAACCTTATTAATAAAACCTGTGTGGACTTATGGTATTCAATTTAGCGGAAATGCACTTCATTAAAATATTGAGATAATTTAAAGTTATCAATCGAAGACTCTCAGACTCATAATCACCATGACATATGTATGTATAACTAACGAAGCAATTCATAATTACCTTAAAATTCAAACAGTGAAAGAAGCAATAAAATCTTACAGTGAATGATATTTGAATAAAATAATGTGCGGTTTTTGTATTACAGGATCGCCTAGAAAATTAATATGAAAAGCATTCAATTATTAGAGTGATTCCTATACAAATTTTTAAAACGAGCCGTTCTCCTGTAATACAGAAACCGCACATATGTAAGTACTCATGCAAACCTCTTAGCTATTACTATATTAGACGGCACTGGTGAAATACAAAGCCTAAAAAGATTTTAGATCTTTCATTCAGAAAATATAATTATTAAAATTATTACATAAATTATTATTTTTTTCTTTACTTTACTTTTTTATTATTGTTATTGTTATTATTATTATTTTTGTTTTTATTATTATTGTTTTTATTTTTAATATATATTTTTAATAAAAAAATATTTTTTTTTATCTCGAAACTAGACGTGATAGAAAAAATCTGTGAACAGATTTGGATTCAGCAGACAAAAGTCAATTAAAGTCACATAACAAGGTTTAAGATCCCGATTTATTTTTTTTTACGACTAGGGTAACATAAATTAATTTTTGTTAACCAGAACATATTTGTTCCATTTCTATATGTTCAACTTTAAATGTTATTTTAATGTTTTATCAAATTTGCTTATCATCTCATATGTATGATAGGTTGCAATTTAAATAAATAAAAAAATAACAATAAAATAAATAAAGTATTTTTTATTAATTTAAATTGTTTATTTTGAAAAGTAATAGAATAATGTATTAACTAATTATTGTTGTTCATTCACCTTGATGTTACCCAATAATGAAAATAATTATAATTTTTTTTTTTAAATAAATTGTGCTTAAAAAATCGAATTATAATTTATTTCTATATAAAGGGTGGTTAAATTTGTAAGGGCCGATGTTAATTTTGAGTAAAACACAAATTATATTGGAAATTATTATCATTTCTTTTTATTTTGATAATATTGGTATGGTTTAATTATGTGTCGAATAAAATATTTTTCGATGACGCTGAGGCATAATTTAGGTTCTATGCCGTTAATGTGCCGAATTATCTCATCCTTTTGCTCCTGAATTGTTGCTGGCTTATCGACGTACACCTTTTTTTTTTTTTTTTTTTTTTTTCAAAAAACCCCAAAGAAAGAAGTCCAACGGTGTCATACCACATGATCTTGGCGGCCAATTGATATCGCCACCACGTGAGATAACACTGCCATTAAATTTGCACACAAAAGAGCCATTGTTTCGTTAGTTGTGTGGCAAGTGGCACCGTCCTGTTGAAACCACATATCGTCCACATCCATATCTTCCAAGTTCGTTATCATCTCACGATAGTGAACACCATTCACAGTATCTGCCTGACCGGCCTTCTTTTGGAAAAAATACGGCCCGATGATGCCGGCAGCTCATAAACCGCACCAAACACTCACTCTTTGTGGGTGCATTGGTTTTTCAACAATCACTCTTGGATTATCATTCGCCAAAATACGGCAATTCTGCTTATTGACAAATCCACTGGGGTGAAAATGAGTCTAATCATTGAAGATGAAGATGATTGATAATCCAACGTTGCCAATTCTTGCCACCATTCTGACCATTCTCGATCGTGTATTTTTCCTTGGTTCAAATTGAGTTAGTCTGAAATTGAGAAATGTCAAATTAAATGCAGAAAAAAACTTGGCGTTTAGGTGTGGTTCACATTCAACATCGGCCCTTAAAATTTAACCACCCGATATAAGGACTTTCTATGAAAATATCAGGAGCCTACCTATTGCGCTTAAAAAATAAGGCAAAGTATGTGATAAACATGTTACGGTTAAAAAAATAAGGCCATATACTTCCAAATCATGTCGGAACATCCTTTAAGTTCTAGGTTTTATTTTGTATATTTGTTTATATAGAGTACATAGCATTAGTTACTGCCTCCAAATTTTATGTGGTTGCCTCCTACAGCTCAAGAAATAAGGACATAAATGCAAATAACACGTCTCTATCGCAACACCCTATACGTTTTAGTATTTGTTGCTACAGCGGCAACAGTTATATACAGTTATGAAAATTTCAAGAGTTATGCAAATTTCAAGAGTCTACCTATTACGGTTCCAGAGATAAAAGGCGCTGATAGACATCCTCTCGATATCCACAAAACTGTGCCATTGGTTAAAGCAGAAATCGCTAAACAATTCTTTAACGTATTTAAAGAAGCTCGAAACACATCTAATTCCGTTGGCCCTTAACATCCGTGGAAACATATGATATAACATCAGAGACGCAAATCCAAAATGATAACAGCAAAAATGAAAATAAATTTTTGACCAGCTCTGGCTGGATTTATTGAGTTTTATTTAGATTTATGATGTTAATATATATTTATTTTTAGTTCAATAACATTTAAAGATACAATTCTTACCTATGGAATGCCTGCACAAATAGTTGGTATCGATGTCCTTTTTGAGCCTTTCCTCTGGTGTCATCAACCAAGTTAATTTCTTAACCAAGTAATCAGATATTTTACTGCCTCTGCTAGTTTTAACCTCACTCATCCTAGTGCTGGTAGTTTGGAATTCTGTACACGTCTTGTACAGTTTACTTGCGTACACTAAAAATTAAAATTAAAACATTAAACAAAAAATATTTTTTAATGATGAGATGCATGAATAGCAATACACCTCAATTTTTATTTACATTACAAGAACTGTTCTAACAAACTTTTATTGAAATAGATTAATAAAAACATAAACTGTATTTAATGTTTTTAAATTTATTTGTCGAACTATTTATTAAAATACAAGAGAATTGTTAAAGTACGGCTTAAGTTCGCATATTTTCTCTTACAACTCTGTAGGCTTGAAAACATATTTTTAAAAATTATATTATTGTTTGTTCTTTTTAATTTTGTGTTGGATTAATACTAAATTAATAAAACAAAAGTTGCTTGTATTGCTAACTAAACGTTGGCTCAGCAACAACAAATTTAATGCGCTAAAGATTAAACAAAAACACATAATCAAGACGGAAGGAAGCCTTAAGTAGTTGTGAGTAGTTGTGAATACAATTTTTCGTATTCTATTATCTGAGTTTGATTGGTTAAATCCATAACAGTTGTAAAACTAAACAATACCCAAAGTAGATAGATACGAAGAATGCTGAAGAAGGATAAAGCGATCCAGAAAATGCATTACGCTCTGCAGTGTCTAAATAAATTGTTTCCTTTCTTTAAGTTTACCGCCAAAAAATATTTTTTCAAGCCTATTGAGTAGTTTAACACTTTATTTGTATTTAAACTGTATTTTTTCAAATGCACTTTTTTATAGATTTTTCTTTTTTATTTTGAATTAATGGCTCACAACGGGTTAGGATTTTGTAATTAATTGCTGTAATAAACTAAAAGTAAACAAGCTTAATTAAGATTATGTCTGACTTACATATGCACTTGCCAAATGATAAGAACTATTGAATTAACTATAAAAATATATGGTTTTCCAATAAGATGTTAAAGACCGAAGCCAGAAAAAGATCACACAAAGGTAGAATCATATAAACCAATAAGTCTGTTATTAATATAAGTCTGTTATTAATTATAATTACTAGGCTGAACACAATTTTGAGCGAAAATTTGGTTTTAAAAGACAGCATAGCACTACTGAATAAACGCACAGATTAGTAAACCGGGGTTTCCTCGGTGGGCTAGTAGGTAGTATGCTAGTCTATCAGACCGGGGCTGTGGGTTCGATTCCCACCAAAGACTCTGGAATTTTTCACTAATTTTCATAATTTGGTTGGCTGGCACCCACCCAGATTTAAAATAAAAGCATTATTAAAACCCAATAGTATTTATTTATCTTAATCCAAAATTTTTATTTATTGGAGAAAAAAAAATTTTTGTTCGAATTATCGTTTAATTTTTATTCGAATAACCCTCCTAATATTATCCCTGACAAAATCGAAGAAAAATGATAAGATTCATTTCTGTGCCATAAAAAGTAAATGGTTACATGCGGGCAACCTGTGCAACGTTGCTCGTAACAGCAGGGTCTCCAGAGTGCTAACTGCAATAAATTTATCAATTTATTTTTAATCACAGATGCTCTTTTGTTTTCATACATTCTTAAATGCCGATTGTGAATTTTACTGATAAGATTTTGTTTGTCTTAATTTTTTATTAAACTGACTTCTTTCTCACTTCTTTTGTTTTTCATTAAATAAATTATGTGTGGAAATTCTCAAACTAAAATGTGTTCTTTGACTATCTCAAAAGTTTTAGGCACGAGTTAATTATTTGCTAAAATTAAACAATTAAAAATAATAGTTGACTGATATTGTGGCAGCAAATTTTTACTCTCCTCTTCTCAAGACAGTTGTATGAAAGAATGAAATGTTTGATTCGTTTTGATTGAAATTTTTTGTTCAATTTTGTAATAGAGAAGTAATACAGGTAAATAATGCCTACTTATTACCTATAAACCTTGGTCTAATGACTCCTCCAGCTAAAAATTTAACAATTTCATGAAACCAATATGTGGCAATTTTGGCGAGTTACATAGGCATCATCGCCTAAGATGATTTCGTTCATTAGAACGGCGAGTGGTTAGGGATGACGAGGACAATCTGGCATATACTGGATCAGAAAAAAACGGCTTTGCTATTTCGGCTGCCAAAAATGCAGCTACGCGATTTAATATCAACGATCACTGGGCATTGCCTATTCGGAACTCATGCAAGAAGGATTTCTGTAGAAGTTGTCAGGATGAGGAAGAGGAGGAAACTGTCGAACACCTCCTTTGCCACTGCCCTGCGTTAGAATACCAACGCCTCCAATACCTTGGACAAAGGTGCTTTGCGAGCCTCTCCTGTGTCTCCATTTTGGAACCGAGCAGGATTAACTCCTTTCTGAGAAGCAGCGGATGGTTTTCTAACCAACCTACACTTGACGAGGCATAGACAATCTCGTTAATAACCTGGCTTGACCAACCTGCCCTCCGTTGGCTACCTCCCCACACTTCTGACTCTTCTCTATCTACTTTTAAACTTTTTGTCTGTCCGTCTGTGACTTTATCCTATGTCTTCTTTCAACGCTTTTTCTCTTTTCTCTCTCTCTTTTCCATCTCTCCCTCTTTTCCTGTCCTCTTTTGCAGGTTACACAAAGGACCAATACTTGGACCCAAGTGAGCTGTATTGGAGCTGCCTGCTTAACCTAACCTAACCTAGGGATGAGCATGAGCACAAAAAATTAAGCTCATAAGAAACTCATTATAATATTTCATTGAATTCATGTCTGTTCATAGCACACGAGTAACGATGAGTGGACAATAATAAACAGCAATGACCAACGAGCTAAATGCGATAAGTTGACAGAGTTTCCATAAGCAAGTTTGAATAAGTATGAGTAAATGTTGAATCATGAACTTGGGCGACTTCAAGCAGTGTTATGCTTTGAGTGACACCCGAACATAGTTCGCGTGTACAAACAAAAAAGTGCAGCAATTTTTTAACAACATTTCTTAAGTTCATTTTACAAAACGCAATAAGCGTTGTCCAAAACTTCTACACTACTAATTCAAACACGCTGAGTGTTTCGAACATGAGACGAGTAAACACGGCTCTCACTAGTATAGAAAGTTCGTTTCACTCGGTCAGCTCATGGCGTTTATGATAACGAATAGAGTCTTGCTGGCTAATAGTATGGTACGAGTAGGCATCGGGGTTGTCAAATATGGCGATTTAGCGGTCAAATTTTCGATTTGGCGACATGGCGATTTTTCATTGATCTTTCGTGAACATGAAAAACTTAATTAAGGAATATCAAAATGGATAATGATGAAATTGAAGTCCGATTATTATAAGTTGGCAATAGCTGAAGTTAGGATTTTATCGGAGAGATAAGTTGTTTTTCGTTATTATAGGTAAGCTAAAAATAAACTTTAACTATCACTTAATATAAAGGCAAGTTATAGTAAAAAGCTTAAATTGCTTGTCATAACGAAAAACTACTTATTTCTCCGATAAAATCCTAACTTTAGCTATTGGCAAGTTGTAATAATGGGCATAAGATTTATTATAATTTTAATTATAGTAAATAAAATAAATAAATAAAAGCAAATCATTTTTAATATTTAAAGATTATTTTACTTCTGTAAACTGGAAAGTTAAAAGTTAAAGTTTACTTTATTTTGAAGTGTTTGAGAATCAGAAGTTAATTTTTTTTATTAACGAAATGATTCTTTTAAATTACAATAATCGTAAAAATGTTGAGGGCACTAGTCCCACATTATCAGCATATTTAAAAACGAGTACTAAGACAAACAATGCTACAAGCAATACTAAATCCAACGACATTACTAAACAAAAATATTAAAAATATTTAAACAAAACACTATTTTACAATTGTTCTGTCATCGTCGCCAGCAGCAAACTGTTAGTAATTTTTAACTGACAGTATTTAAAAAGAGCTCTTCGTAGTCGCGTAGCCAAGTAATATTTCTTAAGTGTTTTATTTTCAATAAATTGTTAATTTCTATCCTAGAATAGAATAGTACTGCTGCAGTACTGCTCTGATCGATCTTTCGAATTGTCTACACATTTTAAAGGCGGCTTTTCTACAAATAATTTTACTTTGTGTTTTATTATTTGAATATTCCTGCTTTAAATGAGGAGGAGATATAATTGGAGTTCAAGAATTAATTAAAATTTCTCATTTATTTATTATCAAGACGCGAACAAAAGTTGTTTTCTGAACTACAGTGCAATTAAAAAAAAAGTATTCCACATCTTACTTCTCCCAATGTGATTTTTAAATAATTAACAAAAAAAAAAAAAAAAAGAATAAAAATAAAAGCAATTAATATTTAAGCAATTTAAGTGTTTTATTGTGTTTTTCTTAAAGAAAAAATACAATATTAAATGCAAATAAATTAATTTTAAAAGAAATATTTAACACAACTTTGCAAAATGAGCCGGCCAATTGATATTCTCTTAGGACGAGTAAGTAACACAGTTTTGTTTGTTTATTATTATTTTTTGTATTATTTGTTTAAAAACTGTAAAACTAAAGCCAAAGTAAAACGTTCATTTAAAGTACAAAAAAAATTGTTTTAATCAATTATGTGATGTTGTAGTTTAAGATATACAGTGGGCGACATATCAATGAAGTCTTTTCACAATTTCCTTCAAAATGTTTGTTACTGCAGAACTCTGTCGTTTCTGGGCTAATTTTTATTGATCCCATTTCAAAACATAATAAAAGCTATAATTAAAGATTTCCCATATAGCCAACTTTATTTAACGTGTTTTTTAAACAAAAAAATGCAGGCTTTTCAAAGCTTCACAAAGTGCTTTTAGTATACAGTGGATGACAATACAATGTAAACATTTCCAAATATGTATACACACATTTACAATTTTAGTTCGAAAATTCAAAAATATTTTCAGAGGTGCTGCAACGTATATTACATAACGAATAAAAGTTCATAGTATATTCAAAGTATATACATAAATAACTATTTGCCTTTAGTAAAAAAATAATTATTTTCGGTGTGGGCTGTCAAGTATACTACCCCTTGTCCCCTCCCAACTATGCCCAAAAACTATACAGCTCTTCATCTCCATATACCAAAGGCATATACTGAATTTAAGTTTGATATGCCAAACGATATGATTGTAGAGCGTTCACGAAAATAGTGGCATACACACCCACTCACAGACATCATGGCGAAAATAGTCAAAATGGATTCAGGACACCTCAAAACGTAAAAATCCGTTGAAATCCCTTCTCTATGGTGAAGGGTATATAAGATTCGGATTCAGGAACTTTTTTTCTTCTAAATTCCTCACTCATATCCTTAACTAGCTGTGCCCGCCCCGTCGTAGGCGTCCTGACAATATTTTGCTCGATTTTGCTTTGAAAATATTCCACACCAATTGTAAGACTCTTACTCTTATAGTGCTTTAGTTATGGTTTATGTATTTACTTTATATAAAAGTATCCAACCCTGGATAAAATCTAAAATTTATAATAAATTCTAAAAATTATTATAAAGCTCTGAGAAATGTTTTTAAAATATTTAAATACCAATGTAATTCCACAAAATAAAAATACAAATTTTATTCAATTGGCTCCTAATGTTGCGCCTTTTTTTTTAAAAATACCTCTTTAAAAAGGTGTGTTGAAAATATCACAGTTTTAAACCGTTAAAGCGAAATTTCAGTACCTTTAAAGCGAAATTGCGTTTTTCACTGCTTTTTATCCACTTTCTCTTGGAAATAAGATATTTTTCGGAAAAAAGTATCCTAAATTGGAATCAGGATACTAAGGTACCTCCTCACAAAATTTTGTTAAAAACCATTCAGTAGTTTTTACGTGATGCGAACACAAATGAAAAGCAGACAGACAGACGGAAATGAGTTACTATTTTATTTATTATATGTATAGATATAGACTAAAATATACAAAATTATACCAAACAAATTTTTCTTAATTGCTGTACTAGTTCCATAATAGTATTTATTACTACATTGACAAAGGTTAGGTTAGGTTAGAAAGGGTTGTGACGATCGAATGGCACTTCCACTCGAAGGCCCAGAACGTTCATTGTAATTCCCTTCAAGTTACTAATCTGAAAGTCTACATTTGCGTTTTGTTAGACGACGTCATCTTCTAATTTTCACCCAGAGATATCGCTTAGCTCATCGTGTCTAGCCGTCTAAGCCTGTTGCTTCGTAATACCGACAGAAATACATAATGTGCTCAATGGTTTTTAATTCCTTTTTCGTCCTCGCATATTCTTTAGAAAATTTTAAAATTCTAAAAATTATTGTAAAGCTCTATAAAAGACAGATGGGAAATGAGTTACTCATTTCCTTTTTAAACAGCGCCATCTGTTGCGCAACATTGCTTAAAATATACTGCTTTCGAAAGTAAAAGATGCCTTAAAGTATGCAGTACCTTTAAATCGGTAATAAAATAGGCCTACTTTCACTGCTTTTTCTCCACTTTCTCTTGGAAATAAGATAAAAAAGTATCCTATAATGGAATCAGGTTTCTTCTCACAAAATTTTGTTAAAATCCATCCAATAGCTTTTACGCGATGCGAACACAAATAAAAAGACAGACAGACAGGAAATGAGTTACTGTTTTATTATATGTATGTATGTATAGAATAGATAATTTATAAAGTTTTATTTACTCTCACATGAAGTTTGTTAAATAATTGGACAAACTCTTGAAAATGTCAATACAACTTTAAGCTTTCTAATGATGAGTTATAACAATTTCTCTTATCAGTGCAATAAAAAAAAAAAACAAAACACAGCAAATAACATTGAATAAATAACCTTGCAAATATCATTTCAAATAATATTGCGTTGCATGTTTGTGTTTTATTTTATTTATTTAGATTAAAACTACTGCGAAGAGATATCAGTGATCATTACATTACATCAGCTTTTTATTGTGATAATGTGGTATCAATTGTAATTTTTAATTGTGATCCCATAAAAACAGATTAAAAATATAAAATTTTTTCCACTGATAACACACACACACAGCTGATTGGAAATAAACGTTGCAAATCTGTTGAAGCATTCATTCTAAGGAATGTAATCGTTGAACTGTTAAGTAATTAATTTCGTTAATAACACTGGCCAACAAATTAGGCAAAAAATTTTGGCCTTGGAAGCGAAGCATGTTTTTTAGCTAATCTGGGTGCGCTGAATTCGAATCTGGCAACAAAGTTGGGCCTTCACGTCCAGTTCGTTTTTTATCGCATGCTGGCAATACTGTAAAATAGTTAATACTGACACTACAATTTCACAGTTATTAATTTGACAAAAGTCTGCATTCGTTATGAATTTGTATAAATTTGCGCTACATTTCATCATTACGCCAATACAGAGTGGCCAAAAAGGACTAAATATTCACCAGGAAAACAAAATATTTCAAATAAACCGTTAATTGATCCAAATGACGTTGTTCTTCCACCGCTGCACATAAAATTGGGCCTTTTTAAGAACTTTGTCAAGGCTCTGGACAAAGATGGTGCAGCATTTAAATATTTGTTAAGCGTTTTACCTAAAATTTCATATGCTAAAATCAAAGAAGGGATATTTGTTGGCCCTCAGATCAGGAAGCTTATGAATGATCATAATTTTTCGCAATGTTTATCGGAGAAAGAATATGCAGCCTGGGAGTCTTTTAAGTGCATCGTGAAGAGTTTTCTTGGAAACAATAAGAGTGAAAACTACCAACAAATTGTTGCTGAATTATTGAAAAATTATCATGAACTGGGTGCACGAATGTCACTCAAAATACATTTTCTTCATTCGCATTTAGATTTTTTCCCACAAAACCTAGGTGCTGTTAGCGATGAACAAGGGGAGCGCGCCCATCAAGATTTAATGAAAATTGAAGGAAACTATCAAGGATTTTGAGATAAAAGTATGCTGGGAGACTATTGCTGGACTCTAATACGTGAACCAACGAAATACAAACGACAATCATATAACGCCATTCACTTTTGAAAGCTCATTGATTTTTAAATAAAATAATAATTTTTTATGGAAAAATCCAACAAACGCTTTTTTTTTATATCTCGAAAACCTGACGTGATAGAGAAAAACCATTTACAGATTCGAATTCAACGCACTAAATTACACTAGGAACGGTATTTGGTTGCTCCAGTCAAAAACCTTGTTGGTTAGTGTAATTAACAGACTACGTTCAAATAGCAAATTGTTTTTAATACACAAGATTAAATATTGTTACGTTTTTACTTTACGTTGGGTTCTTTTTATTGCAAAATAAATACACACTGTTATTACTTTTACTGTAAGTCACTTTATTTACTTAACACCACTGTTCAAAAATACAGCAAACTGTTAAACACTCTTAATATTCGACAACTTAACTCTTTGACTTTTAAATTAATACTGCCATGCTACTCGCCAGCACGATTCACTTTATATAGGTGCTTTAAAAGCACCAGAATGTTCTATTCCAGACATATCTGGCAGGTTCGAATGTTATTGCTCTTGTTTTTCTGTTTGTGTGATTGGTTATTTCTTTATACTTGTGTTTGTGGCTATTTATTTCTTTATACCTGTGTGTGTGGCTATTTATTTTTTTATACCTGTGTGTGTGGCTGTTTATTTGTTTATGCTTGTATTTATGTATGTGGCTGTGTATTTAACAGAAGAGTGTTTATTTAATCTGTGTGTGTGTATGCGTAAATGGGAATTTTTGTATGAGGCGTTTCTTTCTTCCATCAGTGTAAGAAAATAAGCCATTAATGTTGTTGTTGTTGTTCGAGAGTATTGTTGTTCAGAGCTTATAATGAATAAATTCTTCTTTCGTAACACTACCCCCTTCTCAAACCTGTTCGTCCCGAACAGACACAGATGTACCTTTTCCATAGTTGGCTAGCCGCTCCAAGTGCACAACTTTCATTTTTGATCTTGGGCTCTGGAATTTCTGTATTCTGTAAACTACGTCGTTTAGCCGCTTTATTACTTTATAAGGTCCATCCCAATGAGTTTGTAGTTTGGGTGATAATCCTTTCTTCCGTTGTGGGTTAAAAAGTAGAACCAGTTGTCCCTCGTTAAATCCCTCAGAGTTGGCAGCTCGATCATATCTGGCTTTCATTTTATCACTGGTTAATTTTATACGACTCCGCACGAATTCGTGAATCTCTTGAAGGTCCCTTTGTGCCTGACTAGAGTTTTCGCCGTCTCCTTCTGTCGATGTTGGCTTAACACCAAACTCTAAATCTGCAGGCAAATTTAGCTCAGATCCAAAGACTACTTTCGCTGGTGTTCGTGAGGTGGAATCGTGAACAGCTGATCTATATGCCAACAAAAATTTGGGTATATGCTCATCCCAGTCCCTCTGATGTGCGCTGACCACTTTTCGCAGGTATTCCTCCAGCGTTCGATTGAATCTTTCGATCATACCATCAGATTGCGGATGTAACGGTGTCGTTCTGGTCTTTCTTATTCCGTATATTTCGCACATCTCTTTGAATATAGCGGATTCAAAATTTCGGCCTTGGTCGGAGTGTAGTTCTAAGGGAACACCATAGCGACACACCCAGTTGCTTATAAAAGCGTCTACAATCGTTCTGGCTTCTTGATTGGGAATGGCATATACTTCCGGCCATTTGCTAAAATAGTCCATGACCAAAAAAACGTATCGGTTTCCAGCATTGCTAGCAGGGAAGGGACCTGCTACGTCCATCGCTATACGTTCAAAGGGAGCGCCTGAATTGTACTGCTGAAGCTGCCCAGACTCCTTCGTACTGGACCCTTTGCTGCAATGCACTCTTGGCAATTGGCTATCCACTCTGCTACGGCTTGTTAACAGCCGACCCAATAGAACCGTTGTTTTATCTTTTCCAGCGTCTTCGTTACACCAAGGTGACCTCCGCTAGGACCATTGTGGAATTGTTTCACGACCTCTTTGATCTTGGAGGATGGCACGACGATTAAGTCTATCACAGTTTTGCCGTCTGTGCTTTCCCAAGTGCGACATAAGCAGCCATCCTTCAACCTTAGACTGTTCCACTGGGCCCAATATGCCTTCGCCAGTGGACTTTCTGGTGAGATCTCACTTCGCGTCGGTCTTCTGTCTTCCTCTTTAGCCGCTATAACTTTTGCCAATATGGGATCGTTTCTTTGTGCTGTCGGCCAGTCTTCACTAGATTCTATATGTGTAAGCCGAACATCAATAACGAATTCTTTTCTCTCTGCCTTTGAGCAATGCTTACACCCCAGATCACATGGCCGCCTAGAAAGGGCGTCGGCGTTGTTATGCTTGCCTCCTTTTCTGTGCTCAATACTAAAGTCATAGCTCTGAAGTCGCTCAATCCAGCGTGCAAGCTGTCCTTCAGGGCTCTTGAATTGCAGCAACCACCTGAGTGCGGCATGATCTGTCCTCAGCGTAAAATGTTGGCCATACAAATACTTGTGGTAGTGTTTTATGCACTCCAATGCTGCTAGAAGCTCTCGTCGCGTTACGCAATAGTTTCTTTCAGGCTTCGAAAGTACTCTGCTGTAGTAGCCTATAACCTTTTCTGTCCCATCTACCACTTGCGACAGCACGCCTCCTATTCCATATCCGCTCGCATCAGTGTCTAGCATGAATTTTTGCCCAGCTACAGGATATGCCAGGATAGGTGCCACACACAACAATTCCTTGAGCTTCTGGAATGCTTCCTCGGCTGCTTCACTCCACTGGTAAGGTCGCGACTTTTTGGTTAGCTCATGTAGGCTCGCAGCAACACTAGCAAAATTTGGCACAAATCGTCTGTAGTATGTGCAGAGTCCCAAGAAACTTCGTAACTCGTGAAGATTTTGAGGACGAGGCCAGTCCTTTACTGCCCGTATTTTATCTTCATCGGTTGATATGCCCTCTGCTGTTACACGATGCCCCAAGTATTTGACTTCCTTCTGAAACAATGCACATTTCTTAACACTGAGCTTCAGTCCAGCCGCTGATATACGCCTGAAGACTTCTTCCATATTCCTTAGGTGTTCATCGAAGGTCTTTCCCATGACAATTATGTCATCCAGATACACCAGACATGACTTCCAATTGAGTCCTTTTAACACTCGTTCCATTAAACGCTCGAAGGTGGCTGGGGCGTTGCAGAGACCAAATGGCATAACATTAAACTGCCATAAACCATCGAGAGCACTAAAAGCAGTTTTTTCTTTATCCTTGTCCGCTATCTCGACTTGCCAGTAACCGCTCTGTAGATCTAACGTAGAAAACCACTTAGTACCTGCTAGCGTGTCTAAGGTGTCATCGATTCTTGGTAGCGGATAACTGTCCTTTTTGGTAACATCGTTGAGCTTTCTGTAGTCAACACAGAATCTAGTGCTGCCATCTTTCTTCTTTACTAAAACTACCGGCGAGCTCCAAGGACTCGAAGATGGTTCGATAATTCCGTCTCGCTCCATTTCGTTGACTAGCTACTTTACTTCGCTCCGCTTGGCTAGGGGAATGCTCCTGGGGGCTTGTTTTATGGGCCTCGCTTCGCCAGTATTTATTTCATGCTTCACTATTGCCGTTCTACCTTGGCTTTTATCTTTTAGGGCGAAGACAGAGGCTGCTACTTTCGTAGCAGCTGCTTGGCTTTGTTTCTGTCAGGTGGCTCCAGCTCTGCTACCCATTTCCCCACGTGTTCTGCTAGTATTTCGCGCTCTTTAGTTGACAGTTTTTCAGGCTCCAAGTCTCTCTCGCAATTAATTATGGCCTCTGCTGGTGTACATTGAGCTATGTGAGAGTTTTTACCAATTACTTTTTCACTGCTGGATAGATTTAACACTCTCACAGGAATTTTTCCATTCTTACAGGTTTTCACGAGGGCTTTTGCTGTTATTATTTCACTCTTAATTCCTGATGGTTCTACCACCCACAACCGGTTGTCCTCACAATCTTCCTCCATACGTGCCCATATCACAGTTTCTGCCTGAGGTGGTAATTTCTGGGATGCTACAGCATCCAACTTCCTTACTGCAGTTTTACTCACATATCCAATATCAAGGGGTATTTCGACGTTTCGCCAGATCATTATTTGTTGCCCCATGCGCAGATCGACTCCATGCATGATCATAAAATCTGCGCCAATAATAACTTCGTCCACGATATCGGCAACAATGAACACATGGTCCACACTCATGTTGGCTATAGTTAATCTGACTTTCGCCTTACCATAGACAGTAGCAAATTCTCCGGTCGCGGTGCGCAGGCTTACATTATTCACTTGTTCCACTTTTCCCTTTACTAAATCGGGCCTTATTATAGACTGCGACGCTCCTGTGTCTATTGTCAGAATACGCTTTCCTCCGTTGATATACCCGCTTGCAGTAAGATTGCTGTTTTGCTGCTGCATCACAGATATGGAGATTGTGAGGCCCTCGGTTGTGGGAGCTAGCTCATGCCCCGGAGTGCTAGCTCTCTTTAGTTTAACGACTCTCGAGATGTTCCATGAGTCGCACGTTTATTGTTTCTTGGCGGCGAAACAGATCTGGATCGTTTTCTTGCTGCCTTACAGTTTCTTTGAAAATGGCCGACTTTACCGCAATTAAAGCACTTGGCGTTTGTCTTACCTTGCCTTTCATCTAAGGCTTTCTTTACCGATTCAAGTATTTGCTTTATGTCGTCCATTGTTGTTTTCTCATCTTCAGCAGCTACTTCAACTTTTCGCACTCTGTATGACTGCGGTCTCGAAATGACTTTTGCTGTTTCTTGAGCCAGAGCGTAAGTAATGGTTTCAGCAAAGGATGTGTTTTGCTTAGCGCAAACTGCGTGCTTAATATCTGGGTCACGAATACCATTAACAAATGCCTCCACTTTGAACTGTTCTAAAAGTGGATACTTTTCCCCAGGGTATATTAGCTGCACCAAGCGCTCTATCTCCATGGCGAAATCCTGAAGCGTCTCGTTTGCTCTCTGCAGCCTGCCACGTAGCTCCATTCTATACAGCTCCTTTTTATGATCGCCGCCATATTTCCGCTGTAACGCCACCATTATGTCCTCATAATTATTTCTGCAGCTAGTTGGTAGGCTTTCGAGGACTTCTGCTGCAGATCCTTTAAGTGCCAGAATCAGTTCAATCGCTTTCTCTTCATTGCTCCATAGATTTTTACTGGCCACTGTCTCAAACTGAAATTTGAAGACGTTAAAGGGTATGTTGCCGTCGAAACTGGGAGCTTTTATCCTATTTGTGTTTTCAGTCACTACCCGTACTGGACCTTCTCTTATTTCCAGGCTCATAATTTTGTTTTCAAGCTCCTGCAGCTTTACATCGACATCCTTCACCTGTACTTCGACGCCACTAGTTTCTAAAAGATTCACTTTTCTGTTTAAACCGTACAGTTGCACTTCTACGGCAGAGATTTTTTCGTCGAACTTGCTGACCTTAATTTCTACGTCATCTACTCGCTTATTGAAGGTCTCAGAAATTTCTTGTAGCTTCTCGTTAACTTTTTCTAGTTTCTCATTGTTTGCTCTAGAAACTTCTTGAATCTCAGTTAGAAGTTGTTGGTTTTCACCTCTTACTTCAGCTAACAGTTTTTCGCTGTTTGCACTAGAAGCTTCGTGAACTTCAGCTAATAGTTTTTCACTGTTTGCTCTAGAAGCTTCGTGAACTTCAGCTAATAGTTTTTCACTGTTTGCTCTAGAAGCTTCTTGTACATTTTCTAGAAGCATTCTAGAGTTTTCTCCCATTTTCTCCATCATAGCGGCGAACATCGTATTGAAGTCCATGCTACTTGCTGTTGTTGTTTCACGGCTACATACCTCTGCCACCTCTTTTTCATCGAACTCATATGCGCCAATGTCCATGCCACGACGCTTGAATTCATCTATGAGCCTCTTCTGTAGATCAGTTTTGTTACCTGCTGTTGGCAAATCCAGCTTACTCAACTCCTTTTTCAGCTGCTCCACTTTAAGTTCTTCAAATTTCATTTTTATTATTTTATTTTTTTTTTTAAGTTATTTTACAATTTCACTTCACTTCACGTTTTTACTTTACGTTGGGTTCTTTTTATTGCAAAATAAATACACACTGTTATTACTTTTACTGTAAGTCACTTTATTTACTTAACACCACTGTTCAAAAATACAGCAAACTGTTAAACACTCTTAATATTCGACAACTTAACTCTTTGACTTTTAAATTAATACTGCCATGCTACTCGCCAGCACGATTCACTTTATATAGGTGCTTTAAAAGCACCAGAATGTTCTATTCCAGACATATCTGGCAGGTTCGAATGTTATTGCTCTTGTTTTTCTGTTTGTGTGATTGGTTATTTCTTTATACTTGTGTTTGTGGCTATTTATTTCTTTATACCTGTGTGTGTGGCTATTTATTTCTTTATACCTGTGTGTGTGGCTGTTTATTTGTTTATGCTTGTATTTATGTATGTGGCTGTGTATTTAACAGAAGAGTGTTTATTTAATCTGTGTGTGTGTATGCGTAAATGCGAATTTTTGTATGAGGCGTTTCTTTCTTCCATCAGTGTAAGAAAATAAGCCATTAATGTTGTTGTTGTTCGAGAGTATTGTTGTTCAGAGCTTATAATGAATAAATTCTTCTTTCGTAACAATATGCTAATAATTTCGTTATCCTAATAGTTTTAGTATAGTAAAAGAAACTGTGATCTTATGGATAATTAGCTGTGATATTTTTATTTATAGTTTGTATTGTTTAATTTATTAAGTTTGTGTGTTGTGTTTGTCCACTTTACACAAACCAGTGATATTTTAAATAATGATAAAAAAATAATTATAATTTTGCATCAGTAATCCCCATATTAAGAATCATGGTATAGAGAAACACAGACTGAATTTAAATGGAGGGCGTGGTACCTCCTACACAAAGTGAAAAATTATTATCGCGAACCTAGAGAACTACATTAGGTACAGTCTTGAAACTTTGCACAAGTAACCCTCATACTAATGTGCATAGTCTAACAAAATACAGACTGGATAAGAATACTGGGAGTGGCACATCCTATTAAAAGTAAAAAATTGTTATCGTGTTAATACGTTTAGTCAGCAAAAAACAGGTTGGATGGGAACATTTTTGACTTGAGAATAGCGTGCGTTTTCGCGTTAAAGTTTGGTCATACTTTTCTTCCAAGTGTTTATTGTGTTTTTTGTGGATGGATGTAGCAAAGCGCACCGGGTATATCTAGTATATTATATATAGACACAACAAAATTTGAGAAAGTTCTTTTTTTTTAAATAATTTATTTAAAGTCAGTAGTTGGCGATTTCTCGGCAAACGTGACGTTTTTAATCTTATTTGGCGATCAAATAGTTGATTGGCGACATGGCGACATTTTGGCGTTTTTTAAAACAGTTGGCGATTTTTATTTAACTATTGGTTAACATTAGAAACTGAAGTAAGACAGACCCCTTTTAGAATACGACAGAATCAGGGCAGATAGACGAAAATTGAAGGAAAGGGGTTGAAGAGGTAGAGTGTGTATTTTGGGTCCTAAAAATGGCATGGTGACGATAGCAACATTTATGCCCTAATTTTGACGATTTCAAACATTTCAAAATTTGCTAAATTTATATTATTAAAGCAGACTTGAACTTATCACAGCTCTTGAAAAATGACAACAATAACTTGTTAATAATAAAATGTTTCTGTCATTCTTTGCCGTTGTGCTCTTCTTACTCTTGTCTGAAACTACCATCATCGGTAGAAACTTTGAAGAGGAGGTGCAACGAATTTGATAATATTTTAACTGTTGTTGTTGTTGTTGTTGTCAGTCAGTACAGATTTTTTAGCCTAGTTTTCAAAAAAATGTTTTATGAGTTATTAACAACATAAAAAAATTCTAAATTTATACAATAAAATGAAAACAATTGTTGAAAATTAATGTAATGAGTAACATTTTAAAAACTAGTTTGCCTAAAACTGAAAACTTTTATTTAATTGATTATACAAACAAAACCAATTTTTCAGATTTTGAAGACATTTATTTAGGAATACTTATATTCCAGAGACGTATTGCCAGAAGCAAAATTAGATGAAAAAGAAAAAGTGATATCTATACATACAATAAAACTGTAACAGGTTAACTTCTGTACATTGTCTGTCTTTCTGTCCTGGTTCGCATCACGCAAAAAAGTTTAATAAAATTTTGTGAAAAGGTACCTTAGTATCTCGGTTGAAATATAGAGAAAAAGTAGTGGAAGTATGCAAATTTTCCGATTTATAGGTACTACAAAAATTTGAATTTTATATAAAGCCTGAGTACCTGACGGCTAGTTTGTTATAATTGTTTTAATTTTTATATTGAACTTGACTTTGAAAATAAACTCGAAGTTCTTGACTAAATTAATCTATTTAATATTATTAATGGAGGAAAAAGCTAGCTTTCTGAAATTATAAAAAAAATTTCTTATTTTGTTAAATATTTATTATTTAATATTATTAATGGAGGAAAAAGCTAGCTTTCTGAAATTATAAAAAAAATTTCTTATTTTGTTAAAAAAAAGATTGAAAGCCAAGAGTTAGAAACTGAATCCAGGCAATTAAAATTATTAGATCTAAAAAAATGTATTCTAATAAAAACACAAACTTATTGGATTATTGAAAAAAATAAAATAAAATATAAAATATTTGAGGGATTTTTCTGTTTACAGTTTTCCTGCAAGGAAAACTTATTAGAAAGCTGATTATTTTGAAATGTATGTAGTTTGTCATAAAAAATAAATCAGTCAAGTGCGAGTTAGTCTCACACACGTAGGTTTCCGTACTATATTTAGTACACCTTTAAAAATTCAAGTTGATAATTTTTTCATGTCTTATGGGGCACCCTTTATTTTTAAAATCAAAGTCATATTCGCGAAAATTGCATCGCTATTGGAACACCCTTTAAATTTTAGGAATTGTTGTTATAACATGCCAGTGATTAGTAATTGTTACAGCGGCCGAAGTACAACATCTACTGTAAACAATTCAAGAGTCTACCTATTACGGTTCAAAATTGCTTCTCAAAAAGGTGATATTGTACCGGTTAGAAATTTTTTTGCGACCAAATATTTTGGAAACAAGAAAAATTGTAGAGCTTAGAATTGCTGCATTTGTGTCCAAACATTGTTCTGTAAGTACTGACCATTTAGTCGATTTGATAAAAAAGTAGGAAATTTAACATAACATATACTAGCTATCGCCACTCACGTTGTGTGCGCTCTGACAATTTTTTGTTCGATTTTGCTTTGGCAGTAATCCACTCCAAATTTAAAGACTCTTGCGTATTTACTTTATATAAAAGTACCCATCCCTGGATAAAATTCAAAAAGTTATTGAAAAGGTGTCTAAAATATTTTAATAACAATACAATTCCACAAAGTAAAAATACAAATCAAATACAAATTTTATTCAATTGGCTATTTGGCAGTAAGTAATTGATATTTTGTCATTATTTTAAAACAACGCCATCTGTTGCGCAACCGTTTTTAAAATATCCCACTTTCAAAAATAAAAGATGCCTTAAAGTATGCTTAAAACTTTAAATCGGTAAAAAATAGGCGTACTTTCACTACTTTATCTTGCAAATAAAATATTTTTGCGGAAAAAAGTATCCTACATCAGGATACATTCTAAATTAGGATACGAAGATACCTCCTTACAAAATTTTGTTAAAATCCATCCAGTAGTTTTTACGTGATGCGTAATGATTTACTGTTTTATTATATGTATTGATTAACGGGATTTGTGTTGAACTGAAAGTTACTGCAAAAAATTACAGAATTACCACACTGTCCTCTTATGTCCGAAAGGGCGCAAACGTATAAAAACAAAAATCAAATATGCATTATGTACATAGGCCGCGAAATATAAAATGCCACCTTGTTTGAAGTTAATATCGTAGGAATTGTTGACAAGAATATTGTTATTGTCTAAGGTCGTGGTCATATGCAACAATTGGTGTTAAATGTGTCATGGGTATATCAATTTCAACAGTTCTATTAATAACAAAAAAACAATAACAAATATTTAATTTAACAATCATAAACATGTTAAATTCTAACAGATTTGAGGTTTCATTAAAAATAAAATAACCACAATACTCTTTATAACAAGCACCTGTATTGAATCAAGCAATTAATACGATTTTTTTTATTTCCCAATAAGAATTGCAAATAAAGGGTGTCCCAATATCCACGAAAGCAGTAATTTTGTATTTTTTTGTTGACTTATTAAGTTCACAATAGTGCAATAGAATATCTGAGAAGAAACGCAAAAAGAGAATTTCTTTACCGATGAATAACATAATCTAAGATGCGAATTTTTATTACAATAACGGGTAATTACAGAACCAGGAAATTATTAATGCAGTTTATATCAGGGACGTAGATTTTTGTCTTTTAACAACCGAACAGAGGCTATAATTATGACGTTGTCAAGTCTGGGCATTGATTGATGTACGATTAAGTATCATCTAACAAATTAACATATTATCTTGTTTCAGGGTTCTCCATCATGTTTGCCTCTCACCAGTTCTATAGAACCCTGATCTAAACACTATTCTGTTGTCTCTAAATTCTCACGTCGAAAATTGCAATACGTTTACTTAGTGGCATTAAAACATAGTCGGCTTCTACAAAGTATTAAATGTTCAAAATTCTGGGTAGAATATATATCACTCCTCGCTTATCATGTACTATGATAATCTAATTGCCATTGTAGCCTTGTAGTCCCTTTCCTTAAGGACAAAATAAGGACTCGCCTAACAGAAAATTCTCAATGAGGTATGTCATTGTTCTCTTGTAGGATTAAGTAACATCTAACACATTAACATAATACCTGGTTTCAGGGTTCTCTATCATGTTTGCCTCTCACCAGTTCTATAGAACACTAATCTAAACCCTATTCTGTTGACTCTAAATTCTCGCGTCGAAAATTGCAATACGTGTAATCGAATTGCCATTGTAGCCTTGTAGTCCATATTCCCTAAAGACAAAATAAGCATTCGCCTAACACAAAGTATTTAATGAGGAATGCCATTGTTCTCTTGTGGGCTCCGGGTTCGGTGCAAGACTAAGAAGAAGAAAAAAAAAAAAAAATAAGGGCCACGGGGGATGACTTTAAAGTAGCAAACAAATGTGGAATCTACTGAACGTTAGGTGACATGCACAGCGGTTAGAAGTCTTTCGTAAAGATTTCTGCCGTAATTGTCAAGTTGAGGACGAGGAGGAGTGTGAAACGCCTCCGTTTTCACTGTCCGGGAACGTTAACGAGTGAATTATATTGGTTCTTTTGCTTTTGAGAAGATACCTGCTATTGAGAAGATATCTGACATTAAACTAGCATTCATTTTGGGATTATTAGGTCTGGTTGGTTTCACTATAAAAACTTTGCTTATATCAGGGACCAGTTTTATCGTAATGCACCTATAGGTTGACATGATTCGGATAGATGGTTTTCTAACAGCCACAAATGCATAGGTATTTTCGAAATATATTTTTTTTCTTTAATTTAAAAGGACCAAGTATCATTCAATTATCTGTTGCAGCTTTGAGCAGTTGCATGGATCTTTTCGACAAAATCCTGCCTTTAGCTATTGGCAAGTTATAATAATGGGCCTTTGTAGTTGTATTTCGATATAAGTGACTAAATAAAAAACAACAGCTATGATAGACAAGATAAGAACTTGTCCGCCAAAGACTGCTAACACTGACCCTCATTTATTGAGAAAACCAACATTTTAGAACACCCATTATATACGAATTATCTATACATATAATAAAACTGTAACAGGACCATTTCTGTACCTGAAATATTTTTTTTAAAATACTGTTGCTGGTGCAGATAGTAATCGATATGGAATACAAAACAGCAATTTATAGAATTTTGGCTGGCTGTCAGTGTTCGCTTCACGTAAAAACTTTTGGAAAAATTTTAATAAAATTTTGAGAGGAGGTAACTTGTATCTTGATTCAAAAATATATCATTTCCGAGAGAAAATAGAGAAAAAGTAGTAAAAGTAAGAAATTTTACCGATTTAAAGGTACTGCAAACTCGACAGCGGCTTTTATTTTTGAGAGCGGGATATTTTAAACACAGAACTCTACAATCATTTTAGACCTTTATATAAATTTTAGAATTATATCCAGGGGTGGGTACCTCTATATAAATGAAATACATAAACCATAACTCAAGATCTATAAAAGTAAAAGAGATTTAAAATTTGGTGTGGATTACTTTCAAAGAAAAATCGAACAAAATAATCACCCCTATCGCGAATAATTATTTCCATGAAACAAAACTCCCAAATTTTCTATCGTGAATGATTTCTACCGTAAAATACAAGTAAATTTGTTATTGGAATCATTGACGATAGAAAATTTGGGATTTTTTCTATGGGAATAATTATTCGCGAGATGGGTAATCGTTAGGACGCCCACGACGTGGCGGGCACAGGAAGTTTTTTAATAAAATTGTAAAATCATTTGATTATTTTTCATACGACTATTGTTATGTATGTACTCGTATGACATTTTGTTTTTCGGAAGCAATTACATTGATATTAATGTATGAGTTGCCAAAACGTTTATATTTTTTAAAGTTCATGTCGTGAGAAGTCATGTGTCAATAGTTGGTGCTGGTAATTGGTAATTTTTTTGATTTTTTTTAATACAAATTATTATTTAACATTCCATCGTTGTATTTGCTTTGTAATATGACACTTTGCATCAACAAATAAGGTACAGTGTTTTCACTTTGACCGTATCTCATTCAAAACAATTAAATATTAATCTCAAAATATTGTTAAACTGAACACGTGTTATTTAAATTTTATAACACTTGGGCTTGTTTTGACTTGTTTGTGGAATAAATTATTTAATTTGTTTTTTATACACATATTTTTAACATTAAACTCTTCTAAGTGTTAATTTCTTCTCAGTGGAAATCACTGTGTCTGGTTATAGGTACATCATTAAAAATATGTACATACATACATACATACATACATACATACATACATATGTATGTACTCGTTTGCATGTAGTTAAGTATATTGCATGTTAATGACTTGCATTTTCAATAACAGTCAATGAATAAACGTTAAAACAATTTTTATTATACGCAATTAAATCATTTATTGCTGAAATCCAATGTTAATAGGGTTGACTAATAGTAACGGGTAGAAGCTTATAATGGCCATTGTGTTTCGGCTGTCTGGCGCTTAGCGGCACTCCAATTAGATTTTTTATCTTTTACATCGAAATCATACAATTCTGTCTTCGAAAGATAGATTTCAAGTGCCCAGCCATATAATAGATTAAGATTTATGCCTCAAGTTCGTCAACACACACTGATGCAAAAGGAAGCGGTGTGTGGTAAATAGATCTTGTGCAACTATGCAAAATAGTCGCAACACGTGTATCGTTTAATGATAGAACACTTATCATTTGCACGTAATGTTCACGTCACTGGTACGAAATCTACATGTTCCTTTTTGGACAACCTATATTTTTTATAAACAATGTGATTTAAATGTAGTAAATTATCGATTTTTTCCGGAATTAAAAATTGAGCTTAAAAAGATATTATGTTATAATATAGTTACTAGCTGTGCCCACGTTGTGGGCGACCTGACAATATTTTGTTTGATTTTGTTTTGAAAGTAATCCACACTAAATTTAAAGGCTCTTAAGTATTTACTTTATATAAAGGTACCCGTCCCAGGATAAAATTCTAAAAATTATTGTAAAGCTCTGTAAAATGTGTTTAAAATATTTTAATAACAATGTAATTCCAATTATATATTTTGTCATTATTCCAAACAGCGTCATCTATTACGTAACCGTGTTTAAAATATCTCGCTTTCAATTAATTTGTCATTATTTAAAACAGCACCATATGTTGCGCAACCCTGCTTAAAAAAATACCACTTTCAAAAAAAAAAAGATGCCTTAAAGTATGCAGTACCTTTCAATCGGTAAAAAAAAAATCGGCGTACTTTCACTGCCTTTTTCCACTTTCTCTTGGAAATAAGACATTTTTGCGAAAAAAAAGTATCCGATATTAGAATCATGATATTAAGGTACCTCCTCAAAAAATTTTGTTAAAATACAGCCAGTAGTTTTTACGTGATGCGAACACAAAAAAGACATACAGAAAATGAGTTACTATTTTATTATATGTATAGATAGGTAAGACAGACTTTTGTCAAATATATTTCGCAATTAATTACACATGCAATTACTCAATTACGTATTAATTACACAATACATGCAATTGAAAAAATTCAAATTACAATTAAAAAGTTCCAAATCCAATTTTATGTAATTGATGAAATGCAATGGCAATTATATTAAATAGAAAAATTGTAAGCTTTAATAGAGCTTACAAATACAAAAAAACTAATTATTATTTTTTAAGTATTTTTCATTAAAAAAATTATAAATTACCATACTTGGGATTTTTCATTGGCATTGAATTTTCCTTGGATTTATTTGAATTAGTTACAATGAAAAAAAAAAAAAATAAATCTACCATTTAATGCAACATTTATTTTCAGAATTGTAATGAAAATTAGATTTAATTGTATATTTACTAACTCCCCTTTTACATTATGCATCTTTTGTCCGTGCAACTCTTAATTAGTAGGCGAGAGGAGAGATATGAATTAAAAAAGTACACATATTGATGTTCTCTTGAAATTCGTTTTGTCCTCTCACTAGTAGTTTTAATTATGCAGTTTAAAATGTAAACTCATGTGTACATTCATAGAAATTGCTGCAATAAAAATAGCACGATACAAACAAAAATGCAATTTTAAAGAAGAAAAGAGAAAAATTGCAGCGGCAAAAGTTGCATAATGTAATTGGGCACTTATTTTAATTGATGAAAAAAATCATTGTTTCTATAAAACACAAATTTATGATCGCAGTGGTCGGATGAATTTACAAAACTCAACAAAAATCCTTTAAAATGGGACTTGGAACTCAGTAAAATTTACTCGGAAAATATCAGACTTAGGGAGATTCAATTACAATCAAAATTACAGGTAATGTGTAATTGCATATTCTCATTTACACATTACAAGTAATTGTAATTTAAATCAGGGACTAAATTCAATTACAACTACTGGTAATTGGTAAATGAAAATGTTCAATTACATGTAATTGTAATTGGAAATTTTCAATTACAAATTACAAGTCCTTGTTCTTGTATTTAGGCAATAATCATTACTTTTGATTGATTGTAATTTGAAAATTTACAGTTGCTTGTAATGCGTAATTGGAAAAATTACGCAATTATAATTTGAAAAATTACAATTGTAATTTTTTAATTACAGATTACAAGTAATTGTAAATTTTCATTTACGCCATTATATGTAATTGTAATTGGAATTTGTCATTACAATTACATTCATTTGTAATTGTAATAGAGATTTTTTCAATTACACATTACATTTTCCAAATATGGGGGATATCAATTACAGTTTGTAATTAATTACACATGCAATTACGCAATTACATATAGTAATTGTAATTTTTCAGTTACAATTACATACAACTATTTGTAATTGTGATAGAGATTTTTTCAATTACACATTACATGTAATTGTAATTGGAAATTTTTAATTACAAGTAATTTTTATTGTAATTAGGCAATAATCATTAGTTTCGACTGATTGTAATTTGTAATTGAAAATTTCCAATTACAAGTAAATTACATATAATTGCATAATTGCATGTGTAATTAATTACAAACTGTAATTGACATCCCCCAAGTCTGGAAAATGTATATCCTAAATCTGGAAAATACAAAAATTTCTATTGCTGGTGATGCATTTTCATAGAAAATCCAGAAAGTAAAAAGGTTAAAATCTTGCAATGGCATAAACTCAGCAACTGATAACACTTCTACATTTAGGTCTTGTGCTCTGAACTTCTCTAAAATATCCAATTACACAGGTCTGGTTTACTTAATGATTTGGATGCAAATATTTATTTAAAATATTTCCGGCATATATTTTAATTAAATTAAAAAAAATAAATAAATAATATTTCCATAAAAAACCATTAAAATTGCTTATCATATAAATCTGTTACATTACAGTGAATCGAATATAGTTTTTCACATTCTGCACCATGTTTCCGATACTCGTCAACAGTAGGCAAATGTGTATAAAAATTATTTACGTTGAATAAACGTTTTTCCGCATTATTATCCTTCAAATCTTCTTCATTTGAGCTAGAAGTTTCATTGTTTTTCTTTGGATCAATGTGTTTTCTAATTGATCTTTGCATGCCCCAGATAAATGGGGAACTTTTACAAACCAGCATTTTGAGACAAGCAACCTCGCCCACTTTTGATTCATAGTTTGTTATCATATCGATAAGTTTGTCGGCTAAATCTGAGTGGGTTGCTTCTTTCAGAATACGTTTCATTTTGCGTGAGGAGTTTTTTAGGAACCATTCTATGGTGGTAGCATCATTCTCTGATCTAGGTTGATGGTCATTGGGTGAATATTTTTCTTCTGGACCCATTTCCGCATTTTCCTCTTGTCCATTGTCATTAAATGTGGGTTGGGCATTTAAAGGATTTCTGTTAAATAAACGTGCACTATTTGGTGTGTTGATTATAGGTGGAGTTTTCATCGTGGTTCCCATTATAGTATTTCCAATCTGTAAGATTTAACGATAATTTGTATTTGATTGTTGCTTAACAATAGGAGTTTCTAAAGGAAAATACTTACCGCTGATGCTATCATTATTATAGCATTAATAGCTAACGCTCCCAATTTGGAGACATCAAAACCCACCAAGCGTAACATGCTGGTAATGAGATTTGAAGTACTAAAATTAACATCTGCTGGCTCTTTAGATGTGGTCGCTGTTGAGTCTTTAGTTTGAATTTGTTTTTGTGTTGTGTCCTCGGCGGATTCATAATTCTGTTGTTCTTCAAAATGTCTGCCGTCCTCTGAGGTGGCTGGCGAAAGTTTTAATCCGTTTTGTATAAAAGAAAACAGATCTGGTTTATTACGATTGCTGTTGTTATTAGAAAAAGCTTTTGCCACCAGATTAGCCACATCAGCAGCTGTATTTATGCCTAAAATTTTTTATTAAAATTTATTATTTATTACTTCATTTTTTAATATTCTTCAACTTTTACCAAACATTTGCCCAGCGGCTTTCAAGCCACCATTTAAATTATCCATTACCCCACGCTTCTTAACAATTTTAGCTTGATTTCCTTTAAGGACAAACAAAACGTAAACGATGCTCCACACTATCAGCTTATGCCAGTTCATTTTTGATTAACTTGTTGTTGAGCCTAAAACGTTAAATTTTCTACTAAAGCGTGTGTGTGTAGTTTTTCTGTTACAGCACCTTCAATGTTGGTGGTGGATCCATTAAAAATTGTGTCACTTGAGTGCATTTTGTTTATGCCTTTTGATTTCTTTAATTTTCTCTTACAACAGGCTGTTATTGTTTTGGAAAATTTATGTTTAATTTTCTTTAACATAAAAAAGCCAAAGAGATGGTGTCCCTTATTTCTAAGCCGATTTTGAAAAATTATGCCATTTGAAAAAAATAGTTTTAAAAATTAAAGGATGTCTCCATACAAAACATGTGATTTTAAGATATCTCTCGACAAGAAAACAACAGGAACTTCAAAAAGTCCGTATCACTACAGAACAAAATAACAAAAAATTAATAAAAATCTAAATTTATATTTTAAATGGTGTCCCAGTAGATGACGTAATTTGACATATGTATATGCCCTTATAGACAGACATATACATATATCTATACATATAATAAAAAGCTGTAACAGGACCATTTCTGTAGATGAAATATTTTTTCAAAAATTTTGTTGCTGGTGCAGAAAGTCTCGATTACAAATAAAATACAAAACAAGCGGTTTTGGAATTTTTGTTTGTCTGTCTGTCTGTCTGTCTGTCTGTCTGTGTTCGCACCACGTAAAACGTACTGTATGAATTTAAATAAAATTCTGTGAGAAGGTAACTTAGTTCCTGAGTTCAAATATAGGATACTTTTCGCCATAAAAATATCTCCTTTTCAAGAGAAAATAATGCAGAGTACCGAAATGCTCACTCACTGCTCAATCATGTGTGATTATGTACATTTAAGAATTTTTCTTTTTGTGTCTTTGCATACATGTGTGAGAGACTAAAAAAATATTTTGTGTTTGTTCATTTATGAGTGAAATGATTAATTTTTTCCTTTCTATTCAAAAGTGAATAAATGAGAAAGTATGTTGATTTTCACGCAAGTGCTCATATATGAGAATTTTTTCATAAATGAAAATATCATAGAAAAATGTTCACACTAAGCATTCGCAAAAATGTACGCTTGTAAGAGTATGTATGTATATGCATATAACTATTTTGTAATGTGCAACTGGTAGCGTATGAAGTAACAAAGTGTTTTACAAAACTCATTTATGAGAAATTTCGTAGATGTAAACGAAATTTAATAAATAAAACGTTCTTAAATGGAAAAAATACGGTATAAACATTTATGTTTAAGAACATTGATCATATAAGCTAATTCATTACTTGTCACATATCAATAACACAAATATTCTCACACTCATAAATGAAAATTTTCATAAATGATATTCTTCGTTTTTCACCGTTCATTTTTATATGCTAAAATAACAAACAGTTTCACTCATCCTTCATGTGTGATCGTAGGCAGAGCATTTTTTGTTGTCCATTAATGACCCAGAAAAAAATATAAGATTTTAGAAATCTCATTTATGAGAAATGTCTTAAATGTTGGAATTTCTACATTTTGAAGTCGTTTTTTCCAAGAATTATTTCTTTATTTAAAATTGTAGCCTATGGATTGAAAGTGTAGCATTATAATTAGTCTTCGTGTTAAATAATCCAAATTCTCTTTGAAATCTTCGATATTATAAAATCGAATAAACTCCTCGCTTATTCGACAAAACTGGTCAGCATTGTTAGCGTAGTTAGTTCGAAAATTTTTGTTTTAACTCAACTTGAATCACCCTTTAGTATATGTAATTGGATTTGCAATTAAGATACGAAAAATGTTCTTTAAATTTGAACATTGTTTTTAGTTTGCTAGGTATACTTCCCCTAAAAACTTGCTTTTAAATTAAGCGTTAAAATTATAATTATGCATATAGTCTGTTTTTATTTGTGACAAACATGACATACAGTGCGAGCAGAAAAAATGCAACGATATGATATTTTTTAATGCATATATTTCAAAATAACGGTATCCAATTTATTTCATACTTTTGGTTTTTGATTCTTTCAATTGTTTGCATAAAAATTAACTACAATTTATTTTCGTTTCTGCTTAAAAAGCGTAATACTAAATATTTTATTGTGACAGTAAATAATTTTGATTGAGCTGAATTACATATATATGTATTTGGAAGCATCAAAATCATATCATACAGCGTTGCATTTTTACTGCTCGCTACTGTATTTCTAATAGAGTTGTGTAGTACATGACCGACCTAGTTTAGTTCATCTAAGTGGGCTGATCACCACACTGGGCTCATATCAGCTGTTTAGTTCCGTCAGCTCACTAGTGCAGCTCACTAGTTCAGTCAGCTTCTTAGTTCAGTTCAGCTCCTTAGTTACTTAGATACGAAGAGTGCTGATGACTGACGTAGCTGTCTAGAAAATGCATTCCACTCTGCTGGTGTCTAATTTTTCTTTATCTCCTTATAATTAAAAACTCAAGCCGAAATTATTAATTTAATTATTTAAAAATAGTTCAAATAAAATTAAAATTCATATAAGATATAACAAATATTTATAAATACTGAAAAAGTATTTCAAAATTTTTTTTTACAAAATATGATTTTAGAACTGTTATGCGTTTAACAAATCACTGGACATTCTTTTCCTTGTTTTTGTTGTGAAAGTCTCTCTTTTTTAAAAGTTGTTTCCATCAAGTTAACAACACAACACAACTAGTTGACGGTTCTACAGATTCGAGTGGCTTAAATAATCTGTTGAAAAATTGTGCAAATTTATGACATTTTTTTTTAGCACATTAGCTATTTCACCACATTTTAAATACTTAAGTATCGCAGAGGTTTTATTATCCCTTCGTTTATTTATTTTTCTTTTCAACCATCGTTTTTTGAAAGAGTTGAATTAATAGTCAAGGCTGCTATTAACAAATTTGCGTCCCTGTGGCTCAAGGCATCTACTGTAACTTTAATGGGATTTAAAACGGCCACTAAATTTTCAAAAATCTAAACAAATTCTGAAACCCATAACTCTCCGCAATAGAAATCCAACCGACTTTTTTAATTGCGTCCTTTGATTTAAGAAACGATTGAATCGTTTCAGCCATACTTATCTTGTTTTTACATCATCATGAATTAATTGCGACTCTTTGCCATATTCTTATTACATTTCTCGAGACAGGCTGTTTTTAGAGGAATTTGTTCCAATAGTTTTACAATTTGTCTTGCACCATCTAAAAATATTACAATTTTAAAAATGCTTGTTTTATTAGCACAATAACGATCAAAAATTTGTGTGATAGCAAAAGAATGGCTTATTTAAAAATAAGAACCACTGAATTTTCTTTAAAGTACTCATGATTTTAAATTTCCCGTTTCCCGGGAAATTATTTATAGCTTTCCCCGGGAATTCTCAGGCGGGAATTCCCGTTTCCCAAACCCAATGATTAACAAGTATACACTTAGTTTTTAAGAGCAAGTAATCTATACTTATAATAAAATAGTAACTCATTTCCTGTCTGTCTATCTTTCTTTTTTTGTCTTCGCATCACGTAAAAATTACTGAATGGATTTGAAAAAAATTTCGTGAGGAGGTACCTTAGTAACCATACTCCAATAGTATACTTTTTTTTCGCAAATATATCTTATTTCCAAGGGAAAGTGGAGAAATTACGCAGATTTTTTTTGCCGATTTAATGGTAATGCATAAGGCGTCTTTTATTTTTAAAAGATATATATTTTAAACACGGTTTCGCAACAGATGGCGCTGTTTTAAAATAATAACGAAATTAATTGAAAGCGGAATATTTTAAACACGGTTGCGCAATAGAGAGCGCTGCTGTCAAATATCCAATTGAATAAAATTTGTATTTTTATTTTGTGGAATTACATTGTTATTAAAATATTTTAAATACCTTTAACAGAGCTTTACAATAATTTTTATAATTTTATATAAATTTTAGAATTTTATCAAGGATTGGGTACCTTTGTATAAAGTTAATACGTAAGAGTTCTAAAATTTGGAATGGATTACTTATAAAGCAAAATCGAACAAGATATTGCCAGGATGCACACAACCTGTGTGGGCACAGCTAGTATTAAGCAAATATTTAAATAAGTAATGCACAGTGAAATAAGAAAACAAAAATTCTTTTGCTCTGCCAGAGTTGTTTCAACAAAAATTGTACTGACATACTGATCAAATGAATTGAAAGAACTGAAAGACCGACCTGGTTCAATGAAGTGATCTAAACTAAAAAGATCGCTCACTTTAATGAACTAACAAGCACAACTCCAATTTCTAAAGACAAAATTTATTTTTAATCAAACAATATATATGTATGTCATTGAAACAGCATTATCATATTTTTATAACTCAAAAAAATTATTTCATTCATTACTATATTCATTTACAGGTGCGTGGCCATCAAAGAGCACCTTCGGATTCCAAAGAATTTCATGAAGTAACTAAACGGGATGCTTTACGTTTGTTGGAAAATGATTTGGACAGATTATTGCAAACGGCTGAGCCCGAAAGACGTCCAGATTTACAACAGGAAATGGGAAGATTTTCCGATTTATTTGGACGTTTTCTGCAAGAAGGTATTTAATTAAAATTAATAATTTATTAATAATAATTACAAATATTACTCATTTGTTAAACATTGTTTATAGAGGGACCCTCCATTGATTGGAGTAAAATTCAAAGGTTACCTGAAAATGCCGTGATGGACTATAGTTCTCTCAAATCCCCTCAAAATGAACAGGTTTGTTTTTAAATTTTAATTTTACAGCTTGAATATTTTTTAATTATAAAAATGTTAACGACATAATTTATAAGAATTTTTCCAAATTTTGTTTAACAAAAATTGTGTTGTTTTTTTTTTGTTTCTTTTGGCTGTTTAAATAATTTGTTTCTGTTTGGTAGAATATAATTGATCCAATAAGTTTTGTCGTTTTGCATTTAATCTGTCTTTTTTTTTGTTCTTTAATGAAATAATTTACTTAATTTGTTTTAAAAATTTTACTCCCCTTTTCCTTGTATTGGATTTATTAAAAAAAAATGTTCCTAATTTTTTTCTTACTCTGTGTAAATGTGTATGGTTTTTCTAAAGAATGAGGTAAATTTTAATTACATATTTGTTGTTTATCTCTTTCTCTCTCTCTCTCTACATGTTTAATATTTTTTCATACAATTTCCATTTCTATAACTTTTCTGCTTAAGTTTTATTACTCATACAATAGTACATTTATTAAAAAGGTACTAACGTTTATTTGCTATTTTAATTAAAATACAGTATATTATAAATAGGCTAGAGTCTTAGTAAATTAGAATACGTACCTATTTATTTTAATTAAACTCATGGTAGATAGTTGGCTTGAACAAAGGGCTTGTGTATCTCTGATTTCAAAGAACTTTTTTTTTGCATAATTTCGGTGTCGAAATCTTACTTTCACAATATAGTGTCTAGATTGGTGTGGTAGTGTCAACCGAATACCAAATGATGCTTTAAACACATAGACGACAGCGGCTACACAGCTACATGACCACAAACGTGGTTGGCTACAGTCGTCGTCGTGTAGTCAGTTATTTAATTATATTAAAGACGTAGAAATACATATTTTAGTTATCTATAAATATAACAAAACAGGAACTTTTTCCTGTCTGTCTGTTCGCATCTCGTAAAAACAACTGGATAGATTTTAATAAAATTTTGTGAGGAGGTATATTAGTATCTTGATTCATATAGGATACCTTTTTTACGCAAAAATATCTTAATTTCCAGAAAGTGGAGAAAAAGCAGTGAAAGCACGCGATTTTACCGATAAGCATACTTTAAGGCATATTGGTAAAATTGCGAATTGATATTTCAAAGGTACTGCATACTTTACAGGGCCTTATATTTTTAAAAGCTGGATATTTTAAAATACCTTTTGGAGAGCCTTACAATAACTTTTAGGATTTTATATAAATTTTAGAATTTTATCTAGGCACGGATACCTTTATATAAAGAAAATAAGTATACCTGAATCACTATAAAAGTAAGAATCTTAAAATTAGGTGTGGAGTACTTTCAAAGCAAAATCGAACAAAATATTGTCAGGACGCACAGGCGTATGTGGGCACAGCTTGTATACAAATAAAATAACTTAGGGGATGTACACGATGATTTTTAAGACATGACTTATTTTCATTTTTATTTCCATGAACTTTCTACTAATACGCTGGCATAAAATAAAGTTTTTGCAATTATTTAAACAAATACATTGCAACTTTTGCAAAAAGTTTGCTGGGGAGAAAAGACGAATGTCAGCGGGTAAAATTTCTTATATACCAGCAACTCTGTTACGCTCTCACATGTTGTTCGCTCATTTCAACTTGATGACAAAAAAAAAAAAATCAATGTATGGACACGAATGCAATTTCAAAAGAGAATTGAAGAAAATTATAGACTAAAATTAACCGTCTGGACGAGGACTAACTATGAAATAACTAACGACATTTGTAAAGCGTCTTTTAGAAACGTAGAAATTTAAATTTGCAGAACTATTTTCTATAGCAACCGGTTTGACAGTTATCGGTTTTTTGAGGTTAGTTTGTTTATCATGAAAAGACTCTTGCTAGAGCAAGGTTTACAAATTTTTAAAATTTATTTTGAGAAAGTGAGGGATTGTTTTCGCAATACTTTTATATAAAATATATATAAAACATATATATATATATATGTTTACATTATTTAAATTTTTATTACACTTTTGTAAAAGTGGGACATCTCTTCTTAGATCACAGTTGTTTGCATAACTGAATTATTGCTATGTTGTAATTAGCATTTGTGTTGTCTTATCCTCTTTTGTTTTTATTGCACTTTTTAATTTTTGTTGAATTCTCCTTTCCAACGTACATATATCATACTATAAGTTTCCAGCTACGATTAGTCTAACTTTGACACAAAGTTGAACGATATGAAATGTTAAAAAGTAACACAGTAAAAAGTAACAATCAACTTATTCTACCTTAAGTTATAGATCAACACAGGGGGGTTACTGCGTATTTCGTTTCGAAAAGAAAATCATTCGAATTTGTATGACTTTTGCATTAGGTTTCGAAAAAGATTTCTTTAGAATCGATATAAGCAATAGCCTCGCTGGGCTTGTTCGGAAATGCATCACTGCGCTGAATCTGACGCGCATGTGTGATTAGTTTGCGATGCAGATGCAAAACAGCTGATAGATTCGAAACTTACATCAAATTCAATTCTTAAAATGTATAAACAATGTAATTAAAAAAAAATAAAATACTCACTCATCAATTGCATCAGCCATGTTTGTGATGCGTGTTTGACGTTTGTTTGTGCATCATATATTGCAGTAATGCATTTTAGAACGCACGACATTTGCAGTGATGCCAACTGATGCATTTTCGAACGTACTGAGCATCAGATGCAGCCCAAGCCCACATTTTTTTGTTGCGACGATGCAAATATTTGTACCTTAACTACTTAAATAAGATTAACAATATTACTAACAAGCGTGAAACTCGCTTATAACTGATTAACCAAATTCCAAATCTAAAAATTTATTTATTTTATATGAAAATTGGGTTACAAATTAACCCCCATATTCATAAAAAATAAAAATTTGTTCTAAAATAGATTTCAAATATATTTTATTTTTTATGAATATGGGGGTAATACTTTATTTTGCTTTTTTACCCATTTTTATTTAAAAAAAGAAATCACCTATTTCCGTCTTAGCTTTTTTCTTAAAACAGATTTTCATAAAACCATAAAATAATGTTATTACCAAAATGCTAAAAATTTATAATCGCAATAATTTTCTTGCTTAATAATGGATTAAAAACAGTTTTGAAATTTTGAATTATATAAAATATTTTTTTATTTATTTTAAACACCATAGACATAAACAGCCCTGCAGCTTTTCTGTACAACTCTAATTGCTTATGTATTGGTTTAGAAATAATAAATAAAATATTATAAAAATTATAATAATAAAAATAATTTTATTACTTTTAACTTTAGATACGATCTATGTTGGATAAATTAGTTGTTATCAAGCTAAATGGTGGCCTTGGCACATCAATGGGTTGTCATGGACCAAAAAGTGTTATACCCGTACGTTCTGATTTAACATTTTTAGATTTAACAGTGCAACAAATTGAAGTAAGTTACACTTTGAATTTATATATTTATTGCTTGCATTATTTTGATAAAATTAATATTCTTTTTCTCAGCACTTAAATAAAACATATGATGCCCATGTACCGTTAGTTCTTATGAATTCGTTTAACACCGACGAAGATACCGAAAAGATTGTACGTAAATACAAGGGCTTCCGTGTACAAATCTATACCTTTAACCAAAGTTGTTTTCCACGTATTAGTCGTGAATCCTTTTTACCCATTGCCAAAGATTGTGATGTTGAAAAAGATATTGAAGCGTGAGTATTAATATATATTTTTTTTTAAATAAATAAAAAATAAAACTATTCATGTATATGCAATTAAATATATAATTTCTAGCTGGTACCCCCCTGGGCACGGTGATTTCTATGATACCTTCCATTCATCGGGTTTGTTGAAACAGTTCATTAGTGAGGGCCGTGAATATTGTTTCTTGTCCAATATTGATAACCTTGGCGCCACTGTCGATTTAAATATTTTAAGTAAATTATTGGGTGAAGACCGTCTTGATAAGCCAGTCGAATTTGTTATGGAAGTGACCGATAAGACAAGAGCTGATGTTAAGGTAAATTCTTACAGAAATAAGCAAAATTTATATGTGTCTCTGTGTGTGTGTGTGTGTGTGTGAAAGAGTTTAGTTTAGATTGTTCTATTTTTTATGAAATATGAATGTTTTGAAATGATTGTTATTTTCTAGGGTGGTACTTTAATTCAATTCGAAAATAAATTGAGACTTTTGGAAATTGCTCAAGTTCCCAAAGAACACGTTGACGACTTCAAGTCGGTTAAAACATTCAAATTCTTTAACACCAACAATATTTGGGCGAAATTGAGTGGTAGGTGGTGGTATACTTTTGTTAGTTATAATTTCGAATTATTAAGCCTTAAAATATGCTTCTCTTTTTCTACTTAACTTGTTAGCCATTGATCGTGTATTGAAAGAACGTACTCTCAACTTGGAAATTATTATCAATAACAAAACTTTGGAGAACGGTGTTCGCGTTATACAATTGGAGACTGCTGTTGGTGCGGCTATGAAATGTTTTGATGGTTCTATCGGTATTAATGTGCCACGTTCTCGTTTCTTGCCTGTGAAAAAGACCTCGGATCTATTGTTGGTCATGTCTAATTTGTACAATTTAAAAAATGGCAGTTTAGTGATGTCGCCCCAACGTATGTTCCCCACCACACCCTTGGTGAAATTGGGTGAAAATCATTTTGCCAAAGTCAAAGAGTTCCTAGGACGTTTTGCCAATATACCCGATATTATAGAACTGGATCATTTAACTGTATCGGGTGATGTTACGTTCGGTCGGGGTGTTTCCTTGCGAGTAAGTAGAAGTTTATTTTTAACAACTGAAAAATAAAATTAATATTTATTTTCTTTCATTTTCTTTGTTTAAAATTAAAACAGGGCACTGTTATTATTATTGCTAATCATGGTGATCGTATTGATATCCCAGCTGGTGCCATTTTAGAAAATAAAATTGTTTCCGGCAATATGCGCATCTTGGATCATTAAGAGAGACTACATATATTAAATATAGTCAGGGGTAGCAAGCTAGAAAAAGCTAAACTTTTATTAATAAAAAAGAGAAAAAAACGATTTTTTAAACAAACCGCAAACACCTCTTCAATGAAAAATCTGCAAGTTTTCGATTTTCCCTTCTCTTTTATTAATTTTAAAATATTTTAAGTAGAAAATATTGTTCTTTTACAATTGGTATTTTTACTTTATTTGTTGTTTTTATTTTATATTAAATATGTAAATTAATCATGCCAGTCCATAATTTAATTATTTAAATTTATTCAGGTATGTGATAGAAAACGATCGTTTTCAAAGGGTGTGATAAATTTCGATTGATTTTGAGAATTATTTTTGGTTCTATCTCTTAACATTTGGGTCTGAAAAGTATACCAAAAGAAAAAAATTAAACAATAATTAATAAACGGCCCTATTCCCTTTGGCGTTTTAATTTTAATAGTCGTTTTTATGTCGTCGATTTTATCGTCGCTTCGTTCCTAAATTCGTATTCTTGAAATATATTGAAACGATGAAGAAACGTTATAGATAACAAAAAGAAAAATTATATAAGTGTGGTAGCACTGCAATTTTTTGCGTGTTATTTATGACATTTGTGTAAATTTCTGAAAAGTTTGTTAGTTCTTTGTAATATGGCGAGTACTGAATTTTATTTTTCAAGTTCAAGTGATAATAGTGACATAATGGATATACATATACATACATCGGAAGATGCTACGACAGAACGTTAACATTTTTGCCATCTCAGATTCTAAGTACGAAACTCGACTAGTAGCGGTCTAACTTCTTCATGGTCGGCGAATACAACTACATTTCCTTTCGGGTTAATTTGTTTTTCAAATTTAAAAAGGTTTGACACCGCTTCCTCCAATGGCAACAATCGCACTTGTTTTGTTGCTCTGGAATCAGAGCTTCGTTTTTATCGTGATTTATTTTAATAAAAAAAAAAACATTTTAATGGATATTTTTAACTAATTAAGTTTTACTTACTTTATGCCAACTTTCTACACCAAGAACTGGAGGACCAAAATGATTTAATTCTTCGGCAGTTACGCTTCAAAAATCACTAAATTTCTATGTTTTATGCGCCTTCGAAAACCTTTAGCATAAGCGGGATGTTTTTCCATTTAAGAAACTAAAATTTCGAACTTACACTACGTCTTGACGTGGCACTGATTTGTTTGCACATGAACAAAGCGTCGGCAGAATAAGGAACAATAATTTGTTTACTTTTTTCTGTTTGGAGAAAACGTATGATGTGCATGTTCCGACTGAACATAATTTTCTGTTTGTCGTCAATGTTGTTTGAATGCTTATAGCACAACAAATACAATTTGCACGCTGGATCAACAGATGGCGTTCTTTAAAAGTCAAACTTTCCTACTAAAAACATTTGATGGCAGACATCGTTGTGCGAACAAATGTTCGAAGAATGCTGTTTGAACAAGAACATGACATCGACAACGACGGTCTTCACCAGAGGTTTTGATGTGCGCACATGAATTTGTTCAATGGTTGAACAAATCAATGGCTCGTCAAGACTGCATGTTAATGTACCTATTTTTTTTTTCTTTTTAATTTTTTTTCTTATATGTATGTAGTTTGAATTTCGTTACCTGCTATGATGACGACAAAGAACGAATGTTTTATTGTCGTTTCTATCTTCGTTTCGCAATAGAGAATACCGATTTATTTACGACGAGTCTCGTTAACGTCATCGGTAATGCCAAATTGTCGTTTTTAAAGTACAACGCCAACGGGAATAGGGTCAAATAATTAAGAATTTAGACAAAAATAATAAAAAAATTAAAAACTAGTAAAAACTAACTTTTATACAAAACAGCAAAATCGTTTTACATCACATACCTGATTATATATCTGTGGACTTATGAGAAAACATTTTAAGTTCAAATTTGAAATTTTTCATTTCATTTTATATAACTGAAAATTGTTTTTTTTTTGTGTATTTTATATTAAAAAACATTTTATATTTTTTAAAATAATTTTTCTGTTTTAGAAAATTGTTCCTTAAATAGTTAAAAATAATTCTATCTTAACTTAAGATGTTTTGTCAAATGCCTACAGATATACATCTGTATAAATATGTATTTTTATAATTCTTTTTTTCTTCCCTTAACTCTTTTTTAAGCTTTGTTTTTATTTTAATAAAAGTGTTTGTTAACTGCGCAAATATTATGATGTTGAAATTTTTAAGAAAAACATAAATCATGTTACTTTATTAAGAAGAATAAAAAAAATTTATAAGTAGTTGTACAAGTTTTTTGTTTAAGACAAAATAGCAATAAATTGTATACATAGTTGTTTTAAATAACTTACAAATGTGTTTTATTTACCAAATCCGAAAAAAAACGAACATAATTTTCAATTCTGTCAAGACAATTCTAAAAAACATTACTATGAAGCAGTTCATTTTCTTCCTCTCCCTCTTTTTCGCTATAGTCTGTTTGTGAAAATGGTCCAAATTCCATATGTTGAGATTTAGAGCAACCCCATTTCATAGCTTCCTTACAATTTATATCCAAGTTAATAGTAAACTGATCATTTGGCCATTTAGTTGGCCACTGCCATCCTTCAGGCTCATCTTCCAGACAGGACCGAAATAAAGTGCTTATTTTTTTCGAACCATAAATGGTAAAGGTGAACAATGTCATGGGCACATGATTACTATTGCTGGTATCGTTACCGAAAACATACATTTCACTTGGACATTCCCAGACTTGTCTGTTAATTATAATCATTAACAAAATTTTAAGTTTTCTTTCCATTTTCAACTTACTTAAAGCCTTTTTCCGTGATATTAGCTATTAACATTTCAGATAGTATCACCAAAAGATTACACAAATGCCTAGATTGGTTGAGAGGACGACCTCTCATAGTCCACAGTGTACCTAACCAGGGACCTTTTAATTGGACAACAATTCTCCAGTGTAGAGGCATGCCGGTTGAAGATATTATCGATTTGTCAAAGGCCTGTTAAGAGAACAAGTAACGAGTTTATTTCCATTTATTCGAAATCTGCTTACCTTAATTAATCTCATTAGAGTAATTGTATACAGCATCCTCCAACGTTGCGACGAGGTCTCGCCCATAAGATCCGAAATCATGCTGTAAAAATGTACTAAAAATTTTCTTATCTGAGCAGTGTTAGGGCAAAATGGATCCCTATAAGAGCTTCGTAACATGGGTAAGATACAACCGCAAAAGGCTGATTTGAAGCCAGAACGTACATAAACTTCGGTAGCTTGTTTTATCACCTAAACAACGATCAAATGAGTCCCTATAAAGAAGTTGACTACTTTATTCCTTACTTGCCTTTAAAGCTGCACTTGCTTCACTTTTGGGATCCTGGTTGAAGTAGTTTTGTGACGCTTTTTGAAATGCATGCATTACAAAAACATTATTAACCTCCTTCATTCGCCTACAAGTGCCGCGTATACGATTATGATGCCAAATGTTTATATTTCCGATAATTTTTTCCAAAATCTCTGTAGGTAAATCGCAAAAGCTCATAGGCGGCTTCTCAGCGACCTTTTTACATTTTCTGGCTATTTGTTTTCTTCTGAATCGCGTTATGTATACTCGTGCATTTTTGCTAGTGGGTTCTTCTAGTTCGTCAGTTGGAAAGCGTTTTATTCTAGGCATATTTCAAAGATAAAGATAAGAAGTATTTACAAAAAAATTGACACACAAATTTCGTTTGTTATCCAAAAAATATACACGAACATAAATAAATGAAATATTCAAAAATGGAGTTCTTAGCTTTTTAGCTAAATTAGAAAACACTCAGGTATCTGATGGACATGGATATTGACAACGAAGCGATTTAAAACTAAAAAAAAGTTGTTTTATGAACAGTTACCCCTCAACTAAAAATCGACTCGGTTTTTAAAATCGAGTAATCGTGCGACTTGGTATTGTTTTTTACCGTAAAAATCGTTCGTTTTTAGAATAAATATCTATCTCTATATCTACACATATAGTAAAATAGTAACTCATTTCCTGTCTGTTTTTCTGTCTGTGTTGGCATCACGTAAAAACTACGGGATGGATTTTAACAAAATTTTGTGAGGAAGTACCTAGCATCCTGATTCCAATACTTTTCCCGTAAAATTATCTTTTTTATGTTTTAAAAGTGGGATATTTTAAACACGGTTTCGCAACAGATGGCAGTGCGACACACTCCTTATCGGGCGTTTATACAACGTCCAGTTTGGTTCGTCAATGCCGGACATCTCTAGATGAGATGGCGAGACATTCCAACCTGGAACTCTTTTGGTTGCCGGGGCATGCGGGAATGCCCGGAAATGAAACTGCGGACGAACTGGCTAGATCTGGAACCTACCTTAGGGACCAGGAGATAGATCAACTAGTTGGCGTTTCGCTAAATTGCTGTAAAGATAATTTTCAGCAGGAACTACTGGGGGCTGCGCAAACCAGATGGTCGAACGAGCCCACCTGTATGATCTCGAGGCTGTTATGGCCTCAGTATGATTGCAAACGTACTGCAATCCTACTGAGAACCCCTCGAGGACAAATTGGCACACTAGTGGCTGTGCTGACAGGGCACTGCACTGTAGGTGCACATGCTAGGAGATTAAATCTGCCGTATAATGACTTCTGCAGAAGTTGTCAGGACGAGGAGGAAGAAGAGACGGTTAAGCACCTCCTCTGTCACTGTCCGGCCCTATCTACGGAAAGGGCAGCGCTGCTTGGCAGCCCGTTACTACAAGACCTTGCAGACTTATCGGGTTGACAGGATAAATTCATTGATCCGGGTTTCTGGATGGTTTTTGCACCAAACCTAAAGTGTGGATCAGCAGATATCTTCCTGCTCATCCCTCTTTCGGGCGTCACAACGGGACCCAAGTGAGTCGGTTTTTCCCTCTACACGGAGCCGGCGACCCGTGCAACCTAACCTAACCTAACAGATGGCAGTGTTTTAAAATAATGGTAAAATATGAATTACTTACTGCCAAATAGCCAATTGAATAAAATTTGTATTTGATTTGGATTTTTACTTTGTGGAATAACATTGTTATTAAAATATTTTAAACAAATTTTACAGAGGTTTACAATAATTTTTAGAATTTTATATACATTTTAGAATTTTATTAAGGAATGGGTACCTTTATATAAAGTAAATACGTATACGTGAAGCACTATAAGAGTCTTAAAATTTGGTGTGTATTATTTTTAAAACACAATCGAACGAAATATTTTCAGGACGCACACAACGTGTGTGGGCACAGCTAGTAATGAATAACTAATTGAATATTTAATGAAACAAATGCAAAATGATACAGAACAGAACATCAAAAAAATTAGCTCGGTGTCGGTTTATAGAACAGGGTCTGCATTTTAATAGGATTTCTTTAAACATGCTTACACAGTGCAACAAATAAAAAATATTTTTTATTTTCTTATTCCAAAAATGTGCAGAAAAATTTTTTTTGCATTAAATGTTTAAAGAATTTTTTCAATGAATCCTCAGCTACATTATTGCCGAACAAAGTTAAGCGCTATCCAAAAATTTGAATGAGATATTAGATGTGATCAAGGTTAACGTCAGCACCTAGCCGTTGGCTCTTATCCGACGGTGGTCTTAGCACTGAGTGATATAAAAGCGTAGACTACCGTACAGACTGTGTAGTACAGCACACCCTACGATAACGTGCCGTGTGTAAAAGAAGGCATCGATACCGCACTAGATGTACCGCACAGTCACAGTGAGTAGCAATTTTTAGAATATGGCAAACCATGGAACCATGTCCTAACCTCTTGCTTAGGTTTTGGAGACTATCCAACTCTTTCTCTTGGGAGTGCAACAGGACACTTTGATCCACAATGCACTTTGATCTCTGCATACATCTATCTAAACCACAACCAACACGTGCTGTCCTGAAGGCGACCTCAGCAATAACCGGTCACAGAGATGAGAAGGTCTCTGTGGCGCTACCAGTTCCCGTGGTACTAGTCCTTTGGGCGCTGGTCAGCCCTCGAAGATGACCCGTGATTTCACAGATCTTTCCTTCCATATTCAGGTTCCAGGAACCCTAGCGTCTGGTGCCTCTATTTTCCCCAGGAGCACATAATCAAAGCCTTTGGAATATGGAGCAGTGACATTATTGTACTCCCTAGGGGTGAGATATTAGACAACAAATTATGACACCTTTTTAGAAGGTCCCACTATTTTCCGAATATAGCAAGTTCCATAAATATAAATTGGTCACCAATTTCGCCCCCCTCAGGGTTTTACTACCCCTTGATATTAGAATCGAACCTATACTGTCACTTATATTTTTTTCACTGTGTTATCGAACCCCCTAGTGTTCTCGATGGTCCGAGGTTGAAATTTATCTCATTTCAAAAGATATAAATGTAAACTACATCAAACAGTCAATAACAATGAATGTAATGGTGAATAGTTAACGTCTTGCTTACTGTTGCTTATTGACGTAACCATGTAACCAGAAGTGAGCTTCATCACTAAACACAATTCCAGTTTCAATTGAGCCCAATGAGCAAAATGCGACGCAAACGATAGCTGTGTGGCTTAAATTTTTACACGAGCTGAATTTTATAGGTACATAAGGCAAGATCCTTCCGTAAAGTTTTCCACCTAGACGATGGACAAGTTCAGAACGTTGTACCTTGCATATAAACTGAAACATTTTACTCGTGAGAATAGGGTGCGCTTTCGAGTTAAAGGTTGGCATTACTTTTCTTCCAAGTGTTTTATTGGATTTTTTTTTTGTGAATGGGTTTAGCGAAGCGCAGCGGGGATAGCTAGTTGTAAATAAAAATATGAATTTTGTTTTTTTCCACATTTTCTTAAACCCCCGCCTTCATTTGCTATCAACATGTCTTAACAAAAGTCAGACTTCATATTAAAAAAAAAAACAGTATTAAAAATAATGTTTTTTTATATGAAGTTTGACTTTTCTTAAGACGTGTTAATGGCTAATGGATACTGGGGTAAAGGTCACATTTAAGGCCAGGATTCACTATCCTACACAATCGTACGATTCAATCACAAAAAAATCTGACCGAATTCTTTCCTACTCAAAAAATCGTTTCAAAATAGCGATGTAGATGCCACACTATCATACAAAATAATATTTTGCAGCTCTGATTGCATGGAAAAATACTACTTAACCCCCATCATATCCATTAGACATTAACATGTTTTAACAAAAGTCAAACTTCATATAAAAAAAACATTATTTTTAATACTGCTTTTTTTATATGAAGTTTGACTTTTGTTAAGACATGTTAATGACTTATGTAGACGGAGGTTTGTGAATTTTTCAAACGATTATCAAATCGTACAGACCTGTCCAAAAGTCTGTCACACACATACATTTCTAATCCATACTATCACACTTTTGTGGCACACATGCTGTTTTTGACAGATCATGCGACTGAGTGTGATAGTGAATCATGGCCTTTGAAAACGTTTGGAAACAAATTTTAAAATGAGATGGTAATTAATGTCAATAGACGCAAATAGTAGTAGTGATAAGGTCATCTGAAATTCCTCCCGTCTTATTGAGTAAATGCCTCTCTATGGTTTACGATCACTAAATGCAGTGATGTGCGCAATTCGAGTGATTGTTCCATGATCGCACTGTATTCGATTAGTTATTAAAGCAATGCTATCCTCCCCTGGTATTTTGTTTTTCTTTAGTTTTAGAATGACATCAGTGATCTTCTTCTTCTTTCTTTTCATTTATTAATTTTCCTTGTATTATTGAGGTTATACACGATAACCAGAACGATTGCACATGGCTGATTAATGCAACCACCAATTAACTGTACTAAAGTACAGCTAATCGTGGATTGACTTTAACGATAACGGCAATGACGCGCGCACGTGTTCCTCCACCCAGAGCTACTTTACGAATCACATCAGTGATCTCTTGAATGGTATTTATATGTCACAGTTATAAAGCAGCTCAGACTTACCAAACAACTTACGTGTAGTCGTCAAAAATTTTTAATAGCGCATGTATATCCACTGATTTAGAAACAACTAGTTGTGAGCTCCTAAAATCTGGATTTATAACCTATAAACAATTAAAACAAACGTTTTTGTTTAACTTTAAAGAATAATTTTATTAAGTTTAAATAATTAAAATAATATTATGTTCATTTAAATTTATTTATAAATGTTAAAGATTTATTAAGATTCAGGTGCATTGCTTATTTTTTCTTGTTTATGTGCTTATTTTTTAGTAAATATTTGGACCTTTTGTAGAGAGTTAAACCAGTGCGGTTGAATTTATACTTATATAAATGTGATTAAAGTGTTTAATTTCAAGGGTTTTAAGAGAAGTTTAGATAATTACAACCTTAAAAATTAACAAGTTTAAATAAAATGTTTTTATAAAAAGAGTTTAATTGTAATAAAAGTTATACAATTCAAAATAAATTATCATATTGATCCCTTTAGCCACAAAATATCTTATTATTTTATTTTTGCTTCACTTTAACGAATTCTTTATTTAGAGTCTATAGTTTAGAGTTATAATTAACTTAAATTGACTCGGTTTTATTTCTTAATCACATACTTTCTTTTATATATTCTACGTGTATTTCTTGTTTTATTTATTTATTTATTTATTTATTTATTTATTTATTTATTTATTTATTTATGTACAAATCGCACACTAAATCATAAACAGTTGCAACTCAAAATTTAAAAACATGGTTGTAATGGGTGATTTTTTTGAGGTTAGGATTTTCATGCATTAGTATTTGACAGATCACGTGAGATTTCAGACATGGTCCCAAAGAGAAAGATGCTCAGTATGCTTTGACATTTCATCATGAATAGACTTACTAACGAGCAACGCTTGCAAATCATTGAATTTTATTACCAAAATCAGTGTTCGGTTCGAAATGTTCAAATGTGACAAATTTTGTTCAGCGATGAGACTCATTTCTGGTTGAATGGCTACGTAAATAAGCAAAATTGCCGCATTTGGAGTGAAGAGCAACCAGAAGCCGTTCAAGAACTGCCCATGCATCCCGAAAAATGCACTGTTTGGTGTGGTTTGTACGCTGGTGGAATCATTGGACCGTATTTTTTCAAAGATGCTGTTGGACGCAACGTTACGGTGAATGGCGATCGCTATCGTTCGATGCTAACAAACTTTTTGTTGCCAAAAATGGAACAACTGAACTTGGTTGACATGTGGTTTCAACAAGATGGCGCTACATGCCACACAGCTCGCGATTCTATGGCCATTTTGAGGGAAAACTTCGGAGAACAATTCATCTCAAGAAATGGACCGGTAAGTTGGCCACCAAGATCATGCGATTTGACGCCTTTAGACTATTTTTTGTGGGGCTACGTCAAGTCTAAAGTCTACAGAAATAAGCCAGCAACTATTCCAGCTTTGGAAGACAACATTTCCGAAGAAATTCGGGCTATTCCGGCCGAAATGCTCGAAAAAGTTGCCCAAAATTGGACTTTCCGAATGGAAGACGCAGCCGCGGTCAACATTTAAATGAAATTATCTTCAAAAAGTAAATGTCATGGACCAATCTAACGTTTCAAATAAAGAACCGATGAGATTTTGCAAATTTTATGCGTTTTTTTAAAAAAAAAAGTTCTCAAGCTCTTAAAAAATCACTCGTTATGTAACTTAAAATCAGATATTCTTCCAGTTAAAGTCGACAGTGTTTCAAACGAAATTTTAGAATCATTAGACATTTAATCTGTTGACTGTTTTATGAGAATAAGAAAAAGGACTTTAATAAATTTTAGGTTGTGCCTGTTTATAGTCTGAAGGGGGCATTGTCCTTTCTACCATAGTTGGGGCTAGTGCACTAATTCTGCAATCTTCACTCACACTGAGTGATATTGCAAAATTATTGCATTCATTTTTTGGATTTCTAATGGTGATTGCAAAATTTGCAGCCTCAATCAATCAGTGAGTTAAAAAGTCTTTGCACTAAAATTTAATTATTTTGATTTCAAAAAATGCAATCAGCAATATATTGCAACTTTTTTTTCTTCACTCAAGTTGATTGCAAGAAGAAATTTTGCATTCAATTTGAGGGTCAATTTGATTTATTGTTATTTTTGTTCACTAATTCAAAAGTTAAGACTAATACTTCATTAAAAATATAATTCAATTTATTTTATATTTATTAATGATGATATAAAACAGTAAATTAATTTATATAACATAAATATACGAGTATGAGCATCTAGGCCTTCAAAAATTAATTTAATTAATTTTAAGTTTACGAAAATTTTTATATTTCAATAAATAAAATGGATACATAAAAAAAGTAAAATTCAAAAATATATTTGCAATAAGCATTTCATAACTGCTATCACCAATTTTTTTATCTTCTATGAGTGTGTACCATTTCACTAAAGGAAAACAAACGCTTCACTGGTGCAGAAGAAGGCAAAGGCGTGTTGATTTTTTGCCTTATTACTGGATATTTGTTAAGACAACCCAATTCAGTCTCAAAATCCAGTAGAGAAGTATTCAATTATATTCGCATGTTATCATTTTCTTCTACTATTAAAGGATCTTATATCAAAGATATTAGAAGACTCGTTATTTAAAGAATCGTTTTATTTACTTTGTCAATTGCACTAAAATCTAGGAATCTAACTTATTTAGTAATGTTCGAACTTACTTTAAAAAAAAAAAAACGAATTTATTTCAAAATTCTCATGACCAATCATTTTTGAAAGTTGATTGAGAGTATAAATAAATGCAGCTTTTTATTGATTGCAAGTAAAAATTTTGCAATCAATTGAGTGAGTGAAGAATTCTTGCACTAAATCTGCGTTGAGTGGTAGTGCAAACATTTGCACTACCACTAAATTCTTTTGATTGCTAGTGCAGCTTTGCAGTTTATCACTAAGCTGCAAAAACAATAGTGCAATAATTTCTTTTGCAATATGATTTATTGGTAGTGCAATGCTGATTTCAATCAAAATTTAGTGCACTACCCCCATCTATGCTTTCTACGACAATAAGAGTACTCGATCTCTTCCACCAGGTAAAGTCAAATCGCTTTGGGCCCAACTACATATAATGTGCATGTGTTAGCTTTACATTCTGCCAAAAATTATAGAAAATATACTTAAACGACTCATATAAGAATTTTTGGGAACTAGTACTACGTTTAATTGCATTTTTAAATATTTTAAACTTTTTAGTGTTGCCGGACTGCCAAGTGTAAAATCTGTACATATAATAAAACTGGATGTCTGTCTGTGTTCGCATCACGTAAATTCAATAAAATTAATTTCAATAAAAATTTTATGGATAGGTACCTTAGTATCACGTTTCAATTATGGAATCAGTTTCAAGAGAAAATAGAGAAAAAGTAGTGAAAGTACGCAATTTTACCGATTTATTGGCAGCACCTGTTATTTTTGTCATGGGGAAATTTCAAAGACTAAGAACTTTACAATAATTCTAGAATTTCATATACTTTTTAGAGTTTTATATAAAGCCTATGTTCCTGAGTTAATATCCAGGCTTCAGCGAGAGTATAAACTGTCACTGCTGCATTTCCAAAAGCTTTGACAAAGTGCTCATGGGGAAAATGGGGCACCAGACGCCAGGGTTCCTGGAACTTGAATCTGGAAGAACAAGTCTGTGTTATTATGGGTCTTCTTCGAGGCCCGACCAGTGCTCAAAGAACTGGTACCACGGGAACCGGTGGCCCCACAGAGACCCTCTCATCTCTGTGGCCGGTTGTTGGTGAGGTCGCCGGTTGTTGGGGGTTCACGTGGTGGTTGTGGTTAAGATCGATGTAGTATGCAGATATGGTACATTGTTGATTAAAGTGTACTGTTGCACTCTCAACAAAAAGGAGTTTGGTAGTCTCCAATAACCCCTAAACAAGAGGTTAGAACATGGGTGCAGGTTTAACAAGTTCTCATTGTGACTGTGCAGTATGTCTAGTGCGACATGGGTGCCATTACACATGGTACGTTGTCGTAAAGTGTGCTGTTACTACACAATGGGGGCGCTAGTCTTCTCTTTTATTTCACTCGTTTTTGTTTACATTCCCATTTTCGTATAAATTGGGTACTATATTTGTCTATTTATTGACAAGTATACGGACTGCTGATTATGGTCATTTTCATAAGTCACTAGTTTCATCTCTGTATACTTTGTGACTTTACCATTCCTTAAGGAAACAAACATTTTTTTTTATGGATATAATAATTGAAATATAAAAGTTAAAAATACAGTGGACGTCCAATAGTACGTACTTTCGTTTCTACGAATGTCCAATAGTACGAATGGCAATTTTGTTGCATTGTCAGTTCTATAGTACGAATACAAAATTTTTTTACTACTCGATAATACGAATAGCAAGAGTTTTTGAGAGAACATGGGAAATGAGAATATGAAAATTGGAATATAGACGACCGAGATGAAGAAATTGAGCAAGATAATGATAGCGATGATGACCAAATTGCAGTTCCTTTGAATCCGTTGCCAAAAGTTAAACATGAAGATGCGATAAAATGTTTTGACACATGTATTCAATGGGCTGTTGAAAACAATATTGAAATTTCCCAAGCACTTCTATTGAGATCTATTCCAAAAAAGGCTGATTTTGTTAACCAACAAATATAATGACTGATTTTTTTTAACATATATATTTTATATGTACTTTTAATATTTATTTACATACATATGAACAAATGTATGCTTTCACACTTATTAATTTAATATGAATTTGCATATTTTTTAAGTTTTTTTCTATGTTTTGTTTTTAATAAAAATATAATTTAAATTAAACTATTTGAATATGTTTTATTTTATATAAAATAGGGTAAAATTTTTGTCCAATAGTACGAATTTTCCAATAGTACGAAAAGGTCTGACATTATATAATTCATACTATTGGACGTCCACTGTATATTCAAGTGGAAAAATTAATTATTTTCGGTTTGGGGTATAGGTAAACTACCCCTTCCCGATTATGTCCAAAAACGAAACAGTTCTTCATATCCATTTACCAAAGGCATATACTGAATTTCATTCTGATATGTCAAACGGTATGACCTGTAGAGACTATAAAAATAGTGGCCTTGCGCTGCCACCTTATTTAATATGCCTTGATATATGCGTTGTCAAGGTAAATTTATACAATGTAAATTCGCTAGTAGGGAGCTTTTTACATGGAGTTTCACTACCAGATTTATTTTTGTGTCGAATCTCGAATGTCAAACTTCATATAAAAATAATTTAAAAAAAAAATCGTTTAATATTAAACCTCTCCTAATAAGTTTACCCTGTACAAAACAAGGTATTAAAAACATAACAACAAGTAAAAAACTAAAAATTATTTGGAAGAATTATTTTTGTTTTTTAAATTTATGTGGGTAAAATGAAAATATATATAAATAAGTATAGTACAACATTATTTATGTTTATTTTTAATGTAAGGTTAAGTATTCTACGGTGGATACGGAACATAACGTATGTGAGTCCGCCTCATACTTGGCCGATTTATCTATGTATGATACAAATATACATTTATTTTTTGCCACTTATTAAAAGAAAAATGATTTATAAATTTTTTACAATATTTCTAAGGTATTATTTGCATTATAAATATTTATTGTTGGGTCCCAGGGAGGTTAAAGCTTATAATTTGATAAGAATTTAATAAATTGTTTGCTAAATTTGTATGACTTAATATTAATTTTTATTTATTGCATCTTTAATACAACTAAACTAATAAAAAGTGTTCATATCTTAAATCTAAGAAGAAAGAAAAAAAAAATTATACTTAATTGAGTTCAACCAGTGGTAGATAACACAATGTGTAATTTTTTAAGTCATGGCAAAATAACCATATACGGACACCACTACGTCATAAAAGACCAAAAAAAAGACCCCTGTCTCCCAGTTTTGGCCAAAGTCCTCCAGGTTTTTTATGGGCCCTCAAAGATGTGGGGCCTCGATGTCATTTTTGCAAAAAAATTATCATTTACTCAACTTCATATTTTGCAAACCGTTTGAAATTTCGATATACTCTCTGAAGCAAAGTTGTAGCTCTTGTCATAAAGAACAAAAATTGTTAACATATAAAATCAAAAAAACTTCATCTTCAAGGTCAAAATCGCAAAGACCTTTAAAAAATTTAATTTTTTTTACCTTTTTTCCCCTGTTCAGGTCTATAGGTAGCAAACCGTTCAAAATTCAAGGAAACAATCAACTACAAAAATGAACCTAAGATCTCAATGAAGAACTTTCTAGAACATATGAACTTCCTAGGAATGATTCTTAACACCGTTTAGGTAGCGCTTAGGTAGCCGCAAAAGTGAAAAATGGTGTGATGAATTTCGGTCGATTAGGCAGATCACAACCTTTTTCGTTTCGATTTGAAAATCGACTTCCATCACGTACCTGGTAAAAATCATTTTTATTTTAATTTAAAAGAGACAACAGCATTTTTGATACTGAATTCTATTTATTATTTACTTCTTCGTCTGTACTTAGTATTCGCTTAGAACTAACCGAAAGGAGTTTTTTGTTAGTGATGTTGTTGAAGAATTCGGCATGTGAAATAGCTCTCTGATTTTGATTTTAAATGATCAGAGTGGTAAGACTAAAAATTCATAATAAAATTTAAAGATCTGTGTACTTCCATGATGCCTCTTCTTTTCAAAATCGAAATAGCTTACACTGCATTTTTGTAACAGCAAGATGGCATTGCATACGACCTGATTTCTATAGGAAAAACTTTCCTGTCCAAGTCCACGGAGGGGAGTACGTTCTCATTTTGAATAGTTTAAACTTCAAACTAGCCTGTGAAAGTCGCCAAGTGATTTATTTACAATTTCTCTTCGTTTAGTTTTTCAATTTTACTTAACTTTTCCATTTTGTTATTTGCAAATTTTGTTAGTTTTGTAATTTAATAAAATCACTATCATACTCAGCCGATCGATCTGTCAAAAATCGATTGTGTGCTCATAAAGTTAATTCTAAACAAATAAAACTTTTGACATGTCGAACTGCTAAAAATGTTTTTACACGACGTGTATTTGTCATATGACCTGTCAGTTTGATAATCCATATGTAATTTCATGTGTTTGTCAAAATAACCCTTTTACATACGGTTTTAATTCTTGCTTTCAAACGTACATGTGTAATTACATGTGACATAACTTACAATATATAATTTTGCCGCCACACAGTTCTTTATTTGCAACCACAGCTGCTGCAAAGATGAAAGCCTAGTGCTTTTACCACATTTAGGTACCACCATAAGCATAAAATAAATAAAAAATATCAAGTTGGCTTTACAGGATGTCAGATGCTTTGGAAAATACACATGTTATGTTTGAAAGGGTTCACACGACGTGTAAAGAATTTACACATGGAAAAGTGACAAGTCACTTTACACGCCGTGTAAAACCACTTTAAAGCAGGTGGGCGGACGACACTACCTAGTAAGATTAATCAACAATGAGCACAAGTCTGTACGATTTGATATTTTGAAAAAAAAATCATAAAATATTTATCTCTATGCGATCAGGGTTGGAAATTCTTCTTTTTGTATAATAGTGTGGCAATTACACCATTTTGAAGCCATTTCTTGAGTAGGACATAATTTTGTTAGAGTTTTTAGGAATTGAATAGTACGGTTGCCATTTTTTTCGTGCAGCGAGTTTGTTGTTGCCTTATACAACTTTTAGAACTTTCTAACAGAAAGTTCTTGATAAATTTTAAAATAGATTCTAGAAATGCATAACTCTTGTCCCACCCATAACTTCAAGACAAATTTTGCATACATAAGTAACCCTAATATTAATGTGCAGATTCAGCGAAACGCAAACTAGTTTGGAATAGTCCATATAAAAGTAAAAAAATATTGCCGTGATCCTAGAAAACTGCAATAGGTAGAGCCTTAAAATGTTCACAAGTAATCTGGATTGGAGCAGTGGACATGGTGCTCTCCATAAAAAGTGCAAATTTATTATCGTGTGTCTGTGCAACTATAACACGTATAGTGTTGGATTTTTGCAAGAAAAACTTACTGAATAATGTACATAAGAGGGCAAAAATACAGACTGTATTGAAAAAGTGGGCGTCGTACCTGCTCTGTACCTTGAGAACCATAATAGATAGGCTCCTGAAATTTTGCACAAGAAACCCTCACATTGTCTAGCATATTAATATTAATATCAAAACGCAGACTTAAAAGCGTATGTTTTCGGGTTAAAGAAGGGCCATACTTAACGTTAGTAATTTGTGCTTATAACAAAATAAAAAAAATTAAACGAGAATTATTTAATAATGAAATTAATAATTTATTTTAAAAAAATCAAGAAATATAAAGGATAAAATTTAACCAAACAAATTTATAAACAATTGTAAATGAAAATTTTGAATAGAATTTTTAAAAGTTATTTAAATTTAGCTTTGTAATTGTTAAATAGAAATAAAATAAATATAAAGTTCCCTTTTTATGGAATATATTTCACATACATATGTAACTGCTACAAATAAGAGTGAAGTAGAGTAAATAAAATAAAATAAAAGCATTAACAAATTAGTAACAGGGATGGAAGAGAAGTTATTCAGTGATGAACAAAAATATCTAATCATACATATAATAAAATAGTAACTCATTTCCTGTCTGTGTCTATTTCTTTGTGTTAGCATCACATAAAAACTACTGGATCGATTTAAACAAACTTTCGTGAGGGGGTATCTTAGTATCCTGATTCCAATACACTTTTTTTCCAAAAGAAAGTGGAGAAAAGTTAGTGAAAGTACGCCGATTTTTTTGACCGATTTAAAGCTACTGCATACTTTAAGGCATCTTTTATTTTTGAAAGCAGTGTATTTTAAGAAATGTTGCGCAACAGATAGCGCTGTTTTAAAATAATGAGTATATACTTTTTAGAATGTTATCGACGGATGGGTACCTGTATATAAAGTAAATACGTAAGAGCCTGAAAATTTCGTGTGTACTACTTTCAAAGCAAAATTGAACGAAATGTTGGAGGCACATATATAGATATTTTTTTTGCTTTTATATCAAATATTGTAGATTTTGAGGCACTATACTTTTCAGCCACGTGTCTGGTATTATTTTAGTTTCATATTATGTTTAAGGTTAGGTTAGTTTAACCGGGCCGTCCACACAAAGTGAGTTCACTGGTAGGCCATTAAAGCCTTTTGTCATGCCCCGACGACAATCTCTATCTTCGTTCTTACGAACTGGTTCAGGATAGTCAGTGTCGCATCCCTAAGACAGTCCAGGTCAGGAAAGAATCTTTAACCGTAATATTTGAGCTAACGTTCTTCCAGATTTGGGCAGTCTCGGACAGCCTCTGCAGCTTTCACCACGAGAGATTCTCATTTATGGGAGGGATACACAAATGTGTATTGTGTCTAACGGTAAAATAACGAACAACATTGTCCGGTCTACATAAGTAGGTATAATTTCTAAACTGTCCGAAACGATAAAGCGTTCTCATTACTGGACAGTACGGACTAGCGAGTGTGACTATATAAATACAAAAGAGCAAACAAATTGGAAGAAATCACGCAGGAGCTACATTGTATGGGGTAACCCGTTAGAACAACAGCAAAGTGGTCATATTAATTCTTCTTCTTCTTCTTCGTCTGCTCATACAGAGCAACAATATTGGTGCCGAATGGTAAAAAGCTGCAGTAAAAACTAGGTTCTTAGTTGCAGCTTTTGGTCATGCCCAGAAACGACGTTTGGATTTTAAACAATGTTTGTCTTCTTTGTTTTTAGTTTAATTGTGTTTTATTGTTTTTCAATATTTTAGTTTTCTTTAGTTTGTTAATTTTTCTTGTTGATTTATTATTTTTGTCATGTAAAATTTTCTTTCGTTTGTTAATTTTCATTATGTAGCTAAATATCGAAATTGAGGTTATACACGATAACCAGAACGATTGCACGTGGGTGATTAATGCAAACACCAATTAACTGTAACATAGTACAGCTAACCGTGGAAGCCAATCGGCCAGTTCGAGAGTGAGAAGCAAACCACTCGAAAGCCGAACAACAATTGATTAAATTTTTTCCTTTACACGCAGTCATTGATTTGTTCAACCATTGAACAAATTCAAACCTCTCATGAAGACGGTCTTCGTTGTCGATGTCATGTTCTTGTTCAAACAGCATTGTTCGAACATTTGTTCGCACAACGATGTCTGCCATCAAATGTTGTTTTTAGTAGGAAAGTTTGACTTTTAAAAGAACGCCATCTGTTGATCCAGCGTGCAAATGCTATTTGCTGTGCTATAAGCATTCAAACAACATTGACGATAAACAGAAAATTATGTTTAGTCGGAACATGCACATCGTATCTACGTTTTCTCCACACAGAAATAAGTAAACAAATTATTGTTCCTTATTCTGCCGACGCTTTGTTCATGTGCAAACAAATTAATGGCTCGTTAAGACGTAGTGTTATAAATTAGTAATACAATATTTATTTATAGTACCAGCTGATAAATATGTACTATTGTGAATAATTAAATTGAGTCAAATTCACAATAGTGCTATTTTTATAGAATGTGCGCCAGAGTACCAAATAAAAATTCGTTCGATCAGCTCTTACGAATACAGTTGAAGATCGAAAGTTGCTCATATTAAGCATCCTAATTGCCTATAAGTCCAAAACTCTGCCTGACATAGAAAACTAATTACAGATTTGAATTTAGGTGGAATATTTCTATAAGAATCAGGAATGAAATTTCGGTTAAAAAGTTATTGAAAAAAGATTTAAAGTAAATTCGAAGGATTTAATTGTAATACTATTACATAGATATATTTACTCCTTTATTTTAATTTGTATGAATATTTATTAATTAAATTACACAACATGACATAAAGTAATACATTTTTTTTAATCAAATTTTATTTAAATTTCTTTCAAAATTTTCCTGCTGAACACATACTTTTCCATCTCTATTACCTAAAAGAATTTTATTTTTATTAATTAAAATTCGTACTTAATTATTAAGTACTGAGGGGTTTTTTTTTTAATTTGTTTCTCGCTTTACAATTCTTAATGTTCTATTGAGAAAAATCAGGTTTTTGTATTGTTTTGTATTATTTTAAATTGTTTATAAGAATTAATAAAATGCCACCTAGAAGATTTCTTTAAACACTATATAAAATTAAAACTTTAAATAACATAAAACATTTAATAAATTTTAATATTAAAAATTAATTGCTTTGTTTCACTAAATATAGTCTGTTCTGCACATTTCGCTATGTGCTATTCGCTTCCTCCCCAAATCCTGTTTTACATATTTATGTACCCTTGCCGAAGCCAGCAAAATCTGATGCTTCCGATTCATCTTCATCTTTTTCCACGCCTATGCAGTGGATTCCACTACGCAGCATTGGAGTGCCCTTGCCTTTGCCCAGAACTCGGGCGGCAATGACAAGTTTTAGAACTTCTTTGTCATTGTTTGAATTAACAATGTGCAGGGTTTCACGCAAAAGTTTCTCTTTATAAGCGAAAAATTCGATTTTCATTTCGTAGAAATCATGATCGTCATCTTTGAAGCCAGTGAATTCGGTAATGCGACAATGTAGATTAGGAACTGTTGTTGTAACATCCGGTTGAAATTGATTCAAGGTGCTGTCCAGATCGCTGAATAAATTACTGGGCAATTTCAAGTCAATCATATATCTGTGATTGACCTGCAAGAAACCCAGACTTACTACAATTGTATCGCCAGAACGTTGATACGTAACACAACTGTCCGATTCAAAGTCATCTTTCAATGTGGTGACGTCGAAGTGTACGTGATGGTCTAAAATAATAAGAAACAAAAAATGTTATTAATTAAAAGTTTTGAAAGTTTTAATGGTTTAATTATGTTAGAAGTAAATATAAACATCGACAACTTTTCGTGTGTATTTAAGAAATACATTTGTCAAGTGCCGTTTAAGATTCGAGCTAGCTCACGAACGGTCCCATATAACCAAACAATATTTGACAAAGAATTAACATTATAATTTATTTAAACCGGGCCTAAATTTCTTTAAATTTAAATTCAATTTAAATTAAATTGAATCGCTATAAATGCCTGTTGTTCTTGCTTCTTCCTCCTCGTGTCAGACTTTTGATATTAGTCATATAGTCTATTACACCTTCTGGATAAGGATCTATATGTGACCGTGCCAGAGAAGAAGTGATCAAGATTAACGTCAGCACCTTGTCGTGTTGGCCCTTATCTGATGGTGGTCTTACGACCGAGTGAAAAGTAGGTGTAGACTAGTACCCCCATTGTGTAGTACAGCACACTATACGATAACGTGCCGTGTGTAATATACCGCACAATCACAATGAGTAGCAATTTATAGAACATGACAAGCCTCTAAACATGCTCTAACCTCTTGTTTAGAGGTTGGAGACCATCCAACTCCTTCTGTTGAGAGGGCAACAGCACACTTTGATCAACAATGCATCATCTCTGCATACATACGATCTTAACCACAACCACCACGTGAACCCCCGAAGGTGACCACCAACAACCCGCGACAGAGATGAGTGTTTTTTTGTGGGGCCACCGGTTCCCGTAGTACCAGCCCTTTGGACACTGCTTGGGCCTCAAACGACCCTGTATACTACAGACCTGTTCTTTCAGATTAGGGTTCCAGGAACCATGGCGTCTGATGCCCCCATTTTCCCGACTGCACTGCGTCAAAGTAAAGACATGAACTACAATGAATATTAGCGCCACTGCCATCTATTCGCATTCTATTTTCATATCTTTTTTACACAGCGGAGCAGGTCTTCTCGCTTCTGCCGCCAAACTTTCCACAATAACTTTTGAAAATTGTTTGCTAGATGGCCTCTAATTTAATGCCTTTTAAAAGGCTTTTCGTAGCATAAACTAAGAAAAACTCATTCGGACAACACTATTTTTATTGTTGTGCTAATTTCATTAAGCATTTTAAATTTATTTTTAACTAGCAGTGCCCGAAACGTCGTCTTCTTCTTGATAATATTTGTTTGATTTTGATTTGAAAGTAATTCACAAGATAACGAGTGATTTTTTAAGAGCTTGAGAACTTTTTTTTAAAAAAAAACGCATAAAATTTGCAAAATCTCATCGGTTCTTTATTTGAAACGTTAGATTGGTCCATGACATTTACTTTTTGAAGATAATTTCATTTAAATGTTGACCGCGGCTGCGTCTTAGGTGGTCCATTCGGAAAGTCCAATTTTGGGCAACTTTTTCGAGCATTTCGGCCGGAATAGCCCGAATTTCTTCGGAAATGTTGTCTTCCAAAGCTGGAATAGTTGCTGGCTTATTTCTGTAGACTTTAGACTTGACGTAGCCCCACAAAAAATAGTCTAAAGGCGTCAAATCGCATGATCTTGGTGGCCAACTTACCGGTCCATTTCTTGAGATGAATTGTTCTCCGAAGTTTTCCCTCAAAATGGCCATAGAATCGCGAGCTGTGTGGCATGTAGCGCCATCTTGTTGAAACCACATGTCAACCAAGTTCAGTTGTTCCATTTTTGGCAACAAAAAGTTTGTTAGCATCGAACGATAGCGATCGCCATTCACCGTAACGTTGCGTCCAACAGCATCTTTGAAAAAATACGGTCCAATGATTCCACCAGCGTACAAACCACACCAAACAGTGCATTTTTCGGGATGCATGGGCAGTTCTTGAACGGCTTCTGGTTGCTCTTCACTCCAAATGCGGCAATTTTGCTTATTTACGTAGCCATTCAACCAGAAATGAGCCTCATCGCTGAACAAAATTTGTCACATTTGAACATTTCGAACCGAACACTGATTTTGGTAATAAAATTCAATGATTTGCAAGCGTTGCTCGTTAGTAAGTCTATTCATGATGAAATGTCAAAGCATACTGAGCATCTTTCTCTTTGGCACCATGTCTGAAATCTCACGTGATCTGTCAAATACTAATGCATGAAAATCCTAACCTCAAAAAAATCACCCATTATTTGTAAAAGTCTTACTTTAATAGTCCTTCAGATGTGGTTTATATATATATTTACTTTTTATAAAGGTACCCATCCCTGGGTAATTATTCAAAAACATTGGCTTTATATAAATTTTTAAAATTTATATAAAATTGTTGTAGAATTCTTTAAATAGTATTTAAAATTTCTCGCTAACAAAAACAAAAGGTGCTGTCAAATTTGCAGTACCTTTAACGGCGTACTTACACTATTTTTTCTCTATTTACTATTTACTCTGGATACTAAGGTATCTCCTCACAAAATTTCATTAAAATCCATTTAGTAGTTTTTACGTGATGTGAACACAGACAGACGGACAGACAGACAAAATTTTCAAAAATTGCTGTTTTGTATTCCATTTCGATTACTAGCAACAAAATTTTCCAAAGAAATATTTCATGTACTGAAATAGTCCTGTTACTTACTGTTTTATTATACTTATGTATAGATAAAGAAAATTATTTAAAGCACATTTTTAGGAACCTGCAAACACGAAGGGTTCCGCACATAAATAAGTGCTTGAATAGTCAAAATTTTCTTATTTGGTTTTTAAATAGTCAACAATCACCTACGCTATAAAAACGCTTGTTGATATTTATTTCTAAAGGTATGCAACTCATTTATCCGCAATAAAAATTAATAAACATTTTTATTGCGGAATGTACTTCTTTTTGAAGTTAATGATATTAATTAAATTATCACATAACATTATAGCGGCCTTAGTAATACACCTTCGGTAAAAATGTTAGTTCTAGAGGGCTGTGAAAGACGGAAAGACATTGGGCCTCATGCATAAAAACGAGTAAAAGCGATGAGTTGAGGCAGGTGAGCAATTGCTCGTAAGTCGAGTTAAATCAAACAGCAACAGCTTTTGCTCAATTTTATATGCATAAAAATTAGTTCAAACCAATTGCAATTACTTGAGCAAAGGGAGATCAAACGTCTAATTGTTATTGAAGTGCAAACATGCCGTCATGTGAAAGTGAAGTAGAATCAGAATTTCTTGCTGGTTGTTGTTCGATATCGTTTCCTAATTTCTATACATCAGTATTGTTGTAATCGTCATTGATAAGGATATAATCGTCTTTTAAAAATTTAGCTATGTTATGCAAAATGAAACAAGTGGCTATTACGTGGGGCGACAACTCTGTCGATACCCGAATTTTGTATTGAAGTATCAAAAATCTTTGCTTCAATTGCCCAAAACACCGTTCTATAACGACACGTTCTCTTGTAAACACTTTGTTGAATGTCTTTTCTATGTCAGTTGTTGGGTTTCGGAATGGTGTCATTAGCCATGGGCATATTCCATAGCCCTCATCCCCGAGAAGTAATGCATCGTTCGTTCCATTTTGCATTATTCTACAGACCTCGCTGTTTCGTAAGCTACGTGAGTCATGAACTGAACCAGGCTAGGATATCTCAACGCTTGTAAAAAGTTCTTTTCCATCACAAGTTGCCTGCACATTTATAGAGTGGAAACCTTTTCTACAATTATACTCATCGCTTTGATTTGTTGGTTTTTTTAATTTTTATATGAGTACAATCAATCACTCCAATTGCAAATGGAAAGCACTCGCTGCTTTGGCAGATATAAGTTTCACAACTTCCGCAATAGTTCGCGACACAGTTGATTGATGGACTCCAATATCTGAGGCTATACCATTTTGGAATCCAGGATCTGCCCAAAATCTTAAAAACAGTCGAATTTTAGCAATCTTGCTTCTTCTTAACCCTCAAGAAAATAATTAGCCAACCAGCAGATGCTACTATCATCAAACCTATGTATTTATCATTTTATTATTAATTATATAAAAAAATTAATAATTAAGAATACAAACCTGTATAATTTTTTATCCTCATTTGCTAAATTTGTTTTACGCTGTTGATAACATTTTGTATTTCTTTGTGGCACAAAATATTCAGCCATAATTCCTTTTTGGTGTACGCGAGTCAATTATAAGTCAGGCTCAACAAAATTTGAGCAAGAGCTCACAAAAAAAAGCAAAAGCTTGTTTTTATGCATATGAAAATGAGCTCTAGCTCATCTCACTTAGTTCAAACTGAACACGACGAGATCAAACGTGAGCTGTGAGTAAAAGCAAATACTTCAAATTTTATTATGCATACGAAAAGCACCTTTTACTCAAAAAATCGAGTCCGAGCTCAAGCTCACGTTTTAGGCATGAGACCCATTGAAACGATATTCATAGAACCCTAACTATGCCTTTGTTGTGTCTCTAGATAACAATATTTCATAATATTTCAAACTTATAATTTTTTTATTTACTAATTTGGTATTTTAGCACGCATAAATAGTGATTCACCACCTGAGAAAATGCAGGTGTTAGATGAACAGACATCTGGGAGATGTTAATAAGATTATCAACTTTAATCTTCGGATATGGATTTCTAAATAAGAACGATCATTTTGCAACCTCCTTATTTAATCAATATTGTAGTGTACAATTTATGCTCCACAATGATCTGCCAAATGAATAAAAAAAATTACAATAAATTGTTTAAAAGCCTCGTCAAGTCTAAATGAAATTGGGTCTTATTTCTTTCAATAGCATTTTGAAAGACACTTTTAATAAAAGATGCAAAAAAGCAAGAAAGGAATTTAATACCCACTGATAGTTTCAGTTATTTAATTCAAATGGAGCCTAAACAAAAACATTTATTTATTTGGCCTAATTTTTGATTGATAAAGATTTATGAAAAAACACAAAAATCATTCACTTTTTTATTTAAGAATTACTTGTTGTGATGGTGAAAAGTAGATTAAGATGTGAATTGATTCAATTAATTTTTAGTAATTTTTATGACATGCAGTTTTCGTCAATCAGGCTGTTTTTTTTTATTTAAAAATAAATTCAAGTTATTCGATATATATTTTTTTTTTTTTTTTTGAAAAACAAATCAAGTAAGAGTGGTATATTCGGCCCCAATACAGGATACTTTTTACCGTTTCCAAGAGAAAGTGAAGAAAAAGCTGTAAAAACGCAATTGCCGATTTAAAGGTACTGAAATTTTTGGTTTATTTTCAACACGGTTATTTTATCAACTCACCTTTTTATTTTTGAAAGTGGGCTATTTCAAGAACTACTGCACAACAGATGGCGCCAGTTGTATAAAATTTGTATTTTTACTTTGTGGAATTACATTGTTATTCAAAAATATTTTAAACACCTCTTACAGAGGTTTAAAATAATTTTTTGCATTTTAGAATTTTTTATAAATTTTAGAATTTTATCCAGGGATCGGTACCTTTATATAAAGTAAATACATAAACCATAACTGAAGCACTATAAAAGTAAGAGTCTTTTAATTGGTGTGGAATACTTTCAAAGCAAAATCGAACAAGATATTGTCAGGACGCCCACGACGTGGCGGGCACTGCTAGTATAATATAAAGATATATTTTTGTAAAAATTTTATTGAAAATATATTTTAAAAATTTTATCGAAATTTTTTTTTTAGAAATTTATCGAAATTTAAAATTTTTATGAAAATTTGTTTTGAAATTTAATTGGTAAGTTTTTGTAAAAATCTTATAAAAATTTTATTGAAAATTTTTTATAAAAATGTTATCGAAATATTTTTGCTAAAATTTTATCGAAAATATTTTGCTATGTTTTTTTAATTTTTTGTAATAATTTTTTTCTAAAATTTTATTGAAATTGTAAAAATTTTATCTTTAGTTTTTTAAAAATTTTTTTCGTAAAAATTAGGACCTTGGGGTCATATTGGCTACATCTATGTGTATTGCTTTCTAAAAAGGCCTTTAATACAAATCAAAGAAGAAATAACCTATCAACCTAAAAACACACAAAAATCTTTCCCCGCAGGGGGTTATTGATCCCCAGAGATCTTTATGCACTCCATGCTAACTACTGGTCGCGATCTAATATTTATTTAACAAAAAAGCAAACAAATAATTACAACCGAAGACAACGTAAAAAAATGTAGGTGGGCATGGTTTTTTGCCCACAGCCTCGAATGGAATGGTCTTCTGATGATGCTGAATTATATTAGCGACATTTTCGAAATTATGCCTGGCAGATTGGTGGGCTTAAATTTTCTCTACCTCTTCTGGTGACTTGGCCAAGTTGATTTAAACCCGAACACGGACAGACGGACATCGCTTAATCAACTATTCTATATATAAGGATCCAGAATATGGCGTCGGAAATGAATATTGTAGAAATTACACACGAAATGTCAAACTTATATATATCCTTTCCTCCTGTGGTGAAGGGTATAAAAACAGGGGTCTTCAGAGAAAAAAAAAGACAAATAATTAATTATATGTTTGGTTCAAGTTACTATTTCCGTAATAGGCGTTAAAGAAATTGATGCAAGTAATAAAATATATTTAATCTGATATATTTTTCCTTTCTATGTAAAGTCAAGAATTATACAAACAAGATTATAGTTAGATGACGAAGAAAATTTACATTTTCTTTTAATCTTATTTAATCTTTTGCTCTAAATAATCTTAAAAACAATATCATCATAAAATTAAAAAAAATGTATTTCTAAAATTTGAATCCTCTTTAAAATCAGCTTTTATTGAACTCCCTAGGCTTATAGAACTGCAAATAGAATATATGAAAAAAACGTTATTTTTAAATTTTTATAAATTTACAGCTTAAAAACTGCAAGAGATAGATATTTTGATTTAGGTACACAAGGAATATGAATAAAAAATTTCAATAAAATCTGAAATGGTAAATCCGAAATAATTTTTTTTTTGTTGATTGACCCACATCATCTGAAAAAATTCTAAGTGCAACCTATTACGCTTAAAGATATATAATTCTGTGACAAGGACAGACATCGAATCATATTAACAGTCCAAGCCGATGTTGTAAACTATCAGCACATGATCAATTTTGACTTAAATATTATTTGTTATTCTTTTAACATGCTTCGATGTATTTGTTTAAATTAGTATTGTAATTTTATATGACAGATTTTTGCTTGAGTAAGAAAAAAAAAATTCCATTATTAATTTTAATTGAAGTCACAGTGTGGCAATTATTATTGTTTATTAAAGATTGTTTTATTCTTCCATACATTTGCATTAATAGAATTACTAATAGAAAGTGAAATATAAACAAACAATAAAAAAAACATCCGTTTAAACAATTCAAAAAAGAAAATAAAAACAAATTTAAAAAAAATCAAACACTACAAAATTAATACGACACCAGAAAACTTTAACAATCGTAAATAATTAACGAATTGATTTAATGAGAAAAGGGGTTCTTATAAAATTAGGATCCACTACACTTTGAAAAAGAGCCCTTCTGGCGTGCAACGCAAAATGCTTTAAAAGCAGGGTACGAAAACAAACAAAACGTTTTGCAAAGATATAAAGTTTTAGAATTATATTAAATCGTCGGCTAAAGTCGCAAACGTGACAAGTCCACTTTTTTCGAAAAATTATATTTTAATGCAGTTGAATAGTTTTTTAAAAAATACACAATTTAAATTTTTTTTTGTTATTATAAATATCGTTTTTATTCATGTTTGGCAATGATATGCAATAGTGTCAAGTCCCATTTGTCAAAAAGCGCGCGCTAAGTCCACTGAACGTACATATTGTCTCAGCTGTTATATTTCTTTTTTGCACAAAATTAGTTGTTTGCAGTTTCATTTTAATGGTAAAATTATTTATTTAATTGTAAATATTAATTATATATTCAGAGTTTAACTATTATTTAGCGTAAGGAAAACATAATATCTGCTTTTTAGTCAAAAATTTACAATATGGATTATGGTGATGAAGCACACGATGGTTTCGTTCAATATGGAAATGAAGAAGACGATGGAGTTGTTGGTCTAGTTCCGTATGAATTCCACAGCAGTACGGATGATTCAATAGAACTTCGTATTAAGAACAAAAAGCGAAAACGGCGAGTGCAACTAACAAACGATGCGTGGTATACAATGAAAAATAAAAGTCTGCGCCAACATGGAAAAAAATACTATGGCAAAACAAAAGAAGGTGGGCATTGGCAATATAATAAAGTTAAAAGTGCAAGATTTCTGAAAAAAAGGTGCAACTGTATTGATAAAGGTAAAGCTGCAGTCATGAAATGTGGAAAAATAACAGAACCTCAAAGGGAAGAAATTTTCAATGAATTTTGGAAAATGAGTTGGCAACAAAAGAAGGCATATGTGAGGACATTAATTCAATGTATTAAACCTAAAAGACCACGAAATCGCACAATTGAGAACTTCTCTAAAAGAAAGAAAACATTGTTGTACCACCTTAGAATTAACAATATTGCTTTGCGAGTGTGCCGGACTCTATTCCTAAACACGTTAAGTATTGGTAGGCATAATTGCTTAAATTGGTTAGATACTCCACACATTATTCAAAAAAAACAACAACCGCAGACGGAGCGTGTCCTGGTCGTGTAATTGAAGATCCAAAAGTCACGGACATACGAGCACTTAAGTACACACCTAATGGTGACATATTTTACAAGTTAAGGTTTTCTAACGCGTGGAGCAATCTACCCCAACGTCTAGATAAACAAGTTGCCATACTGAAGAGGTGTAATTTAGCACAACTTTATAATGAAAAACGACAAATATCTAAAAGAAAGTATGATGATTTACAAATATTGAAAGAGACATTACCAAAAGACTATCATAGTTTCTATGAAAACTTGCTACATGAATAATAAAGAAGAGTGATATACCATGTTCCTTAATAATTACTATTATTTTTCATTTAATTTTTTATCGTTATCGTTTTTTTTTTTTTTTAATTTAAGTATAATATACTTATATGTACATAATGTGTAAACAAATTAAAGTTTAAAATATTTAAATCACAAACAAGATGTGAAGACGCTTCTAAATAAAAGGCGTCAAGTCCAATAAATAATTCTTGCAAAAAAAAACCGACTTCAAAACAGATAGAAGGGCACCAATTCTAAACTAAAAATGTAAGAAGTAATCTGTAAGAATTAGATTTAAACCAAATAAAAGATGCGCCAAAATTAGAGGGAAAAAATAAAGACTATTGAATGTCAAGACTCTCGCTATTACTGTTTAAAAGATAAGTTATTTTCACCAGCATCCGTCTTGTATGGGGACACCATTCAAACCTCTGTCTATAACGGTTTCAAAGATAGGGGCACACAGATCAAATAACATCACCTATTCCGACACCCTTTAATTTACAATGTTAAATTAAAGACCTGTTGTTATAGAGGACTTGGTCACAAAGATTCTTTGTAAATTTCAACTATCTGTCTATAACGGTTAAAAAGTTTAACCATATATATCAAATTACATGAACTATTGGGACACCCTTTACATTATAATTCCAAATATTTATATTTGTTATCATACCAGTGAAAGTAGTGGACATTCTGCCTAATTTTCAAGTGTTTGTGTTTAACGGTTCAAAAGATAGGGTCATATAGATCAAATTACGTAATTTATGGGGACACCCTGTAATTTCTAACTTCAAATTGTATACTTGCTATAGTGGACTTTGCAATACAGGTTCCTTGTAAATTTCAGCTGTCTGTCTCTAACAGTTCAAAAGTTTGGCCACATACATAGAATTACATTAACTATTGGGACACCCTTTAAGTTCCAAATTCAAAATTTTATACTTTTTGTTATAGCTGACTTAGCACTACAGGTTCTTTGTAAATTTCAGCGGTCTGTGTACAACTATTCAAAAGTATGGCCATATACATCAAATTAAATGAACTATTGGAGCACCCTTTAATTTAAAATTTTGAGTATTTATACATTTTATTATAACGGTCATACTAGTCGACATTCTGTCAAATTTTCAAGGTTTAGTCTATAACGGTTCAAAAGATAGACCCAAATAGGTCATATTATGTCACCTATGGGGACACCCTTTAAATTTTAAATTTATTTTTTTATTAATTTCTGCTGTTGGGAGCTATAGCGGCACGCAATTTTGTAAAATTTTAATTTGCTGCCCTTTACGGTTCTTAATACACGTAAAAAACATGTATGTTGTATGGGGACACCCTTTAATTTTTAATATAATGAACTGTTTTTAAAATGGGACCAACCTTGAAGCATAACCTTTCAAATAAAGCAAAAAATATTAAAATCGGTTCAGAAATGGCTGAGTTCTGCGGTTACATACATAAAAAAAAAAAGCAACATTCAGACGAATAGATAACCTCCTTCTTTTTTGAAGTCGGTTAAAAAATATTTTACTTGCAGAAAATAAGACAAGTCCAAAAACAGCAAAAAACAAGTGTTCAAAGATTTTGTTAGAATTTCAAACTTTATTTATTAAAAAAATGCGCGAAATAACAATGTATTGCATATACAGTTTCCACAAATATTGGAAAATATGTTATTAAAACAGTTTTTCCTCAATCCTGAACAATTTTAAAAAGTGAACTTGTCACGTTTGCGACTTTAGCCGACGAAATGTTTTGTACATGAGCAAAGCCATTACAAATACTTTTTGAATTCCCTCATCTACTCGCCTTGATATATCACTACAAAAACGTATTTTTGGAGTGATTGATTTAATTCGTTTCATTTTCGAATGTCGATTTTGTTTTTAATGAATTTTCATGAATTGCTTTTTATTTTGTTTTTCTTCTTATTGCTATTTAAGTCCAAATAAGTGCTAATAAAAATAAAAAAACGTACAAGCTGTCTTGCAATATCTCTCAAAAATTAAAGTTTTATACCGCTTTCATACATTTTCTACCATAACGAGGAAATTATTTAGCAAACGTTTGGGAGAGGTTTATTTTCAAGACGTTTTTGTTTTACATGAGAAGCATATAGATCATGGGAATTACTAGGAGGTGCATATGAACCACAAAGGCAAATTAGACCGTCACGAGCAATAAATATAACAAGTAGTTGATCAAGTAATTCATCAACAACTATATAGGAACATATATAGGATTGAAGTTCTTTCCTCAGCGCAATTAAAACAACACCACCTCGCACAAGACAAGTTCTAACGTGTGATCTGTCCTTACGTTACACGTGAGTACAGGGGGCATCACAAAATTCATCATTTAACCATGTTTCAACAACTCAAATAAGATTTTGCTTTTAGAACGCATTCCAGAAACATTGGAGACGACAACGTATTACGTACGACGAATACTATGTGCCTCGGTCTAAATATGTTCGCAAGTTTTCTTCCGACATTTTTTAAAACCTACCATTTTTTAAAATTCTTATTTTATTTTGTAAAGACATATTGAATTATCCCATACCTAAGGGATTTACATCGTATACTTACAGTCCACAGCAAACAATCGTTTCAAGTATCACACTATATAATTACATAAAGTTTGATGTTAGCAGACTAACACATTATATTTTAAATTGTATTTTTTTGGGTTTAAATAGGCTTTAATAAGACTTTCAGATTACTACAGAATTAATTAAGTTGAGGTTCTAGTAACAAAGAAAAATCCAGTTACATCTAGCCTTGTAGCCGACCGTCATTTTAATGCAGTGTAGAATTGTAACTCTGCTGCTGCTATCTAAGCTTATCGGACTTGCTGCAACATTACGAATATATGAAACTGATTTTCTGCCGGCTTACACTAAAGGGAATCAAAACAGAAGAAGGATCACTTGTAGTAAGTAAAAAGTTACACCACAATTGTGTTATCATCTGGACATAAAAGTACTGCCTCTCTAAAGTTGATAGCTAAAAGGTACATATATCTTGACAATGATATTTGTGTTGTCTACACATTGACTCATTCGACGATATGAACAGCTGCTAGAAAAGCAATATACCGATTACAGTCAACACTGCAAAAATCACCCTTGTCAAAAACAAAAAAAAAATCAGTTGTACGAAATACAAAGATGCCTCATAATTGTAGCCTCATCTGCACATAGAGGCGGAACTGCATCTCTAAATTTGATGGCTAAAAGGCACATCTTGATAATGGTGTTTATGCTGGCTGGCTGGCCACTGCCTTATTCGACATCCTCGACAGCAACTAGGAAAGCAGTATAACAATTACACTAGCAGCTGCCAAGATCGTCCTTGTTTGGGTCATGTACTGGCGAGGTGATGAATATGTATCATGCACAGAGACAAAACTGCCTTATATGATCAATAAGATTTTCTCTATGAAACGTTTTTAGGATAACGGGTATCCCAGCAGAAAGAAAAGAAGATATTTCCGAAGAGAATCCTTATTATTTTTATCTGGTAAATATTTTATAATTTATCAAGAAGAAAACCCCATTAAATCAATAAGAAAACTTTTTATTTTCATTTTTATACCCTTCACCACAGGTGGAAAGGGTATATATAAGTTTGTCATTCCTTATACATAGAGAAGTTGATTAAGCGATGTCCGTCTGTCCGTGTTAGTGTTGTAATGTCATTTGCCAAGGCACCAGAAGAGATACAAAAAATTTAAGCACACCAATCTGTCAGGCATAGCTTCGAAAATTTTGGTATTGCAATTCAGCAACATCGGATCATTCCTTTGGAGGCTGTGGGCCAAAAACCACGCCCACCTATATTTTTTTCACGTTTTTTTTTTAAATTTTTTTCGGCTTTAATGATTCTCTTTTGCCTTTTTTTGTCAAATAAATATTAGACTGCGAAAGGTAGATCGCAAGAAGTGCATAGAGATCTCGGGGGATCAATAACCCCTGCGAGGGTCGATTTTTGTTTGTTTTTAGATTGGTAGGGTTTTCTGCTTTGATTTGTATTAGAGACCTTTATAAAAAGCAATACACATAGAGGTGGCCAATGGACCCACAGGGTAACCACAGGGTACCCACTGGTAAATATGAGCAGTTAAAAGGCACATGGGGGGTCAATATGAGGAAATTTTTTTTTGTAAGAATTTCTTTTTGTTTTAGTCTGACCATTCTAACTCAATATAGATTGCAGAAAGGTCCTAAATTTACCAAAAAAAATTGCAATAAAGTTTTTAAAAAATTTTTTTTAAAATTTAAAAAAAAAATTAAAAATTTTTTTTCAAGAATATTAACAAAACATTTTCAAAAAGATATTTTACAGAAAAATATTGGAAAAAAAATTTTTTTTTTAAATTTTTCCAAAAAATTTTCGAATAAAATTTTACAAAAAAATTTAAAAAAAAAATATTTTAACAAAAAAATTTTCATACAATTCTCAAAAAATTAAAGTTTCAATATTTCTTTGAAAATGAAACTCATTACTGTAACATAACATATATTTAATATTAAGAATATACATATGTATGTTTGTATATAGAGTAACATATTTGTTTAAATGCGTTTGATTTTTATAAATGCTTTTAATTTTTAAATAGATGATATCTCTGTTTTAAAACCTAGGTGCATTAAACACATAGACATCATCAGGATACCGGCTACAAACTGTCAAAAATAAAATACACACGTTTATAGGTAAACGATTATTTTGAAACCAGCAAAGCTACATGGCTACACGACTACCGTTGTGGCTGTCGTCAACTTAGGCTAATTTCTATTTTATTCAACAAAAGAAAATTTCACAAAATTGTAAATTTCAAATTCATATACCAACAAAAAGTTTTGGAGGAAATATTTATAAGTTTTTGAAAATGTTATTTAATTTTATAAAAGCAAACTAAGTATTTCTGCAACAATGTCAGAGTTTACGATGTAGGTGTCGGCTTCAATATCATTAAGTACCTGACAACACGACGACAATTGTACCAAACGGAATTTGTTTTCATTTGTCTTCTATTTCTTTAACTCATGAATAATGAGATTTTCTCATACGACTTTATTGAAGTAAAGAGTCAACAATATGGATAATGCTGTACATGTCTGTATAAATAAAATCACCGTGGTGAAGGGTATAGAAGATTCGGCACGGCCGAATTTTGGCACAAAAAAAAACAAGCCATAAAGAAAAACTTTTTGATTCTATTAAGTTTTCTTCTGAATTGTATAAAAAAGGGATTTCTTATTGTTTTGATTAACCTACTTAATTGATTTTTTCCTTATGGATTTAATTAGGTTCCTATATGATCATGTGCAAATCATATTCTTAATTTTTTTTTATTAAGGATATCTTATATTAGTTTGTTTGTTATTTTATTTCCATAAATCAACATAGAGACTTTGTTTTTAAAACATAAAAATATAAAATATATCTGCTTTTTAATTTCATTATTTTGTAAAAATATAATATAATAGTTTTTCGGTATATTATTTTCATTCAAAAAGTCATATGATTTCCCAAAAGCCCCAAGTTACATGCGAAAAATTTAAAAGCTGATGCCAAAAAAGCTTTACGAACTTATTAAAAAGCATTCATTTTTTTATTTAAAAAATAATAAGTTAGCCTTATAAAATCAAGCCGTGGCTCTTATCCAAAACCCTACGACAACGAGCCGTTTGTAAATTTCTTGTTGAAAAATAATAGAGATATTTTATAATTTTTGTTCTATTTTATTAGGTATTTAGACACTGTTTTTTTATATGTGGGATACCCCGCCTTCAAAGATCTCTCTGACGTTGCAGAGACCCAACGTGAGTCTGAAAAGTGGACCAATAGATTTCATTAATTTTAATATATTTCTGACTGTCAGTCAGTCTTAAATCGTACATCGCACTGATTTAATTCTAAACTTGAAAAATCACTCTATACCTAAATTTATATTCTCATTTTTATTACAATTAAATTAAAAAAAAAATTCCTCAATTTGTTGTGATACTAATAGAAATACAGTAAACAATTTCTTAACAAATCAAATTAATTAAAAATCAAACAATTTAAAAAGTTACAATTGAAAAATGTCACGAGTCAAAACAGAAACACAACACTGAGTTTAACATTTTCATAATTTCTTTGTTTGTTTGTTTGCTTGCTTGCGCTAACCAATAAATTTTTAATTATGTCTTAAATGAAAATGACAAAAAGCCAATATAATATATCAATTTGTGGTTTTTTTAATTTAAATGCATTTGACATTATTATTATTATTATTTTCTGATTGGTTCGATTAATAAAAAATTATTGAATTATTGAAATGGTTTCAAATAGACCTAAATGCCATAAACATGGTGTTGAAAATTTTGTATTTTTTAATGTTATGGATCCCTCCACCTTCAATAAAATTATGCTCATAACTTGTAGAAAATATTATTAAGAAGCGAACTTAAGACTGATTTTAACTTTTCATTTGTCTGCCTTATTAAAGGAAAATTATTTTTTTTATTTTTATACTTCGTTAATGAGTATAAAGCACGCCACATTAGCATTTGAGTTGTTAATTATATTGATAAACTAGCTATGCCCACACACTCTGTGTGCGTCCTGACAATATTTTGTTAATAATAAAAATATTATTTTGTTTGATTTTGATTTGTATTTACATTATATAAACCCATCCCTGGATAAAATACTAAAAATTATATAAAACTCTAAAAACTATTGTAATGCTCTGTAAAGGACAGACAGGACACGAGTTACTCATTATTTTAAAACAGCGCCATCTGTTGCGCAATATTGCTTAAAATATACTACTTTCAAAAATAAAAGATACCTTAAGGTATGCAGTACATTGAAGTCAGTAAAAAAATCGGCATACTTTCACTGCTTTTTCTCTGCTTTCTCTTGTAAATAAAATATTTTTGCGAAAAAAAAGTATCCTATATTCGAATCAGGATACAAAGGTACCTCCTCACAAAATTTTGTTTAAATTCATCTAGTAGTTTTTACGCGATGCGAACACAAAGAAAAAGACAGACAGACAAGAAATAAGTTACTGTTTTATTATATGTATAGATAACACAAACACTTAAGGTCTTTTTAAAATCCAATTAAATACATTGAATGATCATCATGAGTTTTGTTGTTTCTAATTAGTTGTTAAAATAAAAACCGCATTGAAAGAAATTTTATGTTCTTTAAATGTTGCGTACAAGTACGTGTTATATTGTAGTTTCAAACATCCGCATTAAATTACATTTAAATAAATTGTAAACAACAATGTTTACATGCCTCTCGAGTGTTTTCAAATTGCAAAATAAAAAAAATTTAAGCACTTGACCTGTCAATTTTTCAAACACTTAAGAATGTTACGAATGACTTAATTCCGCCTTAAATTGATGTCTTAAAGACAAATTTGTGCTATAAAATATATTTCAAGTCAGTTTTATTGCATTTGCTTTCCGAAAAAAAAAATCTATTTTACGTTACCAATACCATTACATATGTATGTACATATGTAGATACATGTGATACAAAAGCGTTACGTTTTCACCCTATTTGTTTCGCTACAATGCATTGTAGACATTGCAATGTCTGTCCGTCTGACAGCGACTCTGGAACCGTAATAGGTAGACTCTTAACATTTTCACAATAAAACATGCAGAGTTTGTTTTACAATTTCTGCTCTTACAAAAAGTATAAAAAAAAATTAATAATAAAAATGAAATGTTGTACCCAAGAATTCGCGATTTTGGATTTATATTGTATAAGTTATACGCAAACACTTGACAATTTTAACGATTTAACGATTAAAGTGACAGTGGCTTCAGTTTCTCCGATTAATTTTACTCAAAAAATGGCCTCCAAATTTTCATTATTTTGTAAAATTTTGTTTAACTATAAAAACATCCTTGGTTCTCTCGCAAAATGCTTTATTATTACTTAACCTAAAGTGACAGCTGTCAATTTGTCTTGTTTAGCGTTGCTAACACTTTACTGCTCATGTTTCATTAAATTAAAATTAATCACGTGAGACTTTCAGGACACCCTCTAGTTTTAAAGGATAAAGACAAAATGAAAATAATTTATTGCCTTAGTTTATTTCTTATCGTGTTATTTTATAACAAATTCACGGGGTTACTTTTCAAGATGTGGCTTGATAATTCTGTTGCTGGCTCATAAATGGTAAGAAGTGGTAAAAAAAAGCGAGCGCCTCTATTTTCTTTACGGTTTTCCCATGTTGTTGTTTTGTTGTTTTCTATGTTATTTTTGTTTATTTTTCATTTATATATCAAGTAGTTTTTATACTCTTCGTCGTGTTTTATTTCTACAATATTCATTTCCGACCCCATAAAGTATATACATATATTCTAGATCCTTATATATATAAAAGTTGATTAAGCGATGTCCATCTTTCCGTCTGTCCGTGTTCGGGTAGTAATATCATTTGCCAAGGCACCAGACGAGATAGATTTAGGCCCACCAATCTCCCAGACATAGTTTCGAAAATTTTGGGATTGCAATTCAGCAACATCGGATTATTCCTTTGGAGGCTGCGGGCAAAAAAATACGCCCACTTATATTTTTTTATATTTCTTTTTAATTTTTTTTGTCAAATAAATATTAGACCGCGTCAGGTAGATCGCAAGGAGTGCATACAGATCTCGGGGGATCAATAACCCCCTGCGAGGGCCGATTTTGGTTGGTATATAGAGGTAGAAGTTACTAATTTTTACAAATTTAAAAAAAAAATTTCAATAAATTTAAAAAAAAAAATTTAAATTTTTACAAAAAATTAAAAAAAAAAATTACATAATAAAAAAATAAATATACAAAAAATTAAAAAAAAAAATTTACAAAAAAATTTTACAAAAAAAATTTCAAAGAAACATTAGACGGTAACAAAATATCCAGCATTACTATGGTGAAAGGTATATAAGATTCGGTATGGCCGAATATACCACTCTTCCCTATTTATATTATAATTGCATAAATGAAGTCGAAAAACATAAAAGTATTGTGAAATAGGAAATATATCAGCGTAAGATTCAGCACTACAATAAAAGCGTGTTGTTAATAAAATGCAGTTGCCAGTTAAAATTAGTTCAAAATCGTAAAATGAACTCAAAAAACTGTTTTAAATCATCAACAATTCTCAGTGTAAAATTTCACTATTAATCAATTATAAGAAATTTTTAATTGTGGTTTTTATCCCGTAGTACGGAAATCTTTGTATATGAAATCGGCTCTTTGACACCAAAAACAGTGTTTCAACAAAGAAAATAAAGAAAAAATGTTGAAATGTTTGTCAACAAGGGGCTAACACCTTAAGTTAAGAGGTCTATTATATGAAACATATCGCTCTTGTTATGCAACATAGACATATTTACATACATAAATAGTTCAAAAAATAAAATTTTGAAGTTATTTAATAAAAGTGTTCCTTAATACCTTCTTTGTCTGTAAACAAATACTCAGGCTTAACCGAAAATTAAAACAAATATTTTATATTCATTCAGATCAGAAAGCATAGATTTTATAGAATTTTAACAGCAAAATGAGAAATTTGATTTTTTGAGATATGACTACCTTGCATTAAAGGAGCCTTATGTCGTCGTCTCGTCTTGTGTACAATACCTATTAACTCTATGCTAAGTTTTTGTTGTGAATAGCGTGCTGTATAAAATGTAAAGTAAATAACTTGGGTGGTAACAGCTTTTTAAAGTTGTTTTTTAAGTGGGTTAAATTAAAGCACTTTAAAACATCTGTAGACATTGAATAATACGTACAGAAGCACATGTGTATTGTTAAAAAAACATTTAAAAAAAATTCAACAGAAGAAACAAAAAACAGAAAATCACGAGCAAACAAGGTGAAAGCGTAAGGGAGAGGAAATTTGAGCAAAAATTTTTTTGAATTATTTTTTATATGGATTTTGACAGTAAAATAGATATTATTCTCTCTTAAAAAAACCTGATTAATGTCAAACTCCATATAAAAAAAATTGAAAAAATTTCTCTTTAATATTAGCTCCGCCTTGTGCAGTCACCTGGTTAAATATGCCTTGATCACGAGTGTAAAATTTTAGAATTTGTATGTACAGCTGTGTGCATTAAAATAGAAGTGGTGTTACCCAACATTTTGCTATCTTTATACTCGGTTTGCACATGTGTTCTTAATTGAGACAATTTAATCTTAATTGAGTAATTTAATGTTCACACACGCTCAATTAAGCTTACTCTATTAGTATTTGACAACTGAAAAAAAATATATTTTTATTATAATCTTATACAATTTTTGGTTTTATTTCTCTTTTGCAAAAGTTGCGCCTTAAAAATTTTTTTACGATTTTATTTGATACAAAAAAAAAAAGAATTTAAAGATAAAAACCCACAGTTTGCTTTGTAATTTTTTATTTCAATCAGCTCTTTTTGACATCTGAAAACTAAATTTCAACCCACAAAATATATGTGCCTCATGTTCTAGTAGTAAAGCTACTACCTAATATTATTATAATATGCATTGAACTTAATTTTTCTCACTAAACATAACTCAGAGTAGACATACAGCAGGGTTGCATTTTGTATTTTATTCAATTATTTACTAATTGCTCAATTTAGTAATTAAGTTGTCGTGTGGTAAATTGAGCTCAATAAACCTTTTATTGTATAAATTCTCTAATTGAACAATTAAGGTCTGATCAGGTTATTAAATTGTTACTCTGGTAACTTTATCATGCGATGTTTTAACAGTATTTACAGCCAAAAGCAAATGATCCTAATAACTGCCATCCATGGTCATGATTATAATCAATAATTTATTTATTTTCATTTGCAGTCCATTGACCATAAAAATAGGGAGTGCCGTAATTTTTCTAAAAGTATTTTAATCCAACTTAATAAATTAAATAGGAATGGCTAATTTTTAATTGTTTTTTTTTTTTAATAAAAATTCTTGTTGTTGTTTAAAAATGGAACGCGAAAAGCACTTTACTAAAGAATAGAGAAATTTATTTCGAAATTTAAAAAATTAAGGTAAAACCTTAAAAAATAAAATCGTGCTATAATCATAAAATCTCAAATGAGTGATATTCATAAAATCTCGAAGACGAAACTCGGGGATCTAAGCGCAAGATACTTTAGCGACATGAAGTATTATTCGAATTGAGATTGGTTTATCCGTTAGTACTTCCACTATTTAATTTGTTTGCCAGAAGTCCAAGAAAAGTGCCAAAATATACGAGCAAATTGCCAAGAAGTGATCCCGAAACAATGGAATTAATGTTACATCTTGGCCTACTTAGTCCACAACCCTAAATCCCTTAGAAAATGTATGGGGAACCATTAAGAAAACTTTTTCAGAGAAGAGATAGTCAACAACAAATAAGCGAAATGCGTGGCAACATTTTTTTTAATGTTAAGAATTCTTTATTTATTATAGACACTTCTATTTTTAGGCCCACAACTATATATTGTACTTATCATCTAAACTGCTTATAATGTTACGCCAATTTCATTTATACACATATACGCACACACGCTTACATTCATATCTATACTAGCTAGAGAATAAGTCTGTGAGCAAAAGAATTTTTTTTAGAAATTCATGAAAATTACAGTTCTTATGAATTTCGTTAGTCATATCGTACAACCAGCATCAGTTTTGCATAGCTGTCATGTACAACATTTTATATTAGTTTTAATAAACTTTTATGATTTTAACCTAGAATTATATGTTTGTAATAAATTAAAATTTATTAAAGCACTGCTTGAGCACAAAAAAACAAAGCTCATAAGACGCTCATTGTAATATTTCATTGAATTCATGTCTGTTCATTGCACACGAGTGGATAAACAGCAAAGACCATCGAGCTAATTGCGATGAGCTTGCTGAGTTTCCATTAGCAAGTTTGAATAAGTATGAGTAAATATTGAATATAATAACAATGAACTTGGTCGAGTTTAAGCAGTTTTATGCTGTGAGTTTCAAACAAAAAAGAAAACGACAGAATTTTTAACAACATTATTTACGTTTATTTTAGGGTCTTTATTCCGTACGAATTACAAAAAGCAAAAAAAAAACACTAGAGCAGGCAAAATTCTCTAAGCCTTTTTCAAAAGTTATACACAAGTACTAAAATAACACACTACGTGTTTCGAACATGAGACGAGTAAACTCGGCTCTCACTAGTATAGCAAGTTCGTTTTACTCGTACAGCTCATACCAGTTAAAATACGAACAGAGATTTGCTTACTTACAGTATCGGATGCGAAGGCATGTGTGTTCAGTAAGCTGGTTGTGTCCGAGTATGACCACTTGCTCATGAGCATACCCATTAGATGAGCTTGCTTATGCAACTGTTTATTATTTATATGAAAAGTGCCACTGTTTTTTTTTTACCGAGATATGAATGTACATATATTTATAAGAGACTATTAAATAAAAACGTATATGGAATTATTTCAGTCAGTCATGGGGGATTCAATTACATTTCAATTAAAAATACAGGTAATGTAATTATAAATCTACTGGTAATTTGTAATTGATTATATTCATTTATACATTATATGTAATTGTCATTGGAAATTTTCAATTACAAATTACAAGTAATTGTAATTGGGCTAAAATCATTACTTGCAATTGAATAAAATTTAATTATATTCCTAAAAATGTTCGATTACATGTAATTATAATTGAATTTTTTTAAATTACAATTGCATGTAAATGTAATTGGAATTTTTTAATTACAAATTACAACTAATTATAATTGTAATTTTCAATTATAAATTACATGTAATGTGTAATTGAAAAAATCTCAATTACAATTACAAATAGTTCAATGTAATTGTAATTGAAAAATTCCAATTAAAACTCCATGTAATTGCGAATTACATGTGTGATTAATTTCAAACTATAATTGACACCCCCAAGTCTGATTTCAGTTTGTTAGACAGGCGATAAGTACGACTGTTTTTTAAATGAAAAGTGCCTTGCTCCTCCTGCCTGTTTTAAACCAGTAACTGTGTATTTATAACTAGCAATTAAACATAAAGTTTAAAGGCGTATTACAGTTTAGTAGATAATAAAGATTTTTTAAATACATATTTTTGTGTACCTCTCACAGTTGCTTTGATAACCATTAAAAATATTATATTATTTTTATATGTAAGGTGCCACGCCCATATAATTTTTCGATAGTTTTCGCTACAAACTTAGTGTAATTTTTTTTTAATGTAAGCATATTCTCGAATTTTTTAAAACTTATTGAAATATTTATATTTATTTTACCTTTTAATGTTTCAATTGTGTTTAATATAAACTATTACAAACTGACAAAATAGTCATAACCATAACCAGTGAACAGTAAATAGGTTTAGTCTAACCAACTTATATCTTGGTTGTCCACTCTTCATCCTCATTTATTGATTGATGGTTTAAAAACTTTGACATTTAACTTTTTAATTAGTGTGATAATAATAGTTCACATGGCCTCTTTCATTTAACTGTAAATCAAGGACAATGTGTGATATGACACTGACAGATATAGCAAGTGTTAAAAAATTAAATAAAAGCAAAATATTTATTTTTTTCAAGAACACACTAGAATAAAAAGTAATATAATAAAATAAATAAAATGGAAAGTTCGCAGTGTTTCTCGATTAGTCGTAGAATTTTAAGTCGATTAATCTTTCAAGTAAGAAAATTGGAAATTTCATTTAAAAAATAATTTGAACTAATTACTATTAAGATCTCCATTTTTTTTACTCATTTTTCTTATTTGTTCGTTTTAAAATAATAATTGTACTAGACATACATGTACATATAACTCATGATTTTTTCATAAATCTAATATGACTTTTTTCCAAAACTTTTTTCTTTCAGTTTATGAATATAAAATATGACCTTCACTCATTGTAGTGAAACACTTTTTGGAATCGAACCCATAACCCCCAGACTGATAGACTAGCATTCTACCTATTAGCCTACTGGGGCACTTAATTCATATTTTATATTACCGAAAAGCTATGAATACAGTTCATATTATTTATGCCTAAAACTTTGCGTATAGGATGAAAAAACGAAAATATTAAATGAAAATAATTTTTTAATTGAAAATTGAAAAACATTTTTAAAAATTGAAAACATCTATATATAAATAGGCAAGTGAAAAAAGTTAAGAACCATTTTAACTGACTTAAACTCAACGTATTCGCTTGATTTTTTTTGTTTGATAGATTGTCATTAGGAGCAGTGCAGAATGTATATTTTCTTCCACATTCTTGAGTCTAAGATAGTTAAAAACAGTTAATAATATTAGCCAATCATAATGCCATGATCTCTCTTTCTCTCTTAATTTGCTAAAAAATTACAACAAAAAACTCAAAATTAACTAAATTAAATTTGGCTTGACAACAGACTTGGGGGATATCAATTACATTTTGCAATTAATTACACATGCAATTACTAATTACATGTAATTGTTATTGAAAATTTTCAATTACTAATTACAAGTAATTGTAATTGAAATAGGGACTAAAATCAATTACAATTACTTGTAATTTGTAATTGAAAAATTTGAATTACAATTACATTTAATTAGTAATTGGAAAATTAAGTTACTAATTACATGTAATTGAAAATTTTCAATTACAAATTACATGTAATTAAAAATTTTAAGTAATGAATACTTTTTTTTGTAATTATTGTCAAAAAATATTTAATTACAAAAATGTTCAATTACATATAAATTATAAAAAATAACAATCTTATTTGAATAAATAAATTTGGCGCCTTAGTGTTAAAATAATACTAGCGAACAAATATAACCTTTCAACTGGTGCTGAAGATGGTAAGGGAGTATTAGACCGTAAAAAAGCCTTTAATATTGTAGGATAGTTTTTGAAATAATTTAGAAACGAATTTAGACCACGCAAGTAAATCTGTAGTGCAAATTTCAAACTATTTTCTTTTTCACGATGTCAATGTCTACGGAATATTAAATGAAAAAATGTATATTTGACCGCAAAGTTTTCAAAATTTTGTAAGCGATAATTGCCTTTATGAAGGTGTTCACCGTAATTGAACATGGATGCAGTTTTCGTATTGCTCGTTTGAATAATACGCAAGATAAGCTTGAAATTTTTAGGAATATAATTGAATTTCGTTCAATTGGAAGTAATGATTACTGCCTAATTACAATTACAATTACTTGTAATTTGTAATTGAACTTTTTCAATTACAATTACATGTAATTAGTAATTGAAAATTCCCAATTACTAACTACAAGTAATTGTAATTGAAATTTTTCAATTACAAATTACAAGTAATTGTAATTGATTTTGTCCCTGATTACGGAGTTGCCAAGCAGACATGGGGGGATTTAATTACATTTCAATTACAATTACAGGTAATTTGTAATTGAAAATTCCCAATTTAAAAATTTCAATTACAATTACAGGTAATTTTTAATTGAAAATTCCCAATTGAAAAATTTCAATTACAATTACTTGTAATTAGTAATTGGAAATTTTCAATTACAAATTACCTGTAATTGTAATTGAAATGTAATTGAATCCCCCCATGTCTGCTTGGCAACTCCGTAAATACTCAGAAGGAAAAACTTATTAATTTATTAATATATGTAATTTTGTAAACCAAATCGAAATCGAAAGAAAATATGTATGTAAGTATTAATAACACAATTTGAATAATATGAGTATGAAAAATATGCAACATGAAAAAAAATGCTCTAGAAGTTGTCATTAATAAAAATATATTATCAATCAATTTTGCATGGTTGTCTTTTCTCATTGGATACATTTTTTTTTAAATATTCGAGTTATTCGAATAATTTAGAAAACATAATTGAATAATCGATCAAAATTAAAATTACAAAATCGATTAATTATTTGCACGAATAAAATTAAAACCCGATTAATAGATACTTAAGTAAATAGTCAATCTATTTTACGAGGGCAATTGGATGATTTCGTAACTTTTTGGATAAAAGATATATTTTTCGATAAGAAAAACGTTATATTTTTCAACTTAGTCTACCACCAGAATGATACATTTAGTACAGGATCTTTCTAGTTTTTGAATTTCCTCCAAATAAAAAGATTGCGGAAGGCCCTCATAAGATTTCGCAAGGCCCTCAAAATGGGCGTTTGTTTCAATTTTGACCGCTTGGTTTGACCTAAAATATCTTACCTCCTTTTCTTCAAATGTAGAAACAGGAAATAGTAGCAAAAGAGAATGCAAGATTGGGTAGCAGCGCATAGCCAAATTCAGGGATTTTTACCATAGTGATTACACACGTGTGTATCCGCACATAATCACTCCTATCGCGAACAATTCTTATGAGTTTTTTCAAGGGGAATAATTATTCGCGATAGGGGTGAATAATACTATAAAGGCTTAAAGCTTATTAAAAAGCTGTTGCCATTAATAGCAAAAATACAGTTATTAGAATAAAAAAAATTATTAACTATTAAAGCACGCTCTTATAATTATTAACTTGGGTGTAATTCAAGAAGAATTATATGAATCTCACTGGAATCTATTTATAATAATACGTTTCGGGAAAATTAAAATCTTTTTTCATAATTAAAAACCTGTTGCATTTAAAAGCAACAATACCAACTGTTAGAAATAAATTCTTGACTGTAGAAGCACGGGATTGGAATAATTGCCGTCAGTGTAATTTGAAAACAATTATATGAATCTCACTGGAATGCATTTATAATACGTTTCGGGCAAATTAAAATCTTTTTCACTTGCTAGTCATTATTTTTAGAAACAATTTGAAATAATTTAAAACAATGTGAATGCTGAAATGCTTATTATAAATAAAATAAATAATGTTGGGCATGATGCCAATGTCATTTGTATTGTCTGAAAATAACTTGTAAAACATACTTAAGGGTGCTTATTTAAACAAGAAAAAAAAAAGGTTAATGTTTATATGGTGTTATGGAATTCAGTTATGGGGTAGTGCCTCAGTTACAAACTTGGAAAAAAACTTTGCATTAATTGAATTTATTCTGTTCAGTTCTGTATTATTTGTTGAATTTTTTTTTCGCATCAAATTCTTGGATTGACTTCAATTTATTTGTTTCTTTTTTTATTTTTATTTTTTTGATATTCTTTCGAAAAGAATTAGACAAAATATGTATTTGTTCCTAAATGTGAAATTTATTTAAACTAAGTTAATTCGCTCATAAAATTTTGTTTCATAGCTTAAGTAATTCGGTTTGTAATTGTGGGTTAAAATTCGAACTAGAGGAAAAATGTCGAATAAAGGCTGTAGTGGAAACATGGTATAAATCAAAAGTTATCTATATTACATTACATACAACTGTAACGAGACCATTTCTGTGCATGAAATATTTTTTGAAAATGTTGTTACTGTGTGGATATACATACGTGGATATTGAATACAAAACAAAAATTTTTGGAATTTTTGTCCGCCTGTCTGTGTTCGCATCACGTAAAACCAGACATGGGGAGATTCAATTACAATTAAAATTACAGTAAATGTGTAATTAAATATTTTCAATTACACATTATAAATAATTGTAATTTAAATCAGGGACTAAAGTCAATTACAACTACTTGTAATTGAAATTTTTCAATTACACATTACACGTGATTATTAATGAGTTAGGCAATAATACATTCAAATTTTTGTAATTGTAATTGAGATTTTTCAATTACACATTACATGTAATTGTAATTGGAAATTTTGAATTACAAATTACAAGTAATTGTAATTAGGCAATAGTCATTACTTTCAATTGAACAATATTCTATTATATTCCTTAAAATGTTCCATTACATGTAATTATAATTTATTTTTATTACAATTACAATTACATGTAATTATACATATAAATGTAATTGATTTTTTTCAGTAGTTGAATAGTTTATAATTGAAGTAGTTTATAATTGTAGTTTATAATTGAAAATTTAAAATTACAAATTACAAGTAATTGTAATTTTTTCAATTACAAATTACATGTAACATGTAATTAAAAAAATCTCAATTACAATTACAAATATTTGAATGTATTGAAAAATTACAATTACACATACTTACGTAATTGCATGCGTAATTAATTACAAACTGTTATTGACATTCCCAAAGTTTGCGTAAAAACGACTGAATGCATTTTGATAAAATTTTGTGTGGAGGTACATAAGTACCTCAGTTCAAATAAAATATATTTTTCCCGTAAAAGTATCTCCTCTCAAAGAGAAAATCGGTATAAAATGGTCAAAGAGGACAATTTTATGGATTAAATATTACTGGAAACTTGGCAGCACCTTTTATTCTTGTAAACTGGAAATTTTAGAAACTATTTAAGGCCGGGATTCACTATCCTACACAATCGTACGATTTAAACACAAAAAAATCGGACAGAATTCTGTCCTACTTAAAAAATCGTTTCAAAATGGCGTTGTAGATGCCACACTATCATATAAAACAAGTTTTTGCAACTCTGATCGCATAGAAAAATACTATTTTATGATTTTTTTTTAAGGATTATCAAATCGTACAGACTGTCAAAAAGTCTGTCACACACATGCACTTTTAATCCACACTATCATACTTTTTGAGCACACATGCAATTTTTGACAAATCGTACGACTGAGTATGATAGTGAATCATGGCCTTTAGGCACTATTTACAATTGCTGAATCCTAAAGCCATTTTCACACTATTATACTGAGTATTAAGACTTGTCAAATACTTAAATCCAATGGGAAAGTGTGATAGTGTGAAAGCAGTATGTTACCAAAATGTGAAATATTACGGAGAGAAATTTGACATCCCATTATACCAAACGATTTTTAGAAAATTTTCTAAACGATATCATTTTTCATTTTATCAGGGTGGTATTTTCTTTGAAGCAAAGAACCAACCTAAGTGAGTCGCAGCCGATAGTTTGCCGCCGCCGATGATATTTTATCTTTGTCCTGCACCTGCCTTAAATTGCCATCAGTCTTATCGCCTACATACATATGTACATACTTTGTTTCTGCCATGCATAGAAATTGTTGAATGTACGTACTATTTTTTTTTTGTTTTTTATTAACCGAAAACTTGAACGGACAAACAAACTTAAGATCCGGCACCTCTGCCACCCACATAAAATTGCTCAGCCGACGCCGTTCAATGTCTCGTCTTGGCTTGCTCCTTTACTGATATTTTTCGTTTTATTTGAAGTGTGATAGTGTGGAAACAAAATGTTATGTTACGTTAGATTTTACGTTATGTTACGTTAGATTTTTTGACAATCACACAATTCTCATTGGATTTCTATCTTAAAAAATACAATGAGAATCATAATAATCAAAATGGGCGTTTGTTTCAATTTTGACCGCTTGGTTTGACCTAAAATATCTTACCTCCTTTTCTTCAAATGTAGAAACAGGAAATAGTTGCAAAAGAGAATGCAAGATTGGGTAGCAGTGCATAGCCAAATTCAGGGATTTTTACCATAGTGATTACACACGTGTGTATCCGCACATAATCACCCCTATCGCGAATAATTCTTATGAGTTTTTTCAAGGGGAATAATTATTCGCGATTGGGGTGAATAATACTATAAAGGCTTAAAGCTTATTAAAAAGCTGTTGCCAATTATAGCAAAAATATTATACTGTGAAACGGGCTTAAGTAATATCACAGAGATGGGTACCTCTATACAAAATAAATATATAAACCATGACTGCAGTGCTTTAAAAGTAAGATTTTGTAAATTAAAACAAAATATTATTGTCAGGATGCTGACAACTTAACGCGCATTCGTAGATAAAGTTAAAAATTCAGTAAGTCGTAAAATTAATTGCGTCCTTTACTAGTTATTCAGAAAGTAGTTAGCAAAATTTTTCTTTCATGAGGCAATATGATGAAGTCCCTTTAATAATTAAAGTTAAACATTTCTCTACTGCAGTCATGAGAAGTTTCAATTTTTATTATTCGTTTATTTAAACTTCTGCATTAATTCCAAGACGAAATATAAATTTCACAGCAATAAGACACAGGCTAACAAATCTGAAGTCAAATTATGGCATTCGATATCGAACGAATTTTCAACAGAATTAAAATGGGAATTTCGTTCGATATCAAATGTCATAACTTACTATGGTTTCATTAAAATTCGACTACCCTTTTAGAAATAACAAATTTTTTTTTCAACTCCCCCAATGTGCAGCTTAACATTTCCCCCACTTGAATATTTATATTAAAAAATATTTTAAATGAATCTCAATTAATTTAATGGTTTTTTAAAATTTATCACGTCTTTATAACGTGTAAAAATGACGTAAAAAATCTCATGTAAATTTTATTTGATTTATTTATAAAACGTTGGAAAAAAATTCCTTTTTTATTTATTGCATTGTTTTTTAATTTTTTTTTATTTTGTTTCATATTTTCTACAAACTGTAATATTCAAATGTATTCACCTGACCGTGTTCAGCTGTAGCACACTTGTCCTTTTACATGTAAAATAAAAAAAGTTTTTTTTTTTTACACGTAAATAAAAACACATCCACGGACACATTTTTGTAGTAATTTACAACTAAATGTTAATGCTTAAAAAATTGTTGCAAAAGGTTTTAAATTAAAAGGAAAGACTTACATCATGCATGACCGTCTTAAACACCTGTCGATTTTGAGTTGGTTTTTTTTTTAAGAAAGTGGAAAAAAGCAGTGAAAGTACGTCGATTGAGGCATGTTTTATTTTTGATAGCGGGATATTTTAAACAAGGTTTCTCAACAGATGGCGCTGTTTTAAAATAATGACAAAATATGAATTACTTACTGCCAAATAGCCAAGAGAAAAAAATTTGTATTTGATTTGTATTTTTACTTTCTGGAATACATTGTTATTAAAATATTTTAAACACCTTTTACAGAGCTTAACAATAAATTTTAAGAATTTTAAATTTTTATATAAATTTTATAATTTTATCCAGGGATGGGTATCTTTATATAAAGTAAATAGGTAAGAGTCTTAAAATTTGGTGTGGATTACTTTTAAGGCAAAATCGAACAAAATATTGTCAGGACGCAAACAACGTGTGTGGGCACAGCTAGTATTGAATATAAATATAAAATATCTGTAATTAAATGAATAAATATCTTAACGACTAAATGTAAATTAATACGTAAAGAAGAGCATAAATTTATGTTTAGAATATACATACATTTTAAACATAAATTATTAAAATTATAAATAAATAAAAAATTAATTAATAATTATTATTTACTCTAATTTTAACAAATTTTCTTTTTTTTGGTGTAATAACATTAAATGCTATGATAAAAAGAAACTAAGTCGGGCAGATTCTCGTGGTGGCGGTAGCGCTTGCGAAGTTGGTGGCGGACGATTTTGATTCTGCCATCTTGAGGAATAGGTGTTATGTATATGTCTTTTGTAAGTCCAAACTTTAAGTCATATTGACTCTATGCAGAAGACCAGATAATAGAAGGTCAACCACTCTAACAGTATTTTGTGGAACAAGATTAACGTGAGTACCTGCCTACTCGGCCTAACCTCACGGTGGTCTTACTACCGAGTGAAACTTAGGCGTAGACTAGCGCCCCCATTGTGTAGTATAACAACACTTTACGATTGCCACCAATCGCTTTATGTGTGTGATACAGTCACAATGAGTAGCAATTTATATAATATGGCAAGCCTTTCCAAGGCAAGCCTAGATCCATATTATAACCTCTTGCTTAGGGGTTTGGAGACTATCCAAACTCCGTCTGTTGAGAGTGCAACAGCACACTTGATCGACCTTGCACCTTACCTACTTAATCGATCTTAAACCACAGCTACCACGTGTACCCCCGAAGGGGACCTCACCAGAGAGGATAGGCTCTCTGTGGGGCCACCGATTCCCGTGGTACCAGTCCTTTGGGCACTGGTCAGGCCTCGAAGAGGACCCGTGTTAAAACAACAGACCTTTTCTTCCAGATTTAGGCTCTAGGAACCCTAGCGTCTGGTGCCCCTATTTTCCCCGAGTGGACCGCGTCAAAGCATTTGCCATATTCCTGCAGTGACATTTGGAACCCCCGGGGGTACTCTAACAGTATATTCCTATATTCCCAAACGTATTTATTACCTGATGAGAGAACTACGGCAACAAAATCTAGCACATGTAACGGGTCCGCCAAATATTTTTTTTTGAAAATACTATAAAAAAAACGACTGAATATTTTCTCAAATTTCTTTTTTTATTTGAAAGTACAATCCTTCCGGTTAATAATGGAAAATAATTTCATTCAAATGGCTGCCTCGGCTGGCCATGCAGTAGCCTACACGATTGGTCCAATTTTTAAGCACATTATCTATTGTGTGCAGCTGTATTTCACCAATGGCTTCACGAATATTGTCCTTTAAAGCGTCAACTGTCTCTGGCTTGCCGGCGAAACACTTATCTTTGACGGCACCCGACAAATAATAATCCAACGGAGTCAAATCGCAGCTCCGAGCTGGCCAAACGACATTAGCTCTGCGGCTGATAATGCGATCATCAAAAACAGGGCGCAAAACATCGAGTGTAGCTTCGGCTGAGCGGCACGTAGCGCCGTCCTGTTGAAACCAAATGTTGCCAATATCCTCCTCTTCAATTTTTGTGAACAAAATTTTTCAAATTTTGTGGCCCGATAACGATCGCCATTGACTGTAACGGCCACTCCTTGCTCATTTTCGAAGAAAAATGGCCCAATTATGCCTCTGGACCAAAATCCGCACCAAACTGTGACTCGTTTTAGGTGCATCGGCTTTTCACTGTATGCATGCGGGTTTTCTGTGCCCCAAATGAACTTCATCTGAAAAGATGATTTTTTTTTTGGCAAAATCGACATCTTCTGTAAGTCGATTGCAGACCCGTTGTTCAAGCGTATACACAACCATATTCGTTCAGCGGAAGGATAAAACTAAAAAAAGTTCAGCGTCTTGATAAGAACAAAAACAGCTCAGCATCTTCTTTTAAAAATTATAGCTGTTGTAATCGTTAAACCAAAAATCGCAGTACACGCAAAGAAAAAATATGGTTAAGGTAACCATAATCTAAGAGCAACGTATAATAATGAAATTATATGTTTGTAGTCAAACCATATTAGTACTAAACATTATAATATGAACATATTATGGTTAAATTAAACGATTACAGTATGATTAAAAACTATAAAATGTCTTATGGGAAAATGTTTTATAATAAAATTATTTTATTTATTATGCTTATTTACGTATCAATGAAATCTACATACCGATTTTTAAATTTCATTGATACATAAATTAGAAAAGCATAATACTCAAGTATATGTGACCCGGTCTATGAAAAGATAAACAATGCATTTCGTCAGTTTCTCTTTTGCATTATGAACAGTCATGCCCAAAAGGCAACCAAAAAATGCAAAAGAGCATAAATGAATGAAAGAGCATAAAAAGAAATAAATGTATAAAATCGTTTTTGCAGCGTTCAATCCTGTTTTTAAATTTTTCAATTCCATTTATTATCTTGATTCTGGATTTTCAATAAAATTCTGTTTAAAACAGCAATTTTTGAAATGTTTGTCTGTCTGTCTGTGTTCGCATCACGTAAAAACTAATTGATGAGTTTTAATAAAATTTTGTGAGAAGGTACCTTATAATCTCGGTTCAAATAGGGAATACTACATATCTAAGTTTCAGTAGAAAATACAGAAAAAGTGAAAGTACTCAATTTTACCTATTCAATGCTACTGCAAACTTCGCAGCACATTTTACTTTTGTCAGCGCGAAATTGTAAACACTATTTACAGAACTCTTCAATAATTTTACAATTTTATATCAAGCCTTTTTTCCTGAGTAATTGCCCAAGGATGGGGTACCTCTATAAAAAGAAAATACATAAGCTATATCCGAAGCACTATAAAAGTAAGAGACTAAAAATTTGGTGTGGATTACTTTTAAAGCAAAATCGACCAAAATATTGTAAGGACGCTGACGAAGTAGCGGGCACAGCTAGTTTATGATATAACGGGTTATCCATTTCGTGGTTTCAAAAGTATAGGGCTGGAATTCGACATCTGTCAAACTAAGTTGTTAAACCAATTTTTTTCTTTTCAGTTGAAAGTATGACATTGACGAAAATGGATCGCTTAACTATCACACAACGCATAAAAATTATTAAAGCCTACTACAAAAATGGTGATTCTGGCACAGCCACATATCGTGCTTTAAGAGGAGATTATGGTTTACATAATCGTCCAACTACGCAAGCAATTGGCAAAATTGTGAAGAAATTTTAAGAGACTGAAGCGGTTACATATATTTTAAGGCCTGTGCATCATCGTTTTACTCGTTCCGCTGAAAATATCGCTGCCGTCAGTGAAAGTGTTGCCGAAGACCCGAATGTGTCGATTCCTCGTCGTTCTCAGGAATTAGGACAATCTTACGGCACATTTTTGTCTGCTATTGAAGAATACGACTTGGAGAATATGTGGTTTCAACAAGTCGGTGCCAAATGCCACACAACACGAGCGAATATGGCCGCGTAATTTCTCGTGTCGTGGCGATATCAACTGGCCACCAAGATCATGCGATTTGACACCATTAGATTTTTTTTGTAAGGCTACGCGAAAGACCGTGTTTATGCAGATAAACCTTTAACTCTTGAGCACTTACAAACCAACATTCATCAAGTTATGGCTGAGATAGCGCCCAATATGTGTCAAAAAGTGGTCGAAAATTACCTCAAAAGACTTAATGCTTGCAACACTTCGCGTGGTGGTCATTTAAATGAGTAGTGTTTCACACATAATGTCAAAGTTCAAACTTTATAATAAAAAAGAAATATCATGAAAAAAAAAATATTTTATATGTGTTTTATTTACGTTTACTTTTGAAACCCCAAAATGGGCTTTATGCTCAATAAAGTTCCATAGTTAACCAAGGAAGAGCATCGACGTTTACAAAATAAAAAATATTAACATTTTTTCTTACAAGTTCTTTAAGAGCTCCTCTCTTATCTTTTAAAATTTTGCAAGGAGTTCTCATTCCGTTTGGGGTTTTTTTTATCAAATCAAATTCTATTTTTCTTTCTCAAAAATTCAAATTATCGTTTTAACGGAATTGACGCGAATTAATCCCAAAATAAACTTTGGATCTAGTTATTTTTATCATAATTTTCGAAATAATTTTGGATTGACGGCTTATTTTTGTGCGGTGTAAAAAGTGATTTCAAGTATTTAAATTAAAAAACAATTTTATAACAATTTTTGAAATACAGAGGTATTTATATTAAATAGATTAAATCAGATGACTTTCTTTCTTCTCATAAACTCTTGCTTTAAGTTAAAAGGAAATGTTTGTTTTTTTATGTCATGTCTGACATTGTTTAGTAAATAATTACTTTTTCAGCACTTCATTGTACAAATTTATTTGCATATGGCCATCGGAGCAGATATTCCTTAAGCGATAACCACACTTTGACCTTTCAAGAGGTTGTTTTCATCAGTTTCATTCAGCTGCAATGTTATTTATTTTTGTTAAATGTATGTATGTATAAGTATGTACTCGTATGTTCATACATACATATGCAGTCGTGTGCACACAATTTATGCTGAAACAGGAAATCTACTCGACACAGACGTGTAGATGTTGCAATTAGTGCCTAAGGCAGACATGTTGTCTAAAAAATGTTGCATTATTTGGGCACAGTGGATTCAATTAGGATGAATTAAAAGAAATTATTTTTTTTTATGTTCTAACAAAGCAAACTTTCTTTCCGTATTATTCTTTAAATGAATTATGATATTGTTGTTCTTTGAGTTGCCCAGTTAAGAACTAAAAATATTTATTATTAATATTATTTTAACCGCCATTTTACGTGTTAAGTACTTTTCTTTTAGATTGGAAGGTTCTGTGGTTAAATTTGTAAGGGCCGATGATAATATTGGTATGGTTCAATTATGTAAGGGACAAAATATCGGCCAAATGGCTGCCGCGACCTCGGCGGCACACCTCCATCCGATGCTCCAAATTTTCGATAACGCTGAGGAATAATTGAGGTTCTATGCCGTTAATGTGCCGAATTATCTCATCCTTTAGCTCTTGCATTGTTGCTGGCTTATCGACGTACACCTTTTCTTTCCAATAACCCCAAAGAAAGAAGTCCAACGGTGTTAAATCACATGATCTTGGCGGCCAATTGACATCGCCACCACATGAGATAACACGGCCATTGAATTTGTTGCGCAAAAGAGCCATTGCATCGTTAGCTGTGTGGCAAGTAGCACCGTCCTGTTGAAAACACATATCGTCCACATCCATATCTTCCAATTCGGGCCATAAAAAATTCGTTATAATCTTACGATAGCGAACACCATTCACAGTAACTGCTTGACCGGCCACATTTTGGAAAAAATACGGCCCGATGATGCCGCCAGCCCATAAACCCCATTAAACAGTCACCTTTTGTGGGTGCATTGGTTTTTCGGCCATCACTATTGGATTATTATTATTATTATTCGCCCAAATGCGGCAATTCTGCTTATTGGCGAATCCACTGAGGTGAAAATGTGCCTCATCACTGAAGATGATTTCCTTCGAAAATTCTTCATCCACTGCTGTCATTTCTTGCCACCGTTGTCATTTGGAATGATCAAGAGGCTTGCACCTTGTAAGCGTGTTAAATTAACACGCTTACACTGTTAATGCAAGTCTTTATGCATAATCTTTATCAACGACGAGCGTGAGAGGTGCAATTGTTGGGCACGACGACGAGTTAAGGTGGACGTCTCTTCAGCCACACTATCGCGAACAGCAGCAATATTTTCTGCAGTACGAGCTGTAAGAGCATGCACTGGTGTTTTCACATCTCCTACAGACCCGGCTGGCCCAAATTTATGCAGGATTTTTCCGATTGTACGCACATTTGGACGATTAAATTTAACGGAAAAATCACGAAGTGCATGATATGCATTTTGATTTGAACGCCCATTTTCATAATGAGACTAAATAACTTTATAGCGTTGTTCGATTGTATATCTTTGCATGGTTCAAATTAAAAGTTAGTCTGAAATTGAGAAATGTCAAATTAAATGCAGAAAAAAACTTGACGTTTAGGTGTGGTACACATTCAACATCGGCCCTTAAAATTTAATCACCCGATATAATTCCTAAGCCAGGTAAATATCACACAAAAGTAGAATCATACAGACCCATAAGCCTTTTATCAAACAGCTGAAAGGTATTCGAAGAGGTTTTAATTACTAAGCTGAATCCAATTCTAAGATTGGTATAAAAAAAATTCACAAGTTATCTGAGATAAAAACGGACTCCACAAAATCACCTCCCCTCATATTTTAATATATAATTTATGGGGTCCCAAATGAATATTGTTCTTTTATATATACAACACTAGTAGGATTAAATACCAGGTACCGTCTTCTCCCAGCCTTGCTGATTTTTTAAGAACTCTTTATTTATTTTCAGTGTATTGTTTGTCATTAAAAGTAGGTTTTGCCCTAGAAAATATGTCCACCTAGGCAAAAACTAGTAACGATGGAGTCAAGACGCGGGCACTGGAAATAAAAAATATAATTTCGTTGATATAATTTCACTGTGCAATGATAATCATTACAAGTTTTAGGAAATTTTGCATTTTTTAAAAGCCGAGAGCGGTTGATACTCTCACACAATGTAAAGTTGTTGTGTCCTGTGAACAGCGCAACTCCTAAGTCTAGATTATGTGTGCCTAGGGGTTCTTGATCAATATTTGAATTTGCTCATATGTACCTGTCCTCTACCTCCTTTTTATATTTAATGTATGGTTTTCAAACGTTACAAGACCTAGGCATCTACCATTACCCTTTACATCTCTAAATTCAGGACCGCAGTTCATCTTTTGCTTATCCCCTCTACTCGAAAATTATTTCCCTGCCGTAATTAGAAGGATTTTGGGGTTGACATGTTGCTAGGCATTATTCTTTCTTTTGGTTCGCTGCATTCCATAGTGAATAGGAGCAAAGTCCACATGATTAGAGCTCAACATTGCGAAGTTGGTCTGTATTAAAACTAGTAGATTCGACTAACATCTCAAGTACCACAAAGCTCCATTTGAACATGCATCCTTTGGCGAATCCAGTTTCACCGTGGATTAGGATAATTATTAAACGAGTAAGTCTAACTAAAATTTTACTCCTAAAATATATAACCTTAATCTGTTTTCATTACTTTAAAAGGAAAAATTAAATCCATAAATATATTTCTAAAAATTGTACAATCAATAAAAGCTTGTTCAAAAAATCAGAATTATTAAGGTGCAACCGAAATAGAAAAAACTCTCTTACATGAAACGCATAATGCTTGAGCACACAATAAAGTTGGAGGTCAAGTAAACAAAATCCTACAAAAAACATGTAAACAAATGTTTCAACTACAAACAAACATAAAATAAAAATCACCTAATGGTTAAAATAGGGAGTATGAAGGCCTTTTAGAAGGCCTATTTACGCATTCTTTTGGAGGCACAAGGACTTTTAATCGCATTCAATTCCACAGATTGTCATTACGGAGCAGGCCTTCTATGCTCGCTTCTGCCGGCAAGCGTTTCAAAAGGTTTTCCGAAGACAGTCTGCTAGAAGGCCTTCAATTTAAATACTCTTAGAAGACTTTTCGTAGCAAAAACTAAGAAAAATGTGTGTTTTGACAAATTTTTTATAATTTTATTAAGCATTTTAAGGCCCATTATTATAACTTGCCTTTAGATAAAGTTAGAATATTGTTAAAGCGATAAGTAGTTTTTTGTTATTAAAAGTAGGCTAAAAACCACTTTCAACTATCACGTACTAGAGGGACAAGTTATAGTAATCAGCATTATCCTCATTATTATAGCGAAAAACTACTTAACACTCCAACAAAATCCTAACTTTAGCTAAAGGCAAGTTATAATAATGGGCATAAATTTATTTTTAATTAAAATATTTAAATTTGTACTGTTTTTTTTTTGGAATCGAACCCACGCCCTCAGATTGATAGACTAGCACACTACCAATCAGCATATGGAGGCCTTGAAATGACAAGCAGTAATTAAATTAATGAGAGAGAGAGAGGCTTTCTAAAAGGCCTTAGTTGAAAGGCACAGAAAAATTAGGGTCCTAGGGGTTAGAAGGCCTGAAGTGAGAAAGCCTTTTTAGTTTCACCTCTGGGCATATATAAATTGTGTGGGCGTATTGAAAGTATAAGCGTTTTCATTTACTGTAAATAAAATACGAATGTATAGAAACATATATACGAGGGTATGTCAATGTGCCTGTCTAAAATCATACAAAATATCATACAAACAATGATGTATAGTGACTACATGGCAAAAATCAAATAAATAAATAGAGAAATTTGTCATCATTATTAAGCTAATTTAGCGAATGAATTGAGAAACAAATGTTCCCATTAAGCCAAGTTTCGATGACAAAAATAATTAATTAAAAACAGAATTGGGAAATTGGGAAATATAACATAGTAAGGGAATATTTAACATTACTATTGTTTTTCTATGTTTTCGTATGGACTTATTGATTTTCTTTCGTGCATGCATATTCATTATGTGATAACGTATGGTGAATAAAATACGAACAAGTACAATACTGTTGTTAAAAATGTAACCATGATGCTTACAACAAAAATATATACCTGAAGTTGAACTGCACTATCTACTTATAGAAAAAAAACTTATAGCCCGTTCAGGCTGCCACGAAATTAAGTCATTTTGTGATTTCGGCCGAAATCAAGTTGAAATTACGTAATTTCGCATACATTTTACCATTGCCCAAATTAACTCATTCTACTTAATTTCGTCGAAATTAACTTGAAATTACGATAGACAACGCTGGTTTTGCTACTTTTTTTGCAACCATGGCCATATTTACAACCTGGAAAGTCCGTTTTGTTTGAAAAAAATTTAAAAGCCAAATGAAATAATGGAAATGTACATAATTGTACATTAATTTTGTTGCAGTGTTGTTTTTAATATTCGTGTATATTTTAAATCAGTGCGAAGTGTTGTGCGAAAGCTTTTTGCAAAAGAATTAAATTATACAAATGCAACTAAGCGTGATCAGCTGTTTGCGAAATTACTTCAAATGTCAAAAAGCCCAGTATGAACACTTTAGATTTCGTTCGTAATTTCAGCTCGAAATTACTTAATTTCGTGGCAGCCTGAATGGGCTATTAGAATTCGCTGGTCAGTTAACATTAAATTTCAATAAACGTGTTGAACCGTCCATAATTAATTTGTAAATTTTGTGAAGAAAATATAGATAAAAAGAAATGTAAAATTATTAAACATTTTCAGAACATGGGTTTAAAAAAAAGTTTATTTATAGTATTAATAAATAATAAATCAAATTTAAAAAAATGTGAATGTGGTCGGAAATTTAGTTTACAAGACGCTTAAGTTCAAGCTTAACTAAATGCTGAAACAGTAGTAGGCTGCAGTGCCAAATCGTATCGTCAATTGGTTAAAAAATATGACTGTGACAAAAACACATTACATAAATATTTAGAATCCATGGGAATTCGAAAAAGGAAGAAAAAACAGCAACATTCACCACCGAAACACAACACAAGACTATGAAAAGCAGGTTACACAAACTCTCCAAAAATTACTTTTCCTGCTCACCACAGTACAAATGCGTGATGGATGACACGTCATATTTCACCGTCGGAGGCAATGAATGACAGCCAAAATATTACTTTAAGTCTTCCAGATACAAAGCACCCGAAGAAACTAAGTTTATCCGAAAGAAAAAGGTTCCAGGAAAAGTTTTGTCGTGGTTAGCCGTAAGCGAACGTGGCATCACAGAAGCAGTTTTTGACAGTTGGTTTAGCTGTGAATGCCCAAGTTTATAATGAAAAATGTGTGCCAGCTCTTAGCAACTACATATATCCAAGAAAATAAATCTTTAATTAAAATAAGTTGTATTACACATAAATTTGTTACTTCTAAGTTTGTTCGGATTTCATTCACCAAACGTTATTAGGCCACTAGTATGATGCAAGAAAAAAAGTGTAAATATCTTCATAAAGGTTATAATATTATTGCTTGAACGTATGAGGACGTATCCTTTTTCTTGTTGACACATTGCTATCAAGGGTTTCAGGGCTATAATTCCCACAAAAGACTCTGGGTGTTTCATAACAATTTTTAAGTTAACAACAATATGGTTCTAACATAACAATATTACAGTTAATAATATGGTTACACTACAACCATATAATTCAAATATAATATGTTGCTTTTAGATTATGGTTACCTCCACCATGTTTTTTCTTTGCGTGTGAATATAACGTGATTATAAAGTCTCTCGACTTCAGCAATCTTCAGCGTAAGAATGCTTCGCGAACATCTATGATCAACACTAGAGATGACTAAATCGAATAAAAATATATTTTTCTCAAAACTTCATATGTGACCCGGTCTATGAAAAGCTGGCTTATGACTCAAAAACAAAATTTCGAAAAATTAGCTGTTAAAGATAAACAATGCATTTCGCCAGTTTCTTAGTAGTTTTTCTTTTGCATTAAGAACAGTCATGCCCAAAAGGCAACCAAAAAAATGCAAAAGAGCATAAATGAGATAAGTTCGTGTGTGTATATAAAGAGCGATGTTTTTTTCAATGCAAAGCACAAACCAGTTTCCATTTATTATCTTGATTCTGGATTTTCAATAAAATTCTGTTTTTCTTTCATTTGTGCTCTTCTTTCTCTACATTTTTAGTACACTTCTAAGCAAGTTAAGACTTTCTAGTTTTCACCACGTGAAAGAGCGTCTCAAAAACTATCGAAACCAAAAAAAAACTGGAAAATTTTTTTTTTGAGTCATAAGCCACCTTTTTTCATAGGCCGGGTCACATATAGTGAATATTTTATATAAAAAAATTTTAATAATTGCAACATTTATTTTTATTTTTAAATACACTTTGAACTCTGACATTTGTATTATGTTACCAAATGAAAATAAACTTGTTTTTGTTGTAGAGGTTGCGCCCTACGAATGATTTAATCCTAATAAACCTAACGAGTAAAAATGTTTATGTAAAATGCACTTATACTTAACACATAAAGTTTAATGCAATTGACATTTCATTTTTGTTCAAAGGATTACAACACCAACTAGCAATAGAACGTAACTAAATTTTCATAAAAATGTTTACATTTACATGCACAACTACGAGTATTACAGCAACTGCACTCACTCATAAATTGTATGATACGGGTAAAATAATAAAAAAGAACTAAAGTGTAATTTTGTATCAGAAAGCATTTTTATACTCGTGTATAATAAACATAAGAAAAGTTTCCATGACTTTTAAAGGAGATTTAGAAAATTAAAAAAGTTCAGTAAACTTTTCACTAAAGACGACGACTGCTTAAGTTTTTTTTTTTAATTTTATTTTGACTGCAAACTTATGAAATGACTGAAGGACATGATCAAAGCGAACATAAAAAAGAAAGATAAACATGTATGCATGTTTTTATGTGAGTTCTGTAAAAAAAGAAGTTGCAACTACCCAGAAAATTAGGTAAAAAGAAGGAGTATGAAGGTTTTCTAGAAGGCCTCTTTACACCATCTTTTGGAGGCACAAGGCCTTCCATTCGCATTCTATTCTCATATCTTCCAAAAATTTTCTGTTAGAAGGTCTTTAATTTAATGCCTTTTAAAAGGCTTTACATAGCAAAAACTAAAAAAAAAATTTCGGACAAGACTATTTTATTGCTGTACTCATTTTATTAACGTCGGTTGCGTCCTGGCAATATTTTTTTCGATCTTACAGATATGGTTCATATATTTACTTTGTGTACTTGTCTCTGGCTAATTACTCTGGATGTGGAAAATTATATAACTTACATAAAATTCACTTATTGTACAACTTTGTAAATAGTGCCTAAAATTTCTGTTTGCAAAAATTAAAGGTGCTTCCAAGTTTTCAGTACTATTATATCGGTAAAAATTAGTGCTTTTACTATTTTATCCCTATTTCTCTTGGAAATGAGATATTTTTACACGAAAAAACTATTTTATATTTGAACCGAGGTACTAACCACAAACTTTTATTAAAATTCATCCAATAGTTTTTATGTGTTGCCAACACTGACAGATGGATCTACACCAGCAACAAAATTTTCAAAAAAATATTTCATTCACAGAAAATGGTCCTGTTACAGATATTTATTATACACTAGCTGTGCCCCCAACTTCATCCTTACGATATTTTGTTCGATTTTGGCGAGTGGCAACATCAATTTTTCTGATATGTATTAATTTTTCTTCATAATAATGCATATCACAGCGCTCTCCTTCGCCGGTATTACCACATAGCACGAAATCGCCGTCGAAGTAAAATAATTATAAATTGGCTATGCTAGCTTCGAACTAATTCGCCTAAATAACACCCGAGGCGCTGCAATACTGTTCTAAAAATAATCATAACGTGCAATTGCAGTGTTGCCAGAATCGAAGCTTTACTATCAGTAACCATCTGTCTTATCTACTACTATCCCTTTCCAAATGAAGTACCACAGTTTATGTAGGCATTAACTGCCTGAGTGGTACTTCTCTTTAAAAAAAAAAGTTATGGTTTATGTATTTACTTGATATAAAGGGTCTCATTCGTACTAAAATATGCAGCCTTAAAGTATGCATATCGGTAAAATTGCGTACTTTCACTGATTTTGTTCCACTTTCTCTTGGAAATAAGATATTTTTGCGAAAAAAATATCCTATATTAGAATCAGTATACTAAGGTACCCCCTTCAACATTTTGTTAAAATCCATCTAGTAGTTTTTACATGATGCGGACGCAGACAGTCTGTTACTGTTATATTATATGTATAGATTGATACATTTAAATTTTTTCTTAATTTTTTTTGGGAATCCAACCCTTAACCTCCAGGCTGATAGACTAGTGCACTAACAATCAGACTATCGAACCATCCCAATAGTAGGCAGCTCTGAAGTAGATAAAGGGAAATTAAATGAAATTTTGCTTTTTATAAATGTGAAATATAAATATAGAAAAATGATGTATTTGCCATACAAAATGAAAGATATAAAAATAAAACATTCTCTTCTAATGGAAGGGTAGTAGGAATGTATAATATATCTTTTAGAAGGGAGAGCTAAGGCCTTCCAAAAGGTCTTCTATGAAAGGCACAAAAAAATGAGGTTCACAGGGATAGAAGGTATAATGTTAACCATAATATGTTAATTTTATAATGTTTAATAATAATATGGTATGACTACAACCATATAATTTCATAAATTATTTCATAATAAATTATATGGTTGTAGTCGTACCATATTATTATTAAACATTATAAAATTAACATATTATGGTTAAATTAAACAACTATAGTATGATTAAAAACTATTACTAATATGGGAACATTTTTTGTAATATAATGTTTTTATTTATTGTCTTTATCAACGATTTCAGTTTTGCTAATTTATGTATCAATGGAATCTTCATGATGATTCACTTATACATAAATTAGCAAAACATAATACCGTAGACCCCCTTATAACACCGTACTCTTAGAACGCATTTTCATATTACGCGATTTCAGTCCCTCTTACAAAGCGGGTATTCCCCCATATAACGCGGGGATTTTCACATTATATTTCTGTACTATAAAATCTAGAATGATAAGTAATTTGCACATTGTGTTAATTGTGTTGCTATAAAAAAAAATTATTTTATTAAATTTGTGTGCCCAGTTTGTATAGTAAAAAAACTAGTTATACGAGAATACTCGTATAACGCGCTTTCCTTTAACGCGGAACCAATCCACCGTGTTATAAGGGGGATGACAGTACTTACTTTATATTGTAAATAATAATTAAAATTAATATACCAGTATACTTTTGCAAACAATTTTTGACACATTTTTTTATTATTTTTCTCATGATTTTTTTTTAAACAAAAATTAGTCAAATCCGATGAATAAAAACAAACACTATTTGGTTACATATGATTAAACTCAAGATATTTTGGTTATTGTTATTATATTATGGTTAAAAATAATTATTTTGAAATATTTATAAAAAACTTTCGTTGTGGTTTGAAGTTTAGCGAAAATTGTTTAAAAAATGCAACATGGTTGGCATTTTCTGCATTTAGTAACCATTTAATAATGATAAAATTTTAACCAAAACTTGTTTATGGTGGCCAAAGAAATGTAATAAACAGCTAAAATTTTTTCATAGCAACCATATATTGTTACAGAGAACATAATGGGGCACTTGTGACCATACCACAGCCATGGTTTTTCCTTACGTGTAGAAGGCCTGAAGTGAGAAGGCCTATTTAATTTTGCCACTGGCTATAAATGGTACAAAGAAGAAAGTATTTTACGTTCTTAGTCTAACATTTGTTAGTGGAAAATTTCAGTTGTGTTACAACATTAAAATAAAGCATGTAATATGGTGTTCACACTTAGGTGTTTAAGCAGTTTTGAAGTGTTTAAGCATAAAACAAGTTGTTTTTGAGATGTTTTCCCATACATTGGCGAGTTTTGAAAACACTTCAAAATAAGATGTTTTAGATTTACACCAAGGCGAATTCATACCATGTGGAGTTGATAGCCCAGCTGATTGCTATTTGCTCTCTTTTTTGCTAATGTCTTGTCAAAAATACATTGTTTCATATCTGCTAATCTAATGTCAAAGTTGTTATTTTGTTGTAAATAGTTGTTGCTCTACTGCTCACACCTGGTATAAATTCGCTTTGATTTAAACACTTCGCAAAACACTTCAAAGTCAGAGTTCGGATATAATCTTGAGGTGCGTTTAGTTATGTTTTGAATTTTTGTGTTAACTAAACATGTTTCATAATGGCGGCAAACGTAAATTAAACGTCATGTCAAAAAGTGTAAACAAATTTAATAGATAATGTATTAATATAAATATATTTTTGAACATTGTGGTATTGTCGTTCGAAATTTTTTTGTTTTTGTTCCAAGCATCTCAATTTGTTGCAAAGGGCTTCAAAAGTTTGACGGTTTACACGAAAATTATTTTTAAATCCTTCATCATTTGGCAATCGACTTCCCAAAATGATTTTGATGGTTCCTAAGAGTAATAATATTAGTTTGTGTCTAATAATAGTAATTACAATAAATATTACCACTTGCCTCAATCTTTTCTCATAGTTTAAACCGTTCAAATGCTCCGCCAACATTAATAAGAGTTGCAGTTGCTTCATTCTCAAACTTAAAATATTTTTAATTAAGGAAGAACGCCGCCTGTTATCTTTTTCTTTTCTAAATAGCTCATCAATGTTTATTACTGCATCGTTTATATAATTTAAATAATATCTAATTAATTCCACTACTTGTTTTTTATCCATTTTTTTAAGTACGATACCTTATTTTCTCTACCAGCTGTGTGATCAGCTGAATAAATGTCAAACTAAAACACGATAATTGTAGTGTGAACACTTTGGTTTAGTTTGTTAAACAACTCGCTTAAACACGTTAAATTTTAGTAGTATGAACGCCATATAAGATTACTATTTTCAACTGAGACGAATCGGTTTGAATTATATAGAAAATACTATGGTATTTATTCAAACGTATTTTTTTATTCATAGTACATTCGATATTTTTATTGGCTATTAAATTTAAATTATTTATTTTTTTACTAAATTTTACTAAAATGCCTTAATAAGTCTTACGTAGTCCAAACGTAGTCCAAACGTAGTATAAGGTAATGTATAGATAGTAATCGTGAAAAAAATCGAGGTCGGGATTTCGAATGATTTATACGTTTTGAGGTCTACTGAATCCATTTTGGCTATTTTCGAGATGTCGTCTGTTGTGTATGCCACTATTTTTGTGGAGTTTGTACAGGTCATACCGTTTGACATATCAAAAAGAAATTTAGTATGTGCCTTTGGTATATGGAGATGAAGAGCTGTGTGGTTTGTGGGTATAATAGGTAAGGGGAAAGGGGTAGGTTATCCTTTCACAAATTTTGTGAACGCTCTACAGGTTATCTACAGGTTATACGCTCTACAGGAAATTCAGTATATGCCTTTGGTATATGGAGATGAAGAGTTATATAAATTGTGGCCATAATCGGGAGGGAGCAAGGGGTAGTTTCCTTACCCCCAAATTTTGTGAACACTCTACAGGTCATACCGTATTACCTATTAAAACGAAATTTAGTACGTGCCTTTGGTATATGGAGATGACGAGCTGTATAAATTTTGGCCATAATCGGGAAGGGGCAAGGGGTCGTTTACTTAACACCCTAAGCCGAAAATAATTAATTTATCGATTCAAATTTACTTTGAATATATCCATAAAAATATCTGTTTCCATTGGGTATGGTAAATTTGCGTGTATGCCACTACAGATTTTTTTTATTCATAGTAGATATGATATGTATTTTTATTGGCTTAAGTCGCATGAATATTAAATTATTTATTTTTTATTATTTTATTTTTTTTAATATATTAATTGAAATGCTTAAATAAGGCTTATTTATATTTTTTTTTTTACAAAAAATTAATAATAGCAACATTTAATAATATATTAATGTGATTATGTTTAAAATCACATTAAATTACATCAACTGTTACAGGCTATAAAAAACCTTCCAGATCAATTAAGATTAAATATGAAAATGCAGAAAATAATACATTCTGAAGGGTTAAACAAAAGTAGAATGTGAAAATATTGATTTCATTCAGTCATTCGTTCATCGAAACTATCACAGACAGACAGTCAGTCAGTCAGACAAACATCGTTTATCTTCTTTTCTAAGCAAAATATTTTCAAACAAAAAAACAGAATAATGTTCAAGATATTGACAAGTTCTAGTATCATCATTGAATAAAATAAATATGCTAGTGAAGTGTAAATGTCAGAGAAAGAAAATAAACAAGTGCCTGTCAATAGAAAAAACACAAAGAAATCTTTGTGTTTGTTGATGGTGCATGTAGGCTGAAAAATATTGCATCATGTAACTATTAAATAAAGTGCACTCACTGGTGAACATACGAGTACATGCATACGTACTACAAGCACACTCTTGTGTTGACGTCCTCATTTCATTGCACAATTAATATTTTACTACTATTTTGTTACTTAAACGTAATAAATATTAGACTGGTAAAAATTAGAAATAAGCAACGACAAAAGTTGTTTATAGTTTGACATCAGTCTAAGTTAAGTATTCATGGATTCTGCTTGATGCAACAGAATTCATTTGAAATCTAAAGTACTGCCGCACCAAAAAAAAATCAACAGTCATATTCTATTCTCTAATCCTTGTAGCATAATGCATAAAAAATTACGTGCATTTGTACATATTTTCAGATTTTTAGTTTTAAGCAGAGTAGTATTTGGTCACTACTTTTGCTCATTTTCAATCGTTCCTGTATTGCATTGCACATGAGAGAGCATCTGCTTTGCTTTTTATTTGTTCACCGCTCATGTGCGAGTGTGTGTGCTTTGTTTTATTTTCATGAAATTATATTTTTTGGTTTTGCACACACATCATTCTTCATGATTGAAACTTCGTCTGGTATGTTTGTTTTCTTTCACAGCTCATGAAGGAGAAACGTGCTTATTTCACTTTGTTCATGAGTGAGAAATAAAAAATTTTTATTTTTATTAAATTTCTCGTACATGTACAAATTGAAGCAATGTTAGGATTACTGCCGTTGGACTTATTTATTAGGTCAACACGCCTGCAGCTTTGCGTATGAAAAGCGATGACATTTATCATAGCTTTGGGCTGAACATCAACATCAACATAAGAGCATTCTGGACCTAGTTCGTAAGGAGGTTAAAAAAGATCAAATGCCTCTGAATCCGCAAGTGAACGTGTACCTGAGCCTTATTAATAAGGTAAGGCTGATGTGAGTTAACGAACACATTTCAATGCGCTGGGAATGAAGTAGCAGGCCAACTAGCAAAAAGGCGAACTGCTGTGAATTTCTCTGCTTTGCTAAAAAGCATTCAATCGAAATCAGAACATAAACACGTAATTGTCAACTATAACAACATGAACCAATTAATACCGTTCCTCTGCCGGCGTTATGTTCTTCTACTGTTCAAATAGAACAGCTTTCAGCTTTACATAGAGTCTGCAACGGAGGTTAACTTTGACATAATATCTATGTGAAAGAAGGCAGGCAGAATATCGCAATTGATTTGCTGAAATTACTATCAATCTGAAGCATAAAATTCTCTTGAAATTTTATTACTAGGTGGGAGTTGTGCTTTGCTGTTACGAAATCCACACGCCGTGCGCACAGCGCCTTCCAATTGAGGACAGCTGTTAAAATTGTTTTTTGTTTTATTCACTTAAAAAATATATATTTTTTTCGAGTGAAAGAAAAACTTTTTAAAGCAACAATTTAACAATCGAATAAAAAATGTATGTATATAATAATAAAAATAAAAACTTTTTAGAAACACACTTATATTAAATAAACCAAAAAACATTCACTAAGACTATAAAAAAACACTCTTCATACAAAGCGAATTAAAAAAAAATGAGGTGTGGGCAAATGAAATGATGACATTATTTTAGTGGGCAAATAATATATCTATATATCTAACAGATACGAGTTTGTCTTGCTTAAAAATTAAAAAAAAAAAAATCTTTACGTAAGACGATTTAATTTACGTCATAACTTACGTTTTACTTTACCTTTTATTTATTAAATAAAGATAAATTTTAATTAAAGGTTTTTTGGGTACTCAGGTAGGTTATTAGGTATTGTGCTAGTCTATTAGTCTGAAGGCCAGGATTCACTATCCTACACAATCGTACGATTCAATCGCAAAAAAAAATCTGACAGAATTCTGTCCTACTCAAAAAATCGCTTCAAAATAGCGATGTAGATGCCACACTATCATACAAAATAAGATTTTGCAACTCTGATCGCATGGAAAAATACTATTTTATGAATATTTTCAAAAGATTATAAAATCGTACAGATCTATCAAAAAGTCTGTCACACACATGCACTTTTAACTCCACACTATCATACTTTTTGAGCACACATGCAATTTTTGACAAATCGTACGACTGAGTATGATAGTGAATCATGGCATTTAAGGTTTGTGGGTTCAAAACCCACTATTGAAATTGTCTCAACAAGACCTCCTGAATCAGTTTCATTAATTTCGTTTCCTTTCGTTTCGTCTTTTAAGAAACAGTGTTGATAACAGGAGGAAACATATTTTTTCCATTTTTTTAATTCAAGTCTTAAGCTGATTTCGCTCATTTGTTGTGGACAAAATTTTTGTCCGGAAAAAATTTTTTATATGAAATTTTATTTTTCTCTCAGAGAGTGGGAGAAGACATTTTGTCCGCACAACTCTCAGCTTGAAGTGGTTTAATTTTAATTAATTAATGTTTGGATAAAGTTGAGTTGAGTTACAACATCATATTAAAATGTGAAAAACTTAGAAATTTTGGGACATATCCAACATTTTTAAATTTTTATCGAAAAACAATAAAATAAGCCACCCGCTACATTTTTTTGGGTTTATTTGGTCCAAAAATGTGGTCACAATTCCATTTGGAAGATATACTCCCAGGATTTATATGCTTAACAGCGCTATGTTAGCATGTTAACAGACCTCTGTTAACGTAATTGGTTAGTGTCTGAGATTTAAATTTTGAAATTTAACTTCACACACATAAATATTAAATGAATTAGAAAGTAATGTTATTGAAAAATGGTGTTTAATGAATAGATTGCCCTTAAGTTTGGTGTAGAAATTAAAGAGCACGTAAAAGCAGAGAATGTAAGATATGAGCAATAGCTCATATAAAAGTAATTAAGTAACACAAAGCATATGGAAGGTATTACCTAATTTATTGCAGGAATCATTTACCCCTATCGCAAATAATCATTCCCATAATCATTCTATCGTGAATGATTTCTACCGTAAAATAAAGGTAAATTTGTTATTGGAGTCATGGGAATAATTATTCGCGATAGGGGTAAATATTTGAAAGTAGTTCTTTGCCCTTCCTTTTTTTAATATTTTTTTTTACAAAATTTCTTCTGCTTTTTTTAGTCTTTTTAATTTGCTTTGCAAGTAAGCAATATATCAATTGCTGCATGTAAAATTATTATGAATTGTTAGATTAGTTTCTATTTAACATGGCTGTTTTGTTTTTCCGGACAAATTTTTCAAAATGAAAAGAAAATTCTTAGCAAAAAAAATTTTGTCCAGACAAAAATTTTGTTCGAAACAAATGGGTGAATCCAGCTTAAATTATTTTTATTATAAAAAAAAAAAACTGAATAACAGATTTTCAAGGACCTATGCCATTTTTTCCAATGATTCATCTCGTGTTACCTTTAAAGACTATAAAGTTTTATTGCTACAAATGTAAAAGTGTTTTAACACAAGCAACAGTTGCACACTTTTTCATTCTTAACGATCCACAGATGCAAATGATTGTAAAACAAACACAAATGAAGAGCACTTTTCTCACTGCAAAAAAAATTAATCCTATTTTAAATACCTTGTCTTTTATCTTTCTTTTAAATACACCTACATACCTACTAAATCCTATTTAAAACGCCTTTTACCATTTATGTTTTCATATTTTCTGTAACGATTATGATTATTGCTCACAAGTAACAATCCTAATTTCCAGTTCTTAGCAAACCATAAGAAAACATAAGAATACGATTATCTATACATATAATAAAATAGTAACTCAATTTCGTCTGTCTCTCTGTCTGCCTGCTTTTCATTTACGTTCGCATCACGTAAAAACTACTGGATGGATTTTAACAAAATTTTGTGAGGAGGTACCTTAGTATCCTAATCCCGATATAGGATACTTTTTTTCCGCAAAAATATTTTATTTCCAAAAGAAAGTTGAGAAAAAGCAGTGAAAGTATGCAGTTATTTTAGTAGTAAAGTAAATACATAAACCATAATAACTGGACTGAACTAACCGGATATGCATACTTAAAGTAAATACATAAACTGATATGCAGCATACTTTAAGGCGATTGCTTTCAAAGCAAAATCGATCAAAATACTGCAAGGACGCTGACGATGTGGCGGACACAGCTACTCCTAAATATAACAAAAATTATTAAAAACTACTTGCATCGAGTAAAAGGAATTTACAAGCTATTTAGCAGTTTGCTAAACTACAGCATTGCTGTCGACTCGCGAAATAATCACCTCAACGTGATTGCTTCTTTCTTGACTGTTATTCGCCAAGATTTTAACCGATTGAATTCTGAGGCAGGAAAAATTTAATAAAAATAGTTTTTTTTTTGTCATTGCAGGGTAATGCAATGATAACCATTATGTTTTTAAGCACTTATTGCTAAAACATATGGGTCGCTCCATGGCAAAACGGGAAGTTTGAAAAATTTTTATTTCCTCAATTTTTCGCATTTGTTGATACGCAGCCTGTTAAAGAGATATCTATTTATTTTAAATCAGTCTTTTTAAATTTTTTGGCCATAACCGCTTGGATGATTAATTCTTTTTTTTATCAAAAATTGCATACGAGATTTTTGAAATTTAAATATTATTTTCAAAACTGTTTTTAATATCCAACTGTTTTTATTTTAAACTTCTATGTATTCTGCAAATTTTAAGGGTGAGTTGATGACCTCGGTTTTAATAAATAATATTCTATTAAGAAAATTAAGTTAAAAATTTGTTATTTTCTATAATACATTTTTTTCTATCATGGCTGATGAGAATTGCTGCCAGGTGTAACCAACCAACCTGTTCCATTTTTATTTTATAGATTGATCTTCAGATTTAACGAAAATAGAGAATTGGGACAATGAAACAAGAATTTGGATAGTGCGCCGATTTCACGCTTAGAGTCTGTAGTTTCCGTCCAAAGAGAATATAGGCGCACCCTTTGCGGCACTCCTCCTATAATGACTATAATGAGGCTCGTGAATAATTTTCCCAAGCGTGGCACAATCGCAAGAAAGCCTTGTCATCGAGATCCCTCAGATCGGACGCAGGAAACTATCGCTGCTGTAGCTGCTACCATACAATCCAATCCTACAGTTTCGACAAGGAGCTTATCTGCTCGAATGTGTGTCAGCAGACAATCACTATAGACAATTTTACATCAAGATTTAAACTTATTTCAATACAACAGACTTCCCGATTCGCTTGGAATTTTGCGAGAAGATCATTTAAATGGAGGCAGAGGATGAAAACATCTTGAACTTCATTTTTAAGTCTGACGAGGCACATTTTGATCTAAAACGCAAAGTTAACAAACAAAATTGTCGAATATGGAGTAATTCTAACCCACAGATACTCCATCAGATGCAATTGCATCTGTGGGTGGGTGGATGGGTGGGTGTGTATGCCACTATTTTTGTGGAGTTTGTACAGGTTATACCGTATGACATATTAAAATGAAATTCAGTATGTGCCTTTGGTATATGGAAATGAAAGAGCTGTTTAAATTTTGGTCATAATCGGGAAGGGGCAAGGGGTAGTTTACTTACTCCCAAATTTTGTGAACGCTTTACAGGTCATACCGTATGACATAATAACACGAAATTCAGTAAGTGCCTTTGGTATATGGAAATGAAAGAGCTGTTTAAATTTTGGGCATAATCGGGAAGGGGCAAGGGGTAGTTTACTTACTCCCAAATTTTGTGAACGCTTTACAGGTCATACCGTTTGACATAATAACATGGAATTCAGTAAGTGCCTTTGGTATATGGAAATGAAAGAGCTGTTTAAATTTTGGGCAAAATCGGGAAGGGGCAAGGGACAGTTTACTTACTCCCAAATTTTCTGAACGCTTTACAGGTCATACCATATGACATATTAACATGAAATTCAGTATGTGCCTTTGGTGTATGGAAATGAACGAGCTGTTTAAATTTAGGGCATAATCGTGAGGGAGCAAGGGGTAGTTTACTTAACACCCAAACCGAAAATAATTTATTTTTCGATACGAATATATTTTGAACTTACATTCTTTATGTAATGTATCCATAAAATTATATGTTGGGTATTGTAAAGTTGAGTGTAGGTCACTCCAAATTTTTTACAATGAAAGCAAGCGAAAAATTTTATATTTATTTGATTATTTCACAAAGTCCCAAAGAAAATATAAAAAAAATCTGAAAATTAGATATTTATGACAAATTTTTTACGCATTGAACAATGCTTTTTAAATAATTTGTTTTCCTCTGACAAGTCAAATTGTATAAGTCGCTCTATATCAGTAAAGATAGTAAAAACTGGCATAAATTAAATAGAAGTGCATCACTAGATGCATTTTCTTTTATTCAATAAAAAAAAGACGAAATCCAAATTAAAATAATATTTAGTGTGTATGGATGGCCCCATACACACGTTACCCAATTGCTCGCGTGCTTGGAAAAGTTAAGCATTAACAAATTAACGAACACATTAACAATGGGCGGGAATATACACGATAATGAAAACGTGTTTCGATACGATAATAATCGGTGGTCCACTCGCCTTGCAGTTAATATTTTTTTTTTATTTTGTGTGACATTAGTTTTGCTGACGATTTTCCAGCTCTTAAGTGCCAAACAGAAAGCAATAACAACAAATGTCGCATTTATTATTGTGTAATTTAAATCCCCATTAGGTAAGGAATTACAGAGGTGACAGAATGTAATAATAGAAATAAAGAAGAAAAAAAAAACTGGTATGTAATATGAAATAATAAAACATAAAATAGAAAATAGAAAGAGGGTTGGCTGAGGTGTTGCATAAAAGATAACATACGAGTACACTCTCGTTCAGATGATTAGAACCACTTAAATTTCTGCTTTTAGTAGGCCATATCTTTTTTTAATATTTTTGTATTCTGCTTAAAAATCGTGATCTTCCCTTTCTGCACGTAAATCAGGTTTGAAGCTGGTATTCAGACAAGTATTTCAACCGTAAAAATTACAAGCTGTGAATAGAAAAACCGCCGCTGAATAATTTATGCAAAGAAAAGAAAATCAATTACGATTTGACATGGGACATTTCACAAAGAGGTCATGTTAATGATTGCTGCAGTACGATTTTTAATGATGAAAGGAAATTAAATTTGGATGGTGCAGTTGGCAACAATTATTATTGTCACGATACAAGAATAAAGAAAATATATCAGCAGAGAGGGTAGTAGAGTTATTGTGTCTGCGGTGCTATATTGTATTAAGGTGCAATCGATTTAAAATTTGAAATCACGCAAAACATGACTAGAGAAACTTACAAGACTCTGTTATAAGCAGCTTTAGTAAATGATATTTTTAGACCAATACCATAGATTCTGCAACAAGAGATAATACTCTCTTACATAATGTTAGAGTTGTAAAAGAATTTATTTTAAACCAAGGCAAACATTTCTACTTAATTGGCCACCATATTTTTTCGACCTAAACACAATTGAAAATGTTTGGTGTTTTGGCTTTTCAGTAAGGTTTATGAAGGGGGAAGAAAATTCGACAATATGGACAAATGGAATAAGATTTCTATTTATTTATAGCTCAATTAGCATTTGTAGTCTTAAGGGAGGATGCCACATCTTTTTTTGGGAACGAAAAAAACATATCATCTTAAAAAATCATAATGTGAAGTGATTCCAAAACAGTGAAAGCTTCTTAAAACGTGGGCACATATTAATTTTATTTTTTTTTTTTGATTTTAACAAATGTTTTTTTTTTTGTTGTACCAGAAGATGATGTCTCCTTAAAATAAATTTTATGGAAAAATTGCTAGCTTCCATCCAGGGGCACTAATTGCCATTGTCTGTTCATTCTCAAGCATTTACGCTGTGCTCCCGGGGTATATGGGGACCCAAGATGCTGGGGTTTCTGGAACCTGAAACTGGAAGAACAGGTCTGTGTACATAGGTCTAACGAGGTCCGATTAGAGAGCCCCTTCGGGATACACGTAGTAGCTGTGGTTTGGACCAAGTTTTGCATTGATGGTGCACAGTGGGGCAGAATCAAAATATTTTGGAAATAACTCAGCCATTTGTAAATGGCTAGGCCGATTGATCCAATATTTGGCATGAGCATAGCAGAGGTGTATCTCAGCCTAAGTTTTAACGGTGGGCACAATCCACGTGCCAGAGGTGGCGCTATGTGCTCTCAAAGTTGGGTACCTCGGCGCTGCAAATCCTTTTAGAGCTTGGAATTTCTTCAATTTTTTTGTAAAAATTATACACGGTCCTAAAGGTCTATTCAATACCTATAAAATGGTGGTTTAATCTATAAATTATGTTTTAAAATTAGCGAGCATTTTAAAATCAAATTTTTTGATTTTTCGATACCCTGGTTCAGTTTTTTCAAAATATTTTGAAAAATTTTCAAAATTATTTTTTAAATTTTTTTTCCACAGTTAGAGAGCAAAATTTTCAATATTGTGGAAAAATTTCAAGATCATATGTGTTTTTTAAGTAAAAACTAGACGATTTTCAGTTTAAAAATTCCAAAATTATTGAATTTTTGTGTATTTTAGCCTAAAAATGAGCGTCAATAATTTTTTTTAATAAAAAAAATTTGCTAAGTATTATATCCGTACGTACATAGGTAAGGTTAGGTTAAACGGGCCGCTCGCACAAAGGCGAGTTCACTCGGAGGCCAATAAGGCCCATTGTGATGCCCCAACGATCATCTACCCCCACCATTCCCTAGAGAACTCCAATACCGTTGGTTCGTGTAAACCAACCGGAGCTTTTCACAAAGCCTAATAGGCTGCTCAGTGTCACATCCCTGAGACAGTTCAGGTCCTGAAAAAATCTTTGGCCCAAAAATTTGAGCCTACGCTCTTGAAAAGCCGGTCAGTCGCAGAGAAGGTGTTGAACTGATTCCTCCTCTTCCTCATCCAAACAACTTCTGCAGCACCCTCCACGAGAGATTCCCATATGCTCCGACATACGTCCAATCATACAGTGTTCCGTTATAACACCTACCAGAAGTGCTAACGAGCTTTTCTCGGGGGTTAGTAATGCCTTTGTGTTTTTCTTGTCAATTGAGGGCCAAAGAATTCTAGACAATCTGCAAGTGGTTAATGCAGACCACCTGCGAGCCGTTTCCTTTAGCGACCATTCTCCTAGTATGTTTACGTAAGTACATAAGTTTAAAGCAAATTTCGTGTAAAATTGATCAACCTTGTAGAAGATGTAGGTCCTTCAATTTGACCTATTTTATATCGAAATTTTGAGTTTAACCTATATGTTCTAAATTAAAACATATAGACGAAAAAGTCTTTTTAGTTATTTATTTTATTACATGGTAGTCGTTTTTGCGAAAACTAAAGGTAAATTTAGCATACTGTACACTCCCGATCAGATAACTAGATCCATTTAAATTTCTGTCTTTTTTTTTTTTTGACAGCTAAAATTTTACTTCAATCGGAAAGCGCTCTTTCTTGCTAGTAAAAGCCAAAAAAATCAAATTTTTTATTTGGTTATATGATTAAACCATTTTACTATTTTTAATGAAAAATAAATTATTTGATAATTTAATTATAAGAACCATTAATATAAAGCAAATTCTCATTTTGATCACAGTACTTCAACGGTCGAAATTTTTGGATAGGAATTCGGACTTATTTTCACATTATGTTTTTGTGCGGACTATTTCCGAAAAACTGGAACCAATATTGTGTTTTTAAATGGATTTAAAATTTACTTTTATAACAAAAATTTAAAAATGTAATATTAGATTGTGTTTCTTTCGCATAAATGGTACCATCCTAATGTAAATACTCGAAGGTATGTATAATTTTTTTTAAAACAATAAAAGACCTTCGCTTAAAATGCAATTTATTTATATTAGTTAAGCCTGACCATACCAGGGTGTTAAAATAAAAGTGCATTGTTCTTACAAAAATTTATGTTTTTATAAAAACATGTAGAACACCACTCACATCATAGGAGCATTTAAGGTGATGATACCATAAGACCGGGCAACGCTCAAATGACCTTCGATAACGAATTTTGTCTTAATGATTTTTTCTTTGTGTTTAAGTTATTTATTTTAATTTTTTTTTTTTTTGCAGAAAAGCAACAAAATATTGGCTATTTTTAAACTCGATACTAGACGTCGAAAAATAATTTTAATATAATTATTTTTTTTGTTTGGTAAAAAAATATATATTTTTGTAGTTCTTGTCAGCATATCTATTGTATTACACATAATAAAACTGTAACAGGACTATTTCTGTACATAAAATATTTCGGTATATAAAACAGTAACTAATTTCCTGTCTGTCTGTCTTTCTGTCTATGTTCGTATCACGTAAAAACTACTGGATGGATTTTAACAAAATTTTGTGAGGGGTACCTTAATATCCTGATTCCAATATAGGGTACTTTTTTCCGAAAAAATATCTTATTTCCAAGAGAAAGTGGAGAAAAAGCAGTGAAAGTACGCAGATGTTTACCGATTTAAACTGCATACTTTAGTTTTTGAAAGTGCGATTGCGCAACAGATGGCGCTGTTTTAAAAAAATGATAAAATATGAATTGAAAGCGGGATGTTTTAAAAATTGTTTCGCAATAGATGGCGCTGTTTTAAAATAATAACAAAATATGAATTACTTACTGTCAATTGAAAAAAATGTATTTGTTTTGTTTTTATTTTTATTTTTGGAATTACATTGTTATTAAAATATTTTAAACACCTTTCACAGAGCTTTACATTAATTTTTAGAATTTTAATATTTTATATAAATTTTTGAATTTTATCCAGGGTTGGGTACTTTTATATAAAGTAAATACGTAAGAGTTTTAAAATTTAGTGTGGACTACTTTCAAAGTAAAATCGAACAAAATATTGTCAGGACGCCTACGACGAGGCGGGCACAACTAGTAGTAAATAAAAGAATAATGTTGCTGGCTTTTTTTTGTAAGAAGTGCTAAAAAGATTATAATAAATGATAGAAAAAGAAAAGTGTTTTTATATGATAAAATATCTTTATCGTTTTGACGTGATTTTTTGGTTTGAAACCTCGATTTTTGGATAAAAGATTAATTTGATATTAAATTTTTATTTCTTTTTCTAAATTTATGATTATTTATCTTATTGTTACAAGTGTTTTGTATTATTTTTCGTATTTGATTTTTAGCGAAATTTCGTTGTTTTGTACAATTTTGTTTCCCCGATATTGGATATTTTTACCACATGTAGGTTAAATTGATATATTTCAAAATTTGTCAGACGACGCTTAGGAAACTGTACAACTACTTAAAATAATAAATTTTTTTTTCTAATTATTTTGTTTTGAAATTTTTTACTTTATTTAAAAAGAAAACTTGAAAAACAATCAGTCCAAAAAAATAGCACTTCACTTCAATTTATACTAATATTAAACACTAAATTAAGAACAAATTAAAAAGAATTATAAATGATGCATTTATTACGTTGAGCATGATTTGTATATGCCAATTAATACATTCTTTCATGTCCTTTATTTGTAATAAAGACTGCACAACGTATTGGCATCGAATTTACAAGATTTAGGCATCTTTCCTTTGGAATTTTGTTACAGATTTGCTGGACAGCTGTCCAAAGCGCTTCATTGTTAGTAGGTTGCATTTGAAACACTGTTTTTTATATCCGGCCATAAATTTTTAATTGGTATGGGTTCTGAGCTGGCCATTGCATTACATTGACTTTATTGCTGGAAGACCCACACCCATGGCATTTCTTCAGAAGTTTAAGGGAGCATTACTTCCCCGAGTATACCAACATAAATGTTCTTATTGCGGTTTTGTAGGTCCTACACCAAAGTAATAAAAACTACCCCATACCATTACACTAGATCCACACCGTGTTTTACGGTTTTAGTTGTAAGTTTTGGGTTGAATTCTTCCTACGTAGGAACCTGATCCCTTGCTTCTAAATAATACAATTCTGAACTCATCTACCACTTATTTTTCCGTTAGAATGAGAGACCACATTTTGTCATTGGTGCTATTATTTTGACCGGCACTGTATATATATTTAAGTAGAAAAATGATTATAATTGAAACCACGAAGAATGCTGAAGATAGATGTATCGATTGAGAAAATGTTACATCCTACTAGTTATCTAATTATTCTTTATTGTCCTTATGCAAAAGAAATAAAGTCTACTTGAAGTGTACTTTAAGACAAAATTTTCGTATAAACGTAAACGTGAAGTAGACTTTATTTCTTTTGCATAAGGCCATATATCTTTATAATAATAAACTAAGTCTGAAAAATTATTAATTCAATTAATAAAATAGATAAGATAAATACATACATACATATATAATTATATATGTACCTACTTTAGATTTTTCGTGTTATCAATTATTATTTTGTTAGATAAAGTTTTCAATTTGCTTTCGATTATTTCATATAATTTTTGAGTTCTTGTATTTTTATGTGTTAAACTTCGATTTGCGGTAAAATTTCGATTTTTTTTATTTGTAAACAAGACACATTTATCAGGTAACCTCACTATGAAGGGGAAATATTAAGGCGAAAATTATAAATTTTTTTATATGGATTTTAACAGTTAAACGTACAATTTTTCATCATAAATGGAAATTGAACTAGTAAACTCAAGGCACATTCATCAGGTAAGCTCACTACGAAGGGGAAATATTATGGCGAACATTTTTAAATTTTTTCTATATGGAGTTTGATAGTTCAATTTCCATTTAAGGGGAAAATTGTAATTATAATTTTCACCTTTATATTTCCCCTCCGTAGTGAGGTTACCTGATGAATGAGCCTTGTTTGTAAATTTTAAATTTTATTGTGAACTTTATTTTTTGTGAATAATATTTTTTTAGTTTAAAGCGTAATTTTGTTGTCAGTGTTCAATTAATTTTCGATTTAATCGATACTTTAAATTCTTTTCATGATTTCAAATTATTTTTTATTTATTTTCTATTTACATATAATTAATTTTTTTTATTTTTTTTTTGTGAAATTGATATTTTAAAAGAAATTGCAAAAATTTTCTTACTCTTGCTAGCATAATAATATTTAAAATATAGATTGGTGAACTATTTATAAAGCGACCTCTACATTATTCAATATTATTCTATAGTTTATCTATGTATATGTATATACAATAAAACTACCTATAACAGGACCGTATCCGTACATGAAATTTTTTTGGAAAATGTTGTTGCTGGTGTATGCATTTTGAAATTTGATTTGAATTAAGTATGTACTTTCAAAGTAAAAGGGAAAATCGAATAAAATATTGTCAATGCTAGTTGTTAATAATATTTAAGTTTGGCCCTACATTATTTAATAAAGGACATGATTTACTATCATACTCAGTCGTACGATCTGTCAAAAATATCATGTGAGCTAAAGAAAGTATGATAGTGTGGATTAGAAATGTATGTGTGTGACAGACTTTTTGACAGCTCTGTACGATTTAAAAATCTGTTGCAAAAAGTCGTAAAGAATTTTTTTCATGCGATCAGTGTTGCAAAAGCTTTTTTTTTTTGTATAATAGTGTAGCACCAACAACATCATTTTCAAACAATTTTTTGAGGACATAATTCTGTCAGATTTTTTTGCGATTGAATCATACGCTTGTATAGGTTAGTGAATCCTTGCTGAAGCGGTACAATATTTTCAAATAAAATATGGCGCCCCATTATGAACACAATATTAGAAAGGTAAACATAAAAATTGGTTAATGTTTCCAACACATTACAAAGTAAATTACACATTCTCTTGGTTGTGCAATAGAAATTAAAACGACCTTCACATTCAAATATGATGTACATACATATACATACATATGTATGTATGTATGTACAATATGAAAAGTTGACAAGTGTATTGTAGGCGGATGGGTGGCTTAAGTAATTTTATAATGGGGCATATTCTTAACATAGCGACGATGAAGTGATAGTTCGCATGCAAAACGTAAGTTAACCACCAAAAATTTCGAAATTTGTTTTTGGTTTTCATAAGAAATAATATACCTACCCACAGAAATGGCAAATCAACGCAAGCATTTTACGCACCGATTTGTTTATTATTGGCATGTAAACTACCTCTTCCTCGTCGAATTTTTAAGAATAGGGCTAAAGACAATATGATTACACAAGATGAGATCACTATGGCCACAACTACAACAAAACAACAACTTTCACTTTTAACAGCCGGTCCATCGCTACCACCTGATCAATTCAATTCGCCTTGTTAGGGCCAAACAAGGCGAATTCATACCAGGTGGAGTCGATAGCCCAGCTGATTGTTTTTTGCTAATGACTTGTCAAAAAAAAAACATTGTTTCATATCTGCTAATCTAATGTCAAAGTTGTTGTTTTGTTGTAGTTGTTGTCCTACTGCTCACACCTGGTATGAATTCGCCTTGGGCCCAACCAAGGCATATTAATCAGGTATCCTCACTACTGAGGGGAAATATTAAGGCGAAAATAATCAATTTTTTTTTATATTGATTTTGACACTTAAACTTACAACTTTTCCCCTTAAATGGAAATTGAACTATCAAACTCCATATAAAAAAAATTTAAAAATTAATGCGCCTTGGGCCCAACCAAGGCATATTTAACAGGTAGACTCACTACGGAGGGGAAATATTTTGAATAAATTTTTAAAATTTTTTTATATTGACTTTGACATTTAAACTTACAACTTTTCTCCTTAAATTGTTCTTTAACTAATCCCTCCGTAGTGAGGATACCTGATAAATGTGCTTTGGGCCGCCCAACAATATTCTGATCAGTGGCTGTTTTTAAGCCGACTCAATCTAAATCTAATCAATGACTCAACTTAGCCTTCTATCATTATGTGCAGATCTCTGCATAATGGTAATAGAGAATAAATTATTTTGCGACTTACCTCCTGCGGCCTGGTCAATTGTTGCTCCCTGTGACATTTTTATCGTATTTAACAAGGTAAGTGGCCTTGATTCCCTAAGCGAGTTATAATAATTCTAACTTATTATTATCAACGTCTGTTTGCTTTTGTTTATTATTTGCTTTGGAATTCAAAAAGGTAAACAGTTTCAGATTTTGCTTTATTATTTTTTCTTTTTATTTAAATAGCAACATAAAAAAACAATTACGATTACGTCCTTAACACATTCCTTTGGTAAGATATGTATGTAAAAGAAAACATGTGACTACTTTAAAAAAGTTTTAGAAAAATTACACCTTCACTCACACACGTTCTTGTAGTTCGATAACATTGAGATTTAAATTTTGTGATTGCTTTTCAGAATATAAAAGTTATTACAAGTTCCTGTTGCAATTTTTAATTTTACTTAAAAAGCATTAATTCTAATCAAATATTTGTGGGTTTTATATAAAAAAAGAATACTTTATTTAGTTAGTTAGTGAACCGCTTAGTTCAAGGTTGTTGCACTCTTAGTTACAAGTTAGAAAAAAACAAATTCTTTTTTAATGATATATTAAATGAATTTATTATTAATTTTGTTTAAAACATATGAGATTGTTTTAAATACATCATTATTTTTATGTTTACAATTCCACAACAAGAGGCAACCACAAAGTCTGAAATCCAATAAGAAACTAAGTTGTTTTATTTTGTAAATGTCAAAATAATTATTTAATAGATGTCGCCTTGTTAATACTACAGGGTGCATTTAAAACTCATTATTTTCTTTTTACACAGGATGTTGATAAACTGATTTAACTACATAAGTGTTGGAAAGTACCGTTTTATTTTATTATTTTTTTAATACATCTACAAAAGGCTGTTTTTAAGACTAGAATTCACTGTCGAACACAATTATACGATTCATTCAGAAAAAACTGACAGAATTCCGTCCTACCCAAAAAATCGTTTCAAAGTGCCGCATTATTATGCAAAATAAAGACTTTGCAATCTTCGCAAAATTAGTGATATTCTCAGAAGATTATCAAAATTTCAAGCTTGTTAATAAGTATCTCACACACATACAGTAATGAGTAGTTATGCCATTTTGGCAGATCGAACGACTGCGAATTATGATCCTAAATATTTTTTAGATTTTTCTAAACTTAATATTATTTATTTTTTATGATTCTTTCATAAAATATTCATTTAATAAATTTAAAATAAGATTTTTAACTTAATATTCATATTTTTAATCAATATATATTTTTATTTAACTTGTCCGGCTTTAGAGTAACTTACCTATTCACAAAATGACGTGCTATAAAGGACTGTTAAAAGTTTGAGGAAAATGCGTCGTTGAAATCGTCAATGTACATATTCATCACTTTTATATAATAATGTTTTCTATGTTTTTTTATAATTTAACCTTACTACGACGGTTCTGTGAAAAATATTCGTTGACAAAAGTTATTCACAGATTGTAGACCTCTGGCCACATGTAAAACGTTTTCATACAAAAGTTGTCAAACGTATACTTCAAACAAACTACATTCATTTCAATACGAACACAATTCTTTACATTATAAGTAAATTGTAAAACAACTTTTTTCTTATCTAGTTTTTGATATGTAGCCCCCTCCAGAATAGTTGCTTAGTTACGCTAAAGGGTACTCTACTTCAGTCATTAAGATTATGTGGTTTTGGAATAAACAGACAACCTTTAAAATATTTGTAAAGGTCAGGCTTCACTATCCTACACAATCGTACAATATAATCAATCAAAAATCAGACAGAATTCTGTCCTACTTTAAAAGTAGATCGTACGACTGAGTATGATAGTGAATAATGGCCTTAAACAACTTTTAATGAAAACAGATTGTCGAATGTTAAAAAAAATTAAGACATCAAATTGATATTGAATATTGTGTCTGTGCATAGAAGGCATTCTTCAAATTGTTTTCTTCCATAAACGAATTTTAGTTTTTATACTAGCAACTGTCGAAACTTTATATAAAAAATAGGTCTACTGCAAGTCGGACTCACACCCGAAGAGTTCCCTAACTATGGATTAAACGCTCAAACTTGCGCAAAAAATTTCAAACTTGTGCAAAACTACTCACTTTAAAAAAGGGGTCTTATATGCAAAGTTTTATTAAAATGCCACCCTAGACTACTAACATATTTCGGTCTAAATACTTCAAAAGAGTTAAAGAAAAATCGTCAAAATAACACAATACATTAATTCAAATCTGGCTAGCGTGGCAGAGGCATTGTGTTATCTTACTGCCATACCACTAATTTAACCTGCATAGCCCCAATGGAACTGTTTTATCGTGTTAAATGAATTTTCAGACAGAGCTGTATTTTTTGGCACCAGTTAGTAATAAAATAGTACGGAATATTGCAAGAATGGTCGCTAATGGCTAGCTAAATACAAAATGGTTGCCAGTTCGTGCGCGAAGGAAAAAATTTGTTAGCTCTTTGTTTGGGAAAGAAAATTAGCAGAAAATGCAATAAAAAATTATAATAATTAACTTTAAACATTTACTATGACAAGTGCCAATTGTGTATCAAATTATTTAATTGAAAACATAATATAAAAACAACTAAATACTAATTAAAAAGTTGTATGAAATTAATTTCAAGCTTAAAAAAGTCATTAAATAGAATTAGTGTGTATGAGGGAAAAGAAAGAAAAATTGTATATGCAAAAAATTGTAAAGAAATATAAGTGATAAAATATTTTTAAATTGCACAAAGGAATTGAATCAGGAAAAAATATGATAAAACAAAATATATACAGTGAAAAAATAAATAAAATTTTAAAAATTTTATTTAGTTTTTAAGAGGTGAGAAATATAATATTAAGAGGCGCTTAAAATTAAAACACACACAGCCACATGATTTTTTTTGTTTTAACAATGCATAAACCTTTGTATATACATGCATGTAAATATGTATGTATATTTAAAGAATATTTATATACATTTTTGTATGGAAGTGTATAAATTTGTATGTAAAAATAACGTTTAAGTGCTTTAACCATAAACCTACAGCAACAACAACAATAAAAAAAGACCAAACCGACATGATGATGAAGAAAGAATAAATTTCTTGTATAGTGTTTGTGTTTCGTCTGCCGTTTTGAAAGTCCTCGTTTTGTTGTAAGTGAAAATCCGGAAAAAGACACAACTTCGTTTTACAACAACAAAAACAATAAATAAAGAGTGAAAAAAGGAAGACAAAATCTTTGTTCTGTTGTTGGTAGTTTTGTATGTTAAGAAAAAGACTGAGAATCATCAGTAAGCAACAACAACAAAAATTGTACTAATGTAATGTAGTGTAGAGATTGCTAAAGTAAAAATAACTGGCTAAATAAAACCTTTTTCACTTGCCGATTTTTATTTTTTATTTTCCATCTTCACTTACTAGGTATATTGCTGCTTTACTTGTGTAACTGCTGTTTAGTGTCATGCTAAAAAAATATACATCCATATTTATATAAAACAATGTCGTTTTCGTTTAAGTAGAGTAAATTAAAAAAAGCAAAAAAAAAATAGCACGAGAACAAAAGCAAACCAATTTATAATAACAAAAAAAAAAACAACAAAATAAGAAAAGGTTGCTGAAAAATGACTACAATGAGTTCTGCTTTTTTTCTGATGTGCATCTCCGAGAAATGAATGCATCCATCCATCATCTTTTTGCCTATTGTCGACATTTTCGGTACTCAAACCAAAATTAACCACCCTCTTTGTGTATTATTGTTGTTGTTTTTTTGTTTTTATTTTTTTGTTTTCAGTATAAATTTTTTTTTAGTTCCCTCTAAAGGTGGTAGTAGTGGTGGTGAGGTAACGATCAAAACGACCATTATTATCTGATGTTGTTGTTGCTGTTTTTAGACAGACATACGTCACACGTTTGATTCGTTTGCTGGTCGTTCGGTCGGTTTGTCGGTCGTTGCCTGTTGTAATTGTTTTTTTTTCTCAAAAGTAAGAAAAGTAACAACAACAACAACCATTATAAACTCATGATTATGTGCTGCCGTCGTTAAGAAAAATTAAAGGAATGATAAAGAATCATTTTCAACTCGTATTAATTTATTAAGAAATAAACACGAGTAGTACTATACAATTTATTTATATTCGATTTGATTTAAAATTCTAAAAATAAATTTCCTTAACTGTAGGTTATTGTCGCAGTTCGAAGAGGTTACAAGGTTATCCAATCAATTAGGCTTTAATTGTTTAAACTATTACTTTGGACCTATTACTGTTCGAATTATTAAATATTATAATTTTTTAGTTAAAATCAAAGGATTAGCAGGAATGGTTTGTTGTAGAGTATTTTTTGGCTCCAAAAAGCACCTTAAATAAGAGTTAAAAGGGCAATTATAATTTCCAAATGTTGTATGCAAATTTAAAAGTTAGGTTTTCACCGAAAATCTTCAAAAAAAAAAGTTTATTTGCCCTTTCCAATTCAATTTTTCATAGCACGAGATTAAAGATAAATCCTTCGTTTGCGTCTGAAATTTAACATGAACTGCATTTCTAATCTTATTTATCATTTGATTTAGCTTGCGTTCGATATTAATTTTGTTAGTTACGAGGGCATATTGATAATTCCTTGACTCCATTTGATAGGTTTTTCGATTAAAAAACAGATATTTCACAACATAGATATTTCAACTCGATACATTTATGTACGTTGACGTCTTAATTTAAATTTGGAAATAATATATAATCCCTAGGGGTTAAATCTGAAAGGTGTGATGGTTGGGTTAGCAGCTTTTACTTCAATGTAATGTAGAAGCACTGACTCGTCTTCGTCTTAAAAGTAATCTATTTGAATGCCATCTTTGCTGCACGTTTACCCGAAGAAATTCTAGATTTTGATTGATTCTTGCACTCTGCCGTGTTGTACCTAATATGCTTAAAAAAGGCCATTTCAAGAAAACGTGATTCGGTTTAATCGAATTTTCGCCTTTTTTTAAAAATCGGTTCCGGTTTCGTTTTTTACAGGTTTTATGTTTTTTTTTACGAATGACAAAACAAAAAAAGTTTTATTTAATTTATATATTTACCTACCTACGTACAATTTTTTACTATTAAATACCTTAGCGGAGTTCAGGTTCTACGCAAATAATCTTGCAAAAGTGCAAGTACGCAATATCACAGTTTTTTTTGTTAAATCTAACAAAAAAAAAAAAATACCTAACTATTGTTTTTGTTAAATTTGAATGATAAGGCACATTTGCACTTTCGCAATACCATTTGCTTCCAACACTGAATACCTCTATTGTTTTTCCCTTTTTCACATTTGTTAAGAAATAAAATGCAATTAAAAGAAATAGTTTTCAAAAGAATTTTTGTTTGTTTTCTTATAAAACTAGTGCTTGAAAAAACTCGTTCACTATAAGTGGATGTTGAGCAAATTAACTTCTTAGATTGTTAGAAATGTGTTAATAACACAAATATATACATACATATATATTGCATAATTATTAGTAGGTATATTGAATTTATTTACTCTTAATAAGTACCTATATTAATCAATTAAGGTAATAAACCTCTTACTACTACTTCTTACATTGTAAACGGCGAATTTAGTATGAAGAAAAAATTAAAAGATATACTTTTTTTTAGAAAAATAATGGTTAACCATTATAAAAAATACAAACCTCGTATTAAACCGTAAACAGTTTTTACAATTGAAATAATTTTAAATAGTCTGGGTATGATGATTCCATATTTGGTCCACAGTTACAAAACGGTGCAAGTGGTTATAAGGTTGCGTCTAGTGTCAGCGGCACCCAATGCACGAATGGGACTATTTCTGACCTGATCACCTCTTTAGGTGATCTGAATGATTGTCGTCATTAGTGTTGGTATGATCACAGCGTATGTTTATTTAAAGTGCTTTTACACGACGTGTATTTGTCATATGACTTGTCACTTTTCCATGTGTAAATTCTAAACACATCATGTAAACCTTTTGAAACATAACATGTGTGTTTTCCACGTGTACAATACATATGACATTTTTCATTTAGAACGTGTTTTATTTTGATGTGACAAAGCATCTGACATCCTGTAATGCCAACTTGATATTTTGTTATTATAGGTTTTTTGTGGTACCAAAAGCACTAAAAGCGTGGCAAAAGTACTACGTCTCCATCTTTGCATCAGCTGTGTGGCGGAAAAATATATATTTTAGGTTATGTCAGGTGTAATTAAACATGTACGTTTGAAAGCAAAAAATATAAGCCAAGGCGAATTTATACCAGGTGGAGTTGCTAGCCCAGCTGATTGTTTTTTGCTCTCGTTTTTTGCTAATGTCTAGTCAAAAAATACATTGTTTCATATCTGCTAATCTAATGTCAAGGTTGTTGTTTTGTTGTAGTTGTTGCTCTACTGCTCACACCTGGTATAAATTCGCCTTGTTATAAGCCGTATGTAAAATGTCTGTTTTGACAAACACATGAAATTACATATGGGTTATCAAACTGACAAGTCATATGACAAACACACGCCATGTAAAACCATTTTTAACCTTTTCTTGTTTTCTGTGATGGTTAATCAGCTCATGAGGTTTCCATTTTTACATTTTAAATAAAATGAATTCAATGGCGTCAAAAACGCAGCTTACTCAAAATTCGATAATTGTCCAGTAACAAATAACATACAACGGCATTGAAAGTTACTGGGCTGGAAATATGTACAAAAAGTCACGGATTTTCAAACTTACCTCCTATTTTCTGAGCGTAATTTTTGACATTTTTATTACACTCACATATGTAAGCGTGCATAAAAAAAATAGAAATGATTGTACATTGAACCTGAATATCTATATTGTCTAAATTATCTGTATTGTTAATTTACTTTTTTTATATATAAAAATATTATATTACCCCACGTTAATATTAAGTACCACATGTATTTACTTTTTTTAATACGACTGCTAATTTAAATTTAATAATGTGTGTGAAGATAAATACGTCAAGTTAAATACGTTTTTGAAAACTTATAGCATGCGATAAAAAAGTTTTCCCATAGATTTTGTACGTATTCTGAATAGATTTCCGAACATGTGTACGAAATATGGTTTCTGTTTCAAAAACCTTCCATTTGAGGGAATCAAACCCGGTGGAATAGCAAGTTAATAGATTAAACTAAAACCCTGTGTTTACGATTTTTTCCAAAACTATTTGTGAACCTTTTTAAAACGTTTTAAAAATAAAAATTTCTAGTAAATAAGTTCTCTGGCGGAAATAGCCATTGTGTTCAAACCCTTCCAAGATAATAAGTCATACTGGCAAAATGCGTTCATACTTTTTTCCAAAAGTATTTGTAAACATTTTTATAACATTTTGAAAATTTCTAGTATTGAAATAAAAATGTAAACATCTTTTGAAAATATAAGAAAATGAGCGCAGTCATCCTATTCCACCAGATGGAAGGGTTTGGAAACAGAAACCGAAAATTTGCGCAGAATACATACTAAATGTTTGGGAAAACGTTTTTATCGCATGCTATATTTTTTAAAAAACGTATTTATCTTTACACACATAATTTATTATCATTAATTTAACATATGCATTTTTTAATAATTTATATATATTTTTCTTCAAGGTTGCCTAACTAAAACAACAATATAAATAAATTTAATTTACAAAAAAAATATTCACAATGGGTGTTCTAAGGATAATTAAAAGGGAATTAAAAACATCATAACCATAATTATTACTAAAATATACTTCAATATTGATTCGAATTGTGGACTTCAAAATCAATAAAACACTGAATACTCAATACTTTTTATTTATGTGACCAAGTGAGACACATTTTATATCTCCTTTAAATTATCAACCACAATAACAACCAACAACAACTAAAACATCATCACTGGAATTATGTGCGTGTGGTTTAAAAACAAACAACAACAAACACAACCCCTACAAATTTTTTCCACTTTCAACTTCTTGTGACACAAGAATAACAACTAAATCGGTATAGTTTAGTCTATGTTTTGCAAACTAAATCAAAGGAAAAATTAATAATCTACAGATAAATATAACAAGTCAGTCCGTCGGTTGTCTATTGAATAATCATCAATACTACAACATTATAATATATTTTTCTTCTTCTTCTTCGTTTTGTATGGTAAGTACTTTTTCTTTTTTCTTTAATGTTTTTGTTTATCTTTGTTTTCTTTTTTTTACAAAACTTAAACGAATGTGTCTATAAAAACATTTCTCTTTAACCATCAACCAACCCCAGGCTGTTAAGTTGGTTTCCTTTTGTAAGCGTTTTAAGCGATTACAACGTTATTAATTTTGCTTTTCCTTCATACTCTTCTAATTAGCAGATTAAGAGCAACTTTTATTTATTTATTATTTTTAATGTTCTTAAAGCATTAAGTTGTTTTAATGTTAGATTTTTATTTTTCTTTAATTAATTTTCTTGTGTAGGTCGTGAAAGATTATTTTTAATTAAGTTAAATAACTATTAGTGTTGAAAGATTTATGAAAATATTTTTTATAATCACTTAAAGCTTAGATAATAACGTTTAAAATAGATTTGTTTAAGTTTTTTCTTCTTTTTTTTATTAAATGAAGTGGAGCATTGACAATGATTTAAATGTATGGGGGCAATTCAAAGAGTCCCAAGAATTTTTTAATAAAATTGAAAAATTTTTTTTTTTTTCAAATTTATTTATTATTGAATTCCAAACACCAAATAACAATGTTTCTCATGGTCCTCAGAATAGGTATGTTTTGCGTTTTAATTTCTGGAACCAAATCCCTTCGCTAAGCAAATTTACAACGAACAAATAAATATTTAAATATTGTCTACATCTCTATTTTAATAATTAGTTGGCCATCTAAACATATCAACAAATTTATTTGTATTTACAAATAGTTTTTCGAATTAGTCAAGCTTGAGTCCAGTTTATTTGTCATAAAAGTTTGTCCTTGATAATGATATCCGATGGATATCAAAATATTGAATAAAGTCATAATATGTAAAAACTTTTATGACAAATAAACCGGCCTCATGCTAGACTATCTTTTCCTTCAAATTAAATTAAAAAAAAGGCTGAAATATTAAACCCATTATTTTATTTCGAATTAGTCGTCGAAAATCAATATTTTGTACAAATGAATATTTTGTTTTATATTTTACCTTTTTATTTTTGTGATTTTATTATGTGTGAATTTCAGTAAGCAGCCAGTAAGCTCCTGGTAATTCGCGATGAGAGCCAAAATGATGAAAAATATTTTGGCAAAACAGGAATAAGAAAGAATTTAACCATCAAGAGTTGCTTAAGTTGGATGTAAAAATTAAAAAAAAAAAAAAAAAAAAAATAAAAAATACGCTAAACTATGTCATATTCAGAGGTTGAAATTATTCATATTGTTAAATAATTATAAAAAATGGCGATTTAGAATGTAGTTTGTAAATCAGACAAATTTTTAAGGACCGTTTTTTCAAATCAAAGATTTTTTGTTTTTATTCACCAAAAAACTGGTTCAAATCGTTGTTTTATATATTTTATTTTCATTCAATATACATTTATTACAAAGAGTTTATTATAATCTCCAGTACCATTGTGTGTGTCCTAACCATATTTGGATCGATTTTGCTTTGATAGTTATCCAGATACAAATTTTAAGACTCTTACGTATTTACTTTATATAAATGTACCCATCCCTGGATAAATATAACAGTTTTATATATAGAGATAGTTTTCAATTTACGAATAAGGTTTCATAACCTGAAAATTGAAAATTATATTCAAAGCTTTTCTTAATGTCGATTGTAGGTCCTTCAGTGAGACAGTATTCTTAAAGTCCTAGATTCACGGAAGGTAATTTAAATGAAAGTTAATAAAAATGGTCATATATCGCCACCTCAATAAAATAATAGTGTATACGCATATACATCGTTGTTATAATAAGAATCTACATAACTGATTCTAAATGTGGGAAAAATTTGGTGAAATTCTTCTTTCACAAAGTGGGTCAAAAGATCAATTGAAAAATTAAAAAAAAAAAAAAAAAAATAATAAAAGTCTAAGTGACATTATGGTACCTTGAATCTGATTTATTTGCAATTGAAGCACTTCTAAAATAATGAAATATCATCTACTAGTATCCTGATTATTCCACCACATATTTAAATAACCACAACGTAAAACCATCGATTATTTTCTGAAATATTACTGTTTTCCCCGATGTCTAATAAAACAAAAACTTTAAACTCTCGAAATGTCGAAAAAATTATACACTATTGTTTTATTAAGGGGAAGATATGAGCTTATATAGGAGAATTTTTATTTTTCGATTAAATCAATACAAAGCACTGATGGCAGACGAAATCTTTGTTTTAATATATTCAATGTGAGAGTTCCATTCTAGGTTACTAGTGAAATGCTAACCTGATGGCAGACGAAATCTTTGTTTTAATATATTCAATGTGAGAGTTCCATTCTAGGTTACTAGTGAAATGCTAACCTAAGTAAAGTAAGTATAAAAAAACCCGAAAACCAGTTTTAAATAAACTTTTTTTTTCGAAAATCGGTCTAATGTCGAATATTTAATAGCATTTCACCACAGTGTATTTCCAAATCAAAGAACAAGCTAATCGATCAACAGAAAGGCTGATCATATTCTGTATAATTTTTAATTGTAAACTTTCAAGATGAGAAATAGAAAAACAGATATTTTTATGGAGTTTAACAACAATAAATGCGTTGAAATTGTTTTTATTCTGGGTGGATGTGTGATAACTTTGTTAATTGTGCCTTGTGTATAACGTAATTAAAAAAATAACAAAATGACTATTATAAAGTTTAAAATAAAGTATTTGTTTTTATTTCATTCTTTATCTTTACAATATTTGATAACGTATCTTTTATGTTTAATTCATTAAGCTAAAAGTTAAATTCAAGTAGCTGTCTACTTGAGTCAATACATTTTCAGTTGTTTTCGCTAAATTATCTGTACATATTTTAAAATGAAAACATTTTTATTTTTTTGTATAAAAACGTGCGCAAACAAAAGTTTATTTCTAAATAAATTTTATTTGTATTTTTTTTTTTAATGATCTGTAAATCATAGTGTGTTATACATAAATACGAGTATATGCATATAGGCTTAACTAAATTGTCAGAAAGTCAAGACGTGAAAATTTTCCATGCCATAAAAACACATTGTTGTATAAAAAGTGTACGGATGAACAAATGAACAAAATAGAACGAAATATTTTGTATCGATAATTTTTGACAGTATCGATATACATATGTATGTAAGGCGGGTGAAAAATATAGATAACTCAATATATAAATAATATATAAAATTCGTAAAAAAAAGTTATGAAAAACCACATTTGAAATATTTTGTATCGATAATTTTTGACAGTATCGATATATGTAAAGCGGGTGAAAAATATAGATAATTCAATATATAAATAAAAAGTTATGAAAAACCACATTTGAATTCTTTACACGTCAAACAATAAGTTTCGTATACACATATGTATATTGAAGCAAAAATGCCCTTGTTATTAATCCACTGGGGGGACAACCGGCAAATTATCCGACGGGTTTAGTTAGTTACCAATAAAATAAAACCAATATTCATTCGGTACTGATATAAGGAACAACCTATGTTTAGTGTTTTCACATGGAGGTTGTTCTATATATAGGCGCATGGTCATGCGCCAGACAAAACTTCGACACAGATTGTATATTCCAGAAACCTATTTGCCTTTTTTTTATCTCTATATTATTCGTTTCCCTTAATCAAAAAATTATGAAACTTAAAACACAAAGACACGTCATTGGGTAATCCCATGTTACGTTTTTATTTTACGATGGAGAAATTTGTATCTAGGGCAGCGCACTGGTCCATAGTCGTAGTGCGCGCTCTTCCGAAAGATGTTGATAATAAATTGCCAACAACAACAACATGCTTCAACAATGCCTTTTAGTCGCTGAAGCTCAAACTTGTTATGAGTTATAAGTAAATAAAATATATAAAAATAAATCAGTCAAGTGTGAGTCAGATGCACACACGTAGGGTTCCGTACCATTTTCAGTGCAACTTTAAAAATACAAGTTGTTAATTGGTACACGTCTTAGGAGGCACCCTTTAATTTTTAATTATTTTCTAAACTAGAGCATATTACAATATACCTTGTTCAAATATCAAGTGTCTGCCTATTAGTTCGTTTTTATTCTCTCTAAGAAAGAATAAATTAAATTAGAAAGAAACAAAAAGTTACTTTCATTGCTAACCGAAGGTTGGCTGAAGCTGCAACAAATATAAGTTGGTAAATATTAAAACAAAAGGGAAGCTTTAGGTAGTGGTAGACTTTGTTCTCACCAACTGACGATTGATGATAGCATACAGTTTTCTCGTATTCCTTTATCTGAGTTTGGTTGGTTAAATAGATGATGCTTACAACCAGGGACCGAACATAATTGTTATTTTTTATTTCAGATAAAAAGGTTGCGAAAAAATTCATTTTATTTAATATTGGTTATTTTTAACCATTATCATTGCATATATATTATTTTGGTTATCGTAACCAATTAAAGTAAGAAATATTTGTTTTTTCTTAATAATTAATTATTATATCAACCAAAATTTTTATTTTATTTTAAATAACCCTTTTTAAAAAAATTTTTTTTTGGTTAGAAATAACAATTATAAAAATAATTTCTTTGTTTTGGTTATCATTGACAATACAAAAATCACAAGAAAAATTTACTGATACTGAATTTGTCTCAAGAAAATCAGTAAATTCATATAAAAAATGTCTATACTAATGACAAAAATTTATTCTTAAGTGTTACGATTACCAACGAACGACATTTGATTTTATTTATATAGATATGATAACCAAAAAAGAAAAAAAAAAAACTTACGTATGGTTATTTTTCGCCAAAAAATCTGTTTGGTTGACATCTGCGACCAAAAAAAGTTTTTGGTTGATATAATGGTTATTTATAACCAAAAAAACAAAACTCTCACTGAAATTGGTTGCGATGACCAGAATAAAATATATCTTATAGAAATGGTTAATTATAACCATTTTAAAAATTTATCAAATTAATGGATAAAAATGACTTTTTTGTGATTTATCTTATAATTGTTACGTCCCTGCTTACAACTAAACACTACCCAAAGTAGATAGATACGAAGAGTGCTGATGACGGACGGAGCTGTCAAGAAAATGTGCGGAATGCTGGTGTCTGAAAATTAAATTTTCCCAATTTTTCTTTAATAATATCACCTCCATAATTTGTAATTTAATTTATACTTTCTTAGAGAGAATAAAAACGAACTTAAGCTTGATTTAAAATTTGATCTGTATGTCAAATAAATAGTTCGACTAATAAATATTTCAAATATAAAATATTAATAGCATTACGGTTCAAAAAATAAAGCCATATATGTACGTTCCAATTATATCACTTTCGGTACACCCTTTAATTTTATTATTTGTTAGTTAGCTCTTTTTCCAGGCACAGTTTTCAAGCATCGTCTTACCGTGATTTTTAACTTGGCCAGCTAATACTTGAGATTCCGTCACCTGTACTAACGCAGTTAACCATTTAAAGGCACGCAGATTATATCCAAGCTCCTTCTAGGCCTTCCTGCCAACTTGTAGTTTAAAAATTCCAGAGTCTTTGGTGGGAATCAAACCCTCAACCCCGGATTGATAGAATAGCACACTACCTACTGGCCCACCGAGGCACCCCAAAATCGAAATTTAAATATATATCGAATTTTATAAATATATCAGTTATGTCGCTATTACAAATATTGGCGATATTTATCAAGTGTTTTTGGAGAAATATCGATATTTCGATAAATCGATATTTTGGCCCCCAATCGTAATAAAATTACTCTAAACAAAATTATATACGTCTACTACATTCATTATAAGACCCCTATAAATATTTCTTAATTATTTATTTATCTCGTATTGAACATTTTAATCCCCAAAAAGTAACGAAAAATAAATACTTTTGAATTGATAAGTAAACTGCACTTCTAAGAATTTTATTCAACAAATATCTTAAAAATAAAATATTTTAATGCTGAAATAATAAAAAATGAAACAAAAAATCCTCGAATTTTTGATATAGTAATTTAAAATACTGACGAAGGTCTTGAATTTACACATCACACGTAGGCATGAGTCATTAATTATTTTTTTTTTATATTTAGAAAATTCTACGTGTTGTAGTTGTGCTCTTTTTTTTTTTTTTTTGTGAACAGGTTTTCAAAAGATATTTTTCTCACATTAATTTCTAATGAATGTGTGGGACGTCAGGGTATTTGTTTTTCGTTATTTATTGATTTTTGTCCAAATGGTTTCTGCTTAAACATTATGATTTTTATCCGGTCATTAATTTAACTTTTAAAATTTGTTATCTTATCTTATTTAAATCAAATTGTGATTAATTTTTATTAAACATCTACTTATAATTACGTTTTTTTTAATGCATTTATTATTAAATAGGGTGTAATTTATTTTTTTCATAACAAAAGCGGTAAAGTTAAAAAAAAAATATGTATATAAAATTAATCTTATCAAATTTTATTATAAGTGAAAACAACTTGTAAATAAACATTAATTTAGAAATAACACACTACTTCACAAAAAAAAATAAATATTTTACCAGAATAAAAAATCGGAACATATTTCCCAAAAACAACAATAAATCAGTTAGTATATCAGTATAAATATAAAAATAGTAAGTGCAGAGAGTTTCCTTAGTTTTTAAAACAATGCAGAAGAGCACATTTTCCGGTTGATTCTTTTTATGTGCGGCTTCTGTAATACAGGCGAGTGGCTCGTCTAATAAATTTGTATAGGAATCATGCATACAAATTTTCCAGTCGAGCCGCTCGCCTGTAATACAGAAACCACACATTAATTTTAAAAATCCCCCTTTCTCCCCTTTTAGCTGTATACGTTTCGTTTAGCGTTTCTCCAACTTTTAAAAAACCTTGCTGAGGTTTAATGTTGCAGAGAAAAGCTACTAATTATCATACTTGAGATTTTTTGATTGGCATTGAATTTTTCATTGGCATTATTTCAAATAGTTATAATGAAAAAAATTTTAACTACCATTTAATGCTACTTATTTATTTTTAATTACAATTGTTTTTACTAATGCACAGTGGTTTGAAAACGATTTATTTTGGTAATGTCATAAAAAGTTTAGTTTTAACTCAAATGTTAAAAAAAATATATATAAAAATGTGCTTACATGTGTAGTTTATCTCTTTTAGTTTGGGAGAAAATTGGCTTACAATTATTTTTTTGGCCGATCCTAACTTAGTATTTATGGCGTGGTGTACTTATTAATGATCGGATTATTATTTTAAGACATTGGCTGTATTCTTGATAAAATTTACAATAAATTAGTTTCAATTTTTGTTCTGATAGAGCTTTTCGTTAAAAAGTTACAAGCCTCTGAACTGGTAAAATGTAAAAAATACCGTTTTTTTCAGGATTTTCCCCAAACAAGTGGTACCTATACTTTTTTTGCTTATGTAATTTAAACTTACTTCGGTACTAGTAAATTTTTTAAACCATTTTAAAGACAACAAATGGGAACAAAAGAAAAATTAGGTCAAGAATTAAAAACGTTCTCCCTCCAGCCCTATCCAAACATAGCCAATTTTGAAACAAAATTTTTAAATTATCGTTAAATTTCTCGGAGTGCAAAGCACCGATTAAAAAAACGTAAGAGGACTTTTAAAACATTAATTGTTGGCTACTTACTCCCAAAAGGATTTTACAACACCGTAATTAATAAACGCAGAGTAGCCGCTTTTGTAAAAAAAAGTAAATTTTTTGGGACATTTTTTCACCGTTCCGGGAATTTATACGTTAAAATAAAAAAATAAAATTTTCTTTCACCATTTGATTAAAAACTCTTTCATCTATTTAATTTCATATTTCTCTATCCATTAATATCTCTATCCATTAAGATGTTGTGGCAATTCCAATTCGTTATTTTATTTCTCAAAAATCCACCTTAACGTGATTATACACCTTTTTAATTTTTACATTCAAAATGAGAAAAAAAATCGTAAGGCGAGGTTTAGGAAGATTCTGCAGCTTAAATATATGCTTGATATACATACATGTAAGTGGTATCAGAGGAAAGCTCTTGACTTTCATTAAGATATCTTCAGTGGTTCATGAGATACCGAATTACATATGTCCAAAATAAATCATTTTCAAACCACTGTGTTTACCATGTAATGAAATTTTAATTTATGAAAAAATCATTGTGTTTATTCAACACAAATTTATGATAGTAGCAATAGGTTTTAATAACTAAGAATAAACTATTAATTTCATGCCAGGTTATGCTTTTTTTAAATCTGTAACTTTTTATTCAATCTAGTAAGGCACTACTATTGCATTCACTCTAGTTTTAAAAATCTGTACTACGCAATCTCCAATGGATTAAAAATTAAACAAAAATGTAATTTAAAGACATTTTTTTTAAATATTTTTTCTGATTTTTGTTTGTTTTTATATGAAAAAATTCACATAATAGGAGAGCAGAGAATGAAGGTAGAAATTCTTTAAAAACATTACTACAAAAGGCTTGATTTCCAATGTGGGCAATAATGATAATGCTTTTTTATAATTTAATCATTGATAAATGGTAATGATTTTCTTTTTTAAATGATTACTAGTGAAACTTTTTCATTAGAAACCAAACCCTTAATGAAAACAATGGTAATGAAAAAAAATTTATTTATAATTAAATGCTAATGAAATTGTCAATTAATTACTCAATCTAATTAATTAGTCCCATGTATGCTAATTACTCATTCTCCTTTCAAACCTTTTACAGTTGAGCTATTTCTTTAAATTCGGAATAAGAAATAGCATCCAAATAGTGCGCAAGAATCGGGTATATTAGACCCACGCATTATCATAAAGGAGCATATTTTTTTTGTAGCAAATGGTGTCGTTTTTTCATGTTTTATTATTATTATTATTATTAAGCCAATAATGTTTGTAGTTTATTGTTTTTATTTTTTTCAAGTGGTTAATTTAGATAATTTCTTGCAAATCAACAAAACGTTCAGGGGCCATAACCATATCAGTCCAATTTCCTGCATGTCATATACATAGGTATGAGTGTTGCTATGGGCTACTGCAACAGACCGCTAATTTTATAGCTATATTATTAGCCCCTTTCGTTTGTCTTACTTTTATTTTAGAGAAGTAACATTCAGGCAATTAATGCCTATATTAACCGTGTTATTTCCTTTGGAAAGGCATAGGACAGAATGACAGTGTGGCAACACTGTCATTTCACGTTATGATTATTTTTAGAACAGTGTTGCAGCGCCTCTGTTGTTATGTAGGCGTTTTAGTTTGAAGCTTTACCATAACCAGTTTCTTATTAATTTACTTCGCCGGCGATTTAGTGCTATGTGGTAAAACCAGCGAAGGAGAACGTGGTGATATGTATTATTAAAAAGAGAAGTTAATACATATCAGAAAAATTGATGTTGCCACGGCTTAGTATTGAACTCATGACCATGCTTTAGTAGTCAATGTGCTAACCACTTGAACTACAGCACCCTCGTGCTGATGATAGCCTCATCTCATCTCATCTCTTCTCTAATGAATTGTTTGTGAATTTAAAGTACTTTGTACTTTCATTTAAGCGGTTTGGGATTATGTTTAATAACTACACGTTTTAATTAGTTTTATTAAACCACTGAATTGTATATCATCTCATAAATCAACCGCTCCATATTTTTCTAAATTATAATTAGCAGTAATTAGCTTTTTATTTTATTCCCTCCTACACTTTATTTTTAATTTGATAAAATAAACATCCAAAATGTATAATAAACGCTTTAACACACGAAAACAATATAAAAACAGAAAATAATAAAACCAGATCTTTAATTCAAATAAAACTACAATTTCATTTTAATAAATTTCACTTGCTGTAGTTTTGTTTTTAATCTTTCCATTTTTTTTTTTTTTTTTTTTTTTTTTTTTTTTTTTTTTTTGTTAAGCTGACTGACTTAATTAATTTTTGTGGTTACTCTTTTGTTGTTGTTTATTTTGGCAGTTCCTAAATAGTTGTAAAATTTAGCACAAATAACACAACAACATAATAATAAATCTAAAAAGCAAACACAAACTTAGTTCATAATTTATGAGAGAAAGAACTTCTCTAGCCAGAGCATAAACTAATGAAATCAATTTCGAAATAATTCTTTAAAGTTTGACAAAAAGTTAGCCTGCAAAAAAGTGTGGCAGTTAAGTTTGGTTAAAAATTTTACCTTTAAAAATAATAAAAAAAGGAACTAAAACTTTGTGAAATGTACAAATATAAAGATGAAAAAACTATTATGTCAATGCCAGAGAAAAAGTTCGAGAATATGTGGCAACTTTAAAAGGATAAACCTTACATTAAAAGTAAAAAAAATAAAGGGAGTATAATCTGTCCGATATCATTTGGATTAACTGAAATTGTTTCCAATAACATCCTACATTCAGCTATTGGTAAGTTAAGAAAAATTAGCCACACTTCTGGGGGCATTCCATTACTTTAGAGTAGTGCTTGGGAGTCAGTAATATTTTGAAAATACCCATTGGAATATTTGAAACATCGATTTCCTCTATGCCTAATTGCGTACCAATGTTTTGCGATTATTTTTTTTTCAAATCAGGTGTTTGAGCGGCCCACCTCAAAATAGTAATTCGATTTTAAAAAAAGTTCAGTTTATGAGTTAAGCTTCGGGTCGTTTGGGTCGTGCTGGAACTTCCATAACAGAGCGTAATATCCTTGGCGAGTAAATAATATGCTTTTGAATTTTTTGTATCTAAAGGGTGGTTAAATTTTAAGGGTCGATATTGATTATCACACAAATTATTTAGGAAATCATTGTCATTTCTGTTTATTTTGATAATATGGTTCAATTATGTATGGAGCACCTCCATCCGATGCTCCAAATTTTCGATGACGTATAATTGAGGTTCTATGCCGTTAATGTGCCGAATTATCTCATCCTTTAGCTCTTAAATTGTTGCTGGCTTTTCGACGTACACCTTTTCGTTCAGATAACCCCAAAGAATGATGAAGTCCAACGGTGTCAAATCACATGATCTTGGCGGCCAATTGACATCGCCACCAGGTGAGATAACACGGCATTTGAATTTGTCGCGCAAAAGATACACAATCTAGCATTGCTCGATGGTTCAAATTGAGTTAGTCTGAAATTGAAAAATGTCAAATTAAATACAGAAAAAACTCGATGTTTAGGTGTGGTTCACATTCAACATCTTCCCTTAACATTTAACCACCCGATAATACCGGTTAAGAGTATCCTAAATGACACAAATAAGATCTATGTTATACCTGAAATAGCAACCAAACAGTATAATGTTACGTCCTCAAATTATAGTTACAATTTTGTTTGTGTATTTTCCCCTTTAGTTCGGATGGAAAAACGTACATAGGTTTTATCCATAGTATTTCTATTTGTCTTATTTTTTTATTTTTTATTTAATATTAATTAATAGAATTACAAATTATATTGTAACTTAATTTACCGAGCATAGTAACGCAGACCTTTACCAGAGTCTTTGGTGGGAATTAAACCCACAACCCCCAGACTGATAGACTAGCACACTACTTACTAGCCTATGGGGAAACCTTTAGTTATTGTGTGCTCTTTGGCTAGTTTTATCCAGCGAGACAATTTTGGCATTCTTTTTCTCTGCACGATACCACTACTTATTGCTACACAGTTTTCCTGCTAACTTTTGACTCCGTGAAACAAACATTATTTTTGTCTAGCACTGGCTGGACTTAAAAAGTATATTTTATTTTAGACTTAAGATACGAGTAATTATCTTTAGTTCAAAAATATTGAAGATACAATAAATAAATTATAAAAAAAGCTTTTGACTTGTTAAAAAATTATCTTTTTTGTCTTCTTGTGGCTCCTATTGGCTAAATACCGCATTGGCTCCTTTCCAGGTTCTTGATATTTTTTAGGATTATGTACTCAAAGGGCAAACCGTAACCCTATTATTTTTCGCTACAATGAGTCTTCGACAGGAAAAGTACCTGCAAATATAAAATATTTTCAAAAAATCTCTAGATCATTTCATAGGTAAAATATTGTTATTACTTGTTTATATCAATGAAAAGAAAATCCTAATTTATAATCATGGAAATCATTCTTTCAAAGATCTTCTATTTGTGTCTAACCATAGAGAATACAGCAAAAAAAAAAAAACAACAATAATAACACACAACAACTAAATGAATTATTATATCAATAGCTTTTGGCAACAACTACTTTAACAACAACACCAACTACAACAATCACAATATCAAATTAAGTCAATTTATTAATTACTAAGTATTTAAAGTCATTTTATAATAATTATAGAATTATAATTATTATAATGTTTTTAAGCATTAAACAATTATAATGAACTTCTGTTTTGTTGTTTGTACTTAAATCGAAACTATCACGATTACAATGTGAGAATAAAAGCTAGAGTTGCCTTGCCATGTTTCAGTTAATAAAATTGATGTATTATTTTCTTATTTCAAGCATTCCTCCATATAGTTTATGGAAATAAATGCCCGTGAAAAGTTTCCATACAGAAAAAAAGTCATGTGACCACTATGAGAAATATTAAGAGAAAAAGGTCACAAACGTAGTGGTCTTCCTGCCAACTTGTAATGAAAAATTACACAGTCTTTGGTGGGAATCGAACCCACTACCCCGTATTAATAGAGTAGCACACTACCTACTAGCCCACCGAGGCACCCTTTTTTTTTTCTAGGCCAAGTTCCAGGCCTATGCACACAGTGTTTATAGTACAGGAATTAGTGCTGGCAAATTCTACTACTTTCAATTACTCGATACAACTCAATACTTTTTAATTGTGTACTCAATAGTAATCAATACTTTCATTTATATACTAGCGGAGGTAATTTATCGTCGTAGTTGGCAAATATTTTTATAAATTTATTCCTAAAAATACTACTGTAAAAGTATCGATTAACTACTTTTGTGTATTAAGTACCCAAAAAAATGATCGGTACCCACTACTCAATAATTTGCCAGCACTAACAGGAACCCATTTATCCTGTTTTTACAGTAAAGATTTCCCGAGATATAATGGTGTAAAAATCAAAGATTCACTGATTGATTTACTCACTCTTCAATATTATAGAGCATAGAGATGGAATTTGCTATAAGTAACCAGAAAAATCTAAAAACAGGAAGTTTTTGTCCAGGATAGCGCTATAAGCGGTATTTTTAGCAATGGCCTTTTTTGCTAAAGCTAGAAAACAGAAATTTGGTATACAAGAAGGTCTTGGTGAGGGGTAAGTAACCAGAAAGTGTAAAGACGAGAAACTTTTTTTACGGTTGTGCGCCGTATACAGATGAAATTTGGTATACAATTAGGTATCGGTGAGAAGTTTATTTTTACCTGGATTAGTGCCCTAGGCCATATATTTAACACTGGCACTTCCGACAGTTAAGTTTAACTTATTAGATTTGGATAAAAAAAAAAATAAAACACTTGATGAAAGAAAAAACTTAAATATGAAAATTAGCCCAAGTTCTGAGATCGAAATAAGATTCAAGTTGTTGCTTGCTTTTTCCCATAAGGGAAAAAAGCAACTAAACTAAAAAGAAACTAACAATAACAGAATTTTAGAGCCACACTCAAGTGCTATACCAATTTTTTTTAAAATTAACGCCAAATAACAAAAATAATGTAATCACATAATTTACCTTAGTATGTATTTCACAAAATAACCAAACTATACAACAGACATGGGGGATTCAATTACATTTCAATTACAATTGCAGGTAATTTGTAATTGAAAATTTCCAATTACTAATTACAAGTAACTGTAATTGAAATCAGGGACAAAATCAATTACAATTACTTGTAATTTGTAATTGAAAAATCTCAATTACAATTACTTGTAATTAGTAATTGGGAATTTCAATTACTAATTACATGTAATTGAAAAAGTTCAAATACAAATTACAAGTAATTGTAATTGTAATTAGGCAGTAATCATTACTTCCAATTGAACGAAATTCAATTATATTCCTAAAAATTTCAAGCTTATCGTGCGTTGCATGATCAACAGTATTATTCAAACGAGCAATACGAAAACTGCATCCATGTTCAATTACGGTGAACACCTTCATGAAGGTAATTATCGCTTACAAAATTTTGAAAACTTTGCGGTCAAATATACATTTTTTTTCATTTAATATTCCGTAGACATTGACATTGTGAAAAAGAAAATAGTTTGAAATTTGCACTTCAGATTTACTTGCGTGGTCTAAATTCGTTTCTAAATTACCTCAAAAACAGTCTAATACTCCCTTAACATCTTCAGCACCAGTTTAAAGGTTATATTTGTTCGCTAGTATTATTTTAACACTAAGGCGTCAAATTTATTTATTCAAATAGGATTGTTATTATTTTTTATATGTAATTTATATGTAATTGAACATTTTTGTAATTAAATATTTTTTGACAATAATTACAAAAACAAAAGTATTCATTACTTAAAATTTTCAATTACATGTAATTTGTAATTGAAAAATTTCAATTACAATTACATGTAATTAGTAATTTAATTTTTCAATTACTAATTACATAAATTGTAATTGAAATTTTTCAATTACAAATTACAAGTAATTGTAATTGATTTTAGTCCCTATTTCAATTACAATTACTTGTAATTAGTAATTGAAAATTTTCAATTACAATTACATGTAATTAGTAATTGCATGTGTAATTAATTACAAAATGTAATTGATATCCCCCAAGTCTGCTATACAACACCGTACGCGACTTAAAACAAACACAAATTTTATTCAATTGGCTAATTGGCAGTACATATGTTTTCAGCGCCATCTATGTTTAAATATCAAAAATTAAAGGTGTCGTGCCGTATTAAGTAGTTAAAACGAACTGTGTTTTAAAATACACAACTTTCAAAAATTAATGGTGCGGTGCTGTACTAAGCTTAGTACTTAGTTCCTCCTTAAGATATCCAACATATTAGTTTATGTATTTTTTTACTTTATAAAAAATAAAGTATTCATATCCTGTTAGTTCAACTGCGTACTATCACTGCTTTTCCCGTGTATCCTGGTCCTATATTGTACGTTACCCTAAAAATTTTCTTATTAAACATAATTTAACTTATTGCTATAATAAAATATGGCAACCCTTTCAATAATAATAAATAGAGAAAAAAAATCTATTAATTTTAATTACACAGTGGTTAACAATTACACGGTGGTTAACAAAAACATCAAACACAACTATAAATTTATTTATAAAACAATGGAATTTTAGTTTTTGTTTAATGTCACTTTGGGATTTTCATATTTTTTTAATCTCGGAAATATTTTTTTGCTCAAACACAAATGATTAAAATTCATAGATTTTTCGTTATAAATTTTCTAATATTATTAAAAAATAAATTATTATTTTTTATAGTATTTGTTACAAGGGGGGAGTAAACAGAAAATTAATTTTCAATAAAAAATGTTTTAAGGCAATAAAATAAATCATAATAAATTAAATAACCAGTTTGATAACTGTCGAAGAAAATAACAATTTTAAATTATTAACATTTTTTTTCTAATTTGGCCATATCAATTGTTCATTTAATAAATAGAGACAAATTGATTGTTTTTTTTTATAACTGTTTGTTAACTAAAGAGGCTTAAATTATATATAAAAAAAATAAATGTTCAACAACAGAACGAATTAATTAACGAAACACAAATAATGTTATTTGTTGTTGTTGTTTTTAACACTTCATTATTGGCAGGAAGGAAAGAGGGAGAAAGAGATAGCGAGAGCAGGCTAAATAATAGCGTAGTTAAATAAGTTACATATGAATAAGGGGATTTATTTTTTGAACTGATTAAAGACTTCACTTAAGCGGAAAGAATTTAATTTTAAAAATCAAAATGTAGCTTTGGAGATTAAATATCATATGTATGTAAATATATAAAGATTTTATAAACAGCGCCACCTGTCGGGTGAAGTTATCACCAAGGGCACCAGAATAAAATTGTTTCTTAAATCGTTTGGGCGACTGAAGACAAATATGAACCAACTCTACATAAATTGATTTCTTTCCCTTTTCTTATCACGAAGTCCAGTTTTCGTTTTGCCTTATTTTCAAGAAAGTATAGTCCAGTAACGTCCACAGCCTAAAATCCGCGCGACTTTAAGCCAAAATATATTTTAGCATAAATTTTTAACGATCTGCTTTTTCCTTTGCGTGTCTTTACTTCAAATTTCAATTAAATCGACTGAAATTTTTTTCAGATAAAAAAAATATCTATATTTTATATTTTAAACTTTGGTGTGTGAAATGTGCTACGAGGGCAGCTTAATAATTTCGTGCCGTATTGGATATTTTTTTCAGCTCACATCGTTTTATTTCTCTGCAGCGTCATTTTAGGTCTTCTATTATTCCCTTCAAACTATAAAATCTATGAAGGCCCTCAAAAAAGTTGTTTGTTTCAATGCAGACCTCTTTGTTTGACCCATATCTCTTACCACACCCATCTATTTCATCAAATTTGGAAACAGGAACTCGTCGCAAGGGTTTAATTCTGGAGAGTATGAAAAGTATGATGGGGTAGCTGTTCGTATAGCAATTCATAGATATTTGTCTCATTGACTACACAAGTGTATTGCCCTTCTTGCTGCACCCATCACACAGATATTGTTTTCATATCCCAATAGTCATGCAACATGTGATGCACCCACTCGGTTGAGATGACCGACCACAGCCGCAGCAGTTACCACATGCTCTTTCATTCTCCGATGGTTCAATATTATTTCATAAATTTTGTAAAATATTTCTGACATGACAATCACTTTTTTGGGCGACCTAAACCATTAGCATCATTTGTGCCGGTACATCCACAACGGAAGTAAGTAAGACACATACATATTAACTATTAGAATTGATAGTGTAGAGAGTTGTGAAGCCTTTCTTCAGTTAGGGTGGGTATTTGCTTACTCTGCTTTTTATTTTATGAAAAATTTTCAATTTGTACATGCACGAGAATTTTGAATGACTTATGTGTGAAAATTTTCATTTTTCACTCATGAAATTTGCTCATTACCAAAGTGAAATTTACACACACATTTCTCAATTATGTGCTGTGAAAGAAAACATACAACATGCAGTTTCATTCATGAGTAATGATGTTTGTGCAAAAGCTAAAAATATAATTTTATAAAAATTAAAAAAAAAACACACACACACTCACATACAAACGGTGAGAAAATAAAAAGCAAAGCAGATGCTCCCAAGTGCAATGATACAATAACAAGTGAAAATGAGCAAAAATGGTGAGCAAACATTTACTCTGGGTGAATTTCTCAGGTGATAACTTGTCTTGTTAAAAATTCAGATTAAATAATGCTTCATAATCTTGAAATCATTTAGATTGTTAGATTACATTACACAATTGCAAAAAAAGTGTGGGAAAATTGCAATTGTTCCGCTTTCATCCAAAAGGGAATAGCAATGTCAATATTTCAAATAGAACAGTGGGAGATGTCATGTAAAATACAAGTACGAACTTTGCACAGTCGTTAAAATATTTGCAAGTTTTCCACTTTGAAAAGCACTAAAATCCCACAAAACTAAATATTAACTACGCATCTGACAGTTAGTTGTTAAATTAAGTTGTCATGAATAATCATTAGTATATGAATATATGTATATATATTTCTTTTGTTTTAATTTAATAATATTAAAATCAAATTAACTCTATAATTTTTGTTTAAATGCCTTAAAACCCAGATAATAGCGCTTATAATCTATTCAATCATTTTACTTTTTTTTTGCATTTAATGTTATTTATTAAAACACATGCAAAACGATATTTGTCTTACTTAGAAAAATGTTAAATTAAAATTACAATACAAACAAACGAATTAACTAAAATCATGTCAAATGAAAACGAAAAATCAAAACGAAATTTAAATGAAATTATAAAAATTGCAAACGACAACAGTGTCAAAGGCAGCAGTGGTAAATTAAATCAAAATTTATTATCACGACATTTAAAAACACGCCTCATAAATAAAATACACAATATCGTATAAACTAACACAGTTACATTTGGTTGTTCGTGCAACAACACAAAAAATAGTTGTTTTTTTTTTTTCATTTTGTCGAAATAAAAATCAAAAGCAAAATAATACAATTAAATACCAACTGACAAGTACAACTAATTAATTAACTCACTTAGACAATAGACTGACGTTTAGATGGACGAACGTCAATGTCTATTAGTTACGAGGGTGATCTTGCAACTCGAGTGCCTCCATAGACTGATTAGTAGTGCCTTCGTCTGTAAGTCTGGGGGTTGCGAGTTCGATTCCCGTCAAAGACTTTGAGTGATTTCTGCTTCACAGGTAGTATTATCGTTAAAAAAAATTTATATCCAATATGACGTATAGCGTCATAATAGCGGTACTTAAAAGATGACAGTAATTTCAATTCTTTATAGCAGGGTTCAGAATTTTTCATTTATGAACATTCAAAAATCAACATTCATGATATTTCTCATAAATGAAAAATCTAAAATTTTATATTTATTTTTCACGCTCATAAACGAATAACAAAAAATTGTCCGGCTATGTTCATACATGAATGAATATACCTGTTTGTTTTTGGTAATATACCTACAAGGAAAGTGATAAATTAGCTTCTTATCATTAATGTCTTTTTCATAAATGTACATGTTCATTTATGAACGTTGAACATTTAAAAAATTTATCATAAATGAATATAAAATAATTATCTGCCTATGATCGCACATTCAGAAAAAAGAAATAAAGAAAACATTTCGTTACTACATATGCCGGCAGATGCACATTACAAAATATGTGCGTATATTTATGTATGCGAATGCTTCGCATCTACGATCTTTTCATTAATGTAAAATTATCAAAATTATAAATACTCAAACATGAACACTTGCGTGAACAACAAATTTTTTTCTCATTTTATTCACTTTTGAACAGAAAGAGAAAAAATAAATCATCGAATTCATAAATGAAAAAATACAAAATATTTTGTAGTCTCTCACACATGTATGAGAAGATGCAGCTAAAAAATAAAATATACATATTCATACATGAATGAACAGTGATTGAACATTTCGATACTCTGCTTTATAGTTTGTTTTTAGGTCGTAATTAATAAATATTTATCGCAATTCTGCGCATAGCGACATAATTAGCAATTTTATCTTCATGGCTCCCCCTAGCAAATTTTCTACAACACTTTTTGAGCCTGCTATACAACAGCACATCCAGGTGAGTAATGCCTATTCTCCACAACTTAGGTTTATACTAGATCCCCACCGCGTTATTCTTCGAAGTAGTATTAATAACCAGAAAAGTGTTGCTGTGTAGCTTGAAGATACCTAGCTTCCAGTTTTAGGCCCCCGATAAGCCTCGGGGGCTTGTCAAAACTTGTATGATTTTTAAGGGTGACCGATTCTGCATTAGGTTGGGAATGATGAGCAAGTTCAAATAACTTAATGATATATAGGTAGTATAGACTAATTAAAATATTCGTGATTTGTATGAAAGATCAAGAACTGTAGAAAACAATATCTATTCATATAATAAAACTGTAACAGGTTCATTTCTGTACATAAAATATTTTTAGAATATTTTATTGCTGGTGCAGCAAGTTCCGATTACAAATAAAATACAAAACAGCAATTTTTGGAATTTTGACTGTCTCTCCGTCTGTCTGTGTTCGCATAACTTAAAAACCACGGGATGAATTTTAATAAAATATGGTGAGGACAGTTTTACCTATTTAAAGGTACTGCATACTTTAAGACATCTCTTATTTTTGAAAGCGCAATTTTTTAAACACCATTTAAAGAACTCTACAATAATTTCAGAATATTATATAAATTTTAGAATTTTATCCAGGGATAGGTACCTTTTTATACAAAGAAAATACATAAATCATAACTGAAGCACTATAAAAGTAAGAGTCTTAAAATTTGGTGTAAATTACTATCAAAGCAAAATGAAACAAAATATTGTCAGGACGCCTACGACGCGACGGGCGGGCACAGTTAGTATTTAATATAGAAATGAATCGTTAAGTTAAGCTTTAGTTCGATGGTAAATATTAAAGGCAACAAATGAGCCAGGAGGAATATTTGGTTTTAGGTCATAGACTTCGTTCTCACCAACTGCCGGTAGAGGATTTTAATAAAAATTCTCGTATTCTATTATCTGAATTTGATTGGTTAAATAGATGATGGTGTTTACAACCAAACACTACTCAAAGTAGATAGATACGAAGAATGCTAAAGAAGGATGTAGCAATCCAGAGAGGAGTCTCAAATAATATTTTTTTCATTTTTATTTGATTTTTTGATCACCTGATTTGTAAAAAAATATTATTTCAACCTAATAAGTTGACACTTTAAGCCTGACTTAACAAATCATTTGTACACAGAAAAAATTTTTTTTTGCACCCCATTAAAGGTTTTAAATAGTTTTAAAGTTCAATTAAATTTTTATTGATTCAAATACGAGTGTATGGCCGATACCGATATATCGGTAAACCAAAGGTATCCCCAATATATATCTCTGTCGTTATTAAATGCTTACGTAATGATTATTTTACTAAAATAATGTCATTTAATAAAAATAAAGAAAAAAATCTGCAAACCAAAAAGCCGCTCTAGAACACAACAAGGTAGTAGTGCCGTTGTTGGTTTAGTATCCATTTATCTCTTAACTTACGCATGTCAGTATGTACTTGGCTATACCTGCCTTAGGACAAATTGCTCACGATTTTTAACACCAAAACTACCTAAAATAATAACCTAAAAATTTACAATTGATTTTCAAGATTTGAACTGTACAATTTGTCAATTTTCTTTAGACTAAAAAAAAAAATCACAATCTTACAACCAACCGGAGATGTGCGTGTGCCGCTATTTTATTCTCCCTTATCCTGAATAATAAGTGAAATTAAATAAAAATTCGTTTCATAAATTCCCACGTGAAATATTTGTTCACTTCAAAGTAGTTACAAATTTAACAGCTGATCATAATAACCTAAGCTATCAGTGCACTTTGAATGTAAATGAGTAAATTCTGTAAACAAAATGTTTAGAATAAATACATACTTATATCGTGGGTAAATGTGTCTGATAATGAGCATGCGTTGTAGTAAGATATTTTTTCTTTCTTTCGTGAGTCGTAAAATACTCACGAGCACATCTCTACAAAAAATTCACAAACCGACCAACATAATGAACGAGCTTCCACTTGCTAGTCTTTGTTGGAGGAGTAGAAGGCCAAATAACAATTTAAATAACCTCAACTGAAACTCTAAATATTGATGTTTTCTTTTTTTCTTTTACTAATTTATTATATTTTTAATAAAACCGCAAACGACTTTGTGTGCTGTGTTGTTTGTGGGAACGTACATATGTTTGTACATTTTGGCTTTTATAAGTCTGTAATTCAGTCTGTAAATAAAATGATTAAGTCAGTCAGCCAGTTAGTTAATATACTGTAAATGATTATATTACAACAACTCCTAGACAATTTTTAAATGACTGACTGAATGAATGTATGTATAAATGAATGCCAGAATGGCTGGCTGACTTGGTAAGTAAGCCGGCAGGCAGACAAGCTAACTGACAAAAGTAAATGAGCTGAGCTAGCAACTGACTGCCTATTAGTAAATTTGTACAGAATACATTCATTTTAAAATATGCGTGGGTTAATTTATAATTGAGTTTGAATAATTTAATTATGTATCATTTAAGACTAGTTTTATGTCTTTACAAGCATATGAAAAAAAAAACTTGTAAACAATTTAAAGTGTTAAATATTATAAATATTCATTAACACAAAAATTTTAACATAATTTTTTTATTAATTTATAAAAGACTTAATGATGACATGCTTTTATTGACTAATAAACACAATAATTACTGTCATTTGTTGGTAATAATTTGAAAATGTCATGTACATCTGTCAATTAATGGTTTTATATTTATTTCTATCACAAGACTTATAAATCGAAAAGAATTAAAAACAAAAACAAAACTTTATTCTATTAATTATACCATTCACCACAGGTGGAAGGGGGTATACATATCATTCCGTGTGTAATTTTTACAATATTAATTTACGACCCCATAAAGTATATATATATTTTGAATCCTTATACATAGAGAAGTCGTCTGTGTTCGGGTGAAATGAAGTTTGCCCAGGCACCCGAAGAGGTACAGAAAATTTTAAACCACCGATCTGCTAGGCATAGTTTCGAAAAATTCCCATTAGTGAAATTAAGCTTTCCATTCGAGGCTGTGGGCAAAAACCCACGCCTACCTATATTTTTTCACGTTTTTTTTTGTCGGTTGTAATGCTGCTCTTTTGTCTTTTTTTTTTGTTAAATAAATATTAGAGCACTACCAGTAGATCGCATGGAGTGCATATAGATCTTGGAGGATCAATAAACCACTGCGAGGGGCGACTTTTGTTTGGTTTTAGGTTGGTCGAATTTTTCTGTATTATAGAAAGCAATACACATAGAGGTAGCCAATAGACCCACACGGTGCCCACTGGCAACCAGGAGCAGTCAAAAGACACATAGGGGGGATCAATATGTTGAAATTTTTTTAAAGGATATTTTACTTTTGTCTGAACAATCTAACGTAATTTAGATTGCAGGAAGGTCCTAATTTTTACAAAAAAATTTTTACAACAAATTTTCAAAACACCTTTTACAAAAAATATAACAAAAAATTTCCAAAAAATGTTCAAACAATTTAAACCAAAAATTTTCAAAAACAAATTAAAGAAAAAACTTTATAAAAAAAAAACTTTATTCAAAAAATGTTCCAAAAAAATTTACCAAACAAATAAAAATTTTACAAAAAATTTTCAAAAAAAAATTGTTTTAATAAAATTTATACAACGATTTTTTTATATCAAATTTTTCAAAAGATTTTCAATATAATTTTTACAAACTAGTTTCAATAAAATTTTACCAAAAATTTTCAATAAAATTTTTACTTAAAATTTTCAATAATTTTTTTATACAAATTTTCAAAAAAAATTTTAGAAAAAAAATTCTATAAAATGTTTACAAAAAAATTTTTCCAAAAAAATGTTTACAAGAAATTTTTAAAAAAAGTACAAAAACTATTTTAAAAATTATTAAAAAAAATGTCTGTATAATTTTTACAAAAAAAAAAAAAATTCTATAAAATTTTTACAAAAAAAAAATGTCTATAAAATTTTGTCAAAAAAATTTCTACAAAATTTTTACAAAAAATTTTCTACAAAATTTTTACAAAAAATTTTCTACTAAATTTTTACAAAAAAATTTCTACAAAAAATTTTTACAAAAAAATTTCTACAAAAAATTTTTACAAAAAAATTTCTACAAAAAATTTTTACAAAAAATTTTCTACAAAAAAATTTTCTATAAAATTCTTTGATTAAATTTTTACAAAAAATTTCTATAAAATTAAAAAAATTTTTACATAGTTAGGCATTTCAGGTGACGAAATATACCGTTTACGAAATATTGCTGATTAGTGGAAACCGTAGTTCTTTCTTTTTTAATGCATTTGTCTCTTAAATCAATTTTGCATCTATGTCTTTTAAAATAAAATCACCGTGGCGAAGGGTATAGGAGATTTGGCACGGCCGAATATATCACTCTTACTTGTTTTTAATTATACTTAAAAAAAATTGTAAAATTGTAAATATGTAATACAGACTGACAAAAAATAATATCTGGCGATTTTGCCTACATTATTCCACATGCCATAACCTAGTATTCTGTCTATAAGCCACATTTTTTCCTTTTCCTCTGGTTCTCGAGATAAACCGTCATGTCAAAGTTAGTCGAGGTTGCACCAGATATGAAGTTATCTTTACACTGTCTGAGTTCTCATTTAAATCGAACATTAAAACGTCAATTTAAAACCATTTAATTTGAAAATTTCTGAAACATAATTTTTTAATGCCTTAACAATAAGTCCTCGTATTATCCATAACAATTTATCACAAACGAAAAATCCTTAAAATACTTGATAAAATTACATAAAACTAATCACACGAAAAATGATGATGAAGGTATCTATACCGACAATCTGTTTAACAACTTTATGAGCAAATCCAACACAAATCGGATGCCAGTGGCATTTATGTAGTGCTGCTTTATGCTTCTTTGGCTTCTTTTTACTTACTCACACTTTGTAGTATTTTATCGTTTTGCTTATTTTGTGTATTTGTGTAGTGTACGAGTATAGAAAGAAGTTTTCGTGTATATTATCGTCATCGTTGCCATGGCTGTCGTTGTAGCTCGGCAAATATAAAATGCTCCATCTATCCATGCATATAGATTGGGTTTATATTGTTTTTGTCTTTATGATTTCCCCTCCCCAAACAGCTCAAAGCAACAACATCAAATCACTACACTTTACTGTTGTTGTAATGAAATGAAAGAAAGTAAATAAAAAAAAAAACCAGAACTTTCATCATAAATTCTTTTTCTTTTTGTTGTTTTTTGGATTGTGATTGTAAATTTTATACTCGCTTTATATTTGCGCCATATTTTTTCACAGCTCTTTTACTCTACTCTACTTCCTTTTGAAATGTTTTTGTCGGTTCTTTAACTATTCACTAGTTGTTTTTGTTTTTATTTTTTGCTCTTTGTGTTGTTGTATATTTTATACAAAGCCACATGGAAATACTCTTAGGCATGCACAAACTTATACACTCTCTTCCCCAGAGCCTCCCTTTTCAACTAATATTATCCAACTGTAGCTTTTTATGTGGTTGTTGTTGCCGTAAAGACAGGATTGCCAAATATTAGTTTTCTTAACACGTTGGTGGACGTGTATGCTACAGCTTTCATTTTCATAGCGACGCAAAATGACGTGAATGCAATCTAGCTATTACAACTAATAGTTGAATAGCATTCATGACTAGTTTTGCAGCTCCCTAAAAGTTTTAGAGTCCGCGAACGTGTTAGTAGGAGCTTTTCCTAAATATAGTCTACCAAAGAAATTTTCATTTTAAATGATGTAAAATGTAGATAAAGTGAAAAATTGGTTTTTCTTTGGAATTAGTTTTGTTTAATTCCAAGAAAAGAAACACATCACTTAATAGGTTTCAAGCTTAGCTAATAAATTCTTAGACTAGTATCAAAAATACACGCTGGCAGATATAAAAGCTGCTCCCAAGTTTCCAGTACCATTGGATCGGTAAAATTGCGTACTTCCACAGCTGTTTTTCTATTTTCTGTTGGAAGTTATATATTTTTACCGGAAAAAAGTATCCTATATTGAAATCGGGATACTGAGATACCTCCTCACAAAATTTTATTAAAACTCATCCAGTAGTTTTTACGTGATGCGAACGCAGACAGACGAAAATTCCCAAAAATTACTGTTCTATATACCATTTCGATTACAAACTACACCAGAAACAAAATTTTCAAAAAATATCTCATGTAGAGAAAGGATCCTCTTACAGTTTTTTAATATGTACCTGTAGGGCACGCCACGTCGTGTGCGTGCTGCCAATATTTTGTTCGATTTTGCTTTGAAAGTAATCCACGCAAAATTTTAGGACTCTAAATTTTATAATGCTTTATATATGGTATGTGTACATATTTATTTAATATAAAGGCACCCATCCCTGGAGGTAATTAATCAGGAATATACATCGGCTTTATTGAAAATTCTAAAATTATTGTAGAGTTCTGTAAAGTGTTTAAATTTTCCCGCTGACAAAAATAAAAGGTGCTGTCAAGTTTGCAGAACCATTGAATCGGTAAAATTGCGTACATTTACTACTTTTTTTTCTTCTATATTTAAACCAAGATGCTAAGGTACATCCTTTAAAAATTTTATTAAAATTCATCCAATAGTTTTTACGTGATGCGAACACAGATAGACAGACAAAAATTGTAAAAATTTCGGTTCTGCATTCCATTTCGATTACCACCACCAGCAACAAAATTTTGCAAAAATATTTCATGTACAGAAAGGGCCTGTTACTTCTTATTTTCTAGAAGTTGTTTTGTTTAAATTTTTGAGAGGTAGCACTCAGGCAATTAATGCGTACTAATTAATTGTGTTATATTCTTTGGGAAATAGAATAGCGATACAGGTGGTGGAAATAGACACAGAAAGTTTCACTTTTGGCAACTCTGCAATTGCACGTCATAATTATTTTTAGTGCAGTGTTGCATTGCGTCTGGTGTCAAGTAGATATATTAATGTTAAAGATTCAATTACATTTCAATTACAATTAAAGTTTTCAATTACAAATTACATGTATTTGGTTATTTGAAAAATCTCAATTACATAGTTGAATGTAATAATAAAAATATAATTGCGTAAATAATTGCATATGTAATTAATTAAAAACTGTAATTGACATCCCCCAGGACTGCTATATAACAATTATATTAATATTTTATTTAACAATGCACAGCTTTGTGCGCTGATTTTACATCTTCAATGCCTTTGATTGAGTGTATTTTGGATGAACTATCGAATTTACGTTTTTAAAACAGTATATCAGCTCTCTACATTTTGGAGCGATCAGCCATTGCTTTGCTTGAAAAGTATTTTGTCTGTTAAATTATTAACATGAGAAATTCAGATGTTTTGTTGTTTATAAATTAAAGGGTGTGAAGATAAGTTCGTCAGTTAAATACGTCCCACACCTCTGTTAACTGCGTTCCACAAACTGTAACAAAAAAATTTTACAAATTGAAGCGTAAAACTAGTAGATTCCAGCAGTATAATTTCTACGTCCAGATTGTGCCCAGTATCGAATATATATATATATATTTTAAAATTTTGATTTTTCGAAAAAAAAAAAAAATATGAAAAAATATGAAATTTTTAAGTGGATCCAATGGGTATTTAGAGAAGACATGAATCGGGTCACCGGAATATTGAAATTAGCCTAAGACTAGTAGATTCCAGCAGTATAATTTCTACGTCCAGATTGTGGCCAGTATCAGAGATATATATATTTTAAAATTTTGATTTTTCGAAAAAAAAATATGAAAAAATATGAAATTTTTAAGTGGACCCAATAGGTATTTAGAGAAGACATGAATCGGGACACCAGAATATTGAATCTACTAGTTTTACGCTTTAATTTGTAAACATTTTTTGTTACACTTTGTGGAACGCAGTTAACAGAGGTGTGGGACGTATTTAACTGACGAATTTATCTTCACACCCTTTATAAATTAAATGTTTAGGGAAAAAGCTTTTACGCCAATTAAAGATTTTAATTAGTTTAAAATATATATTTAATTATTTTTTTAATTAATTCAATTATATTCTTGATTAAGAATGAACAAAATAATATTCTAATGAAATAAATAATTAAATCAATTATACATTTAATAAAAATTTTATCTGAAACTAGTTGAAAGCTTTAGAAAAAACAAAGTTACGAATATATCTTCAACAGCAAGAAAATCAAATAATTTTTTAACATAAAGTTTTTGCCATGAAAATAATAAATTAAATTAATACCCAGACGAACTCTTTTATGTAAAAAACCTCAAAAAGAAATGTTCAACCCTGCTAACAATGATTTCTCATTTCGACTAATAGACTTGCTATTTGTATATACATAAATTTTTATGATAGTTAATATTTTTGTTAATTAATTTTTTAAATCACAATTAACCTCAACAACAACTATAAAAGCTCTTAATTATTAAAATTGCAACAAAACACATTTAATCTTTCATAAAAAAAAGAAAAAAAAAAACAATGACTTCAAAAATTTCAAGAGAACATAAAAAACATTGTACATGAAATAGAGTTTTATGAACGAGGGTTGTTTAAGAAATGTAGCTTTTTTTCTCGATAAATAATTATTTAATAAATGCGCAAGCCGCTAAAACTTAGAAATTAGTTCGGTTGCCATCAAAAGAAATTTAAGTCACGTATCCTTCATTTAGGTTTCGTTTTTTACTTGAAGAGCATTATTTTAAAAACTCATATAAGTGCAGGATGTATCTCCATCTAGAACAGTCTACAATATTCGAGAGTATTCGAGAGCATTTCATTACATCTCGGAATGTTGTGTAATGTACGGGGATAGTCTGAAACATTCAGAAATATATTGGAACATCACAGATCATTGTGGGATATTTTAAAACACTGTCGAATGTGTGCAGTACTCTAAAACATTGTAGACTTTAGAATAGATAAAGCTAATCATTGGTCGGGTTAGCCCCAATTATACCATCTATACACATATATAAAGCACAAAACCTATAGCTTTTTGTTACTAAATATACAACGGGTAAAATAGGGTCCTTAAATCCTTAAAATATTTTTTCAAGTAACTCTATTATGAATACGCAGAATGTAGCAAAGCTGGTTTGGAATACTGGGCGTAGTACCTCCTACACAAAGTGAAAAATTATTACCATGTAGCTAGAAAACTATTATAAATAATCTTGCGAAACACAGACTGGATTAGAATAGTGGATGATAATAATTTTTCATTTTTTAAGGTACCTCCCACCTTAGAAAGTGAAAAATTATTATCGTGTATCTTTTGAGGTTTTGCATTTTTTTTTATTTTTATTTTGTAGGGGTATACCGAAGCAGACCATTAACTTGATGGGTGCCTTTTCGATCCCTTTCGTTCCTTAACGATTTCTGGTATTCGACTGTAAATTTACAAATATCTTACTTTCATTGAGTCTCGTGCTGTCACTAGCCTTTTACTCTTGACTGTGTGTGTGATTTCAGACTGGCGACTGATACACGTCGACATTGTTCCTCAGCACAGAGTCTATGTTAATTGCTAACAATTGCTTAAGGCTCAGATCTCCACAGCATCTCTATTTAATATGTGTCCGCCCTTGGTCCAAAGCCTTTTTATGATTTCTTATTTTCACAGTCTGTCTTAACTCTATTTTTAACTTAGTCAAATAATACTGGATAGTCCGTGACCTGTCGCTAACGTAGTAAAACATTTGTAGGTATCCATATTATATCCAAGCTTCTTGCAGGTCTTCCTGCAACCTAATAGTGAAAGAGTCCTTAGTGGGAGTCGAACCCACAACCCCGGACTAACTACTAACCCACCAAGGCATCTAAATTTAGCATAAGTATCCCTCATATTAATATGCATAGTCCAGCGAAATGGAGACTGCATTGAAATAGTGGGCATAGAACCTCCCATACAAAAAAAAGTTCTGTAATAGGTAAAGTCTTCAAAATTTAGCTTAAGTTACCCTCATATTAGTATTCATACAGACTGGAATAACATCTAGTGTATTTTTTTTTTATAAATAAGCAGCCAAACAACTTACTGAATTGGAACAGTGGGCCTGTTACCTGCTCTTCACAGATAATAACTATTATCGTCTACAAGTAACCCTCATATAATAAATAAGCATCATCAATCAGCCGTGAAAACGTGTGTTTTCGGGTTTAAGCTTGACCATACTTTATCTTACAAGTGTTTATTTTATTTTTTGACGTTGGGGGATCGCTAGTTCTTAAATTTTGAAGTTTTATTTTTTTTTATTACTATTATCACTAAATTCTCATAATAACTCCCTACGCGAAGCCGAGTACCCCAGTACATTTTAATACAGACCGCCGCGATATTTTCGTCATCTTTGACTTTTTGATCCAACCTCGTATGCTGTAGCTAAATTTTCTTCATGGACTTAATAATACATTTTTATCACTCACATTCCATAGAAATGCACTGTGCATTTCTGTTTGTAAAAAGCATCTTCCACTAAATTGTAAGAAAACTATAAATTCTTTTTATCTTATAACACAACGCTACAGCTATAAAATCGTTGAAACTTCGTATTTTAGTTTTTTGAAGCATTACAACATGTACTAACACTTTAACACACCCATTAACTTATACTCAATCTGTAGAAAGAGCGAAAAGCTGAATACAAATTATTTTTCGCTAAAATACACGTACAAAGTTGAAAGAAAAAAAAAAATGGTAAATTAATGAATGTGTTCATGAACGAACAAAAAGGAAAGCTGGATACTTAAAAAAATACAACAAGAAAAAGCAATTAATCATAGGCTTAAAATAAAATTAAAAAAAATATATTTCTGTTTGTTAAAATAAAAAACTCTTTTTAATATTCAGTCGTTAAAAAATATATGATTTTTATCGTTGTACTAAAAAATAAATTTATTGGGAATTTTAACTGTTTGCCCTTAAAATTACATATTTTTAAAGATATTTTAAAAGTTTTTTTTTTTTTTTAACCAGAAACACTGTATGTGTCACGCAGAATTTTTAATACAACACTGTTTTTTCGCTATTTGTCAACATTTCTCTGTGAGTGCTTTTTCTCTTAAACGTCAAATTATTTTTTTTTTTGCCACAAAGAATAATTATACCAAATTTTATTTTATTCATTGTACATAAACCTGATTACAAACAGCTATGTATGCTAAAAGTGGTTTTACACGGCGTGTATTTGTCATATGACTTGTCACTTTTCCATGGGTAAATTCTAAACACGTCGTGTGAACCCTTTCAAACATAGAACGTGTTCATTTAGAACGTGTTCTATTTTGATGTGACAAAGCATCTGACATCCTGTAATGCCAACTTGTTATTTTGTTATTTTATGCTTTTTGTGGTACCAAAAGCGTTAAAAATGTGGTAAAAGCACTAGGTTTGCATCTTTGCATCAGCTGTGGTTGGAAATAAAAAACTGTGTGGCGGCAAAATTATATATTGTAGGTTATATCACATGTAATTACACATGTACGTTTGAAAGCAAAAATTAAAACCGTATGTAAAATGGCTATTTTGACAAACACATGAAATTACATATGGGTTATCAAACTGACAAGTCATATGACAAATACACGCCGTGTAAAACCATTTTAATGAAGTAGAATTTCTTTATGTTTCTGGCCTATCTTTTATTGATGACTAGCAGTGCCCGCTAGTCATCATAGTGGGTCGTAAAAATATGTTGTTAGAATTTGCTTTAAAAGTTGTCCACACCAAATCGGTAATTAAAACCTTTAATTGGTGAAAATATTTTTTAATTAATTTTTACATCGCTATAAAACAATTAACCCTAAAGGAGAGAAAATTGAATATCCTTCAACAGTTTCTAGAAGTGGAGCGAATTTATTCTCAAGGCTAAGGCTTGCCCATACCTTAACCACTCATCAGTACTTACTATCAAGAGAGGACAAACCTAAGTATATGCAGTAGTTGTAATGCCACACAAACTGTTGATCACATATTGGACAGTTGTCAGCTATTTACTCAAGAGAGATTTGAATTTTTGGTTCTGCCATTCCTAGTTCATTGCTTTGTTTACCATCATGCAATAATGTTCACAAAATTTTTACTTAAAAAAAAAATCCAAAATTGTTAATATTATCTAATTAACTAATTTTAATTTTTTAAAAGATAAATTTTCATTTACTGTTTTGTATAACAATTAATAAATAAATAAAATAAATTTTTTTTTTGTTTATAAATATAAAATTCTTAAATTTATATATAATTATAAAATTATTTTAGATTTCTGTAAATAGTGACTAAAAATTTCCCGCTGAAAAAAATGAAAAGGTGCTGCCAAGTTTGAAGTGCCGTTGAATCGGTAAAATTGTGTACTTTTACTACTTTTTCTGTATTTTCTCTGGGAAATGAGATATTTCTACGGGAGAAAATTATCCTATATTTGAATCAAGACACCAAGGTATCTCCTCACAAAATTTTAATAAAATTCATCAAGTAGTTTTCGCGTGATGCGAACAAAAAAGAGTCCTGTTATAGTTTTATTTTTACAGATTACACACAAAGAAAAAACATAATTGAGGTAACTCTAATCCAACAACAACATATTATGAATGAATTATATGGTTGTAGACAAACCATAATATTATTAAAATAATAATATTATTGCCTAACTAAAAATAACATTGTATAAAATTCTAAAATTATTGTAGTGTTCTGTATTCAATTAACGCTGTCAAAAAAAAGTGCTGCCAAGTTTGCAGAACCATCGAAACAGTAAAACTGCGTACTTTCACTACTTTTTCTCTATATTTAAACCGTGAAACTAAGGTACCCCCTTACAATATTTTATTAAAATTCATCCAGTAGTTTTTGGGTGATGCAAACATAGACAGACAAGATTCCAAAAATTGCTGTTTTGTATTTTGTTTCAATTATGATCTGCACAAACAACAAAATTTAAAAAATATTTCATGTACAGAAATGACCCTGTTACAATTTTATTATATAGTATAGATATTTTTTGAACCATAAACCCGTAAAATTAGATTCAAATGATTTAAAAAAACTAAACACAAAACTTCAAAGAAACCAAACATTAATTGCTTGTTTTTAGTTTTAGTCATACTGTGGTTTTTATTTGTCATATTTTATTTATCATATTTTGGTTACTTATAATATATTATGGTTATATACTGTTGTTTTGGCACGTTTGGCAAACGCTTTCGATGTAAAGACATAATTTTCAAGCCGCGTTTAAAATAGTACTGGAGAGTTAGTAAACTAACGTACGAAAACAACAGCCAGTGACGACGGTCTTCACCGAAAGGTATGAAAACAGTATATTATTTACTGGCGAAACAAATCCAATCAATTTAATACCAATACAATATTATTTTAAAATACTAATAAAACTTTGGTTGTGGATTGAAAATTATATTCAATCAATTCAAAAATGCTGAATTTTTTGGATGTATTAACCATTTAATGAATAAATAGTAATGATTAAAACAACTATAAGTTGTTCATCGCAACCATATATTGTTACAAAGAACATAAGATGGTTCTTGTGACCGTACTATAACCATGGTTTTTATCTGCGTGTAGATGATATAAAACCATTGAACTTTTGGCTTCCCAGGTAAAATATTTGATGGTAATTACAACAATTGTATGTGCGTACGTAATTCTGTATGCAAGTTGAAATGTAATTTCGAAAGACAGCAGATAACTTACGCACTTATGTACACACATATATACTCGTATGTGTTAACCAATCGATCATATATGAGTACATATGTTTAAGATTTTTGCTATTGAAAATTCCTGAAATATGCGCGATAAGCAAAAAAGTCAAGCATACAAGTATTTAAAATCACACTTTGTTGCTGTAGTATTTTTTTTCTTATGAAGACTGAGATAATTAGAAAAATTTATGTTTTCTTCACAATTTATAATTTTTAAAACAACTTTTAGCATAAACGTGATTTTGAAAGTTCTCTTAAAGTGTCTATGCTTTTTTTATGGCTCCATTATACGAGTAACATTACAAAGCCGATTGTACTTAAATATTTTTTTTTCGCAAAAGTTATTAAGTGAAGTGTGTGAATTATTTAATCAAACACTTGAAATATATTTAGTCAAATAAATTGCTTGTACTTTTAGTTTGTACTTTTGGTTTTATATGTTAAAGTTTTATCATAATGATGGAATTCCGGTAAATGTTTCATTACCTTTTTCTTGAGATGATTCAGTATACTATATATTAAAAGGGTTTTCCAATAGGGACGTAGTAGGGGACGAGTAGATGTCAAAATTCAATGAAATTAGGAGTATTCTTGAAAAATCCATAGAAGCATCTCCTTTGCGCCCGAGCGAACAGTGTCTTGATGATCCTTGCCATCTAGCCGAAAAGCAAGCCTTAGAATATGTGAAAAACAATCTCCAAGGATTGCCTGGGGCTTGAAACCGCAAAAAAATTGATTTCAAAGTCGCTAAACATGATGGAATCGTAAGAAGCGGCAGACCCCGAAAATACAAGCTCCTGGTGGGTTATTGGGAAAGTATTTGCGGGCGGCGTGAAGTTACCTGCAATATCTAAAGTTAGTATAGATCTCCAGTGTAATTTCTAAGTCCCCTCGAGGGTATTAACTATCACTACAGGATTTTATTATGGGTCCTCTTCAAGGCCTGACCAGTGCCCAAAGGAAAGGTATCACGGGAACCGGTGGCCCCACAGAGAGCAGCCACTCCCCTTTGGGGATGCACATGGTGGTTGTGGTTAAGATCGGTGTATTGTTGATCAAAGTGTTCTGTTGCACTGTCATCACAAAGGCGCATGGGTGCCATTACATACGGTATGTTGTCGTATCTGATCTGCTTGTCAGTCTTATGATAGCCAGTGCAGCTCTTTTATATACCACGTGAGGTGGTCCTACTGACTCGGTTTTTATTTTAGCGATGTGGTAATCTATTCATATAATAAAACTGTAACAGTACCATTTCTGTACAAATATTTTTAGAAAATTTAGCTATCGGTGCAGATAGTAACCGAAAAGGAATACAAAACACCAATTTTTAGAATTTTTGTCTGTCTGTGTTCGCATCACGTAAAAACTACTGGATGAATTTTAATAAAATTTTAAAAGGTGGTACCTTAGTATCTGGATTCATATGTAATTGATTCCCGTAAAATATCTCATTCTCAAGAGAAAATAGAGAAAAGTAGTGAAAGGACGCAATTCTAACGATTCAAAGGTGCTGCAAACTTGGCAGCACCTTTTATTTCTGTCAGCGGGATATTTTCAATGCTATTCACAAAACACTAATAATTTTAGAATTTTATATAAATTTTAGAATTTTATATAAATTTTAGAATTTTATCCAGGGATGGGTACCTCTATATAATGAAAATAGATAAACGATACTGAAGCACTACAAAAGAAAGAGTCATACGATTTGGTGTGGATTACTTTCAAACCAAAATCGAACAAAATTTGTCAGGATGCCTACCACTTGGCGGGCACAGCTAGTCCTATATAAAGTTGTTAATACTGTGTTCTAGCGCCTGCATAGCCATCAGGTCAGAACATTTAAATTTTAACTAGTCACCATTTCGCCTTCCTGTAGAATGATTCCTTGAGCGCATTTTAAATTTGCTCTCAAGTAATTGTGCTCTGTCACCCTTAAGTTTTTCAAAGTTTTTTGGTTTGTCACCCCTTAACTTTTCATCCGATTTATTCATATCCGAAGTAGTGAAGTCTCTCCCTCATTTCGTTGAAAAATATCTCAAAGAAGCTAAGAGATCGTTTCTTTGGTTTACTAGAGTATTATTTTCCTTTCGTAAGAGATCGTTTGGTTGGTCGCCTGGAGTATTATTTTCCTTTCGTAATTGGAATGTATCGGAGTTTTTAGAGTTATCAGCCTTAATTCCTTTTTACCGATCTTCCCACTTTCGGTATCATTTTCTCGATGTACATATTCCAATTGGATTTTTTTAGAATTTAACCTTTTCGCCTCTGGCGTGTTTTGTATCGTTCGGTGAATCCTAGTCCAGGGTCTAGTAAAAGGTAGTTCCATCTGGGCAGAACTTCATATTATACGGATAAATATGTATTACAACTGGCCCAATTGGCATATGGAATCGTTCCAGTATATGGAGTCCTTCCAGTAGATTGCTTTATATTGTCATAGCTAGAAAATATCAGTTAGACTTCTGGCATTTTATATAAGAACTAAATGTAAGCTGGCAACCTTAGACACAACATGCACTTTCGAACATTCTTATAATAACACTTTTTTATTATTTGCAAATATTCCTTGACGTTGTCACTTAAAGCGATTTGTATTCGTTATAAATTGTAATCACCATGAACTGTCAAGAGTCTACCAGCCCCTATTAGAAACCACTTTATTATAGAAATGAAACTAAATTATAGCCCTGAATGTTCTAAAAAAACAGATCATTAAATATTTAGATTGATTTTTGTTATTTCTTTCAACCAATAAATAATTTATTTAAATTTATTTTTAAACGCTGAGAAATTATTTAAATGTTTATTTGCGCGAAACAAGCAATGACACTACAGATTTTTAAAGATAAATTAAAACATTTTCAAAAAAATAAATAAATAAATTTAAATAAAAAAAAAATTAATGAATAAATAAATCGTTTTCTTATTTTATGTTTGAATTCTTTTGAAAATGCTAAACAAAATTCTTGAAATTGCTTTCCGCAATTTTTTTTTCTCAACTGAAAAAAAGTTGTTTAAATTTCAGCTGAAAATAGCAAACAAAAATAAACAAATTAAAATGAATTAAAGCGAAGTGTAGTAAAAAATCTTTAGATACATATATTTTTAATCTACATATCAACACAAACAAGATATACGAGCGTTCTAATAAAGCAGGCAATAAATTTCTGAAAATATTAGAAATATTTTAAAATTCGTTTTCGTTTTGTATTTTTATTTTCGAAAAATGTGAATTTTATATTTAAGAAGAAAGAGAATGAATTCGAAAACAAATATAATTGATGGATAAATAAATATTTAAGTAACTCGTCAAACAATTAAGACACATCATTCATGAGTGCACATATGAACGTTTGAAAGCGTATTAAAAACTCTAGTCTGCAACAGAGATGGAAAGTCGGTTTTTTTATATTTTAGACCTTTGAGTTGTGTTTGAGGAAAAAGCAAGCAACTATCGAATAAACATGTGAACAATTTCCTTAAAAACCTATACAGCCAGCAAAATTTTCCGACATCCATAAGATATCTGACAGAAACGTCTACAAAAAACTCAGAATCGTATACGATTTCTGTCACGAGTTCTGACTCAAAAATATACGAAGTGGTTGCCATGAAATCTGACAGACATGTCGTGGGAAATTCTAAGTTTCTTGTCGATACTTTTGATAGAGATCTAACATAATTCCAAACAAAAAGACATGACAAATTATGTTATAACATCCGAAATTCGTATCGATTTCTGAAAGGTATCTGAAAGAATGTGTCAAATTCTTCTTTTTGAATTTCTCCTTTATACATTTGAGATCGTTGTCCCGCGGTTTTTTATAAGATCTCGTTAACTAAAATGCAATATATAAAGTAATTAAAACTCAAATGTATAGAATGAAACTTGTCATCACTGATATTTAGAACTCTCTCTATATAATACTTCGGTATAATACTTTCGTTATTATACCGAAAAACTACTTATGCAGGGTGTCCGCCGGGAGAGTATACTACTCGCAGTAATTCCATTGTAATCCTGGCTGTATGCGATGTGGCACCGTCTTGTTGATACCACATGTTAATCAAGCCCAAAGCATGCAGTTGTGACGTTAAAAAGTGTTCAATTATATCACGATATCGCTCCCCATTCACAGTTATCGTTACGCCGTTTTAATTTTCAAAGAAGTAAGGTCTAACGAATCCTCCTGACCAAATTGCACACCAGATGGTCACTTTTAAAAGATGCAAAGGTGGCTGTTGAATAATTTGAGGGTTTTTCCATTGCCTAGAACCGACTGTTTTGTTAATTTCCATATCCATTCAAATGAAAATTTTTTCATACAGATCGGGGTTGTCATTGGTGAGCTGTAACATCCTATGGCATATGTCCTGCTGCGTAAATGGTCTTGTGATTGATTTAGATAAAATGTTTTAACGATTAAAACACGTTGGTTTAACGAATATTTTTCCATAATAAATTTACCACGTCTCTACTTCACATCTGCCAAATATGAACTGTCAAGACTAATGTTTACCAAAATGGTGGCAAAACAAAGTATGTAGTATACCTTCCCGGCGGACACCCAATAAAATTCTAACTCTAGTTATTTGAAAGTTTTAATAATAAGTGTTCTAATGTCATATTTAAACATTCAATTCATTATTATAAAAAAATTAAAAATTCAACAAATTTTTTTTTGTTTTTAGTCAAATTTACAAAATCATATATGTATGTATTTAAAAATTTAAACTTTCCATCTCTGATTTGAATGACAGTGAGTCAGTTCAGTAATAATACTTTAGATGAATTTGTGTTTGCTTTTAAAATTCAAACAGTATTGTTTTAATGAAAAAAAAAAAAAAACACTCAAGGAAGAACAACAAAAAGAAAAACAAACATTTAAAAAATTGAAATTAAAGAAGATTTTAGTTGGTTTTTAATCGATTTTAATCCAATGTTGTGTAAATTTTAACATAAACAAGATGGATTTATTTTTTTATATTGCTTAAAAACAGTGATGCGCTTTGTCCGAGCTCCTATACTCGTAATTATAAGAAAAAGTTTTTCTATACGCTTTATTCTTATCGCTATTTTTTTTTTTAAATTTTTTCACTTTTTTGAGCGGAAATAAAAGTTAATTATAAATTTTTAACTTAAAAACTATTTTTAAAATTTTTATTTCTCTTCGAAAAAGTAAATATCAGAAAATAATAGTTATGTTCTGACCTATTTTACTCTGGTTTATTTTAAAAATAAGTTGGCCCTCCACGATTTTATTTGCACTCAAAAAATGCTCTTACGGGCTTTGAGGAAAACAAAGATTTTGTCATAAGCACGCCTGGCAAGAAACCGGCAAATGTTCAAAATCTGAACTACGATGTTATGAATATTTTAAACACGGTTGTGCAACAGATGGCGCTGTTTTAAAATAATGGAAAAATATGAATTGAAAGCCGGACATTTGAAACACGGTTGCGCAATAGATGGCGCTGTTTTAAAATAATCACTAAATATGAATTACTTATTACCAAATAGCCAATTGAATAAAATTTCTATTTGATTTGTATTTTTACATTGTGGAATTTCAATATTTATTAAAAATTTTTAAACACCTTTTACAGAGCTTTCAAACAATTTTTAGAATTTTATATAAATTTTAGAATTTAATCGAGAGAGTTTTAAAATTTGGTGTGAATTACTTTCAAAGCAAAATCGAACAAAATATTATCAGGACGCACACAACATGTGTGGTCACAGCTAGTTGTAAAATATAATCTGTGTAAATTTTAATTGTAAGTCTATTTCTGTTCAAATACATAAATCTAAAATCGGTCACTGGCGAACACCCTTTAATTTTTGCTTTTATTTTGCAGTGTTTATAGGGAACAAATTTAGAAAACTCAGTTTAGGTCTCTATCCATTCCAGTTTAAAAATACGACTTTTTATTTTATTTAATTTTAATTTTTTATGGTATATTTAAGGTTAAAAAATATTTGCGAAATTTGCGTCACTATCGGAACACCCTTTAAATTAATTTTTGTTATAGTGTTCATTTTCTATGTATATATCAATAGTCCACCTATTACGGTTTAAAAATAAGATCATATGCAAAAAAATATGTCACTGTCGGAATACCCTTTAATTTTTAGTAATAGTAAAAATAGGACCAATACGAACAAATCAGAACACCCTTTAATTTTTACTATTTGTTTTAGAGGCCATAGTAATGCACCTTCTTCTCACTTCACAATAGACAAAAAAGAATCCTTAGAACTAAAAAAAAGTATTATAATAATAAAAGTACAAATCAAAATTAGGCCATATTCATGCAAAACACGTTATTGTTGGAACACCCTCTAATTTTACTATATGACCAATTATTGTAGAGGCCATAATAGTACATTTGCTAGGTTTATTTTTTATACATATTTATATAGCGAACATAGTTTTAAATATTGTGTGTAAATTACAAGTCACTACCTCTTACGGTTCCAGAAATAAAGACATATACGGAAATAACCCTATAAGTTTTAGTATTTGTTCTTATAGCGGCAACAGTAATGCAATTTGTGTGTGAACATTTCAAGAATCTACCTTTTACGGTTCCAGAGATAGAAAGCGCTGACAGACGTACGCACATTGTAGCGAAAACCTATTGGGTAGAAATAAAGTAAGAAAATATGGATTCACTGTTGGTAATTATTGTTTTGTTTGAGCTTTGTTGCTTGTTGTTAAATTGTTTTGACTTAATTCTTATTTAGTCAAATAAAATTTCTCAACATAAGAGTAACTTTAGCTAAATAGAGCACTTGGCGAAATGACCATCGAAACTAGCTTACACCGTAGTAATAAATTTCAGTGAATTTAAAATGTGGGTAAACTTTCCTGACTATTTTCATTTTTGTGCGACACATTCGCATTTCTCGGTCTCTCAGACCGATTTCAAGTATTTCTCGGTATCTCAAAACTATTATAAAATTTTCTAAACCTGTGCAGTGGACATATTTTACAAACTAATCTGAAATAACTGAAGTAAGAAAAAAAAACAAAATTAAGCTTTTTTAGCTCACAGCATCAATTTATATTTCATCACAATAATTTGGCATTTTTGATCCTAGACCTATAATAAAAATAAAAAAAAATTCATTCACAAAACACAACATTTATAAAATGTTGTTTTTCTATTAACATAGATTTTAGAAGTAAACAAAAAAATAAAATGAATTCAAGAAAAAACAGGAACACTAAAAAAAAATTAATTTCAAAACGATTAAAATATATGCCTCTTTATGAGGTTAGTCTTTGTAAATTTCAATCAGTCGTTAGAGCTTGTGGCTCGATTCAGCGTCCTGTAAATCTTCAACATCACTTTCCTCGGAGTCTTCTTGTTCAGTATCAGTGTTTGCTTCATACACATCAATATTATTTATTTATTTTTTTTTTATTTTATTTAAATATATAAAAGTCTACATAATAATTTCATACAGACTTTAGTAACAAATTTAATAATTATTTGTAATAATAATTTTCAAAGACAAAAGAAAAATATTTAACAATTAAGGAAAATTATAATATTGCGTTTTATAACGTTTAAGCTTAAAGAGTAATCAATAAATTGATACAGTTCATTAAAATTGGCACATATTCTTCTCAGTGGATCAGCATAAGCATAGTTCATACGAAAACATTTAATTGCCAGAGGTTGAAAGTAACGTGTCGGCCGATGTGGAACATTAAATGATATACTTCTTAGTATGAATTCAGAGTGTATATCGCCATTAAGAATACTTAACAAAAACGTAACGTTTAGCATAGTCCTTCGGCTTTTAAGAGAAGGCAACTTAATTAGCGATAATCTTTGATGATAAGGAGGCAAATTTAATGTTGGATTCCATCTTAAGCTTCGTAGGCTAAATAGCAAAAACTGTTTTTGAATAGACTCAATATGAACATTATACAACGGATCCCAAACAGTACCACTTTCCACCTCAGAAGCTAGATCTGAATCGATTTCTTTCAGAATAGCTCTTATGCGCTCAATATCTGCCATATCTAAAGAAAATCTCACACGATAATTAATTTTAAACATAATTTTTTTTTAAATCATATAAACTGATCGCTAATTGTCCATTTTCATCTAAAAATTTCCAATTTAGCAAAACCAAGTTACCTGTCGAAAATGTGACACTTAACTATAAGTCGGTTTCACAGACCGTCTGATTAGCAATCACCGGTACAACACTTCAACTCAAACGCACTTGTTACACTAAAGGTTGTATAATGAGAAATAATGAAGATGCTGAGAGAACGATGGATATGCAATTTTTTGTTTTCGCGAAATTAACACAAAAGTGATTCATCGGTCTCACTGACCGACAAAATGGTCAGGAAGGTTAATGGCAAATTTAAAATTTTTTTTTACCCTTTGGCTACGGAACCCTAAAAACGTCTGAACCGATTTTAAATAAGGACAACAAACTGACCAACCTATCTCTAGTCTTTCAGACCTAATAAGTTGTTGAGATGATAAAACAATTTTTCCTCCGAAACTACTATTTTGATTTAAAAAATTATTGCTTCTTGAAATACACAAAGGCATCTCAGGGTTAATTATTTTTCCAACACTTAAAAAGACGCTACAAGTGGAGCTAGAGAACGACGATTAAATTGAGCTTGTAAATTTATAACTTCAAAATGACAGCAAAGTTAAGATCATTTATTTCTTCTTGGATTTTTAACATAAAAAGTTTTTGTAACTATAAAAGTTTCACTAAAATTCTCAGTAACTTTTACAGGTTTTTCCTTTTCCAACTACTAAACTGGTTTTTCTATAGATTTACAATTTATTTTAATTTCAATTAAACACTGCAAGCAATCATTTAATTTCAGGAGTATTGTGTAATGGAGTATAAATAATTGATTTCATCAAGTAGTAATGTGTTTCTTTTTCAAATCAAATATTTAAAAACAAAAATAAAACAACAAACGTAAATACTCCTCTCACACAATCACTTAAAACTTAATGCCGCTTACAAAATAGCGCCATTATAAATGAATTATAAAATTAATGAAAATCATTTGTCGCTCATAAAAACAGAAACAAATTGAAAATTAATTTTATCATCATCCAACATCTATCTATCTCTCGGCCATTTCATTGCCACAGTATTTCAATTACCCGCAATCACTACAACTACAACTTCAACATCATTATTTTTATATTTATTAATATTACTTAATAATGATGGGAATGATGATGATGATAATAATAATATTTATTATTTTTATTATAACTGTAATGGTAATGAATTAAAATAATAGTTTTTCTGCCTGAATAACTCCTTGTCTGCCGGGCAGACAGTCAGTAAGCGTAGCCTACCCTGCGAGCTATTTCAGCCTGTCATATTAAAATAATACGACGAGATGTTAAAATACACAAAATGTTTTGCCCCCAGACTTTATTACAATTTCATTTACCACCACTGCTACCACCACCACCGTCATTTTTATAAACAGCTGCCTGCTTTTAAAGTACATATTCGTTTATGTCTTTATGCCGCCTTGCTTTCCTGCCTCCTTTGCTGAGTCTCTTCTCTCTCTCTCTCTCTCCCGCTCTGGGTTTATACTGTGTTAAAATTTGTTTCTACCAACTAATTGAATGATATGATTTTTTTTTTTTTGATTTTTATTATATTTTTGCCCGTTGTTTCTGTTGAAAGCTTTACATTATTGGCGTTAAAATGAATATTTTCTATAAACACGTGTATGTGTTTGTGTGTCATATGTTTGTGATTTGGTATGTGTGTCATGTCTGTTGATGTACAAGTTCCCCCTATCGCTCTTACTCTTTGCTTATTGACTAAAAAAATCTCAACAAAAAATATAAATATCATCACGAAAATCTGACAGTGCAATACAAAATAACCAGATAATCGTTTTGTTTTTAATTTCAAAATAAAATTAAAAAAATTACTTACAATTCATACACATACTTCCTACACACGATAATTGTATGGCTAATTTTAAATATTCTTATAGGGTAATTTCTTTCTTTTGCTGTGTGTGTTTTTGTAGAATAAAGGGACGAAACGAAACGAGTAAATAAATACCAGTTAATACTTGATACCAATTACTTTTAGCATCGATACTTTACCACCGAATACCCAATAGATATTGGTAAATAAATTAAATACTCGTATCGGTCAAAAGTACTGATTTTACACGTTAACGTACAATTACAAAAAGAATATCAAATGAAACTGCGTTTTTTCGCAGCTTGACATTTAACCACACATGCTCTCAAATAATAAGCCTTAACTTGCGAAATAACTAAAATTAAATCATACACCAGAGCATATTTCCACTGTTTTTGCTAATATTATAAAATGCGAGCCGTTTATTTTGAAAGTGTCATAAGTCATATTCGTTTTAAATCGATATATTTAAGAATTAGAATATATATATATATATATATATATATATATATATATATATATATATATATATATATATATATATTGATATTCCCAAAGCCATTTCTATTACACCAAATTCATGATCATTGGCTAAGTGGCGCTTAACATTTGATTGCAAATTTTTGTAAAAATGAAGAAATACCGTTAAATTTTTATCAATGCTATCATTAACTTGGTATATACGGCTCAAATACTAGCTTTGTGTGCGTCCTGAAAATATTTTCTTCGATTTGCAAATTTTAATACTTACGTATTTACTTTACATAAAGGTACCCATCCCTGGATAAAATTCTAAAATTTATATAAAATTCTAAAAATTATTGTAAAGCTCTGTAAAAGCTGCTTAAAATATTTTAATAAAACTTTAATTCCACAAAGAAAAAATACAAATCAAATACAAATTTAATTCAATTGGCTAAGTAATTCATATTTTGTCATTATTTTAAAACAGTGCCATCTATTGCGCAATCGTGTTTGAAACATTACGCTTTCAATTCATATTTTGTCATTATTTAAAAACAGCGCCATCTGTTGCGCAACCGTGTTTAAGATATTCCGCTTTCAAAAATAAAAGATGACTTAAAGTATGCAGTACCTTGAAATCGGTAAAAAAAATTGGCGCACTTTAAATGTTTTTCGCCAAATAAGATATTTTTGACAAAAAAAAAAAAAAAATGGATCCTATATTGGAATCAGTATGCGAAGATACCTCCTCACAAAATTTTATTAAAATCTATCCAGTAGTTTTTACGTGATACGAACTTAAAGGGACTGACAGACAGGACAAAAGTATGTTTGTGAAGATAAATATGTATTTAACTAGCAGGGAAAACTTTTTTATCGCATGATATATTTTTCAATAAAAAAAAAATGGTTTTTGTCTCTGCTAGTTAAATACGTATTTATCTTCACACACATACAAAAGTTACTGTTTTATTATATGCATTGGCGTAGAAAGGCCATTCTGGGGATGTAATGCCCCCTCCAGGCTTGCTGTTGCCCCCCGAGCAGAAATTTAAAAAATGATACAACATATTTATTTTTAAAATATTATTCTCCAACAAAAATCGGTTTGACCGCTCCCCCCTCCCCCCTAGAAAATTTGACCTCCTACGCTAATGATTATAATTTATAGATATAGGGCCTCCTTGGAAATGCATGACTGACTGCACTGCAAAATAGTGATATTGAACATTAATAAATCGTCATAGAAAATGCAAAGAGCCCTATCTAACATTACTCACTTATGTAGATAGATAGGGCGTTTTTCATTTTCTATGACGATATACAGTTTTGTGATTTTTTCTTATTGACCTTTTGTCAAGCAGTTTTAAGTTTTTATGAATAAGATGTTTACGCGGCCTAAAAAAAAATATTTTTTTAAATTTAATGAAAATTTAGTGTCAGTTTAATAAAGAGAATTGGAAAAACAATTTATTAATATTTTTTTTTTTTTAATTCAATTGCTGATATTTAACTGAATATTATCTCTTTTTCAATTCAAAGTTATCAAAAGCTTGAATGTGTCCTGATTTTATGCGTACAAAATTCATTACTTAAATTAGGGCGTATCCAAGTCTTAACAAATTATCTAAATATTTGCACTTAATATTGTGAAATTAATTAATAATATCAGATTACAAAGCATCTTTATTGTAGGTCATCCAATGGTTTTATTACAACAATTAAGTAACTCAGTAACAATAAAACTCTATACAAATCATGGGGTTAATTTCAAACATAAACATTATAAAAGGCTAAATATGTATGTACAACAGCACTCAACTCAACTCAACGCAAGCTTCTTGTGTGTTAATTCATTTACACTACACTACACCCTCACCTTACCTCAACTCACTCATGTCTATTTAACTCTATTCCTGTTTTTCGTCTACATTTCATTACATTTTCTGGTTGCCTGTTCTAAAATCTCAATCTGTGGGCTCTTAAAATATTATAATGAAAATAAATGAGACTGAGAGAGGAGAGAGTCTGCCTTGCCTGCTTGATTGTTGCATCAGGCATGGAAAATATAAATTTGTAAATATTAATTTACATATATTTTTAATCTACCAAATGCACTTCTTGCTTTATTTAGCCTATTCGTGGTGTCCTTATTTATGCCACCGCAGTCAGCAGAAGCAGTCCACGTATTCTATTTGGCGATTGCCGATATCACCAGCGCGTTGCTGCTGTTATGTGGACGCATGGCTTAAGTGTTTTTTACTTCCAAATCAACTCTTCTGGCTGACTTCACAAGATCATTTATTTTCTCTTGCATTTCCGAAAGTTTACATGAAAGAAGGCAAATATCATCTGTACATTCTAAATCCTCCAGATGTCTTTGAAAACACTAAGCAATATCCCTTTTCTTCTTGCACAATTCCTCCATAAAGCAGTCCATTACAACTGCAAAGAGTAGTGGCGATAGAGGGCAGCCCTGTCGGACGCCCATATTGGTCGTGAACGTATCACTAATTATCTTGTTGTGTATAACCTGAAATGCCGTGTTAGAGTGCAGAGCTTTGATGACTTGTATTATTTTGTTTGGGACTCCTTCCTTATTTAGATCTAACCATCATATAGCGTTTATATTGCTTTGTCTATGTTATAAAAATTATAGAAGACATCTATCATTATTTAATCATTTAATTTTAAAACATCTTTACAGTTAGATTACAAAAGTAATTTCGAAAAATCGTTGAGTCGTCAGTACTTCTGTGGCGCACCCAAAAATATTCTAGAGCGGCAGCAAGCCATTTGGCAATCGAATGACTTGATAACTTGAATAAGAGAAATAATATTTGAGAATTTCAAAATGAGCTATTAATAAGTCATATAACTTAAAGTAAACTTAGACTCCTATAAATTTGATACCACATTTTGAGATTACTTTCTAACTTAAAAGTGGCATCCTTAACAATTTTAATTGGAAAAAAAAACACTAGTTTTAGAACGGTAATACTGCCTTGATATACTGTTGCCAAATGTATAATACGACTAAATTTTGCATCCCTGGTATGTATGCTACATCAGCATTGATGTTCGTTTTTAAACGAGTACAGTTACAGGAAATGAAGAAGGGATTTAAATACAAACCAAACCAAACCAAACCAACTGTTTGGCCATACGTTTAGACATGACCATGTTAATATTAAAATTTGCTATTAGTGGTGTGAGGTGATATAATGCTTGCCATCCATATCCATAGCAGAACAATTTTAACAAAGTTAATGTTATTAAATCCATGTTTGTTCATTATTTGAACATTGATTATATTGCACTTGTGTATCTCTATATTAAGAATGAATTATGAATACGTGTATGTACATACATATATTTTTTTGTATCTACAAGCAGTTGTTAAAATGAATGTTTTTTGTCTTTCACAGTGAAATTTATTACGAAAAAAATGAGTGGGAAATTGACATACGCGTATAGGAAGGGAACGGGACCTTTTCGATCCCGTTCATTCCTTAATGATTTCTGGTATCCGACTGCTAATTTACGACTACCGTACTTTTAATGCTGTTACTACTCGCCTTTACTTTCGACAGTAATGATTTTTGAAATGATCGCAAATTAAAAAATAATCTAAGAGCAACATAAGTCAATTATATGGTTTTAGTCAAATTATATTATAATTGTACATATTAAAATGTTTATGTTAGAACCATATTAGTTTTTAACCTAACATTAACATTGTAAAATACCACCATAATTATGTTAAAATATAAACATATTGTAATATAATAAGACCATTATATTAAACAAATTAAATCATCATAATATGATTAAAAGATATTTAGTATCATACGCGTTTCAGTCTCTTGCAGGCACAGTCTGGTCTTTCTCGATTTTTATCTTCATCGATTTTCTATAGTTATCCAGGTTGAGATACCTCGATTATATCCTTAGGAGTGCCTTTAGAAATTAACCTGCCCACATATTGCGCAGTATTTCTTTCCTTCTTTTACAGATTCCTTTATTGGCCTATAAAACCAGAGTTTCCTCTTGCGTAGTTTCCATGACCATCTCTGCCGGATTTTTACAGTTCTGTTTGATCGAAATTAGAATTCATAAAATTTAAAGTAAAAGAGGAAATATTTTTGTCCACAGATAGAGCTTCATATAAGCACGTAAGTGTAAACTGGAGGTCGACAGGTATCCAAAACTCGCACGGCTATATTTATCCAGTATTCTAGCAGGAACCAGGTCTAAGTAGCAATCTGTTAGCGGTCGCCACAGCGAGGAGGTATAAGTCGATATTCTGACAGTGACGGCGAGCCATACCCTTGTGCCTGCTAGCTGATGGCCTAAACGAAAGTATCTTTTAATTTATAAAAATTGCTGAAAACGCTTATTTCGCAAATCATTTTTAAGTATTACGGTTTCTGTATTAATCGAATAATCGAGCATAAATTAACCGGTTAAAATTAATCGTTACTAAAAAATATTTTTATAAATAAATTTGATGGAGTCCGACTTAACACCTCTGTTCTTTATTTCGCAAATCGTTTATAGGTGTTACGGTTTCTGTATTAATCGATTAATCGAGCAAGAAATTAATCGGCTAAAACGTTACTAAAAAAAAATCTTTAAAAATTCGCAACGATTTGTTTGCAATCATATTTTTAATCTTTTTATAAATAAATTACGATTTCTGTATTAATCGAATAATCGAGCAAGAAATTAATCGTTAGTAAAAAATCTTTAAAATTTCGCAACGATTTGTTTGCAATAATAGTTTTAATCTTTTATAAATAAATTACAGTTTGTGTATTAATCGAATAATCGAGCAAAAATTAATCGTTACTAAAAAATATTATTCTAAATAAATATGGTAGAGCCGTAATGCACACTTTTTTTATTTTGCAAATCAATTTTAGGTTTTACGGTTTCTGTATTAATCGATTAATCGAGAAAAAATTAATCGATTAAAACTAATCGTTACTGAAAAATTTTTTAAATTTCGCAACGTTTTGTTTGCAATGATATCAAAAAATTAATCGGCTAAAACTAGTCGTTACTAAAAAAAAATCTTTAAAAATTCGCAACGATTTGTTTGCAATAATAATTTTAATCTATTTATAAATAAATTACGATTTCTGTATTAATCGAATAATCGAGCAAGAAATTAATCGGTTAAAATTAATCGTTACTAAAAAAATCTTTAAAATTTTGCAACGATTTGTTTACAATAATAGTTTTAATCTTTTATAAATAAATTACAGTTTGTGTATTAATCGAGCAAAAATTAATCGGTTAAAATTAATCGTTAATAAAAAATATTTTTATAAATAAATATGGTAGAGCCGTACTGCACACTTTTGTTTTTTTTATTTTGCAAATCAATTTTAGGTTTTACGGTTTCTGTATTAATCGATTAAGCGAGCAAAAATTAATCGATTAAAACTAACCGTTAATGAAAAATTTTTAAATTTCGCAACGTTTTGTGTGCAATGATATTTAAAATTTTGTAATAATAAATATTGTAGAGCCCGACTGAACACTTTTGTTATTTTGATGACCAAAATACATTCTTTAAGCTTCGACTTTCAATCTCATGCAGTGTTGGTAATATTTTTTTCTCAAAAATCTTCAACTTAACCATAAAATCTTTTTTAGTGATACATTCTTACATTCATATTTCTTTTATTCTATTTTACAGATTCAAAATACTAAATATCACATTTTTATAAATCTTTTTTGTAAATAAAAAAACTTGTTTACCTTTCTGATAGGTAAAAGGACTTAAAAAAGATAAATTAATTAATTTTTTATTATTCATTTACATACATACATATATATTTACTAAGAGCAATACAACTTTTATTTCTTTCCGAACTCTGCTTTAAAGACTGCATATTTTTAAAAATTTTGCTGATATTATAGTTTTGTATGTTACAGTCCGCGTTTTTTTTTTTTTAATTTTGGTGGTGGAATGGCAGCAGACCTTTGTCTACATTTACATGCTTCAAACATGTACACATGTACTTTGCCTATTTGAAGCTACTGAGTATTAGGAATTTAGTTTCCAGGTTTATGTTTTTGGGTTTTACAACAGCAGGGAGTAATGTTTTTTCCAGTTATTATTTTCTTTTTGTTTTACTTTACTGTTTAATAAATACCCAGCATTTTGTGGTATCATTTTTGTTCTTTTATTTTTTTTTCTCTTTTGGAAACGCTTCATTTTAGACCACTTAAATGCGATTTAAGCCCCTCTATGCAGTACATTTGTTAGCACGAGTATTTTAGATTTTAACATCTTACAGAAATTTTTATTGTTTGATGAGATTTGAAAGGATTCAAATGTGATGGACAACTAGGTATTTAATTTTTTTGTGTAAGAAAAATTTTTTAAAGAAAGAAATATATATTTTATATTGTGTGTAAAATGTGCTACGAGGGTAATTTAATAATTGTGTGACTTTTTGGGTAAAAGATATTTTTTTTTAGAATAAACAGGTTTTCTTTCTCAACTTAGTCTGCTTTAAGCTCGATACATTTACACTAGCGTGTTTGCAGTTTTTTTCCCTTTAGATAATATGATTTGTCCAGACCAAAAACAAAAAAAAAAAAAAAAAAAAAAAATAAGGGGTTGTTTCAATGATAACCTCTTCGTTTGACACAAATATCTTAGCACCCATCCATTTTTCAAATTTGGAAACAGGAATTAGTCTCAAGATGCTAAATCTCCAGCGATCTCAAGACCCCTAAAATACGAGTTTGTTTAATTGATCCCATATCTCTTACCACCCAGCCAATTCTTTAAATTTGGAAACTGGAAATCGTCGCAATGGGCCAAATCTGGAGAGTAAGCTAGATGGATTAGAGAAGTTCGTAGCTCAATGCATGGTTTTTGGCTATAGTGGCTACACACACGTGCATCATCACGGGTATAGCTTTTACATATCCAAATTCATGTAACAGCTCGGTACAGTTGGGTAAAGCATTCTCCCCCGATAGCTTTTTCTTATCAAAATTAGCAAAAAAAAATTTTTTTTTAAATTCACATGAACGTTTCGGGAGGAGTGATTAGAGAGATACCTGCTCCTGCCCATAAAAAGTATAAAACTTTATTTTTATGGTGTTAAGGCGTATTTAATCCATTTCTTTTAGTAATTGCATTTTTTTTGTAAATAATATTTTATGTCACCGCCCACAAAAGGGGAGGTGCAAAAAAATGGAATTTTTCCAAGTCCAAGTTTAGGTTTTTGAACATTCGCTGACTATAAAAGTTGCATTTGCTAAACAAAAGTATGGAAAAGCTTTAAAAAAAAATTGAATTTTTTAGAGGTAGGATTAGTTCTTCTCAGGAGAACTTTTTTTCTCTTTGGGGCGATTTTTCTTATTTTATAGATTTTATAGCTTTAGTAGCCTATGTATGACCAGTTTCATTAATCTAGGGGCTCTCAGTAAATTTTCAGAGCCAATATAAGCAAAGAAAAAAAGTAATGTCCGGCTAGATTGGCAAAATATCCCTATGTGCGACGTGGCGGAAACAGCTAGTAATATATAAAACCTATGTTACAACATCCTGAGTAATTACGCAGAGACGGGTAATTCTATACAATGTAAATCATATCTGCAGCGTTATAAAAGTAAGGAGTCCTAGAATGTAGTGTCGATTAATTGTACAACAAAAGGCAAATTCGAACAAAATATTGTCAGGGCGCTGACAAATCTATACATATAATAAATTAGTAACTCATTACCGTCTCTCTGTCTGCCTGCTTTTCATTTGTGTTCGCATCACGTAAAAACTACTGGATGGATTTTAACAAAATTTGAGGAGGTACCTTAGCATCCTGATTCCAAAAGATAGGATAATTTTTTTCCGCAAAAATATCTCATTTCCATGGAGAAAAAGCTGTGAAAAACGCAATTTCCGGTTTAAAGGTACTGAAAATTTCAGTTTAAAACTGGAATATTTTAAAAACTATTGCGAAACATTAGGCGCCAATTGAAAAAATTTGTATTTGATTTGTATTTTTAGTTTGTGGAATTACAATGTTATTAAAATATTTTAAAAACCTTTTACAGAGCTTTACAATAATTTTTAGTATTTTTTATAAATTAAAGAATTTTATCCAGGGATGGGTACCTTTATATAAAGTATACCTACATAAACCATAAATGATGCACTATAGAAGTAACAGTCTTACGATTGGTGTGAAATACTTTCAAAATAAAATTGAGCAAAATATTATCAGGACGCCCACCTCGTGGCGGGCACAGCAAGTATTCCATAAAACAGCTTCTTAATTTACCAATTTTTTTTTTTGTTAACACGAGTGTTAAAAAAGAGTTTGTGGCTCGGTTACCCTCTTGTAAAAAATATAATATTTAAATCCCTTTATTTTAGGCTCAAAATTTTACTTCTATATTCTTCTGGTTGTAGCGTATGGGTTTTTTATACACAGAAAGAAAAGACATGGTTGAGGTAGCCATAACCTAAGAGCAACATATTATTATTGAATTATATGGTTCTAGTCAATCATATTATTATTAACGTAATAATATTATTTTTGTGTTAGTACCATATTATAATATTATGGTTGAGTTAGCACCATATTATATTAAAAATAACATTGTAAAATATAAATTGATGTAATAAGAAATAATCATGATCAAATAGTACCAAAACCTTGTTTATCGTGACCATAGCAATGATTAAAACAAATATAATTTGTACATCGCAACTATACATTGTAGCTCTGGAACAATGTTTTTGTGTTCATACTATCACCATGTTTTTTCTCTGCGTGTACATTATTCGTTTATGAACACAAAATCCCTCATACATATAATTTTTTTTTTTTTTGCAAACATAAGATTTTGACTACTTTTGCTGTTGTTATTGTTGTTGTGGTGCTAAGCGCCCACTTTGTACTTAATGCTGTCGTATTTATTTTTTTTTCTCCCAATTTTGCTGCTGTTGTTATTACTATTGCTGTACTGCTGTTAAAATTTATGCAGTGTGAAGTGTTGTAAATCACTTTTTTTCACTACTTTTCAACATTTATATTATAAACGTTTTTTGTTGTTGTTGCGGATTTTTTTTTTCTTGTACCCAATAAATGATGAAGCAAATGGAACGAAACAATGAACGATGAAATAAATGTCTGACGAAAATAAAACACAAAACAGCAACACAATAGTCATATAGACAGACCAAATTAGCGTCAAAAGGACAGAGAATCACAGAGAAATATGTACGTACATACATACATACATACATACATACATACATACATACATACATACATACATACATACATACATACATATAATAAGAAGCCGTCCCCTTCTACTCATTTTCTTCGTTTCATAGTCGTGTGCATGATAGTGTTGTTAGAGGTGGTTGATAGGGTAAAGAGGTGTAGTAGCACTGGTGGTGGTGATGACGAGGAGGAAGGCAAGTCTTGTTCTGCTATGCTTTTTATCAAACACACAAATTTTACTGTTAATTTAAAAGTGCGCTCGCTCAATTAATTTAAATTAATTTATTCATAATTTGTTTTTTCCCCCTTCCTTTTATTTCTATATTTCAATTTGTGTAATTGTGTTTGTTTTCATTTCGCTTCCTCCACAGTTATACCGTTTTGTTTTCGTTTACGAAAAATACGAACAATTTTGCACGAAGTGAAGTGTGTGTCTGAAACAATTTTTCAATTTGTTATTGAATTTTTTGTTGCTTAAGAAGTGTAAATTGTTATTAAGAGCGTGGTGTACTTTTGGGATATCGCACCTTCAGGTTTGTAATTAGTTTTTTTTGTGTTAAATATAAAATATGGCCATTTAGTGTCACACATAATTTAACTTTTCGTCTTTTTTAAGTTTTTGCTGTTTTGGTTTATTGATTTATAAAGCCAATTTTGACTGTCGGTTTAGGTCATATTTTTGTTTTTTTTTTCTCAACTAAGTGTATCTATACATATGTATATACTGGGTGGTCCAAATACAAGTATCTTTTTTTTAATGTAGGGGGAATATCGAAGCAGACCACTTCCTTAACGGGTCCCTTTTCGACCACCTTACTCCGTCCTCTATGATTATAGACAACCGAAATGTTATTACGGCAACCTTACCCTCATAGAGGTCACGTACTACAACAAGCCTCTAATCTTGACTTTAGTGATTTCAGACTGTCGGCCTTCTTTCTCATCACACAGTCTCTGGTAATTGCTAGCATATGTTCAAGGCTTAGATCCCCCATGGCATCCACATTTAACGAGCTTCCACCACTGGTCATAAGTCTTATGCTAGCCAGTGCCGGATATTCACACACAATATGCGCTACCGTCTCAGCCTCCTCCAGGCACAGTCTGCAAGTATCATATTCTTCGATTTTTATCTTGGCTAGATGATACTTGAAGTTTCCATGACCTGTCACTAATGTTGTCATCCAGCTTAGAGTACATCTAATTGTATCTCAGTACCTTACTGGCCTTCCTGCCCATGCATGGGCTCTTTGAGCACCATTCGAGCCTGCCTACACGTAGTGGTCTCCCTCCACCTTTTCAGGTTTAATGAGTCCACCCATTGTAGGACCTTAGCTTGTAGTATGTCATTACCCAGCGATAAAATATCTTTTTGAATAATATGTTATTTTGTCACTGAAATTTTGACTAAAAGTCAGTGTAATACCTTTGCGGACCAAAATAAGTCGCTTTACGCTTGAACAACTTCATTAAAATATTGTGAACTTATCCAGCATCGAATTTAGCTGAAAAATTATAGGTATTTTCTCATCTTGGAGGCAATGCCAATCACATCTGGAGATCGGAAAAGCCGCCAGTTATTATTTAAAAGCCAATGCATGCACAGAGAGTTTCAGTTTCTGGCGAATTCGTAGTGCTGCTGCAAAAGCCATTTCAATTAACGGCGAACGATACAGAGGCCGTGATGGAAAACCTAAAATGGAAGATATGTACTTAGATAACCTTAGTGTCAACAGGAACTGCGAATTGATCCATTTCGAGGTGTTTTTGTGGGGTCCCGTTAAATACTACGCACGTTAAGGGCTACAGCCGGTCCACAGTCTTGAAAATTAAATTAAAAAAAAATTTCTTCCGATCATTTGTAACAAAGAACCAGAAAATGATATCAATGCTTTGGGAAAATGAATTGACAATAAGCTATGCAGTACATGCTGCGGCAGCACATGAATGAAATCGTGTTCCATAAGATACCAAACAAATTTAAATTTAGTTTAGGTATTTAATTTTTAAAAAAGTATTCTTGTGTTTGGAACACCCGTTATATACATAGGTTAGGTTAGGTTGTGTGATTCTCTCCAATACACATTATTGTTTGTATGTAGATCCAAAACACCATTATTGATCCATAGTGACTCCTCTGATATTCTGCTGTGTCCATAGCTCTGTTCTAATTAGTCCCTCTAAGTAGTCCGGTGAGCTTCGTAAATTTGACAATTAGCTTAGCTTCAACACCCCTCAAGTCCTCCATATTCTGAAAGTAAAAAGAGCCAAAACATTTATTACAACTGTGTGATAATGCAGGGCACTGACAAAGATAGTTGAATGTGTTTCCCTCTCCACACCATCTACAGATATCATCATCACAAAGTCGAATCTTTTTCAAGAAATATCTGAGATCACTTTGTCGCGTTATAATACCTTCATACATTCTCAGTTCAGACTTACTCATAGGTAACAGCTTATTTCTTTCTCCAATACCTTTTTTTTTCTCTAGCAAGGATTTCGTCTATGTGCATCTCAAATAATTATTCCACATTATGTCGGCATCACGTCTAAATTGTTGTCTTATCCTCCCATACTTTGAATCGAGACCAGGGTATACGTCCACACAACTGACATTTATGTCCAAATCAGCTTCAGCTCGTCTGCAGCCTCATTTCCTACGATATACATGTGTGGTTTTTGTATAACCCCGTAGAAAGAATGGGGACAAATGTCTCCATGTCACCACTTTTGTCAACTATTTTGGTGACTCGTTGGCGACTCTTTCAACAAAGTGTCGATAGACAGAGTTTGATGTATTAATTTAGTATTATCTGTTTTATGCCACTTCCAAAGTTCACAAATAATGCGTTGTTTTTGTTCGAGGCGCAGAACTTAAAACTGGCAGCACTGTTTTCTGTGACAGTTAAATTGAGAGTTTTCGGTTGTTTTGAGGTTAATTTGGTGTGGCAACTTGTCATGAATAGACTTACGCCAGAGAAACGTTTATTTTCAAATTAAATATTATGCAAACATTTCATGGTGCTCACAATCGTCCATCAGAGTGCTTAATTCGAGAAACTATGCATCGATCGTTTTCGCAATAAAATTTTTACTCTTAACGAATGGCGAAATATCATTACGGTTGCGGCGGTATAGAAACATGCTTACTAACTTTTTTAATCTTTAATTAAAAATCATAGCATGGTAAACATGTGGTTACCAATTCCGCGATACAAGCAATTTACGGAGAGAAACATTTGGAGAACGAATAAATTCAAGAAATCGACGTGATGCCATAAGATTATATTCTCTGGGGAGTTGTAAAGTTCCAGGTCTAAGCAGATAAACCAGAAATGATCGAGCGTTATTCCCGAGATACAGTCAGATTTACTTCGAAGTAGTGCTGGCAAATTTATAGAGTTGTGAATACCGATTATCGAGTATTTTATTATTTTTTGAAATCTCAATACGCAAAAGTAATTAATCGATACTTTTGGGTTAATATTTTTAGAAATAAATTGAATAGAATGTGTAACGACTACGACGATAAATTTTCATTGGTATTATGTAAACGGAAGTATGCAGTACTATTGAGTACTTTTGTTGGCAAAGTATTGAGTAGTGGGTATTGAGTACCGAGTATTTAATCAATTTTTTGAATTCATTACATTACTCTGATTAACAGTTAGTTTTTATTATGTAAACAAAAGTATTGAGTGCTATTGAGTTCCCAATTGATAAGTATTGAGTAGTATCGAGTAATTAAAAGTAGCAGAAGTTGCCATCACTACAGCGAAGGTTGTTTGCGAATTGGTCGTCATGTATGCGCTAGCCGCGGCGACGGCTACTTGCCCAAAATCATATTTAAACAAAGCCATACAAATATCTAGTTGCCCAAAATCATATTTAAACAAAGCCATACAAATATCTAGTTAATAATTGGAAGAATACACAGAGCAACAGTGAAAAAATACACGGACTTGGCGGTTTAGGTTCGATATTACTATCAGAGAGAAGTAAAACCCTATACTCGGTTTGTCGAAACAGCTGTTTTTTACAACAATAACAACAATTGCAGTAACAACAATTAGACTAAAAAAAGACAATTTTTAAAGTAGAAAGTGGTCTTAATGAGCTTTTTAGGATACCTAGAGCCGTTCAGATTGTATTGTTATTTTAATGTTTTTTTGGGTTTTAAATTTTTTTTCACAAATTATTATTTTTTGGCATAAACGTTAAAAGCATTTTTTAGCGCTATCACCTAGTATGAATGAGATAATAGACAAAGACTGATGACACCTCTTTTGAAGGGCCCACTGATTTTCACAATCTTTCGAAACCCATAAATTGAAATTACTCACCAAATTCGCCAAACCGAGTGTAGGGTTTTACTACCCTCTGGTAGTAGAATCGAATCCGTGCATTGTTCGAAAAGTTTTTATTTGTTGCACTGTGATATTAAAAACGTATTTTTCGGTTTTATTTCAATTTAAAGTTCTCCGGCTCAGAGAAAGTTTAACCCCAATACACACAATAACCGAAGTGACCTTTAAACAACTTTGGGATCGAATGGGTTAAAGATTTTAATGAAAAAAAAAAAAAAAAAACGAAAACATTTCATGTAATATTAATATTGTACTACCCAACCTTAAATTTATTCCAATTTAAATTTTTAATTTTGATATCATTTTCAACTCACAACACTAATGTGCTGTACAATTTATTTTTATGGTGCAATAAAATAAACTCATTTCAAATCTCCAGGGAAAATAAAATCAATGGGGAATTCGTTAATGATATTAAATGGAAGTAATAAAATAAAAAAACAAAAAAAAAACTTGCTCACGGCATTGCATTTTATTATTAATCTATCAGTTAGCCAGCCAGCTAGTCAGTCAGCTAAATTGTTGATTGACAAAAACATTTTTATTTTTCTTGTATGGTTTTCTTTATTATGTGTGATATTTATATGTGTTTTTTTCTATTATGATTTCATTATATTGTTGATTTGTTTTTTATTGTTATTCATTTTTTTTTGTATTTGGGTCTGCGAGTGTGTTAAATTTAGATTTAATACCATTAAGAATTGGTTACACTTGAGTACTTAAGTGTATTTCATTTTGTTTGACAAATTTGTTTTGTTTTTGTTTTTTTTTTTTATATATAAACAAAAAGCGACAACAACAACAACAAGCACAACAATAAAATAAAACATTCACACAACATGCCGCCACACACTGTGTTTATTTTATTACTCACTCTCATACATGCATAAATATATGTATGTACATATTTGAATACAGGGGATGGACAACATAAAAAAGACGCATTGACAATTCTCTTTGTCCAATTTAAGGCGTTCACAACTTTGTTTCCTGTAAATGACTTTTGCTGTAAAATACGACTCTGGAAGTATTTTGAAAAAGGTCGGCGGCTTAGCTGCCTTATGCTATATCCGCCGACTTGACCGGCTAATAATTGTCATCCGTTTTAACTTATTTAAAGCCAAAATACTATTGTAGTATTTGTAGTCCCCCCGGGGGTTCCAATTGTCATTGCAGTACATTCTCAAATGCCATACGCTAGGGTTCCTAGAACCTAAATCTGGAAGAAAAGGCCTGTGTGTTAAATCACACGGGTACTCTTTGAGGCCCGTGTGATTTAAGGTTAAGTATAAATTGCTACTCATTGTGCCCGTATCACACACAAATTGCGCTTGGTGGCAGTCGTAAAGTGTTGTTATACTACACAATGGGGGCGCTAGTCTACGCTTCAATTTCACTCGGTGGAAAGACCACCGTAGGATTAGGCCTAACCGGCAGGTGCCCACGTTAATCTTGTTCCACGTCTGTACTATTTGTAGTTCCCTCCGGGGATACAAACTGTTACTGCAGCATTTCCAAAAGCTTTGACGAAGTGTTCTCGGGGAAAATGGTGCCACCAGACGCCAGGGTTCTTTTCGAGGCCCGACTAGTGTCCAAAACACTGGTACCACGGGAACCTGGAACCCTACAAAGGGAGCCGCTCCTCTCTGTGGCCGGTTGTTGGTGAGGTCTCTTTCGGGGTTTCATGTGTTGGCTGTGGTTTGATCAATACATGCAGAGATGGTGCACGGTTGATCAAGTGTGCCGTTGCTCTCTCAAAAGAAGGAGTTGGATAGCCTCCAACCCCTACACAGAAGGTTAGGTCCTGGGTCCAGGCTTTTATATTCTACAAATTGCTTCTCATTAGTGTACGTATTGTGCACTGTGCGATATTATGCGATGATGTACAATGTTATTTAAAGGTTGTGCCATTATCGCTTCATTGCGCTTGGTAAGAGAACCGTCCGATAAGGGCCAACATGGCTAGGTGCTGACTTTAATCTTGATCACATCATGTACTTTTTGTATTAAAGGAAATTAAAAAAATTGTTAGAAAAAAAAATGTTTGCAGTGGCAACGTTGTTCACAATAACTTGAAAGTGAAACATGCATGGGAAGTTGTAATTACAAACATAAGACAAACAATTTTTAAATTTAAATTTAATTTGGAAAAATTAGTAGCTCTATGACTATAAACCTTTGAAGGGGAAGTCAACAAAAATCTTAGTCCCAGGTATGGTCTCGATACAATATTTTAAAAATGAAATGAAGTCTTATATTTATTACAAAAACTTCTTGCTATGCAAATGAGCAGAAATGTATATAAATTCTTATAAAATAAATTAACCCTATAAAATAGTGCTGGCAACTACTTACAATTACTCGATACAACTCAATTGGGTACTCAATAGTATTCAATACTTCCGTTTACATACTAGCAGAGAAAATTTATCGTTGTAGTTGTCAAATATTTGTATAAATTTATTTGTAAAAATACTTACGTAAAAGTATCGAGTAACTACTTTTGTGTATTGAGTACCCAAAAAAATTATCGAGTACCGAGTACTCGGTACCCTCTACTCAATACTTTGCCAGCATTACTAAAAAATAGTTAATTTTTAAAATTTTCCGGCTCCAGTAGGCTATTAGCAGCCGCCTACTGATTTTTTGTACATTTGCCGCCGCGGAATAATTCTTATCGGCTTCGTTCCCTGGCAGTGAACTTGTGCATCTGTTAACATAACCTTATAATTACATCAGCCGATTTGTGTCTAAATTGTAAAGTTTTTTCTAATTTAAATAAAACCGAAAAATTAAAGCTCTTAAATACTTTTAATAGGGGCTCCAATTAGTAAAACATTCACCCTTATTCTATTTGGCGTAGGCGAAATCGTCACTTTGTATCGTCGTTGTCTTCAATTCGATTATAATATTGCATTCCCTAATAGTCTAATTACGATGTCAACGGCTTTTTATCGATAACACTGTTCTGTAGAGAAATCTTCTTTTAAAAAAATGGAATAAATTGGCAGAATCTGACTTTTATTAAGAATCTGCTTTCAGATTTTTAAGAGACGTGATAAGTATTAGTCCCTTAATTAAACGTTCTCACTTTGATATAGTTCATCACAACTAGAGAACGTTTCAGCCAATTCAGACAAATGAGACACCAGAAGATTAAGGACAAAATTGAGTTTTTTTGTCTGTGCATCAGTTTCGAAATTAGTTGCGAAAAAAATTTTCACGTAAAATTAAAACAAAAAAACTTGTTTTTTGAAAATTTATACAATATTGAAAATGGCAATTCTTCAACATTTCTTCAACTAATTTTCAGAATTGGTTCGAACTTGTTATTTAAATCTTTTTCATAATGAATTTTGTGGCTCTTCATTCGTTTATAAAAACCAAGACGACAAAATCGTTGTCGACGCGAACAAATTCCGACGTCTAACAAAATACTCAATAATAAAAGAAAAAAACAGTCATCGATAAATGTTGGTGTCGACAAAGGGAATACCGGACGACAAATAGAATAGGGGTAATTGTATTGCGCATTGACTTATCGCTTCAATGGTAGTTTTTTTTTGCCTTAAAACGTTTAAAGAGAAAAGATTTTTTGATGTTTTGGAGATTTGGATATTAGAGTACATAAAAATGTGACCATCACCTGTAAATGCTATTTGTTAGCATAGATTTTGGCCCTTTTTCAAATATATTTTATTTTTCATTTACAATTGAATTAATCGCAGATAAATGTTTTGTCAAAAAGAAAACTAATAATTCTTGAAATCGGGTTTGTAAGGTTTTTTCTTTTTGTATTTTTGTATATTTAACTTAAGCCAAAAAAATTAATTTATTAATTTTGTATATTTAAGTTGAAAAAGATATTTAAATTTAGAAATACCTGTTCGCTTATGTTTAGATTTCTTGTTTCCTTGACAATATACTAATATTGACAAGTACATATTTCACATTTGTTTTGTTTTACGGAAAAGCATTAATAATAATATTGTAATTTAATTTGTCTCCTTAAATTTAAAACAATTAAAAATTATTCCAAACAAATTACTCTCAATTTAAAAAGGTCCTTCTTCCCTTTACCGACTTGTAGTAGTAGTTTTAATAAGAGTAAGTAAATTTCCTTGAATACCAATTAACAACCTTTATTATGGGACTCTGTTATTATTGTTATTTTGTCTGGAAATTATTGCTAAAGTCAATTTACCTTGGGTTTTTCAAATAATTGTTATGCATACGTATCGTTTATAATAGTAATGAGGCCTTGAGGCGTTGTTTATTTGTATACGAATCATTTGAAACAATAAATTATTTGCAGATGTCGGCTCATGTTAAACTCAAATACATCTTAAATTGACAGCCATTAAAGAAATTGATTCACTCTAAAATATGTTGTTGTAGAAGAACAATATTGACTTATTTGCTTCTCTGTTTGTTTGTTTATCAAATAAGTTTTAATTAAAAAGACTGTTAGTTTATACAATAATAGAGCCCTTAATTATGAAAGCGGTATAAGTCATATATTTCTTGTTTCGAGATATTAAGAGGTTTGCATTTTAAAGGGTTAAAAAATATGTTTGTGTTATGGAATGAAATATATTTTGACAATTAAATAGTGCAACAAATAAGTTTTTTTTTATGATTGTGAAATTTATAACCATTTTTCAAAAGAAATGTGATTTTGAAAGGTTGAAATGACTTATACCATTTTCAGAATTAACTGCATCACTTTATGAATGACTTACGCCATCAAGGAAACATTTTTATTAGAAATAAACCTTTTATTCAAACTCATTACATTGTAACTAAGTAATTTATTTTTTAATATTTAGGTAAATAAAATGTTTGTGGAAAATCGGTGGGATATAGGGTAGTAAATTTATTATATCTTTACGTTTTTCTTCTGTGTTATGTGTAATGAAAGCAAATCAATATTTTCGTATTATCTTGGCCTTTCTCTTTTAGGTAAAAAATCTAACACTTTGAATTCGGAATTGCCATCCAAAAAAGTTTTATAAAACATCTTATAAGGAGCAGAAATCTGATCCATTGCATTAATAGCGAAGACACAGCTTCTGCATTGGTATTTTTCTTTCTATTAGTCGTTGATTCTCCCAGATGTTTCGTCGAAATGAAACCTTTCTGAGCCATTTGTTCTACCAAAAATGGGTTTCTCTTTTTACATAACTTATACTTCATCGCCGTATAATGTCTGCAATTAACTATAAATAGTGCATTTTTACCTTAATAGGATTACCTGATCATACCTGAACCGCTATCTGAAGACATAACAAAATTACTAATAATTATTTTGCCAAACTTTGAAAACAGACTGTCCTATACCACTATTACAATATACAGTAACTGTTTACCAACCAAAAAATAAACTCAATTTATTAACTTAATTTTCATGGCATACTGCGAAGTACTTCAGATTATGTTATTTTATAAGGATTTGATATGATATAGCTGATAAACAAGATTTTTAAAATTTTTGACTTATACCACTTTCAAAATCAAGGGCTCAATTCTTGGTAACCATGATTAGTATTGTATATTTACAATGAGCTAATTAACTTATTTGGAAATAAATTTGAAACTTTTTATTTGAGAATAAGCTTTTGTAGCTCTGCTGTCGAAAGCTGAAGTAGACAATCTTTAGCCGAGTAAGACTCGGGTCGTTCCGTAGCGAACATCAAATTGTCGTGGGAACGATAAGCTGTTGTTGTTTTTTGCTGCTAATGTAAGGTCATCAGGCAACTTTTCCGGTTTATCTGAAGAAAATATCAGAAGGGAATCGAACCCGCAAACCTCAGACTGATACAAAAGCACAGTACCAATTAGGCTATGAAACCATCCATCTTGTAATATTTTAAGAAAATTACTAATATTTAAATTTTCATAAACTAAATGAGAGTTTTAAGAAGCTTAATAAAATGTATTTAAGTACTAAAGCTTTAGCAAAATCACTAAAGAAACAAACTGTTTTAGTTTCTTACCAATTCTAAACTAAAAAATTAAGGTGTAACCGATATCAATACTGATATATCGGTGCCTAGAACGTTGTGTGCGTCCTGACAATATTTTGTTCGATTTTGCTTTGAAAGTAATCCACACCAAATTTTTAAACACTTATGTATTTACTTTATATAAAGGTACCCAACCCTAGATAAAGTTCTAAAATTTATATAAAATTCTAAAAATTATTGTAAAGCTCTGCAAAAGACAGACAGGAAATGAGTTGCTCATTATTTTAAAACAGCGCCCTCTGTTGCGCAATATTGCTTAGAATATAATGGTTAAAAAAATAAAAGATGCCTCTGAGAATCGGTAAAAAAAATTGGCGTACTTTCACTGTTTATTCTCTATTTTCTCTTGGAAATAAGATATTTTAGCGGTTGGTTAAATAGATGATGCTTACAACTAAAACACTACCTTAAGTAGATTAGATACAAGTAGTCCTGATGACGGACGTGGCTGTCTAGAAAATGTGCATTCCACTCGTGCTGGTGTCTAAAAATTAAATTTTCCCAATTTTTCTTTAATATTATCACCTAATTTGTAATTAATTAATTCTTTCTTAGAGAGAATAAAAACGAATTTAAGCTTGATTATAAATTTCATTGTATATAGGAAAAAAAGTATCCTATATTGGAATCAGGATTCTAAGGTTTCTCCTCACAAAATTTTTATTAAAATCCATCCAGTGATGCAAACACAGACTGACAGACAGAAGACCAGTTACTGTTTTATGATATGTATAGACTAGCTGTGTCCGCCACGTCGTAGGCGTACTGACAATATTTTGCTCAATTTAGTTTTGAAAGTATTCCACAGCAATTTTAAGACTCTTGCTTTTATAGTGCTTCAATTATGGTTTATGTATTTTCTTTATATAAAGGTACCCATCCCTGGCGCCATCTGTTGCGAAAAAGTGTTTAAAATACCTCACTTTCAAAAATAAAAGGTGCGCAACCGTGTTTAAAATATCCCAGTTTTAAACCGAAAATTTCAGCACCTTTAAACCGGAAATTGCGTACTTTCGCTGCTTTTTCTCCACTTTCTCTTGGAAATGAGATATTTTTGCGGAAGTAAAGTATCGTATCCTATATTGAAATCACAAAATTTTGTTAAAATCCATTTAGTAGTTTTTACGTGATGCGAACGCAAAAGAAAATCAGACAGACAGACAGACAGACGGACGGTCGGAAATGAGTTACTGTTTTATTATATTTATAGATAAAAAAGTATATTAGAGTATCTACTCTACTTACTTTTATAAAGAAAGTTTTTATGTTGCAGAGGTGCTACAAATCAGCCTCTGGTGCTAACGGATTATTTTGATACCGATATGTATGGACTCTAAAGTGGGTTTCCCAACACTCTTTCCCTTGCTGCATCTTAATTAAAAATTGTAAATTATTAAAAAAGTTAGTTAATATAATTTAAAGAATTAAGAAATTTTAGTTAAACTGTGCATTTGTCTTAAACGAAAAGCTGGATTAAAAGTTTTATAAAAAGTTTGCAAGCTTCCAAAAAAAAAATCGTTAAAATCATTTTCTCCCTTTTTGATTATTTTTATTAACAAACCGATATTTATATTTCCCTCCACACAGTCAGTTTCTCTTTTGTTGTTGTTGTTATTTTGTTGTTTATTAGTCAGTCAGCATTAATTATTCAATATTGATTTATACGATTTAACAAATCACTACCCATTTCAACTAAGTGCTACTGTCATTTGTTGTTGTGTTTGTTGGTTTTTATTTTAACCCCTTTTTGTGAGGCGCAGCCAGCCCTTTTCCTTTGACACACTATGTATGCATTATTATTATTTTCCAGTTCTACCTTTAGGCCATGTTTTTTTTCACTTAATATTTAATCATGTTTACTTGTCAATTGCAGCTATCACAAGCTCATACAAAATATACAACAACCTAAAAGTTCATAGATACACACACACACAGCCAAACTTATTCTCCACCACCGCTATTACCACCAACAGCTTTGTAACGAACGAGCGAGCGAGCGAACGAACGACCAACCACTTAATAAAATGTAATTGTGCATGTACAACTATTGAACTTTTAAACATGACAAAAAAGGGTGTCAGATTCAACTGAAACGAATATTTTATACCCTTCACTAAGTGGATTTATTTTATGATATTTATTTTTTCGTTATTTTTTTTTAGAATTTTAAAAATACGAGGTGTGTTTGGAAATTCTCAGGAATAAACGTTTTGGTTGAAAAATTTTTCTTTAGTTTACCAATATCATTTTTATGCTTCTCTAAAGTAATACATGTCAGCGTTTTTCCAATCTTACAAGCTTTTCAGAAATTACAATGTCGTGCAAAAGTAAGTCAATGTTTAAATTAAAAGAACTATTTATGTTTTTGTAATGTTTATTAATTAAAAATTATGAACTATTTACAAAAAAATAGCCCACGACATGTTTTTGACATCTGACATGTCAAATATTTCACTGCAAAATACGTACGTGTGTCGTGTGGCAATGATAACACAGTGCTTCTGTAAAACTTATGTACAAAGTCATCTGAAAAAATTCTAACTAGAACGTGTTCTATTTTGATCTGACATCAGCTGTTTTTATAATGATAAAAAGTGTTGCCACAGATTTATGCCGTGTGAAAACAGACAGCGGCGATTGACCATTCGCGGTAGGTAAAGGTAGCATTAGCAGGCTGAAGGAAATATATTACATGAGAAATATATGAATATGCTTTTACTGGCTTTGTCTATTTGATAATAATTATATATATAAATCTTATATCATTGCAATCTCAATTAATCTTAACATCTTTACATTTAGAGTAAAATTTTTAAAGCAAGCTTAAGTTCGTTTTTATTCTCTCTAAGAAAGAAGAAATTAAATTACAAATTTGGGTGATAATATTAAAGAAAAATTGGGAAATTTTAATTTTTAGACACCAGCTGAAAGGAATGTGCATTTTCTAAGCATCTACCTCCGTCATCAGCACTCTTCGTATCTATCAACTTAGCATAGTGTTTAGTTGTAAGCATCATCTATTTAACCAACCAACAAACTCAGATAAAGGAATACGAGAAAACTGTATTCAATCATCAATCGTCAGTTGGGGAAAACGAAGTTTACCACTACCTAAAGCTTTCCTCTTGATTTAATATTTTTACTTTTAATATTTACCACCTTATATTTGTTGTTGCTTCAGCCAACCTTCGGTTAGCAATGAAAGCTACTTTTTGTTTTCATTTGAAACTAATGTTCTGTTTAAAACTGGGTAATTTTTAACATCTTTATATTCAACACGGTTATTTTATCAACTCACCTTTTTATTTTTGTAAGTGGGATATTTCAAGAACTACTGCGCCTGTTGAATAAATTTCGTATTTAATTTGTTTTTTACTTTGTGGAATTAATATTTTAAACACCTCTTACAGAGGTTTACAATAGAATTTTATCCAGGGATGGGTACCTTTATATAATGTAAATAAATAAACCATAACTGAAGCACTATAAAATTAAGAGTCTTTCAATTGGTGTGGAATACTTTCAAACCAAAATCGAGCAAAATATTGTCAGGACGCCAACGACGTGGCGAGCACTGCTAGTAAATAATAAAACTGTAACAGGACCGTGTTTGTACAAGAATTATTTTTGGAAAATTTGCTGGTGCACATAAAATCGATATGGAATATCAAACACTAATTTTTGGAATTGTTTTCTGTCTGTGATCTGTGTTCGCATAACAAAAAAACTACTAGATGAATTTTAATAAAATTTTGTGGGTCGTACCTTGTTCTATCGGTTCAAACATAGAATACATTTTGACAGTAAAAATACCTTATTTCTAAGGGAAAATGGAAAAAAATAGTGAAACTACGTAATTTTACCGATTTAATACTACAGAAAACTTGGCAGCACCTTCTATTTTTGTACACAAAGTAGTTCGATCCTTCAAAACAATATTTTCGTTCATAGTTCATCTAGTTCTTTTCGTTCATCGGTCTTTGTGAATGGTGATTAAACAATGAAGTATTAAGTCATTTCGTCTATAGTAAAATAAAAAATAATTTTATGTTTCCATTAAAAGAACTAGGACTTCAAAAGTTATGATAGATTTTTATAAAAAATAAACTTGAATTAGAACCGCTGACAATTTTTAAATATAAACTTTTGTATAGAAATTAATATAATGTAATAACCTGTAAGGAAGAAAAAAACTGATCGAGTAAGAATCGTTTACTTTGCTGAGTTCAGGAACGTCACACGTTGATTAATTTCAAAACAAAAGGCAAATTTGAACAAACAAAATAAATTGAGGATGCTGACGATGTCGCGTTCACTGTTAGTAATCTATTAAGCAAACAAAAATGTAACATACATGACATATGCCAAACTGGGACAATCAAAGATTTTTACATCGCAAAAAATTATTTTTTTTTTTGCTTTTTTTCGTTTGATAATTGCAATTCTCAATACAGTTTTACCTTCGTTTGAAAATTCCAATACTCGATACAGTTTTTCTATCTAGTTTTCACTTTAATATACACAACAACTGTAAGTTTTTTTGAACTAATGAGGTGAAGTGCTGAAATTAATCTATTTAGTTTAAAAAAGACTCATTTAATATAGTTGTCAGCTATGTATAAAAATAATTTTGTTTTTGTAAAACAAACAGCATATCATTTATATCATTTTTAACAACCTATTGACATTGGTTCAGTATTGCTGCACACTATATGTATGTATGAGGTTGAGGTTAGATCCCAGATCAATTTATTAAATTATTTTTACAAGCAAAATGTTTGCCGGGAAAATTTTAAAATTATTTTTGAACTCACCTCGTTTATATGTACATATAAACGAGGTAAGTAGGGTAATTTTTTATGTTCTTTCATTGGGAAACAAACAAATATTTTAAATCCAACTACCTTAATATCTTTTTCAAATTTCCTTCGACGAACTACCAAAGGGAAAACTTTTTTTTATTAAAAAATAATATACACAGAAAAAAGTATTTACACCAGTTAAAGGTTTTAAATGGTTTCAGATTGAAATTTAATGAAATAATTAATTGATTCAATTATTTTATTTAATTAGGATTTTTTTATTCTCTTTTAAACAAATATAGATTTGAATCAATTAGAAAATTAATTGAACTTTAATTTAAAACTTATTAAAACCTTTAATTGGTGCAACATTTTTTTTCTGTGTACAAACTTTAAACTGTTAAAAATATTTCTTTAGTATTTAAACTTGTTTTTAATTAAATTTAACTTGAAAACTTATTTTCCTCTTTTCATAATTTTGTAACAATTATATTGATTTTCTCTTCAATGTTGTTGTCTTTTCGTTACAGAAAATATTTCATTGTTGATTGATTATAATTTCATTACAACGGGGGCAATAAAACAGCTTAACACTGGACCTTAAAAGTGTTGTGGAAGGGTAATGGCGGCCTCCACTCCAGGAGAAATTCGAGTGGGTCCCGGCCACCAGGTAAACGATGTCTATGTACGTACATAACTCACAAATTTCACGGTAACAATTCTACTTGAGACTTTTTTGTTTATCCAAATCTTTTTATTTCCTGTGTTATTTTTTTTTTAAATTAAAATTTAAAATTCAAAATTTTTTCCCTCTCAACAAACATCATTATTAACACTTACTAACGAAAATGCCATTAACAGAAAATACAAAATTATATTGAATTCAATATCAACTAATTTCGTTAGACTTGTTTTCGAAATAATTGTTGAACTATTATTTCGCAATTTTATTGATTTTGAAATGCTTTGTTTAAAGTTAAAATTGATATAGGGTGATTTTTGAAATGTTGGGTTTATAAAATAAAAATTAACACAGAAAAATTTCTCAAAGTAGGTATAAGGAATTTTTATTGGATAAAACAATGTAATAAACTTATCAACGATATAATTACGTGGGAAGACTGCAAATGTGGCTTGCCTATCATGTTACCATACAAAATAATAGACTAGAAGCCTTAAAATCAGTAATTAGGTGGCCGACACCTTTGTATACTCCACAGATATCTTACTTTCCAAGATCATTTTCAATAGCTTGTCTGCACATAGCGAGCTTTGACCATTTCTTAAAGGTTGTACAACCCAGAAAAAAATTATTGGGTTTTTGTAAGCAGTAAAATATAACTCATGTCTTTCAAATCTCATAAGCTCATTCGAGAATACTATAATTGTTAGACAATAATAACAAACTGCATCTTCTCTCGCTTACGAGGACGCAGGTATGTAAGGGATTAAGTTATTTGGTGAAACAAGGAGACGAGACCACTCTAGCTTATGCGGTTGCAGGTATGTAAGCGAATAAAGTTATACCTTCCTGGGGCAGGTTGGACGGGAGAGTCCATTTCTCTCTCCCTCACAAACCTGCTTCCAAGTAAAAGTAATTTTTGCTGGGAAGCATCAAGAGTTAAGGGACCTTTTGAGTAACTCTTTCGTACGATGTACACCACCAATTTACATCACCAAAAACTTTATGTTACATTTATTCTTTTATTTCCTTGGCACTGTCATGTTAAAGCCAATTATCTTTAACATCCATATTGTTAACTATGGGAACACCTCTACTAACTTTCCCACCTTAATGTTACCTTTTGGCGATACAACCCTTGTTGACTTCTCTATCTTGTTTTTTTCAATCGGTCAGTTATTTACGGGAATTATTCGAAACCCAAATCGAAAGCAAAGTTACAATGAAGGTTCTTTTTTTTTTCTTTAATCAATTCGTTACCTTCTTAATTTCAATAATGCTGACTAAAGTTATTCTTCTGTTTTTCCTGCGTTTTCCAAATAGTTAGTGTAGATAATTCCATTCTCTTTGCAAACGACCTACGACCATGTCAGCTTTATCACCTGATTTTATTGCCTGTGGTTACTTCATAGTCAATCCATTGTTGGATCTGTACTTGTATATCAGTGAAGCAGTTGCAATTAATAGCTTTTTATCACCAAGTTTTCATGCCAAATTAAAGTTGCTCAACAATAGATCTGTCCGTAGTCTCAAATATTTCGCGCATTATAATTCGTTGGTCACTCAAAACTATGCCACAGATGGTTTTATCGCTGATTTTCGAAGTACCTTAGTTGGACATTTTGAAAGAATATATGGCCACGCTAGTAGGTAGTGTGCTAGCCTATTAGACCGGGGTTGTGGGTTTGATTTCCACCATAGACTCTGAAAATTTTCACTACAAGGTGGCAGGTAGACCAAGAAGGAGCTTGAATATAACCTGGGTTATATTCACCTGTCACTACAAATGCTTAGTGACAGGTCACGGACTCTTAAGTATTATCTGGCCAAGTTAAAAATCGAGGTAAGACAATACTTGCAGACTGTGCCTGGAAAAAAGCTAACTTAAAAAGGCGTTGGAAAGTCTTTGGCAGGCACATATTAAATGGCGAAGCTGTGAAGATGAAGCAAATTTTAGCAATTACCAGAGACTCTGTGATGAGGAAGAATGTCGACATGTATTAGTCGCCAGTCTGAAATTACTACAGTCGTGAGTAAAAAGCTAATGACAGCACGATATTCAATAAAAGTAAGGTATTCGTAAATTTCCTGTCGGATACCAGAAATTATTGAGGAACAAAGGGGGTCGAAATGGGACCCATAAAGTTAGTGGTCTGCTTCGGCAACCCCCCCCCCCCCCTCTAAACAAAATAATAAAAATGGCCACGCAAAAATTCGTTGTAAAAAGTCTTAAAAGCTTGGGCACAAATGCCATGAGCTTTATTTATCTTATTTCTTTAGGAGTTTTTCCTTTTAAGTATTAGTTTTACGCGAAAGTTCTTCCCTTTTTTCCAAAAAAAAAAAAAAAAAAGTCGTGTGACAACCAAACCGTGTTTGGACACTACCAAATCTAATGATTCAAAGCCGTATTTTGGGACATAGTCTTTGTTTTGACATCTGATGGAATTTCTGATCTGGGTTCATTTTCCAAAGAAAAATCATTTGAACGAAATTTTGCAAACCTTCTTTGGTATGTTCAAGCTGTTAATGAGTCCTCTCCGAATATGTATAGACCAGCAATCATATAGTAATCTAATTGTTTAAACCTTTTTCGGAATTCTTTTGCTTGGAACCCACAACGCATAAAAGTGCAAAAAAATGACACAAGATTCCCTAAAATAATTTTTTCCACTTTTTTTTTCCAAAATAGCAAAGTAGTTTCGTACCAGACCTTCGGGTTTACAATTAAATTTCAATTACAATTACACGTGATGTGTAATTCGATATTAATCATTATAAGTAAAATGAAGGACTAATGTCAATTACAATTAAATGTAATTGTAATATCTTAATTACAATTGCTTGATATTTGTAATTTAATATTTTCAGCTACACATTACATGTAATCGTAACTGGGAATGCAAAAGCTCAATTACAAATTGCCGGTAATGGTAATTAATTAATTATTGCCTAATTACCATAATTTGCCAATAATAATAATCATTGTATACTGTTGAAAAAAATTTTTTGTACATAATCAGCCCAATTATGAATAACAATTTCCCTGGAAAATTTTCCCTTCTCGCATTCTTGCTATTATAAATTAAAATTTCCCGGGGAAAATAAATGACGTTTTTGGGAGTTTTATCCTCATATATTTGAAAGGGAGTTGCGCGGAAATGTAAGTATTAAATTTAGAAATATAAAAAAATGATTTAAAATTTGTATTTACGGCCACAAAATACAAATAGACATCAGGTGCTTCATTCGCTGACCGTAAAGTAGAAGCGTCCCGGTATAGGTAGTGGATTTTTCAAGGATGAGAAGTCCTAACTTTTACAAAAAAGTTTCTGTAAAATGTTTACAAAAAACTTTCAATAAAAATTTTCGATAAAATTATCACAAAAAAATGTCAATAAAATTTAACAAAAAATATTTTATAAAATTAAAAAAAAAATTTCGATAAAATTTAAAAAAAAATTTCGATAAAATTTAAAAAAAAAATATCGATAAAATTAAAAAAAAAATCGATATAATTAAAAAAGGTGTCTATATCTTTATATTGTATTTGTAATAATGAAGTTGAAATCATAAAAGTAAAAACCGAATGTATGTATATTATTGTGAAATTAGGAATCATTCCAGAGTAACGGAATATTTAACATTACTATGGTGAAGGGTATATAAGATTCGGCATAGCCTAATATAACACTCTTACTTGTTTTTTTATCATTAAACTTGAAACAAAATGTCAAAAGCAAAACAGCTATTTCTGATTTCCTTACTCCCTTTTTTCAACTCCCAGGGAGATTAGAATAAGGGAGATTTTTCCCGGGAACAAAACATTGGGAAGGGAAAAATTTCCCCCCAGGAATATTCATAATTGGGCTGAATTATTCAGAATTAACTGAAATTAAAAGTTTTTCCTTAGTTTTGTTATATTATTTGTTTTTGTTTTAAAAATAATAACCATCCTATTTTTTAGTACGGGTATATGAGGGTAATTAAAAATTTTTGTAATAAAATATTTTTTTTTTTAACAAAAAAAAAGTACCCAAGGCAATAGATAGAAAGTTCAAAAATAAGAGAAAAATATAAAGTATAAAAAACTCCAATTGTGCATTACACTTCTCAACGTATCTGGTCAATATTGGATCATTTAAATGATCAAAAACCCATAACTCGGTAAATATGGGAGACCGTGGATTTTTGTGCCTAATATTTTTTCTCATTTTTTCAATTTTTTAATTTTCTATCACCCTTGTTGATTGGAGCAAAATGTAATAATCACATATTTGTTTTTTTTATAATTAATTAATGAAAGGTAAAAATTTTTGTTTACATGAAATAATTTTTGCTATTTTTGCACATTACATGTAGGTATGTAATTGATTTTTTTTTTCAATTAATACATGTTATGTGTAATTGAGAAGAAAAATAACTGAATTACAATTACAAATATTTGAATGTAATTGTAATTAAACAATTTGAATAACATTTTAATTTTAAAATTTGAATTACAATTACATGTAATTGCGTAATTGCATGTGCAATTAATTACAAAATGTAATTGACATCCACCAGGTTTTATTTAAGCAATCGAAATTTTTTCCTAAATATTATCTCGTCGAAATCCAACAATTTTACTCTGTTTCTGTTTACTTATGCCACATATACACGACATGGTTTTTACATCTGACTTGTCAATTTTCCCACTGCAAAACACGTACATTCATATATGTCATGTGTGTGTCTGTAAAAAAATTGTAAAATACATGTGCAAAGTCATATGACATCTTTTAGAACGTGTTGTATTTTGATCCGAAATCAACAGTGTAGTGCTGGCAAAGTATTGAGTAGTGAGTAGCGAGTATCGAGTATTTGATCATTTTTTTTTTTTTTTTGAATACTCAATACTGAAAAGTAGTTACTCGATACTTTTAACGTTATAGTTTTAGAAACAAATTAAATAAAAAATTTAACGACTTTATTAAAAATCGAATTAGCAGTTTCTATTATGTAAACAAAAGTATTGAGTAATATTGAGTACCATGTTGATAAATATTGAGTAGTATCGAGTAATTAAAAGTAGCAGAAATTTCCAGCACTACTTCAGTGTTGCCAAAAACCTATGCCATGTGAAAACAATCAACGGCGCTTGACAATTGGCGAAAACACTAGCCGCTAAAGGTAATATATTACAAGTGCAATGTCTGAATATTATTATCGTTTAATGCAACCTTAACATCTTTACATTTAGAGTAAATGAAAAACGTAAAAATGGATAAGTCGTTAGTAAGTGCCGAATTATATTAAGCAACTTTTGGCGCTGCATTCTTTCTTCTTTAATATTGCGTTTGTGTTTATATCGCGCAAAATTTTATTGCAGCAATTTGTATGGATATATATATTGGTTTACATTTTAAACTTCAAAATTAAAACTACGAATGAGAGGCCAAAATAAATTTCAAGAGTACATGCATATGTGTGTGTACCCTTTTCAATTCCTTTCTCCCCTCTCGCCCACTTATGAAGAATTGCAGCGTCAAAAGTTGCATAATGTAATTCGGCACTAATTCTGTAGCGCACACAAACATATTTTAGAACGGCTTGGATATCTGTATAGTGAAAAGTCAAATGTAAATGTACAAGTACGTTTGTGACCAAATATTAAAAGTCTTCTGTAAAACAACAATTTTGACATACATACAGCATAAAATATGACTCGCACAGTTAAAAAAAACGTATGTAAAAAACTTGTCGTGTATATGAAGCTTTAATATTTTAATTTAAACATTTTAAGTTTCCCTCGTAAATAAACTTGTAGATAATAAATTTGCCAACAGCAAATACATTTCTATAATTATAGCAGACTTGAAAAAATATTTAAAATGTCAATATCTTAGAAGTCATGTATTGTGATTGTTAAACACATTTGCAATCAATACACTGTTCTGTTTAGAATGTTCAACAATATTGAAATACAATAGTAGCAGATAATGTAGATATTTTATTTGCTTTAATTAATTGTGTACTAATTGTTGAAATGTTTACTACATTTCTGTTGTATCTGCATACATATACATATAAATATGTATGTATGTATGTTTGTATATACTTATAATACATATACATATTTATATTTTTATTGCTTAAAATATAACAACAACAAATCAATAAATATACAATTACCCCAACCTTTGCTTTCCTTGAAAATCATATTCGTCCCTCTTATTTTTTGGATGTATGTATGTAATAGAGTGTAAATATACCCAGTGGTAAAACTAAACAGGCCTTCTCACTGCAGGCCTTCTAAGAAAACCTGCTTAGATTTTCTCTCGTTGCTACCTTCATTTTCTTGTGCCTTTTAGAAGGCCTTGGGATCCAATACACATTCCTACTTTGCTTCTCTTACACTGCGTTTACATTAGACAATGCTGACATGACAATAGCAATACATACACATTTATTCACTAATACATGCATATACTTTCTCAATTGTCTCAACTACTGTCTCGAATATTATGAAGACAGTAAATAGGCAATGATATGACTTATGCTGACAATAATTCAATTTTTGTGTACAGAAAAAAATTACAAAAGGGAAAAATCAAAACTTCAAACCGTGATTTGACGTCTACCGACAATAAATCAAATTTTTGTGTACAAATTTCAAAAATTAAAATGAAAAAAATCAAATTTATTGTCTTAATTATTGTCTGAACGCCTATACTACGGAGACAATTGTCAACTAATACATATTCTTTTATTGTCATGAAAGTACTGTTAAATGTAAACGCTAGGTTAGAAGGGAAGTTGGAATGTGTAATTATTTTGTATGGCAAATGCATAATTTTCTATTTTTCATTTATAAAACACAAAAGTTCATTTATTTGCCTTTTGTCCAAGTCTGTGCTGTTTGCCATTGAGATGCTTCGATAGACTGATTGGTAGAGCGCTAGTTCATCAGCCTGGAGGTTGAGGGTTTGATTCCCCAACAAAATTAAGAAAAAATTTAATTAAATATAAAAAATAAATTTAAAATACTTAATGAAATTTTAAAAATAATAAAAATCTTGTCCCAGAACATTATAAAAGGCATAAACCTTATAAAAGGCATTAAACTGAAAGCTTTCTAGCAGACAATTTTCAGAAGACCTTTTGGAACACTTGCCGGCCGAAGCGAGAGTGAAAGGCCTGCTCCGTAATGACAACCTGTGTAAAACATATATGAGAATGGAATGCGAATGGAAGGCCTTGTGCTTCCAAAAGAAGAAGCAAAGAGGCCCTTTAGAAGGCCGCCTTCATACTCCTTATTTTTACCACTGGATATGAAAACACAAATTCATACAAACATACAAATTTAATTGGTTGTTTAATTTCCAATTGGCTTAATAAATAATAATTATTGTAATAGAAATATAATGTTAACATTTATTAAAGTTTGAAGAAAAAAAAAACACACAAAACAAACACTTACTTAATTTGTTTTATACTCGTACTACTCATGCCCTCCTTGAAAGACAGACTTTATAATAAAAATCTCTGCACACTCACACAAACACAAGTTTAAAAAGTTTGAAAACATCGAAGTGAATGAAATAGTATTTGTATTTAATAAAATTATATAAATTAGTAATTTGCCAGCTACCAAGAGTATTGAAAATTTATTAGAGTTAATTGACTGTCAGCACTCGCTTCCCAACCTACGACTAGTAGTGGTGTCCGTATATGGTTATTTTGCCACGACTTAAAAAATTACACAGTGTGTTATCAACTTGTTCTCAAATGTTTTTCTCACACGTTTTGTCTAATGCTCTTCAAATTTGGAAGATATTTACATATTTATTCATTTTTTTTTTTTTTATTAGAAAATTCATATATTTTGGATTTCTAGACAATTTTCCAAATATTAATAATAGTCCTTGCCAATTTGTTAATTTATATATTTAAATGATATAATTAACTGAAAAATAATGTTGAGGTAAAAAAATTATTCAATAAGTTGCTTTCATTTCGATCCAAAGGTTGGCTAAAGCAACAATAAATAAAAGGTGAAAAATATTAAAGAAAAATAGATCAAACGAGAGGAAAGCTTTAGGTAGACTTCGTTCTCACCAACTAATCATAAAATATTGAATAGAATTTCTCGTATTCTATTATCTAATTTTGGTGTGTGGATAGATACGAAGAATGCTGAAGAAGGATGAAGCGCTCCAAAAAATGCACTACATTCTTATAGTGTCTAAAATGATTTGTTTTCCTATTATTTTTCTTTACAATTAATCACCAAATTATTTAAAAAATATTCTTTTAACTTAGAGAGAACTAAACGAACTGAAGTGTTACTTTAACAATTTAGTGTTAAAAGTGGTTTTACACGACGTGTATTTGTCATATGACTTGTCACTTTTCCATGTGTAAATTGTAAACACGTCGTGTGAACCCTTTCAAACATAACATGTGTATTTTCCATGTGTACAATACATATGACATTTTTAATTTAGAAGGTGTTCTATTTTGATGTGATAAAGCATATGACATCCCGTAATGCCAACTTGATATTTGGATATTTTAGGTTTTCTGTGGTACCAAAAGCACTAAAAGCGTGGCAAAAGCACTACGTTTCCATCTTTGCATCAGCTGTGGTTGGCAATACAAAACTGTTTGGCGAAAAATTTATATTTTATAGGTTATGTCAGATGTAATTACACATGAACGTTTGAAAGCAAAAATTATAAAACGTATGTAAAATGCCTATTTTGACAAACAAATGAAATTACATATGGGTTATCAAACTAACAAGTCATATGACAAACACACAACGTGTAAAACCACTTTAAATAATATAAAGCTTAACATACCTGGTATTTTTTCACTGACATTGATTTGTTTGTCATGTTCGTTATCGGAAGTAATAACAATGCTACCATTTAATGTTACTGCTTTTAAAAATTACTTTTGCTTTTAACAATGCACGGTGGGGCAGAAATAAAATACTTTGGAAACAATTCAGCCATTTGCAAATAGCTATTCCGATTGATTCAAAATTTGCTTATGAGCATAGCAGAGGAGTATCTGAGCTTAATTATTGTGGCTTGGTACTATCCTGGTCTCCAAGTTGGGTAACTTAAACTTAAAAAAATTTTTAGGACATGGAATTTTTTTATTTTTTGTTAGATTTTTAAAAAAATGATATAAATAAAAAATAATATAATATAAATAATATATGTACATATATTCTTATTTATAAAGTAATGCTAATGAAAAAGATAATTAATTAGTCAATATATTGCGTTGCTCCCATGTATGAAGCTTAATATGTGTGAATAATAGAAAAACATTAATATTAATATTACAAAAATTCAATTATATATTTCTTTAAGGCCAGTTTTAGCATAAGATTTTTTAATTAAAATTGATATCAGTTAGAAATCATGCTATTTTTTATTACTGATATAGGGGTGGTATCGAAGACCAGAGCACTAAATGTCTCCTTCGGTCCTCATGATTTCAGTCAGTCAGTAACCTTTGATTACGGCATGCATTGCGCTTATAGATTTTTTATATTCAAATATTCATGTAAAATGTGATATACCAGTTCGGTTGAGATGGCTGCAGTCTCAGCTACTGCAAGCGTTTCATTCGCCAATCGTCCAGTTTCATTATATAGATTTTATAGACAAGTAGCTATCCAGTGTGAAGAAAAGTATGGCTAACTTTTAACTTGAAAACGCACGTTATTCTCACGACAGAACTTTTTCAGTTTATCTGAAAGGTACGACGCCGACTGTCCTATCCAAACTATTTCTTCTAGACTATGCGTAATAATACAATAATAATTTATTTTTTATGGGAGGTATCACTCCCACTATCCAAATCCAGTTTGTATTTTCCACATTGGTGTGAGGGTTACTAGTGTAAATTTTCAAGACTATTGTAGTTCTCTAAGTACACAATAATAATTTTTCACTTTGTATGGGAGCTACCACGCCCAATCTAGTGCACATTAGTATGACGGTTACCTGAGCAAAGTTTCAAGACTCTACATATTGTAGTTCTCTAGGAACACGATAATAATTTTTTACTTTGTACGTAAAGTACCACGCCCACTATCCCAATTTTATCTGTATTTCGCTAAAGTATGTATACAGTAGACCCCCTTATAACACGGTACTCTTACTACGCATTTTCATATTACGTGATTTCAGTCCCTCTTACAACGCGGGTAATTCCCCATATAACACGGGGATTTTCACATTATATTTCTGTACTATAAATCTAGAATGATTTGCCCATTGTGTTAATTGTGTTGCTATAAAATTAAATTATTTTATTAAAATTGTGTTCCCAGTTTTTGTATAGTAAAAAAAAATAGTTATACGAGAATACTTTAACGCGGAACCAATCCACCAAGGTTACTGGTGCAAAATTTTAAAGATCTTCCTATTATAGTTCTCCAGCTACTTAAAAAGTGGACGTGGTCAATTTTTCTTTCAGTAAAAACCTAAGTTGGGTTATGATGAAGATTTAAAAAAAATGAGCCAAATCGGTGCGCCGTTCTTAAGTGAAGCGATTACCAACGAACGAGATTAGATTTTTTTTAAATAGATTCTAGCGTTATGAACTCTTTTGGCGATCTAAACTTTGGCGTCGTATGTGCTGGTACGACCACAACAGAACTCAGCAACTCACTTTTTTACCCATTGAAATTGAAGTACCCGTAGTATTTTTGAAGCCCTTATTTTGTTTCGGTGATGGTTTTTTAACGTAAAAATAATGTTTAATCAAAAGACGAAACTCGCTTTTTTCGTTTAAAAATCTAATTATCTCTCCGATAACATCCTAATTTTACATTTTGCCAATTTATAATAATGGGCCTAACTAAACAAATAGTTTAGGGTAAATAAAAACTTCAATTAACTCATCACATTTGATGACAATGATAAAATTAATCTTCAGTTTTACAAGCGTTTGAAAAAAATTGTTTTTTGAAAAAAAAAAAAAGATATAACGAACTTTAATAAATGTAATCTATATTTCAAACCCAAAATCCTTTCCTATTCCTTTACTACAAATCCTTTCCTAGAGGTCCCCTCATTACAACATTTCATCCCATTTCGTTATCACATTCATGCATCTTCATTTGCATTAGATTTAAATTAAACTTAAGTATATTTTTAATATATTATTATGCAAAATTTGTGTGTTTATTATGTTTATATTTATGTATCTTTTTAATCTACATACATATGTATACTTAAATATAAAATAAATAACACATAATAATCAAGTGTAATCAGTAGTGCTATATAAACAAAATATAATTTACTCAATTAACAAAATACATTTATTTATTCGATTTTTTCATTATCCCCTCAAAAAAATATAATTTTGATTTTTCCACTAATTAATTTTTTTATACCTTCCATATTTATATCAATCCTTTCAACCAACCACTTCATCATCACCAATACTACTACTACTACTACCACTACTATAATTATCAACCAACCAACCAACCAATCAACCAACCAACCCACATACCTACTCTGCTCTTCTCTTATTATTACTACTACTACTATTGTACTACTACTACTACTACTCCATATGCACTCACTCATACACACCAAAAAACACAAAAGGCAAAACTGCCCGATTATAATCCAATTTCAAGCTTCCCTGTTGACAAGGAAAACGACGAACGTGAATTAGAAATACCAAGATGGAGTCCCGGTGCTATGGCAGATGGCGATCTTTTGATGTTCTTGCGTGCAGCTCGTTCAATGGCTGCATTTCAAGGTAAATATCCACCGGAAGAAATACTAAAAAGTAATGACACACAAAAATTCTATACCAACACAGAATTTGTTTTTATTAATAAATTTCTTTTTTCCTTTTTGACATTGCAGGAATGTGTGATGGTGGTCTAGAAGAAGGTATTGTGGCAGCAACACGTGATGACACAACTATTAATGCACATGACGTTGTAAGTATCGACATAAACATTCATTTCATAATTTGCACCTGGGTGTCATTCGATAAATTTATATAATTTTATTTCAAATTTATTTTATGAAACTAAGCAACTAAGGTTGTGTTTCAAAAATATATTCTTTGCAAAACAACAAATCAATTTTGTTTAAACGGTGTCCTAAAATTTACACTAGATTTGAATTGAATATAAAACCTGGAATGTTTCTTTTTACATTGTTTGTATTTTTGTGTTCCGTCACAAGTGGTCTCCGGCCGACGTTGTTTTGCTTCATATACATAATATTTATTTCTTTTTTCTATAAAAAAAATTTCCTAAATCAAAGTAACAGGATTAATAAAGGCATCAATTGCCTGAGTGTTACTTCTCCTTAAAAAAAAATATTAAAAACATTTCGCAAAAGTAGTTTAATTTATAGACTACCCAGTCCACAAAGTATCATATCTAACAAGCTGTTACCAACCATGTACAAAAAAAAAAAAAAAATCTGGAGTGACCTACACTCAACTCTACCATACCTCATGGAAACAGATATTTTTATGGATATATTACTTAAAGAATAAAAGTTCAAGGTATACTCGAATCAATAAACTAATTATTTTCGGTTTGGGCTATCTAGTGAACTACGCCTTGCCCCCTCCCGATTATGTCCAAAAACTATTTAGCTCTTCATCTCCATATACCAAATTCACATACTGAATTTCATTTTGAAATATCAAAGGGTATAAGCTGTAAAGCGTTCACGATTATGCAGAAAAACTATAAAGCTCTTCATTTCCATATACCAAAGGAACATGCTGAATTTGGTTTTAATATGTCGAACGGTATGACTTGTAGAGCATTCACAAAAATAGTGGCATACACACCTACCCACAGACATCATCGCAAAAATAGTTAAAATGAATTCAGGAGGCCTCAAAACTCATAAATCCTTTGAAACTAAGAAATCGATTTTTTGACGATTACTATACTTTATCTATACTGCGTATGGTAAAACCCTAACTAAAAACCCAAAAAAAAAACGACCTCCGACAAGACCGCCATAATTTACCCTAAAGTACCGACTTCTAAGCTGGAGCAAACCATAAAGCCACCAAACATTTTAGTAAAGACGAATGGAAATTCCAAACCATTTATGATTTAAAAATAGCCGTTATATATTATACTAGCTGTGCCCACGCACGTTGTGTGCGTCCTGACAATATTTTGCTCGATTTTGCTTTGAAAGTAATCCACACCAAATTTTAAGACTTACGTATTTACTTTAGATAAAGGAACCCATCCCTAGATAAATTCTAAAATTTATATAAAATTCTAAAATTTATTGTAAAGCTCTGTAAAAGCTGTTTAAAATATTTTAATAATAATGTAACTCCACAAAGTTAAAATACAAATCATATACAAATTATGTTCAATTGCCTATTTGACAGTAATTCTTATATTGTGATTATTTTAAAACAGCGCCATCTGTTGTTCAACCGCGCTTAAAATATCCCGCTTTCAATTCATTTTGTCATTATTTTAAAACTGCTCCACATGTTGCGCAACCGTGTTTAAAATAGCTCGCTTTCAAAAATAAAAGATGCCTTAACGGATGCAGTACCTTTAAATCGGTAAAAAGCAATCTGCGTATTTTTACTGCTTTTTCTCCACTTTCTCTTGGAAATAAGATATTTTTTTTTGCGAAAAAAAGTATCCTATATTAGAATCAGGATACTAAGGCACCTCCTCACAAAATTTTGTTAAAATCCATCCAGTAGTTTTTACGTCGTTTTTGTCGTTAGAATAGCGTGCGTTTTCCAGTTAAAGGTAATTTGGTAATCCACACCAAATTTTAAGACTCTGACGTATTTACTTTATATAAAGGTACCCCATCCTTGGATAAAATTCTAAAATTTATATAAGATTCTAAAATTTGTATAAAATACTAAAATTCTAAAAATGATTGTAAAGCTCTGTAAAAGACAGACAGGAAATCAGTCACCCATTATTTTAAAACAGTGCCATCTGTTGCGCTTTTTAAGCAGTATATTACTTAAAATATACTGCTTTCAAAAATAAAAGATGTCTTAAAGTATGCAGTACCTTGAAATCGGCAAAAAATCTTCGTACTTTCACAGCTTTTTCTCCACTTTATCTTTGCGAAAAAATTATCCTATATTGGAATCGGGATACTAAGGTACCTCCTCACAAAATTTTGTTAAAATCCATCCATTAGTGATGCGAAATCCATGAAGAAAAAGACAGACAGACAGACAGACAGACAGGAAATGAGTTACTGTTTTATTATAAAGATTGGGAAAAGGAGGTTATTTTTCCAGTTTTGTTACTTTTCTTCCAAAATAATGGGTTATTTTAAGATATTTTTTCCTAAAAAAATAAAAATTATGTATTAAGTTAGAATATAAAATTAATTTAACAAATAAGAGTTTATTTGCGGACCGTAAATCAGTTAATATTAGTTTTAGGTCAGGAAAACTCTTTCCACAGCAGGCAATACAGCATGCTCGCTGTCGCAAATAAATACGTATACGTGTGTATGTACATATATTTTTCACAGTCCCAATATGTCTTAAAATCCTTATTAACGTCAACGGGCTTGGTACTGTACTTTTCGATTTCACTTATCTCTTTTTCCTATTTCATCCTCCAGCTCACCATCTGAGTATTAGTTTGTAAAATAAATTTTATTTTTAATAAATTTCCTTATTACCCACCTAATTCACCATACCCGAAGTTACTCTAGGGTATCATAAATATGGTGCGTCAATTGTCCATCATAATGCATACTCGGTAAATGTTAAGCTTCTTCCTTTTACGGTTCAAAATATAACCCCATATTTTTCAAAATCAAGTATTCTATGGGGTCACCTTTTATTTTTTTATTAATACTGTTATAATGGAAATTTTCTGTTTATAATGTCAAAATAACTCCTACGGGGACACCCTTCAATTTTTTTTTTTATATTTTTATTGGTTGTTATAGCGGATGCTGTACAATTTGCAAATTTCAAGTATCTGCATCTAACTGCTTGCAAGATAATGTCTTCTTCTCCGCCTAAATCGCACTTTCTATGGAGACACCCTTTAGTTTTTAATTTTATTTATTTTACTTATTGTTGGGCTTAGTACAACATATTTTGTATAAATTTCAAAGGTCGGCCTTTTACGTTTCAGAAAAATAACGCTCCTTGGGGACACGCTTTAATTTTTAGTTTTATTTTTATATTCTGTTTAAATTTTAAATGTCTTCCATCTATTGGTTGTCAAGACCTCATTATTGGATTAGGATTTTTCTGGAAAAATATCCGATTAAATGGCGTCGTATTAAATAGTAATTCCATAACACTTAATAAAATATTTTGCGGTTATGTTTCTTGGTCTTGGTCACATTTTTATTTCAACAAATAATCAACAAAATAATATATTTATTGTACTTAATAAGTTAACTAAACTTGAATTTTAATATAAAACAAAAAATAGTTTTACGATGGATAAACAATTTTTGCCCTCAAATATATTCTCTTTAAATAAAATTTAAGTTTTCATTATTTTCATAAAATTTTACAGTTACATGATAACGGTTACGATCCAGGTAAAGCACTTCAAGCACTTGTAAAAGCACCTCTTACCAAAAGTATTGAAAAGAAGTGGTGTGAGGACGAAATAAAAAAATTTATAAAAGGTCTAAGACAATTTGGCAAAAACTTTTTTCGAATCCAAAAGGATTTATTACCACACAAAGAGACACCCGAACTAGTTGAATTCTACTATTTGTGGAAGAAGACACCGAGCGCTAATAGCAACCGCCCGCATCGTCGACGCCGCCAAAGTGCATTGCGTCGCAATCGTGTTACACGGGCAAGTAATACACCTCCCAAAAAGGAGGATACACCAGAACCACAATCTGCTGCATCAGCCGCAACAACGACGGCGACGACGACGGCGTCGACGGCGAGTGCAGACAAAGGTCGCGCTTCGCCAGTTGTCAATAAGGAGGAGACTAGTTCTCTGACTGAAGACGACGTAAGCGAGTGCGACAGCGATTCAAGTTTAACCCATAAAAGGGATGAATCACCCTCTAGAATGAGAACGAGAAATAAACAACAAAATACAACCGGCACAACGGCGAAGTGCGATCAGACTCAGGTGACGCAGCCACAGCCGACGGCTAATGGCAAGCGTCCAAAGCGTGGTGCTGACACACCAGACAATGTTGGCACCGCAGCGACAGCGGCTACAGGTGTGGCTGAAGGTCCTAAAACGCCAACAAAGCCTGTAGCCGAAAGTGCGGCAAACAAACGTAAGACAGGCCGCCAAGAAACACCAAGTAAAAAGAAACGTAGTGACACTGAGGGCTCTATGGGTTCTGCGGTGAGCGCCACAGACACTCCGGACGAGAGTGATAACAATGTAGGTCCAGTTGCTATTTCTGCAGGATCTAAAGATAAACGTAAGCGAGCTGAAAGTCCGGTTGAAAGCACAAACTCTGATAGTCGTTCAGATTCTGCAATGGATGATGGCGAGTCTAACACTGATTCTGGCGAGCAGCAGTCCAAAGACAGCAAGGAAAGTTCGTCCAGCAAGGAAGAAAATAGTAGTAGTGGTAATAGCGAAATTGAGTCATCCACCAAAAGTGATAAAAATCCTTTGCTGAAAACCGAATCAAAAGTTTCTGAAATCGATGTTAAAGATAAAATCAAAAACGTTGATGAGGAAACCAATATACAGGCACCTACTATGGTTGCTGATACAAGTCTTAAAGACAAGGAACCCAAAGAAGACCCGTTAGCTATTACTACCACAAAACCGATGCCAATTATAAGCACATCGCTTCCTCCGTTAAAGGTGCCCACGGTAGAAGCCCTTAATGCATCTCTCGATCGCAAAGAATTGAGTAAAACGGACATGATGGATACCGGTGATATGCCAAAAGATATGCTGAAAAAACTGGCGAATATGAAGCAAGAAATTTCTACGCCGCCTCAGTTACCACCTCAACCGCCATTACCGCCGCAGCAACAAAGCATAATACCAGAAGTTGTCTTTTTTAAGAAAGAACCTAAAGATCTGGATGCTACCTGTAATCAAAATAGTAATGAACCTCAAGATCTCAAAGTTAAAATTGAGGTAAAGAGTGAAGACATCAAGCCGCCGATTATGGGGCTAACATCGGTTATACCGCCACCGAGTAGTCAGGCACCGATGTCTCTAACCACGAAGAGAGACGGCCAAGAGCCCCCACCTCCAATTTTATTGAACCAGCATCAGCAACAGCCACCACATCTGCAGCATTCGCACGCACCTGGACCTCCGCCAGGTTACATAGTTGAAGGTGGGCAACTCAAGTTTGCTCCAGCTTCACAACAACAGCAGCAGCAACAGCAGGGTCCGCCAACATCTATACCTAACGATAGCTCATTGCCTCCAAGCGGTGGGCCTCCAACAGGACAACCCCCGCAACAACCAAAATATGCTAACGAAATGGATCATAAGTTCTCCGACGGAATTAAATATGAGCCTGGAAAATTCGTTCCTCATGACCTTAAGTATACACCTGGTCAATTAGATTCTCTCAAGTACAGTCAAGAAATGCAAGCGGCAGCGGCAGCAGCAGCAGCGGCCGCAGGTAAATTTGATATGAAATTTATGATAGAACAACAAGGCAGCAAGTTTCCAGGCGATTTGTCTGCACATGCACAGCCTCCTACGGGTAAGTCCCCTTATGGCAGTGCAAGTGACATTTCTATGAAACATCCCGATCTTAAGAGTGGTTATCCTCCTCAAAGTCTGGGACCGCATCCAATGAGTGGTGCATCAGGGCCAGGTGATAATGCTCCACCACCACATAAGTATATGGGTGGACATCCAGATCAACCACCACCTACACATGGACAGCCACCTGGAGCCACACCTCCACCAGGCATAGCAATGCCCAAGCCACATTATGAACATCAAGTTCAGCATACTCTTCCTAGACCACCCTTCGAATCGGCAGGTCTAATGATGAAGTACGGCGACCCAATGGTGGGCAAATATGGTCCTCAAGATATAAAGTATCCACCTCCTCAAGGACCACCTACTGATATGAGTACTGGAGGTTTAAAGCCTTCTTTATTCGGGGAAAACCTTATTAAACCTTCTCCTTATGGTGGCGGCCCACCTGAATCTGGACTTAAATATCCACCTCCAGGAAGTCCAATCGACGCTTCGTCACGATCTACGCCCGGACAAGATAGTCAAAGTAGTAACAGCAGCTCACAACCATCTTCACAATTGCAATTCCAATCACCACATCCTTCGCCTCATATGCCGTCACCAGCTGGAGGGGGCCTCCCTCCAGGTATGCATCCACAAAACTTGGTATCTCCACATGGTGTTCCATTGCAGCCACCACCTCCAACTCACCAAAATCAATTGTCAGGTATGCCACCTGGTTCGACTAGTGGTGGACCGCCCCCACCACAAGGCCCGCTTCATCATCCTACTCCAACACCAGTAACTTCTAGTGGTGGAATCCACCATGGTGGACAATCCGCTTCTACTTCAATGTCACTGTCTTCGGTAGCAGGAGGCCCTCCGCATAGTATAACTTCGATGGCGCCATCAGCTGGTATGCATCCTCAACATATGCCTCCCAGCCATTTGCCTCCTCAACTACACAGACCACATGCGGAGCTGCCACCAGGAGCTGGCAGCATGCATCCTCTTGCTCCTATACCCTTGTCACTGCAAAATCATGATCTACGAAGTGGGCCACTTCCACATCTGCAGGGTCACGGTTTGTCGACACATGGTCAACCGCCTCTGCAATCAACGGCAACGAATGTACGATCTCCCTCGCCTGCACAACCACCGCCACGAGGAGGACTTCACGATGAAAGACCTGGTCAAGGTGGTCCGCCTTCGTCTCATTCACGAGATCCTCCTAATTCCCAGTCATCGGGACCATCTCAGCAATCTTCACATGCGCACCGTACATCACCTTTGCCTGGATTATCAAGCAATGCACCACCAGGACTTATTGGGCATCCCCTGCCTATTCATCCGCATCTAGCGCATTTGCCACCGGGTCATCCGGCTCATGCTGGTCATCATATGCTTCCACACACTCTTGCTGGCCTAGGACCTGGTGCAGGTCCCTTAGCATTGTTGGCTGGACCACCATCACTAAGTAGTATGCCTGAGTCGGGTCATAGCAGAAGAAGTCCACAACCATCACATTTGCAATCATCGGGACATCCAGTTGTATCATCAGCAAGTGGTCCAATGCCATCTCATCCTTCAAATCCACCAGTGTCGTCATCAAGCTCATTGTCATCCACTAACACCGTTCCGTCGTCTGCATTTAGTAGGGCCAGTCCTAGCGTTCAAAATAATTCGAGTTCCGGGGGTCCAGGTAGTGGTCTTAATGGGCCTCCTGGCAGCAATAATGTAGGTTCGTCAGGCGGTTTGAATACATCAGCGGGTGCTGGACATCGTTCCTCATCGCCGGCTTCGAGTGCTAGTAGCCTAAGTCGACAAAGTCCTCTACATCCTGTGCCACAATCGCCGCTTAGCCATCATCCCTCTTCTTCTGCACTGTCGGCGGCGGCAGCTGCTGCTTCTGAACGTGATCGACATGCTCTGCTACGACAGCAATCACCACACATGACTCCGCCTCCAGTATCAAATGCTTCCGCTTTAATGGCAAGTCCTTTGAGTAAGATGTATGGTCCTCAGTCAGGTCAACGAGGTTTAGGGGCGTCACCGCCACCTCATTTAAGGCCAGGCGCATCACCACCGGTTATTCGCCATCCACAAATGCCACTGCCATTGCCTCTATTACCTGCTGGAGCTGGAATGCCGCCAATAGGAGTACATCCCGGTCAATCACCTTATCCTCACCCGCTTTTGCATCCGTCAATGTTTTACTCCCCTCATCACCATAATCCATTTAACTCGCCATATGGATATGGGCCATACGGACCTGGTTTTCCAGCATACATGAAGCCACCAGGAGGTCCTGGTGGTCCTCTAGATCCCGCTGCAGTTATGGCAGCCGCACATCATCAGGGCTTAACTGGACCTCCACCAACAAGGCCAGATGATCCGGCTTTATTGGCTGCCCAGGAAAAACAGAAACAGCAGCAGCAACAGCAGCAGCAGCACCATCAACAGCAAATGCAACAGCAGCATCAACAACAACAACAGCAGCAACAACAGCAGCAACAACAACAGCAACAACAACAGCAGCAACAACAACAACAGCACCAACAACAGTTGCAGCAACAACATCAACATCAACAACAGCAGCAGCAGCAGCAGCAGCAACAGCAAATGCAGCAGCAACAACAACATCAACAAAATAAACCGCCAACACCAAAGACAGCACAGGGCAATAATAGCAATAGTGGAGGACCAACCGGACCACCTGGCAGTCAACAGTCTGCCCCGAGCGGTCTGCCTCCTGCTGGTTATCCAGGTTCGCATATACCAGGTTATCCACCACCACCGCATTCATCACCCTTTCAAGAAATCGGCAAACCCCACATACTCCAGCCCACATCTCACATGGATGCTTTGCGTGCTCATGCTCATTCGGCAAGTTCTGGTCTCGGAGGACCACCACCGCCTCATCATCATCCTACAGAACCTTGTAAGTAAAAGTGAAGGATGAATAAGAAAAATGTAATTTTTCTTACTAAATTATATTTCCTGTCATTTATAGTACCAATTGAAATTGAGCCAGATCCAGAGCCGGAAATACCTAGTCCAACGCACAATATACCACGCGGTCCTAGTCCTGAAGCTAAGCCCGATGATACCGAATGTCATCGTTCCCAATCGGCTATGTAAGCTCAACATTTTAGTTGTAGATTTAAAAGTATATCTTCATTTGTTTTTTTTTTTTAGATTTGTACGTCATATCGATCGCGGCGACTACAATTCATGCACAAGAACTGATTTAATATTTAAACCAGTGGCCGATTCCAAATTAGCGCGTAAACGTGAAGATCGTGATCGAAAATTAGCCGAAAAAGAAAGAGAACGTAGACAGGTTTGGGTTTAAATAAAAAAAAATTTTTCATTTAGATTTTTAATAAAATTTTGTGTTTTTTAGCAACAACAAATGCAACAGCAGCAGCAACAACAGCAAGCTGCTGCTGCCCAACAGGCAGCGCAACAAGCGAAACTTAAAGCGGAACTTAAACCACCCTATACTGATACACCAGCCTTGCGACAGCTCTCTGAATATGCTCGACCACATGTTGGTTTTAGGTAAGTTAAGTTTTTTTTTTTATTTACTTTGAGGAATGCAACAAATCAATTCTTTACGAATAGCAATAAAAATTGTTTTTTTATTTGAATTAATATTTATTCAGGCTTAAGTTCGTTATTATTTATTTATTTTTAAGTAATTAATTTAATTTTGTTTTTTTTTTTATTTTAACGAAAAAATCATTGCTGTCTTTTGAAACAAAGACTTCTATTGGACGATGAGTTGTAATTATGTTCAGGCTGATCAGGAATAAACTTGGTCTAAAAAAAACTCGAACCCCTTTTAATTACGCTCTACTCAGAAAAGCTGATCCATTTAAAGCAATCCATCAGGCTGAAAAAGTCTAAATTTTTTATTTTACATTTTTAAATATTTTAAAACTAAGACATGAGACATGCTTAGACTTTCTCTCTCTACGTCCGACATTTTGCCGTTCCTCTCAGCAAAGGCCTTTTAAAAGGCTTTAAAACATGTAGGTTGTATGTATGTATTTTGTATTTTTCAAATTTTAAACTTTTAAAATGGGACCAGTCTGTAAGCATAACCTTTCTAATAAAGAAAAAAAATTTAATTCGGTTCAGAAATGACCGAGTTCACACAAACCAAAAACAGAGCACAAACATACGAAAAAAAAACACGCAGACGAATTGATAACCTTCTTTTTTTGAAATCGGTTAATAAAGAGAAATAACTAAGGAATTAAGATACTAGCTGTGCCCACACAATATTTTGTTCGATTTTGCCTTGAAAGTAATCCACACAAAATTTTAAGACATACGTATTTACTTTATATAAAAGTACCCATCTCTGGATAAAATTCTAAAATTTATATAAAATTCTTAAATTCTAAAAATTTTTGTTTTGCTCTCTAAAAGCTCTTTAAAATATTTTAATAACAATGTAATTCCACAAAGTAAAAATACAAATCAAATAAAAATTTTGTTAAATTGGCTATTTTTGATAGTAAGTAATTCATATTTTGTGATTATTTTATTGCGCAATCGTATTTAAAATATCCCGCTTTCGATTCATTTTGTAAATATTTTAAAACAGCGCCATATGTTGCGCAGCCGTTTTTTAAATATATCGCTTTCAAATTTTAAAAATACTAAATATGTTTCGACGTAACGACTTACGTAATTATATATTTGTAAATACGTTTTTAGTATTTAAATATATTTTCGTTAGAAGTCTTGAATACGCTCGTATTACAAATTTCAGGTTGGTAATTATTTCATTTTAATTGTGGACAAACTAAGGTAGATTACAATTTCCAAAAAAAACCATCATAAAAACACCACTTATGTATATGTGAGAATGTTTCGAAGATATTTTTTTTATATCCAAAAAATGTTCCATACAATGAAATTTATAATCAAGCTTAAGTTCGTTTTTATTCTCTCTAAGAAAGAATTAATTAAATTACAAATTAGGTGATAATATTAAAGAAAAATTGGGAAAATTTAATTTTTAGACACCAGCACGAGTGGAATGCACATTTTTTTTTTCACATCCACGTCCGTCATATTCAACAAGAGGGAAGCTTAAGGTAGTGGTAGACATCGTTCTCACCAACTGACGATTGATAATTGAATACAAGTTTTCTCGTACTCCTTTATCTGGGTTTGGTTGGTTAAATAGATGATGCTTACAACTAAAACACTACCCTAAGTAGATTAGATACAAGTAGTGCTGATGACGGACGTGGCTGTCTAGAAAATGAGCATTCCACTAGTGCTGGTGTCTAAAAATTAAATTTTCCCAATTTTTCTTTAATATTATCACCTAATTTGTAATTTAATTAATTCTTTCTTTCATTGTATGTAATACATAAAACAGTTCGACTAATAATAATTAAAATTTTCAAAAAATGTTCCTTTAAATGTCTGAATGGATTACAAATCTGTGATTCATTAGCTTTCAAATGAGATATGCCCCATCCCGTTATCTATCTTAGTTTTTACACAATTTCCAAAAAACACCACTTATATGTGAGAATACTTCAAAAATTCTTTAAACTTTTGATCAACTACCTATAAAATGAAATATTTACCAACCTCAAATTTGTGATACGAGTATTATCCAAGATTTCTAACAAAAATATATTTAGGATATGCATACTCGTACTTTGTTTTACATACGAGTATGTATTTAAAATTTAAAAATATGTATGTCACAAATATGAAAAGATATTTACAAATATGTCCCAAATACATAAACATATTTGCAAATATATGACAAATACTAAAAACGTATTTATAAATATGTAATTACGTAAGGCGTTACGTCCAAACATATTTAGATCAAAATATTTATCTTCACTCTTCCTTAAAGTATGCTGTAATTTTAAGTCGGTAAAAAAACCACCGTACTTTTTGCGGAAAAAAGCATCCTATATTGGAATCAGGATACTAAGGTACCTCCTCACAAAATTTTGTTAAAATCCATCCAGTAGTTTTTACGTGATGCGAACTCAAAAAAAAGAAAGACAGACAGACAGAAAATGAGTTACTATATTATTATGTGTATAGATAAAACATATAAGATATAAAACTGAAAATTCTTCTAGAAAAGTACCTTTAGATTTTCAAAGCCGTGAATAACAGGGATCATAACGGTTATGTTTTATTTAAAAAATACTTTTTAATGATTATTTTTCGTTTTATTTTTTACTTGAAAAATAACAGTTATTTTTCGAGTTTTATTTTTTACTTGAAAAATAGCAGTTATTTTTCGAGTTTTATTTTCTGTTGGAAAATAATAGTTATTTTCAGCCTAGAAAGTTTTATTTTTTTGCTATTGATTCTAGACGTAAAATTCTCTTTTCACAGTGACTTGTGTTGAATGAACATTATGTAAAACTTGCGCAAATCTATATACATTTGGATATATATTTTATTTTTTAAACAAAAAATAACAAGCTAAAAATTTTATTATAAAATATATTATTTTCCAAGCAAAAAATAAAGAAAAATATATATGTACATATAATAATTTTTTTTTAAATTAAATTTATATAATAAATAAGCAATAAAAATCAATGCAGGCAAATTTAGTTGTCGTAATAACGATTATGTTGGTATACTTCTTGATCGAGTAGCATTTCTCCTTCATTATGATTTTTTTGGTTAAAATTTATAAAATAATAATTATTTACGTTCCCTGGTGATTAATAATTTGATATTGCAAGAGATCGCAATTATTTTTTAATTATATGACCACCACTGTATGTACAGATTAAGTCATCTGTATTCTACAATCAGTTAAAAATGATAATTCGTTAAAACAAATACATTTTTTTTTCTTTGAAATACTTTTTTTGAACTTTTAATGTTATTAGAAAAAAAAAAAAACAAATTAATCATTAAACTATTACCAAGTGTCTTCTTAGTATCTAAGCGTTGTTTAATATAAAGTTTTATTTTTCTTAACGCGTTTTCCTTCACATTTTCAACAGAAATAATTAAAACAAAAAACTAATATTTTCTTGCATTTTTAATTATTTCAGCCCTGTTGAACAGATGGTACCCTATCATCATCCAATGGGGCCCATGTATAGTAGAGAAAGGTATTAAATGAAAAATATATATTTAAAAAAAATCATTAACCATAAACATTAAAACTATTTATAAAAACCCTTTATATAAACGCCTACACATAATATTCATACTATGCTTTTTCATTTTGTTTCCAAACGCCAAATTCCTAATGCTTCATTGCATGTATTTTTTGCTTCATCACCAACATTTTGCTAAAATAATTTTCATTTAATTTAATTAATCAGAAGAATAAAACATATTTCAAAATGTGGTAACTTTTAAATATTATTAAAATTGCAGAGAATTGGAGGAAATTAAAAACGCACAAGCTGCTGCAGCTGGTCAATCACGCTTAGATCCCCATTGGATGGAGTACTATAGACGGTGAGTGTGTTTTTAATTATAATAATTAATTATTTAATAATTTAATTATAATAATTATGCTTATAATTTCTTTTTTGTTTAGTGGTTTACATCCTTCACAATTTCCCATGTATGCTAATCCAGCGGCCATTTCACAAATGGAACGAGAACGTTTGGGTATACCACCTCCTCATCATGTGGGTTTAGATCCCAATGAACATATGGTAAGTAGTACTTTGATTATTATTATTGCGACTTGACCGACCCCGACCTATTTTATAAAGTTCGAAATAAAATTATAAAATTCGAAATTCTAACATTCATTTCCTTTTTTTTATATATGTATGTATATGTATACAACAAACAAGTTTAATTCTAATATAATAAGAATAAATTATTTTTATTAAATCACAATTTATTGTTATTATCATGATATTCTATTTCTAAATATGTACATGTTAAATAATCTGTATACATTTTTAAAGCAAAAATATTTTATAAATCAATCAATCTATCAATCAATCATTCAATCACTCAATCGTATTTGGATTTTTGAAATTTTTACTGTTGTTTTTTTTTTGCGAATTAACCATCGATATCAAGTTCACAAACAATTTTTTCTAAAACCATAAAAACAAAAACTATGAAATCAATACAAAAAAACTCAAATTATGAGTGCGTTGTGTGTGTTTTTTTTTTCTCAATCCCTTCCAAATCAGCTAAAATTAATTTTTTTTTTTGTTATTTGTCACTCATTAAAAAACAAAAATACTAAATTAAGCAAATTGTTCCATTTTGTTTTTGCATTTTAACTTACAATTAAATAAAATTATAGGTTAAACATTTAAATTAACCCATTAAAAACTAAAAATCTTCACATTTCGTTTGCATTTCTATATCAAAATTAAAAATTTAACCCATTTTTTGTGCAATTAACCTTTTTATTTCATTAAAAGTCAAGTTTAAGTCAAAGAAAAAGCTTCATTTTAATACAGCTTTTTTTTCAAATCCAACAAATAAAAGCATTTTGTTCCATAATGTTCTTGTTCACTCAATATCCTCCCGTTATTTTCATTATTAATGGAAAATTAAACATTGTTTTTTTTTGCTTGTAATGAAATAAATTTTTCAAAACACAACACTAAATTTTGGAAATTCGCCACGACTTTTTTTTAAACTATAAATTTTCAGATACGATTGACGAGAGAATATCATGCACATGCGCATTCTCATACTCATTTACATTTGCCTTTGCCCCCACAGCAGCAACCACCGGAGGCCGGATTTCAACTACCACGTGAGTTTGTGTAAAATTTTATAAGAAAAATTTAATTTTAAGAATAAATACTAAAATCGGTTTAACATGGCAAAATGAATAACCTGCATATGCATTTGTAATTAAAAAAAAATATATATATTAGTATAAGTTCTGGAAGAAAAAGAATGTACATGTGTGGCTGTGTGTCATAATATGAAGCCTATTCAACCAATATCAAACTTTTGAAACTTTCTTAAATGTTACTTAGTAAGAGTTAAAGGTAAAGATTATGATTGAAATGTTAAACTTTGCTTGCGTCCTGACAATATTTTGTTCGATTTTGCTTTGAAATTAATTCACACCCAATTTAAGACGCCTACTTAGTTACTTTATATAAAGGTAGATAATATTCTAAAGTTCTAAAAGTTAATGTACTGCTCTGTAAAAAATGTTTAAAATATTTTAAAAACAATGTCATACCACAAAGTAAAAATACAAATCAAATACAAATTTTATTCAATTGGCTTAAAGTATGCAGTACCTTTAAATCGGCGTACTTTCACTGCTTTTTCTCCACTTTTTCTTGGAAATAAGATTTTTTGCGGAAAAAAATGATCCTATATTGCAATCAGGATACTAAGGTACCTCCTCACAAGATTTTGGTAAAATCCATCCAGTAGTTTTTAAGTGATGCGAACACAGACAGGCAGAAAGATGGAAATGAGTTAATATTTTATAATATGTATATATCGAAAACTAGAAAGAATTTAACAAAACGTAGTGCAGATTTGAATTTTGCGCCTCAATTAGAAAAAAACATCTTTAGTTGATCCATATTAGCATAAATCGATAGCAGTTAACCGTATTTAATTAAGTAAAGAAGTTCGAAAATTCATACTAAAATTAATTTTTCGTTCTACATTGTACAAATTTTTAATACTTTTGATGATAATAAAACCCTAACTTGATGAGTTTTTTTTTTTTTTTAATTTCAAACAGCGATTAGGTCAGTATTGCTTTTTAGTAGTTATAGAGCTATCAAAAAAGTTATGCTGGAACAGTTAAAAGGCCCGATTATCGTTTACAATACAGAAAAGTTGAGTTGTCTCGGCTACAACACAACTTAATTTTGTTTTTCGATTATGATTTACAACATCTAAATGTTGTGTATGTCACAGAGTTGCGGTATATGTTAGTACTTGTTTTCCTTCAAAAAAAACATCTCTGTGTAGTACAAACTGTTGAGGTGAAAATAAAAAATTTTTATTTCGTTTGAAAATTTAATATTTATATTAATAATTATAACATTTATAATTAATAATTATAATAATCATGGTCACGGACGTTAATATTAAAAGGTTGTTTATTATGATGAGGTCAGCAAAAGTACACATTGTGCGTATCCGGAAAATAATTCTTGACAATTCCAACCAATTGGAACTACCAAACGCAGTATTTTTTTTTTTTTTTTTTTTTTAAATGAAGTCCTAATTACAATATATGTATATACATATGTACAATATACATAACATATATGTACATACTATTTTTATGAAATTGTTCGTATAAACAAGAATAGCTATTTGTTTTTGCTGCTAAACAATTTCTTGAAACCAATAATCCGATGTTCTGCCATTCCGCCGATTCTAAAACTCTGTAACGCCCTAAGATTTTTTTCTGACAGAAGCTTTTAAAGAATTAGCGGCAATGATTATAACATTGGGGTTTCGCAACTAGCTGTTTGCTGCATTTTGTTAGTTCCAAATTTCAGCTTTCCCCGGCCAATATCTAGATTTAATTGCTTCACCCCTACGAGCTTTCCATCTGCTCTTTAAATATTTATTTTTCAAAGAAATATTTAAAGTTGTGATTGTAAACGCCTAGCAAAAATAATAAAAAATGAAAATTTACAAATCCTTCTACATTGTAATTTTTCAACCTGTCGCGACAATAAGACAACAGCTAATAAGCAGTTGTAAGATTTTGATGGGCTTAACAACACATAGAAACACATGTTGTAAACGATAATAGCTGTAAATTTTCATAGACAACTAAAATTGTGACACATGTGATAAGTGTTGTAAATTGTAATCGTAATTTCAAATATACAACACTAAAATAATTAATGTTGTACACGATAATCGGGGCCAAAGACTGGCGGCTAATCCCCGAATTCGATATCGAGCAAAGTATCGTATCGAATAGCATTTCGATACCAGTCGAGTAAGCAAATTATGTCATTCGACATGTTTCGTATCGTAATTGTAATAGATTAATAAACATATGTTTTCGCTATGTCAACAAATAAACAAAAACAAACAGTTTAAAAACATTTCCGCAAAATAAAAAAATACATTTAAATTAAAAATTGAAGTGTTTAGGATTATGAGAAGAGTTTTAGCATATGCAGATAAAAAGGAATTCTTTTTCTTTGCCATAAAACGTAATCTAAATTAATTTCTTATTTGTTTACTTTTTACTTGTTAATGTTTTTTTAGACTTTAAACAGGAATAAAACTGACAAAGAAGAAATTTAATAACATTCTTTGTCAGCTTAAGTTCATTAGACATAATAAAATCTATATATATGCATACGATTGGCATAGGCGTATCGAATGCGATTACAATACTTTTCATTCGATATCGAATGCCATGATACCAAAATAAAAAATTGCGAGATTTTACTCAATATGGAATGCTAAGACCCCTGTTTCATAATATCGAAAGAAGATCTACATATGCGATTGAAAATAAGTCAATCGATTTCGAATTAATTTGGATTTCTCTATTTCGAAAAAGTTCGCGGGAGCATACTTAAGTTCGTTTTTCTAAAGTTTTATCAAAATGCAATAATGTCTGATGCGGAATTTTTAATTTCTTTTCGCGGTTTTGTTTAAAAGTACGATTGTAAATTTGAAATTAAAAAAAAAAAATTATTCACCCCTATCGCGAATAATTATTCCCATGGAAAATCTCCTAAATTATCTATAGTGAATGATTCCAATAACAAATTTACCTTTATTTTACGGTATAAATCATTCACAATAGATAGTTTGGGGATTTATTTTTTTTAACGGGAATAATTATTGGCGAATTATTTTATTATAAAAATAACTTTTTATTTTTTATACTCGAAAAAAAAAAAAAAAAAAATCAAAAGCGAACGAAAGCATTTTTTCGATATTGTGAAACTGGCCATTAATCTCCTGGCACAAATAACGCAATGCCCTGTCAGCACAGTCAATAGAGTGGCCATCTATCTTTGACGGGCTTGCAATCTTACTAGCGCCTTTAAGACACCAACTCCTTGCCGTCGACTTCGTTAGGGCATCTGGGAGGCTACTGCGTATTTCGATTCGAAAGAAATCATTTTCGAAACACAATGTTAAAGTCATACAAATTCGAATAATTTCCTTTTCGAATCGAAATACGCAGTAACCCCCCAGGTCTGCACAGCTCGCAATACATAATTTGTGCGAAAAATTCACTTTACAGCAACTTACCGGGATAACGACTTGATCTATCGCCCAGTGTCTATGGCGGGTTACAGATCTGGCAATTTCGGCCACAGTAATATTGCCAGTAAATGTCACGTAAAAGCTACGTGATAAATTTTAATACAATATTGGTTCAAATATATATTTTTTTATTCTGAAAAAAAAAAAAAATTGGTAAATGACAAAGATACGAACCAAAGCCCCAGGGTGTGAGACTCCAAATTCAGCTAAAGAGTTTAATGGTGCTCGAAGGTCGAGCAACAGGTACTGCCTGATCGACTTTAAACAATAATGACAATGACGCACCCACGTGTTGCCCGACCTAGAGCTACTTTACGACTGGTTCAAATATAGGCTAAATATTTCCTATAAAAAAAAATAGAAATAAAATAGTGAAATTACCCAATTTCACCGATTTATTGGTCCTGAAAACTAGGCAGCACCTTTTATTTTTGTAAATGGGAAATTCTAAACATCATTTACAGATCTCTATAATAATAGAATTTAATACCAAACCTATATTTTAAATTCCTGAATAATTACCTAAACACGGAAACCTCCACACAAACTAAACATAAACCATATCTTCAGCACTATAACAATAAGAGTCTTAAAATTTGGTGTGGAATACTCTCACAATGAAAGCAAATTCGCTCACAGTAAAAACAAAGGACGCTGACGACGTCGCCGACACTGGTAGTATTTAATATGACAAAAGATTTTACCAGCTGTTGCGTTTAAAAACAAAATAAAAAAAGGATATAAATTAAGAAAAAAAAAACTTATTGGTTTGAAATACATAATTTAGGTTTCACAAGGTGTCGTAAAGTCATATTTCTTATGTTTAAAAAATTTTTAAAAAATATGACTATTGTGAATAACCCCTGATAAACTACATATACAAAACTAACGAAAATAAAAACTATAAAATTAGATAAATGTCTTGTTATGCTTTTAAAAATAAAATTCAAATAATATAATCGCTATCACAGTGGCAAAAACCAGGTTAGGTTAAGTTTCCTGTTTCAAACAAATAGAAATAAACTTTTTGAAACAAAGAAATTTTATTTATTACGTCAGCACAAAAAACAACCGAGATTGGTCTTTTGTTAGAGTATTTTCTAGTTTAAAAGGTAACAACAATATTGTTGTTGTTGTAAAATTTTAGAATACCACATGTTAGCATACCTTGTGAATTCCCTCAATGTACCTTATTTGCGTGTCAGCAAATTTTGTTGTTTAATCACTTTGTAGGGGTTTGTTGGAATAAAAGTTTATTTTTTTTTTGCATTAAAAATCTCTTCTCTCCAAAAACCTTTAAATTTTTAGTATTTATTCTTAAATTTATTTATGTTTGTGTAAAACAACTTATAAACTAGAAACCAATTGACTTTATTTTTCTTTTAATTTCTCTTTACTTTTATTTCTTTTTTGTAAATCTACATCCAATCAACTCTGTGAATATTTGTGGGTGTGTGTGCGCGTATTTCATCCTTCAACCACCTCAATAAAATCATCAACAACTTTATCACGCTTCACCGGTATACATCCAAATCTGTGATAACTATGTTTGTGTGTGTGTGGCATTAATTTTCTAATTATATTAATTACACTTGGCAAAAACAACAACAACAACAACAACAACATCATCAACAAAAATCTAAACAACAATAAAAAAAAAAATATATATATATATAGCGAATGTTGGTCAATTTCCACGTCCAAATATGCTTATGTCTAGGGAGCCGCACTCAGATGTTTTGCTGCGTATGTCTTATGCTGATCAACTTCAGGTTTTCCATTACCCTCGATAATTTATTTTACTCATTAATTACATATATACAGTATTTACAGGCCGCTGAATTCCAGCGTCAGTCATTGCATGATCAATATTTCCGGTAAGTACAACCCAACCAACTGATGATGCTTCTGTCTGCCATTGACTCTGCCTCCACCACTGTGATTCTCGCAAAAAACAAATATTAATAAAAAAAAAAAATATATTAAAAAAAGCACAATTTATCATCATCCCAAAAACCAATCGAGCCATTTATTTATTGAAATATAAAATCTAAATTATTGAGATGTATTTCTAAATAAATGGCTGTGTGCGTGAGTGTTTGTCATTGGTAACCAAGTGTGAAAGAGCATAACAACATAATGCTTAATTACTTAATTTGCCAATTAATTAAACGATTAATGGATATTGAGTTTTAAGAAGAGAAGTTGTTACTCTGCACACTCTCTCTGTAAAGTTTGTAAAAATTAATTTATTTTTTAATTTATTTTCATTTATTTCAACAGACAAAGGCCCCGGTAAATGGACCCGTAAACGAAACTATTATTTTGTTGCTATCATTAATCATCATTGACTATTCATCAAAGCTTTCGTTTGTTCACATTGTTTCAACTGTTTCAATTGTTTGTTTGTTATTAATCTTTTCTTTTTAAGCTAAACCGAAAAAATCGTTATTTATTGTTATAAAATATGTGTACAAACCAAAAGCAAAACAAGAAAATTGGCTTTTTGTTTCATAACAAACATAAACATTATCACAATCGACAAGCACCCACCACAACAACCAAAAGCATCCAACATTTGATTCATCATCACCAACTACATCATCATCACCATCATGTTCATTAAAGTTATCAAACTGCGAAAAAAAGCGACAAGATTTCAATAAAAAAAAGTCAAGTATTCAAAAAGTTTTGATCATCATTCTCATCATGCAGAAGTATTTATCAGTATTTACAATTAAAACGCACAACAATTTCTATAACAAAAGTTAGTACTATTTAATTTTTTGTTTTTATATTAAGAAAAAAGAAAAAAAATATATATATGTATTGCTTAAAAATGGTTGGGCTACGAACAGTGATTTAAAGCACAAATATTTGGTAAAATTCTCTCCTTTTCCAAACTGTTAGGTTTAGGGTAATGTACTGGTAATACATTTTTATTTAATTCAGCAACTTCGATCTTGTCCCAGCATATAATGAACATCACCTCACCCTCCTTCTATACACTAGACAAAAGCGCAACAAACCCAGTAAAAACAAGTAAGAGTGCTATATTCGGCTATGCCAAATCATATATACCCTTTACCATAGTAATGTTAAATACTCCCTTACTCTGTTATGTTTCACATTTCACAATTATATTCGGTTTTACTTTTATTTTATCGGATTTTTTTTTTAAATTCCTTCTAGAAATTTTATCGAAAATTTTTTGTAAAAATATTAAAACTTTTGTTAAGACTATATACCCGGTAGTTTCAATTGTTATTAATTTTCTATTTAAACAAACTTATCAAAGAAATAGAATATGAGAAATTTTAATTTAGATAGATACGAAGAGTACTGATGACGGACGTACCTGTCTAGAAAATGCATTCTGCTTTGCTGGTATCTAATTTTTCTTTATCTCTTTATAATTAAGAATTTAAGCCTAAATAATTAATTTACTTCATTAAAAATTTTATCGAAAATTTTTTGTAAAAATTATATCGAAAATTTTTTGTAAATAATTGTATCGAAAAAAATTTATAAAAATTATATCGAAAATTTTTTGTAAAATTTTTATCGAAATTTTTTCCATCTGTGGTAAAGGGTATAAAATTCGCAAGTTTCCTTAACAGCAAAAGCAAAATTCTTGGGAAAAGTACGAAATGCAAAGCACAGCCAGCAATACGATTGCAACCATTTAGCGAAGACACGCATGTACATATATACCACTCAGCCGAGACAGTAACTTATTAACCTACCCTGAAGATAACGTGACTAGTCCATACACGCATGTAAATTATATTCCATAAGGGACTAGGACTAGTCCAAAGGTAACCTAGGTGTATAGAGAAAACATGATCCATTTAACATTACGATGTCCTAGGACTGGACCATATAACCCAGCTTTGCATTACATGGGAGTAGTTTCAAAACTACTCTATGTCACTACACGATGGAACACACTGCACTAACTGTACAGCTCTTGGCAACACTTTATGCTATCGCGAACACTTGCGGTTTAACAAGAAACTCTTGATGGTCAATAACATGGTCCATAACTGCATTACATAGGATCATGTTGTAGCTAGTCCATTTCAGTTACAATGGACCACGTAGCCCAATATTATCTGCAGGGTATATAAGCACAAATACTTGGAAGATGCAATACATAAAAATATGCACAAAAAGTGACTGAAAATTTATTTACGTTCCGGTCTGTTCTCTTAGACCTTTTTTGTTCTGTATCAATTTAAAACGAACCTTTCAAATGAGATAATAAATATCGTAATATATGTTAGTTAAATATAATAAAAACATTCTTCGAGCTCGAGGTCAAGGTAATAAATTGCGACCGTATCTCTTTCAATCTTAAGTTAGAATATAAAGAATAAAGAATTTTTATGAAATATTATTACGCTTTCACCTTACAACCACACAAACTGTACTTTTATTCTTAACGTTAATTTATTTTAACGCTATCTAAACTTATTTATGTATACGCTTGTTAATTTTATTACAGTATCGATATATCGAAATATCGATGTTTTTGTCAAGCATGGTAATAACAGCCGAATAGCTTACCATAAAAAATATATCGGTTTTCGATATTATAAAATAAACTTTGATATATCAATATATTGATATATGTATATCAAAAATATCGACGTTGTCTGATAAAGTAAAAACATTTCTAGAAGCTTATAGTGTTTCAGAAAGGTTATGGTCTTAGTCGTTAATCAATATACATACATATATAATTAAACAACAATGTGCAGCCCTCTGTCTCTGATCTATAAAAGAGTTATGCGTTTATATGATGAACGTGCTTTTGAAGAATAAGATCTGGATGTTTTGCCCTCTAGTAATTTATAGAACATTTGAGAGTATTCGGGAGTATTTCACAAAATTCTAGAACATCTAAAAATATACATATACATATATATGTACATACATATGTATATCCTTCGGATGTAAAAATAAGCTAAAATTTTGAGCTTTTGGAATAAGTTTTCATTTTAATTAAAAAGTTTGAATGTTCAGTATGTATTTTTTTTTTTATTTTTGAGAAACACAGTTTTATTAGGGTTAAAAGCAAAAAAGTAAATTGGAACATCTTTGCAAAATCTGGCAGATATTCTGAAACATCGGCCCGTATCATTATACTGAAAAGAAAGATATGCCCAGCTTAACTGCTTACTTCAGTTTAAAGTTTAGACTTAGGTTAGGTTGCACAGGTTGCCGGTTCTATGATCAGAAACCGACTCACCTAAAAAATTTAACAATAAAAAAACAAAATTAAAATATTTCGAAAAATGGTAGTAAGGTCTCATCAGCATAACTAAAATCCATGCAGATTGTGATCACCATATCACGTATATATTATGTAAGTATGTATGGATGTATAATTCGTTACGAAAAGCAGCAGAACTTCTATCGAACGTAACGTTTAAACCCGAAACCATTTTTAAGCAATATTTCCTAAATTACAATAACAAAAAAATAATAAAAATAAAAATTAAAAATAATATATATTTGCAGAAATCAATTGCGTTAAACAACTACATACTAAACAATATGATGTTCTATTGTGGATATATGAACTATGGAGGATATTATCATCCAAATCAACAACACCGTGGTGATTTAAACTAAAAAAAAGCTTAATATTTTATTTTCAAAATTTCAAATAGTTTTATTGAGTTGAATTATTTTTTAAGCATAAAATGTAATATAATCTCTTATCTCTTTCTCGCCTAAAACCCAACCCCTCACTCTTAATATTTGTAAATAATATACAAACACATACACACACATAACTAAATAAATAAATCTATCAATCACAAACTAATACACCTTCCCATACATATATGTAGATACATTAATTTACATATACCTATACTACTACTACTACTATATTATAATAATTAGACATACGCATACATATGTATTTTTTTAAATTTAAAAATTAACTTAATTTTAGTAAAAAAAAAATCGAAGAAGAAAAAATTTAATAACAAGAATAAGAAAACAATTACTTGGCTGGCACTTGTCTTATTCGCGAAAAAGTAACAAACATTTACAAAATAAATATTAAACAAAAAGAATTTAAACTTTTTAAACCAGATAAAGAGCTAAGATTTTAGTAAAAACGTTTTGAATTTGACGTATTTATAGTATATAAAACAACAAATACTTAATAAATAAATATTTAAATATTAAAATAAAAAACTAACAAAAATTTTAAGTATAAGATTTATATACATTTACCTTAAAACAAATAACGAAATATATATATATTTTTATTTAGTTAATAGGCCAAAAAACAAAAAAAAAGAAAGCCCCAAACACTTATATAACAAGCTGTAAAAAGTTTAAACTTATTTAGGGTTTATTGTTTTTTAATTTTTCCCCCTTTTATTTTTGTTTTTAAAAAATTTATGTTGTAGTATTATGGATTTTATTATATTATAATTTTACAAAAATTAATTAAATAGCTAATAATTTTTGCAAATATACCCAAACATATAAGTAACAAAATAAACATTTTATTAGTTATTATTTATAATTTAAGCTTGGACAAAACTATGGTACAAAACAAAAAAACAAAAAGAACTAAATTGAAAAAGAAATTAAACAAAAAATAAAAACGGTTTTTCCAAATATTTATAAACTAGACAACAACAACAAAAAAAAAAAACATTAATTATATTTGATATTATTTTTTATATTTATAAAAAGTTGATAGAAAAAAAACTAAAACGTAAATAAAGGAAAAATTTTTATGTATTGTAAAAGATTTTACAAAAAAAGAAGAAAACAAAGAAAAAAGCAACAAAAAATCAGCTGTACAACTTTTTTTTCTGCTGCTCAATTCGAATTTAGAGCACTTATCTATCGTCACGGGTCACGGGTTTCTATACGGTTGTAAGAGTACGTTTTGAGATACGCAAAATAAATAGACTAAATAGTTCACAATCGAATAAAAACAAATAGAAAGAAAATTCAATGTGTGTTCTTTTATTAGGATTTTTTCTAAAGAATATATTCGTGTGGCGCACCCACCTAAACAGAGAGTTTGGACACGAAACCGTTGCTATAAATTTAATTCAAAGCAGTTGCTTGATCATACTGTGTGTTTGTTCGTTATTGATATGTTCACATGCGGATTTTAACTGCCCCAGAAATAAAGGTTTTGCTTATTGATGTAACCGCTTAAATAAAAATGAGCCTCGTCGCTCATAATGATTTTCGACTTAAAGTCGTCCTCTTTGTTGTTGCGATCGAGGATGGCGAAAGTCGTCCTCTTTGTTGTTGCGATCGAGGATGGCGCTACAGCAAAAGCCCCCAACCAAAAAAAGTGGTTAAAATGAAAATGCATTGGTTTGCTAAATATTTAGCAAAGTGACACAAACCTACCTTGTTGAAAGCTGGTATGCTACTGATTTAAAATTTTTACATGTTTTGTTCGCTGTGAGATTCTCGTTGAGATTGTGTATGTGCTTACAGACCCTTAGGGGTTTGCGTGGGGGCTCTTGCTCTACAGTCATTCACAATGGATCAATGCTGGCTGGTCTGTTTGTATACTGCAGCTGTCTAGTTTCGATAGGGGGTAATTAATTTGGCACAATTTCACTCAACTTATAAAAAAAAATTATTGAAAAAAAAAACAAATAAATCATCAATCTTATACTAATCTTAACTGTTTAAAACAGTTTCAGTCGGATTAGATTTTGTTGTAAATGAGGTTATAGCCACCAAAAAATCTTGCAAAAATATTCCGTGGTGACAATGTAAGTATTGAGATTGTTAGAAAATATTTGACAGCTAAAACATAAATATTAATTTTTGGAATATTAATTCGAAGAATAAGTAAAAACAAACGCGTGAACTTTTAACACATAACTAAATAGAATTTGTGTGTTTTCGAATGAATGCATTCTACAATCGCATTAATTTCAGCATATATCTCTCCTTTAATGCAACATAGTTGTATCTCAAAAAATACAAAATTTGAAATTATTGAAGAAAAAGTGTTTCACTATACCTTTTTTTTGAATTATCTTCCAAACTATAACGAAATAATACTTAAATATAAACTGTCATGCTCGGTTTCGCGGGCTCGATTCCCGCCAAAGACTAGATATTTTCTTTAAAAAAGGTATATTAGGATTCCTAAAAATCTTTGTTGAAAAGAAAATCAATTTTGATTCAAACTGATTGTTATAATTTTTACAATCAATTTATTTCTTGTCAGCTGTGATCTCGATCTGAGATTTAATTCCGGTTGAAGCAAGTCATGTATAAAAAAAACAACGGAAACAAAAGTTGTACATCTAGCAAATAATATTTTAACAGATATAAACTTTTATTCGATAACAACACAATAAAAGCTACAAATATTTTATGTATAAATATTTATAAAAACTTAAGGACAACAGAAAAGTAAATATTTAAAAACAAATAAAACCGATCTTGTAAAACCTTAATGAAAATCTGCTGTAATTACTACTAGACTTTGTAAAAAATATAGATATGTACATATGTATGTATTATTAAATTATAAATTAATAACTTCATATGATACTTGAAAACAGAGCTAATAAGGATTTGTAAAACCAGAAGTAAATCTATAAAGGGTCTGTTCGTGAATTCATCAGTAAATTTAAATGTATCACAAAAGCAGATAATACTTTATATTAGTAGCGAATGCAATAAAATATCAACATAAGATTTGCATACATACATAGGTATTATTTCGTCACGTTTACTTGTCTAATGCAGCTCAGTGATACATTTCCGAACAGGCCTCCCATATACACAATTCGTAACAAATTAATTCCATTGCTTTGCCGGCGTCATGTTTATGTTTTGATAAAATTGATGGCTATTGAAGACGACCTCTTACGGGAAAGTTGTATGAAAAATTATAACCTTGTCTATTTCATATTTCTGACGATAGCTCAGGCAAAGATCTATAAAAAATCTAAACAAAACTTACACCTTCATGAAATATAAAATTGCGTTGTGAACCATATTGCAAGAGGAACACTGATTGGAGTCTCTCCTATATATTATGTTAAGGTACACACTGCCCAGACTAATTGATTGTGAACGGAATTAGTTACAGAAACATCATAACGGAATACTGGTCTAACCTAGACGGCATGAATCCGGAAGACATGTGGTTTCATCGGAACAGTCTCATAAAACAGTCGATTTATTCTTGCGCCTATTCGAATAAACCAAAAACAATTCCTGAGCTTAAAAACAATGCGTTGGTTGGCCAGATATATATTTTATTCTATGCTTATTCGGTATACATACTTGTTCCTCTAAAGAGAGTCAACTCAAAATTTTTCACTTTTTGCAAGAAATCCATGTACAGTGGTCATATCTACGCACTGTAAAATTTTTACATCATTTTCTCTACTCTTTCGCGAAAAATACACGTTTCTTGATATGAAAGTATATTTAAAAAAAAACAGGTTTTTGTCTTTACAGAAAATTTTTAAATTTTGTGTTGATTCTCTTTAGAGGAACAAGTGCGATATATCTACTTAAGCATTTTTAAATAAAATAGTGCAGTCTTATTGTGACACCCTTTGCAATCCGTTTCCAATAGTTGTATTTAAAATAATTTCTGAACTAAATATCTTGATAAATATATCGTTCGTGTCATTTTCCTTTTAGGAATTACGTCATACGTTATCGAACAAGAAACTATCGAAACTTGAGATGATAACATATGATAATGTGTAAGCAAACGACTTATCGACAGGTTTTTAAATGTCATTCTTTAGCTTTACAACAATCGAAAACTATTGTTTACTCATTGCACCTGAGAAATACTTTTATTCTTACTCGATTTTAAATACCCAATGGACATCAATGAAAAGTTTCCATAATTTCTACTATCATGTCTCAATGTTTTCTTAAAAAAAGGTGCTGGCACCCAAACTTTCTTCCAAACTTGAGTCTACAGACATATGGTTCCACCACTTTCTTTGCAATTGAACTCGTTTTGCGGTAACCTGGCCGTTTTAAGTTGTAAGAATATATTTTCGCAAAACATTCGGCTGAAAATTGACGATTTTTTTTTTATCAATCTTAGCTTCTATAGGCTTGCTAGGTTTGTGGTTTATTTTAATAAACGGAGGCACCATTCTTTGTTGACAAATAATTCTCAATCTGTTTACAACAAATGTATGTACATACATATACATATATGTATTTGCATGATACATCGTGCATTTATAAGTAACGTTATGAAATTACTTTTGTACCACCTGGTAGAAACACTTGCGCCTTTGCAGTTATAATTAAAAAAAAAAAACTTTAATTTGTTCTTATAAGAAAGTTATGTTACAGAAACACAATTGACAAACGATAATTGAGTTCTTGATTTCGAAAGTGGTATAAGTCAAAAATTTTAAAAATCTAGTTTATCAGCTGTTTCGTATCAAATCCTAATAATATAATCTGAAGTAATTCGCAGTATGCCATGAAAATTTAGTTAATTTTTTGGTTGGTAAACAAAATACAGTTACTGTATATTTTATTAGTGGTCAGTCTGTTTTCAAACTTTGGATAAATAATTATTAGAAATTTTGTCATTTCTTCAGATTGCGGTTCAGGTATGATCAGGTAATCCAATTAAAGTAAAAATGCACTATTTATTTGTAGCTAACTGTAGACATTATAAGTCGAAGAAGTATAAGTTATTTAATAGAATTATGCAAAAAGAGAAACCCATTTTTGGTAGAACAAATGGCTCAGAAAGATTTCATTTCGACGAAACAACTAGGAGAATCAACGACTAATAGAAAGAGAAACACCAATCGAGAAGCTGTGTCTGGGCTAAAAATACAATGGATTAGATTTCTAGAAAATGCTCCATATAAAATGTTTTATAAAACTTCTTTGGGTGACAATTCCGAATTCAAAGTGTCAGATCTTTCACCAAAAAGAGGAAGGCCAAGAATATACGAAAATATTGATTTGCTTCCATTAGACCAATAACTGAAGAAAAACGTATAGATATGATGGATTTACTACTCCCCTATATTCCACCAATTTTCCACACACTTTATTTCCCTAAATACTAAAAAAATAATTTACTTAGTTGCAATGTCATGAGTTTGAATAATATGTTGAATTATATGATGAATTAATATGTTGAATTAAATTTCTAATAAAAAATTTTGCTTGATGGTTTAAGACATTTATAAAGTCATGCAGTTAATTTTGAAAATGGTGCAAGTCATTTAAACCTTTTAAAACCAAATTTCCTTTTTAAAGTGGTTATAAATTTTACAATCATAAAAAATACTTATTTGTTGGCACTATTTAATTGTCAAAATATTTTATTCCATAATTCAAAACCATTTTTAACCCATTAAAAGGCAAACCTCATAATAATTTGAAACAAGAAATATATGACTTATACCATTTTCATAATGAAGGGCTCAATTAACTTCAAGTTGTTTCGTTTTTTTTTCTTTCGAACTATCAATGCGAAAGTTAGGGAAATGAGGTAATGGGCACTGGTTTTCATAGAAAAAATTTAATTTTTTTTGTTTCACATTGCTTATCTTTTAGTCCAATTCATTTCATATGAATATAGTAAATACATATATTTTTTTTATGGGAAAGTTACAGAAATGTGGCACCACGGATTAAATTTTGATTCGAAGAAAATAATTAGCGCACAAAGTCTGTTGTGTAAAATCTAGATTTAAGAAAAACAAACCACTTGGAAATGTAAAATATTTGTAAGTAAAAAATAGTTTTTTTTTTATTATTTCTGCAGTGTAATATTCTTTTTTTTTTAATTATTAAATGTGATACATAAAGATTTATAAATATTGTAAATCCAATTATTGAAAAGATATACAAACATTGAATATAAAAATTTATGCCTACGAACGCGTGACTATTATTTAATTATGTAAATTTTTTTTAACTAAAATTAAAAGTTTTTAATCAAGATGCATAATAATTTATATTAAGTCCCCGCATTTATAGCATGTTTTTTTTTTTTGTAAAGTTCTTAAATTTTAATTAAACGTTAACTATACAAGCCATAGTGTTCAATTCTATTAATACGCATATTTTCAAATTCAAATGTTTAGCTAAATCGAATATTTTTCAGGACCTATGCTTCTTAAGGAGTTAAGCGGAAATGAAGAATAAGAAGTCATGTGATTTTCAAAATAAAACCTATAAACAGCTGTTAGTAGAAGAGCAATAATAAATGGGATTGGTATTTAGGGTTTGTATCCATTTGACAAGTTTTCATTTTATACCCTTAAAAGTGCAATAAAAAACTTCCAGCATTTTTTTAAATTAACAGCAACAACGTTTCCAGTTTTAAGGCGACACGTACCACGTACACGTACTGACAAAAAGTACTTATAAAATAAATGTAGTCAAGTATTTACTAAACGTGAGCGCAAGATGTTAAAAAGTGTACAGTAATGCATGTTTTTGAAACGCAAATATTGATTTGTATGTGTAGTGGAATATTACTAAACAGTAAATACAAAGAACAGTGCAAAAATCAGTGCACCTGATTTGACCGCACAGTTTTATCAAGTGTGCAATAAATATGCTGAGCATTTCATATTGTTCACACTAGTTCATTTTACTTAAATTTTCATGAGAGTAAAATCTCTGATTTTTGAGAGAAAAAATTAAATTAGATTTTTTTATTCATCAATAAAAGTTAAAAAAATTCAAGCTACTACAGTTTGCTATTTTCAACCACTCAACGCGCAAATTAATATAAAATAACTAAAATACAAAGTACAAACCCTTGCTTTTAACATCATACATTTACATACATGTTGTCTGCTATAACAGTATTTCATATCAAGAGACACTATTGAAACAAAATATGCACTACTGAAATTTTATTTCAAACAACAACAAATATTGCATTGGTTGGAAGAAGAGCAAATGCTATTGTATGTTTTTTATTTAAGAGCACAACAATATTTGTATGCACATGAAATCAAGTGCAAGAAAAAAGAGACCAATTCATTATTGAACATAATGAACTTAGTCTAACAAGACGTTTTATGCTCACTTTTAGTATTTACACATATTTTTGGGTATTCGTTATACCCATACTTATAACACAGAAAATACCTACACATACATATTTGCAGTGAAATAAGTATGGGTGGACTCAATACTTATAACAAACATTATTTATACATAATGAACTTAAAAATATATACGTAATGCATGTATGAGTACAACTTGTTGTAGGTAGATAATTATAACTTATAACTACCTAATACTTACAAGTATGGAAAAGTACTTATAATACTATAAGTATACTTATAAGTAAAACAACTACTTTTAGGAATTGTGTGTATAAAAAGGTAGATGATGTTTGGTAATATTTTGTTTATAACCGAACATTGGTTAAGTATGGAGAACCAAAATAATTTTTATATTAGGATGAAGGAATGAATAAACGTATTTTTAAATTGTAAAATAATTAATACATATAGTTACATATATTTATAAAATACTCTAAGTATACTTAGAATATTTACATACTTGTACTTATTTCTACTCTGTATTTACAAGTATGGGTATAGCCAATACTTTATCCAACTTTTACTTATACTTAGTTGTATTGCGAAAAATAATGAACAAGTATGGGAACACTTATTCTCTGCCTATACTTGTAGTTATTTAAGTTGAAATTGATATGAGTATGTGTGTATGATATGTTGTTTGAGCAGTAGCTATACACATTTATACATGTTTCGCCGCAAAAACTTAATCAGGTATGTTCTGTAATCCGAATCCGAGTGAAATTGAATCCGAATGAAATTTTAAATTGTCATAACTTTTATATCTTACAACATTTTGATATTATTTTTTATACATTTGATTAAAGACAATTCACATAAATTCCTTGATTGCTAATGTTTTAAAATAATAGGCGCAACTAAGTTATATTTTTCTTTAAAAATTTATTCAATTTCAATTTTACTCGGTTTCGGATTACAGAACATACCCGAATAAGTACTAAAAATGATACTTTTGTCATTCTCTGACACATACTCAAAAAATTGGTCGTTTTGCAGCAACAAAAAATATTTTCAAAAAAATATTTCATGTACAAAAACGGTCAAATCTATTAAAGGTAGAGCGGTGAAGGGGTCGTTTTACACTAGATGAAATTAAAGCTAAAACCTTTTCTACAAAGACTCTGGTTATAAGGTTTATACTTCAGCCTTATTACGGTTTTTGTTATAACGTGTTGAAGTTCATCTTTAATTTTGTACAATTTTATTTTAGTCGCAGTAGGGCTATGACAGCCGTAACAGGGTTAAAGGCTGAGTTACTCTTACGTAAAAGTATACGTACTTAATGAATCAGCTAATACGTTTTCCTTATCTAAGTTATGTTTAAATAGGTACTTTTTCGTAAATGTGCGTTGCGGACGAACTTAATAAATTTGAGTTTTTTTTTTATATATTTACGTCCCAGCTGTATTTTTATTTTTCTTTATAAGTAATGTTGTCAATACTTTTCGTATTTTTATATTTATATATCTTTAATATAATCGAATAGATTTTCACTTTTTGTTAAAATTTAAAATAAAACTTGATTATGAAATCATCAATCACGTATTTTTAGTAATTTACTTAACGGTGACGCTGTACGTAAAGTTTATGTATCCATAACATTTACGTAAGAGTAATGGAACCTTAATTGTTGTTCTTTTCGTTAAACGTTTTAAATCCTTTGCGAGTAAAGCTTCATATTCGCTCGTTTAGATGTTGCTTTCTTATTACATATTATTATTTTTTGTAAAATGCTTTTTAAAAAATTAAATTTATAATAATAAAAAAATACATTATACAAAAAATAACTTTTATTTTTGTAGTAGAAAATTTAAAACAAAATAAAACAGAAAAAGAGAAAAAAAGATTTTATTAAAAGAATATGATGTATATTAAACAAAAAAAAAAAAAAAAAAAAACAAATATATGAATATATTTTTTTAATTATTCACAAGCAAACAATATGATAAATTAACATAATAATAATAAGAAACGTGTAATTTATTAAAAAAAAAGAAAACATTTATAAACTTTATGTATTATAGTGCTTTTTGTGTATGTATTAAATAATTTTTAACTTTTTAAATATAAGTATTTTTTATTACATAAGCCTAAACTTAGATATTTAAGCAAATTATATTAATAATTATTGAAAAAAAAACCAGAACGTTTCAAAGAAAGTAAACAAATATTTTAGTAATTATATATAAAATAAAAATTCAAATAAAAAACACATAAATTAATATAAAATTAATATAATTTTTACACAATAAACGTATTTATAATAGGAAATCTATTTTAAATAAACAAAAAAAAAAAAATCAAACAAACAAACGGACGGACGGATAGACGGACCGACTATTCTAACACTTGGGACAACAAACACAGTTCTACTCTTCTTTAACATAAAAAATGGTAAATTTAATAAATAAAATTATTTAATTATTAATATTATAAATATAGCATCAAATTAATACCTAAGAATTTAAATAAAAGATAATATTAAATTTATAAAATATAAAACAAGAAAAAAAACCAATGTTTGTCAAAAAAAAAAAAAAAATTAAAAATAAACGGAAAAGGTTCATTAAACTTATAAATATATTAATTCATTCTTATACATATAACATACGTATATACATACATAACTCACACATTATTATATTATATATATATATATAGTTGAAAAAAAGAAAGGAACAAATAATAATAATCAAATATATATGTATTATATTTAAAAATAAAATTAATGAAAAAAATTACATTTAAACATGTGACTTTTCTGAAATCATCAGCAACTATTCATAGCAATAAAACTCAAAATCTATTTAAATATTAAAAGACTAAAGTGGTTTTAATTTCTTCCTTGAGAAACAGCCTTATAATACATAACATTCATGTTCGAAACGGTAACAGAAGCTAAGCAATGTGATTTCGTTTTTATATGGTATGCCGCAATTGCTAACCATATGTATATATTTTCAGTGTTTAAAATGCTACCATCATATTAGCAATAGCTAGAGTTAAAAAAAAACAAATAAAGTGCTATATTCGAATATTCTATACCCTTACCACGGGTATTTTATTTTTACAGAGACATAGGTACAAATTTATTTAATTTAAGAGACAAACACATTAGAAAAATAACTGCGCTTTTTTTTAATATTTCGTATACGGTATATATCGTAGCCTGAAATGACTAACTATGTAAAAATTGTATATTTTTTTTTGTAAAAATTTTATAGAAAACTTTTTGGAAAACTTTTTTTTTATTATTCATTTTATTTATTTATTAAATGTTACAATACAATTACAAATTATATTCTAACTTTATTATTGAGCATAGTTACAAAGACCTTCAGTGAAACACCCAGAGTCTTTGGTGGGAATCGAACCCACAACCCCCAGACTGATAGACTAGCACCACACTACCCACTAGCCTACCGGGGCACCCAACTTTTTTTTAAATGTGTGACCCGGCCTATGAAAAGGTGGCTTATGACTCAAAAAAAATTTTTCCACTTTTTTTTTGGTATCGATAGTTTTTGAGACGCTCTTTCACGTGGTGAAAACTAGAAAGTCCTAACTTGCTTAGAAGTGTACTAAAAATGTAGAGAAAGAAGAGCACAAATGAAAGAAAAACTGAATTTTATTGAAAATCCAGAATAAAGATAATAAATGGAAACTGGTTTGTGCTTTGCATTGAAAAAAACATCGCTCTTCATATACACACACGAACTTATCTCATTTATGCTCTTTTGCATTTTTTGGTTGCCTTTTGGGCATGACTGTTCATAATGCAAAAGAACAGCTACTAAGAAACTGACGAAATGCATTGTTTTTATCTTTAACAGCTAATTTTTCGAAATTTTGTTTTTGAGTCATAAGCCATCTTTTCATAGACCGGGTCACATATATTTTTGTAATATATATATTTTTGTAATTTGGACTTTTTTTATATTTTGAAAATTTTTTGTAAAAACTTTTTTTGAAAATTTTATAGAGATTTTTTTTTGTAAAAAATCTTTGTAAAAATTTTGTTGAAAATTAGTTGAAAAAATTGTATAGCAAGTATTTTTAAAATTTTTTTATAATTGTTTTATTTTTTAATTAATTTTTTGGTTAAAATTTTTTTGAAAATTTTTTGTTAAAATTATTTTGAAATTTTTTTGTAAATATTTCTTATTTTAAATTTTTTTTTTTAAATTAGGGCCTTTCTGCAATCAGAAAAACGCAAAAAAATTCCTTTAAAAAAATTTCATCATATTTGGACAGATTATAACTTTCAAAACTTGAATGGTTTAAAGTGAGTTATAGTTAACGTGAGATTAAAAAAAAAAAAATCCAAAATAAGAAATCTGGCGCCGTCTTCAAAACGGGAGGTTGAGTTTAATTTAAAATATAAAATCTTTTCTCACTATAAAACTAATAGTTTAACTACTGAATTTTTAACCTACATATATATATTACTGATTTTTTTAAATCTCTTAATAAATTAACAAGTTAACTTTTATTACTCTAAAAATATTTAAAACAAATAAAGGCATGAGTTTAATAAAATAATATAGACACTAAATGAACTAACAAGTGCGTATTGAAATAAAGTTATTTTCGAGACGCAACTTGCTAAATTTTCAGCATTTCTTTCGCTGAACTCAGACACTGCTCTATACACTTGACGGTTGTTAAGCGGTTGTACCGGACGAAAGTTGTGGGTTAAAGAAGAACCATCAAACGTTTTCAAAAAGCGAAATCGTTCAATCTGATTATAAAGAAATGATAAACAATATTAATACTTTTATTATAATAAAATGATTTCTTCAGTCTTACCATTTCGGGAGAAATAACAATGGGATTTATAAAATCAATCCAGATGACGTCTTCATTACACGGCGGTGTGGTCAATGATCCAATGTAGGTGTAATAGTTATTTAAATCATCAGGTAACAAACTTAATAAATTCATGGCATGTGTAAGCGTTACATTTGAATTTGGTTCATGGATGTGTTCTAAATGACTAGTCAAGTGATCGTATTCTAAGCTGGTGTAATTGCCAACCTAAATAAAGTAAATTAAATAAAGTTGAAAGTAAAATTATAAAATATTGATTTGCACTACAGCTAGTTGTCTATCAGGGTTGGATTTTTACTAAAATTTTAACCTAAAGAGTTAAACCTAAAGAAGTGCGCAAGGCGTAAAATAACTGTTCTCATTACATAGCGGCGCAAGGCGAATTCATACCAGGTGTGAGCAGTAGGACAACAACTACAACAAAACAACAACTTTGACATTAGATTAGCAGCTGTGAAACAATGTATTTTTTGACAAGACATTAGCAAAATAACAGGAGCAAAAAACAATCAGCTTTGCTATCGACTCCACCTGGTATGAATTCGCCTTGATAGCGGCGTCAACGCAGTTGGCAATTGGAAAATCCAATTTTGACAGAGCGTTAGATAGTGAAGTTGGGTGCAAATAAAATGTTAGTGTTTTTGTGTGTGTAAGAGTGGTGCTATTTTAGCTATTTTCTGCTTTATCTAGCGATTTTGCGCTTAAATTTATTTAATTTTACTAAACAAAATATGTTAAGATTACTGTTTGTTACAAAACGTTGCGCTCTGATTTAGGTTTGTTCAAAGCTAGGCGCTAGACTTCGTTACGTCTTACGCGCTTGTTTATGTTAAGCTGTTACTTTGATTACACTGGTCAACAAAAAAAAATCTTTTCTGTCCTAGACATGTTGTTGGCTGATCCTAAAAGTATTTTCCATATCTGAGCCGAGATTTGAATTTAGACGCTAGTTTTCTGAGGTAAACGGATTGAATTGGGGTTCAGGAGGGTTTCAGCACATAAATCGTGAATTAAAAAATAAAAATTGTCAGGTTACTTAGGATTTTCTGGCATATTTGGTATCAGTGTCCAGCATAAATCTGCCCAATTGCTGTTCTTCTGCTGCTCTTCTGAAACCCAGTAAACTGAAATTTGAAACCCAATAAAAATTCCTTCACAAAATTCACAAAATTTTTAAAAAGTCTTAATTTAATATATAGAGTTGGCAACAGAACATTCTCGGATCGACCAAAGGCTGAAAAAGTGCATCGGTGGGCTAGCAGGTAGTGTGCTAGTCTATCAGTCCGAGGTTTGAGTTTAGATTCCCATCAAAGACTGGGTTTTTTCACTACAAGTTGGCACGAAGACCAAGAGCATGCTTGGATGGAATTTGAGTGCATACATCTGGTTAACTGCGTTAGTGACAGGTCATAGAAACTACAAGTATTATCTGGCCAAGTTAAAATTCGAGGTAGGACAAAACTTGCAGACTGTGCTTGGAAAAAAGGCTAAGACGACAGATCACATATTGTGTGGATGTTTAGCTTATCGGCTAATTTAAAAGGCTTTGAACCACGGGCAGTAACATATTAAATGTAGATACTGTGGAGATCTTAGATTTAGGCAAATGTTAGCAATCACCATAGACTCTGTGTATGGTAATATAGAGGCCTCCAAAGGAGATCTTAGATTTAGGCAAATGTTAGTAATTACCATTGACCCTGTGATGAGAAAGAATGTAGAATGTAGTATCAGTCGCCAGTCCTAAATCACTAAAGTCGAGAGTAAAAAGCTAGTGGCAGCACAAGACTCAATGAAAGAAATGTAGTCGTAAAAGGGGCCCGTAAAGTTAGTGGTCTGCTTCGGTATCTCCCTACAGAAAAAAGGCTGAAAAAGTACATCATTGCAAAAAATTAGATTGTTTTTGAGAAATAATATATTTTAAATTCGTCATGGCGAGATCATTCATAGAAATATTTGTATTTGACAATTTCCAACCCTTTCACAGTGATCCTAAGATTTTACTCTGCTTTTTGGACAAATTTAAAGAGACACTACGTGACAAAATGATTTGGAATTAGCACGAAAAATACGTCTACGATCTCTCAGCAAGATCTCTAGGGCAAAATCTTTGTTATCCAGTGTTATGAAATATTATATTAAGAAAGTCATAACTTAAAAGCCTATTGTTACCAAGAAGTACCAAAATGTTTGCATATTTTTTTTTGCTTTAAATGTGGTTGTGCGAAAAAACGAATAATAGCGACATCGTGGGACAGCCAGTTAGCCTCTGTAAGTTAAAGGAATATTTTTTTTTACCAAATCTTACCTCATAAAATGCCGCCAGCACTACAATACCATCATCCTTTCTAGCAGCCGTTTTAAAACTCTCATATTTACTATTACGAAAAACAACGTGCAATTCCATGGGATATGCCACATCGTTAATGCGATCCTCACTGCCCACCGTATTGTCTTCGCCCCAATGAAAATGTAATTGTTGAAATTGATATGTGCCTTTTCCCGTTAGGGGGCCTTCAGCTATTGAGGGAATTGCATCGTTATATGTCAGTTTTACCAATACCGTATGACCATTATTAAGAATAGAGGCCGCCAAAGGTAGTTTGCCAAACTCATTATAAATTATTTTTGAATAGGTCCGATTGACCACATCTAAATCGTTGATATTAATGGGACTCTGATGCTTGCCCGAACATTGATTAAAATGTTCGCTCCAATGTTCCGGACCCATATTGCCAAAGTAGGTAAAATCTGCTTCAGGTTTGACTGCAAAAAGAAAAGGGAAAATAAAACTTAATTAGTTGTTTATTTAATTCTATTGCTTTTTAAGCACATTGAGTCTCTGAAAGGTAGGATTTTTGATTTAAAGGTATTGAATCATAGTTTCGCCTGACGCCTATTATACTCAAATCCGTTCAGGCCAAAAATATCAATACATTGAAATGTCGGTAATGTCGATATCTGTAATAGCGGTGTATCTCTAAAACAAATATCGAGTATCGAAATTCGATATATTTTGTGTTAAAAAATCGCATCCAAAATCTTTATTAAATAGAAAACTTTATTTAAGAATTTTATTAATGCATGGCAACACCGGCGCTTATTCATAATAGGTGTGATCCCGTACTCAACATTGGGATCCCGCGGGATCCCAATTATACCGAAAACTGTTCCCGTACTGCAAGATTAGGTAAAAGAGAGTATTTTTGAGAGAGAGTATTCTTCTGCTTAATGCACGAAACAGCCCAAACATTTTCTTCGGTTTGATTGTGTAAATGCAAAACAATCAGCTTTTTGAAAGTAAGCAATAGAAAATTAGGGTTCCGTTTCTTTTTAAAATCAAAGTCATATTCGCGAAAATTGCATCGCTATTGGAGCACCCTTTAAATTTTAGGAATTTTTGTTATAACGGCCATGGTATTAAACTATCTATAAAAATATCAGGCCTACCTATTGCGGTTCAAAAAATAAGGTAATATACGTCAAAAACATGTCACTCTCGGGACACCCTTTAATTTTAAAGTTTAATTTAATAGAAAGCGAACATAGAGTTAATTACTGTCTGCAAATTTTAAGTGGTTGCCTCCTATGGCTCAAGAAATAAAGACATAACGCCAAATAACACCTCACTTTCGAAACACCCGATAAGTTTGAGTATTTATTGCTCTAGTGGCCACAGTTATATACCTTCTGTTAAAATTTTAAGAGTCTACCTATTATGGTTCAAAACTTAGGCCTTATACATCCTAAAGTTCAAGAAATAAACACACATTCGTGAATAACACCTCAATATCGGGACGCCCTATAAGTTTTAATATTTATTGCTATAGCGGCCACAGTTATACCACTTCTGCGAAAATTTCAAGAGTCTACCTATTATGGTTCAAAACTTAGGCTTTATACATGCAAATCACGACACTATCGGAACACCCTTTAATTTTTAGGTTTATTTTTTTATAGTTGTTTATAAAGCGAACTAATTTTTAATTACTGTTTGTAAATTTTTATTGTATGCCTCCTACAGTGCAAGAAATAAACACACATTCGTGAATAACACCTCTCTAGCGGAACACCCTATAAGTTTTAATATTTTTTGCTATAGCGGCCACAGTTATACCACTTCTGTGAAAATTTCAAGAGTCTATTATGGTTCAAAACTTAGGCCTTACACATGCAAATCACGACACTATCGGAACACCCTTTAATTTTTAGGTTTATCTTTTTAGACTTCTTTATATAGAGAACTAAGTTTTGATTACTGCTTGCATATTTTTAGTGTATTCCTCCTACAGTTCAAGAAATAAACACTTATTCGTAAATAACACCTCTCTATCGGAACACCCTATACGTTTTAATATTTGCTACTATAGCGGTCACAATTATACACCTACTGTGAAAATTTCAAGCGTCTACCTATTATGGTTCAAAACTTAGGCCTTATACATGCATTTCACACCACTATCGGAACACCCTTTAATTTTTATTTTTATTTTTTTATACTTGTTTATATAGTGAGCTAAGTTTTAATTGCTGTTTGTAAATTTCAAGTGTATCCCTCCTACAGTTCAAGAAATAAACACATTTTCGTAAATAACACCTCTCTTTTGGAACAGCCTATAAGTTTTAGTATTTGTTGCTATAGCGGCAACAGCTATACATCATCTGTGAAAATTTCAAGAGTCTACCTATTACGGTTCCAGAGATAAAAGGCGCTGACAGACGGACAGACGGACAGACATTGTAGCGAAAGCAATAGGGTTTCGTTTTTACACTTTGTGTACGGAACCCTAAAAATATGTATGTTCATATGCTCACAAAAGTGCACAAAATCTGTTATTTAAGAGTTTCATCATAAAATATTAATAAATTAAACATCTAAAATATGTTGGGAATTGCGAGTATATTTAAAATATTTGTGTTTTTAAGTTTTACTATTTATGAATGCATACAAAACACTTTGACATAATATTTTGGGGTATAAAGTTGGTTTTTTGTGTTCCCGTACTTTCGGGCATTTTTGTCTCTAAGAGATCGGGATCGCACCTAATATTAAACTGAATAAACTTTTTTTTTAGTGGATGCTTGCTCCGTCCTTTAATATAACTTCAAATAAACGATTTTTTCATAAAATTACTTCATATAAACCAAAGTAATCTAATTCCAAGGGTCCCTAATGACTTAAGTTAGTGTTTCCTTCTCGTCGAATTGTCATTCACCTTCATAAACCTTGCCCGAAAGTCAACCCCATATATTTTCAATTATGCATGTTTAGGTCAGGACAATATGTTGGGCAATTCAAAAGGCAAACATTTTGATTTAAAATAATTCTTTTGCAACTCTGGCGAAATGTGCGGGAGCATTATCTTGTACAGAATCCATGGAATCGGTCCGAAAATATCATTTATCTACGCTGCGTTGTCGACAAAGTTCAAGCACATGACGATAATTTATTTGTAAAACTGTTTTGGGCGGAAAATTTTTCTATAGAAAATTTTTTGTAAAATTTACATTAATTTATAGTTTTTAAATAGAAATTTATAAGTTGCAACTAATTAACGTATTTATAAATATAAATTATCTTTATTACAAATACATATACATATGTATGACTATACGAGGGAGGTCTCTGAAATAGTTGATTTAAAATATATAAAGACGCATTTTCAATAGCTGCTTTATTTTAAACAATTAAACGCACTTTGGATTAGTTTTTTATTCTAAACCGAAATAAGTCGGCAGGGTGCGAGCAGATGACTCACAAACGAAGCGTTCTATTCAACCGTAAAATATTTGAAATTGTATGCTTCTTTTTCTTTGTTCTAGCCTGGCGGTTTGGTTTGGCTGACAAGCACAAGGATATGGCTCACCTTGTGCTTGTCGAACTACTAACTTCGTCATATAAACAAATATAAAATATCAACCTAAAAATTAAAGGGTGCAACATCGGATCGGTACTTAGTACTTCCGCCAATTGGGTCATTGCACCTGCTCTGTACAAAGTACGAACGTTCCACGTACATATCCGTAAATCATGATCCTTTATTCGTTTGCGGTGGTAGTCAACTTTTGTAGGGGGCCGTTTCTTATTCTTTTTTTCTTTCATTGTAGTGTGTTTTTGTGAGGGTGGATTACAAGTCCAACGCCCCAACCATTTTTTTTAAGTTCTTATGGTGAACAGTTCGTGGCACAAATTAGCTCACTACTTCAAGACGGGTGTTTGAAGCAGCTACCCCAGGTGGAACCGCGAGGAGGTGTGTGTCCACTTGAGATGAAGGAGGGCCAAGATAGGTACTGGACTTCACCAAGTTGAAGTCGATCAGACAGTTGCTTGGTATCCCACATCCCCATACCCATGTATGGGGCATGTTATACGTATGGATGAGAATGCTCCAGCAAGAAAATCATTCGAATTTGATCCCGAAGGAAGACGTAGAAGGGGAAGACCCAAACTCCGGTGGAAGGATCAAGCTGAGGATGGTCTCGCAAAACTTGGTGCTAGAAACTGGAGGCGAAGCGCATTAGATCGACGTGCATGGAAAGCTATTCTTAATCAGGCTACTGACCAAAACGGTTGTTTATAGCCATCTAAGTAAGTAAGTAATAGGTAGACTCTCTTGAACTGTTTACAGTAGATGTGTTACTTCGGCTCCTATAGCAATTACAAAAAATTGAAGGGTGTCCATGTTCAGTGCAACTTAAAAATTCAAATTGCTAATTTTTTATGTATTATGGGGCACCCTTTAATTTTAAAATTAAAGTCATACGGGTATGTTCTGTAATCCGAAACGGAGTGAAATTGAAATCGAATAAATTTTTAAAGAAAAATATAACTTAGTTGCGCCTATTATTTTAAAACATTAGCAATCAAAGAAGTTAAGTGAATGGTCTTTAATCAAATGTATAAAAAATAATATAAAAATGCTGTAAGACAATTTAAAATTTCATTCGGATTCAATTTCACTCGGTTTCGGATTACAGAACATACCTGATATTCGCGAAAATTGCATCATTATTGAAACACCCTTTAAATTTTTGTAATTTAATATATATATTCTCCGATACTGGGCAGCATCTGGACGTAGAAATTATGTTGCTGAAATCCACTAGTCTTAGAGAAACTTAGTTTTTGGAACGCAGTTAACTGAGATGTGGGACGTATTTTACTGACGAATTTATCTTTACACCTTTTGACTAACGTAGATGATAAACGCAGAGCAGCATTTTCTTTCTTCAAAAGCCATTTAACTGCATTTACTAACTAATCTGTGTGTATGTTTAATTGTACTTTTTTTTTCTAAATCCGAATTTTTGAATCGGAATACATCCTTTCACGCTTAGTATTGGGTTCAACTTATTTATCAAAATTTTCTAAAACTCCTTTGACATTTTTGATAGAAGTTTTATTGATATGTCTGTATGATTCTACTTTTGTTTAGACTTTTCCTGGTTTAAAAATCATACTTATCAAAAAAACCCTCAAGCTACCCTCGTATTTTTTATGTTAAGATACTACTACAATTTATCGCGTAATAACTTAAATAATTTTTTTGTGATTATTTGAATTTTGAATGAATGAATTTTTCATTTAACAACAAATGGATGCAATTATAATATTGCTAATTTTGTAAATTACAAACGAGGCATTATTGTTAATAGGCTTATTAACTATTCGTACGTATATGTTTACATACTATAGTTCTCAGAAAGCTTTTTTACAAAGGTAATTTTCCCTCATTAAAAAATAAATAATCTTATATGACTTTTTGCACTTAATAGTTTTACAATATTTTATTCAAACGAGAATTTAAAATTCTGTTTATATTAAAATTAAAAAAAAATGTTTATCATATCAACTTTAAGAGTTTTAAAAACGTTAACACGAGTTTGAGATAAAATGTTAATGTTTGAGATAAATGTTAAAAACTCACACACGTAGGCCTCCGTACTACCTTCAATATATAACTTTTTTTACGTCTTATCGGTCACCCTTTAATTGTTAAATACGTTTTTCAGGGTTCCGTACCCAAAGGGTAAAAACGTACCCCTATTATTTTCCTTACAATGTCTGTCCGTCCGTCTGTAAGCGCCTTTTATCTCTGCAACCGTAATAGGTTGATTTTCACAGAAGTTGTATAACTGTTGCCGCTATAGCAACAAATACTAAAACTTATAGCGTGTTCCGATAGAGACGTGTTATTCATGTATGTGTTTATTTCTTGAACTTTAGAAGGCATACTCTTGAAATTTACGTATAGTAATTAAAACTTTGTTAGCTATATAAACAAGTATAAAAAAATAAATCTAAAAATTAAAGGGTGTTCCGTTAGTGATGTGATTGACATGTATACGACCTAAGTTTTGAACCATAATAGGTAGACTTTTAAAATTTTCACAAAAGTTGTATAAGTGTGGCCGCTTTAGCAAAAAATACTAAAACTTATAGGGTGTTCCGAAAGGGACGTGTTATTTGCGCTTATGTATTTATTTCTTAAGCTGAAAAAGGTAACCAGTTAAAACTAATACACTGTAATTAAATTATGCTCGCTATATAAATAATTATACAAAATTAAATCTAAAAATTAAAGGGTGTTCCGTTAGTGACGTGATTTGCATGTATATGGTATAAGTTTTGAACCATAACCATAACCACAACAGTCTGTTTAAATTTTCACAGATGGTTTATTACTATGGTCTCTATAACAAATAGTAAAAATTAAAGGGTTTTCCGACAGGGACGTGATTTGCATTTATATGATCTAGTTTTTGAACTATAATAGGTAGAATCTTAAAATTTTTACACAATATGTATTTATAACGAATAGTAAAAATTATAGGTTATTGCGACACTCACATGATTTGCACGTATATAACCTTATTTATATAAAATATCTAATAGGTAGACTCTTGAAATTTTTACAGAAGATGTGTTGCCACTATAGCCGCTATGACAATTACTAAAAATAAAAGGAAATTCCGACAGTGATATGCTTTTTACGTATATTGACTATAACAAATAATAAAATTAAAGGGTGTTCCGAAAGTTATATAATTAGGACCTGTATGGCTTTATTTTTTGAACCGTAATAATTAGACTCTTGAAATTTTTACAGTAGATGCAATGCGACAGTAACATGTTTTTCACGTATATTGCCTTATTTTTTGAACCGCAATAGGTAGGTTCCTGATATTTTCATAGAAAGGTCTTATATAAATTTAAAATTATACAGCAGATTATAGTTTACAATATCTACTGTAACAACAAGTAACGAAAATATATTTAATAAAAAGAAAAATGTGTGCCCTAAATGTCGTGAATTTGAGGAATTTGTCCTTCTCTTCTAAACGTTTTAGGCAGACATTTGATATTTGGACAAGATATATTGTAATATGCTCTAGTTTAAAAAATAATTAAAAATTAAAGAGTGCCCCCTAAGACGTGAATAAATCAACAACTTGTATTTTTAAAGTTGTACTGAACATAGTACATACGTGTGTGTAAGTCTGACTTGCGCTTGACTGATTTTTTTTATTTATACTAGAGCACAGTACTAAATACCCTGTGTAAATATCAGCTGTCTACCTGTAACGTTTAGAAGAGAATGCCAACTTCCTCAAGTTTGCGATATCTAGGGAACACCCTGGCAACTGGCTATCTTTTTTCTCATCACGGAATTTTTTGTAATCGCTATATTGTTTATGTTCAACAAGTGAGACAGAATCAAAATATTTTGCATATAACTCAGCCATTTGAAAAGACTTGGCCGATTGATCCAAAATTTGGCGTGAGCATAGCAGAGCAGTGTCTCAGCTAAAGTTTTGTCGGTGGGCACCATCCACTTGCGAGGGATGGCGCTATGTGGTATAAAATTTGGGTACTTCGCCCATGCAAATTCTTTTAGAGGTTGGTATTTCTAAAAATTTCTTTTTTTGATTTTTGAAAATCTTGTATACATGGTTTTAAAGATCTAGTTAATGCCTATAAAATTATAGTTTAATCTGTAAATTATGTTCTAAAATAAGCGAGTTTAAAAATTAAAATTTTTGATTTTTCGATACCCTGGTCCAGTTTTTTCAAAATATTTTCAGCAAATGTTTTGTTTTTTTTTTTAATTTTTTTTTCATAGTTAGTGGCGTAATTCGAAAAATTATTCTCTGAGTTAAAAACTAGACGATTTTCAATTTAAGAATTCCAAAATTATTGAATTGTTGTGGATTTTATCCTAAAAATTTTTTCAATAGAAAAAAATGTTTTAATAGTAAAAAAGTTTCTTATAGCCCGTTCAGGCTGCCACAAAATTAAGTCATATTGTGATTTCGGCCGAAATCAAGTTGAAATTACGTAATTTCGCATACATTTTACCATTGCCCAAATTAACTTATTTTACTTAATTTCGTCGAAATTAACTTGAAATTACGATAGACAACGCTGGTTTTGTAGAAAAAGCTACTTTTTTTGCAACCATGACCATATTTACAACCTAGAAAGTCCGTTTTGTTTGAAAAAAATTTAAAAGCCAAATGAAATAATGGAAATTTACATAATTGTACATTAATTTTGTTGTAATGTTGTTTTTAATATTCGTGTATATTTTAAATCAATGCGAAAGTATTGTGCGAAAGCTTTTTGCAAAAGAATTAAAATTTACAAATGCAACTAAGCGTGATCAGCTGTTTGCGAAATTAACTCAAATGTCAAAAAGTCCAGTATGAACACTTTAGATTTCGTTCGTAATTCCAGCTCGAAATTACTTAATTTCGTGGCAGTCTGAATGGGCTATTAAGGAATATATAACAATCTTATATTCTTGTATAAGCTAACAATATGTTCGTACGTTTAAACCAAATTTCGTATAAAATTAATCAACCTTGCAGAAAATGGACGTCCTTCAATTTGTCCTATTTTACATCGAAATTTTTACTTTAGCCTATATGTTCTAAAATTCCAAAGCTGGCATCGGAAAAAGAATACTGAAGTAATAAAGTTATATATACTCCCAGCTATTGCTAAAAGTTTTTTAAGACCCCCAGTCCATATTTGAACTTTATGGCTAAAAACTAAAAAAATCCACACTTTGGGATTTTTGGCATTTATTTTGGGAATTGTGGGACTTCCTTGAGACAGAAAATTTATACATACATAAAATAAAAATAAACAAATAAAAATAAAAAAATAAATAAATAAAAATTTATAAATATATAAAATATCTATCAAAAGAAAGTGGAGAAAAAGCAGTGAAACTACGCCGATTTTGTTAAAGATTTAAAGATGCTGCATACTTTCAGGTATCTTTTTTTTAAAGCGGGATATTTTAAGTACAGTTGTGTAACAGATGGCGCTGTTTTAAAATAATGACAAAATATGAATTACATATCGCCAAATAGCCAATTGAATAAAATTTGTATTTGATATGTATTTTTACTTTGTGGAATTACATTGTTATTAAAATATTTTAAACACCTTTAACAGAACTTTACAGTAATAAAGGGTGGTTAAATTTGTAAGGGCCGATGTTGATTTTGTATAAAATTATTTAGAAAATTATTATCATTTCTTTTTATTTTGATAATATTGTTATGGTTCAATTATGTATGGAACAAAATATCGGCCAAATTGCCGCCGCGACCTCGGTGACAACCTCTTCTTTCAAATAACCCCAAAGAAAGAAGTCCAACGGTGTCAAATCACATGATCTTAGCAGCCAATTGCATTGCCACCACTGAGATAACACGGCCATTGAATTTGTCGCGCAAAAAAGCCATTGTTTCATGGCAAGTGGTACCGTTATATTGAAACCACAAATCTCCCACATCCATATCTTCCAATTTGGGCCATAAAAAGTTCGTTATCATCTCACGATAGCGAACACCATTCACAATAACTGCCTAACCGGCCCATAAACCGCACCAATCAGTCACTCTTTGTGGGTGCATTGGTTTTTCAACAATCACTCTTGGATTATCATTCGCCCAAATGCGGCAATTCTGCTTATTGACGAATCCACTGAGGTGAAAATGTGCCGCCTCATCACTGAAGATGATTTTCTTCGAAAATTGATCATCCAACGTTGCCATTTCTTGCCATCATTCTGACAATTGCTCGATTGTGTATCTTTCTATGGTTCAAATTGAGTTAGTCTGAAGTAAGTTGAGAAATGTCAAATTAAATGCAGAAAAAAACTTGAGGTTTAGGTGTGGTTCACATTCAACATCGGCCCTTAAAATTTAACTACTCGATATATGAAAATAATAAATTAATACAAAAACTAAAAAAGACCTCTATAACTTGGTTATTCAAGAAATTTATTATAGAAATTTTAAAACACGTTCTCTTAGGTTTAAAATCACATGATTTTAAAACTTCTTGTGGGAAAAACTACCTGGTGGCAAATTACGGCACTCGATATCGATCGAAACTTCCATTCAAATTCTTTTGCACTTTCGATCGATATCGAATGCAGTAATTTGCCACCTGTTATGTTATTTAAATTTATTTTTTTAAGAGAAGTAACACTCTGGCAATTAATGCCTATATTACTTGTGTAACTTCCTATAGAAAGGGTTCGGAGTAGATAAGACAGATGGTTAGTGTGATAGTAAAGCTTCACTTATGGCACCACTGCAATTGCACGTCTTCCCACTCTAAAAAGTAGACGAATATACATATATGAATATCTCCTTTATTATAAATTTAATAAACGGAAATATCGATTCTCAGTTCCTGTTCCAGAGATTCGAATTTATTGTTCCAAATCGTCCCTCCAGATATTATATTCCTCTTAAACTTCAATACTTCCGTACTAATTACGCCAAGTTTGATCTGTTCCGAAGAATGTATGCTGAATATAATAATATATGTATGTATAAGCTTCTATTGATTTGGCATATGATCCAAATGTTATTAAAATGGTCAAGCGTTTGTGGCTTATCCGCATAGACCAATGACTTTACATAGCCCCACAGAAAGTAGTCTAGCGGTGTTGAATCACAAGATCTTGGAGGCCAATTCACAGGTCCAAAACGTGAAATTAGGCGGTCACCAAAAGTGTCTTTTAATAAATCTATTGTGGCACCAGCTGTGTGACATGTTGCGCCGTCTTGTTGAAACCACATCTCCTGGACATCATGGTTATTCAATTCAGGAATGAAAAAGTTAGTAATCATGGCTCTATATTGATCACCATTGACTGTGACGTTCTGGCCACCATCGTTTTTGAAAAAGTACGGACCAATGATTCCACCAGCCCATAAAGCGCACCAAACAGTCAGTTTTTCTGAATGTAACGGTGTATCGACATACACTTGAGGATTACCTTCACTCCAAATGCGGCAGTTTTGTTTGTTGATGTAGCCATTCAACCAGAAGTGCGCTTCATCGCTAATGGACGTAGTGCGCGATACGTTTTCCGCACAGAACCATTATTTTCGAAATAAAATTGCACTATTTGATGATTCATGATGAATTGCCAAACCAAACTGAGAATAAATCACTTGACAGCTGTTAAATCGGTCGGCATCTTGAAAAGTAATGCCAACTTAAAGTTCTATACCTCTAAAAAAACACCCTTTATATGGCCTTATTTTGTGAACCGCAATAGGTAGATGCACATTATTTTTGAACCTTAAAAGGTATACTCCTGAAAGTGAAAAGTGTTTGCTATCGCCGTTATAACAAAAATTACTAAAAAAAATAAAGGGTGATTCGATAGTGACGTGATTCAAAACAGAAAATATATTTTCTTATCTACATATATAACTAAAATCAAATGTCGTTCATTGGTAATCGCATCACTTAAGAACGACTACACCGACTTGGGCAATTTTTTTTCTATATAGTGGATATGTGGAACAGGTAGAGTCTTGAAACTTTGCACAAGTAAACCCTATACTAATCTGCATAGTCTAGCAATATAGATACTGGATTGGGACAGTGGGCGTGGTACCTCATACATACAAAGTGAATAATTATTATCGTGTACCTAGAGACCTAAAACAGGTAGAGTCTTGAAACTTTCCACAATTAACCCTCATACTAATGTGCATAATCTAGCAAAATACAGGCTGGATAAGGATAGTGGGATAGTGGGTACCTACCATAAGAAGTAAATTATTGTTGTCTTGTTACTACGCAAAGTCTAGCAAAAAACAGATTGGATGGGAACAGTGGGCGTCGTAACTTGCATATAAACTAAAACAGTGTTGTCGTGAGAATAGCGTGCGTTTTCGAGTTAAAGGTCAGCATACTTTTCTTCCAAGTGTTTATAGTATTTTTTGTGGATGGGTGTAGCGAAGCGCACCGGGAATTGCTAGTTAGATATAAATTAATTTTTATTTTTCTTGAGATGCCATAACGACGATCAATAGCTGTTCCTCGATCAGATCAGTTCTAGGAACAGTAAATGTTTCTACATCAGATCAGTTCTAAGAACAGTTATACTTGAACTGATAATCTGCCTAATGACAATAATTGTTTAAAAAAGATTTAAATGAGCTATGATTATTGTTCCAAGAAATTTTATAAGTCATAACTGTGGTTGCATGCACCTAATATGCCGTTTTTGTAGTGCTAACCATTTTGAGTCTAAAGTAACTCAAAGTGATATTTATAACTTCTTTTACATAATGTTGGCACAAGCCAAAAATTTCTCTGATGCCATTGTCTCAAAATAGCTTTTTTAAACAAAAAACTTCTTTGAAAATATTCGTGCATTTGCTATGACTATTAAGACATCACAAGGTCAAACTTTTGAAAAAATTGGTTTTCTATTGCGACGTCCTGTGTTTTCACATGGAGAATTATATGTTGCTTCATTCGATGGCTTAAAATTGTATGTAACTGATGGTAATGGTCAAGGCAACTTGTTGAACAATAATCGAATTTTTACAGAAAATATTGTTTGAAGACAAGTTTAAAGTACAATTTGATTCGGAGAAGAACTTTGATAAATTTTCTAAACCAAAACACAAATCGAATAAAAATATGCCTTAAGAACTAAACTTAAATAATACGAGTATGTAAAGGGTGATCCATTTCGAGGTACTTTTTCAATAGCCTTTTTTTGACAGATCACGTGTGAGTCGTGTCATGCTGTCATGTTATTTTTGTTTAGTATTGTTTGGCATTTCATAATGGAAAGGTTTACGCCTGAATCGCTTCGCTCTCTGAAAAGTTCCAATAAGATCCGACGTTTTCGAGGCAAATTTTGTTTAGCCATGAGGCCCATTTCTGGCTCAATAGGTATGTAAACAAACAAAATTGCCGCATTTGGGACGAAAGGCAACCAGAAGAGATTCAACAGCTGCCACTTCATCTAGAAAAAATCAACTATTTGGTGTGGTTTGTGGGCCGGTGGAATCATCGGTCCACATTTCTTTAAAAATGATGCCAGTGCGAACGTAACCGTCAATGGCGACCGTTATCGTGCCATGATAACCGACTTTTTGATGCCTGAAATTGAAGCTCGTGATCTCGGGGACTTTTGGTTTCAACAAGACGGCGCCACTTCCCACACATCGCATCAATCAATGGATTTATTGAGAGAACATTTCGGTGAGCACATAATTTCATGTTTTGGGCCAGTCGATTAGCCACCAAGATCACACCGTTAGACTTTTTTCTGTGGGGATATGTAAAGCCTAAAGTTTATGCGGACAAACCCGCTTCGATTCAGGCCTTGGAGGAAAACATCAGGCGTGTCATTCGCCAGTTACCAGTCGAAATGCTCGAACGAGTCATCGAAAATTGGACTCAACGGATGGACCATCTGCGACGTAGCAACGGCAAACATTTGATAGCCATAATCTTCAAAAAATAAATGCCAAAGAATGTTCTTTTAAATGATATAAACATTCTCCATTAAATTTAAATTTTCTGTGTTTTTTTTTTCTTTAAAAAAGTATGGAACCTTGAAATGGATCACCCCTTATAAGATTTTAAAACGTGTGTGTTTTAAGTTTATAACATGAATGTGTCCTTTTGTAAAAAAATATAAAAAGATTACAAAAATAAATTTGCCCGAATTTCGCCTTAGGGCAAACAAAAATGGTCCTGCTACAGTTTTATTATATGTATAGATTATGGTTATCGTAAAAAATAATCATTAGCATTATTTATAAACTATAGACAATTAATTAGTCAATGTAATGCATTACTCCCAGGTATGTAATACATATGATACATACTATGTATCATACATAATATATAATGTATGATACATACTATGTTATATTATTAATATTTATAATATTTATTAATATTTATAATATTTATTAATATTTATAATATTTATTAATATTTATAATTTTTTTTGCCACATTTTTCAAGCCGCAAACATACTGTGCGATATAAGAAATTTTATGCACATGTCGAATTCTTATATTTTCCATTAAATCCAAATTAAATGAGCATTAGCGGCATTTAAACAAGAAAAAAAAAGAAACCTACAAACTAGTATTAATTTAAATAAATATTTATTTAAGTACAAATATTTTAAACTTCTTCGTACCCACTGGCACAACTGTCAACATCCGCATTTAATATTATTTACATAAATAGTCATTATGTATTAGGAAATTTCAAAAGAAATTAAATTAAACTAAGAAATTGTTATTGTCATACTTACCGCAACAACACAAGGTGGCCAAAATTATTGTTGACAATTTAAAACTTTCAACTTCTATCATGTTTTCAGTTCATTCGATTGTTGATGAAGCGTTGAATTTGTTTGTTTTTAGAATTATTTTTTTTCTTTTATTTTATTTTTTAATTATTTTACAAAAGAGCACTATGTCTTTTCCTTTAAATGTTTCTTAATTATCTTATACGTTTTTGCTAATTCGAAACTAAAAGTTTAAAAATAAGTAGAGAGGAACTAGTATTCAAACCAAATAAAAGATAAACAAAATACTCCAAAATTGTTGCAGCGAATCCCTGTTACTGTTCAAAAATTAATCTATTTGCACCAGCATCCATCCGTCTTTATGAGAACACCATTTAATTTCAAAACTTGTTGTTGTAGCATAGCAATATTATAGTTTTATAGGACTAAAGTCAATTACAATTAGATTAAATCATAATTGCAATTGAAATGTAATTCAACTCCCCATGTCTGATATGTAAAGGGTGTTTTTTTTTTATAGAGGTATAGCACTTTAAGTTGCAATAGAACAACGATGGATTATTCGATTGATATGAATTTTATTTATCCGAAAGATAATCTTGTGGCATTACATTTTAAATATGATTTCTGGCATATGACCGCCACGGCTGGAGCGGATGTAGTACAATCTGGACGTCCAATTTTCGATGACTTTTTCCAACATTTGTGGCTGTATATTGGCAATAACACGGCGAATGTTGTCTTCCAAATGGTCAAGCGTTTGTGGCTTATCCGCGTTTGTGGCTTATCCGCACAGAAAGTAGTCTAGCGGTGTTAAATCACAAGATCTTGGAGGCCAATTCACAGGTCCAAAACGTGAAATTAGGCGGTCAGCAAACGTGTCTTTCAATAAATCTATTGTGGCACGAGCTGTGTGGCATGTTGCGCCGTCTTGTTGAAACCACATCTCCTGGATATCATGGTTATTCAATTCGGGGATGAAAAAGTTAGTAATCATGGCTTTATACCGATCACCATTGACTGTAACGTTCTGGCCACCATCGTTTTTGAAAAAATACGGACCAATGATTCCACCAGCCCATAAAGCCCACCAAACAGTCAGTTTTTCTGGATGGTGTTTCGACATACACTTGGGGATTACCTTAACTCTAAATGCGGCCATTCAACCAGAAGTGCGTTTCATCGGTACACAAAATTCGCTTATGAAAATCGGGAACAACGGTAATCTCGTTTTTTGCCCAATTTGCACTATTTGCAAGCATTGTTCAGGCGTGAGTCCATTTATGATGAATTGCCAAACCAAACTGAGAATAAATCACTTGACAGCTGTTAAATCGGTCGCCATCTTGAAAAGTAATGCCAACTTAATGTTCTATACCTCTATAAATACACCCTTAATAATAAAGTAAATAACCTTTTAATTCAACATTGCTCAATACAATATCACTAATAAGAACTTCATTTGCAGACAATTATTTTTCATTGCTTTGTGCTGTTTTTATAAATTTAATAATATCTATAATTTGTTAAAAGTGTTTTGTGAATAAACATATTTTTTAATGTCCGTTTTATAATACGTTCATTTTTTTGATTGCAAGTTTTTTTAAAGCAATTGCACTAAAGGCCGGTTTACATGATCATAGAAGTATTACGACATGTCAACTTTTTGTGTAAAAAAACACGAATCGTATCATCTAATTATATAATATTATATTGGATTAAATCTGTAAAACATTCTCTTTATTTTTTTAGTACCTTTCAAAAAACCCTTTTAGTTTATCAGATCAGGGTTGCATTTTTCGCAGTGCATCAAAATGACCCAAATCCAATTAGATATAGCGCAAAAAGTAGAAAACTTTAAGCATCTGTCTTCATTTTACTTTGCACCAATAGTAGGTCTGTTCCAGATGCATAACAAAACAGCCCGAACTCGCACAAATTAGTCCAAAAGCGTTCCACATAAAAATTTGTATGCAATTTTGAGAGAAAACGAGAGAGAGTAAAATTTTTAATTTGCTGTATAAAGTTGTACGAACTTTTTCTTTGCGTAAGTTCGGACTAGAATTAAATTATCAGCTGTATCTGTTTACATTTAAAAATCAAAAATTTTAATTTAATCAATTTTACCGTGAGCCATGATAGAGCTTCGACGAAATAGCGTCGAATTTGGAAATTTAAAAACCGGGAAAAATAAATACCCCGTAATTGGGAGTTTTACTAGTAGTGTAGATTTTAGATATATTTAAAAAAGGGAAAAATGGTTGTTGATTTTCCATGGAAATCATAATACTCCCAGGAAAACTGACTATATATTTTGAAAATGTAGACTTTAATGAACATTTTGAGCTAACTGTTCTTATTATCCGTCGAGCCGTTTTCGAGAAAAGTGGCTTCATCCCCAGTGGGCAAAATAAACCGTTGCTGATTTTTCCCATGGAAACTATGATACTCCCAGGAAATATGACCATATATTTTGAAAGTAGAGACTTTAATGAACATTTAGAACCAACCGTGCTAAATATCCCAATGATCCGATGTTGACAGATTGGTGTGCTTGAATTTTTTGTATCTCTTCTGGTTCCTTGACAAATGACATTACTACCCGAACTCGGACAGACGGACATCGCTTAATCAACTTCTCTATGTACAAGGATCCAGAATATATATACTTAATGGGGTCGGAAATGAAAATTGTAGAAATTACACACGGAATGACAAACTTATATATACCCTTTCCACCTATGGTGAAGGGTATAATGAGATTTTGAAGAGAAAAGCGTGTAATGAAGAAACATTAATTCGCTGAGAACAAAAAATGCAAGGTAGGGTTCATTATTTTTAAGTTCTTTTTTTTTATAATAACGACATTCATTCAGTTCTTCTCGTTTTTAACCGACTTCAAAATGTGTACTAATATGTGTCTGCAAGAAAAAGTTTATATCATAAAAATTAAATGGTGTCCCCATAGCTGAAGCGTATATCGCATTATCTCTTAAACCATTATAGACTGTCTTTTTCGCCATAAGTTATCATTAGGTTAATGTATCCGGATTTAAAATGAACAGTTTTTAAATTGTTAGGATTCGTTTCTTCTATTACAAAATCCAATTTGTTATAGTTAACATTAAGTAGATTAATGAAACCTCATACTTTATAAAAATTTAAAAACTTTGAATTTCAAACTTTCACTTTTTAACAAACAAAAAATAGCTGAACTCACTGCAGATACAATGTGGAAATATCAAGTAAAACAATCGCTAGTGGTCATTAATGTAAGTTTAACTACTCGTACTGGCAAAGTAGAGCACTTTAATGTTTAGCAATTTATGAATGAAAATCTTATGGCATTTTATTTTTAGATTTTTGTACATATTTCCAAATTAGTGTTTAATTTGTAATATTTTTTTTAATTATTTTTTTTTTATTTATTTTATTTTTTATTAATTATTACTTTCTATATATATTTACATAAATAAAAACAAAAATTAAATAAGTGTTTTTTACTGTATTTTTTTAATTATAGTTAAATTTTTTATTATTATTTGTATTTAATAAAATTTTGTTTTATTTTATAATTAAAAAGTATTGCACTTGTTTTATTGAATGATTTATTTTGTACCGAATGTTTGAGCGTCTTCTAAATATGACACGTTCGTACTTAAGCTCTATTTTAGACGGAATAAATGCTGATGTTCGGTTTTACTACGTTTTACTACTTTTTTCTACAATTTGTTGTTTGTTGATGTCGTATTTCGAAAGCAATTTTCAATCCAACAAACACAATCAACCAACAACAACTACAACGGAATACCACCAAATTTTATACTTGTTTGTGGTTGCTGGTTGGTTTTTTTTTATTGTATTGGCTTCTTTAAGGCTTAATTGATCTGATTGATTCTGCTGACAAATCGGTTAACTCCATTTTAAAAATATTATTAGAAGATCTAATATATAGTCATTATTAAAAACATTTGTTTTAAACAACGAAAGAATCACAGAAGTATTTTGAAATTTGTACAAACATACAATTAAATAGTGGAGTTAATCGATTTGGCAATTAAGGGGTATCTTATTTTATTATTATATTTTACTATTTTATTTTTATATTAGAAACACTCATGCCCATAATTAAGTTTACTAAAGTAATCTTTATGCTTTTTCAGTATTTCGAAATTTATTCGAAAATATTTCATAGGGAAGGGGAAGGGAACTAACATGTGACTAGTTCCCAAGTGATTGTGACCGATTCGAGATTTAACATTTTTTATGACAGACAACTGCCACTTTAACATGGCGATGACCACGAAGATAGATGTTAGAGCACTAGGTAATTTGTCAATGTCATGTGTCCTTTATTCATCAGTTACAATTCCTTCATGTACCACTTCTAATTTGAGAATTCATTGGATGAGTATAATTAGAACAATGTTCACTAGTTTCTCGTAGGGAAACGTTGTCTTTTTAATATGGCCATTAGTGTCTGAAAGTGAACCGAAATCAGCTGATTTAAAGTGCTTTACAATTGCATGAGTAAGTAATGAGTCGATTCAGCAATTGCTGAGATGAGACAAAAAACCGACTATTGTTTTTTTTTTTTGGTTTCGTACTTATCAGCTGGCAAAATGTCAAACTAAAACACTACAATTGCAGTGTGAACAAATTTGGTTTAACTTCTTAAACAACTCCCTTAAACACGTTCAATTTTAATAGTGTGAACGCCATATAAAACACGTCAGTTTGAAATTTTTTTCAAAACACGTCGATGTATGGTAAAACATAGCAAAATTAAATTGTTTTGCTCTTAAACACAAGGTAGGGTCTGAAAACTTTGCACAAGTAACTCTCACACTAATGTGTATTGTCTAGCAAAATTTATGTCCTAAACATTGGGTATGGTAGCTCCCATACAAAGTGAAAAATTATAATTGTGTATCTCGAAAACTACTATATGTAGGGTCCTGAAAATTTGCTTAGGTAACCCTAATACTAATGTGCATATCTAGAGAAATATAGAGTGGATTAGGATAGCGGGAGTAGTACCTCCCATAAGAATTAAATTATTATTATTGTGTTATTATGCATAGTCTAGCATAGTCTTATAAATGGAAACAGTTTTGTCGTGAGAGAAAACCTACATTTTATACTACAAAAAACAAATACAATAGCGCATAATTAAGTAAAGGTTAGAAATGTTGAGCTTATCAATGCTGCATGTCAGCGAATTGTTCGGATTTTTTGTTGTAGTTTTTTAGCACAGTCCTAGGAAAATTATTGAAGAAGTATATTTTAAGAAGAATTTTCCTATTAAATATTACGAGTTTTTCATACAAGGTGGCTTTTCCTGAAGGTTGTTTTTGTAAGAATTTAAGAAAGGATATTTGCTTTGAAACTACATTTTTGATCATGCTTCTACCAGAAGTGAACGGTATATTAGCTGCAGTGATAACAATTTTTAAAGCTAGATTGGGCAGGTAGCTGTGTATGCAGCTCACTCATATCCAATATGTTGGTCCTTTTGTGTTATTTTCAAAGCTAATTTTACTAATTTTATTCAAACGAGTTTGAACAACAGCAACAATACTGATGATGATTTGAAATTTTATTTTATGCAAGACGATATTAAACTTTTACAAATATTTACTCCCTCCACAGTCGAAAAGGGACCCATTATGGAAGTGGTCTCCTTCGATATACCCCCCACATTACGAAATACTCCTTCCAAAGTATTTTATATAGAAAATTTGGCTATTTTGTTAGCATTTAGATTTTTTTTGTAAATTCTGGCTCCAAGTTTTATGTTTGAAAATTTTATTTAATACTTAATAATAATTTGGTAGGTTTCAAAGCATTGTGGTAGATTTAAAAGGAAAATCTTAGGAAAAAATTTTTCCAGTGGCAACTTTGTTTTTAACAAACCAACTGAACAGCAAAATGCAAAAGACCGTAACTACACTTTTTAGTTTTTTACAGGAGAAGGAATAAACGTTATAAATTAAAGACTACTTAAAACTTAATATCCACATTTTAGATTCAAACTTAGAACACAAACATAACACACATTGAAAGATAATCAAAGCCAACTTTGTTTTGATTTTTTTTTTGGAAAAGTGCAGGTACGGCTTCTTGGTTTAGTTGACGTTGCAGTTACGGCCTTTTGTTTTTCACCAATAAAGTCGTTATTTTTGGACGTATACATGTAAAATTTGCTGTGTAGATGTGTTTCGGTTAAGTTCGTAATAATCAATCAAAAAGTAAATTTTGAATTTTTGAGTAGTTACGGCCTTTTGCATTTTAGGTGACGATATATATGTATGTATGGACATATAAAATTACTAGCAGTCAATAACTCATTTAATAAAAAAATAATATAAATTAAGTGCGACAATTGTCATCACCCAATCAGACTGTTTGTCATCGCGGTTTTTTATTTGTCTATTTATAAGTTTTACAGTCAATATGTGAGAATAAACTAAAATCTTTTGCTTGATTGATGGTGACTAACAGTTTTGGGAGGGATGACCATATATGATTGTGTTTAAATAAGTAATTTTAGTGCGCCTGTATAGACTTTATCCAGTCTAATTTTAATTTATACTTTTTTTAACTTCTGCCTAACTTACACTATGAAATTTTCCATGAAATAAGTTGCATGAAACTTTTTTTGTTGGAGAGAGTTGTAGAGAGGCAACGAAATTCAAGAAAGTTCAAAAGAGAATTTAATGAAAAATTGTCATGGTGTAAGTTACGTATTATATAAATATTTTTTGTCAAACAATTAGTTCTAAAGTTGAAGTATGAAGCTGAACTTCATCCCGACAACCCTGCGCATGATGTGACGGCCTGACGGCTTCTGTAAAACGCTAGTTGTAGCTCTTTAAGGACTCGGCTGGCTTCTACGAAATTCGTCGCAAATCACTATTACTGGCTGACCTCTTTTGGCAGCCAACCTTTTAAAGGATAGAAGAAAAGAATCAGTAGACAGATCAGATACTAATTCTTAATGTACCGCCTTAGAAGTAAAACACACGAAAACCGCTATACAAGTATGTATACGTTTTTATTGGTAGTCTACCACGAATTCTAAAGGACTAACCTAAACAAGGGCGTAAGGCATAACGACTTCTAGCGCCTAGCTTTGAACAAACCTAAATAAGAGCTCAACGTTTTTTAATAAACAGTAATGTTAACATGTTTTGTTTCGTAAAACCTAATAAATTAAGGCACAAAAATAGATAAAATCGCCAGATAAAGCAGAAAATAGCTAAAATGGCACCACTCTTACACAAAAAAACATAACATTTTGTTTACACCCAACTTCTCTACCTAAAGCTCTTGATTTGCGTTGACGTCGCTATTTAGGTTTGCTTCATACATTTTGTATGTACATGAGAGTTTTTGACAGTTATTTAACGCCTTACGCCCTTGTTTAGTAAGTGATACGTTCATGGAGTCACAGAAGTTGAAAAGGATCGAGCAGTTCTCACTCTATTAGTAGGTAAATTGCTAAAAATTTGGGACATTAAGCAACATTTCCGAACTATTCTGCTGCACTTTTCTTTCGCATTATTAAGCTAAATATTTTCCCGCGAAAGAGCTTCAAGTGCCTTAGTGCCAGCATGACAATTTTCTATACGAAAGCTATTTAATTTGTAGAATCTTTATTAAACGTGTCAAATGGTGTCAATCTTTGAGTATTTGATGGCAAGATAAGAGATTTTTGCAATTTGTAAAAACAATATATCTATGTAAATGAAACAGCAGCAAATCACACAAAAAGGCAACAACAAAACAATTTGTGGAACAAGATTAACGTGAGTACCTGCTTACTCGGCCTAACCTCACGGTGGTCTTACCACCAAGTGAAATTTAGGCGTAGACTAGCGCCCCCATTGTGTAGTATAACATCACTTTACGATTGCCATCAATCGCTTTTTGTGTGTGATACAGTCACAATGAGTAGCAATTTATATAATATAGCAAGCCTTTCCAAGGCAAGCCTAGATCCACATTATAACCTCTTGATTAGGGGTTTGGAGACTATCCAAACTCCGTCTGTTGAGAGTGAAACAGCACACTTGATCGACCTTGCACCTTACCTACATAAATCGATCTTAAACCACAACCACCACGTGTACCCCCGAAGGGGACCTCACCAATAACCGGTCACAGAGAGGATAGGCTCTCTGTGGGGCCACCGATTCCCGTGGTAACAGTCGTTTGGTACCCGCAATGTTTATCGCAGACCTTTTCTTCCAGATTTAGGCTCTAGGAACCCTAGCGTCTGGTGCCCCTATTTTCCCCGAGTGAACCGCGTCAAAGCATTTGCCATATTCCTGCAGTGACAATTGGAACCCCCGGGGTTAAACACAAAACAATAAACAATGTTGGGAATATATTACAGAGTAATTGTAATTGTCTTGGTTGTGCAATATATAATATATTATTTTTGCCTAGGCATTACGCCACTTTCTAACATGACATACAAATAGACGATATTATCGTGCAGTTTGAAGAATTGCACAATAATATTGCAAATACATAAGCTCTGTATATTATTGCTTAAGTAGGTTATAAAAATCAAATTTCCATAAGTTTTACATCCTTTATTCTTCTTATTTTAATCGCAAGAAGGTTGAATAGGATTATTTACGTTACCTGTATGCATAGTTATAATTATTTATACATGGTATAAATAATTATTTTAATGTCGCACATTATTTGAGTTTTCTTGTGCTAATTATAAATAATATTTATTTAAGAAACAAAATTGTTTCAACTTAGAATAACACGAATTCAAGCCAGACTTTTAAATTTCATCTGTATAATATTTAATTTAATAGTTGTATTAAAAATGATGGCCACTCTAGATTTACAAATTTATTTAAATAACAATTTGTTAAAATTTTGTCTATATTTATAAAATCAGCTTTGATATTTGCAATTATTAATGAAGTTCTAATTTAAAGTGTTAGAATTGCAATAATAAAACGCAAAATGACATTTTACCCGCTTCTAATAACAAAAAAACTAAAAATAATACACTGCGCGTCATCAGGTTAAAATGCCCGATACGAGCTTATTCCGTTTGTTTTTTTTTTTTTTTTTTTAGAAGTAACACTCAGGCAATTAATGCCTATATTAACTGGGTTTTTTTCCTTTGGAAAGGGATAGGAGTAGATAAGACAGATGGTTATTGTAATAGTAAAGCTTCGCTTATGGCAACACTGCAATTGCACGTTGTGATTATTTTTAGTGCAATTTTTTATTTAGGTTGCAAGCGCTTCTGGTGTTATTTAGGCGAATTAGTTTGAAGCTAGCATAGCCAATTTATAATTACTTAACTTCGCCGGCGATTAAGTGCTATAGCTATAAACACATTCGAGACAGCACTTCACGCGACAGCACTAAAACCCGAGCTGTCAACAGCCTGAGCACTATTTCAGTAAGCGAATAATTATTTTGAAAGCAGCAGCAGCAATAAACATATGGTTTTGTTTTCTTAATATTTGTTTACAAAAAATTCTAAAGTATTTGTTGCGTAAAAAATATGTATCAGGAAAATATTATTAATTGTATGGAAGGCCTCACTAAAATAGTTCAAATTACCGCGTCAGTATATGAGGCAAAGAAAAAACTAAAAAGAAATAAACGAAGAAGATGGGTTCGCCCGACAATCCAAATGCAAATATAAATTTACAAAACAAGAAATATAAACAGCTGACTGTTGTGTTTTAGTGGTGTCACTTTACATTTTTTAGCGCTTTTTAAACAAGCTTTTTCTACGGTACGTCATAGAAAAATAAAAACCAACCACTAGAATATTTTAGAATGGAGGAAATTTCTAAAATGTCAAGCCTCTTTTGGTAAATAAAAATTTCGGAAGTTTTTAGGGAACGCGGAATTTTTCGGGTGCTCGGGATTTTAAGAAAGTTTAAAAATTCGTTAAGAAGATTAATTTAAAAAAGAATTATAATTGAAATTCTGATTTTATAAAAACATATTACTTTGGGATGCGGAAATAAATGTCCCGGGATTCGGGATTCAGCATATTTCGGGATTGGCATTTCTAGTGTAGACCGAAAATTGTTTTTAAAAATTGCTGCAATTTAGTTATAAGTGTTGATTATTTTTTCCTTATTGCTCAAATTATTGAGACTAGTGTTCGCCTAGTGGTTGAAATTCAACCTTTACTGCAATAATACAAAACCACTCAGATAAAACGTTATATTTTTCTTCGTTCTAATAAAATATAATATCGTACTTTATCTGTTCTTTAATAGTTATATCTATTAATGAGAGCCTTCCAAATAAATAATAGTTTTTTGTTATAATTATTTAGCAAATTTAGAGAGAAACAGAGATTTATGATTGGCTAATTTCTTAACTGATTTATCTATCTCAGACACGAAAATGTAGAGGAATAAATACATTCTGCACTGCTCCTATGGACAATCTCTCAAATAAAAAACATCAACCGAATACATTGAGTTTAAGACAGTTAAAATGGTTCTTAACTTATTTCACTTGCCTATTTATATATAGATTGTTGGATAAAAAGAGTAAAGTTGAAAACACAAATAAACAACATTAAATTGAATAGTTTATTGGTACCTTAAAAAATTGGGTGTGAAAAATATGTTTGCTAAAGGTCGTACGGGTGCCTGCTCTCGATGTTTTTTTACTCTGTTACACCCCACAAATAAACATCTGCTTTCACAAAATATTTTCTGCACTTTATCTAAAACTAGCTAACAAACAAAAAGCACTTTTAACAAGCCACTCCTTGTTGTATTGGCATTACTTATCCCTTTGTGCTGCCGACAAAAATATAAATAAATCTAATCTTGACAGCAGCAGCACTAAAACCCGAGCTGTCGAGCAGCATGCTGTCGTCAATATAATCATTCTCATAAGAATGCATGTGTTTTAATTTTGACATATTGCTGCGGGCTGTCTGCTGTCTCGAATGTGTTTATAGCTTATGTGGTAATACCGGAGAAGGAGGGCGCTGTGATATGCATTATTGTAAAGAGAAATTAATACATATCAGAAAAATTGATGTTGCCACGGCTGAGTATTGAACTCGTGACCATTGCTTTAGTAGTCAATGTTCAAACCACTTAAGCTATAGCTCTTGATCTTGTTGTTGTTGTGAATGTAAGCTACTTTTTTCGTTTCATTATGCTCGTGACTGTATGCTAGTACAGAAAGCGGGTAACGAAAAATTCCCGTTATACCTATGGTTTTTATCATAATTTCTATTAAAAGCTCTAATAATTTATAATTATACTCTCAATCAGAATTATTAGCCAATAGGAAAACAGTTTCGTGACGTCATTAGACCGACATTCGCAGAAAATTTCAGTTTTATTTTCGGGATGGCGTAACCTTGTCTTCTATCATCCTTGACACACATACAAAGTCCTTTTAGTTTAGCTTTAAAATTTGATAGCTTATCGTCATCATTTTTTTGCTGCTTAAGTGGTCTATTGTCATGATTATGGGAATGGGAAAATTACTTTCTGCAGCAGAGAAAGTGAAAATTTAAGCTTTCAAGGACTTAAGGCTTTCAATAGGTCAAGTATCAAAGAAAATCAGTAGAAGTCGTAACGTTATAAAGGCATTCTTGCGCAATAACTGGGGATATGATAGAAACAATAAAGGAAGTAATAATAAAGCCTTAATTTTGCAAAAGAACACATGACATGAACTTCAGACAGGCCCTACGTTGTCTCTTCGGATGAAAGGGAATTTAAAAATGTATTCAACTCTGAGATATTATGTTATAAATACCAAATATATCGATATAACCGAAGTAATCGCAGAGGTGGAGGTGCTCTTATTGCGGTTTTCAGTTTGTTTTCATCTGAAGCTATTTTGACTGATGTTTCTGATATCGAATTTGTTGCTGTTGTAATTAAAATGGCGTCTAAGAAAATTTTTTTTACCTGTTCCTATATTTCACCAGGCTCGGATACTCCAACATACTCTAAGCATATTGAAGCTATTAGATTGGTATATCAACAAGCTGAACTTAATGATAGCATTTTCGTTGTTGGTGATTTTAATCTCCCATTCATTACGTGGATACGTAATCCGGATGCTTCTTATCTTATCCCGGTAAAAAATAGAAGTTCTTATGATGACTTCTTGAATGAAATGTTTGATTTGAGTCTTTATCAATTGAATCATGTGTATAATGACAGTGGAAATTTGCTTGATCTGATATTCACCAATGATCCAGATGACTGTTCCTTAAATCGCACTGAGCCTGTTTCTTTGCCAGAAGATCGGTACCACCCAACTATCGAATTCAGCATCTCAATACCATCTCAATTTGTCTCGAATCGTTATAATGCTGATAAAATTTATTGCTTTAAGAAAACCAATTACACTAAATTAAATGATCTGTTAAGAACTACTTGTTGGAATGATTTGTTGTCTACTTCCATGAGTATTAAAAGTGCCTCGCGTATTGACACAATAATTACTAAGTTTTATAGTAAAATATATTCTTATTTTGAAGTATGTGTACCTAAAATAAAAATTAAACCGCCAGTTGGTCCACCATGGAATTCTAAGGAACTCTCAAGGATAAAAATAAAAAACTTAAAAAATAAAAGTTATAAAAAATTTAAGAAGTCTGGTCTGACAATAGATTACGGAAAATATGCAGTTTGCCGTGCTGAATATAACTCTTTTAATCGTTGGCTATATAACAATTATATCAATGGCATGAAAAATAAATTTACTCGTGATCCGAAATCATTTTATACTTTTGTAAATTCGAAAAGAAAATCTAGCGGCTATCCCTCTGTAATGAAGTTTTGTGGATGTGAATCTAGTGATGAAAGTATTATTTCCAACATGTTTGCTGACTTTTTTGCCAGTACTTACTCCAACGATCAATTTAATGATAAAAATGAATATCCATACATTAGCCATTCTAACAACAACATTTGTCTTCCAACATTAAATTTGACTGAAGTTGTATATAACTTGAAGAAATTGAAGATGTCATTTAACCATGGCCCTGATGATGTACCAAGCTGTATTTTAAACCGTTGCGCAGAGTTAATAGCTTCTCCGTTAACATTTTTATTCAATATTTCTATTATAAATGGTTATTTTCCTAAGTTTTGGAGAGAATCTTTTATTATCCCATTATACAAATCTGGTAATAAGTCTGAAATAACGAACTACAGGGGAATAGCTAAACTAAGTGCCATTCCAAAATTGTTTGAAAAAATTGTTGCTGATTACCTCTGTCATCAATTTTCTTCTATTTTATCATCCAATCAACACGGCTTCAGAAAGGGTTGTTCAACTACTACAAATGTTCTTCAACTAACCTCCATAATTAACTCTGCTTTTATTGAAAAGAAACAAACTGATGCTGTATATACAGATTTTAGCAAAGCATTTGATAAGGTTAATCACAAGCTTCTTCTGATGAAACTAAACATGCTTGGTGTTACCCGCATTAGCCTTAATTGGTTGCAGTCGTATTTAACATGTCGTAGTCAAACTGTTCGTTTTAATAATCGTTCATCAAAATGTATTGCTGTTTTGTCCGGTGTTCCCCAGGGAAGCCACCTGGGACCTATTCTTTTTTCCATTTTTATTAATGATCTTCCCAGTGTTATAAACTCCTCACATGTATTAATGTATGCTGATGATGTCAAAATCTTTTATAGCTTCAAGAATTATGCAGATCATATAAATTTGCAGAGTGACCTCAACAATCTTGTTTTATGGTGTAGACACAACATGATGGTTTTAAATATTAAAAAATGTAAATGCATGAGATTTTCAAGGAGTGATTTTATCACTGTTAACTACTTCTTAGGAGAACATGAGTTGGAGGTAGTTGATTCATTTTTGAACCTTGAAATTTTGCTGGATCTTAAACTTAATTTTATATCTCATATTACAATGACTGTCAACAAGGCTCGAGGTGTTCTTGCATTTATTAAGCGCTGGTCAAAAGAATTTTCCGACCCTTACATCACAAAACAGTTATTTGTGGCTCTGGTTAGACCTATCCTGGAATATGGGTCAGTAATATGGGATCCTTATTATAACGTACATTGCCAACTTCTTGAATCTGTTCAAAAACAATTTTTGCTGTTCTGCTTACGTGGTTTAAATTGGCGTGACGATGTGAGGTTTCCTTCATATACTAGTAGGCTTGCTTTAATTAAACTTCCTACTCTAAAAAGTCGTCGTATTATGTTAAATGTTTCTTTTATGTTAAGTACTATCAATGGTAATACTTGTTGTGAATTTCTGTTAGCCAATATTAAATCTAATGTTCCATGTCGTAATATGCGTAACTTTTTGCCTCTTTTTGTTCAAAATTGTAGTACGAATTACGCTATGGCTGATCCTCTTATGCGATTATGCAATCAATTCAATAATTTTTATAAAAATATTGATTTCTCTTTAAATTTAAATATAATTAAAAGAAATTTAATTGTAATTTAAAATACTGTCTAATATAATAAAATCTCTACTAATTTAAGTTCTTATGTAATAGTCTGTAAGGATAACATCCATTGACTACAATAAATAAATAAATAATTGGGATCGTCCAGTCGCTTACAAGTACTACTTTCACGACCTACGCAAGGAGCAACACTGGTTGTATTGTGTGGGCAGCATTTCCTACTTTGGTACGTGCGAGCTTTAATTTTTTACAGCAAATGCGAACGCCAACACTTACAAAAATGTACTTTAAACTGCTTTTCCCATTTCCAAAAATTTGTTTGGTAATTTAGCATGGTATTTTCAATATGATAATGCCCCTATCCATACTGCCTTTTTTATGACCTTAACATAATAAAAAATCTATGCGGATGGCTCGCTCGTAATGTATATGAATCTGAAGGACAATATTGCACCAAAACGGAATTAATTAATGGCATCAATCGCGCCTAGTCAGAGATTTCTTTAAATTATATAGGACAATATTATATTTAGTCACTTCTAAACCGAATGTATGACGTCTTTCTCAATAAGGGAGGCCAACACCTTATTAAATTAGTTGCACTAAAACATCTAATTTAGTTCATCTTTAAGATTAGAAACAAGTTCATGTCATGAAAGTAAAAAAAAATATTGGAAAAGAAGTAGCACGTGCTAACATGGTAACCTAAATGGAATTGGTATAGATTATCATAAAATTTGGTTTGCTATTCAAAATTAATCATTTGTGTTTTATTTCATTAAAAATAGAACAGTAGTGCAATTCACTAACTTTTAACGATCTAACACTTGTTAAATATATCAACATGTTTTTTTGCTTGCACTAACGCATTTGCGATTCACTAACCTATAGTTAATAAATGAAAAATACAAACAAAAATAAATGGCAATATATGCTGCTAAACAAAATGGCAAAATAGTGAAAAGAACAAGGAGGAATAAAAAATAATAAATAAAAAAAATTACCACAACTTTCCACCCAAGTACATCATTTTTAGGGTTCCGTACACACAGTGTAAAAACGTAACCCTATTGTTTTTTGCTACAATGTCTGTCCGTCTGTCCGTCTATCAGCGCCTTTTATCTCTGGAACCGTAATAGGTGGACTCTTGAAATTTTCACAATGATGTATAGCTGTTGCCGCTATAGCAACAAATACTAAAACTTATAGGGTGTTGCGATAGAGAGGTGTTATTCACGAATATGTGCTTATTTCTTGAACTGTAGGAGGAATTCATTAAAAAATGCAAGCACTAAATTAAAATTAGTTCGCTATATAAACAAGTCTGAAAAAAAACCTAAAAATTAAAGGTTGTTCCGATAGTGGCGTGATTTGCATGTATAAGGCCTAAGTTTTGAACCATAATAGGTAGACTCTTGAAAATTTTACCAAAAGAGTATAACTGCGGCCACTATAGCAAAAAATACTAAAACTTAGGGTGTTCCAAAAGTGACGTGTTATTTACGTTTATGTCTTTTTTTGAGCTGTAAGCGGCAACCACTTACAATTTGCAGACTGTAATTAAAACTATGTTTGTTTTATAAACAACTATACAAAATTGAACTTAAATATTAGAGGGTGTTCCAATAGTGACGTGATTTGCATGTATATAGCCTAAGTTTTGAATGAATAGGTGGAATCTTGAAATTTTTACAGGAGGTGTATAACTATGGCCACTATAACAAATAGTAAAAATTAAAGGGTTTTCCGCTAGTGACGTGATTTGCATGTATAAAGCCTTATTTCTTGAACCGTAACAGGTAGACTGTTGAAATTTTGTACAGAAAATTTGTTGCCACGGCCGATATGACAATTACTAAAAATTAAAGGGTGTTCCAACAGTGACATGTTTTTCATTTATAGTTACTTATTTTTTAATCGCAATAAGTAGACTCTTAATATATTTATAGAAAGGAAGTTGCCATGGCCAATATAATGAATAATAAAATTAAAGGGTGTTCCGACAGTGACATGATTTTATAAACCGTAATAGATACCCTCTTGAAATGTTTACAGTAGATGTGTGTCCATTAGTGACGTGGTTTTCACGAATATTACCTTAATTTTTTAATCGCAATAGGTAGGCTCCTGATATTTTAATAGAAAGTGTATTACCATGGCCGCTATAAAATCAATTACATATTAAAATTTAAAGGGTGTTCCAATTATGATGCAATTTTCGCGAATATTATTTTAATTTTAAAATTTAGGGGTGTCCCATAAGACATAAAGAATTAAACAACGGGAACTTTTAAATTATACTGAACATAGTACGGAACCCTACGTGTGTGAGTCTAACTCGCACTTGACAAATTTATTTATTTCTTTTTAATTTTATTTCTAAAAAATTATTTAAATTCATTTTCATAAGGTAGGTAAAATACATACATACATATGTATGTGTTTTAATTATAAATAATAATTATTTAGAATATTTTACATTTTGTAGAATGGCAACAAATATTGCTCAAAAAGAAGCCGCACGTCAGCCGAGCAGCTTCATCTAATGACCGACTTTATCTTTTAATATTTTGATAAAGTAAACGACACAAAAATAGCTGTAGTTAAATTAACAATACTCGACTTGCTAAGAAAAACAGCTAATTTATACAACATCAAATGTTATTAAAAAGCATTAGTGAATAGCAAAGTCTTTAGTGTTGTTGTTAAATTTTTTTAAAGAGTCCCGAATCGTTAAAATTGAATAGTGAATCGCACTACAGGGCTACAAAGAGAAACAAAATTTTACTTTTACTGGTTTTAAGTTTGCGGAAATCTATCTGAATTCTCTTACGAGAGTGGGTGTGCTAACCTAATGACGCGCAGTATATATTGTTTAATATGTTATAATTGCTAATCTGATTTTTGTTGGTGAAGTAAAAAACATTTAGACGTCACGAAGGTATAAAAATATTTTCCGCTTTAATGCACAATTTATTTCATTTTTTTCTTTCAATTATTTTTGAATATAATAAGTATAATTGAGTATGAATGAATAGTTACAAATGAACAAAATAATATATGGAATTTGCTTTTTTTCTAGTTCTTTTAGAGCAAATAGTTAAAAACAATATTTATATTCCCCATTTATTTAGTTGTATAAAATTTTCAACCTCTGTAGATTAAGTTATTTTGTGCAAAGTAACTTTGTTAGACAAATTAAAGTAATAAGAAACCAAAAACAAAAGTATAAACTCATTAAAAATAAAACTGGAGTGGCCTACACTCAACTCTACCATACCCAATGGAAACAGATATTTTTATGGTTATATTACATAAAAATTAAAAGTTTCAATTTGATATGTCAAATGGTACGACCTGTACAAGTTCCACAAAAGTAGTGGCATACACACTCACCCACCCGCAGACATCATCGTGAAAATAGCCAAAATGGATTCAGGAGACATCAAAACGTATAAATCCGTCGAAATCCCGACCTCGACTTTTTTCATGATTACTATACTTCACCTTATACTACGTATGGTAAAGTAAAAATCATTAAAATTGCTTCGATTACATATGGTAGATAATACCTACAAGCATTATTAAAATCTTTTATCCGAAAATATGTTTTGTGTGACTCTGAAAGGAATTACGCCACTTTCAAAATCAGTCAAATTAATTTCTAGTTCCAGTTCTAGAAGCGTAATTCCAAATAACCTACAAATTTCCACTGAAAAAAAAATATGTAACATTTTATCCAACGAGTTCAAGATTAATTCAAAATAACCGTGCTTGTCAAACGTTCAAGCCTACCTACTCTTCTGCAGATGACAGCAGCGTTTGCCATTCGTATTCATTCTGCAAACGGCCGGGCCTTTTAGAGATTGGGTGCAAAACATTAATAATATCAATCATGTCAGAGGGCGAATCCGATACGAAATGTCGACCGGCGGCGGCTAAAAATCGATTAAAAGCGGCGGGTAAGCTTTTTGTTTTCGGCTAACTGGTTCCAATTTATGTTGGAGGCGGCTAATAGCCGGCTATTCATTTGTAATTATGGGAGGTATAAGTATTGAGGTATCGGCAGATCTTGATGTTCTTGCCATAAAAATCAAGACCGATATTCGATGGACTAAATACATTTTTCAACTCTCTTCAGAAGCTTTCAGGTGACTCGAGTTTTTGAAACGGTGTAAAAGATATTTTACTCCATCTGATCTTCTTACTATTTATACCACCTACATCACGCCAAACATGAAATACCACTCCAAAGTCAGTTTTGGAGCTAATCGACGGCGTACAAAAGAGGGCGAAGAAGCTCAACTCTATTGACTCTCTCGAAAATGAACGCAATGTGGATTGTGTTTCGCTAGTTAATCATTACTACAATTTAAAGTAATGTAGTGCAATGAGATTCCCGATATCCACAAGTTTTTTTGTACAACACGCTTTTTATTAAGATGTCATCTATTTGTGGTTGATTGGCCAGTGAATCGCACTATGCATTACAGAGAAAATTCGTTTTTTTAGCCATATTGTTCGCATGTAGAATCATCTTCTTGTAGATAAAATTGTCAGCTGCGGATCACATAAGGAAAAAATCAGGGGAAATTTTACAAGTAGTAATGTTTGGATTTTGTTACATCTCCTTTGATTGTTAGATTTTTTGGTAAGTAGACGTACGCCACTTTCAAAATACCTTGACTTTCCACAAGTTTGGCCTTTTACAAGTAAAGCCTAGTGCTCTGTTCGAATTTGTGAAAAATGTTGAGCAACATTTATTATTTCACAAGGAAAATTTGACATTTAAAATGTGGTGTCTATCTCGCGATTTGAAAGAATTTTACGATATTATTGTTTTTAAGTATACCACATTGTTTTAGAAATGTTAACAAAAGCCAAGCGATCAGCTATTGTTTGAAAAATTCCAAATGAAAAAAAAAGCCTGAGTCGGAAAGTAGTTATGGGTGGAGGAACACGTGCGCGCGTCATTGTCGTTATCGCTTAACGTCAATCAGGCCGTTCTTGTTGCTCGGCTTTCGAGTGGTTTGCTTCTCGCTCGCGCACTGGGTGATTGGTTTCCACGGTTAGCTGTACAGTTAATTGGTGTTTGCATTAATCACGAAGAAGAAGAAGAAGAAATAATACCCCTTTGCTTTATTTCACAGCTTTGATGAAATGTTGCCAGAAACATTTCAATGTTTTCCCACAGCAAAAACAGAGTACTACTTATGCAACATTTTTTCATGACTTTTTCACAGACATTTTTTATGTACATATGTATGTAATTTGACAGCATTCCGCATGAAAAACTGAACAGAGTACCAGGCTTAACGCGATACATTTTTCCTTACCCTCAGGGTAAAAACGTAACTCTATTATTAGTGTGTAACCAGAACACTACATTTACATTTCCAAGAGAAAGCAGAGATAAAATGGTGACAGAAAGTTACCGATTTAATAATACTGAAAAATTTGCAGTACCTTTTATTTTTGCAAACTGAGTCTATCTGCGGTGTATTAAAGTTAAAGTGTATTAAGGTTTAAAAAATAAATCAATACATGTCGCTATCGCAAGACTTAAGTTTATTTTTATTAATTCCTGTTATACTAGTTAGAGTCTAGCTATTATGGTTCAAAAAGAAGTCCATAAATGTGATAATGTTGTTACTATCGGAACACCCGGTAATTTGTATTTGTATTTTTTATTTGCAGTGCTCGCGTCTTCGCCAGCCTGATATTATTTTGTTCGAATTTGTTTGTTTTTTTTAATTTTTTTTTTAATTTTATCGTACTAAATATATCGTGTATATTTTAACTTTATATAGAGGTACCCGTCCCTGGCTAATTACTCAGGATGTATGTTGGAACATATGTTCCAACAGTTTTAAGGCAGTTTATGTTGTAAACCAAGGCGAATTAATACCAGGTGGAGTCGTGATTTATTTATATTATAATTGCATAAATGAAATTTCAGCGAAAATTTTAAATTTTCCTAAATTTATCGAAAGATTATTTAATTATTATGTCAATATTTGTTGAGTCGTTTTATATATTCATGTTCAAGCTGGCCATTAAACCGCAACACAAATAGAAAGATCTATTTTTATATTTATTAAAAAATAATAAAAAAGAAAACTGCAATTATTGTTTGTTTAATAAGCGGAATATGTTTATTTAGATTTGAGTTTCTTCAACAAAAATGTGTTAATTTCTCTTCACAAAAAAAAAAAAATTTATAACTTAATGACAGACGAAAAAAATGCGAATTTACAAAAAAAAAATTATAAATAAAATAAATCAAAAAAATCTGTTAATATACAATCGAACTCTAAAATACATACATAGAATTGGAATAAATCTTGTGATGATGAAGCAGTAGACATGAAATATCGCACACTAAATTATAAACAGTCACAACTCAAAATTCAGCAATATTCAGGACAGGCCAAAAACTGTTTTAAAAACCATGGAATCAAATTGGGTTCCACAGTTGCTAAATATTATAGTTTATTATAGACCTTTGAAGAAAGAAAATACTGTTTATCGATGTTTCGCTCCAGGATTCGCTACGGTATGGCATGAAGGCCTAATGCATACATATATAAGTTAATGCTGAACTTGCCAGAAAACTTCTATAAGCTTTTAAAAAATTATTTAACTGATCGAACGTTTATACTAAAAGAAGGAGATTTTTTAAGCTTGTCTCAGAGTATTATTTTGGGATCCATCTTATACTTGCTGTACACATCAGATATGCCAATTAGCATCCGAGTTCGCACATCAATATTTGCTGATGACACAGCTTTATTGAGTATTAATGAAAGCGACCAAGCAGTATCACAACATTTACAATATCACATAAGTAATATGGAAAAATAGTTGAAGAAATGGAGAAAAAAGGTGAATGAACAAAAATGTTCTCACATAACTTTCACATTGCGTAGGGAATCATGTCCCCCTATTCTTATAAATAACCATATGATACTTCAGCCTTCGGACATCAAATACCTCGGTATCCATCTTGTCAGGCGCCTTACTTGGAAAGGCCACATTGAATCCAAATTATCGCAAATGAAGTTAAAAGCAGTGCAACTAAACTGGCTTAAAGCTAGAAATTCTACTCTTGCCTTAGATTGCAAACTTCTACGGTACAAGTCGATCCTCAAACCAATTTGGTGTTATGGGATTCAAATATAGGGCACTGCCTTAGCTAGCAATGTTGAAAAAATTCAAAGGCGCCAAAATAAGATTTTACGTATGATTAGAGTTGCACCCTGGTACTGGTACATATATAAGAAAACTCGAACATCCACAAAGATCTAAACGTACCATTAGTCAAAAAATTGTACTAATAATGGTACCACTAAAAGTCGTTTTGTTCCCTCTAGAAACGCAACGCACTTGGAGCAGCTGGTGTGGCCGAGTGGGTAGTAGGTAGTAAGCTACGCTATCAGTAAGGGTTTGTGGATTCGATTTGCACCAAAGATTGTAACTATGTATTAGTGCTGGCAAAGTATTGAGTAGTGGGTACCGAGTACTCGATACTCGATAATTTTTTTGGGTACTCAATACACAAAGGTAGTTAATAGATACTTTTGAGGTAGTATTACTTAGAAATAAATTTATAAAAATATTTGACAACTACGACGATAAATTTCCTCTGATAGTATGTAAACGGAAGTATTGAGTACTATTGAGTACCCAATTGAAAAGTATTGAGTTGTATCGAGTAATTGAATGTAGTAGATATTGCCAGCACTACTATGTATGTTAGTGTCATGTCATTGTAACTGTAAGTATCACCTGGCCACGATGAAAATCAAGGTAACACCATACTTGTAGAATGTGCTTGGAAAAGGGCTGAATCGGTAGTTCACATAATATGTGTGAATGGCCATAACATTAGGGTGCGGACCACACAGGCAGACACGTTTTACATGTGGATGCTATGGGGATCTTAGGCATACAAACCTAAGCATAAAGGTGTCTAGCCCCCAGCTTTGACATTTAATCAGCATATAAAGCAGAAAATAACTCAAATGTCATCACTTCAACAAAAAAAGACATAAATAAAATGACAGATTGTTTGTACATGAGTATTTTTTACAGGTAGTTAGCGCTCAGCGCACTTATTACTCCCAGTCTAGATCATGATACAAAGAAAACAAGATAACGCATACAAATTGTCAAAATATTTTGTTTCTGCGCATCTACGTCATAGTAGTGAAGAAAAATATATTTTTTTTTAGAAAATTAACCTTTATTTTTTTAATTATTTTAACACAAGCCGAAATGAAAAACTTTTTAACAAAATTTAATTCACTACTATTACGTCACACAAAAACAGCTGATGCTTATTTACAAATAACGGACCTGCGCAATGCATTATCTCTTTTTCTTTGTATCATGAGTCTAGATTAGGTTTGGCTTTTTAAAAAATTTCAACAATTATGAGATATTCTGTTATGAGGAAAAAGGTCGACATTTATCAGTCGTCAGTCTGAAATCACTACAGTCAATGTAAGTAAGGTTGTTGTAATTTACGAATCAAGTATCAGAAATTATTGACGATCGAAGACGAACGAAAAGAGACCCATTAGATTAGTGGTCCACTTTGGTATCCCGCCAATAAAATAATAATATTAGTACATCTTGCAGCTAAATTTTTACTTTACAATACGTAGTACATAACTATAAGGTAAAGTATAGTAATCATGAAAAAAATCGAGGTCATGGATTTCAACGGATTTATACGATTTGAGATCTCCTGAATCCATTTTGACTATTTTCGCAATGATGTCTGTGAGTGGGTGGGTGTGTATGCCACTATTTTTGTGGACTTTGTACAGGTGATACCGTTTAACATATCAAAATAAAATTTAGTATGTGCCTTTAGTATATGGAGATGACGAGCTGTATAGTTTTTGGGCATAATCGGGAGGGGGGAAGGGGAAGTTATCTTAAATTTTGTAAACGCTTCTATAGGTCATACCGTATAATAAATTAAAACGAAATTTAGTATGTGCCTTTGGTATATGGAGATAAAGAGTTGCGTAAATTTTGGGCATAATGGGGAAGGGGAAAGGGGCAGTTTACTTACTCCCAAATCTATCTTGTAAACGTTCTACAGGTCATACCGTATGACATATCAAAATGACATTTTGTGTGTGCTTTTTGGTTTATAGGGATAAAGAGTTGTATAAATTTTGTGCATAATCTTAAAGGGGCAAGGGGTAGATAACTTAACACCCCAAACCGAAAATAAAGTTGAGTGTAGGCCACTCCAGTTTTATATTTTTTTTTTTTTTTTTTTTGTAATATTAACGTCTGTCAGTTGTAATAGCTGTATCACCAAGTGTGTTCAATTATATTTAAGCCAAGCTTCCAAAAATCCACTTTGTGCTTTGGATTATTTTTATTTTTAAAGTTAAAAAAGTTCGATCTTAAGCAACACAACATTATCCTCGCAATCCGAAATCAAAACATTCTAAAATTGTTTACTACACACAGCGAATGAGATCGTGAAGTAATACACAATGTGCGCCTAGGCCGGAATTTGGACTAAAATACTTAAAAAATCGATAAACTAAATTAAATAGTACCGAAAGCGAATATTTAAAGAAACTGCAACCGGATAACCGAAAACCGGAAAACAGATAAATCGATTTTCGATTTCGGTTTCAGTTGCCTAGAAAGTCTGATGACAAATTCTTGAAGACCATTAATTCAAATAAGAATTAATGAGAAACTACATAAATTTCAAAAATTAAATCCTCATATTATTTCTCATTTTTAAAGCACTGTGCACGAATATACAAATAAATCAATCAAACACGTTGTATATTTTTAAACTTTTGTAAAGTTTTGTATTGATTTAATTTATTTCTTCTGCTGTTATGGATGGATACGAATTTATTTTTAAAATTTTAAGTGCTATGAATAACATTCGTTAATAAATTTTATTAGCAAAGTTTAGCAAAGGAAAAAAAATAAAGAATAAATATACAAAATCTACAAAACACTTTCAACTATTTCAATAGCTAAAGAAAGTGTAACGTAAATTATTAGATAGACTTGTCTTAATTTACTGTACATGTTGTTGGCCTGTCTGTGGGGGTATTTTTTTGTTAAGATGCTAATTGGAAGCTGTCTGACTTGAGGTGGTTGCTTTCAAATAACTTGATTATTGTCAATTAAATCTAATTACTAGTGCAAACTATTTAAAAATAACTTTTCAAAATTTTATAAGGAACACAGTGTATAACTGTGTGTTCTTCGCAGCACTAGTTATTGAATTATTTAATAATGAGTTGATTTAACAATTAAATTATATAGACCAGACATTGGAGATTTTTTAAAATTATACATATATTTTTATTTTGTATTTTGATTTAAAATTGGCTGAAAATTGTTATTAGTTAGCAGTATTGGCAAAAAGTTATACTTAATTATATTATTAATTATAGGGTAATTCCACGTCAAATCAACAAGGCACTCAAAATGACTACTTAAGATTTTATTAAAATTTTTTTTATTTATATTCTTTGACTCCCTGAATCCAAATATGATTTTTAAAAAAATCTATCTCTTACAGTTTTTCCGCTACACAGTTATCAAAATTGAAAAATGTCGCTTTTTTGCATATGCGCTCGAGAATTAAATATATTCTAAATCCAGTTCTATAAGTCCTAGAAAGTGGAGTAATAGCTCATTTTAAAGGGTATTTCATACGCTTTAATTTGGTATCAATCATGAAATTTTTTTACAAATTTTTTAATGATACATTATTTATTTTTATTCACGCATGATTCCTTTTGAAAATTTATTTAAATAAATATTTTATGAGTATAAAATATTTATTTTCAAAAATATAATAATCGAAATTGATTACTATGGGGAAAGCATATCCAGATAGCTATTTCGCTAGTGCTCAACTAGCTCATCAGTGGATTTTTCCCAATTTTTCTGAATAAAAACTCTGATTCTTATGCTTAAAACTTAATGATATTAAAAAAAAAAGTTTTATTAAAATCTTCGAGATAGTGTCTTTTAATTTTTTTTTAAATTTACATATGTTTTTTAACGTGGCTTAGTGAGTACGCCATAAAAATTTCAGAGTGGGACCATGGTGAGATCAAAAGTTATGTTATGTTATTAAAAGATTTTAATAAAACTTTTTTTTAAATATCATTAAAAAATTTGTTTAAAAATTTCATGATTCATTATTGCTACCAAATTGAAGCGTATGAAATACCCTTTAAAATGAGCTATTACTCCACTTTCTAGGACTTATAGAACTGGATTTAGAATATATTTAGCGACATTTTTCAATTTTAATAACTGTGTAGCGGAAAAACTGTAAAAGAAAGAATTTTTTTTTAAATATCATATTTGGATTCAGAGAGTCAACGAATATAAATAAAAAAATTTCAATAAAATCGGGAGTGGTAAATTTGAAAACATTTTTTTTTTTGGTTGATTTGACTTGGAATTACCCTATATATATTAATTATATATAATTAAATTGTACTTAGTAAGTCCATCCAGTGCTTGACAAAAAATTTATTAGTTGGTTGCGGCTACCAGACTTGGGGGATGTCAAATACAGTTTGTAATTAATTACCCAAGCTATTACACAATTATATGTAATTGGAATTCTTCTACTATAATTGTAATTCTTCAATTATAATTGGAATTCTTCAATTATAATTACTATTGCTAATTTCAATTGAGATTTTTTCAATTATATATTACATGTAGTTTGTAATTAAAAAATTACAATTAAAATTACATGTAATTGACAAAAGTCAATTATAATTTCATGTAATGGAAAATTGTTAAGAATATAATTGCATTTAGTTCAATTATAAGTAATGATTATTGCCTAATTATAATTACAAATATTTATGATTTGTAATTGAAAAATTTCAATTACCATTACTTTTAATTTTTAGTTAAAAGATTTCAATTACAATTACATGTAATTAAAAAAATTCAATTATAATTACATGTAATGGAAAATGGTGAAGAAAATAATTGAATTTTTTTCAATTTCAAGTAATGATTACTGTCTAATTACAATTATTTGTAATTTTTAATTGAAAATTTCCAATTAAAATCACGTAATGTGTTATTGACTTCAATTACAAGTAATTGTATTTGACTTTAGTCCCTGATTAAAATTACAATTACTCTTATTGTGTAGTTAATAATATGCAATTACCATTTACCTCCAATTTTAATTGTAATTGAATTGAAAATAAATCCCCCATGGCTGGCGGCTACTATTTAGGATTTAACTTTTCTTTTCGGCCAAGAAAATAATATTCCTCCTCGAATGTTACCATGATCATTTAGGATGTTACGGACTAGTGAGATTGAACGTCTTTCAAGCTTCTTTGCAAATGCGAATATTTCGCAATTTCCGATTTTACCAATGCACAGTGGGGCAGACTCAAAATAATTTGGAAATATTTCAGTCATTCGAAGCAAAGAAGTACTAGAGCTTAATTTGTAAAGCTGAGCATCATCTACTTATTATTCGCTATGTTATAATTAGTTGTGCGTTAGTCTATTAGTCTGAGAATTAAGGGTTTGATTTCCGTCAAAGACTCTGGATGGTTTCTGCAAAATAGCTTCGCAGCTAGAGTTGTTGCCTTAAAACAAATTAAAGAACACATTTTCTTCAATAACTCTGACATTTTTTAATTTTTTAAGATATGACTACGTCTAGCACAGTCATTTGACTGTGCTAACCCTTCTGTCGAAATCTCCGCGGCCCCATTTTATGGATAGCATTCAGATAGCAAAATTTAAAAAAAGAATACTTTCATCCTGTTGTCTGTCTCTTATCCACCTGATTTCCTTGAAGAAGCCGTCGACATATTCTACATGAAATATTTCGCCTAGCCATCTATGACTGGGGCTTGGTGCATTCTAGAGAAATCTGCTCACCCGTTAACGCATCTATTGGTTCATGCAATGGCACAACGATCACAACGACCTACAACGACTCTTAAACCTTTTCTTTCTAAAAAGTTGAGTTTTTTTTCTTCGCTAGAATTGACCATATGGCCCGTGATTCTCTCCAAGCTCCCAGCACCGATAGATAGTAGTTAGATAGTAATCTATGGTAGTGACTAATCGATGAATTTACCGAATCAACTCAGACCAATCTTGCGAGCCTAATTTTGCAAGTTCGTCGGTAATTTCGTTGTCCGCAATATTGCAATGATGCGGAACCCAAACCATACTAATTCTATACTTGTTACTCGTTAGCGCATCTCGAGAGCCTTTTTGCACTCACTTACCAGCCTTGTTTTAATGATGTGTCCTTTCAAAGCTTTAAGCGCCCCTTGGCTGTCGACATACAGAGTAAACCTCCTCCTCATCTACCACTTATCCAGATACCACCCCCGGGGGTTCCAATTGTCACTGCAGGAATGGCAAATGCTTTGGCGCGGTTCACTCGGGGAAAATAGGGAGACCAGACGCTAGGGTTCCTAGAGCCTAAATCTGGAAGAAAAGGTCTGCGATAAACATTGCGGGTCCTCTTCGAGACCCGACCAGTGCCCAAAGGACTGGTACCACGGGAATCGGTGGCCCCACAGAGGGCCTATCCTCTCTGTGATCGGTTATTGGTGAGGTCCCCTTCGGGGGTACATGTGGTGGTTGTGGTTTAAGATCGATTCATGTAGATGTGGTGCAAGGTCGATCAAGTGTGCTGTTACACTCTCAACAGTCGGAGTTTGGATAGTCTCCAAACCCCTAAGAAAGAGGTTATAATATGGATCTAGGCTCGCCTTGGAAAGGCTTGCTATATTGTATAAATTGCTACTCATTGTGACTGTATGCACACAAATTGCGATTGGTGGCAATCGTAAAGTGTTGTTATACTACACAATGGGGGCGCTAGTCTACGTCTTTATTTCGCTCGGTGTTTGGAGCACAGTGGGATAAAGCCACATGAACACATCTACCCAGATACCTTTTCTGTAGCCTTTGGGACCGCCAGTAACTCTGCCTAAAACATATTGCATTCATCTAGAAGCCTGTACGACCAGCGCATACTAGTTTGTAAAATATTATCTCCCGCACCGGTACCCGCATTCATCTTTGAGCCATGCGTAAAAACTGCAACCCTGTTCGGAATTAGTACTGAAAAGTACTGAAATCAAGCACACTGACCATAAAGTCCGTTAGCCCAGGGGTTAATGAAAACTGTACGGGCTCAATAACCATCCGCTTAGTTAAAAGTAAGAGATTTTTGTAATCCTACTAGACATTATTTAAGAATAAAGAAAATAAAGTTCAAAAACAGGCTTGTAGTGTATTCTTTTTTTAATTAAAAGAATGTGAAATAAAATTCTAAAAATATTATTAAAATAGCCGCTTTCCCGTCTTTAGTTTTTTGAAATGCTCCATTAAATCGTCCATTATTATCGTCATAATCGTAATAAGCATCTACAAGTGGTATGCCACTCATTGAGCCTCCCGCACCGACCTCATAAATGCCAAAATTTATATACAGCGGTCCACTGGGTGCAAGAAATGGTTTATATTGTTTTGTTAGTGACTGGCCGCCAAATGTTTGCAAAAGTTCAAACTCTTGCAGCTAAAAAATTAATTTGTTATGTTTAATTTGAAGGAAAAAAAATCAAGTTTCTTACTAGTTCCGGTTCCAAATAGATTATTGTTGCAAAATTAACCCACAAAACTTGTGCTTCGCAGTTGAAAAATGGTAGATAACCTTCATACAAGATGTACTCTGTCATAAATACTGGTAACCAAAATTTCAATGGTTGATTTTCAATGGAAATCTTGGTCAAACCAGTTCGTACCGATTTCATATTTTCTTGTAATGCAGCATATTTAATTTCGAATTGATGCTTTAACTGTTTCAATTTGTTTATTAAAATGCAAAGAAAAAGAATGAAATAAATTATTTGATAAATTTACCTGCAAACCGAAGGACAAAACAACGACATTATTTTTTCGCTTCAAGGCATTTTGTAATTTCTTAGCTTTTGTATTAGAAAATACGGCATGTAATTCGCCAGGCACTGAGGACGATATATTTTCAGACCATTGAAAATACAACAACTCAAAACGAAACGTGCCCAGACCCGTTGAACTACCAAAATTAACAGTTGGCACACTGATGCCGCCATACCTCATGTTAATGACAATAGTGTTGTCATTATTTTCCAAAATCGTTTCCACGGGTGGTACTTCGAAATTCTTCAATTCTATGGGCTGTCTTATCTCATTCGCTATCTCGAAATCGAAAAAATTTTCGAATGGTATTTGATGTTTACCAATGCATTGTTTGGTTCCTCTGGATTCTTTAGAAGTTGCAGCAGTAGCAGCTAAACACAATTTGATTTCTTGTTAAAAAGCAACAAAATCTTAATAAAATAAATTTTAAAATTATCTTTACCCTTTATTATGCCATTTATGAACAAAAATAGTATAAGTTTCCCAATTAAAAGTTTCATTTTGTATGATTAGTCACTGTTTAGTTTGTGTTAATTAGGAAATTGCAATGTGTCACACAAGCGAGAGAGAGTGTAATACTCGCAGTTTAGTAACCGTCGTCATGCTTTTAACAAATTGTTAATATTTTAGAAAAAGTTTTAAATCCCTAGATATTTTTAATGGGGCACTATAAACGCTAACTAGTTGTTAAATTAAATAATTTAATTAATGTTTTTAACACAATCAATAGTATAAAAGGTGTTCTAAATTGCACCCAAGAATTTGCCACTAACTGCACAGTATGAGTTGACAACACTAAACAACTAAATTTGAACGCTAAGATCAGAGCATTAGACGCGTCGTAAAGTAGCTCTGGGTTGATAAACAACGCCGTCCTTTTTTCTTGGCCTTTGATTGATTCGCGTCTCACTCTTGTATTGGTATTCTCGAATAGGTGTATTGTGGTGGTTGCATGAAACAGCCACGTGCAATCGTTTCGGTTATCGTAAATAGCCTTAAAAATTTTAATTAAAATGTCTTTCATAGGTGGAGCCCTATATTATTTATTTATTTATTTATTTATTTATTTATTTATTTAGTAAATTATAAGCCTACAGGCCTATTATAAGTCTATATTAAACTTAAATTTTCACTGGAGAAGCACCATTCAACTCAATTTCATTTTAACAATCTAAATTTCGAAATTTGTACTTCCTGCAGGAAGATTTAGGTCGCGTTGCAGATTCTGTAGGAGAAGAAAGATGCCCTGCTTTTTGATTACCTACCTTTTTCGTTAAACATTTTTGAGAATGCAAAATAAATCAGTCAAGTGCGAGCCAGACTCACACACTAAGGGTTCAGTACAACTTTACAAGTTGTTAATTTTTTCACGTCTTAAGAGGCACTCCTTAATTTTTATTTATTTTTTATAATAGAGCAAAGTACTAAGTACCCTGTGTAAATATCAAGTGTCTACCTATCACGTTTAGACGATGAGGTCAAATTCCTCAAATTCTCGACATCTAGGCAACACCCTTTTATTTTTATTACATTTATTTTCATTACTTATTGTTACATTAGATATTGGTTAAATGTAATCCGCGTAAATTTTAAGAGTCATCCTATTTCTTTTCAAATATAAGGACTTTCTATGAAGATAACAGGAGCTTACCATAAACGTCCAAATCATGTCACTGTCGGAGCACCCTTTAATTTTATTATTTGTTATAGCGGCCATTCCAATTCCTTTTCTATGAATATATTAAGAGTCTACCTATTAAGATTCAAAAACTGAGGCAATATACAACACATGTCATTGTGTCGGAACACCCTTTTAATTTTAGTAATTATCATAGCGGCCGCACAGTGAACGGTCCCCATAGTAAAACTGGAAAAAAAATCGAAGGAGTTATGGTAGCTTAATGAAATTTTTGGCACATATCTCTCTTGGCCTATTATTTTCAAAAATTAATTAACATTTTTAGAAATCCTTTTATTTTTCCGGTGCGGGGACAATTAAATACCCAAAATTCCCCCATTTCAGTAATTATTACTTTTTTTGAATTTTAATCTATCATTTCACATACAAAATGATAAAGCGTGATAGTTTTTTTTTATAAAATCTCTAATTATTTAGGGTTGCCGTATAACTTTTTTGAATATAACATTATTTTGAACTTTTTAGTATTTTTATTTTTTAAAGTTTTGAAAATACTCACAAAATTACCAAATTGACAACACTAAATATTTTAAAATTGAATTATTATTTAAGATAAAAAACAAATTTATATAAAGATTAATAATAAAGTTACAAACAAATTCAAATAACATAAAAATTGTAAACAATTTCTTATTCACTAAAATAAGTTTCTGAGTCTGAATCAGTGTTAGTTAATAGATTCATCTACTTTTATGTAATTAATAGTTTCTTTATTATTGTTGATAGAGCTTCTTGTATTTATTGTATTTCTATTAGATGAAATTAATGGATCAGAAGAAATTAGGAGTTTATTCATTAAATCTTGATTACAATTTTCTCTGCAATTTTTGCGAGTGTGCTCAAGTCTGTTCTGTCTTAATTGTTTTGTGAAGGCATTCTAAAGCATTCGCCCGTGCACTCACCTTGTATTAGTCCGCCCTGGTTTAAAGCATAGCCTACTATTATCATACATTTTCAAATATTAAAAATATCAACTGATAATTTTAATAAAAATATCAAATATGGATGATTTTTAAAATCATTATATTTCAAAAGTTGGCATAGAAAACACCTAAATGTTTGTAAACATACACACTGCAATGAATTTAAAAATTTTCGGGAAATTTTTCACTTTTGCGGCTACCTAAGAGCTACCTAAACGGTGTTAAGAATCATTCCTAGGAAGTTCATATGAAATTCTAGAAAGTTGTTTATTGAGATCTTAGGTTCATTTTTGTAGTTGATTGTTTCCTTGAATTTTGAACGGTTTGCTACCTATGGACCTGAACAGGGGGAAAAAGGTAAAAAAAATTTAATTTTTTAAAGTTTTTTGCGATTTTGACCTTGAAGATGAAGTTTTTTTGATTTTATATGTTCACAATTTTTGTTCTTTATGACAAGAGCTACAACTTTGCCTCAGAGAGTATATCAAAATTTCAAAAGGTTTGCAAAATATGAGCTTGAGTAAATGATAATTTTTTGCAAAAATGACATCGAGGCCCCACATCTTTGAGGGCCCATAAAAAAAAACCTGGAGGACTTTGAGCAAAACTGGGAGACAGGGGTCTTTCTCTTTTGGTCTTTTATGACGTAGTGGTGTCCGTATATGGTTATTTTGCCATGACTTAAAATATTACACAGTGTGATATTTTAGTATGTATAACAGAAAATAAGATTATTGATTCATAAAAGTAGTTTTTTGATGTACCTATTTTTTCGGGTCAATCGAAGCTGACTGTTTTTTTTTTTTTTTAAGTACATATTTTGGCTAAAAACTTCACAATTTTTTTAGTGTTGTTATAAATATTTGAATTTGAGGATGTTTTCATTGCTGCTACATTTTTGAAAAAAACAAATAAATTTGCATGCATTTTTATTGAAAAATGAATTTTTGAGATTTATTTTTCCAAACCAATTTTTTGTTACTCAAAAATTATAAAAAAATTATCAAAATAATTCGACTTTAAATCCGTGTAACTTTTTATAGGTGTAACGCACATGAAAAACCAAACCACCTCTGGCATCGTGGGATCTTAGCTTTCATCCCATATGTATTTTATTGATAAATTTGAAATTTTTTTTTTTTGATTTTTTCCCACTAGACAGTTTACTGTGCGACGTTTTGTTCATGTGCAAGCAAAGCAATGGATCGTCAAGACGGCGCACAGTGCGACAGCCCTATAGTAATCGCGGCAAAAAATGGTTGTTGGCGTGTCGTCCAATTTGGATGAAATCTTCACAGTATATTAACAGATATATGAGTAACAATTCCCTGAAATTTCAGCCTCATAACTTCATTACTTTTTAGTACCCCCGGGGGTTCCAATTGTGATTGCAGGAACGGCAAAATCTGGAAGAAAAGGTCTGTGTGTTAAAACATACGGGTTCTCTTCGAGGCCCGACCAGTACCCAAAGGACTGGTACCACGGGAATCGGTAGCCCCACAGAGAGCCTATCCTCTCTGTGTTGTGGTTTAAGATCGATTTATGTAGGTATGGTGCACTGTCGATCAAGTGTGCTGTTGCACTCTCAACAGACGGAGTTTGGATAGTCTCCAAGCCCCTAAGCAAGAGGCTATAATATGGATCTAGGCTTGCCTTGGATAAGGCTTGCCATATTATATAAATTGTTACTCATTGTGACTGTATCACACACAAATTGCGATTGGTGGCAATCGTAAAGTGTTGTTATACTAAACAAAGGGGGCGCTAGTCTACGCTTACATTTCACTCGGTGGTAAGACCACCGTGAGATTAGGCCAACTAGGCAGGTAATCACGTTACTCTTGTTCCACAATTACTTTTTGGTCTAGAACAATTAAAAAAAATAAAAGTAAAAAGTTGTAAACATGCTATTGCATGCTAACATACGTATAGCGCGTGCGCGTTGCGTATTTTTTGTATTTTTAAAGTACTTTTGCAAACTTTTGCTATATGTCCTTTACTTCAAATGAAAGCTGAGACTTCAATATTTCATTTGATATAAGTCTGCACCTAGGGCGAGGGGCTGCTCTATATTTCCTAGTCCATTGAAAATGCAAAATGTTCAATTTTTACACCACAATTCTGTTGTTAAGAAATTTTTTTTGTTTTTTTTTTTTAATTTGTTTTTTCATATACTCATTCTACAACAACTAAATTAATTAAAAAATACTTTAAAATTATATTTATTATGTATTTTTTTATTAATAAGCTTTTGAATATTTTGAATATTGAACTAACATATTTCAAGCGCGTTGGCATACCGCAACTTTGACTTGTTCTACACCAAAAAGTAATGAAGTTATGAGGCTGAAATTTCAGGGAATTGTTACTCATATATCTGTTAATATACTGTGAAAATTTCATTCATATTGGACGACAAGCCAAAAACCATTTTTTGCCGCGGTTACTATAGGGCTGTCTCACTGTGCGGCGTGTAAGAGGGATAACCTATTCTTTTTTGTAGATATTTTCAAGGACTATCTAAATTTAAAAATCTTAATATTTGAATTATAAATAAACATTTGCCGACATTTCAAAAAAGAAATGTATGGCTTTAGGGCCATATCCACAAGCCCCTAGGGTTCTGACCGTCTAATGTTTCATTCGAAAACACACTGCATTGCCTCGGTGGATAAAGCCAATGAAAATTCAATGCCAATAAAGAAATTACAAGAATACTTTAGAAACACTATTATGATTTTGGAAAAATGTATCGAGTTACCTTTGTTTTTATAAAATTTTGAACCAATAAGTCTTAATTAGTTTTCTGTTTTTTTTTTTGCCACTGACTACTGAGTCAAAGTGTCTTAACCATTAAACAATTTACACTATTTCAAGACAAGAATTATTTATTTTTTAATTATGTAAGTGCTTTAATTTTCACAAGAATTACATTAATTGTGCCTGATAATTGTTTAAGAGAAGTAATTAAATATAATTTGAATTAATAAATTGTATTTAGAAGAATATCCAAGAGATCAGAACGAACAACACTCCTACTATTGTTGTTATATTTATTATTGCCATTTCATATCTAGCAGCACTTTTGGACTTTACTTCTAAATCACTCAACATTAAGGGCGGTGATTGACCCAATACTACTTGTGGACTAATGTTTTGAAATATTTTTCCTTGGGGTTTGACGGTTTCCCCTATCTTGCCCCTTAAACCCTTTAGGTTGTCGTTCTCTTCTATTTTTTGAAACTCTTTGAACTAAAACAAAAAAACTTTTTAAATTTAAAAAACAATTAATTAATTCAAGCCTCACAACTCACCATCTCTGGTGCCATGGACAAGGTGTCAATGAAGTCTATCCATATCACTGTCCCATCACAAAAAAAATCGAATAATCCTCCTTCATGAGCATAAAAATTTTGCATTTCAGAATTGAGCCAATATTGTAGACTGAAATTTGGAATTGGTGTTCTATCATCAGACAGACGCACGTATTTAAGATTTTCTTGCAACACATCGAAGTTATGAGGTGGCAAAGGATTGACCTAAAAAAGTAACATTTTGTTTTAAGTTTCTAACACTATTTTTAGTAGTTATATGCTTGCCTCTATTTCAAATGCTAAAACGATTGTGCTCTTGTTCATACCAACAGCTTGTGCAAAACTTTTCGCATTAATGTCATAAAAAATGGCATGAAATCCAGCCGGAATTGTCAGGTTTGAATTTGGTACCTGCTTCAACCACTGAAAATATAAATACTGCAACCGAAATTCACCCTGCAATCCCAGAGCAGATTCAAAATTAACTTTTATTGTAGGCACAGTGTCATTATAATGAAGATCAATTTGCAAGTAGAGACCTCGGTTTGTTAACATTGATTCACTTGGCGTTTGATCGAAATTAATAAACTCAATCGGTTCAAATTGATGGGCCACAATATCAAGATTGCTATCAAGACCCATTTGATGTTTGCCAAAGCATGTTTTGTTCCGCCTGTGTAAGGTAAAAGCTAAAAAATTTTGTGTAAAAAAAACATGATTTTCCACGAGACTTTCAATTAAACTTTACCTCTTAGACTTGGCTTAGAAATGAATAAAATTGCTATAAAAATTAATGAATATTTCGCCATTTTATTTTTTTATTGTTAACTTGCCTCACGTAGGTCTACTTAGTATTTAACAAAAACTAAAAAAATGTGCAGCATAAATATTGCAAAGGGGCAATTACTTTGTTGGTTATTAATTAATTAAATGGATGCAGTTAGGTAAGTGCATGACTTTTATATAAAATATAAATGTTTTAAGTAATTACTTAAGTAATTATTACTAGAACCATTTCAAAAAGCATTTATAACAGTTCAACCAATTTGATTAGGTCACTATATATTCTTCAATAATCAACAAAAAAATTTGTAATGACTTTTGGGTTCAGAGACTAATACATAATACCGTGTGCTATTTCTGAAAGAGTATTATATTTAGAATAATTATATGCACTTTTTTATAAAGTCAATAGCAATTGGAAACAACATTATTCAATTTCATTTTACTAAAATACCATTTAATAATATTATGTTAATTACAACATTTATATAATACTAGCAATGCCCGACATCGCGTTGTTACAATTTTTTGTTCAAATTTGTCTTTTGTTTTGAAAGTCGCCCACACCAAATATTCAGACTCTTACTTTAAGAGTGATACAAATATGGTTTATATATTCACTTTTATTAGAGCTACCCTTCTCTGGGTTATGTAATAATGTTGCAACATACCCCCGTCTATATTAGACATAGCATGATAAACATTAACACTAACATCATGTTAGTGTTAAGTGTATGTTAATGTTAATGTTTTTTCCACATCTTAACATGGTTGTTAAAATATTTGCAATTTTATAATATGACAAAGACGTTGTTGTCTTATTTTAGACAGACAGTTTTATTTACAAACAGCGGCATCTGTTGCTCAACCGTACTAGTATTTGCCACTTTATTATAATCACTCAAACAACATTGATAGAAAACGGAAAATTATATTCATTCAAACGTGAACATAAACACGTATTCGCCACCTAAAACAACATGAAGCAATTAATACCGTTGCTCTGTCTTGTTTAAATCGATGGCTAGTGAAGACGGGGTGATAGAGAGAAAAATTTCGACGGCAAAAAAAATATTTAACTAAATGTGAATATGGAATTAATCGATTTGGCAACTTTAATATGAAAGTAATCAATGTTCGACCTTCTTTATCATTACGATGTTTTCCTTAATTGCTAGTATTTGTTGGGCATTTTTCAGTACAAGTTGATAGAAAGACCAAAAAGGAGCTTGGATATAATCTGGGTACCTATAAATGGTTAATTGCGTTAGTCACAGACTCTCAAGTGTTATCTGGACAAGTAAAAAATCGAGGTAAGACGATATTTGCAGACAGTTCCTTAAAAAAGGCTAACATATAAAGGCTTTGGACCACGAGCAGACACATATTATATGGAGATGCTGTTGAGGCCTAGCCTTAAGCAAATATTAGTAATTACCATAGACTCTGTGATGAGGAAGAATGTCAATATGTATCAGTCAATAAGGCTAGTGACAGCATGAGGCTTAATCAAAATAAGGTTTCCGTAAATTTCCAGTCGGATACCAGAAATCATTGAGGAACGAAGTGGATCGAAAAGGGACCCATTAAGTTTTACTTCTGCTTCGGTATTCCCCCAACACAAAAAAAAGATTAAACTTTAAAAGTACAAGTTGTTAATTTTTTCACGTCTTATGGGGCACCCTCTGTAAATATCAAGTGTCTGCCTATAACGTTAGAAAAGAATGCCAAATTTTTTAAATTCGCGACATCTAGGGAACACCCTTTTATTTTTATTAATTTTATTTTTGTTACTTGTTGTTGTAGAAGATATTGTAAAATATAATCTGTTTAAATTTTAAGTGTCAGCTTAATCGTATCACTAAAGAAGCACCCTTTAATTTTAGGTTTTATTTTTTGTATTGGTTGTAGAGCACAATTTATACATTCTTCGTGTAGATTTAAAGTGTCTACTCATTTCGGTTCAAAAGTAAGGCTACATACATCTATACGTAAATTTGTGTCACTTTAGCTAAATCCTTTAATTTTAGTTTTTTTATATATTTTGCTATAGCATACATAATTTTTTACACCGATTAAATTTACGTTTAAAAAATTAAAGTCATATCGCATCACTATCGGAACACCCTTTACGGCTTGGTAATACACAAGATCTAAAATAAAATTTCAAGAGTCTACCTTATTCGGTTCAAAAAATAAGACCATATACTTGCATATATCATGTCACTGTCGGAACACCCTTTAATTTTATTATTATTTATAGCGGCCATTGTAATACACTTTCTATGAATATATAAAAAGGCTACCTATAATGTTAAAAACTAAAGTAAATGCTATAGCGGCCATAGTAATATACCTTCTGTGAAAAATTCAAGAGTCGATGTATTATGGCTCAAAACTTAGGCAATATATGTACACAAACGGACAAAAATCATCGTCACATAACTTCTTCTACCTTTGAAGAGCTGCCATGACCACAAAAATACCACAGGAAAAAAATTATAAATTGGTATAGTTATTCCAATGTAATTATTAAGTTTTAGTCGAAAATTAAACTTAATTAGGCTTACTAGCTAATAAATAAATAATTAAAATGAAAAATAATTCAAAATTTATATGGACAAACGTGTTCGTCATTTATAGGTAAATGTTACGAAAACAACGAAATAATTACGGCTAATATTTAGTATGTTTCCCCTTTGATTTAAGTACCTCCTGCAGGTAGGTACTTTTCATAGAATGGACAAATTTTTCAGTTACATCCGATCTAATTTTTAGCCATTCTTCCAATAAAACTTCTTTAAAAACTTTTTTTGAAGTGATGTGATGCTGCCTTATTTGTTTATCTAAATGATCCCACAAATGTTCAATAGGATTTAGATCCGGTGATTGAGGAGGCGTTTAAGGAGGGTGTGTTGTATAAGACTCACAAACGAACGATTTATGCCTTATGTTTGGGATCATTGTCCTGCTGAAAGTAGTAATTTCAATTTCAATACCTAGCTTACTTGCACTTTTTGATAGATTCTCTTTTAAAATATTTAATTAAGTACACATGTTTATGCATTATATTATTTATAAAAACCAGTTCCCCGACACCAGCAGACAACATACACCCCCACACCATTACTCCAGAACCACCATGCTTTACGGTTGCTTGAATATGTTTATCAAGAAGTGCAGTACCGTCTTGTCACCAATCCAAAGCACGCCCATCCGAGTGGTAAACACAAAATTTGCTGTCATCAGAGAATATTACCTTATCCCAAAAATCATTCGTCTTATTTAAATACTCTTTAGCAAAAGATAGCCGAACACTTTTGTCCACATAAATTATAAACTCTTTTTAACCGACTTCAAAAAAAGAAGGAGGTTATCAATTCGTCTGAATGTTGTTTTTTTTTATGTTTGTGCCCGCAGAACTCAGCCATTTCTGAACCGATTTTAAAAATTTCTTTATTAGAAAGGAAATGCTTACAGATTGGTCCCATTTTATAAGAGATTCAGAATTTTGAAAATTAAAGGGTGTCCCCATACAACATACGTGTTTTTTACGTGTATTATGAACCGTAAAGGGCACCCTTTTAAAATTTTAAAAAACTGCATATCACTATAGCTGCCAATAACAGAAATTAATAAAAAAATAAACTTAAAAATTAAAGGGTGTCCCCATATGTGACGTCAATTTAAATATATGAGTCATTTGAACCATTGTAGACAATCACTTGAAAATTGGACAGAATGTCCAATATTTAGAATCAGAAATTAAATATTTTTAATTAGAAGTTAAAGGGTGTCCCAATAGTTGATGTAATTTGATGTATATTGCCAAACTTTTGAACCGTTACAGAGAGACGGTTGAAGTTTACAAAGAACCTGTATATCTAAGTCCTTTATAACATCAAGTATATAATTTAAATTTGGAAACTAAAGGGTGTCCCCATAATTGATATAATTTAACATATTTAGCCCTATCTTTTGAACTGTTATAGATAAACACTTAAAAATTAGACAGAATCTCCACTACTATGTCCCGTATAATAACATTTATAAATATTAAAAATTTTAAAGGGTGTCTCAATAGTTGATGTAAATTGATGCATATGGCCAAACTTTTGAACCGTTTTAGACAGACATTTAAAATTAACGAAGAATCTGTCCTTTAAAATAAGTGTTTAATTTAAAATTGTACATTAAAGGGTATACCCTAGGTGATATTGTTTATGCTATATGGCCATATCTTTGGAACCTTTACTTTTTATTACTGTGTTAGTAATAATAACTGTAAAAAAATAAAGGGTGTCCTCATATCTGACGTAATTTGTCGTTATGGATAGACATTTGAATATACAGAACATATATTACTATGTCCGTTAGAGCAACAAGTATTAAATTATTTGATTTGAGTACTATTTCTTACAAATTACTTCCTTTTAAATTTTTAGTTTAGAATTGATGCACATATATTTGTTTTGTAGTCGGTTTTTTTTTTGCAAGAATTATTTTATTTTTAAATAATTTTTATATGCTACATAATAATTCCGAATAACGTTAATTTCTTACTAAAACTTAATAAATACATTATAATATCTGTAACAATTTTTTAATTTTTTGTTGGAGTATTTTTGTAGGCATGGCAGCCCTTCAAGAGGTGAACAAGGTGTGTGATGATGACTTTTGTCCGTCTGTGTACATAGATGCAAATCACGTCACTATGAGAACACCCTTTAATTTTTAAGTTAATTTTTGTATATGTACTTGTTTATATAGCGAACATAGTTTTATAACGAACATAGTTTTAATTACTGTGTCTGCCTTCTACAGTTCCAGAAATAAAGACATATACGCGAAAAACACGTCACTTTCAGAACACCCTATACGTTTTAGTATTTGTTGCTATAGCGGCCACAGTTTCACAACTTCTACGAAAATTTCCAGGGACAAAAACCGCTGATAGACGGACAGACATTGACATTGCGAATACAATAGGGTTATGTATGTTCTTACCATTTGGATACGGAAACCCAAAAAAACAAATTATTAAAAATCTTCACAATTTTTCGGGTTACAGTATACTGTCAAGAACGTGTGTTTTTCGAAAAGTTTTTATTTTTTGCACTGTTCAATAAAAGAGTATAAATGTTAAAATTGTTAAGCACAGAAATGTAACCAGTAAATTTAGTTTAAATTTAGTAGAAATAAATAATAATAATAATAAAATAATAACACCCATTTTCCGTATCCTTACAAGTTCTGGCATTTTGCAGGTAGATGCACCATTGGTCACATGGGTACATGCAAGAGCTACATTTGTAAATATTTTACCTTTAGTTTTGGGGATTTCAATAATTTCCCTCATTAGGGGTGTAAATTCGTTGGCCTTTAGTTTTTGAAACTCCTTCACCTAAAAATATTTAAATTTTTAATGCCATCCGGTAAATTTCAACAAGCAACAGCTTACTATTTCTGGTGATATGGACAATGTATCAATGAAGTCGAGCCATATCACGGTTCCTTGACAATAGGTTTTCAATAATGAACCTTCATAGGCATAAAATTTTTCCATTTCAGATTTTATCCAATAGTCTAGATTACGATTTGGAATTGGTGTCATGTCATCAGAGAGTCGAACGTACTTAAGATTTTCTTGTAAGACATCAAAGTTATTATGTGGCAAAGGCTCCACCTAAGTAATTTATTTATTTATTTTTAATTTCATATAAATGATTCAGCAATTATTGCATTCATTACCTTTATTCCAAATGCCAAAACAATAGTACTTTTGTTCATGGCCAGTGCACGTGCATAATCTTTGGCATTTATGTCATAAAAAATGGCATGAAATTCAGCCTGAAATGTTAAATTTGCATAAGCTAATGATTGCGGTACCTGCCTAAACCATTGAAAATATAATGAATTCAAACGAAATGTACCCTTTACTCCCAGAGATGAATCGAAATTTATTTTTATCTTCGGCACAGTGTCATTATACTTCGGTTCTATAACCAGAAGACGAGCAGTGTTATCCAGAATTGATTCCGTTGGAGTTTTATCAAAATCAATAAATTCGATCGGTTTAAATTCATGAGTCACAATATCAAGATCATCCTCCAGTCCTATTTGATGTTTACCCGTACATGTTTGTCTGAGATCTGGAAAGGCAAAGACTGCATTGTTTCTTTTTTAGTTTTAGCAAAAAACTTGTTTAAGTTAATTTATACCGTTTAGGTTTTGCCCGTGGGAAAATTGCTTAATAATTATAAATTTTATAACAACAATCCACCAAGTTGTCATCATCTGTCTTTTTTAAGAGCTCCAATCTCAATGACCAAACTCCTGCAGGTTTTGTTTGTGTTTATTTAACAGGAGTTCAAAAAAAAAAAAAGAAAAACAATATAACCGTAGAACAATTACTAAGATTGTTATCAACTAACTAGACTCAGATTAATGTATTGGCATTAATAAATACATTATTTTTATCACTTACTTCACTCTACTTTATCGTGTGTTAAAAACAAAAAAAAAATTAATTAAATATGTAGTTGAAAAGGTAACACCGTTACGAGGGGAAGTCAATAAGTTCTTACTAAAAAATTTAAAAATACAATTTTAAAAAACTTAATTCAATTTAACTAAAATAAATTCATTTTAAATAATAAAATAAAACAAATAAATAAAAATAAACGAAAAATTAGTCAAAGCCAAAGTTATAAATTATTCACATTAACTTCTTTTAACACCAATCTGTCTGGATCATTAATTTGGAGGCTGCGGGCCAATAACCACGCCCACCTATATTTGTTCACGTTTTTTAAATTTTTTTTCGGCTTTAATGATTGGTACCGTGAAATATCTCCCAAATGAAATAAATCCCAAAACAAAAATGAAATAACTCCCAACAAAAAATTCAAATATCCCATACAAATTGGAAGTTATTTCATAATGAAATAACTCCCAATTTTTTGGAGGTTATTTCATAATTTTTCATTGAGAATTATTTCGCAATGAAATAACTCCCAAATGAAATAACTCCTAACTTAATTCTGTTGAGAGTTATTTCATTTATTTTGATTGGGAGTTATTTCATTTGACTAAATTGTGGAACAAGATTAACGTGAGTACCTGCCGAGTGAAACTTAGGCGTAGACTAGCGCCACCATTGTGTAGTATAACAACACTTTACGATTGCCACCAATCGCTTTTTGTGTGTGATACAGTCACAATGAGTAGCAATTTATATAATATGGCAAGCCTTTCTAAGGCAAGCCTAGATGCACATTATAACCTCTTGCTTAGGGGTTTGGAGACTATCCAAACTCCGTCTGTTGAGAGTGCAACAGCACACTTGATCGACCTTGCACCTTACCTACATAAATCGATCTTAAACCACAACCACCACGTGTACCCCCGAAGGGGACCTCACCAATAACCGGTCACAGAGAGGATAGGCTCTCTGTGGGGCCACCGATTCCAGTGGTACCAGTCCTTTTGGGCACTGGTCGGGCCTCGAAGAGGACCCGTGTTAAAACAACAGACCTTTTCTTCCAGATTTAGGCTCTAGGAACCCTAGCGTCCCTGAGTGAACCGCGTCAAAGCAATTGCTATATTCCTGCAGTGACAATTGGAACCCCCGGGGGTATTCATTTGACTAAAATTGCATTATTCTGGATACAGAGAAAACTTTTAGTCAGCGAAGCCGGTGTTTGTTATACCATAGAGAAGAAAATCCTTACGCCCGGCCGAAGGCCGGCTATGCAGGAAAACTTTAGTAAGCGAAGCCGGTGTTGGTTATACCATAGAGGAGAAAATCCTTGCGCCGAAGGCCGGCTATGCAGGAAAACTTTAGTAAGCGATGGGATGGCTCAATGATTATTCTATGGTATATGGAACAGCGGCTTCGCTAACAAAATATTGTCTGTATAGCCGGCCTTTGGTCATATACCTATGATTTATGGTATGTTATCAAAGTTATGGACCTCCTTCATCGGGAGGTTATACCATGGAGGTTAAAACAGTTAAACAGTGCCCGGGTGTAAATATAATTTATATTGGGAGTTATTTCATTTTTGTTGGGACTTATTTCATTTGGGAGTTATTTCATTTTTTTTTTTGTATAAATATAATTGTTTTATTAATTTAACTATTTTATTTAAGCTTTAGGTCTTTAAATAATTTTAATTTTTATTTTTTCGATATTTCGCTACTCCTTTGTGTAGCATCATCAATTTTTCCTGATGATGCTACACAAAGGAGTAGCGAAATATCGAAAAAATAAAAATTAAAATTATTTAAAGACCTAAAGCTTAAATAAAATAGTTAAATTAATATTAACAAAAAGGTCAAATAAACTATATAAAATATAATTGTTTTAAATTAACGGTTAAGTTTTTGGATCTTATTTCATTTTGGCGTTGGGAGTTATTTCGTTTTTTTTTTTTTAATTTGGAAGTTATTTCATTTTCCTTGGGACATATTTCATTGGGAGTTATTGCATTGGGAGTTATTTCATTTGGGAGTTATTTCACGTTATTTTAATGATTCTCTTTTGCTTTTTTTGTCAAATAAATATTAGACCGCGACAGGTAGATCGCAGGGAGTGCATACAGAAATCCCCCTGCTAGGGGCGATTTTGGTTTGTTTAACTTATAAAAACAAATGTATGGACGTATATGTTTTTTTAAAGTAAAACTTTACAACTAAATTTTAATCAATTGTTGAAATTTGGCATTCGGCTTAAACTTGATTACAATGAAATTTTTTGGTGACCTGGAACTGATGGTGTTGTTAGAGCCATCTTCAATACACTCAATTCCGGACTGCTGCTCAAAGCAGTTATATATTTTTATATATTTTGGTATATACAGGTGATATATCTATAGGGTCCGACAATGGAGACGAAAGCAGTTGTGCATTGAAACTTTAAATGCCTGGGTTCATTAGAATAATGATAGTGTGCCTTGATTACCCTTATGTTATGACTCGTTTGGGTGCCCCAGCAGAATAAATTTTGAAAATTTAACTTTGACAATTTAAGTCGTAATAATTGAATAGTTAGAATTTTTTGTTTAAAAGTTTCGGCTTAAAATATAAGTCCTGGCGTTACAAAGTATGTATGGTTATTTAAATATTTTATTAATTTTTTTAATTATATATACTTCTATATTCATGTAGCGATGTTTTACATTTTATTAAAATGACCAATACTTTTCCGTTGTTTCATAGATACTTTTATTTTAAGTGAAATTCGGTCTTACGCGAACACGCCTCATTTCTTTTATTAAATTTTTAGAAAACTTCGGCCACAGGACATTGCACTTTTCTGGTCGTCTCTCCTTATATCATTTAATGTTCCAAAAATGTTTCCAATTGTTTTTTTTTTTTTCGTTTTGTTTTAATATTTTGTTTATTTTTGTTTTTGTTGTACTAATGAGACTGCCTTGTTAATATGCTTTGGGTTGCTTTGTTTTTTTTTTTTAATTCGCCTTGCATATAAAAATTTCAAATGTCGTATGTTGGTGAGCGCATCACTTAAGAACGGCTGTACCGATTTGGCCAATTTTTACGGAAATGAAAGTTGACCACGCCCACTTTTTTTAAGTAGCTTGAAGAATACTATAGCTAGATCTTTGAAATTTTGCATCAGGAATCTCCTTTTTATATATGTACATAGTTTAGCGAAACACTGGTTGGATTGGAATAGTGGGCGTGGTATTTCCCTTACAAAAATATTATTATTATTATCATGTACCTAGAGAACTACAATATGTAAAGTCTTGTAAATTGCACAAGTAACCCTGGACTGGATTAGAATAGTGGGTGTGGTACCTCCCACACAAAGTAAAAAATTATTAAATCGTGTTAATACGCATAGTCTAGCAGAAAACAGATTGGATGGAAACAGTAGGCGTCGTACCATGCTTGGTCATACTATTCTTCCAAGTGTTTATTATATTTTTTTTTTGGGTGTAGCAAAGCGCACCGATGATAGCTTGTACCTGTATAAATGTATATATGTATGTATGTATGTATGTATGTACATATGTATGTATGTATGTATGTATGTATGTATGTATGTATGTATGTATGTATGTATGTATGTATGTATGTATGTATGTATGTATGTATGTATGTATGTATGTTGTAAATGGACTTTTACAATTCAAACTTTTATGTCAAGAGCACTTTTGTCTTTTTGTCATTTTGTTAAAAAACGTCATAAAAACTCATAAAAATTTATTTAATTTTCTTTATTCCCTTTAACAAATGGACGTTTTATTTCGCTTCTTAAAGAAGTATTCAAACTTCCAGAAGCATGAATGATGGCGGTTTTATTGCTGTGCAAACAGAGAAAACAAAGAAATTTAATTGGTGTTATTGAGGTTTTAAAAACAAAGAAAGAATTTACAAGGTTAAAGTATTAGGATGAGCCGAATCAACCTTCTTATCCTTTCACATAGTAGACAAATCAGATTTTGATAAAAAGAAAATGTTTTAATAAGTTCTCCGAATTACATAAGGGCGCCATTTCAAAAAGAAAATATTAAAGGTCTTTTGTGTTGTTATATGTAGATTTGTATTCTTTTTTTATGAACTGCAAATAAACAGTGGAGTGGATAAAATAAATCTCAATTGTTTTAATTATTAGGAATGTTGATTTTTTGTACACTTTTATTGAGAATTTTTTTTTTTTTAATTTTGGTTATCAAATGAGCATTCAAAATTTTTACTAAATGTTTTTTTAAGCCCGATAGAACTTGAAATTGTAAAAAATAACACAAAAAATTAAATTGTAATCAAATTTTTTTTTTATTCGAAAGATCAATACGTGACATTAACATTTGAAAATGATTTCGGGCATATGGGCACCGCGGCTGTTCTTGACGAAGCGCATTCTGGACGTCCAATTTTGGGCCACTTTTTCGAGCACTGCTGGACGTATGTCACGAATAACACGAACAATGCTGTCCTCCAAGTCGTCAATTGTTGCTGGTTTAACAGCATAAACCAGTGACTTCACGTAGCCCCACAGGAAATAATCGAGAGGTGTCAAATCGCACGACCTTGGAGGCCAATTGACAGGTCCATTTCTCGAAATCAACTTATCGGCAAATTTTGATTTCAATAAGTCGATGGTTGCGTTCGCCGTATGGCACGTAGCGCCATCCTGTTGAAACCACATCTCCTCCGGATGATGTCATCCATATTTTCAAACAAAAAATCATTGATCATGGTGCGGGTAACGATATCCATTGAGCGTAACGCGAGCTCCGGTCTCATTTTTGAAGAAATAAGGTCCGATGATGCCACCAGCGTGAAATCCCCACCAAACGGTGCATTTTTCTGGATGTAATGGAGTCTGTAGGGTCTCTTGTGGATTGGTCTCACTCCATATGCGGCAATTTTGCTTATTAACAAACCGTTAAGCCAAAAATGCGCCTCATCGCTGAACACAATTTTGCGATAAAACAACGGGTCAGTTGCCAACTGCTCTAAAGCCCAATCGGCGAAAGAACGACGCATATAATGGTCTCGTGGCTTCAATTCCTGCACCAGCTGGATCTTATACGGGTGTAGGCCGAGATCTTTGCGCAAAATTTTCCACGTAGTGGACGGACAGAGCCCCAATTCTTCCACACTTTCGTTTACAGCGGCGATATTCTCTTCAGTACGCACATTCCTTCGACGTGTTGGTGTTATTGCATCCTCTAGAGAGTATGTGGTACGAAATCTATCCACATTTCGACGAATGGCTTGTTCAGATGGACGATTATGTAAGCCATAAAAATGACGAAGTCGTTTATAAGTTGCGCGAATCGACGACTGATTTTCAAAGTAAATTTGGATAATTTCGTAGCGTTGTTCAAGCGTGAGTCTATTCATGATGATTTGTCAGAGTATACTGAAACAAATAAAAAAAAATGTTTCATCAAAATTTAATTTTTTGTGTTACTTTTTACAATTTAAAGTTCTATCTAGCTTAAAAAAACACCTTTTATTTTTTTCTTTTTGTAATATTTTGACCAGGGGGTCAAAGAAAAGTGAAGCATTCATATAGCCACTCCTTTTCAACTGCCAACCTCACCCACTGTCCCATAAGAGCTTGGTGTCCCCTGTCCCCGCTAATGAGGCTCTGGCGATCTTAGGCTGTATAACCTTTACATCCGCTTGGAGGAAATTCCAATGCAATGCGTCGGCCTGGAGTCCTGCTGGTAGCCCCATCAACAGGATCGGATGCTCTAATCAGCTCTAATCAGCTATTCATCCTAAACTTTTAGATAAATTCATCCTATTCATCCTAAACTTTTAGATTAATGAAACTATGTGGCCCTATGTTCCTTATAAGAATTGCAGGATATTATTATATTATATATATATATATATATATATATATATATATATATATATATATATATATATATATATATTTATTTTACTACGAAGTGTCGTCCGCCCAGCTAATTTAGTAGTTAGTTCGACATGTCAAATGTTGTATGTGTTTAGAAATTTTAAATAGTGCAGAAGTGAGACAGCACTAAAACCAATACACGCCTTCTAATTTTTTTCATTGTTTTTGACGTTTCGAACTATAAAGCAACAATAAAATGCTATGTTGTTCTTGTATTGTTGAAGAGACGCCACTAACTAGTAAGATAAATGTACCTGGGATGAAGTTCAATTTAACTGATATTCTAATAAATATTTTTTTGAGAATTTTTTGTTAATCTTAGGATTTTATTAAAATTTTCATTTTACCATTTTCATAAACATATAGTGCATTACTAGCTGCGCCCACACACGTTGTGTGCGTCCTGACAATATTTTGTTCGATTTTGCTATGAAAGTAATCCACACCAAATTTTAAGACTCTTACGTATTTACTTTATATAAAGGTACCCATCCCTGGATAAAATTCTAAAATTTATATAAAATTCAAAAAAATTATTGCAAATCTCTGTGAAAGGTATTTAACATATTTTCATAATTCAACAAAGTAAAAATACAATCAAATACAAATTTTAGTCAATTACCTGTTTGGCAGTAAGCAATTCATATTTTGTCATTATTTAAAAACAGCGCCATCTGTTACGTAACCGTATTTAAAATATCCCTCTTTCAAAAATAAAAAATTCCTTAAAGTATGCAGTACATATAAATCGGTAAAAAAAATCGGCGCACTTTCACTACTTTTTCTCCACTTTCTCTTGGAAATAAGATATTTTTGTGGAATAATAGTAACCTATATTGGAATCAGGATACCAAGATACCTCCTCACAAAATTCTATTAAAATTTATCCAGTAGTTTTTACGTGGTGTGACAGACAGACAGACACACAGGAAATGACTTACTATTTTATTATATGTATAGATTTCCATCTGCAGAATAGGGAGCAGATATAAGAACACGTCTGTAATTTCTGCATTTGTAGGCACATGAAAACAGTAAAATGAAGCGATTTAATATTTTATTTTATTTATTATTTAGTTGTTAACAATAATGTTTTTAAAACAACTCAAAAAATTACATATTCAAAGAAAAATCAAAATAAAATAAAAATAACTCTTATGTCCTCAAATTTGCACATTCTGGTAACATTTAAAATATTTTGTATTTTTTATACTTGGTCCAAAGCCATTTATGTTTGGGCATACTTTCAAGCAATTTTTGTATTTCATCTGGACTTTTCTGCACCCTTTGCCACAACTCCATTAAGGAAGGTGGACGATCTATATTTTCCCGATCGTCTTTATACAATTCAGCACAAATTCTCAGCTGAAGTGAGGTCGGGACTTTGCGGAGGTCACAATATCAATTGAAAATTTTTCCAAATCTCAGACATTCCTCAATGATTTTTCAGGAGTTCTTCGGGTCTCATATCATATTGTGATATGCGCTCATATCTAAAAACATCGGGACGATGGGTATGCAAAATGTTTAAATAGTCTTTCTTTCTCATGATGTTATCAATTTTTTGCAATGCGCCAACATTTCACCATGTAAAACAACACCACTCTATAAGGTTACCTCCAACGTGCTTGACCATTTGGTGTAATATGGTGACGTTGAATTATATCCTGCTGTCGGCACCAGTATTACTTTTTACCATCAGACATAAAAAGATAATTTGGAATTTTCTGAACATATTATGCTCTTCCAATCATTAACAGCCCAATTTTTCTGATGCATGGCGAATTGTAAATGTGCCGAAATATTTTGATGGATCAATACAGGTTTAGGATTCTTCACAGCTGCAAAGTATCCAATGTTGTGTAGTACTCTGCTTGCTGTCCATCGTCTAACATTTATATTTGTTGCTAGGGAAGTTTCCTTTGGCATTAAAGACTTGTCGGCTCTCATCTTTCTCATCTTAAGGCGCGCATTAAAGCATTAATGAAAAGTTTTCAGACTCTAGCCGAAACCACTGATTTTCTTAAATTAGCTAATGGGTGATTTTTTTGAGGTTAGGATTTTCATGCATTAGTATTTGACAGATCACGTGAGATTTCAGACATGGTGCCAAAGAGAAAGATGCTCAGTATGCTTTGACATTTCATCATGAATAAACTTACTAACGAGCAACGCTTGCAAATCATTGAATTTTATTACCAAAATCAGTGTTCGGTTCGAAATGTTCAAATGTGACAAATTTTGTTCAGCGATGAGGCTCATTTCTGGTTGAATGGCTACGTAAATAAGCAAAATTGCCGCATTTGGAGTGAAGAGCAACCAGAAGCCGTTCAAGAACTGCCCATGCATCCCGAAAAATTCACTGTTTGGTGTGGTTTGTACGCTGGTGGAATCATTGGACCGTATTTTTTCAAAGATGCTGTTGGACGCAACGTTACGGTGAATGGCGATCGCTATCGTTCGATGCTAACAAACTTTTTGTTGCCAAAAATGGAACAACTGAACTTGGTTGACATGTGGTTTCAACAAGATGGCGCTACATGCCACACAGCTCGCGATTCTATGGCCATTTTGAGGGAAAACTTCGGAGAACAATTCATCTCAAGAAATGGACCGGTAAGTTGGCCACCAAGATCATGCGATTTGACGCCTTTAGACTATTTTTGTGGGGCTACGTCAAGTCTAAAGTCTACAGAAATAAGCCAGCAACTATTCCAGCTTTGGAAGACAACATTTCCGAAGAAATTCGGGCTATTCCGGCCGAAATGCTCGAAAAAGTTGCCCAAAATTGGACTTTCCGAATGGACCACCTAAGACGCAGCCGCGGTCAACATTTAAATGAAATTATCTTCAAAAAGTAAATGTCATGGACCAATCTAACGTTTCAAATAAAGAACCGATGAGATTTTGCAAATTTTATGCGTTTTTTTTTTTAAAAAGTTCTCAAGCTCTTAAAAAATCACTCGTTATTATGCACATAAAGAAAATACATGATTATTGTATGGTCACGGCAACCACACTATATTCTGTGTAAAAATACATGTTTGTTGTGAACAAATTATAGTTATTTTATAGTCACGATAAACAAGTTTTTGTTAGCAGTTAATCCTTGAATGGTTGGTTACACGCACCAAAAAGCAACATGGTTGATTTGAACCATATTAAAATTTAAGCCATAACCAAATTTTTTTTATTATTTAAAAATAAAATTATATTTATAACCATAATATATTATTATTAGACATAGTATGTTAAGTATGACTAAAAATAAACAAATAATGTTTGGTTTTTAAAAATACATATTTTGGTTTTGACCTCTTTCCAGTTCATATGTGTGTAAGCTATCGGTTCATATAAAACCGAACATTAAATACACATTTGTTATCAACAAATAAATTTGTTTTTTATTATAAATGATAGTTTTAAATTAAAAATATCAAACATATAAAAAGGTAAGCAGAAAATATCAAAATATGTATGTATGTAAGTCTAAATGGAAGTATTCGTGTATTTGTTTTTTGTTATTTAGTAAATATATTCATACATTGTCACATATAACCATTTACATGTTCACATTATGTTATAGTATGTTTATATTATAAACATAAATATGGTTGTATTTTACAATGTTTTTTTCATGTAAGACAATAATATGTTCCGATGACAAAAATATTATTATTATGGTTTAAAATAATATGGTTTAAATATAACCATATAATTCAACCATAACATGTTGCTCCTAGATTATGGTTACCTCAACCACGTTTTTTCATTGCGTGCTCGTGATGAAGAGCCATCCATTGTTATATTAACAATCGAATTTTTCACGGTTCGCCATATTTTCTTCATTGCTGAAAAAAAAACTATGAGCAAAATTAAATACATATGAGTTATTTGGAATTTTTTCAATTTTCTTTCATTTCTTACATTTTTAAATTTGTTTTAAGAGCAGTTTTGTTAAGTACTAAATAGGAAAGAAAAATACAAAAAAAATTTAAAAATCGCTTCGTTATTACTATTTTTATGCGCCTACAAATGCAGAAAATACAAAGATTTGCTCAATTCTGCTCTCTACTGTATATAGATCTGTGCAAATTTCCGGACAAATTTTAACAATACCGCCATTTGTTTGTCTGTGAAAGCCGTTGGATCATTGGAAAAACAATTCTGTCAGTCTTAACTGTGTCGATTTTAATATTTTTTTTTTTTTTGTTGCCGGTTAGAAACCAAAAAAAATATTTTATTTTTGACGCTTACTACTCTGACTCTTTGCCGCTCTTGCATGGCCTTATGATAATGCCTATTTTTTTGCTGGAAGGTAATGTTTTAGTCGATCAGGCTGGGATTTATAAGTTCGATTCCCATCACCAAAGACTATAAGCCTTTCACTCCAACGAGTAACAGATACTAAGCTCTACAAATTAAGTTAGAATAGAGTTTGTAATTGTATTGTAACATTTAATAAATGAACAAAATAAGAAAATATTTCATTTTGTTTTAAGCTTTCGCCCCTATGTACAAATACTGTATAAAAAAATCTTGTTTTGCAGAAAATGAAGGTTGTTAAGACGGACATTAGTTACGTGCTGTCATAAAAAAAGTTGTCAAAATTATTTTTCTGAAATAACTTTTGTAATTGACCCTTATTATATTTCATTTAGATGTCATTGTTGTTCCTTTTTTTTCTATTCAACTTTCTTATTCAATTCCAGCATCTGAAAAGTCAATTGCTTCTTGTAGCTACAGAAGTTATTTCTTTAATTGTTCAAAGGATTATGAAAAAATATTATTGTATTAATAATTTTATTACTTGATATAGACTTTTGTTATTAAATAAATAAATAAATAATCTTCATAAAAAATAAAACTGGTTTATACATACTTACATACATTTATCTCATAATCTTTTAAAGCATGTTTTAATAAGGTTCTCCCTCCCTCCACTTACAATTTCTAAAAAAAATATTATTGAATTTAAATGCACAGTCCCATTTTTACTTATGGTCGTTTGAATCTTTATAATTTTATGAAATATTGTTAACAAAACATCGTATGAACTTGTCATGACTACTGCATATTATCATTTAACTACTGATGTTTTTCTATACTCTTTGTTGTTACCACCCCACCCCGTCTCCACTAACTACCGATTTGAGCAACACATAAACATAACTCCGGCAGAGCAACGATCTTAATTTGTTCTTGTTGTTATAGGTGGTGCATACGTGTTTAAATTCATGCTATAATTGACAAAAATTTGCTATTTTCCATTAATGTTGTTTGAATACTTCTAACACCCCGTCTCCCCTAACTACCGATTTAAGTAACACATAAACATAGGTCATGTTCTGATTGCACCAAGGCGAATTTATACCAGGAGTGAGCAGTAGGACAACAACTACAACAAAACAACAACTTTGACATTAGATTAGCAGATATGAAATAATGTATTTTTTGACAAGACATTAGCAAAAAACGAGAGCAAAAAACAATCAGCTGGGCTATCGACTCCACCTGGTATGAATTCGCCTTGGATTGCACATAACCCAGTCTGCATTAGACATTAAATGATAAACATTACACTAACTTCATGTTAGTAATAAGTGTAGACTGCCGATCCTCATGCTTGTTAAAACATACGTTATAAAAGCTGTTTTATAACATAACAATGACGTTGTTGTATCACTTTAGCTTGATAGTTTCATTATAACCAGCGCAATGTGTTGCACATCCATACTTATGCTCACCCCTTTGTTATAAGCATTCATACAACATTAATGGAAAACAGAAATTTACACCCCCGTCATCGCTTTCAACAAAACATAAACATGACGCCGCACAGAGGGGCATTTTGCCAATCTAGCCGGATATTAGGCCAAAAATTTATTTTGAGAAATGTAAAAATTTAAGTACACAGCTCGACAGACAACAAAATTATGCATCGTATAGTAAATTTTCAAGGCGTTTGCTTGAGATTTGTTGTTTTGGGACACTGTTAAAGTCAGGAACGTTGAGTAAATCGCATACGTTTTCATTGACTTTAAACGATTTTGCGAGGTTTGCAATATATTTTTTGGTGGCTAAACGAATAAAGATTTTGTATTGATTTTTTTTTTTCGTGAAAGGGTTTATTAGTAGCTACTTATGTTAATTTTTAGAAATTTTTTTTTTTAATTTTTAATGATAAAAAATTTCGTTCAAAATTAAAAAAAGGTTTTTTTTTTGTAAAATTTTTGGTCAAAAAAAAAGTGAAAAGCTTTTTAAGAGTGATCTCCATCGCGATCCGAAAAATGTTATAAATCACTACAAAATTTACGATCTCTTGTTTTATGCTGTAAACAAAACGTTGCGCATATTCGCTCCATTTTTTTTTTTTTTTTTTTTTGTTGCGATTTTTTGAAAATTTTACCTTTTTATGTTTTTTCTTATCTTGTATAGGTAAATACGAGTAAGAAACCTTTGCATATTAATAAAATGTTTTGGTTTTTAATAACTGAAGGTAGACGTTTTTTATTTAAATCATTACATCTAACACTGTTATTACCTGTGCAAAAAACAATTTAAATATCAAAAGAGATATAGACGTAGATGCCCTTTCTTTCGGACTATCTACTTTACACGCCAGAATTCGCCTATTTGAGAGCATATTACACGTGTCATATAAACTGTCAGTGAAAAAATGGCAAATAAAATCTGATGCGGACAAAGCCATTGTTAACGCGAAGAGAAAAAAATATCCAAGAAAAATTTAGAAGTGAATTAGGGCTAGTAGTGGGTATATCGAAAGCTGGATTTGGAAACAACAACGATGGTAACACTAGCACAAGATTTTTTTCCAATCCTGAATTAGCTGCAGAAATAACTGTACTTAGCGCTGAAGAGGATTCAGATTCGGCAGAGGTCTTTGAAGAATCTGACGAAAAAGAACAATGGTACTCATCATCACCTTAGTGCAAAGGAGAAGTTGTTTTAAATAAATAAATTGTTATAATTTTAAATAAAATTTATCGTTACAATCATAAATAAGTTATTACTATGAATAAATTAAATATTTTCAGATAAATAAAATACTATAAAGTAACAAATCACAAAAATATTTTTTTAATAATATTCTTTGGAGACGGAGATTGGTTAGGCATTGGAAAGCTTAAAAATTAATATTTTTAGGAAATGGGCAAAAAAATAAAAAAAAATTTCACAGGGACGTTTTGGGGGTGGGATTGGAGGAATACCTCCCCCTGCCCTTAAAAATAAATTTTTATGGTTTTAAGAAGTATGCAATCTATTTCTTTTAGTAATTGCATTATTTTTTCAAATAATTTTTTATTTCACCGCCCACAAAAGGGGGCGGAGCTAAAAAGGGCATTTAATAATCTCTTGAGTCCAACTTTAAGTTTTTGAAAATTCTTTGGCCTTAAAAGTTATAATTGCTAAACAAAATGACGAGAAAATCAAAAAAAAACTTGCATTTTTCAGAGGTAGGATTAGTTCTTCCAAGGGGAACTTTTTTCTCTTTGATCCGATTTTTCCTATTTTATAGCATTGACAGCCTATGATGATAACAGATTTTTCTGCAAAGTCACATTAATCTAGGGGCACTTAGTACATTTTTAGAGCCAATATAAACTAAAAAAAAGTAATGTCCGGCTAGATTGGCAAAATACCCCTATGTGTGCCGGCAGAGCAATGAAATTAATTTGTTCATGTTGTTATCTCCGTCTACATTAGGCATAAAATGATTAACATTAACCCTAACATCATGTTAATGTTACCCCCGTCTACATTAGTCATTAACATGTCAAACTTCATATAAAAAATTATTATTAATACTGTTTTTTTTTTATATGAAGTTTGACTTTTGTTAAGAAATGTTAATGACTAATACACTTGTCGTCATGCTAAAATTGGCACTGTAATGGTGTTGCCAGAGCTGTAAATCATTCTTGTTTTAAAGCCAAACATTTTTCCAAAGAGCCTTTAGCAGGCATAAATTGTGCTTATGGCCTTATTGGTAAGAGTGCTTTAGATATGTATTTACTTTATATCGAGCTACCTATCCCTGGGTAATAACTCAAAGATATAACCTTTATATGAAATTCTAAAATTTATATAAAATTCTAAAATTATTGTAGAATTCTATAAATAGTGTTTAAAGTACCCGATAACAAAAATAAAAAGTAATGCCAAGTTTGTAGTACCATTGAAACGTTAAAATTGCATACTTTCACTACTTTTTCTCTATTTTATTCTGGAAATGAGATATTTTTACGCGGAAAAATTGTCCTATATTTTAACCAACATGCAGTAGTTTTTACGTGATGCGAACTCAGACATACACACTGAAAGTAACAGCCTTATTTTATATATAGACTAGCTGTAACTGCCACGTCGTTGGCCAAGTCCCGGAAATATTTTGTTCGATTTTGCTTTTTATAGAGGTACTCATCTCTGGGAAGAAACTACTAGAATTCTGCAGTTTTTACGTGATGCCAACACAAACGGACAGACAGACAGACAAAATTTCCAAAAATTGCCCTTTTGTTATCAATTTCGATTACTATCAGTGTTGTCAGATTAGGGGATTTATCCCCAAATCGGGGATTTTTATTTACAAATGGGGATTACAAATAAGGATAACTTTTGGGGATTTTTAGGGGATTCTTATTTTGAATTCATATACTTTTTGGATTATTTTAATTTTATTATTATTTTAGTTGTTTGTTATTTAAAATTTAAAGTATGACTGATAAATAAAGATAAAAAAGACGTAACGAAAATTATTTAAGCAACAAAACTTCATTAATTGAATTTACCCTGGATGAAATGGATCTTGCTTACGATTTTAAGAAAGAACTGAAAAATTTATTGCAAAATTTTTATATTTTTCAAAATTTGTGTATTACATTCGATAACATAAATTAGTTCAATATTGAAAATACTACAACCAGCAGTAAATCACAATTAAGAAAAAATGCCATTAAAAAGTAGAAGCAACCTCGGATAATTTGGGCAAAAGTTTATACATATCAAGATGCCGCAGAAATGACCTTGCTTTTAGACCTCACTTTGCATACCAACTACCTAGCTTGTCTTATTTCGGCAAATAAACTAATAAAATATTAAATAAATTGCAAAACTAGTCTGCTTGTCCGTAGAAAACACCTTTGGTGGGAATCAAACCTGCAACCCCCAAACTGATAGAGGTCTATCAATCAGTCTATCGAAATTTGTTGTATCCCTTTTAATCCATCCCCAAAAATGGCGAGGTAAAAACTCAATCAACTTGTATAATTGTATTACAATACAAATATACAGCTTAATGTATTTATGCGGTAATTAAAATTTTGGAACAACAAAATTTTTTGGTAATTTTGGAATTTTGGGGATGAAAATTTTCAAATTGGGGATGGAATCCAAGAAATATCTGAGAACACTGATTACTATGTATCTGCACCAGCAAAAAATTTTGCGAAAAATATTTCATGTACAGAAATGGTCCTGTTACAGTTTTATTATATGTATAGATATAGAAAAAATACTTGTTATAAATGCTAGCAGGTAGTGTGCTAGTCTATCAGTCTGGGGGTTGTGGGTTCGATTCCCAACAATTTACGATTCACTGCAACGATTGAAGTTCTTCGTGACTATGCTTAGAATATAATTTGTAATTGTATTGTAACATTAAATAAATAAAAATGTTTCTTCTAAGTGAGTGTTCGGTCAAAAAAGGCTCATAGATATTTAACATCATTAGAGAACTCAAAATCCAGCCGTTTAATAATTTTGTTTTCAAATTTCTTTGTCATTAAGTATTTATTAAATTAATAATTTTTTGGCAACTTCTTAAAAAACAGCAATTATCTATTTTTAAATTTATTGCCTTTTCTTTTGGTTGCGACTGCAAGAAAATAAGAAAATGAAAAGTACCCTGCAGGAAATGTCAATAGTGAATCTGTACTGACTTACTATTGACACAGTCACCAGTACTAGTGTCATTATACCCCAGACAATGCTATACTATAGACATTTAACATGTGCATGTCATTGAAAATCCACTACTGACATTGGTACTATTGACTAGGTAGTTCTTTTGGGACCATATGTAGACATTGGCACTAGTGATTCACTAGTACATTTTAGTCATTATAGTCTACACTTTTGGTACTTTTCTGAAATAGATTGGACAATGAAAATGCATATTTTCTTAACTTTTGTGGGTTTATTAAAAAATAAATAAATGACTAAAAAGTACTAATTCATAACAGTTTTCTAACATAAAATCTAAAAATTTAAATTTTTCGTATGTTAATATGAACATTTCAAGACTATGATTATAAAAAATTTAAGTTAAAATTAATTATTACGAACAATTCAATAAGATTGTTAAGAGTATGATTATAAATAATTTCAGTTAAAAAAATTTTAAAAATTAATCTTTGTTTGAAGTGTCTTCATCCATTTGTTTTCCGTTTGATTTTGCTTTGTCTCGACCTATTTGTTTAAAAAGTTTCCTTTTTTGCCGCTGAATTGCTGCTCGAAGCGTTTTATCCAAAAATTCACTAAAAGTTGAAATAACACCTAAATATTATGAAAAAAAAAATAATTGTCAAAATATTACAAAACTTAAAACAAACAACAACTGTTTACCTATTAAAACTTTAAACACATATGGATAATCATATTTATACTCCGCCAAAATGTCCAGTAAGGTGTTATGCCGTTTTTGATGATTTGAAACACAATTTATATTGATTTTTTGAATATTTTATATTTTTTTCAAATATAAAAATGTGGACGATTTGTTGACAATGTCGCCAAAGAGTCACCATAATAGTTGACAAAAGTGGTGACATGGGGGCAATTGCCCCAAATTTCCTTCAGGGTAGTTCTAATACATACATACATACATACATACATATATAAATAAATAAATTTTATAATTAAGTTTTTAAGCTGTAGGCCTTTTTTATAAAAATTTTTAATTTATTTTTATATTCAAATAAAAATAAATTAAATTAAAGCTTAAAATCTTAATTATAAAATTATTAAAAAGGTCATAAATTACAATAATTATTAAATAAATAAAAAAATATGTATATGAAAGCATTTTATATTTTTACAAACATATAACGACCTTCTTGCTTATAAAAATATTCAAATTTTTTCAATTGATTCCTCTTCTAATAAATTGCATCTTATTTGCAACTAATTAGTATAAATTGAAACATTTAAATTAGGAAAGACTTAAAACAAGATGCCTTTCAATTAAAAATATTTTTTTTTTGCTGCAACCAACAAATATGTATAATTTATTTGTGTGCATTGACCTCTTCTCAACTGCCATTTAGTATAGATATTTAGTTCATCTCTAGTGCATCTCAAACTCAAAGAAAAGTTAACAAAAATATGCGGCCGTTTTTCAACGAAATAAAGTGAAACAGTGTGTAGAAGAAGTTGAAACAAAAGAATTCATTTAAATGATAAAATGGTAAAGGAAAAATATTTCTTCAATTAATTATAAAAAGGTTATTTTTGTTAAGATATTCAAACAATTAAACGGTGCGGCAGTAAATAAAATTGTAAGCGTTGGAATTTTAATTCGCAATTGCAATGCGTTTACTTGTGAAATCGAATAAATAAAACTGGCTGAGATCGGTTTACATAACCTAATAACTAGAGCTGACAAATATGTGTCTCGATAAAAATTTAACTTCCTATAAAAAAAAATTTCCAGTTAAAAATAATATTTTTTATATGAAGTAAAGGACTTTTGGTAAGACAAATTTTTGGCAGGTCTAGACACTTACCTATTGTTTCGTTTATTTTAACAACGCATAGTGAAATAGAATAAACATATTTTACTGTTCCGATCGCTATAAAATTTCACTCGAGCATAGAGAACGGGTATTTGTGTTATAAACTTTTCCTAGTTAATAAATAAATGAATTTGAAAAGAAAGAAGTTAAAAAATATTAAAATTAATATTTAAAATACACACTGTGTAATTTTGTAAGTCATGCAAAATAACCATATACGGACACCACTACCTCATAAAAGACCAAAAGTCCTCCAGGTTTTTTTAATGGGCCCTCAAAGATGTGGGGCCTCGATGTCATTTTTGCAAAAAATGATCATTTACTCAAGCTCATATTTTGCAAACCGTTTTAAAATTTTGATATACTCTCTGAGTTATAGCTCTTGTCATAAAGAACAAAAATTGTGAACATATAAAATCAAAAAAACTTCATCTTCAAGGTCAAAATCGCAAAAAACTTTATAAAATTCATTTTTTTACCTTTTTCCCCTGTTCAGGTCCATAGGTAGCAAACCGTTCAAAATTCAAGGAAACAATCAACTACAAAAACCTAAGATCTCAATAAACAACTTTCTAGAACATATGAACTTCCTAGGAATGATTCTTAACAGCGTTTAGGTAGCGCTTAGGTAGCCGCAAAAGTGAAAAGTTTCCCGAAAATTTTTAAATTCATTTCATTCTCGTGAAAAGTGTAACTAAAAATGCATACATTGATGGATCACCATATTAAACTCATTCGTCCATTGGTGGAGCGCCATATAAAATTCAATATTTGAATGGAGGAGCACCATTAAACTCAACTTATTTTGAACAACCTGGCAGTTTGTTTCATACCTCTGTCATTAAAAGTTTAACCCCTCGCCTACATTAGAAATAAAAGAATAAAAGATTAACACTAACAGATGAAATTTAAAATCAAGCCTAAGTCCGTTGTATTCTCTCTAAGAAAGAATGATTTTAAATTACAAATTATGTGATTAATATTAAAGAAAAATTGAGAATATTTAATTTTAGACACCAGCAGAATGGAATGCATTTTCTAGACAACTACGTCCGTCATCAGCAGTCTTCGTGTCTATCTAGTTTGGGTAGAGTTTAGTTGTAAGCATCATCTTTTTAACCAACCAAACTCATATAAAGGAGTGCGAGAAAAACTGTATTCAATCATCAATCGTCGGTTGGTGAGAATGAACTCTACCACAACCTAAAGCATCCCTCTTGTTTAATGTTTTTACTTTAATATTTACTACCTTTTATTTTTTGTTGCTTCAGCCAACCTTCGGTTAGCAATGAAAGCTACTTTTTGTTTTACATATTTGTTTTCTCCCAACATTCGTTTTTTCAGTTAATACTAATCATGTTAGTGTCAAGTGTAGACTGCCCATGCTAATGTTTATAAAAGCTGTTTCATAACTTGCCAATGACGTTGTTGTTTATTTTAGTTTGCCATTTTTATTTTCAAACAGCGCCATATGTTGTAAGGGGAATATCGAAGCAGACCACTTCTTAAATGGGTCCCGTTTCGAAGCGCCATCTGTTGCTCAACCATTTGTTGTAAGCATTAAAACAACATTGATAAAATACAGAAAATTAATTATAGTAAATCATAACATGTACATAAACACGTTTGCGCCACCAAATGAACAAATTGTTACCATTGCTCTGATGGCGTCATGTTTATATCTTGTTCAAATCGATGGCTAGTGACGACGTGGTGTTTATAATCCAAAACAGAAAATGTCATGCCAGCAATCTATTTCGCGTTGTAAATAGCATACCATACGAATGGTATGCTATTGGCTTCATTTAGAAATTTATATATTGCTTGCTTTCTTGACTGGATGAAATTCTCATTTCAACTAAGTAAAGAATAGGATTTTTTTTTCATTGTTTTATTTGCAATCTATTTTTCAATAATAAGCAAATTAATTAAGAATTCGCATAAGTTTTACCCTCCATTAAGGATAAAACATATATACATTAGTACATTTTTTCTATGTACACATATAACTAACAAAAATAGACTTAATATATATAAAAACTTATTTTCTATTTAAATGTATTTACAAATAATATATTGTTAATATTAACAAAAATATATTTTATTTTACAAATGGGAGATCAAGAACATGATGTCTTTTTAACCTACGTATTTCCTCACTTTCATCCAGTGAAGAAATAGCAAGGGGATTAGAGTGGTTGCTTAATCTTTCCAGGTATCTCGAACTGTATTCGTTAATTTCAATTTTGACCTTTGGTATACACAAATCTCTATGAATAGTATCGTTTTTCACATACCATGGAGCATCTACTAACATTCTTAGAGTTTTGGATTGATATCTTTGAAGAATTTCTACATTCGAATTACTAGCCGTTCCCCAAAGTTGAATTCCGTATGTCCATATTGGTTTCAAGGTAGTTTTGTATAGAAGGACTTTGTTTTCTAAACTGAGATCTGATTTTGGTTTTAGCAGCCAGTACATTGGGTTAGTTTTGATGTTTAAGTGTTCCTTCTTAGCTTTTATATGCTGTTTCCATGTTAATCTTTTAGCAATGTGCATACCAAGATATTTAACACAATCAGATCTTGGAATTTCCTCATTGTTTAAAAAAATAGGGGAACTAGATCCCCTTCTTAGTGTAAAGGTTATATGTGTTGATTTTTCAGCATTAAGAGAAATGTTCCATCTTTTCAACCAAGAGGATATATTATTGAGATGAGTTTGGAGCTGATTAGATGCTTCTTTTTCCGTCTTATTACTTGCCATTAAGGCTGTATCATCAGCATATGTAGCTGTAGTAACATTTTCACTTGTTGGCATGTCAGATGTATAAATAGTATAGAGAACAGGGCCCAGAACGCTTCCCTGAGGAATACCAGCTTTAATTTCAAAAATTTCGGAAATTTCTTCATTAGTTTTAACATAAAAACATCGATTTTGTAGGTACGATTTATGGACCAAAAAGAAGGGTGCGGGAAGAAGCTTTTTAAGTTTATATAGCAGACCTATGTGCCACACTCTGTCAAAGGCTTGTTTTACATCCAAAAATACTGCGGAGCAATACTGTTTTGTTTCCAATGCATTTCTAATAACCTTCGCAACACGATGACACTGTTCTGGCGTTTTATGCTTGTGTCGGAAACCAAATTGATGTTCAGGTATAATATTTTTATGGTCTAATATAGGCTGCATTCTAAGTAAAAATATCTTTTCAAAAACCTTAGAAAATGTGCACAAAAGGCTTATAGGTCTGTATGACTTAATGTCGTTTTCTGGCTTAGAGGGTTTTGGAAACATCATAATTTCTGCACATTTCCATTGTGTTGGAAAGTGATTCAATCTTAAAATAGAGTTATAGATAGTTGTTAGGAGCATAATAGCTTTTTTGGGTAATGTTTTTATGTCCTTTGCACAGATTTTGTCATAACCTGGAGTTTTTTTGTTATTTAATTTTGAAATTTCTAGTTTGACTTCGTTTGGTGATATATGCTTAATGGGCAAGTCCATTTGGCAAGGGGTATCTAAGAAATCATAAGTTTTAGTAACATCATTTGAGTCACATGAGGTAAACGGCGTTAAAGTGGTTTTCAAGTATTGAGAAAAAGAAAATGTCTTATTATAATCCGACTTACACCACGTGCCATTCAGATCTTTTATGGGAACGTTTCTTTTTATTGGTTTTTTTAAGTATTTTGTAGCATTTCATAACTTATGTTCATTTCTTCCATTACCTGAAGCAGTAAGATTTTTCAGATAGCAGCATAATTGTTCGTTTTTGTTTTGGGCTAGGTGTTGTTTTAATTCCTTTGTAGCTTTATTCAGGTTAGTTTTGTCTATCGGATTCCTAGTATGTTTCCATAATTTACGTAATCTTCTTTTCTCTCTGATAAGATTTCTAATTTCGGAAGAATAGGAATCAGAGTTTTTAATCGCAAATTTTTGAGAATAAATCCACTGATGAGTAAGATGCCCTCCACCCCAATACCGCTATATGGATATGATATCCCCATAGCAATTATTTCGAATTATTATTGTTTTTTTTTTTTTTTTGAGATCATTTTGTGAAATTTGTTTTATATATGTATTTCTAATTAAATTTTGAGAGTCATTAATAAAACTTAGATATTTGATGTTTAAAACAAAACTAGTTTTGTTCCTTACCCCCAGTCTACATTAGACATTAACATGCGTTAACAAAAGTCAAACCTTATATGAAATAAAACACATTAGTTTTATACTGTTTTTTTTATATGAAGTTTGACTTTTGTTAAGACATTTTGATAGCAAATGAAGACGGGGGTTTATCTTATTCTCTATTATTTAAGTTTTAACAATACAAAAATATAATCGATACAATAAGTAACAGCAAATTAAATAATGGAAAAGTTGGTGTATTTCAATACATAATAGATGCACACTACAAGGGGGTTGTAAATTGTACACAATTAATTTTTGCCTCACAAAATGTTTTCAGTTTTGTATTTGATTTTGGTAAAAGTTGGTCAGTTTGAGGTTTTATTAATTAAATTAAATATCTAGAATGTAAACGAATCGTGCGTTGTTTAGTGATTTCATAACTAGTTAATTGGAATGGGTCATGGGTGGTGTTAGGAGGTTACCATGTTTTCACGTTACCACGTCAAAAAATGTCAGCTCGTAAGTTAAAGATAAATTAAGAAAGTGGTTTCTAAAAGAAAGAGAGATATTTTAATTTAATTAACTGCATCTAAGTTATCTACGATATTTTTATATGAAAGAAATCGATATCATTGTTGTTGCTGATCTGTTTAGTAGCGTTCTTCTGAGAGGTCTATTTTCGATCAGTTGAAAGGTGTATTTTGGCAATTGCAAGAGGTATCTTTACCTTAATCATTTGTAGCTTATTTTCACTTCGCCTTACACCGAGTTTACATTAGACAATGCTGTCATGACAATAGCAATACATACACACTTTTTCAATAATACATGCATACTTTCTCAATTGATGATTTGACGTATGCTGATAAAAATTTGGATTTTGTGTACAGAAAAAAATTTTAAACATGAAAAATCAAAAAATTTAAATGAATTGTCTGGACACCTATACTTAGGACACAATTGTCAGCATTTTTGGCAACTAATACTTATTCTTTTATTATCATGACAGTGGTGTCAAATGTAAACGCTAGGTTAGCTTACCTAGTGTCTATACCTGATATAAATTTGTCTTGATAAACGTCAAATCATTGTCATGATAAAGTTCTATCTAATATAGACTCTTCTTATTAGTCTTATTGAAACGTTAAGACAATCTTACCCTCCTATCTCTATTAGACATCAACATGTCTTAACAAAAGTCAAACTTCATATAAAAGAAAACAGTACTTTTAATATTGTTTTTTATATGATGTTATGTTTTTTGTTAAGATATGTTAATGACTAATGTACTTGAGGGTTTAAGTCAAGCCTCCAGCTCAGACAGCTTTGTCTTAACAATAAACGTCAATTAGTTGTCATATCAGTTTATTCACGGTTTTTTTTTTCAACTATTTTATTGCGCCAAAAAGTACTTTCTATATTTTTTCAATTACCACACGAATTAATTCAATGTTCGGTTTGTGCACTTCATGTTAAATTATAAATTATAAGTAAATAGCAGCTCTGCCGACGTTTTGTTATGTATCCAAGACAAATTCATATCAGGTATAGACACTAGCGTAGGGACAATCCACAAGGAATTAAGTCCCACATTCTATGTGATTAATTCATGTCTCTTCTATGTTCATTGTGGTATTTCTGCTATATGTATATCCGTGTAAACATGTTTAAACATGTAAGCAACTTGCAAGACTTTCTCATATTTGTCCGAGATATTATCTAGAAAGATGTGATTAAAAGTTAGCTTTGATGGCTTGACAAAATTCAAAATATTAATGGCTTGATAATTGTCTTTAATTGGCGTTCACTGCGTATCGCCAAAAATTAAACTAGTTTCACTTCATGTATAATTTTCACATGGAATTCAACTTTCCAATATAAAAATTGAACCTTCTTGAACATAACGGGCCTCATGCATAAAAAAGTAGAATCAGAATTTCTTGCGGGTTGTTGTTCGATATCGTTTCCTAATTTGCCATATATCAGTATTGTTGTAATTGTCATTGATAAGGATATAATCGTCTTTTAAAAATTTAGCTGTGTTATGCAAAATGAAACAACTGGCTATTACGTGGGGCAATAACTCTGTCGATACCCGAATTTTGTATTGAAGTATCGAAAATCTTTGTTTCAATTGCCCAAAACACCGTTCTATAATGACACGTTCTCTTGTAAACACTTTGTTGAATGTTTTTTCTATGTCAGTTGTTGGGTTTCGGAATGGTTTCATTAGCCATGGGCATATTCCATAGCCCTCATCCCCGAGAAGTAATGCATCGTTCGTTGCATTTTGCATTATTCTACAGACCGCGCTGTTTCGTAAGATGCGTGAGTCATGAACTAAACCAGGCTAGGATATGTCAACGCTCGTAAAAAGTTCTTTTCCATCACAAGTTGCCTGCACATTTATAGACTGGAAGCCTTTTCTATAAATATACTCATCGCTTTGATTTGTGGGTTTTTTTAATTTTTATATGAGTACAATCAATCACTCCAATTGCAAATGGAAAGAACTCGCTTGCTTTGGCAGATATAAGTTTCACAACTTCAGCAATAGTTCGCGACACAGTTGCTTGGTGGACTCCAATATCTGTGGCTATACCATTTTGGAATCCAGAATCTGCACAAAATCTTAAAAACAGTCGAATTTTATCAATCTTGCGTCTTCTGAATCCTCAAAAAAATAATTAGCCAACCAGCAGATGCTACTATCATCAAACCTATGTATTTATCATTTTATTATTTTAATAATTAAGAATACAAACCTGTATAATTTTTCATCCACACTTGCTAAATTTGTTTTACGCTATTGATAACATTTTGTATTTCTTTGTGGCACAAAATATTCAGCCATGATTCCTTTTCAGTGTACGCGAGTCAATTATAAGGCAGACTCAACAAAATTTAAGCAAGAGCTCACAAAAGAAAGCAAAAGCTTGTTTTTATGCATATGAAAATAAGCTCAAGCTAATCTCACTTAGTTCAAACTGAGCACGACGAGATCAAACGTTAGCCGTGAGTAAAAGCAAATACTTCAAATTTTATTATGCATACATACGACAAGTACCTTTTACTCAAAAAATCGAGTCCGAGCTCAAGCTCACGTTTTATGCATGAGACCCAACATGTCTACAATTAAATTGTTCCTTCTTAAGTGTGTTTGAATTTATTGTGAAAAGGTTGATAAAACATACAGGATCCTCAAGCCGTCCAGCAGATCTGTACGAAATACTCTCTGATAGTATTTTTTTGACATAAAAATAAAAATTGTTTATTATCGGAACTTCGCTACATAAAATCTATAAGTTTGCATTCTACCAATTTAATTACTTTTATAATTAATCAAATTATGTGAATATTTCATTTGAGTTTTAATGGTACTCCACCAGACATCCGAAAACGTAATAATATGCAAAGTTAACAGCAAACAAACAAAAAATGCAACACGACACAGTTGATCGAGCGAAATCGTTATCTATTCCTGTCTGTCTGTCTTTGTGTTCGCATCACGTAAAAACAATTTTGTGAGGAGGTACCTTAGTATCATAACTCCAATATAGGGTATTTTTCTCCGCAAAAATATCTTATTTCCAAGAGAAAGTGGAGAAAAAGCCGATTTTTTTGCCGATTTAAAGGTACTGCATACTTTAAGGCATCTTTTGTTTTTGAAAGCAGTATATTTAAAGCAATGTTGCGCAACGAGCTACCGAATTCTTTCCAAAATAAAACAATTGTAAACTAGTATGTCTTTGTTTATTAAAGATATCTACTCTTTTCTGTGTATAACAAAAAAATAATTCTTTAAAAAAATAGAGGTATTGTTGTTACATAGACCGTTTTGACGCACGGGATCACATAAGCCGCTTATAGTTACCACAAGATAACACACATTTTATTGTTTTTACTTGTCATGCTTCTATTGGTAATTTATTTTTATTGCCTAAAACAAGATATTTAATTACATAGCTGCAATGAACTGTCAAATAAAAAACAAATCTTTGTATTTAAATATTTCTGCTTGCTATTTTCAGTGTCAATGCTCCTTTATTAAAGATACGTAAAATTTGTATGACCTTTATTGGTCTTGTTTAGTGTGAAAATGTTATGATATTAACACGTTCCTATTGGCTTTATACATACATATGTTTGTATGTTTTCTTGTACAGGGTGGGCCAAAAGAAACCAAGGGGTGTAAAAGTTTAATAACTTTTTTGTTTATTAACTTTTTTTTATTTTTTCTTTCAGATTATATAGACAACACTTGGAATTGTATTATTTAAACCAGAGATCAATTATTTTAACGCAAAGAGCATATCGCCGACATTATTGAAAATTTGATTATGAGTGATGAAGCTCATTTTCATTTGAATGGCTTTGTTAATAAGCAGAACTGTAGGTTCTGGGGTTCTGAAAATCCAAGAGCCATTCATCAACGCCAATTGCACCCCATCAGGTGTACAGTATGGTGTGGGATCACATCTGAAAATGTCATTGGGCCCTACTTCTTTGAGAATGAAGATGGAAGTGCTGTAACCGTAAATGGAGAGCGGTATCGGTTTATGATAGAAAATTTTTTACGTCCTGCTCTTGAAAACAGACCTGGTATGTGGTTTCAGCAGGACGGAGCCACTGCCCATGCTGCCCGAGACACAATGGCACTTTTAAGACAAATTTTTGGAGAGCCCTTGGTTTCTTTTGGCCCACCCTGTATATGCATATGAACAGTGGGGCAGAATCAAATTATTTTGGAAATAGCTCAGCCATTTGTAAAGGGCGCTGAGCACCATCCACTTGCCAGGGGTGGCGCGATGGTTGAAAACCTCGCCCCTGCCAATTCTTTTAGAGTTTGGCATTTCTTCAATTTTTTTTAATTTTATATTTGTACATGGTATTTTAAATTAAAATTTTTGATTTTTCGGTACCCTGGTCCATTTTTTCAAAATATTTTAAACAGTTTTCAGGAAATCCCACTATTCCCAAAATAAATTCCAAAAATCCCAAAATTAGAATTTTTAGTCTTTTGCCTATAAAGTCCACATATGGACTACTGGTCATAAAATACATTCAGCAATAGTTGCGAGTATATATGTATAGCTGTAAAGAATACTTTTTCCGATCCCAATTTTGGTATTTTAGAACATGTAAGCTAAAGTCAAGATTTGTATGTAAAATAGGTCAAATTGAAAGTCCTCCCTCCGTCTTCTACAAGGTTGATCAATTTTACATGAAATTTGGTTTAAAAGTATGCAATATAGTTAGCTTACACAAGGATATAAAATTTTTATATATTCCTTAAGAGCATTTTTTTCTATTAAAAAAACAAGATTGAAGGCCATTTTTAGGCTAAAATACACAAAAATGCAATCATTTTTAAATTGAAAATCATCAAGTTTTTAACTCAGAAGTAATATAATCTTTATATTTGTTCACAACATTTTAAATTTTGCTCACTAACAATGGGAAACAATTAAAAAAAATTTTTTTTTGAAAATTGTTTAAAATATTATGCAAAAACTGTAACAGGGTATCGAAAAATTAAAAAATATTAAATTTAAAATGCTTATAACTCGCTCATTTTAAAACATAATTTACAGATTAAATCACACTTTTATAGGTATTAACTAAACCTTTAACACCATGTATATAAAAATCAAACAAAAATTAAAGAAATGCGAAGCTCTAAAAGAATTTGCAGGGGCAAGGTACCCAATTATTAGAACACATAGCGCCAGCGCTGGCAAGTGGATGGTGCCCAAGGTCAAAACTTAAGCTGAGTTACTCCTCTGCTATGCTCATGCTTAATTTTGGATTAATCGGTCCAGCCCTTTACAAATGGCTGAGTTATATGCAAAATACTTTGATTCTGACCCACTGTGCAATGTAGTAAAACATAAATTTTCACCCACTTCCTGATGCACAGTGAAAAATTTTTAAGAGAAAATGGATAGGATTTGTAGTAGCACTAATCTTTTAAATTAGAATCTCACACTCTTCAGAAGGATGAAGCCATAGCAACTAAAATTAAGACTTATTATAAAATTTAAAGCGATAAGAGATTTTTCGATTTCAAAATTTTGAATTCATGTCGATTTGAAAATTTCATTAGACAGGTTTTCTTCCAGGGAGTTTCTTAACCACTGTTTAAGCTTGCCTACCCTTTAGCAGATTTGGATAGTAGATTGTATAATAGGATTTTAGCTCCTACAAATTCATTACCCACGTCAAGTTAAGGTCTGTAAAGCCTTCAGTCTACTCTTGGACAATCATCCCTTGGCGTTTGCTAATCCACCATGATTATGAATATTTTTGCCTTATTTGGGCGGTACCCCTACAAGAATACTGCTTTTGGTCACCACAACGACAGTCTTACTCCTTACAGTTTACATCCCAAATAACTGTGAAGCCGAAAAATCAACTACATATGTATATGTGCATGTGTATAATGAGAAAAAAACAAATCTATCATACGGTTTTCATATCTGCCAATTCTGTTATATTTGATGCACAGTTGGATTTACATTTTATTATGATTTTACTAACACCCCGCCTTCACTAGCCATCAATTTGAACAAAACATAAACATGACGCCGGCAGAGCAACGATATTAGTTTGATCATGTTGCTATGGTGGCTCAAACGTTTTTATATACATAAGTACATGTCATCGATTGTTCATAATTTTTTGTATTCCAATAATGTTGTATAAATAGTTATAACAAAGAAGTAAGCATTAAACTCAACAAGTGATGTGTTAAGGCCACGATTCACAAAAAAATCTGACAAGATTCTGTCCTACTCAAAAAATCGTTCCAAAATGGCGATGTAGATGTCACACTATCATACAAAATAAGATTTTTCAACTTTGATTGCATGGAAAAATACTATTTTATCAATTTTTTCTTAAGATTATCAAATCGTACAGACCAATAAGTCTGTCACACACATACACTTTTAATCCACACTATCATACTTTTTGAGCACATCTGCAATTTTTGACAAATCGTACGACTGAGTATGATAGTGAATTATGGCCTTTAGTGATAAGTGTAGATAAGTGTAGTTAATGTTTTTCTAATGATCAAAAGAAATACTTCTACAGCCAATTTTGTGTTTGAAACTACAGGGTGGGCCAAAAGAAACCAAGGGGTGTAAAAGTTTAATAACTTTTTTGTTTATTAACTTTTTTTTATTTTTTCTTTCAGATTATATAGACAACACTTGGAATTGTATTATTTAAACCAGAGATCAATTATTTTAACGCAAAGAGCATATCGCCGACATTATTGAAAATTTGATTATGAGTGATGAAGCTCATTTTCATTTGAATGGCTTTGTTAATAAGCAGAACTGTAGGTTCTGGGGTTCTGAAAATCCAAGAGCCATTCATCAACGCCAATTGCACCCCATCAGGTGCACAGTATGGTGTGGGATCACATCTGAAAATGTCATTGGGCCCTACTTCTTCGAGAATGAAGATGGAAGTGTTGTAACCGTAAATGGAGAGCGGTATCGGTTTATGATAGAAAATTTTTTACGTCCTGCTCTTGAAAACAGACCTGGTATGTGGTTTCAGCAGGACGGAGCCACTGCCCATACTGCCCGAGACACAATGGCACTTTTAAGACAAATTTTTGGAGAGCCCTTGGTTTCTTTTGGCCCACCCTGTACATACATACATATGTAATCTACGTTGTATATTATTTTAATTTAAAGTTTTTCAATTCAAGGCACTGGGTGGAGGCAAAATATTGAAGGAAAATTTTTTAATTTTTTTTATAACGAGTTTGACATTTTTCATTTTCCTTAAAAAGCCTTTTAATGTCTAACAGTGTATCAAAACAAAAAAAAAAATTTATTTGTTCCTCAATAGCTTAGCTTCACCCAGTGAGATGACCTGATAACAATGTGCCTTGGCTGTACTCCCTTTATATACATATGTATCTATGTACATGTTTAGCAGGACATACACACACGCTTGTTACTTGATACTCTCAAAAATTATTAGAAATGATTAGAAAATATAATCCCAAACGTGTGCTTGTGGGGATAATCGGCCCCCTTAGTTTATTTTACTTGACAACAAATGTAGTAATAACTTAATAGGATGATATTAACATTCAGATGATGATAATAATGAAGACAAAGATTCGTTTGTATGTGAGGCAATCTTATAACTTTCAATGTTCTTATAACTTTCAAAGTATTTATCAAAGTTTTAAAAAGTTTGTAGTGTAGTTGTAGTGAAATATTTTCAATTGCAATTATCAACATTGAAATATGAAATTTATTCAAATGGAGATAAACCTCCTAAACTTTTATTTAGCAAATGCTTGATGGCCTTTGAAGGTCTTAAGATATTTTCAAATTCAATAACAAGTAACTGGAATAAAAATTGTTTAACTACAAAATATAAGTAATTGTTATTGTCATTAAGCAATAAATACATATGTAATTAATCATTTGTTAAAAAAAAAATAAATTAAATTTTCAAAATTATAATAAACATTTTTAAATATTTTGGATAAAACTTAAAAGACTTAATCAAAAATCATATGAAAAAAAAATCCGCTGCAATAATCAAGTATTAATTGGATTCTGCCAAAAAATTTGGTATATAGCAAAAGTATGAGACCAAAGCGCCAGGGTCTGATTGCCTTAGCTAACTCTAAAATCTGCAACGCGAAGTGAGACTCCAAATTTAGCTAGGTCAAATAAATAAGAGTTTAATGGTGCTCATCCACTGAAAAAAAAACTTGAGTTTAATGGTTCTCCTCCAGTGAAAAAATTGAGTTTAATAGTTCTCATCCAGTGAAAAATTGAGTTTTTTTAAAAATGGTGCTCCTCCAATGTCCGACTTATTTAATTAAAATTACTAGATTATACACGATAACTGGCTGATTAAAGCAACCACCAATACAGTACAACAGTACAGCTATTCCAGGAAGCCAATCAGCTAGTGTGTGAGATGTAAACCACTTGTAGGCCGCGCAACAAGGACGACCTGATTGACTCTAAGCGATAATGACAATGACGTGTTCCCAAACCTAGAGCTACTTTACGACTCCGTTAATTGTGACTTTCCAAGATATTACTTAATCTTAAATCCAAAAAAAAGGAATGATAGTGTGAAATCAATATGTTATTAAAATGTAAACTCCCGTCTTCATTTGCTATCAACATGTCTTAACAAAAGTCAAACTTCATATAAAAAAACCAGTATTAAAAATAATGTTTTTTTTTTATATGACGTTTGAATTTTGTTAACGTATGTTAATGTCTAATGGAGACGGGGGGTAAAATAATATGGAAAGATATTTGACATCCCATAATAACAAACCATTTTTAGAAATTTTTCTAAACGAAAGGATTTTTCATTTTATCAGGGTTTTTTTTTAAGCAAAGAACCAAGTTAAGTGAGTCGCAGCCGATAGTTCGTCGCCGTCGATAATATTTTTTAAATTAAATTAAATTGCCTTCAGTCTTATCGTCTACGTATGTACTTTGTTTCTGCCACGTCTAGAAATTGTTGAATGTTATTTTTTTTTTTTTTTTTGTTTGTTTCACCTTTGCCGCCCACATGAAATTGCTCAACCGCCGCTGTTCAATGTCTCAGCTCGGCTTGTTCCTTTCTTATATTTTTAATTTTATTTGAAGTGTGTAGTGTGAAAACGAAATGTTTTGTAACGTTATATTTTTTGACACTCACAACAATTCTCATTTGATTTCTTTCTTACAAAATCCGATGAAAATCTTAATACTCAATGTTATAGTGTGAAACGGGCTTTAGGGCTATAATTCAATCACATACAAATCTGACAGAATTCTACCTACCAAAAAAAATCGTTTCAAAATGTAGTTGTAGGTGCCACACTATCATACGAAAAAAAAAGATTTTGCAACTCTGATCGCATTGAAAAAAATATTTTATATTTTTATACCTTCACCACAGGTGGAAAGGGTATATATAAGTTTGTCATTCCGTGTGTAATTTCTACAATATTCATTTCCGACCCCATAAAGTATATATATTCTGGATCCTTATACATAGAGAAGTTGATTAAGCGATGTCCGTCTGTCCGTCTGTCCGTGTTAGTGTGGTAATGTCATTTGCCAAGGCACCAGAAGAGATACAAAAAATTTAAGCACACCAATCTGTCAGGCATAGTTTCGAAAACTTTGGTATTGCAATTCAGCAACATCGAATCATTCCTTTGGAGGCTACGGGCCAAAAACCACGCCCACCTATATTTTTTTTAAGTTTTTTTTTTAATTTTTTTCGCCTTGAATGATTCTGTTTTGCCTTTTTTTGTCAAATAAATATTAGACTGCGACAGATAGATCGCAAGGAGTGCATACAGATCTCGGGGGATCAATAACCCCCTGCGAGGGGCGATTTTTGTTTGTTTTTAGATTGGTAGGGTTTTTCTGCTTTGATTTGTATTAGAGACCTTAATAGAAAGCAATACGCATAGAGGTAGCCAATGGATCCACAGGGTACCCACTGATAAATAGGAGCAGTTAAAAGGATCCCCCATGTGTCAATATGAGGAAATTTTTTTTTTTTTTTTTTTGTAAGGATTTCTTTTTGCTTTAGTCTGACCATTCTAACTTAATATAGATTGCAGAAAGATCCTAAATTTAACAAAAAAATTTCAATAAAATTTAAAAAAAAAAATGTTTGATAAATTTTTTTTAAAAAAAAAAACTTAAAATTTTTTTACAATTTATACAAAAAAATTTACAAAGCATTTCAAAAAGATTTTTTACAGAAAAATATTCGAAAAAAAATATTTTTAAAAATTTTCCAAAAAATTTTTAAAAAAATATTTTTACAAAAAATTTTTACACACAATTTTCGAAAAATTAAAAAAAAAATTTCATAACATATATTTAATATTAAGAATATACATATGTATGTATGTTTGTATATAGAGTAACATATTTTTTTATGTCAGAGTTTACGATGTAGCTGTCGGCTTCAATATCATTAAGAAGCTGACAACACGGCGACAATTGTAGCAAACGGAATTTGTTTTCATTTGTCTTCTATTTCTTTAACTCATGAATTATGATTTGTTCTCATACGACTTTATTTAAGTAAAGAGTCTCACCCCCGGGGGTTCCAATTGTCACTGCAGGAATATGGCAAATGCTTTGACGCGGTCCACTCGGGGAAAATAGGGGCACCAGACGCTAGGATTCCTAGAGCCTAAATCTGGAAGAAAAGGTCTGTGAGTAAAATCACGGGTTCTCTTCGAGGCCCGATCAGTGCCCAAAGGACTGGTACCACGGGAATCGGTGGCCCACAGAGAGCCTATCCTCTCTGTGACCGGTTATTGGTGTGGTCCCCTTCGGGGGTACACGTGGTGGTTGTGGTTTAAGATCGATTAAGTAGGTAAGGTGCAAGGTCGATCAAGTGTGCTGTTGCACTCTCAACAGACGGAGTTTGGATAGTCTCCAAACCCCTAACCAAGAGGTTATAATGTGGATCTAGACTTGCCTTGGAAAGGCTTACCATATTATATAAATTGCTACTCATTGTGACTGTATCACACACAAAAAGCGATTGGTGGCAATCGTAAAGTGTTGTTATACTACACAATGGGGGCGCTAGTCTACGCCTAAGTTTCACTCGGTGGTAAGACCACCGTGAGGTTAGGCCGAGTAGGCAGGTACTCACGTTAATCTTGTTCCACAATTAAGTAAAGAGTCAACAATATGGATAATGCTGTACATGTCTGTATAAATAAAATCACCGTGGTGAAGGGTATAGAAGATTCGGCACGGCCGAATATAGCACTTTTACTTGTTTTTCATAGGATTATCAAATCGTACATACCTGTCAAATAGTCTGTTACACACACACATTTCTAATTCATACTATAATACTTTTTTATCACACATGCTATTTTTGACAAATCGTACGACTGAGTATGATAGTGCACCATGAGCTTTAATACTCTTATGTTGTTCAGTTGTATTTCTCGTCGATTTTCTGGAGGCGGAGAACTTTAAATTGGCAGGAATGTTTTCTGTGACAGCTGATTTTCGCTTGATTTGAGGTAAGTTTGGTTTGAAAAATTTTCTAAATAAATAAAACTACTAACAGCTAAAACTTTTATTTTTTTTTTGCTGGAAAAGTAATGAAACTTAGGTAACATTTTACTTAAATTTGCTTACAATTAAAATTTAAAAACACGTTTGCAGGATATCATAACATGTTTTTTGCATACCCATTAGAGTTGACATTGTTGTGTTTTTCCTGTTAAATTTCGTAGAATTTTTTCGTTAGTTGGTAACCAAAGGTTGGCTAAAGCAGAAAAAAAATTAAGGTGGTAAATACTAAGAAAAGTAAATTAAATAAGAGGAAAGCTTTATAGGTGGTGGTAGGCTTCGTTCTCACCAACTTACTGGGATTGATGGTAGTATGTTAAAAAATGTTTTTAAACATTTTGAAAATTTCGAACTTAATTTCAAATTTTCGAACATATGAAAAATTTCAATATTTTCATATTTTTTTTTTGTACAGAAATTAAAAATGGAAGACTGTATTTATATTTTTTTAGCCGGCTGAAATTATCTTTTTCCGAGTACTAAAATATTTTTACATTTGTTGATGATGTTGGATAATCCGAAACAATTTTCTAAGAACTTAAATACAACTTTTGTTATAACTAATCCTTGTGCGCCTGCAGTATTCAAACAGGTATGTTATTAAAAATGAACACAGGTATGTTATAAGAAATGAGTAATGAAAAAGAAAATTGGCCTACAGACGAGATTTGTTGGCAAGGAGGTTAATGCAAATCTCGTCTGTCTTCCCATTTTCTATCCAAATGTAAGAGCAGTTAACTTTTTACACACTTACAGCTGTTGCTTAAGTGGTTAGCACGTTGACTACTAAGCAATGGTCACGAGCCGTGGCAACATCAATTTTTCTGATATGTATTAATTTCTCTTTACAATAATGCATTTCACACCGCACTCCTTCGGCGGTATTACACAGTGCAACACGGAAAAAAATAACCATATACGGACACCACTACGTGATAAAAGACCAAGCGCTACGATTTTGACCTTGAAGATGAAGTTTTTTTGATTTTATATGTTCACAATTTTTGTTCTTTATGACAAGAGCTACAACTTTGCCTCAGAGAGTATATCAAAATATCTATATGGTTTGCAAAATATGAGCTTGAGGAAATGATCATTTTTTGCAAAAATGACATCGAGGCCCCACATCTTTGAGGGCCCATAAAAAAAAACCTGGAGGACTTTGGGCAAAACTGGGAGACAGGGGTCTTTTTTTTTTGGTCTTTTATGACGTAGTGGTGTCCGTATATGGTTATTTTGCCTTGACTTAAAAAATTACACAGTGTGTTACCAATTAGCACTTATCCGCGGGCGAAGAAAAATAATTATAAATTGGCTATGCTAGCTTCAAACTAATTCGCCTTAATAACACCAGAGGCGCTTGCAACACTGTTCTAAATATAATCACAACGTGCAGTTGCAGTGTTGCCATAAGAGAAGCTTTACTATCAGCTAGCCATCTGTCTTATCTACTCCTATCCCTTTCTAAAGGAAGTAACACAGTTAATACAGGCATAATTGCCTGAGTGTTACTTCTTCTCTTAAAAAAAAAAAACCTTAACAAGTGCTTAAGCCGTAAAATAACTGTCAGAAATTCTCATGCAAACCTAAATAGCGGCGTCAACGCTTGGTAATTGGAAATTCCAATTTTGACAGAGCGTTAGGTAGTGAAATTGGGAGCAAACACTGTTTTTTTTTATAAGAGTGGTGCCGTTTAAGATACTTTCTGCTTTGTTTAGTGAATTTATCTCTATTTTGCGTTTAAATTTATTAGGTTTTACTAAACAAAAGATGTTAAGGCCGGGGCACATAGAATCCGTCATACATTATACGCCATCTTTTTCAAAGCACAAGAAGGTTGAAATATATATTCTAATCAGTGTTGTCACAATTAGTACGTCTCCGTCAACGCAAAGTCCTAAAATTAGCAACTTTTAACTTTTGACGTACGTTGTGAGCAGTTGAGAACTATAAATTGGTTTCTCTTTGTTTCTCTCTCTCTCAAAACTAAATTTTTGTGTGGAGTGACAGCAAAAACAAAACAAAATACAACAAAATAAATAAATTAAATAAATTAAATAAAGTAAAAATGGTGAAAAAAGCTTTTTAAGTGTTTTCTTTTCTGATTTAATATCTGTCTACAAAATATTCATTGTGTCAACCTCTTCCGTTGTTACTTTGATTTCAGTTGAGTACGTGAAAATATAACGTATTACGGCTTCTATGTACCCCGTCCTTTAAAATTGTTTTACACGACGTGTATTTGTCATATGACTTGTCACTTTTCCATGTGTAAATTCTAAACACGTCGTGTGAACCCTTTCAAACATAACATGTAAATTATACATATGACATTTTTCATTTAGAACGTGTTCTATTTTGATGTGACAAAGCATCTGCCATCCTGTAATGCCAACTTGATATTTAGCTATTTTAGGTTTTTTGTGGTACCAAAAGCACGAAAAGCGTGGCAAAAGCACTACGTTTGTATCTTTGCATCAGCTGTGGTTGGCAATACAAAACTGTATGGCGGACAAATTATATATTATAGGTTATGTCAGATGTAATTACACATGTACGTTTGAAAACAAAAATTATAAACCGTATGTAAATTGCAATTTACATATGGGTTATCAAACTGACAAGTCATATGACAAACACACGTCGTGTAAAATCACTTTTACTGTTTATTAAGCGGCATTTAGACGGTCAATCGCGGCTTGTCAGCGGGGCGTGATGGCAAGCCAACCAGCTCGTGTAAACGACCAAAATTCGTGTTTGTCAGCCGCGCTGGATGAAAATCAAAAATATTTGATATTTTGTGTTTGCCGTCACGCCATCAAGCTCGTCTAAATGCATGTTTGTCAACCACAGTGTAAATTTCATTTGTATTTTTTTAAGCGAGCAGTAAAGATGTCTTGGCTAGAGCGCTTGTTTTTAAGAGAATTTATTGTTTTTGCATGTGGGTTAGTTTTTATTAATGGTATTGTATATAAAGCGTTTTTATTACAGTTTATTTTTAAAATATTTCATTTATGTAATTATTGTGTGTGTGTGTTTATATGGAAATATTGATTGCCAAAATTCAAGTTAAAAAATGGCATGTGGACGAGTTAGCAAAAATATTATTTAATTGGTATTTTTCAAATATTATAAAGGAACATTCCATAACGAAGTTGGGGAAATGTTTTCCTTCAACTTAGGACAGCTTCTAACGTTATTACTTCTTCTAAAAATTAAGATAGATTTGATTAAACCTTAAACAGGCATAATAAGGATTCATTCACGTTGTATTTAAAGTAAAATACTGAAAGCTATTCATGATAGAGAACATATAACTGTGGAATTTTGTTTCTGTATAAATAAAATATTACATACATTATTACATTTTCCTATTCCTTCACACAGTATGAATTAAAGAGATTTTAATGAGGCATAACTCTGACCAGATACTAAGAAATTCAATATTGTTGACAGGTATTCTTTTGCAAAAATAATATAAAGAATATTTGTATTTTTTCAATATTTTTTTTTTAAATAATTGATTAGAAACTGAAGAAAAAATAAAAAAATATAGTCATGATGTCGTTGTTTATAATTCTCTATAATTCGATTGTCCAAATTCGTTTCGTACTCTTTTTTTTTGGTTGTCGTCTTCCTATAATTCATCAATTAATAAAGCAGCAGCTAAATCATGCGCCATCTTAAATAGGAACCTCACTGCTCAGTGTCTGTTGCATAATGATGTTTGACAATCTTCGCTTGATCATGTAAATGCTAAACAGTCTCTCTCATCACGCCACGCTGACAAGCCGCGATCGACCGTCTAAATGCCGCTTTACAGAGCGTTGCGTTCTTATTTAGGATTGTCCAAAGCTAGGCGTTAGACGTCGTTACGCCTTACGCGCTTGTTTAGTTTTAGCTGTTATATGCACATTAACCCCCGTCTACATTAGTCATTCCCCCCGTCTACATTAGTCATTCCCCCCGTCACCATTTTTTTTTTTTTTTTTGTGTTTTATATGAAGTTTGACTTTTGTTAAGACATGTTAACGTCTAATGGAAACGGAGGGTAGCTTACACTATGAAATTGTTTAATGAAATTTTTTTAATTCTCTTTTGAAGTTTATTGGGCTTCCTTATCAACTGTATAAGTTACATATTATAATTAGTCACACACCCGGGAAAATTCTGATCACTTTTGCAAGACATTGTGATTCATTTTACATTCTGTTGAATTTTAAATTCCACGTTAATAGATGATTCCAAAGTCTATTTAAATTTTCTTGCATTCTATATAAGCCATTCGGTCTTCTATACAACGCATATTTTAAGGACTTAAAAACAAATTGATTGAATAAATCCATAAGAAATAAAACACTTTTTAGCTGAAAAAAAATCATTTATTCAAAAAAACCGAAGAAATCTTTAAATATACCAAGTTACTTGACAAGTGCAAGTAATAAATTGTTACCTTTTACCAACATCAATCTCAAACAGATCACAGATACATACATATATACATACATCTCATATCGTGGACATTCTTTCAGTTATAGAATCACTAGAATGCTTCTCAAAAAACCCTTTTGCTTTTCAAATAACACTCGTATATACAACAACAATAATCCTTAAGTTTGTTTGCATTCGAAGCCGCCCGAAAACAGAGCCCACATTATCGTACAGGTGCTTAATAAAACTATTCAATGAAAACAAAATCGAAACAACGAATATTTCTCTTTTTCCAAAACGCAAATAAATTGCGCAGCATCCTGTGAGAGCATCTTTACAAAGAGACAAACACACCAACAACAAATCCTTTCGTAAATGTAAAATAAGGAAAAATATGAATGAAATAAATAGACTGACCTTGTCACTTAAAACCAACAGTTCAAACTTGACCGTGAATTTACCAACATGCTGACAAGGATTTCAAAGGAGCAAAAAAACAATAAAAAAAATTTTCAAAAGATTATAGTCGTGACGAAATACAAAACAAATAAAAATATCAGTTACATTTAAATAATCAAAAGATACATTGAGGAACTAACTAACGGCTGTGTAGAAAAAGAATATTAAAATATAATTTTTAAATATTTAATTCAAAGTATAAATAAAAAAAAATAATTTGTTGTGTGGCTTAAACTAAATGTTATAAAATAAGTAAATGAAAAAGAAAAAAATAAAACAAAATAATGTTTGCTTTATAATATAAAATTTAAATACAAATTTAAAATCAATTTAAAAAAATTTATTTAAACCAAGAAGCGTGAATATAAAAAAAAATATTTAAAAAGTTTTTTAGCTTAAGAAAGAAAACGAAAATCACACTTCTAAACAAAGCATCAGCAAGGTGTCAATTTTCAAAACCGGTTTTCAAAATTATTCGAATAAAAATTTTAAATCGGTTCAAATTAAAACAATTAATCGGGTTTTTTCGAAAATACATGTAGTTCGTTTCAATTGTTTACTTTTCTGCGGTTTAAAAACGAATGAAAAAAATTTATTTTAAAAGTTTTTATTAACGAAATCTTTTTCTCAAAACAAGACTTTTTTAATATATATTCAATAATATATTTAATTTCCACAAGGAGTAACAATTTATAAACAAAGAGTGTTTTAGAGCAAAAAAAAAATTATTTAGTTCAAAAAAATTGGTCCTGATAACTTTTTCCAAATTCTAAAATGATGAACTTAAAGTGTTTTTGGAGTAGAAAAAACTTGAAATAATGGTATAGAATACAAAAAAAATATTATGCACCACTGCACAGTGGGGCAGAATCAAAATATTTTGGAAATAACTCAGCCATTTGTAGAGGGCTAGGCCGATTAATCCTATTAAGCAGAGCGGAGGAGTATCTCAGATTAAATTTTGACGGTGGGCACCATCCAAGAGTGGCGATATGTGGTCACAAAGTTGGGTACCTCGCCCCTGCAAATTCTTTTATAGCTTTGCATTTCTTCAAATTTTGTTTGATTAAAAAAAATATACATGGTATTTAAGTTCGAGTTAATACCTATAAAAATATGGTTTAATCTGTAAATTACGTTTTCAAATGAGCGAATTATAAACATTTTAAGATTAAAGTTTTTGATTTTTCAAAATATTTTAAACAATTTTCAGAAAATTTTTTAAGATTTTTCCCCATAGTTAGCGAGTGAAATTTAAAATATTGTGGAAAAATTTCAAGATTATATCTTTCCTAAGTTAAAAAAAAAATCGATTTTCAATTTAAAAATTCCAAAATTATTGTATTTTAACATAAAAATGACCTTAAATCTTAGTTTTTTAATGGAACAAAAATTTCTTATGGAATATATAAAAATTTTATATTCTTGTGTAAGCTAACAATATGTACGTACGTTTAAACCAAATTTCGTGTAAAATTGATCAACCTTGTAGAAGATGGAGGTCCTTTAATTTGACCTATTTTACATCGAAATTTTGACTTTAGCCTATATGTTCTAAAATCCTAAAGCTAGGATCGGAAACCCCTAGTCCATATGTGGACTTTATGGGCAAAATACTAAAAAATTCCAATTTTGGGATTTTTTGCATTTGTTTTGGGAATTGTGGAATTTCCTTTACCTTAATGTTGCAGATTTTTACCATTTGATATTCGTTGACTAATTACATATCCACAGAATTGAAAAATCAAGCAAAAATTTAAGAAATGCCAAGCTCTAAAAGAATGTTCATTACGACTATGTAGCATCAGCCCTGGCCCACCCTCAAAACCTAAGCTGAAGTACTCCTCTACTACACTCATGCCAAATTTTCGATCTATCGGCCTAGCCCTTTACTAATGGCAGAGTTATTTCAAAAAATATTATTTTTCAAACAATTTTAGTTAAATGGTTTTTAAAAAAATTCTACAAGTAGTGTTGTTTTGTAAGTTATTCCATGTAATTGTGTTTAAAAAATACTGAGATTCAATTCAATTTTTGAAGTTTATTTTCTTTTACTGGACCCTATTCTATACATTATATTTAACCATTATAATGAAACATCCCAAAGCCCAATAATGCCACTGCTATTCAATACTGCTATTCTACCCCACTGTGCGTGCACTGGTAGAAAGCAAATTTGTCATTTCCTTTGTCATTTTTACGATGTTTATTTTCGACCTTATAACATATATATATTTTAGGAATTTTTTCAGGTAGGGGAGCCATAGGTATTCGGGTTAACAGAGATATTTTTATACAACACTTTGTCATATATAGTTTTCTATGATATGCTTAGAGATTTCATTAGAGATCATATTAGAGATTTTAATAATAAATTCAAAGTTAAACGAAAAATAAATAAATTCTCAACTAAATCACAACTTCACCAAATTTTACTATAAGTTGTAATTTCACAAAAAATTCAAAATTTTATCAGAAGAATATGCCAACAAAATATAGCAAATAATTATTTTACTGTATAAGTTAAAATTTGAAATCTCTATGGAGAAAGCACTAAATACCAGGGTTCAGAATTTTTCATTTATGTTTGAAATTTTCTGCTGACAAAAATAAAAGTTTTTTCCTAGATCGCAGCACTTTCGCTACCTTTTCTCTATTTTCTCTTGAAAATGAGATATTTTTACGGGAGAAAATATCCTATATATACATATATGAACCTAGATACTTAGGTACCCTCCTTAAAATTTTATTAAAATTCATCCAGTAATTTCAACGTATTGCGAACGCAGATATTTTCCAATTTGTATTCCAATTTGGTTATTATCTGCACCAGCAAAAAATTTAAAACAAAAACAGTTCATGTACACAAATGGTTATTGTATTTATAGATGAGGGATAGAGAGCACCCATACCATGACGCCCTTAATCTTACCAGATTTTGTTTTGGTGTTTTAGCGGCACACACTTGTATTATATCGCTCACTAAATCATAAAGAGTTTCAACCCAAAATTTATCAAAATCGTGAGTAGACGGATTTAGATTGTATTTTTATGTTCAGGAAAGTTGATCAGTTATACCCTGGCTTCAATTTTACTACTTACTTTTTGCGAAAATTTAGGAGTCCACGTAAGTTATGCTGAAAAAAGTAAAAAAAAAAATATTTTAATTTTTTTTCAAAAAAACTACAGAAATAAATTATTTTTTGGCATAAAATATTAATAGAATTTTTTCAACGACTCCTCGACTACATTATTGCCGAACAAAGTTTAGCGCTATCGCCTAGTATGAACGAGATATTAGATAAAAACTGATGACACCTTTTTTGCAGGCCCCACTGATTTTCACATTCTTTGCAACCCATAAATAAAAATTGGTCACCAATTTCACAAACCGAGTGTAGTGTTTAGGATAGTAACCCTGTGGCCGTATAATCCAAGAATAATAGAAGACAAGATTACGTCATGCCATTTTTCCCCGCTAGATGACGTTTTTCGGCCAATGTAAAGGTTGCCAAATCTGTAATCAACAAATTGCTTCAAATAAGTACTTACAAATATATGTATGAAAGTAATGGGCTAAAATTGGCAATCCTGCAAATAAAATCTCAAAATTTATATAAAAAAACTCTCACAATTTCTAGTTATACTATCAAAAATATTAGCCAATAAGAAGACATTTTCGTGACGTCATTAGGCCCACATGCGCAGAAAATTTCAATTTTATTTTCGGGATGGCCTAATCTTGTCTTCCATCATCCTTGGTAGAATCTAACCTAACCTATACTGTACTGCACTGTGTTATAGAAGTACAATAATGTTTTTTATATCCTTCACCACAGTTGGAAAGGGTATATGTATATAAGTTTGTCATTTCGTGCGTAATTTTCTAC